>OV277856.1:64157857-66657857 GCA_922989275.2 Gari tellinella
GATTAACGCACACAATTGTTGTCTTCCATTGGGTGTCGTTGTAGAGAGGGAGCCCTGTAGTTTGGACTTAAGAGCAAAACCTTCCAGTAGAGTTACTGAGCAGGATGAACTGGTTTATACACTTATGTTTTTAACAGAAAGACAAATAGATGGACAGACCAATAGACAGAAAGCACAACATCAATATGTCTCCCCCCCCCCCCCCCCCCCCCCCCCCCCCCAAATTATTGAGGAGACATAATTAACCCTTAGCCCGCCAAATAAATTGCCATCTGCTATATTTCTCGTCTGCTTCAAGTTTCAAAGTGCTTCAAAGTTGCTCAAAATTGCTGAAAATGTTGTCCGAGTGTCAAACAGCTTGGATCAGGATGAGACGCCGAGTTACTCGGCGTCTCATCAGGATCCAAGCTGTTTGCATATGGAACTATAGTCGTGAGTGGCAGGCTAAGGGTTAAGTCTAGTCCAATGAGTAGATACATTGTAGCCCACAGTAGCGTTTGGGAGTCTCGGGAGACATGGATTTTAGTATTGGAACAAACTTCCATTATCTGAAGTTTGGGAAAAAGATCCAAATGAAACTGTAAAAACAGTATACAGTATTATATAACCTCTCTATTACGACCACTAAAACGAAGGCTAATTTATTCTATAAAAGACAGGTGACAGCTTAAAGCAAGGTGACAGTGAAACAGAAAGCTGCTATAGGAGCTTTCTGTTTTACTGTAACCTTGCTTTAAGCAGTCAGCTGTCATAAACACCTAATATTTAACACAGTTTGGTGGCCGTAATAGAGAGGTTTTTACTGTACATGTCATTTCAAGGCATTGAGTTTTATGATATATAGCTTGTTTCTAATTCTGAAGATAGGTGATTACTAAACCCATTACACTATAGCCTGTTTCTAGTTTTGGAAACAGATAACCATTTAAATCAATTTGAAAGTAACACATGTTTTACTTTCAGCTACCGTCTGCTAGGATATGGAAAATATTTTTTATAATGCATACTCATGACTTTAGGTATATAAAGTTGAACTATTCTTTTCAGTGCAGGAATCAATTGATGGCAAAAAGGATTATTATCAATTATGGGTAATGGGTTAAAGCAGGTTCAAAATAAAGCTTTATTTTCAGTCTGCATTAGGCTACAATCTGCTAGGAAATACAGTAGGAAATATTTCTTATGGTGCATATTTATAACTGTAACAAAGTGGAACTATTTTTCATTAGTGCAGGAATAAATTAAATGCTTAAAAATGCCTATCTATGAGGTAATGGGTTAAATTAACATTGTCACCAAAGCAATGGCTCCCTAACATGTAAACATGGAACAACTACTTCTGTCTTATCACAATCTTCACTGCTTACAGTGGGGAATCTGTTATTCTTTCCCAATAAACGCGTTTACGCTAAAACTATTATTTGCAGTGCAAACAGTTTGGAGCCAGATCAGACGCCGGGTAACCCGGCGGCTGATCAGGCTCCAAACTGTTTGCCACCAAGATAAACAAGAATTATCAGAATTGTCCAAACGTTGTTCTTTTCTACGTTTTAGTGCTTTGCGTTTGCGTACGTTTGTGTTTAAACGGGAAAGAATAACAGATTCTCCACTGTATCACCTTTCAGAGTCATCAAGATGTTGACTATAATCAGTGCACACTTGAAAACCCTTATTAACCCTCTCCCTCATAGCTTGTTTTCTGTGTCTCAAGTGTTTTTAAGTTTCCATCTCAACAACTGATCCAGATCAACACTGCTTGTCAGGGTTCAGCCCTTTTTTCTTTTGATGTTGCTTTCCTCATGTATGTAAGATAAAGCTTGAATCCTTAGTAATGTTGTTATCTGCAACAATACTTGTTCTCATTTTTCTCTCTAAATTTTTATTCTCAAAACAGGGCCCAGGTGACAAACAGTTTAGATCCTGATGAGCCACCATGTAATCACGTAATGCAGCATCTCATCTGTATCCAAACTGTTTGCAAAGGTTGTGATGGTTTCACTGTTAATTTGCAAAGAGTCAAGGACATACAGTACAATAGTACTTGACCACACAACATCACATGAGCATGTCATGTGATGCCATTTATAATACGTAAGTGCATTTACAAATTACTTGAGAAGTTGAGATATCCCATACTTAGTACTAGTTATTATCATAACTGGGTGATTAACCCTTTCCTACACAGAAGCAACTTATAAAACCTTTAGTTACTTCAGTCTTTGCTTTAATTCTTTTCAGACTAACAAAAATTACTTTTTTCACTTATTACTAGTACAAAATTCTGATGCAAATATCACTTGCCCCAAAGAGAAACCACTTAACTGGGCAGGTGGGTTAGGGTGAAAACTGGCTCCTCCGTTATAACCCAATAGCCTATAGCTTGTTTCTAGTTTTGAAAACCATTAAAAGCAGGTGGAAAGTAAAGCAGAATATGCCTTGGCTTAATTTATTCCCCCACTGAAGAAAAGGTGATGATGATATTGCATAGTTTAATGTCAGCCTGTAGCTGATTTATCTTGCAGATTTATGCCAATATGGTACAGACATATCCTTAGCTGGCAGGGAATAAATCATAAAAAGTCTAAAAGTCCACTGAAGAAAATAGTTTGGAACTTACTTCCAATTTGTACAGTCATGAATATGTACCACAATAAATATTTTATATTCTAGCAGATGCTAGCTTTAAGCAAGCTGAAAGTAAAGCAGAATGTGACACTGTGTTATTGTCAATGTTTAATACATTACCTTAGGTTTTTTTCTGAAATTTACTCTGTACCTAAATAAATAATACTGTTATTCTTTCACAATTAAAGAACAAAAAATCAGTTAACCCTTTACCCCCTCAGGGGTGTAAAAATTTCAGAATAGCTACTCACCCTGCTGGGTGCTAATGACGTTTGGGTCATTAGTTATTGTTACAAATTGTCAGAAAATCTGCTCGCCCTGCTAAAAAGTTACTCGCCATGGCGAGCGGGCAAGTGGAATTTTACACCCCTGCCCCTAACACGATTTTAAGTCCTTATTCAGATCAGACATCTTGATTGCGACTTAAAAGGCTGTTCTGGATATAAAATAACTTAATAGTGAATAATTGCTAAACTATAACTGTATATAAGCATCATTTGTCATTTCTGTGACATAAGCCCAAAGCAGTATTAGTGCTCCCCATATACAGCGATACCTAACGGGAGACAAAAATTGTGTCCATTGTTCGGAGGGAGTCGCTATAGGGTGGGAAAATGGCTTACATTTGCAAACAGATTGAATCCAGATCAAACACTGCGTAAAAGGGCGTCTGATCTGGATTCAAGCTGTATGCCATTCTTAATTCAGTATATGCGACGTTAAATAAAGCTTGCCTTTGCCTTTTGCCTTTGATTTATGTTTCTTTATCAAAATGTCCAATATGTAACTTTGAGAAAAACAGCAGACGACAACTTTCAGCAGACAATAGTACAGGCTTGAAAGCGTGAAAAATAACTTCTTGTTTTGGGGTACAGCAATAAGCATTGTTTTAAGGAGGGAGTCATTGTTGGGAGGGCCATTCACAGTTGTAGGGAGGGAATACTGTATAACAATTAATTGTTCATTTTAATCGATGATCGGTCACGAGCATGTGCCGATGATTGAGTTAAGCTTTAGAGTCTGACAACCTTCATCAAGTTGAAGATTATGTCCTCGACTTAACAATAACGTTCTGCACACATTGCATGTTGAAGACAGAAATGAAATTCTCACCTTGATTTGGAAAATACAAAGGCTCCTGATTTCAACATTTTGAAGCTTGACGGGAAAACAATTCCATTCACAACTGGCATGTTTATAATCCTTATAGATCTACACAACCACAAATAAATTATCTACACTAATAATTACACTACTGTAAGTTAATTAATTTTCAAATTTTATATTACATTTGAAATCTTCACGAAACATCCATTTCAATAAATTATTCAGAGTCACATCTATATTACAGACACTTAACCAATGAACCGTGAAGTATTGACTTCAGTCACATGCTTAAGAATCCCGTGCCTCTTTCCGCCAACCATGACGAATGTAAACAAACAATTGACACAGATAAATCACTACTTTCGCTTCTCGAATAACAGAACCCCGGAAACGACAAAATCAATTAAGAATACAGCTAATGGAATTCGGAAATATTCTAACGTAATTATATATCAAAATAATCTTCACTATCAGCGATTAACAATCAGAAGACACACACGATTTGAGATAACAGACCTCGTGATGTTGACAAGCCATCGGGCTGAATGAACGATCGAGGACAGTTGGTCATATCCACGTATAAACTAACTAAAATAAGGCGTAAAATTACTCACTCTGTCTTCGTGTCACTCAATGACGATTTCCTATTGGTTTGTAGCCCAAATTTATGAGGCTGGAAAAACTTTTTGAAATAAGCCATTCTGTTTTCATTTTAGCGACTCCATTTCCAAACGTCACATGATGGTGTGTATGTTTGTAGTCTATGTAACGTGCTTTCTGATTGGCTAATCGTTTCTTTTGGCTCCCGTCCAAAAAAACAATTTTGTGCCAGTGCACTAGAGTAGATAAAGGGGAAGTAATATTATTTCGCCGCAAAGCACTAAAACGTAGAAAAGAACAACTTTTGGACAATTCTGATATTTCATGTTTATCTTGGTGGCAAACAGTTTGGAGCCTGATCAGACGCCGGGTTACCCGGCGTCTGATCTGGCTCCAAACTGTTTGCACTGCAAATAATAGTTTTAGCGTAAACGCGTTTATTGGGAAAGAATAACACATTCTCCACTGTAGAATATGATTGCAAACAACAACGACAATAAAGCGGCGAAGGGGTAAAATCCTCACGATTAATTTGGCGCCGAAATAGTTAAACGAATATACTCGCACACAATGCAATAAAATGTAGAAAAAGGCAGCTGTTTGAAAATATTGAAGACTTATTTTAATCTGACTAGCAAACAGGTTGGAACCTGATCAGACACCGAGTCTGATCTTGCTGAAGGCTTTTTGAAATTGACAATTGTTTAACACAAATTCCCCCACTCGATCTATATGTTACAGGGAACGTGTAATCAGGGAATACGTGAAATCACTGAAAAATAAGGGATTTCACGAAAACCCTAAATCTCCGAGGGAAAAGGCGTAATTTTGAAGCTTTTCGTTGATTTCTTAAAAATATTTGGCAGTTACTTTTGGTTAAAGTAATGGCTCTTACCTTGTTTAGTTCATTAAGTTCAAAGGCAAGTACCACGCTATGAAATATTTTGTTAACCTTATTAACAAGACGGATGTCTTGGTTTTTTAATTGTCCTGGCTTAAATGCACACCGTTCGCTTATTTTTATTCACTTGTACGAGAAACTTTGTATGAACGTTCATTAGAATAGACCATGCTATTTCAAGAAAGCATGATGTTTTAGACTAAAAGAAATGTCATGAGAATACAAATCCATTTATTTGATGAAAAATGGTCCATTTAATCAATTCCCTAAAACGCACCTGCAGTGATTACGCGCAATCCTTAAAAAAATAAGGGAATACGCGTATTCCCTGATTACACGCTATCCTGTAACATATACATAAGGGAGACAACTCTTATTCAACATATAGACATTTAATAGTTAGTTGCTTCCCTTACTATTCCTTGATTTATAATTTAGACCGATTCAGGCGTTTCTAATACAGCTTGTCAGTCAAACCTGTATTAAGCAATCTCTATTAAAACTGACACAGTTGTAGTACAGTGGAGAATCTGTTATTCTTTCCCGTTTATACACAAACGTACGCAAACGCAAAGCACTAAAACGTAGGAAAGAACAACTTTTGGACAATTCTGATAATTCTTGTTTATCTTGGTGGCAAACAGTTTGGAGCCTGATCAGACGCCGGGTTACCCGGCGTCTGATCTGGCTCCAAACTGTTTGCACTGCAAATAATAGTTTTAGCGTAAACGCGTTTATTGGGAAAGAATAACAGATTCTCCACTGCATACAAGACCAAGAAGATATGACATTATGGCAGCTTAATTAATGCGGGAAAAGTAGTACTGAAGGCGCCTTCTGCTTTACTTGTGTACTTTATTTAGCGGTCACCCGTCTGTAAAGACCATCATGCATCTTCAAGCAGTAGTCGGTTAACACAGGTTTCCTGTAATTACTGTGACAGGGATTCCTACACTGAACGTTATTCTTTTCCGTTAAATCGCAAACGAAACGCAAACGCACTACACTAGAATATAGAATATGACAACTTTTTGACGTTTTTCACTATTTATTACAGTCTGAGTCAGTGGCAAACAGTTTGGAGCCTAATAAGACGCCGGTTTACCAAAACGTTTGCAATGGAAATTATAGATTAAGCGCAAACACGTTTGTTGGGAAAGAATAACGTCTTCGACACTGTACCAACAGTTACAGTGGAGAATCTGTTATTCTTTCCCAATAAACGCGTTTACGCTAAAACTATTATTTGCAGTGCAAACAGTTTGGAGTCAGATCAGACGCCGGGTAACCCGGCGTCTGATCAGGCTCCAAACTGTTTGCCACCAAGATAAACAAGAATTATCAGAATTGTCAAAAAGTTGTTCTTTTCTACGTTTTAGTGCTAAATGCGTTTGCGTATGTTTGCGTTTAAACGGGAAAGAATAACAGATTCTCCACTGTACAACAGTCGCCCAAATAAGACGAAATTGCAAGCGCATTTAGAAATGGCAGCTTATATACAGTATAGCTCCGGTCAACGTAATGCAGAGGTTCTTTCGCCATTACATTTTTATTGCCAAATACAGTTCTAAACCTGTCACAATCTATTGCCCTTTTTCTTCTCTAATTTATTCCTCCATTGAAGAAAAAAGTTTCAATTTATTCAGTCATGAATATGCACCATAAGAAATATATTTCATATGCTAATGTATTGAAGCAGGTTGAAAGTAAAACGTAACTTAGAAAAAAAGGCAAACGACAATTTAAAGAAGACGATATTGCGGCAGACATAAATGTCTTATTTGGCGAACATCGTCAACTATTGTTGTAGGGAGGGAATCGTTGTTCTTAGTGTTGTTGTAAAGAGCGCTCTGTATGTTTAAACTAATTTTGAAAATATATAGCAGACAGCAATATTGAAGCAGACGACAAAAAACGTGATGGTGTAAAAATGTCACGATTTATTTGGCGCCGAAAGGGTTAAAGCTAGAAATAGACTTTGGGGTAACGGGTTAAGCGATATAGTGGTTGTTATTGCATGGCCTGTGTTCGCATAGATTTTACTGTACATATTAATTTCGAATGCAAGCTACAAGCACAGTAAAACTTCGTTATTGCGACCAGTCAAAGAGAGGGTCGTTGTTCGGTTATACAGCACTTTATGCTCTTTAAAGTTTTTTTTTCTCAGAAATGTAGAAAACATGTACGTTCGATCTGCTTTAATCATCTACATTTATATAACTATTATCCCGCCAAATGTTACCGTCTGCTTTACAGTGGAGAAAACGTTATTCTTTCCCAATAAACGCGTTTACGCTAAAACTATTATTTGCGGTGCAAACAGTTTGGAGCCAGATCAGACGCCGGGTAACCCGGCGTCTGATCAGGCTCCAAACTGTTTGACACCAAGATAAACAAGAATTATTAGAATTGTCCAAAAGTTGTTCTTTTCTACGTTTTAGTGCTTTGCGTTTGCGTACGTTTGCGTTTAAACGGGGAAGAATAACAGATTCTCCACTGTAAATGTCTTGTTTGGCGAACATCGTCAACTATTGTTGTAGGGAGGGAATCGTTGTTCTTAGTGTTGTTGTAAAGAGCGCTCTGTATGTTTAAACTAATTTTGAAACTATATAGCAGACAGCAATATTGAAGCAGACGACAAAAAACGTGATGGTGTAAAAATTTCACGATTTATTTGGCGCCGAAAGGGTTAAAGCTAGAAATAGACTTTGGGGTAACGGGTTAAGCGATATAGTGGTTGTTATTGCATGGCCTGTGTTCGCATAGATTTTACTGTACATATTAATTTCGAATGCAAGCTACAAGCACAGTAAAACTTCGTTATTGCGACCAGTGAAAGAGAGGGTCGTTGTTTGGTTATACAGCACTTTATCATTTTTCAGTGACGTCATCAGTAAACAAACACGCGAAATCTTCAGCCTTTAAATCTATAACAATAATTCAAGAACAAAAGCATCCCGGGCGCTAGTTTTCAACAAGTGATAGCTTGAACAGCGGCGTAGCCAGGCTTGAACGAATGTTACGCACCTCAGGGGGAGGGTGCGGGAGGGGGGGTACCCCCTCCTGCTGGTGGGGGTCCGGGGGGCCTCCCCCGGGAGAAAAAAGGAAATTAGAAGTAAAATGGTGAGCTCTGAAGTGTGTTTAGAGGGATTTGGAGCACTGAATACGATCTATGTGAACTAGATACAAATGTGTCCAACATATAGATCTAATTAAATTTTGTGATTAGCGTTTTTTCTGCTAAAATAATTTGACTTTTAGCCGCACGAGTGGTATATACAAGAATCACTGTAGTCTTTTATGATGTCGACTTAAGTTTGTAGTTGTTGAGATCCTGAGTTTCCGAAACTAGAACATGAAAAAATGCAAGTGGGGGTTCGGGGGTCCTCCCCCGGGAGAAAAATGGAAATAAGAACTGAACTGGTGAGCTCTGAAGTGTGTTTAGAGGGATCTGGAGCACTGAATACGATCAACATGAACAATACAATTGTGTTCAAAGCTCCGTTATAACATAACAATAAATTTAGTGATTAACATTTTTTCCGCTATAATAATTTGACTTTGCCGCACGAGAGGTGCATGCAGCACTATATATTTTTCATGATGTTGATTTAAATTTGTAGTTGTTAAGATCCTGAGTTTCCAAAACTGGACTGACTTGAAAAATGCAAGTGGGGACCCGATGTGTCCTCCCCCGGGGAGAAAAATGGAAACAAGAACTGAAATGGTGAGCTCTGAAGTGTTTTTGGAGGGAATAGGGACGCTGAATACGATCAACGTGAACCATACAATTGCTTTGAAGGCTCTGTTTTATTAGACACAGCCTTATTTTGTGACTAATTTTTCCACTGCTAGAACTATTTGACTTTAAGACTCACGAGAAGTACACGAAACACTGTATAAGTTTTTCAGGCTGCCAACTTTGTAGTAACTAGGTTCTTTATTTTCTGAAACTTGAACTTGACAGATGAAAGTGGGGGTCCGGGGCTCAACCCCCGGGAGAAAAAATCGAAATAAGAACTGAAATGGTAAGTTCTGAAGTGTGTTTGTAGGGATTTTGGACACTGAATACGATCAATGTTACTAACCTATATATTTCCAAGAACTTTCGACTTTTAGACGATTTAGGTATACATTGTACGTACGATCCACATGTATATGAACTATGAAAAATTGTTGGTGGGGGATTTTGGGCACTAAATACGAACTATGTGATCCATACAATTTTCTTCAAAGGTTCGTTATATAAAACATAACATTATATAACTATTTGACTCAATGTTTAGACGCACGAGAGGTACATGTAGCAGATTACATGTAGCACCGTAGGCTTGCGCTGCCATCTTTGTAGTTACTAAGTTCTTGGTTTTCTAAAAATTGAACTTGATCAATGCTGGAGGGGGGTCCGGGGGTTCTCCCCCGGGGAGAAAAAAATGGAAATTAGAACTGAAATGGTGAGCTCTGAAGTGTGTTTGAAATCTTCATTTTAGACTTTAAGGTCTAACCCCCCCTTAGCCTTCGGTTTTTATGCCATTTTTGGCCATGTTTGATTTTTCATTTTTCAAACTGATGTTACGCACGTGCGTACGTGCGTATCGCTGGCTACGCCCCTGTTGAATAACCATTGATTTTGGATCTTTAATTTACGCGTTACCGTTAGCCAGGATAAAGCGATATATATCGCTTTATTTCGTGACACAAGTTTTCGCGAACAGCTAAGGCTAAACTCTGTGACTATAAACAATAGGATTGTCAGGATATAGTGTGTTTATATTCCTCAAGAGGATTTGGACAATACCTAAGGTACTAGTGGCTTATTTCGTTTCACTGCAATTCTGTTTTTAATGTCATAAATATATATTTCGATTTTATACTGAAAGTGTCATTAGTTTTCGCGTTTATGACGTCATCCAAAGAGACTTCTGACGTAAAATTCGTCACGCATGAATGAAAACATGGCTTAGTCCGGGGACTCGGCCGCGAAATTCGCGGCACCCCTTTCTGTATCGACAATTCGACATAGAGTTGATTTTTATTTAATATAAAACAAAAATGGAAACACCAAACGAGCATAGTAGATCTAGCAAGAGTCCAATTCTTCACCTGAGTAATCTAATAAATAACATTAGGCGCTCTGGTGGAAGGGCATATAGGGCCACTACTCAGGTGTTGAATAACAGGCAAAACGAGAACATCAGTGACAGTAGATCTAGATCTACTCATAGAATCCGCAAAGAAGCGAAAAGAGACGTTAATGATGAAACAGTTGTGAAACAACTATTCACAAATACTGATCAAAATCATGAGGAAAGTGACAAACTCGACGACGACATCACTCTTGTTAAGAAGCGGTTTAGCTCAACAGACAAAAATGAGGAAAATAGTGAATTTAATACTAGCAAGTTCGAAGATGATCTGCAAAGGGTGAATAAGACCAGCAATCATGAGCAATAATCAACTCAAAACGACGACTGCCGGTAAACAAAACACTTATATGACCGAAGAATGTTCGACCAAATTGAGAAATGCTGAAGAAGAGCTTTTTAAGCAGAAAAGTGAAAATAAAGAACTACAAGACTCGCTTAAGGAGTTACTTGCTCAAAGCAAACTCCTGAAGCATGAAAATGAAAAACTAATTCATTTAATAGATAACAAGGACGATGAGATAAAAGTGCTTCGAACCAAAATTCAGGACTGTTCAACAAAAGAAAACAAAATGGAAAGTGCACTCGCTCAAACTAAGTCAAAGCTGATTGACGCTAATGCTAAAGTGCTAATGTTTGAGGAAGATGTATTAAAAATGAAAAACAAACTTGACATTGCTTCGAGTGAAAAGTTGAAACTCATTGAGGAAATTATGGTGCTAAGAGGGTCTTCAGATTCTATTGAACTTAAGATTGAAAAATCGGCCGAAGAAGTAGAGTTAAAGATAAAAGACTTGAAGAAAGAACTAATGAAAGAACTTGGGGATATCAAAAGTCAAATTTACAGATCAGCAGTGATAACAAATCATCAAGCCGATTCTAGAAGAGATAAAACTACAAATAATGCACGAGATAATGAAACTGTCGGCAGTCCGATCTCAGTGATTGTAACGGAAGGTAATAACCAAAACAGAGTTCTCCACAAGAGTGATACACGTAGTAAACCGACTGCATTCATCGCGGGGCACTCCATCACACGGATCCTTAGCACGGCTAGAATGTGTGACTCAAGAGTGGATGTTAAGATAAAGAGTCACTCAGGGGGGCGAGTTAGACATGTTGAAAACACGCTAAATAAAATGGCCGAATTCGAACCCGACTTGATGAATAAACTGGACGCGATTGTTCTACATGTCGGCACCAACAACGTCTCAGACGGGGTATACAGCGAACAAATTGTAGATGATTTCAAAGACACAATTAATACCATTCACCACGTAAATACAAAGACAAAAGTTATTGTGTCGTCAATTCTTCCCCGACGGAATGATAAGCTGATCAACGAAAAGATTCAACAGAGCCCTAAAAGTTATGTGTGAAGAACTAGGTCACCACTTTTTGAATAACGACCTGAAGTTTGTGAAAGCGTCTTGGTTATATCGGGATAATATTCATCTGAACCCGAAGGGCGGAAAAATCCTCGGAATGAGCATAAGAAACGCAGTAGACACCGTTCTTGGTCTACAATCTTCAACGTCCGTCGCTGACAATGAAAAAACTAATTTTCGCAATGGGAGGTTTCCAGGGAGGAGTGGGCGTTATCCGGACAGGGAAATGGTTTTCATGCCAGTGTCACCGCACTGGACGAGGAGACAGAGTCCATGGGATTTCAGCAACCATGCATGGTATTAAATCGGACTTCAACAGTAAATAACTATGACACATTTCTGAACTGTGTAAATGATAGTAGTCCACCGATTTTATCTTCTTATGAAGTGTATAGCGATAAATTCGATCTATTCAATTTTCAAGAAATTTTGATGAAGAATTGCTTATGTCCTGCGTTTGATGTTGATTGTTACAAATGTTTAATCTATGAAGCTCGCATACTCTCCTTTAGTATCTATCACATATGCCACACTTATTCAACTGTTTGTCCTATAGATTCAGATGACAAGTATGAGGTTGGTAGTCAATGCAATTATAACGACCCCTCAGTACTAATCAGAAGTGTTCGGTATTTTATTAAACAAATGAGTAATAACATTCACAATTCTGTTCTTGAAAATGAGAGCTCGGAAATGATTTACAATTGTACTGGTGCCATAGCTGCTAATGTATTAGAACCTGAAGTTACCTCGCATTCTTTAAATGACAAATGGTTTGGCAATAGAGGACTGATTATTTTACATCTAAATATTCACTTTTTATATCCAAAATTAGATGAAATTAAATTGTTAATATGTCAGCAGAAGGTAGATATTTTGTGCCTTTGTGAAACATTTCTAAATGAGACGTTTAGGGATACCGAATTGTCAATTGATAACTTTATTTTATTTCGAAAAGACAGGTGCTCACATGGTGGAGGATTACTAATTTACGTGAGAAATGATATACCATGTATTCGACGCCATGATATTGAAAATGATTCTTTGGAGTCAATTTGGCTTGAGGTAAAAATACCGAATTCAAAAGCGTTTTTATTATCTAATGTTTACAGGCCTCCTTCATCCAAAATTCAGTGGCTATTGGATTTCAATGTTACTGTAGACAATGCTTTAACTGACGAAATAGAGTGCATAATTGTTGGAGATTTTAACATTGATGTGCTCAGTGAATGTCCTCAGTCTAAAACATGGCTTGACCAGATGCAGGCGGTTAATTTTACTCAACTAGTTAAATGTCCAACACGTGTAACTCAGGTATCTTCAACATTGATCGATCATGTCTTTTCTAATGTTCCTGATCATATAGTTCATGTGTCTGTCCCGTTATTCTCCATTAGTGATCACTTTCCGGTATGCATAACTAGAAAAGTGTCTTCAAACTACCAACAAGGTCCTGTTCACAAAACGATCTCATATAGGTCTATGAAACACTTTAATGAATCTCAGTTCCTTGATGACATGTGTAATCAACCCTGGTCAAATATTAATTTAATTGAAGACATTGATGAGGCGGTCGAAACATTTATTGATATGTTTAAGTCGGTCATAGACTCACATACGCCTCTCCGGAATAAACGCGTGAAAAGGAATAACCAACCTGGCTGGTTTAACAACGAAATTCTCCAGGCAATAAAAATGCGTGAATTCTACCATAAAAGATCCGATATCGATAATTATAAAATATGGAGACAAACAGTTAAACGCCTTATTCTAGATTCTAAAACACAATTTTATCATGATACTATTAATTCTAATACCCACAACCCGAAATTTCTTTGGAATAGTCTGAACACACTAACGGGTATGAAGACAAAAATTCAAACTAGTTTAATAAATGATGCAGATGGTGAACCGATAACATGTCCGAGCACTACTGCAAATGTCTTCAATGACTATTTTGCTTCTGTGTTTAAGAGTTTTCAGGGTAACCCCTCTAGTAATAGTCACTGTATGGTCAATGCTTCAGCTGATCATGTCAACTGTCCTAGTTTCTCAATTCCAACTGTATCACTTCAATTTGTTGAGCAACAACTCACTTCCTTAGATTGTAAAAAATCAACAGGATCGGATGGAATAAGCGCTAGATTTTTAAAAATATCAGCATCCATAATAGCTCCAACACTCACACAATTATTCAACCGAAGTATACTATGTAGTTTGTATCCAAAAGTTTTTAAGAAAGCTAAAGTAACTCCTATTTACAAGAAAGGTCCTAAAGAAGAAAAGTCGAATTACAGACCAATTTCAGTTTTACCAATCATTTCCTTGATTTTTGAAAGACATGTTAGTTCCTGTTTAAAGCATTCATAGAAAACAACAACTTGTACTACTCTAGGCAATCAGGTTTTAGGTCCATTCATTCCTGTCAGACTGCCTTAGTAAAATTAATAGATGACTGGATTGCAGCCATTGATAGTAATGAAATTGTAGGTTCAATCTTCTTAGATCTGTCTAAGGCTTTTGACCTGGTTGATCACATGATCCTCCTTGAAAAATTAAAATATTTCAATATTGACCAAAAGACATGTGCATGGTTTTCTTCATACCTGCATGATAGATCTCAACAAACGCATGTATCTGGAGTAACCTCGCAGCTTACTTCTGTTTTATCTGGTGTACCCCAAGGCTCAGTCTTAGGTCCTCTTTTATTTTTGATATTAATAAATGACCTTCCATCTGCATGTACACATTCTGTTGCTGACATTTTTGCAGACGACACAACGCTGTCAGTACACAATGCTTCTCTCAACTTTGTAGCAAACTCGTTGAGTAAAGATCTTTTTAACGTTAATGATTGGTGTGAAAAGAACAAAATGTCAATAAACGTTGCAAAAACTAAATCCATGTACATTACCTCAAGATCAAAATCCGCAGGCATTCAGAATATTGCTCTTCCAATCCCATTTGGTAATGATGAAATCCATTGCAGTCGTGAGGAAAAGTTACTCGGTGTCACCTTTGATGTATTTTTATCTTTTGATAGCCATATTAACAATGTTCTTAAAAGTGTAACTCCTTATTATACCTCCTCTCCAGAATCAAAGTGTTTCTTACTATACCATTGAGAAAAATGTTTTTTAACTCCTACATCTTACCTCATCTCGACTATTGTTGCGTTATTTGGGGAAACTGTTCTATATCGCAAGAACAGAAAATCATTCGTTTTCAAAAACGTGCAGCAAGGCTTATCCTTAATAAAGATAAAACTGCCCATTCAGCTGATCTCTTCAAAGAACTTAATTGGATGACTTTTCCGGAAAGAGTTACATTTCACAAAGCTACTCTTATGTTCAAAGTCTTCAAAGGTTTGACACCTGTATATTTATATGATTTGTTCACACTAAAGTCAAATGTGCATGATAGAAATTTAAGGTCTTCATCAAATTCTCAGTTATATTCTCCAAGACCAAAGTCTGAATTTTTCAGGAGGTCGTTTGCCTATTCTGGAGCTATGGTTTGGAATAACTTACCTTTGAACATAAGACATGCTCAATCACTTGCCTCATTTAAAACTTCATACTTTAAATAGGTTAAATTAAACAGATAGTATAGTCACTTATAATGCTTCATAATGCTTCAAAATGCAATACAGTGATGAAAATTTGCTGCTCAGGGGTGAAGTGTCATTTCCCACTTTAGTTTAAATTTATATAAACAAGTTAGATTACTGTTCAGGAAATTATTACAAGGCGTCAATGTTTCTATACGCCGCATATTGTAGTTTGCAGCTGATGTAAGTTGTTCTTAACGTTAATATGGCTTTATATCACTATTCCTAAGGTGCCAGTCTAACCATCGCATTCCTTGACCCATTACCGCATATCGAAGCGCCTTTAAGTGCATTCAATTTGTGCAGTCATAATTATTTACAAAAAATTAATTAGAATGTTTGCTAGATCTATATCTTAGTAACTTAAGGCTGGCTGAAAAAGCTTAATGCATCTTAAGGCGCATTCTGCTTTACTTTCAACCTGCTTTAAGTGATCACCTGTCTTCAAAACTAGAACTATGCCATGTGCGGTAAGGGGTTATTGTTGCGATGGTTTCATGTAGGCTTTGTTTTGGCTGCTGAGCCCCTGATCGGCTGTTTCAATATTAACCTTTAGCCCGCTAATTATGTCGATAGTAGTTTTTGCTGAAAGTGTAGACCCAGATGAGATACTTCCTTATGAAGCTCTCTGATCAGAGTATACATTGTTTGCTAGGAGAAGAAATGATTCTGTAATAGATAACATTCTAAGTTTTCAAATACATTGTATTCTACTTTTAAATAAATGGTTTGAATAGTATCCATCAAATGAATTATGGTAATGACTGATCAAGGCCATAGCTACTTGTAAGGGCTTCTATGTATATAAGTTATGATAGAAATATGGATATTGATCAAAACCTACATGTTGCTTTAACCTTTTACTACATAGATATGTTTCATGAAAAGTGTTTTATGTTCTCTAGTAGATGGTAGCTTAAAGCGGGTTTAAAGTAAAACAGAGTGCACATTTAGGCTCATTTCGGTTTACTTTCAACCTGGTTTAAGTGGTCACCTTTCTTCAATAGTAGAAATATACCATGGAGTAAAGGGTTTGAAGTATCTTTGGTATATTCCTTCTCGTTTGTTATGAAATTTCATTGATCTAGATCTTTGCTATTTGTTAAATCGTCGTTTTGTTTGGGCTTTATATTGCCTCTACCTATTCAATCTTCATGTATAGATAACAAATCTTGAATTCTCAGAATGATACTTATACATTAACATTTTCAGCTTAATCTTTAAAAGTCTTTAAGTAAACAGAGTAGTCCCTGTGGAGAATGTAGAAAACATGTACCTTCGATCTGCTTTAATATAACTATTTTCCCGCCAAATGTTACCGTCTGCTTTACAGTGGAGAAAACGTTATTCTTTCCCAATAAACGCGTTTACGCTAAAACTATTATTTGCAGTGCAAACAGTTTGGAGCCAGATCAGACGCCGGGTAACCCGGCGTCTGATCAGGCTCCAAACTGTTTGCCACCAAGATAAACATGAATTATCAGAATTATCCAAAAGTTGTACTTTTCTACGTTTTAGTGTTTTGCGTTTGCGTACGTTTGCGTTTAAACGGGAAAGTATAACACATTCTGTAGCACTTGTATCACCATATCATCGTGTGCATTGACATTGTTATTCCAAATTTAGATTTAAGGTACATTGAGAACTATTGACACGAGTGTCATTCAATTTGGACTGATACTCGGCGACTGATCAGGATTCAAAATGTTTACAAATAGCGCACTAAATGTCGCTTTTTGGTTCCTATGGTGAGCAAGGTTTAGCATCGATAACATTTGCGTCAACTTGATACATTTGGTAACATGGCTTGGCTTATTAAGCCAAAATGAAAGCGTAACCTTCCTTACAACAATGTTGCTGTTTTCCAAACAAGCCATTTATGTGTAACACTGTAACTGTCTCAATATCGTCTGCTTGAAAGTATCGTCTGCAGTTATTTTTCTGAAAGTTACATATTAGTGCCCAATTTAGTGGACATTTGGCAGAAGAAATATAATGACGAGAGACAAACAACATGAATCCAGATCAGACGCCGCGTCTGATCTTGGTCCAAGCTGTTTGCAAATGTAAGTCAAGTCTTAGTTTTCCCTCCCTTTATAACAGCACCCTCCGAACAAGGCACACACAGTGGAGAATCTGTTATTCTTTCCCGTTTAAACGCAAACGTAAGCAAACGCACGCAAACGCAAATCACTAAAACGTAGAAAAGAACAACCTTTGGACAATTCTGATAATTCTTGTTTATCTTGGTGGCAAACAGTTTGGAGCCTGATCAGACGCCGGGTTACCCGGCGTCTGATCTGGCTCCAAAATATTTGCAGTGGAAATAAACGTTTTAGCGTAAACGCGTTTATTGGGAAGAATAACAGATTCTCCACTGTACTCTCCCATTGGGTGTTGTTGTAGAGAGGGAGAACTGTAGCTGGGTGTAACTGCATTGGACTTGTGCCCACATTATGAAACAGTCACAGGTTTTATTGGAACATTAGTTTCATTTCGTTGAACCCGGAAGACTCGGATTTCGAGCACTAATAAAAGTTTCAAAATAAGTCATTCTTCAATGTTTGATATTCTTTAGGAGTTTTCTGAGACTTTCTTTTGTCCTGCATTAAGTAAATACCCCATTCTCCTGACTTGGATAATCAGGTAGTTTTTCTCATTTCTTTGATCTGTTATGACCAGCGTTAAGTAGCTAACTGCCTTTTAAGGCATACTTTGTTCACCACTTGTTTTAGTTGACAAGTTTATTTTTATTTCTTTACCATGGCTCCTTCTGGGACTATCTGTACAGCGCCTCCTCCCAACAACGACTCCCTCCTTACAACAACACTTCCCCAGTCAATTGTGTCTTACCTTTTCACGGCTGCAATATCGTCTGCTCAAATTGTCGTCTGCTGTTTTTTCTCAAAGTCACGCATTGGACATTTTGACAGAAAAAAACCATAATGACGAGTGGCAAGCAGCTTGAATCCAGATCAGACGCCTCGTTACGCGGCGTCTGATCTGGATTCAAGCTGTTTGCAAATGCAAGCCAATTTCTCTTCCTATTAAAATTAACTCCCTCCAAACAACACACACAATCGTTGTCTTCCACTGGGTGTTGTTGTAGAGAGGGAGCACTGTATTACAGTGGAGAATCTGTTATTCTTTCCCGTTTAAACGCAAACGTACGCAAACGCAAAGCACTAAAACGTAGAAAAAAACAACTTTTGGACAATTCTGTATTTCATGTTTATCTTGGTGGCAAACAGTTTGGAGCCTGATCAGACGCCGAGTTACCCGGCGTCTGATCTGGCTCCAAACTGTTTGCACTGCAAATAATAGTTTTTAGCGTAAACGCATTTATTGGGAAAGAATAACAGATTCTCCACTGTACCATTGTCCAATATTAAGCAGTTAACTGCGCATGCTCTAAAGATCTAACTTAATCCTTACTATAGACATGTAGTATTGTGCGACAATTCCTATCGTGACTATAAACCCGGAAGACCTGAGACCTCTATATAGGAATAAATCTTATGCACGTTTACATGTACCTACACTCTTATATTATTTGCCGAGCTTTTAATTCTTTTCTTTGGTGACATGCTCACCAAAGGGCGTTTCTACATAAATGCTCTTACACATACAGTGGAGAAAACGTTATTCTTTCCCAATAAACGCGTTTATGCTAAAACTATTATTTCCATTGCAAACAGTTTGGAGCCTGATCAGACGCCGGGTAACCCGGCGTCTGACCAGACTCAAACTGTTTGCCACTCAGATTAAAATAAAAAGTCAAAGTTGTTAAAAATATGTTTTTTCTCCATTTTATTGCAATGCGTTTGCGTTTCTTTTACGTGTAAACAGGAAAGAATAACGTCTTCCCGACTATAAGTGCTGCAGTTTAATACTCATGTTTAGAGTTGAATAGAGCTGGCAGTTTAAAGTAAGATACATATTAAACAGAAAACTCCAACAAGGGCTTTGTGCTTTATCATTTCATTGAATTAAGCAGTCACCTGCTTTAAACACAGTTCAATATATGCGATTTGCCATGGAGGAAAGGTTTCCTGCTTAATTCAATAAAATGATAACGTAAAAAGCCCTTGTTGGAGTTTTTCTGTTTAATATACATATATCTTACTCTACGAAAGTGACGTTAGACTCCGCAACCACAGGCCAAATTGTTTAAGGTTTATGTACCAGTATACCGAAATCCGACCCCAGCGATCGTCACAAATGCCATTTGACCTACATGTACTGCGTTTTCATACTTACATACCTTGGGACGAGACCTTTCCAAACATGTAAACATTTTGACCCCTGTGACCTTGACCTAAGCCTCTGCATTTAAGTTTCGATATATGTTCAAATGGGAAACTCTAAAATCAAACCATCATTGTGTGTGAAGAATCTTGGTGCTAGATTAGATTCCCACATGGATATGACACAGCACAATAACGCTGTGTGCAGGTCTGGCTACGCACAGCTGCGGCAAATAGGTCATATTAGAAAGTACCTATCTCCAGAAGCTACAAAGACCTTGATCAATTCTCTGGTTACTTCAAAAATTGACTACTGCAACTCACTGCTATATGGGATTCCCCAAAACTCACTATGCAAATTACAGCGTGTGCAAAATACAGCAGCCCGCATCATTACCAGGACCCCTCGGTACAATCACATCACTCCAGTCTTGAAGGATCTTCACTGGCTTCCAGTTCAACACAGAATTGAATTCAAAATTCCGACACTCACATACAAAGCCATGTGCAATAATTCTCCAAGGTACATTGTCAATGTGCTTGACGTGTATAAACCTCGAATAGAGCTGCGGTCTGCGACTAAATCAGTATCGCTGGTTGTACCGAGGAGTCGTTTGGTGAGGTTTGGAGATAGAAGTTTCATGCATGAAGCCCCAAAGCTCTGGAAGAGTCTACCATCAGACATCAGAGATGCGAGCTCAGTTGCAGTCTTCAAAAAACGTCTGAATACACACTTCTTAAATATTTGTTATTAGAACACTGCTATATATACCTATGCGATATGTTCTTGCTGTAGATGTTGTGGGTCTAAATGGGAGTTCTGGCGTATTATCTGGTTTATGGTCTCTTAATTATAGAATTTTTTTAGTTATTGTCGCATGCTATTTTTCTTAGTTATGTTGCATTGGGCGGCCTTCATTGGGCGTTCTTCTATTGTTTCTATTGGTCGGCAATCATTAGCCGGTCGGTTCATTGCTGATTAATGGGGGTAATGTAATCGCCGCTTGGGGGCTGTCTTTTGTATGTTTATTCATGATTATTTAAGATCTATTTCTTGTTGTTTGTCTTTTCTCGGCGGCCTGCATTTGGGTGCTTTACTATTATTTCTATCAGTCGGCAATCATTAGCCGGTCGGTTCATTGCTGATTGATGGGGTAATGTGATCACCTTTTGGGGCTGTCTTTTGTATGTTTATTCATGTTTATTTTAGATAATTGTAGTTATTGTCTTTTCTCGGCGGCCTGCATTGGGCGCTCATCTATTGTTTCTATCAATCGGCAATCATTAGCCGGTCGGTTCATTGCTGATTGATGGGGGTAATGTGATCGCCTTTTTGGGACTGCCTTTTGTATGTTTATTCATGTTTATTCTAGATCTAATTGTAGTTATAGTCATTTCTCGGCGGCCTGCATTGGGCGCTCTACTATTATTTCTATCAGTCGGCAATCATTAGCCCGTCGGTTCATTGCTGATTGACGGGGGCTGTCTTTTGTATGTTTATTCATGTTTATTTTAGATCTAATTGTAGCTAATTTGTCCTTTCTCGCTTTGTAGGTACATTTATGTAATCTCATGTGAAGCGCTTTTGAACGCACTACCCCTGTGAGAAAAGAGCGCTATATAAATCTGGTATAATAATAATAATAATATGCCTTTACGTTTTGAAAAGGTACTCATAGCGTCTTTACCATTTGATCTATAGTTCTGGTATACACGTATACATGTATATAATTTGCGTCACGCATGCTTTTAAACAAATATATTTCCAAATATGCGAACACTCCTTTGACCTTAACCTTGGCCTTCGTCTCTTCGTTTAAGGTTCGAAATGTGTATTTGAGTTTTGAAAAGTGCTCACAAATACTTTACCCTTTGACCTACAGCTTTCATACTTGCATCAGAAGGAGAAATCTGCGATACAATTGTGCTTCGCCAACTTGTCACCCGATCTACCGCAATACAGCAGGATGGTTTACTCATTTGATAAATCCGAATGCACTGGTCAAGATTCGAACCAAAAAGAGGTGAGGTGCAAACTTATTGCTAAACGTTTTGAAATATGTTATACATATCGTATATCTGATTTTAAATCGACCAGTTTACTACCAGACTCTACTTCACAGGCTTTGCTAAGAGTTTGAATCCAGCGGATTATGCGTGTTGTTATTCAGTGTCCTAACTGTTTGGCATACATATAACTATATCCGAGATTTGCCTTAAACTCTAAGTTTGAAATGCAGACAGCGGTCGTCGATTTCTGCATACCCTGAACGCTAATACTGGTGCATGATAAGGACAAATTAAGTAACGAGGTACTAATTTGTTAACACAAATATGGTATAATAATTATCCTTTTCATGGCTGAACTACTTATCTGGGTTAATGTTCATACATACACCAAATAATTTATTGAAGTACGTGAATCCACGCCATTTATACTTTTTTTCGAACATGCGCATATAATTGCCAGAAATTATACAATGGAGAACCTGTTATTCTTTCCCGTTTAAACGCAAACGAAACGCAAACGCATTGTACTAAAATGCAGAAAATAACAACTTTTTCACAATTCTGAAAGTTGATTTTAACTTTGATGACAAATAGTTTGGAGCCTGATTAGACGCCGGGTTACCCGGCGTCTGATCTGGCTCCAAACTGTTTGCATTGGAAATAATAGTTTTAGCGTAAACGCGTTTATTGGGAAAGAATAACAGATTCTCCACTGTAGCACAAGGTTCATTGTCAAATCATCAGCAGACAACACTCACAAAAGCGGGAAACAAGTGACAACCCCTTCACTGCCATGGCGTCATCTTCTTAAAACCATATTGTCGCCTTATTTATATTTTAGGCAAATTGACTTAAGTAATATCGTAATGACTAATGAGTGCCAAACAACTTGGATTCTGTTCAGACAGCGCGTAACTGATCAGGATCCAACTGTATGCAAATAACCATTGTATTAGGGGAAAGGCAGTGAAGGGATTGATCCTTTATTTATCCTCTTGAATAGTGTATAGTGGAGAATCTGTTATTCTTTCCCAATAAACGCGTTTACGCTAAAACTATTATTTGCAGTGCAAACAGTTTGGAGCCAGATTAGACGCCGGGTAACCCGGCGTCTGATCAGGCTCCAAACTGTTTGCCACCAAGATAAACATGAAATATCAGAATTGTCCAAAAGTTGTTCTTTTCTATGTTTTAGTGCTTTGCGTTTGCGTACGTTTGCGTTTAAACGGGAAAGAATAACAGATTCTCCACTGTACTTGTCCTCTTGAATAGTGTACATGCTTCCGGATAAAGTCGTCAAGCGTTTTCATAGAGCCTGTTAACCATTTTGCTTTCAATGACGTTTAAAAGCGCGTTTGCAAACAGTTTGGATCCTGATCAGACGTCGCGTAACGCGGCGTCTGATCAGGATCCAAACTGTTTGACACTCGTATCGATATGTTTTAAGTCATACTACTTTGCATCTACTTTTGAAACGATCTTTCAAACAACAAAATTGAAGCAGACGACAATGAAACGGCGAAGGGGTAAAAATCTCACGAACTATTTGGAAGTGAAAGGGTTAAAATGAACAAGGTTGACATAAGTGACAAACAGTTCAGAACCAGATGAGAAACCAATTTCAACGACGTCTTACAGTGGAGAATCTGTTATTCTTTCCCGTTTAAACGCAAACGTACGCAAACGCAACGCACTAAAACGTAGAAAAGAACAACCTTTGGACAATTCTGATTATTCTTGTTTATCTTGGTGGCAAACAGTTTGGAGCCTGATCAGACGCCGGGTTACCCGGCGTCTGATCTGGCTCCAAACTGTTTGCACTGCAAATAATAGTTTTAGCGTAAACGCGTTTATTGGGAAAGAATAACAAATTCTCCACTGTATCTGGATCCATATATTTGTAAATGCAAACAAAGCTGATAAAAGCTTTCAACCTTTAGCAAGCGATGCACTTTTCTCTGCACAGTGTGTCGTCTGCGTCTGCGCCAATATCACGATGCATTACTCCAGGAAAACAATCAGAGTGACAAAAAGTTTTAGAACCAGATCAGATGCCGAGTTACAGTATGTCTCATCTTGACCCAAACTGTTTACAAGAGTAGTAAGAATTCGCCCATGTTGTACAAAAGGTTATTTCCTGGCCTTACCCTGAGCGCAGTGATTTTTGCAAACAATTAGATCCTGATCAAACGCCTAGAAACTGGGTGTTAGATCAGGATCCCAACTGTTAGATTTTCATACAAATATACCTTAACGCCAATTTCCTAAACTCTAAACTTGAGTCTTAAAAAATCGGGCGACAATTTTAATACAAACGATTTCGTGTCAGTGAAGGGGGTTAAAGCGGAAGTTTATAAACAGGCCACGCATATCAACAACTTGTATGAAATGTTAGCCGAGTATAGTCTATATATACTTGGCTCAGCTAAGTCTTGTCTTCAGACAAGGTTTGTGACGAACAGTAGGCATATCTACCCGATACAGGATATTTAAGGTAACCATTGTTTTATTATGCACTGCTAATGATAATACTTTGTACAGTAGCCTGGCCATTGCGATCATTCATAGTCATAGGAAGGCTTGTTTTGGGTTTGTTGTTTTAACCAATTACCCCATAAATAGGGTTTTTCACGCCTTTCATTAATTCTTTCTCTGAAGAAAAGAGATCAGATTTATACAGCTATGAATATGAGCTATACGAATTATGTTCTATTTTCTAGCAGATGATAGCTTAAAGCAGGCTGAAAGTAAAGCAGAATGCGCCTTATGGTGCATTCTGTTTTACATTCAACTTGCTTTAAGTGGTCGTGTATTTTCAATACTAGAAACAGGCTATAGGGTAATGGGTTAAGATAGGCTGTTTGATTATTTTTCACACGGTTTTATGTCATACTATGAGGCCATACAGCTGACGAGACAGCTTTCTGTTTTATATTGTTATTGCCTTTTAACCCATTACCCCATAGCCTGTTTCTAGTTTTGAAGATATGTGACCACTTAAAGCAGGTTGAAAGTAAAGCAGAATGCGCCTTAAGGCGCATTCTGCTTTACTTTCAGCCTGCTTTAAGCTATTATGTGCTAGATGTAGAAAATGTTTCTGATGATTGTGATTTGTGACAGTATAAATTGGAACTATATATTCATCAGTAGAGGAGTTAATTAAAGTCATAAAAAGGCATGTTTATGGGATAATGAGTTAAATTGTGACATGGCTATGACAACATCAATGACTGGTACATGTATATACTGTAAAGTTTGGTTGTTTTGAATTGTATAACAATATGCGACGACAAACAATTAGCATGGACTTTGTGCTACGTTAGTATTCCCTTAATAGAAAATTTATTTGACCGGCCCTTGAGACTTAACGGTTACCCATATGTGCCCGCAATCCCTTATATGGGATATTTGCAAATAGTGTAGACTCTGATCAGACGCCTCATAATGCGGCATCTGATCAGAGTCTATATACTGTTTGCTGATAGGAATTACAATATAAAATAAAGCGAAAATGAAAGTATGGAAGAATGGGCGCAAATGGGTTAATAGTTAATACCGTAAACATTGCAAGTTAGACAAAATTTGCCGTCTGCCAAATATTTCATCTGCATTACATCTCAGTAGATATATCCGTTTATAATTAAGAATTATCACCAAGTGTCCAACACTTTCGATTTTGATGGGATCCAAAATGTTTGCAATCGTTTAGATAAACTCGGCAATAACTTGTTAATGGTTAAAGCATAACAATTCTAATTCGTTGGTTAATGCAAAACGAAAGTAACAAGAACAGTGGGTGTGTTTTTACATTGCCGTGTTTGACGTTAATCCATCCAAAAATGTATGTAAGAAAACCTTTTCATAGTTGATACATTAAAATATGTAAGAAGCGGATCCATGGTATCCGATGGCAGGGTGGGTGATGGTGTCTCCCCGATAGATCGTTAAACTCTTTGCATCCTGGGTAATTATTTTCGTCGGCAACATTTGTCGTCTGCTATAGTTCTAAAAATAGAATTTTCTAAATTTCTTTTCAAAACATGACCAGAGTGTCAAACAGCGTCTTATCTGGATCCAAACTGTTTACAAAGGCAATCACTGCGACAGATACATCCGCATCTAGCATGCAAAGAGTTAATAAAGATTGACTGTAGTAAAAAGTATGAACAGCGTTACATGTACCATGGTTACGGGTAACAGAGCATGAGTGAATGTTGAGCATGACTAACAATGTAGACCCATATCAAGATGTTACACCGAGACTGCAAATGCAATTGTACAGTGGAGAATCTGTTATTCTTTCCCGTTTAAACGCATACGTACGCAAACGCAAAGCACTAAAACGTAGAAAAGAACAACTTGTGGACAATTCTGATTATTCTTGTTTATCTTGGTGGCAAACAGTTTGGAGCCTGATCAGACGCCGGCGTCTGATCTGGCTCCAAACTGTTTGCACTGCAAATAATAGTTTTAGCGTAAACGCGTTTATTGGGAAAGACTAACAGATTCTCCACTGTATACACTGTGACATGACGACTGATGTTGGTCTTCACTGTTATCAATATTCGAACGTTCTTTTCCTTTTGGTTAGCATTGTACATGCATGCTAGCTGTTTTGGTCAATATTTAATTTTGACGTGTTGGGGAATTGATGATGTGTATAGGCCGACCTTTTCACCTGGCAGGGCGGAGCTAACCTTTGGCAAAGATAAACTAATGTTCTTTTGATTTTAGGGGTGCTATGTATAGTTCCGTATTATATCGTTATTGTCCGATACTTTCAACATAGAGAAATACAATTATGCGTGCATCCATATCAACGTGAAAAGGTATACACAGTGATCCCTCTCTATAAAAACACTCAACGGGAGACAAAGATTGCGTGTGTTGTTCGGAGGGAGTTGTTATAGGGAGAGAAAATAAAGATTGGTTTACATTTGCAAACAGCTTGGCGTGGCGCGGCGTCTGATCTGGATTCAAGCTGATTGTCATTTTTCATTATATTCCTTCTGTCAAAATGTCCACTAATATGTAAGGTTGAGAAAAAAACGGCTGTGACGACAACGGTGAATTTTGATGATAAAAGAGCGTGCTGTCGCCCCCAAGGTTGAAATGCAAAGGTCCGCATCAAAACTCCGCCCTGCCAAGTCAATAAAATCGGTCTATACCGCCATCAAAATATTTGGTTGAGAAAATAGTGTAATGACGTTTGAACCAAATAAAAGGCTCATATAACATTTAACAGTCCGTAGCCAGTAAATCCTTATACCGCTGAACGACCATCTGTTGTTTTTTAAAAAGAAGAATTAAGCCATATGTAAAACAATTAGTCAGTTTAATATACAGACGCCGAGTTACTCGGCGTCTGATCTTGGTCCAAATTGTTGCAATTGCAATTCATGTCTCGCTTGTCGGATTACGGGTTAAGATTTATCATAGCCGTGTATGTGGACCGTATATATACGAGGGCCGTTCATTATTTATTGCAACTTGGGTTCTAAATCAGTAAGAAACAGTGCTTTACCTTAAAGTTTTAGTGCATCCCTTAAAACTAAGCATCCTTTGAACAAATACACAGTTTAAGACTTTTGATCCATTTCTGGAAAGCTTCGGTGCAGTCTTTCTTAGGTACACCCTTAAGACACTGCAATACGGTCGCTCCAACAGCCTGTCTTGAATAATATCTCCGACCCTCGAAAGTTTTCTTTAGACATGGAAACAAGAAAAAGTCACATGGAGCTATATCTTGTGAATAAAATGGGTGCGGGAAAATTGTAAAGCCTTTCTTCGCCAAAAATGCGATTGTTTTTATTTCGAGGTGTTTACTGGTGCTTTGTGATGCAACAGGGTATGGCTTTGCACACCGAGCCTAGGGCGAGACTTCTTCGCGTTTTCTCAAACTTTTTCATGACTAGTTGTTGGTACAGTTTCCCAGTAAAAGTTTTTCTACAGGGAATCGCTACATGAACTGTTTCACCACGACTGTTAAAGAATATTGCATACATGGCCTTCTTCACACTTGTACAACGTTTTGCAATGGATGGTCTTCTTGCATTTATTAATGCCCATATTTCGTTGCTACATTTTCTGATGGGCTGATAGAAGTTTACCCATGTTTCATCGACAGTCCAAAAATTAGAAAATGCCCATTAATCAAATTCAGGATACATTTTAAGCAATTTACGGGCAATCGAAACATGGCATCTCTGTTGGTCCTCCGTCAGTATATGGGGTATCCACATAGCAGCAATACGGCTCCTCCTAATGTCTTCTTCAAAATCTTATAAGCCGATACGGTTGATGTGCCCAAACATTACGCTACTCGACGAGTTGTCATTCGTGCATGAATCATCAATAGATATTTCACATTATCACTTATTTAAGAGGTAGCAGCACTTTTATGACTGCCTCTGCCAGAGGCCCTGTCAATCGTCTCTTGGAGCGTTTAATCCACCTGGTAACAGTTGAAAATAACGAAGTACCATGTCCATAAGCGGATAAAATTTCATAGAATATAATTCTAGTACTTATTCCAAGTTTATATCGAGATTTTAGTTGTCCTTTTAGTTCAGTATTTATCTCTTTAGCAATGTATGACCTCACTTCACATGGGTGTATCAAAAAAACTAATTGACCGATTGGGACAAAAATGGTATCAATGAATAGATAAAAGTTTGAATTATGAGTTAGGTAAGTTTTCATGGAGATTTTGTGCATAGCGTGGCAGTTACGGCGGCAGTTGCAATAAATAATGAACGGCCCTCGTATAGTCGTATGTTACAGTCAATATGTGTAATGTCTGGAAATTTTAGTCATTACGTGAAATGACTGTTTCACTTAGTCATTTCATGAAATGCCTAAAAATTTCAGTAATTTCTCGTGAAATGACTAAAACAAAAACCGTCATTCATTTCACGAAACGACTAAATTGACTTTAGCTTTTTTATTACATTGAAATGAATGATGTATCTTAATAATTACAAACTATATATACACTATTGAAACAGTACATGCATATTAAATATAATACAAATCAAATCTCGTAAAGCATTAAAAATGCGTGCAATGTTTCTGAATAGTTGTTAGATATCAAGTATTAAACAAAATTAAGCATATTGAATGATCTGAACGAACAACTGCGGTTAATTATTTAATAAAGGTCATTTCACACATTGCCTGAATCCTGTTCAAGGTTTCTAGCCAATTTGTGTAAAGTGGCCTGTCAATTTCAGTCATTTCCTGAAATGACTGAACATTTCTGAATTTTTGTGAAATGAGTAAGTGAAACAGTCATTTTAGGTAATGACTGAATTTTTAAGTAATTGTGTGAAATTACACAAAAAAGTAACTGATTACACAGATTGATTGTAACACATATACAGTGTACAGATCAATAACATCAACATTATATTCTAAACATATTTGTGCACATTTGTCTTATATTGAGTGCTCGCTTAAAGCTACATGTATATTGTATTTCTATGAGGAATAAGCATTTAACCATGTAAAAGCACTTATAAGAAGGAAAAGTATGACAGGAAACTTTCCAATATTCCTCTTTTACGTATCGTGATAATCAAGGCTGGACTCACAGTCACACCGATACTGTTGGTACCATCTCATCTGCTAATACTAAGATTTTTACCCCTTCACCGTTTCATTGTCGTCTGCTTCAATTTTGTTGTCTGCAATGTCGTTTCAAAGTTCAGAAATAAAGCAGTATGACTGAATACATTTCAAAACGAGTGCCAAACAGTTTGAATCCTGATCAGACGCCGCGTAACGCGGCGTCTGATCAGGATCCAAACTGTTTGCAAACGCCCGTTCTTTTAAGCGTCATTGGGAGCGAAAGGGTTAAGCATTTATTGACAACATTTTAACAGCTTGGAACCAGATCAGACACAGTGTCAAACGGAATCTGATCTTGATACAACATTTTTGACACTTGTTTTGATTATTGTTTCGATCAAAATGGCTAATCTCTAACTGTGAGAAACTGTAGCAGACGACAGTTTTAAGCAGACGATAGTACAGTGGAGAATCTGTTATTCTTTCCCAATAAACGCGTTTACGCTAAAACTATTATTTGCAGTGCAAACAGTTTGGAGCCAGATCAGACGCCGGGTAACCCGGCGTCTGATCAGGCTCCAATGTTTGCCACCAAGATAAACAAGAATTATCAGAATTGTCCAAAAGTTGTTCTTTTCTACGTTTTAGTGTTTTGCGTTTGCGTACGTTTGCGTTTAAACGGGAAAGAATAACATATTCTCCACTGTATATGATTGTTTAAGAGTGAAATATGTAATCACTGACTAAGTGACCAATCGTTTTCCTGATCTCCTTTTATCAGTAGTATAGATTAGTACAGAGTACTGCAGACTACAAAAGTACATTTGTTTATTGATATTAAAATATTAATCCTTTTATAGTCATAGGTGGCTACAGTCAACTTACGAACAGTTTGAATCCAGATAGTTGTTTGATACTCGTATCGATATTTCTTCAGTCAGTTTGCCCTAAATCTAAATTGAAAACCATTGTGCACAGACAGTATTAACCCGTTAACCCATAGTCTGTTTCTAGTATTAAAGCAGGTTGAAAGTAAAGCAGTATGCACCTTAAGTTTGGCTGCATTGCTGTCTGTGAATGAATGAATTGCGCTCAACAGCTCACTGGCAGAAATAAAAACATGCAGAACCGAATCTGCTAGAATATTTCCTTAATAATTGCAGCGTAGAAAAATGTACACAGTGGAGAATCTGTTATTCTTTCCCGTTTAAACGCAAACGTACGCAAACGCACAGCACTAAAACGTAGAAAAGTACAACTTTTGGACAATTCTTATAATTCATGTTTATCTTGGTGGCAAACAGTTTGGAGCCTGATCAGACGCCGGGTTACCCGGCGTCTGATCTGGCTCCAAACTGTTTGCACAGCAAATAATAGTTTTAGCGTAAACGCGTTTATTGGGAAAGAATAACGTTTTCTCCACTGTAATTTACTATAAGGCACTATTGCACGAATAAACTCTTGTGCAAGCACTTATTCAAGCTGTAGAGTTAACATTCGACAAAATGAAAACAACATTAAGACCCTCCCCTCTCGTGATAAGTAGGTCATCATTGAATACAACTACGGTTCTTCCTGCTATTTTAACCACTCAAACTATTGATAATGTTAAAGACAGGTGGTTTCTTAAGGCAGGATTAAAGTAAAGCAGAAAGCTTTCTGCTTTACTTCAATACTTCTTTAAGCAGAAATTTAAAGTTGCTTGAAAAACCGAAAACAAGTTACTGTTTTGACGGGTATAGTTTTTATAGGGACGTTCCTGTACAGTGGAGAATCTGTTATTCTTTCCCGTTTAAACGCAAACGTACGCAAACGCAAAGCACTAAAACGTAGAAAAGAACAACTTTTGGACAATTCTGATAATTCTTGTTTATCTTGGTGGCAAACAGTTTGGAGCCTGATCAGACGCCGGGTTACCCGGCGTCTGATCTGGCTCCAAACTGTTTGCACTGCAAATAAAAGTTTAAGCGTAAACGCGTTTATTGGGAAAGAATAACAGATTCTCCACTGTACATGCAGAAACGGAACTGTGTCTACAATCGTATACTTTATTGTATTTCAGCGCTTATTTTACCAACTCAATTTGCCACGATCAAGGTCAGATAAAGTATAAACCACATTCAAACCACGAACTGTGATTATGTTATACCCTTAATTAAATTTATCTGACATCATTATTTCCTTTCTTACAAATGCAGGATTATATTTTCCTGGTCATTCTTCCTGAATATATCGGTGCAAGAATTTGGGACAGGTACTATAACCCGGTAGAATCAAGATAGACACGCGTGGTTACTTATAGATAATAAAAATTGTATTCCATTATTTTAAACCCACTGAACCCTTATCGTGCTAAGCGCGACTTGGCTAACATTTGCAAACACTTTTGATCCAGACCAGAAGTCGCGTAACGCGGCGTGTGATCTGGATTAAAACTGTTAACACCCATATTCAACTTTTCTTTAATTTAAACAAAAGCATGATAATTCGTTTTGATATGTGTTGTAGACGATACGTGTATATTGGAAGCAGACGCCAATTTAGCATGCTATGGGTTAACATATTTTCATTTGTACAGTGGAGAATCTGTTATTCTTTCCCGTTTAAACGCAAACGTTCGCAAACGCAAAGCACTAAAACGTAGAAAAGAACAACTTTTGGACAATTCTGATAATTCTTGTTTATCTTGGCGGCAAACAGTTTGGAGCCTGATCAGACGCCGGGTTACCCGGCGTCTGATCTGGCTCCAAACTGTTTGCACTGCAAATAATAGTTTTAGCGTAAACGCGTTTATTGGGAAAGAATAACAGATTCTCCACATACAGTTTATTGTTTTGAGTAGTTCGTGTTTTTAATAGAAGATTCAGATTTTTTAATAAAGTCTGGTCCATGTTTCACCACTGAGAGTTGCCTTTTGCAATACTTTTCGAAATGACAAACAGCGCAAACCTCTATCAGAGGGCTCCTGTAAAGGTGCCCTCTGATCTGTGTCTGCACTGTTTGCACTTGATATATGTACTCTTCATTGGTACACTGTTTGTAAAGGACGAGTATACTCGTCGCTAGGGTTCAATGATTGATATTGTTTTACAGCTTGCACTTTTCGATACATGTATCTTGCTATATAACACTCTGTTTGAAGTTTTCTGTAGTTTGATTTCAATTCAAAGTTGATGACTTTTAAGTTAATGAAGTTTCATGCAGCTTTGCTTTGAGATTTATATACAAACCATTTTGATACTGGCATACAGCTTGTTATCTAGTTGTCAAGTAGGAAACTAAACATAGTTTGTAGAAAATGACTTAGTCCTGATAAATACATGCAGGACTGCCATAAGTTGACATGAAAAATCCTAAGATTTCCAAAGTTGCATTTTTCAAGTGCGATTTTACGAATCGTACCTTTACCCCATAGCCTGTTTCTTGTTTTATTGACAAGCGACTTCTTAAAGTAGGCTGTAAGTAAAGCAGGATGCGCCTTAAGGCGCATTCTGCTTTACTTTCAGCCTGCTTTAAGCTACCATACACTGGAAAAAGATCCGGAGATTTACGAAAAATCCGGAGAAATGGCAGCCCTGATACATGTATCAATATTACACGGCATCTGATCTGGCTTCAAATTGTTTTAATGTACATAACAGGTGCTTGTCGCATGCTACATCTCAAGTCCTCGCAACTCTATCGAACACAAATGCAATGTACATACTATATATATATATATAGATCTGTTTTTATACCATAATTTATAAGTATCTAAACCATAAAAAGTATAACTTTATAAGGTGGTGGTGCGGGGGGGGGGGGGGGGGGGGACACATTATGCACCTGTAATGGAATGCACCTGTAATGGACAACATTGTTTCACCAAATACGTTTATAATATTATCTTTCCCACTGGATGTTGTTAAAGTTGGTACACGGACTACGTTTCATTGTATATCTATAAGGAAGTAAAATAACAGTACATATGGAAACTAATTTGCATTTTTTCTGATAACTAACACGCGATTCTTGACACTCCCTGCCACAGTATCATCTGCTTCACGGTTGTCGCCTGCGATTGTTTTGAATTTTAATTTTAAATCCATTTTAGCTGAAGAAAGACTGAGGATCGAACATTTTGGATCCTGATCAGTCGCCGCGAAACGCTCCCGAATAAAACCCCCACTTGCACATTCTAGTAAAGATGCAACTAGCTGGCTATATATGAGTTAACCACTTCATCCCCTGAAAATCGACTGTTTGAAAAATGTCGTCTACTTTTTGTTCTCGAATTCAGATAGTGAGATCGATATACATGTAATAAGCATTCTAAATGAAGAAATGTTGATACGAATTACAAACCGTAAAAATCCTGATCTAACGCCGTTTTACTGGGTTTCTATTCAGCACTTAAACTGTTTACAAACGACGACATTGAAGATGTTAAAACCAAACCAGGAAAGTATATCCGATTTCAAGGATGCTAATGAATTTTTTCATGCGTTTCTTCAAGGAAGTATTCCGCATTTCTTTGTATAACTTGTATATTTCAGTGTTGCCGAACTTGGTACTGAAGAAGTTACCTCGCTCATCCCTGGAACTTCAAACTGACATTTTCATTTCCTTTTAACACTTATCATGCTGGATTGTCATCTGCTTCAAATATACTGTCTGCGAAAAACCCAACAAAATTAGTTTTTGTGCCTTTTGTAGAAAAGTTGAATACAAGCGGTAAACAGCTCGGATCCAGATCAATTCTGCTCTGGATCTTAACTGCTTCAAAATTAATGTTGGGCAAATCGCGCTTAGCACGACAACGGTTAAGTCTAGTCCATATTTGGACTATTTAGCAATGTTTTTACGAACTGAGTCTTACTGTTTGCATGTATAGGACATACTTATGTACTCTACTAAGGCAATCCTTTCTTAAAGTTGTTTGTAAAGGCTGGATTTGTCTTGACACTACGGGTAAATGGCTAAAACAGGATGAAAGTAAAGCAAACAGCTCCTCTATGCCGCCACGTGTCGTCAAACCAATCCAAGTCTTGTTTTGGTTGGTGTCCTGTTATCTAATCTGGCATGCAATCTTAGTCCGGTCTATATCAGTCTCGTATAGATGTGTTGTACTTTAATAATTTCAACGCCATGGGCGCTATAGACGTCTAAAGTAGTTTTGCAAACAATTTGGACCCAGTTCAGATACCGTTTTCGTATCAAATTGTCTTCAGTCAAAATTTCATTAGTTTATTTTGCATAAAATTGCAGAATATTTTAGCAGACGGTATTTTATCTACGCAATGATAATAAAATTAATAAGTACTATTAACAGATGGTCTTATTTGTAGTGAAACGGTCAAAGTGCATACAAATGAATTTGAATAAAGGATGCAAACACCTTGTTTTAGATACGATTTTCAAGCCTGATAGCCTGGGGCCCGTTTCATAAACGTAAACGTACGCAAACGCAAAGCCCTAAAACGTAGAAAAGAACAACTTTTGGACAATTCTGATAATTCTTGTTTATCTTGGTGGCAAACAGTTTGGAGCCTGATCAGACGCCGGGTTACCCGGCGTCTGATCTGGCTCCAAACTGTTTGCACTGCAAATAATAGTTTTAGCGTAAACGCGTTTATTGGGAAATAATAACAGATTCTCCACTGTACGACCTGCTAAAACAGAGGCTAATTGATTGTACAAAAGAACAAGGACTGCTTAAAGCAAGGTCATTTGTAAAACAGAAATTAACGCCTTCAACCTATTTAATGTCTACCCTTTCACTTTCAGAGGGACAGCATTGTAAAACCTGTTTGTAGCATCCATTTAAAGAGTCTGCAACTGAAAACTTACATGAATGTTACAGCATTAGCTAAAGACACTTGAACGCCTCAAATACGACCACTGTTAAATTGCTAATTGTTGTCATAAAATACAGGTGACAGCTTAAAGCAAGATAAACGTCAAACAGAGCTTTCCCTTTTTACGTTCACCTTGCTGTAAGCAGTGCACCTGCAATAATTTATGGTTTATTGAATGTGCAATTTACAAAATGTGTACAATAATTGTAAATGTACTATAGAAACGATCGCATTTGTCCAAAACATATAGTGTGGGTCTGATCAGAGGGCTTTTATATAAGCCCTCTTATTTGGCCAGGGTCAGCATGTTTTGTAATTTTGCAATATATTTTTAAAATCAATCCGAAATTGATCTAGAAAATATTGACTAGACTTAATTGAAAACTAACTTCTCTGTGTACACGGAGCTATGACGGTATACTAGAATTTGTCAAGTGACAGGTGGTAGCGGGTTCCTGACATTTCTTTGCATTTAAACGCGGAAGTAAAGTTGTTTACGTTTCGTGACGATAATCTTAAGCTTTGTATTTGATTTGGCGTATTTTCGTTGTGATTTTCCCTCCTTAGCATTACGTATATCATTCAGTTCCTTTCTACACACGATTATGGTAGAAGCTTTTATAATGTTTGTTTAGGAGCCATATACAGTGGAGAATCTGTTATTCTTTCCCAATAAACGCGTTTACGCTAAAACTATTATTTGCAGTGCAACCAGTTTGGAGCCAGATCAGACGCCGGGTAACCCGGCGTCTGATCAGGCTCCAAACTGTTTGCCACCAAGATAAACATGAAATATCAGAATTGGTCCAAAAGTTGTTCTTTTCTACGTTTTAGTGTTTTGCGTTTGCGTACGTTTGCGTTTAAACGGGAAAGAATAACAGATTCTCCACTATAATGAAGAAAGACGAGGAGCTTTAAATAACGACTTCACTGCCACGACGTCATACATTTAGAGCAATTGTCTGCTTTTGTTTCTCAAATCGAAAGTTTAGGTAGTTTGACTTTAGAAACATTGCAATGAATGCCCAACAGTTTGAACCCTAATCAGACGTCGCGTTATATGGCGTCTGATCAGGATTCATACTGTTTGCAACTACAGTGGAGAATCTGTTATTCTTTCCCAATAAACGCGTTTACGCTAAAACTATTATTTGCAGTGCAAACAGTTTAGAGCCAGATCAGACGCCGGGTAACCCGGCGTCTGATCAGGCTCCAAACTGTTAGCCACCAAGATAAACAAGAATTATCAGAATTGTCCAAAAGTTGTTGTTTTCTACGTTTTAGTGCTTTGCGTTTGCGTACGTTTGCGTTTAAACGGGAAAGAGTAACATATTCTCCACTGTAGCTATAGTTCTCAGTTTAGGCAGGGAAAGGGTTAAAGACATATACTTGAATTATGTACAAATGTAACAAGCATGCAATGCATGAAGCTGCTACAGAAAACTTTGTGATTTACTTTCTGCGTGTATTAATTTGCTACCTTTTTTGTTTTTAAAAAGGCTACCATTTATCTATCTTGAAATGGCCGCCTAACACTTGTTTGGCTGTAATTTAAAATGTTATTGTATTTGTTGGTAGAGTGGAAAAGACGGTATCCTTCCTCAAAAAGCGCGTTTATGTTTAATGAATTATGTTTATTTGCAAACAGTTTGGAGCCAGATCAGACACCGGATAACCCGGATTCTGATCTGGCTCCAAACTATTTGCCACTCAGATGAAACGAACAGTGTGCAAGAAAACCCCGTTAATTTCTATATTGTATTGCAATGAATTTGTATTTAATTTCATTTTAAAAGGATTGGATAACTGCATTAACATTGTTGACTGAATGTGCTTTTTTAAACATCGACGTATATTATTGATTTGAGCAAACGCAAGAGAAACATCACACATATAAGATCCTTGTCACAAAAGGCAAAACATGTCGAAGTATACATTGAAACATATTGTCGAGTATTTTTTTCCACCGACCCATATCACAACAAATAAATATTCATTTCATTAGAATGATCATCTCATACATTGTCATAGACTATGATTTACCCATTACCCCCATAGTCTGTTTCTAGTTTTGAATACATCTGACCACTTAAAGTAGGTTGAAATAAAACAGATTGCGCATAGGCGCGTTCTGTTTTACCTTAATCATGTTTTAAGCTACCATCTGCTAGGATTATAAAACATTTCTTATGGTGCAAATTCATGACACGATAAATGTACAGTGGAGAATCTGTTATTCTTTCCCGTTTAAACGCAAACGCAAAGCACTAAAATGTAGAAAAGAACAACTTTCTGACAATTCTGATAATTCTTGTTGATCTTGGTGGCAAACAGTTTGGAGCCTGATCAGACGCCGGGTTACCCGGCGTCTGATCTGGCTCCAAACTGTTTGCACTGCAAATACTAGTTTTAGCGTAAACGCGTTTATTCGGAAAGAATAACAGATTCTCCACTGTATATTTGTTTTGGTTGGAAACATGGCTTTATCCGCGCATGTCATGATATAGCCTTTACACAAGGTTCAAAGTCTATGTGTGTGCAACGTGCAGTGCAAAGAACATCGAAACACGAATAAAACAGTCGTTTCAAGTGACGAAATTGTAGGGAAATAAGTTGAAAAAGAAGTACCACAGTTCTTTATAATTATACAGTTTACTTTATTGTTTCCATCAACTCTGTCGGTCTTCTAGCTTCTTAGTATTACTTCATATTAAAAGGAGCGGTTTAAGTATTTTAGATTTAAAGCGAGCGTGAATCATAATCGCATTCACAATAAACACATTACAAGTGCGAACAAACCTCCAGATGCAAACTGTTTAGAGTCAGATCAGATACCGTGTTATTTGGCATATAACCCGTCCGTCCCTTAGTACCAGGGTCAAAATGGTTTAACAGATGTTTCTTCAATAAAATGCATCAAATTCAATACTGAAAATGACATTTTGTAAGCAGATTGTTAAACAGATATAGCAGAAATTAAACTAATGTGTCGGATGAGGTACATGTATTATATCATCCCGTGAACGCCCCCATGAACTGAAAAATGCGGAAGTTAGAATGTTTGAAATGTGTGGTGATAATCTTAACCGTTATTATGCTTATTTGCCACCTGCTTTCAATATATCGTATGCGAGAAAACTTAAATTCAGTTTTAATTCATTTTAAAACTAAACAATAGTTGAAATGACAGCAAAACAGTTTGGATCTATGTCAGAAGACGCGTTACGCGGCGTCTGACATTGATCCAAACTGTTTTGCAAATGTTAGTCAAGTCGCGCTTAACTTTAGGGCTACTCTTTGTATTGACCTGTTTTCTTTATGATTAATCCTTTCCTAGTAGAACTGCGCCTGATTAAACTCGGGACAGAACTGAAACTTAAGTTTTTTGTCTTTTTACCCATTCACTGCCATGCCGTCATAAATTTTGAGCCATTGTCGTCTGCTTTTATTTCTCAAATTTAGGTTTTAGATATTTAGACTGAAGTATTTAAATGATTGTCAAACAGTTTGGATCCTGATCAGACACAGGTACTTGACACATACTTTATTATCTATTAACACCCCCCCCCCCTTTTTAATTTTTTTTTTTTTTATATTTTTTTTTTTACTAGAGAATATCGGCGATCTAGTTTATTTTAGCATCAGTTTAAGTCGATAGTAAAGACTAGGTGTTGAATTGCGCTGTTTACCTTGTATCTATAATAGAAGTATAGTAAAAAAGGGGGGGGGGGGGTGTTAATAGATAATAAAGTATGTGTCAAGTACCTGTGCAATAAAGTGGTTAACATCGAAATCGATACGCACGTCGAGCAATTTGACATGACGTAAGGAATTGTTAGGATCATTGAAAATCAAGCTTATTTGTATTTAGGTTTAATCTTTGACATGCCTGATACTTTTTGTCTGCAGAAATTGTCGCTTGTTTCAGTTTTCATAGTAGTTTTATCAATAGTTTCAAGAATATATTATCACCAGATTGGCATTATTTGCCATTATCAGTATTGTGCCCATCATCAGTATTGTGTAAATAATTGCTAGGGGAAGGGCCGTAACTAATGTTTTTGGAACTTGTGGCCCAACCCCATTTCCATGCTGAAATTTTGTAAATAAAATATGTTTAAACTGTAAACCAGATTGGCAAACAGGTTGGACCCCGATGAGACCGAGTTACTCGGCGTCGTATCGGGGTGTAGACTCTTTATAACAATTATCATTCATTCGCATAGATACAGTGGAGAAAACGTTATTCTTTCCCAATAAACGCGTTTACGCTAAAACTATTATTTCTATTGCAAACAGTTTGCAAACAGTTTGAAGCCAGATCAGACGCCGGGTAACCCGGCGTCTGATCAGGCTCCAAACTGCTTGCCACCGAGATAAACATGAATTATCAGAAGTGTCCAAAAATTGTTCTTTTCTACGTTTTAGTGTTTTGCGTTTGCGTTTCGTTTCCTTTAAACGGGAAAGAACGTTTTCTCCACTGTAGCGTGCATAAGTTTAACCCCTATGCTAAGCGCTACTTGGCTTATATTTTACAGTTTGCCACCCATCTTCTACAGTTCGCCTCTCTGAAAAGCTTCAAAGACTTTTTTTTTTACTTATTTTCACAGACGATATATTTGAAGCAGACGACATAACCGCAGGATAAGTGTTAACAGTATACAATGTACTGGTCTATTATTTCGTCTGATAACTGTGCAAACACAACAGAGTGCAGACATGATTTATCTTCACAGGGTACATTGTACAAACCTTTCTCCTACATCATATCTGTTTATTTCACCATAAATGCGCCCTTAATGGATTTATCCATGCACCCAAGAAAAAAACTTCTAAAAGTAATGAATATGCCATAATAAATAGGTTCTATATCTAAGACGGTGTACATGTACAGTGGAGAAAACGTTATTCTTTCCCGTTTAAACGCAAACGTACGCAAACGCAAAACACTAAAACGCAGAAAAGTACAACTTTTTGACAATTCTGATAATACATCTTTATCTTGGTGGCAAACAGTTTGGAGCCTGATCAGACGCCGGGTTACCCGGCGTCTGATCTGGCTCCAAACTGTTTGCACTGGAAATAATAGTTTTAGCGTAAACGCGTTTATTGGCAAAGAATAACATTTTCTCCACTGTAGTAGCATAAAACAGGCTGCAAGTAAATCAGAATGCGCCCCTTAGTTGCTACTTGTCTATAAACAGGCTATGGGTTAAGGATTTGTCGACTGTCATCTGTTTTCTATTTAAATCTATTTAACTAAGTAAACACACATTCTCTTTTGGACGATTGATCCTGTTCCAAACGTGCATTTGCCATCAGTTTGGATCTAGATCAAACGCCGAATTACTCGTGCTTAATCCGGACAATGCTTAAGCATGGTTCGGTATGGGTCGCCCGCACCATCGATGACTTTAATGAGTTGATCAGGTTTCATTTTGGCTTCCGGGAAATATTGTTGTAATCAGAAATGGGAATACACCTACGATTAACACCACTGATAACATTGTCCGATTGTACCCATCTTTACTGAACAAACTGTCTTTACAAAACCATATCTGAATTTTACATTTTCTTCCCTGATGAACAATACGAAAGTACAAACCTCTCTGCCACGACCAATATATGTAAATAGTGTTTATAATGGAATGAATGTTAAATTATACACTCAGTGCAAAAAGAAACGCACATTTTTCACTACACTATTTGTATGTAGAAGGAACGTATTTGTGAATTAATCTTTTTATTGGGGATCGGTGCGATGTTTAAAACAGGCTGTAGTTCTCTTTCGCTCCCAAATTAGTCTTGCGATGTTTACCCCTTCACCGTTTCATTGTCGTCTGCTTCAAATTTGTTGTTTGTAAGATCGTTTCAAAGTAAGATCCAATGTAGTATGAATTAAAACATATCGGTACGAGTGTCAAACAGTTTGGATCCTGATCAGACGCCGCGTTACGCGGCGTCTGATCAGGATTCAAACTGTTTGCAAATGCGCTTTTTGGTGTCATTAAGAGTGAAAGGGTTAAAAAGCAGCACACTGGTTTTGAGTTTTTTGTTTCTGAACTTGTTGCAGAATTAAATCAATTTTGAGATATGGTATTAGTATTCTAATTTTCGTCAAGAAAATATTCTTAATCTGCGCATGAGCACAATGTGCGTTTCTTTTTGCACTGAGTGTACATAAAAACCAAACATTAATTTACATTATGTACATGCAGTGGAGAAAATGTTATTCTGTCCCGTTTAAACGCAAACGAAACGCAAACGCATTGCAGTAAAATGAAGAAAATTACAACTTCTTGACCATTCTGAATATTGATTTCAATCTGGACGGCAAACAGCTTGGAGCCTGATCAGACGCCGGGCTAACCGGCGTCTGATCTGGCTCCAAACTGTTTGCATTTGAAATAATATATTTAGCGTAAACGCGTTTGTTGGGATATTAAGTGAATATACGAATCCCAGTTTCTTCACGTTTGACCTTTTCAAACGCTGTTTCTTTCAACTTTTATTTCTACATCTACATCTATCTACATGGTTACGCTGAACTGTCATAAAATCTGACAATACTCCAACGGCGCACAGACAGAAAAATAAAGAGAAGGATAGAAAAAGTTAGAAAAAGACACGGACAAGAAAACTGAAGAAATGCACATACAGACAAAGTAAGAAAAAGAGAAAGTGTCACCAAAACCACTTTCAACTCATCTGAGTAAGACCAATCCAGCTTGGGAGGCCCTGCTGGGGTACGAAACCCCGCTGGCACAGCTCCTACTCGTCATATGAGTCTACCGGTGGTTGGCTTAGTACATTTAAATGGAAAGGGTGGAGAGCTCCTTCTTGAAACATGCCAAAGAAGGAGCCTCAGCTGCAGTGGCTGGGAGTCTGTTCCACACTGGAATGGTACGCGGGAAAAAGCTGAACTTATGACAGTCAGAGGCGGTGCTATGGGTAGCAAAACGCAACTTATGTGCTGCTCTGGTCCGCGATGTGGACGCCTGGAGATATGTGGACGATGTAATGTCAACCAGGTTGTTGGTGATCTTGTATAACATCACAAGTTGCTGTTTCTGACGTCTGGCTTGGAGCGTGTCCCATTGGAGGTGCTGCAGCATGTCAGATACGCTACTGGTATTCCTGAATCTGTTGGTGACAAAGCGGGCAGTCCTCCGCTGAGTCATTTCCAGTTGTCGTATCTGGTTCTTCTGGTGTGGATTCCACACAGAGCTGCAATAATCCAGGTTGGAACGGACTAGGGCGATATAGGCGGAGGTCTTGGCTTCTTCACTGGCCTTTTGTAGGTTTCTCCTCAGAAAGCCAAGCATACTATTTGCCTTCTGCACCTTCTTGTTAATATGAGTGTTCCACCCCATGTTGGATTGTATGAAGACTCCAAGATACTTGATGGACGACTCCTCTGCCAATGTTGTTCCCTTGAGGGTGTAGCCACAGACTCTAGGAGATTTGGACCTAGTAACTCTTAGAACTTTTGGGGGTGAAAATCCATGCCCCACTTGGATTCCCATTGTGTGAGAGTGTGCAGGTCTTCTTGCAGTAGCTGCTGGTCTTCATCTGTTCTGACCTGTCTGTATACTACGCAATCGTCGGCGAAGAGGCGGACTGGAGAGTTGAGGTTTTCAGGCAAGTCGTTGATAAATAGTAGGAAAAGGAGGGGGCCCAGGACAGAACCTTGGGGAACCCCGCTTACCACTGGTGCTTTATCCGATGAATCGCCTTCCACCAAGACTTGTTGTGTCCTTCCCTCTAGAAATGAGGAGATCCAACGATGAGTGGAGCCAGAGATACCATAGTGGAGAATCTTCCGCAGCAGTCTTTGATGTGGAACCCTGTCGAAGCCTTGGAGAAATCCAACACGATCATGTCTGTTTGGATACGTTTGTCCAACGAGAAGGTTAGCTCGTGTGCCAAGGTAAGAAGCTGAGTCTCGCAGCTTCTCCTCGCTCTGAATCCGTGTTGACAGTCGTGCAGAATTGAATGTTGGTCCAGGTGCTTGAGGGTGTTGCTCACGATACCATGTTCAAGTAGCTTGCAACAAAGACTGGTGAGGGAGACTGGTCTGTAGTTCGCTGGGTCTTGACGAGAGCCTTTCTTAAAAATGGCAGTCACGTTGACATATCTCCAATCATCAGGCACACGTCCTTCCCTAAGTTACTGTTGGAAGACCTCTCACATGTGATACAGGTATGTCTAGATGAAAAGAAAATGATAATAGGCTTCAGGAAATTTGATACTTTCAGTGAACAGGCAGACCATGGCTTTCAGCTAGGCCTTTGTATACATCTTTATATGTACATAAATTACTGACTTGCTCTCACAATATAATCTTATTGTGTCCTGACATTTTCCATTGACAGCACTATCTTGGAAAATATCAACTTTTAATGACCTCATATACGACGTCATGACGTCAAAGTTTTCCCGTACTTTACGTTGAATATAAAACTTTAAAGCTTTCTGGTTATTTTGATATAAATTTAGTACAGATATCTGTTTTATTGAATACGAGGCAAAGGTTTGCAATGGTAACACATACATGTTTTATGAGACACCATGTACAATCAAAATGATGATCAGTGTTCATTGAAGATCTCTCTCCAGACTCGTGACCGCTTAATGCAGGAAGCAATAAAGCAGAAGTGATCTTTATGAGCTTCTTGCTTTAAAAATGTTCTGAATAAAGCTACACATTGTTTTAAACCGATTGCACGCTTTCTTGTGAGTGACAGCTTAATACAAGTTTAAGGGCTGCCATAAGTTGATCTTGAAAAATCCTAAGATTTCCAATTTTTCTGGTTTTTTTCCATGCGCGATTACTTTAAGCAGGAGGAAAGTAAAGCGGAATGCGCCAAAACTGGTTGCAAAGGTAATCACTGCGGCAGTCATATCCGCCGCACCAGTGAAATGAAGGTGCGTTCGATTTAAGCGGATCGATGATAGATTTATACGATTAAAATTTAAACATATAGATATTTGTAACAATGTTAGAAATGGATTCTGCCTTTTAGCGTCAAACCCGTTACCATACACTTTCGAACTCTGTGATTTTTACGCATTCAAGCTAGATCTTTCTGCATTTACATGTAACATGTATATCAATAATCTAATTTTGCTATCATTTCCCCCCAAATACGGTACATGTTCCTTTTCTTGCTGACTTTGTTGTATGTTTTTGACCTGCAGTGGAGTAGACGTTTTCTTTCAAATCACAATTAAAAACATCACTGTGTAGCCAATACTTTTTTGTGTATTCTGATACCAAATTTGTCTAGGGGTTGTATTTACAGTGGAGAATGTGTTATTCCTTCCCAATAAACGCGTTTACGCTAAAACTATTATTTGCAGTGCAATCAGTTTGGAGCCAGATCAGACGCCGGGTAACCCGGCGTCTGACCAGGCTCGAAACTGTTTGCCACAAAGATAAACATGAAATATCAGAATTGTACAAAAGTTGTTCTTTTTCTACGTTTTAGTGTTTTGCGTTTGCGTACGTTTGCGTTTAAACGGGAAAGAATAACAGATTCTCCACTGTAACAAATGTGCTTAAACACCAAATGTACAGTTTCTTTAAAATTAAACCGCTATAATTTGATATCGCTTAACCCGTCACTCAATAGATACGCAAGTTTACGCATGAATTCAATTAATTGCTTCCCTAAAGAAAGAAGCTGTAAGTTATGCAGTCATAACTATGTTTCATAAGACATATTATTTATATTCTAACATGGCAGATTATAGCGGGGTGAAAATAAAGCAGAATGCGCCCTAAGTTCAGCTGAGAGTCAATTTTATTCTGCCTTTCTCATATACAGTGGATAATCTGTTATTCTTTCCCAATAAAAGCGTTTACGCTAAAACTATTATTTGCAAATGCAAACTGTTTGGAGCCAGATCAGACGCCGGGTAACCCGGCGTCTGATCAGGCTCCAAACTGTTTGCCACCAAGATAAACATGAAATATCAGAATAGTCCAAAAGTTGTTCTTTTCTACGTTTAGTGCTTTGCGTTTGCGTATACGTTTGCGTTTAAACGGGAAAGAATAACAGATTCTCCACTGTTGACTTTCAGCTAAACTTAGGGCGCATTCCGCTTTATTTTCAGCCCGCTATAATCTGCCATGTTAGAATATAAATAATATGTCTTATGAAACATAACAGATTCTCCACTGTACAGATTATGTCCCATAGCGTGCAGAAGGTTTCAAAGCCCAGGCCACCAACAATGACATTTGCAAACTGTTTGGATCCTGATCAGACGCTGTGTGACTCAGCATCTGATCAGGATACACACTGTTTGACACTCATGTCCATGTTTCCTAAGTCATAAAACGTATATAACATGTTTTAAAACTAAAAGCAAAAGAAAAATATAAACAGACGATACAGTGGAGAATCTGTTATTATTTCCCAATAAACGCGTTTACGCTAAAACTATTATTTGCAGTGCAAACAGTTTGGAGCCAGATCAGACACCGGGTAACCCGGCGTCTGATCAGGCTCGAAACTGTTTGCCACAAAGATAAACAAGAATTATCAGAACTGTCCACAAGTTGTTCTTTTCTACGTTTAGTGCTTTGCGTTTGCGTATACGTTTGCGTTTAAACGGGAAAGAATAACAGATTCTCCACTGTTGACTCTCAGCTAAACTTAGGGCGCATTCTGCTTTATTTTCAGCCCGCTATAATCTGCCATGTTAGAATATAAATAATATGTCTTATGAAACATAACAGATTCTCCACTGTACAGATTATGTCCCATAGCGTGCAGAAGGTTTCAAAGCCCAGGCCACCAACAATGACATTTGCAAACTGTTTGGATCCTGATCAGACGCTGTGTGACTCAGCATCTGATCAGGATACACACTGTTCGACACTCATGTCCATGTTTCCTAAGTCATAAAACGTATACAACATGTTTTAAAACTAAAAGCAAAAGAAAAATATAAACAGACGATACAGTGGAGAATCTGTTATTATTTCCCAATAAACGCGTTTACGCTAAAACTATTATTTGCAGTGCAAACAGTTTGGAGCCAGATCAGACGCCGGGTAACCCGGCGTCTGATCAGGCTCGAAACTGTTTGCCACAAAGATATACAAGAATTATCAGAACTGTCCACAAGTTGTTCTTTTCTACGTTTTAGTGCTTTGCGTTTGCGTACGTTTGCGTTTAAACGGGAAAGAATAACAGATTCTCCACTGTAGCAATGTCAACGACTGTGTTAGAGTTTTTACGTCATAAGGACAGAAAAAGGGTTCATACATTCTCCTTCCCTGCAATGCACTTAACTTTCAGCACATTCGAAATTGTTGTCAACCAAAAAAAAGTGGTTTGCTTTTATTTTTCCTATTTAGATTTGAACAGGTTTATTAATGATTTTGTATGGGCGTCAGAGACAACAAGAGCTAATTTGTTTACGTATTTTGGAGTTATTTGACGGAATTTCATCAAATAAAAAGTGTATGCTCAAATATGGGAACTTTTTCTATCAACCAAGGGGAAAGTTTAATCCTTTCGCTGCCGTAAAATCACATCTAACAGTCCTATTAGACATAATGCCGTCAGCTTAAATATTTCATATGTTTTTATTTATAATATTTGGAATTATAAGTATTTTTAACATAAGAAACATTGATACGAGTGTCAAACAACGTTACGCGGCGTCTGATCTGGGTCTAAACTATTTGCATATATTAGTGATGTAGAGCCTGCCAGCGAAGGTGTTTATGATTTGGCCGATGTTAACTTCAGTTGAAGTTGACAGTTTAGACTACTTGTTCGGCGCCGTTGTACAGTGAAACCCCTCTAAACCGGACATGTGTGGGGACAACAAAATGTCCGGTTTAGAGGGGTTTCCGGTTTAGAGGGGTTTTGACTTGTTTCTAGTATGGAAGATAGCTGACCACTTAAAGCAGGTTGAAAGTAAAGCAGAATGCGCCTAAAGGCGCATTCTGCTTTACTTTCAAACTGCTTTAAATAAGCTATCATCTGCTAGAATGTACAAACTATTTTCTTCAGTGTAAGAATAAACTAAAGACGTAAAAAGGCGTATTTATGGTGTAATGGGTTAAATAAAGAAGGGTTGGAAACGGGACCAAAGTTTTTGTCCGGTTTAGAGGAATTTCCGGTATTTAGAGGTTCCGGTTTAGAGGGTTTTTACTGTATACCCTTTCCCTATTATGGTATAGTAAAACAACTGTGGCAAACACCTGCAACTTGTTTCTAGTTTTGAAAACAGGTTACCATTTAAATCAAGTTAAAAGCTAAGCAGACTGTTCCTTGATGCTCACTTTGCTTTACTTTCAGCCTGTCTTAAGCCATCACATGGAAACCTGTAATATTTCATGTTCAGGAAATCCTAGCTCGGGACTACTTTTCTTAGCGTATCAATAATTAGAAGCACAAAAATGTATATTAATGGGATAAAGGGATAAATGACTCAAATGCTTCTGCCTATATACGCATATGTGTATTAAAGATTTATGGTTTGTTTATTCTCACTCAGAAAATAAGGATGTGTTTTATGGGTACTAACCAATAGAAAATGCTTATTTTCCTTGGTGTTGCAATATAAAATAGATTTGCATACACACATAACTTATAGGTATTGTTTTGGTATAAAATACATGTAATTTCAACAATAAACTTGTAATAAATATTTCCTTTACCTTAAAGCCGCATTGTGCTTTTGGGAAACCTGCAATAAACGGTTGCTTGGGATCCTATTAGAACCACATGGGGCATGATTCTTCCACAAAAAGCGGCTTTACCTAAGAAATTCGCTTTTTATTTATGTTTTTAATTTATGGTTGTTAACACCTATTAATTTGACCTTGTGAACGGAAAGAAGGACAACTCTGTAAATACAGGGCTCCAGATAAGGGGAGTATTTCGAAAACTAAAACTTTTATTTCTGCTTTAAAACCAATGGTGTCACTACTCATTAGAATCGTCTCCAAGAGACAATTCTAATGAGTAGTACATGTAACACCATATCATTCTGTGCTGAAATGAGTGATAAACTGTTGGATTTGTTCAGTTTACTTCGGATTATCTGGAGCACAGGAATGAAGTGGTTAACCCTTATTCTGCTGCACAGACGTCTGCTTTGAAATTGTCATGTGCAAAATTTGTTTAGTTTAGATTTATTCATAGTTTTAGTTAAAAGAACCTTAAGACGATTGTCAAACAGTTTGGATCCAGATAAGACGCCGAGTTACGCGGCGTCTGTTCGAGATTCAAACAGTCAAACAACTAGGTCTGACGTGTCAAAGGTCAGCCGAGTCCATTTTTTAGGTAACACAGCATTCCGCATGTTTTCGGACCATATTTTAAACAGCCGAGTTTCGTATATGAGGTGAAATAATGAAGGCGGAATTATTGTGAGCAGTTTAGCGCAGTAGGCAAAGGTTAGGTATGCAAAGGCAAACAGCAGTATTTTTAGTAAGCGTGGGTTTGAATCCCACGTCGACCTTACACTTTTTTTTATATAAATCTTGCATGAATAGTAAAGCATTATATTCTATTCCATACTGTATAATATAAGCTGACCATTTATGAACACGTTCGCCAGTGTTGGAGAAGGGTTGCTTTGTTTCCGTTCGAGTCCGATATTAGTCATATTTTAAACAATTAATCGATGATAAAATACATACATGTACATGTATATACATATAGGCTTCTATAATATTGAAATGTAATGAGTTACAAGCATGATCTGTTTACTGGGCTCCAGATAAGGGGGAATAGACACAAGTTTTCCAACACTTTCCTCATGTCTGCACTAAACCTTATGGTTTGATTGCATGTACTAATTAGAATGGTCTCTTCGAGAAGCTTTTGATTAGTAGTCACACTATGGGGTTTGAAGGAGACATGAAGATTTTACTTTTTGAAATACTCTCCTTGTCTGGAGCCTTAATTACGGTGAAACACATAGGAATCGACCACTCATTAAGGACTATTAAAGTGGTCTTTTTAGACAGGCTGCTGCTGAATGTAGAACAAAAGTAATGGAGACTGCCTTATGCATTATTCCCCCAGTATGCTGTCACCTGCCGTAAAGGCCAACAATGACTTATGTATAGAGATGTTTCACCGTATAATCATCTACATAGATCTACATTACAATGAAAGTATATGATGGTTGAAATGAAATTGGAAATAAAGTAATTATAGAATCCTTAATATATTTTAGCAAAAAAAAAGTTTTAGGTTGATGCGACGTTTCGAACCCAGCCAAATAAAATTTCCCCGATCATATACTCGATTATGGGCCTACGACCTATCCATTACGCTATGTTTCTGATAACTAATCCGCTCATTGTTTATACCTATAACTCAACCTTGTTTTCTAAAAGATTGAGACGAGGATATCCGAAATGCTGATCTCCCTTAAAAATGGACTCGGCGACCCCGTGACACGTCATACCTAGTTGTTTGACTATACTTTCGGTTTGTTATGGTTTTAAACTGCCACTTTTGATGAATTAGGTCTGTCTTTAACATTTCAAAGATCAGTTTGGCCCATAAGAAGGTTGAAACATTATTATTAACCGTTATTGTATTTCGGACATTAAAAATAGGTCTGAAAACACAATGGGACTTTAATTTAAATGAAAATAAACTAACTTGCTTCTAACTTTACCAACATAGTGGTGTACAGTGAAACCCCTCTAAACTGGACATGTGTGGGGACAACAAAAATGTCCGGTTTAGAGGGGTTTCCGGTTTAGAGGGATTTTGACTTGTTTCTAGTGTGGAAGATAGCTGACCACTTAAAGCAGGTTGAAAGTAAAGCAGAATGCGCCTGCTTTAAGCTATCATCTGCTAGAATGTACAAACTATTTTCTTCAGTGTAAGAATAAACTAAAGACGTAAAAAGGCGTATTTATGGTGTAATGGGTTAAAATAAAGAAGGGTTGGAAACGGGACCAAAGTTTTGTCCGGTTTAGAGGGATTTCCGGTATTTAGAGGTTCCGGTTTAGAGGGGTTTTCTGTATTTGCGAATAGAGATAGGAGGACAGTGTCAAGCGTGTGTTAATAATTAAACTTTTAAATAGAATAGCACTTATTTTACGACAGAATTGTCCAATTGAACCCCCTCTCTGCCATGACGTCATTTATTTTAAACAATTGTTGTCTGCTTTAATCATAATCTCAAATTTAAATGTTAGTTATTTTGAGTTAGAAACATTGAAAGTGTTGTTCAAATTTATTTTTATACAGTGGAGAATCTGTTATTCTTTCCCGTTCAAACGCAAACGTACGCAAACGCACGCAAACGCAAAGCACTAAAACGTAGAAAAGAACAACTTTTGGACAATTCTGATAATTCTGGTTTATCTTGGTGGCACCAGTTTGGAGCCTGATCAGACGCCGGGTTACCCGGCGTCTGATCTGGCTCCAAACTGTTTGCACTGCAAATAATAGTTTTAGCGTAAACGCGTTTATTGGGAAAGAATAGCAGATTCTCCACTGTACCCCTAACCATCTCAAAGGGAACTCAGTTTCGATAACAAGCCTTAGTTTTTACAAAACACGTTTTATTTGATTTTTGTAACCTCATTTGGATATATTATTACAGTATAAATATGTATGAAAATACTAGTTATAAAATAAAATGTTTACCGAAGAGTTATGAATTGAGAATAATTCTGAGTTTTGAGCACATATAGTTCGTTTTAAGATTTATAACCTTCATGCTTGGTGTGTTCTTGGTCCATGATAATAAAGCGTTTGAGTCTAAAATCGTTCTCAAGCATTTGATTGGTCAAATCTGACCAATCAAATGATTGAGAACGCACTCAGACTCAAAACAAACGCTGTATAAGCGCTGGGCCGTGTACTTGTTTTGCGTGTTCTCCACCTTTATCTTTGTAACATTTTACCATTGACAGAAATGGAAAAAAATAATGATATGTGTTCGTCGGATTCTGACAGCCTTTTTGTCTCATAAACAAATGCTACGATATGAGCTTATATCGCTCAAATGTACTGACAAAATACCTGCGAGTTATTTTTACAAAGTTATACAGTGGAGAAACCGTTATTCTTTCCCGTTTAAACGCAAACGAAACGCAAACGCAAATCGCTAAAACGTAGGAAATTACCATTTTTGACATTTCTAATCATTATTTCTTAATCTGAGTGGCAAACAGTTTGGAGCCTGATCAGACGCCGGGTTACCCGGCGTCTGATCTGGCTCCAAACTGTTTGCAAAGGGAATAATAGTTTAAGCGTAAACGCGTTTATTGGGAAAGAATAACGTTTCTCCACTGTACCAGAGAGGCAATATACCAGAGAGATAGTCAGGTCAATTGGGGCCTTAGCTGCAAGACTACAAGGCACTGGTATATACTGGTAATTTGGATATTGACCAGACGCCGAGTACAGTTGATAATCTGTTATTCTTTCCCGTTTAAACGCAAACGTACGCAAACGCAAAGCACTAAAACGTAGAAAAGAACAACTTTTGGACAATTCTGATAATTCTTGTTTATCTTGGTGGCAAACAGTTGGGAGCCAGATCAGACGCCGGGTTACCGGTAACCCGGCGTCTGATCTGGCTCCAAACTGTTTGCATTGCAAATAATAGTTTTAGCGTAAACGCGTTTATTTGGAAAGAATAACAAATTCTCCACTGTAACATTGCATCTGATCATGACCCAAGATATTTTATTTACATTTCACCGGGTTTGTCATAACTCCTCAAAACTTAATATGACAAGTATGTAGATTCTATATGCACAGTTGATGAGTGTAACGAATGATACCGTTGCTAATGGGATTTAGGTAAGATAATAATCATAATACACCAACAGCACTGTGTGAAACAGGAAATGCGTGCACAACTTTTTACAGTGCTCCCTCTCTACAACGACGCCCAATGGGAGACAAATATTATGTACGTTGTTCGGAGGGAGTCGTTATAGGGAGGGGAAATGGCATATATTTGCAAACAGCTTGAATCCAGATCAGACGCCGCGTAACGCGGCGTCTGATCTGGATTCAAGCTGTTTGTCACACGTCATAAAACTATTTTCTGTCAAAATGTCAACTATGCCACTTCAAGAAAACACAAGACGACAATTTTAAGCAGGCGATATTGCAGTAGTAAAAGCGTTACACATAAATGTGTTGTTTGCGGAACTGCGACAAAGGCCGTTGTAAGGAGGGAGTCGTTGTTGGGAGGATCGTCGTAGGGGGGGAACACTGTAGCACAACATCTGACCAATGTTTACATTCATGTATGTTATATGTGAAACTCTTCCTCGTACAGTGTAGAAAACGTTATTCTTTCCCAATAAACGCGTTTACGCTTAATCTATTATTCCTATTGCAAACAGTTTGGAGCCAGATCACACGCCAGGTAACCCGGCGTCTGATCAGGCTCAAAACTGTTTGCCACTCCAATTAAAATGAATAGGTGGAAATATCCAAAACATGCAAATTTCTACATTTTAATGCACTGCGTTTGCGTTTCGTTTGCGTTTAAACGGGAAAGAATAACGATTTCTCTACTGTACCAATCCTTCTGCATGTTGTTCTTCATGCTGGCAAAATCTGGAAAACTATTGCAAACAGTTTGGATACAGATGAGACGCCAAGTAACTCGGCGTCTCATCTTGAACCGAACTGTTTGACACTCTGATTTTATTTTTAAGAGAAAATTCCTTTGAATCACGTTTGAGAATTGATGCAGACGACACAATTTTGCAGACGACAATTTGCGTGCAGACTTGAGCTGTATGTTCCAGTGTCCAATCTTCTATTCTAGGTATGGCGTACCAAGCCTTCCGTACCAATGGCTTCCCGACGTATTATGCCGAAAACCATACACCATGGATGGCAGATATATTGGAGTCCGGCTTAATATTCGCTTTCTGCATAACAGCCGCGTCCTTCTACGTCATTTTACCAGGAATACGAGGGAAAGAGGTACATTGTACTGTTGATGACACGTCATTCTTTCCCTATAACCGCGTTTGTGTTCAAACCATTTACTCTTTAGTTATTGCCCAATAAATATGCATTTACGCCTTTATTTCATTCATTCACTGAAGAAATAGTATCACTTTATACAGTCATGCATATTATGTACAGTGGAGAATCTGTTATTCTTTCCCGTTTAAACGCAAACGTACGCAAACGCAAAGCACTAAAACGTAGAAAAGTACAACTTTTGGACAATTCTTATAATTCATGTTGATCTTGGTGGCAAACAGTTTGGAGCCTGATCAGACGCCGGGTTACCCGGCGTCTGACCTGGCTCCAAAATGTTTGCACTGCAAATAATAGTTTTAGCGTAAACGCGTTTATTGGGAAAGAATAACAGATTCTCCACTGTACCACAAGAAATAGTTTTTATATCCTAGCAAATGGTATCTTAAAACAGGCTAATGGTAAAGCAGAATGCGCCTTAATGCACATTCTGCTTTACCTTAAACCTGCTTTAAATGGTCACCTAACAGTTTGCAATCAGACCAGACCAGCGTCCAATTTTATATTTTAGCTTTTTACTTGAGCCTGAAGTCGTTCTCAAGCTCAAATGCTTGAGAACAAACTCAGACACTTCTCAAACGCTTTATAACCTTGGAGCCTGATGTCCAATCAAACGTGTTTAACAAAAAACTAAACACAGTCGCATTGCAAAAAAGAAAAATGTAGAAAACAAGAGTAATTTACCCAGAGGTAAACCGCTTAGAGCCTGTTCAAATTATGTCCCTGGGGTAAAAAAATGCCACATCCTAGGGGTCAAAGATTTACAGAGTTACAGTTTATAGTGAAATCTTAAAACATGTTCTTCTCTTACATTTATATGGCCAGAACTTTGTAATTTGGCATTCGCAAAATTCTTAAAGTTCGTTTACCAATATTGCTGAAATAGTTCTAGTCTGTGACATATCGTAGGTCACAGAAACTAATATTTGATTTATTTTTCAATGAAAACTTCAAAAATATTTTCTTGACTAAAACTACAAAGTATTAAACCAATGCTCCTTTATCAAGTTTGAACAAATTATTCCCTGTGAGTAAACATGATCCCGCCCAGGGTGATTTCCAGGTGAGCGATCTAGGGCTACAATTCCCTCTTGTTTTAATGTTTCTTTAGTCTAAATTTATTGTCTAAATACAAAATGTAAAATCAGACGTTAGATGTGAAGCATGTTCTACAGTGGAGAATCTGTTATTCTTTTCCAATAAACGCGTTTACGCTAAAACTATTATTTGCAGTCCAAACTGTTTGCCACCAAGATAAACAAGAATTATCAGATTTGTCCAAAAGTTGTTCTTTTCTACCTTTTAGTGCTTTGCGTTTGCGTACGTTTGCGTTTAAACGGGAAAGAATAACAGATTCTCCACTGTATTCGTGCAGTGAAAGGTCCTTCCTTATCGATTTGTTCTCTGTGGCACTCACACTACAACTGTCACGTTATCCTGTTCAGACATTACGTTGTTTCTGAACTTGATCTTAACTACATGTATTTCAATCGCCAGTCAGGGACCATGGTCATAAAGTGTTTGAAATGAGCTTGAGGTAATTCTCTAGCTTTTGACTGGTCAGATTTGAGCAGTCTGCTTAAATGTAACTAAACGAAAGTTTGAGAACGAGCTCAGATTCAGAACTCAAACAGGTTAAACCACGAGATCAGGTCATACAAATGAAAAGCAGGATGAATATGTAGATAAGAACAATTTTGAGAAAAACGGAAGTAAACATATACCAGGAAATTAAGTGAAATAGTTCAACAAAATTTCATCCTCTTTTAAAAGTTGATAATTGTTTTAAACAACTTAAGCATCTCTTGTTTTTGCATGTACAGTGGAGAATCTGTTATTCTTTCCCAATAAACGCGTTTACGCTAAAACTATTATTTGCAGTGCAAACAGTTTTGAGCCAGATCAGACGCCGGGTAACCCGGCGTCTGATCAGGCTCCAAACTGTTTGCCACCAAGATAAACAAGAATTATCAGAATTGTCCAAAAGTTGTTCTTTTCTACGTTTTAGTGCTTTGCGTTTGCGTACGTTTGCGTTTAAACGGGAACGAATAACAGATTCTCCACTGTACATAATTATACTCTTCTTTTAAACATGTGCCATGAATAATTAATATGAGCCGTGCAATGAGAAAACATGTCTTATTGCTTAGCAAACAGTGTAGATCAAGGCCAGCCGCCGCGTCTTTGACGCGGCGGCCGGCCCTGATCTACACTGTTTGACAGTCACATGCATCTAAAACATTTTATGTAGCTGTAATATATACGGTATATACCGTATTTGGCAGTTTAGACCAAACTCAGATACAGAGCTTGGGATGACAACGGTACTGTAACTTGGTTTGTATAGGTCGTTTGCAGTTAAAAAAACACGATAATTTTCAAATATCTCCATAACAAGACAACGCAGACAAATGGAATTTTGCATAGATTTATGATATACCTATACCAACTCTGACAAAAAAGAACAATATTTTTCTCTTCGTAATAAAAAAAGTTTTATTCATAACTTCTATATAAAGTTTACACTTCTAATGCCTCGCTTACATTTGCTGCGGCTGCCGTACGGCGGCCGCACGGCTAATCATTTCTACGGCGAGTAGCAATTCCCCGGTCGCCGCAGAACTCCTACGGCCGCCGTGTGTTGCGCTCACATTTGCTGCGGCTGCCGCGCGGCGAGATTTTATTTTGGTGGGGTTAAAAAATCTTGGCCAACGTACGGCTGCCGTGCGGCTGCCGTACGGTGACCGCACGGCGACCGTACGGCCGCCGTATGGCAGCCGTAGAAGTCCCACCAGATACCTTGCAACCAAAATGCTGCTCCTGCTACACAGCTTGATTTTGCTACATGTTCACACAACTTATATCAGTCCAGCAACACCATGAACTCAAAGGACACATTTGGACAGCATTTAAGAACATCTAAATCCAGTTTTAGATAATATTCATGTTTTACATATATGATCAAAAGTACAAATGCTCAATAGGGAAATTGACCATCGAGTTACGGCGGCCGCACGGTGGCCGTACGGCGACCGTACGGCTGCCGTACGGCAGCCGTAGAAACACTATGCAGCGTGTGTTTCTACGGCCGCCGTAGAAATGAAAAAATGGTATAACTCCGCGTTATAATTCTACGGCGACCTCTACGGCCTGTAAGATATTGGGATACGCCGTGCGGCTGCCGTACGGCCGCCGCACGGCCGCCGTAGAATCTCTACGGCCGCCGTAAGATTCTCTCGATTTCACGTCTCTGCGGCCGCCGTACGGCCGCCGTAGAGCAAATGTGAGCGCACTATTAGGCATTACCGGCCTACGGTGATGTAGATGAAGACGTTCGACGACACTAAATTTTTTACCAATACCAGGGAGATACTCAAAAGGCGTACGTTCAATTTGGACTATTATAGGCCAAACATGCATGGTTATTTTAAGGGAGTGGAATAAACTGTAGTATTGTCAATGTGGCACTTACAGTTTTAAATTTCTCATGACTAATTCGAAGTCACTTCCAAAATTAAGGTTCATGAAAACGGGACGGCCTGTTTCTAATGAAGTCGTTATAACATTCGTGATTTCACGTATTAAATCTGCCAATCGTCGTCTACGGGGAAGGGGCTCTTCACCATCGGAGTCACGGGACAACTTGGCAGCCATTGCAACCCTGTATTCTTGGGGACGTGGTCGTGCACGAACTTATCCTATCCTGCTTGATAAAATGTCGTCTGTTTTAATCTTAAAATTGACCGGAACGGCTTAAAATTTGTAAAACCGTTGTCTAAATATCAAACAGCATATATCCAGACGAGACGCCGAGATTCTCGATATGTCATCTGGATCCAAGCAGTTTGATGGTGTCAGAAAGTCGTATTTGGCAGAGTTAATAGTTTCGTCTCAGAATGTACAATAGAATTATCGATGATGGACATATCCATTGTGAATAACAGTTTTTTTTTTTATATATAAAAAAGGTTTTCGTTTTCACCAAATTCGAAGTTAAGCATTAGAAAATATAGCAGAAAAATGCAGAACTATAGGGGCCCCCTGATTTGGATCTACACTTTTTGCAATAAACTCTTCTGAAGAGCATTGGAGTTCAAAGGGTTAACTCTACCGGTGTGAAAGGCAAATTGGTCATATCTTTGCAAATAGTTGGGTCCAGATGAGAGCTAGGCCAAGCAACTCGGCGTCTCATCAGGATCCAAACTGTTTGACATACTTATCATGTCTGTGTTACGAAATTTATAAAATATTCAGTTTGACATTTTGAAGTAGAAAGCGAATGTTACAGACAAAATGATTTGACACCGAAAGAGTAACAGAGACTGAAAACCAGATGGCATATACATGTAGAATACACAAAAGCAAGTATGTGGCATTATCGTGCATCAGGTATTAACACTAGCGACTAGTTTATCGTCATTAACAAATCATATATCTATCAAGAGTTCACTTGTCCTATATATGCAAACAGTTTAGACCCTGATCACTCTCTGATCAGGATACTGTTTGTCGTTTTGTAAAATATTGTTAAAATCTATCATAATTCTTCAAAAATGGACTAAATTTAATTCGAAACTGGAATTGTTTATTTAAAGTTTCATGGGTGAATGAGTTAAAACATGACCACTCTACTCTAAAAACATCTTCAAGAAAAGTCACCGAATATATTTTGTTATTTTAGATGTTTTCCATCGCCTTTTCTGCTCCGTCTAGTACATGTAGACGGGGTTAATTCGTTTCGCGTCATTTACGCACGCGCACACATAAACAGGTACTATTGACATATTGCTGCCTCCGCTAAGTGTTCAAATTTTCTTACACATCAAATGGACGTCCCTCCATGATGTTGGATGTTTCTGTATGATAGTTTCTCATTATCAACACTTTTTCCTCAAGTGTAAATTTTACCATACCATTTATTCCGTTGCAATGCTGTGCGTTTATAATAGAAATAATGCGAGGTGACACATGACAAGAAACGAGGCGGTGTAAGTTTATTTGGAGCGGCCTTAACGCTCAATTTAATCGTGCACACAAGTTTATCATTAAGTACAGTAGAGTGTCGCTACACTTGACAGACAATTATTGCTGCTTGATTTTCATTACAATTAGCCACTAAATGCATACCAATACTATAACAAAAAGCTCTCGTGCATGGGAGCTTTTTATAATGTCGTCGTCCTGAGTTAAACGGTCACCTGTCTCTTAACCTAAATGAATATAATGTATAGGTTTTACCAGTTTAGAGAAGTTCTACTGTATACGCCATTCTATTGAAACAAGGCATTCCTCACAGCCTCACAAGATCAAGAAAGATATTGATTGCACATGGTTTTTTAATGTTATGCCCTGATTTACAGCGCAATGTTTATAAAATATATAATTTAACTTAGAACATTTGAAATCATTATGGTATGAATGTGCGGTGATGTCGATTTACAGGTTCGTTTGTTTTTATCCATACTGATGATGGTCGATGTTATAAGTAATTTTGAGAAGCCCCCATTATAAATCTCGATAAATGTTGTCGTCGAACGTCTTCATCTACATCACCGTAGGCCGGTAATGCCTATTAATAGACATTACCGGCCTACGGTGATGTAGATGAAGACGTTCGACGACACTAAATTTTTGACCAATACCAGGGAGATAGTCAAAAGGCGTACGTTCAATTTGGACTATTATAGGCCAAACATGCAAACATTTATGGTTATTTTAAGGGAGTGGAATAAACTGTAGTATTGTCAATGTGTCACTTACAGTTTTAAATTTCTCATGACTAATTCGAAGTCACTTCCAAAATTAAGGTTCATGAAAACGGGACGGCCTGTTTCTAATGAAGTCGTTATAACATTCGTGATTACACGTAATAAAATCTGCCAATCGTCGTCTACGGGGAAGGGGCTCTTCACCATCGGAGTCACGGGACAACTTGGCAGCCATTGCAACCCTGTATTCTTGGGGACGTGGTCGTGCACGAACTTATCCTATCCTGCTTGATAAAATGTCATCTGTTTTAATCTTAAAATTGACCGGAACGGCTTAAAATTTGTAAAACCGTTGTCTAAATATCAAACAGCATATATCCAGACGAGACGCCGAGATTCTCGATATGTCATCTGGATCCAAGCAGTTTGATGGTGTCAGAAAGTCGTATTTGGAGTTAATACGAAAAAAAGGCTTGCCTTTTTTCCGTTCTTAAGTAATGCACGATAAAATCAAAGGTATTCCAATTCTATTTAATCACTGATAGACTTTGAAAAGTGTTTGATTTGCGCGTGAATAATTTCCTCAAAACTAGGCAACTACAAAACATGGGGGCTGACATATTGGATGATGATGTCACGGCTTTTACGAAGAGTTGTGCGTGACGTTTCGGAATTCCCGATTTCGGTGATATTTTTAAACCATTTTAAGAATGAATAAACCACAACACTCACTTGTAATGATTTCCTCCAAATGACAAACTTTCAAACAGTTCAATCCATACCCTTTAACGCTAAAAATGAACGTTATTTGCAAAAAGCTACTTCTCAATCGAACCGATAAAAATAACGGATTTACCATACGTCATCAATACAAAATAATGACGTCATTATTGGTGGTCAGATGACTTCCAAAAATAGTTTCAGATTGCATTATAATACACGGCTGCCATAAGTTGAAATGAAAAATCCTAAGATTTCCAAATATGCATTTTTCAAGCGCGATTTTACGAATCGTACCTTTACCCCATAGCCGATTTCAAGTTTTGTTGGCATGTGACTAGATCTACTTAAAACAGACTGGAAGTAAAGCAGAATGAGCCTTATAATGGCGCATTCTGCTTTACTTTCAGCCTGCTTTAAGCTACCATATCCTGGGGGAAAATCCGGAGATTTAGGAAAAATCCGGAGAAATGGCAGCCCTGATAATATAGCTACATACGGAGGAGTTTTAACTTTTAACATTGTATACACGGGTGCTTATATAATTTATTATCTATTTGATTATTGGGTAACAATATATATGATAGATCTTGTCCCTTACAATTTAGGTTTATAATAAAAGTTCGAGTCGGTTGTGTAATCCAGATCTCAGTCACGAGAGGCGTAGCCTCGAGTGTGATCTGGAATACACAACGAACTGATACAAGAGCGCTGATCACACACTGGCGATAGAACTATTCCGTTTTCATTAATACAATTTTGCTTTTTTTCCGTCCATAGGCAAAGCCTAAATACATATTAGTTTCGTCTCAGAATGTACAATAGAATTATCGATGATGGACATATCCATTGTGAATAACAGTTTTTTTTTTATATAAAAAAGGTTTTCGTTTTCACCAAATTTGAAGTTAAGCATTTTTATCCATACTGATGGGGTTTAGTGATGATGGTCGATGTTATAAGTAACATGTACGGTGATGTAGATGAAGACGTTCGACGACAACATTTATCGAGATTTATAATGGGGGCTTCTCAAAATTACTTATAACATCGACCATCATCACTAAACCCCATCAGTATGGATAAAAACAAACGAACCTGTAAATCGACATCACCGCACATTCATACCATAATGATTTCAAATGTTCTAAGTTAAATTATATATTTTATAAACGTTGCGCTGTAAATCAGGGCATAACATTAAAAAACCATGTGCAATCAATATCTTTCTTGATCTTGTGAGGCTGTGAGGAATGCATTGTTTCAATAGAATGGCGTATACAGTAGAACTTCTCTAAACTGGTAAAACCTATACATTATATTCATGTAGGTTAAGAGACAGGTGACTGTTTAACTCAGGACGACGACATTATAAAAAGCTCCCATGCACGAGAGCTTTTTGTTATAGTATTGGTATGCATTTAGTGGCTAATTGTAATGAAAACCAAGCAGCAATAATTGTCTGTCAAGTGTAGCGAAACTCTACTGTACATAATGATAAACTTGTGTGCACGATTAAATTGAGCGCTAAGGCCACTCCAACCAACTTACACCGCCTCGTTTCTCGTCCTGTGTCACCTCCCATTATTTCTATCACTAACACACAGCATTGCAACGGAATAAAAGGTATTGTAAAATTTACACTTGAGGAAAAAGTTTTGATATTGAGAAACTATCATGCAGTAACATCCAACATCATGGAGGGATGTCCATTTGATGTGTAAAAAAATCTGGTTCCTTTACGGAGGCAGCAAGATGTCATAAGTACCTGTTTATGTATGTGCGTGCGTAAATGACGCCACCGAATTAACCCCGTCTACGTGTACTAGACGGAGCAGAAAAGGCGATGGAAAATATATAATTTAACAAAATATATTCGGTGACTTTTTTTGAAGATGTTTTTAAAGTAGAGTGGTAATGTTTCAACTCATTCACCCCTGAAACTTTAAATAGACAATTCCAGTTTCGAATTAAATCTAGTCCATTTTTGAAGAATTATTACAGATTTTAACAATATTTTACAAAATGACAAACAGTGTTTATCCTGATCAGAGAGTGATCAGGGTCTAAACTGTTTGCATATATAGAACAAGTGTAATATTGACAGGTATATGATTTGTTAATGACGATAAACTCGTCGCTAGGGTTCAATGTGTTAATACCTGATGCACGATAATGCCACATACTTGCTTTTGAGTATTTTATATGCCATCTGGTTTTCAGTCTCTGTTAATCTTTCGGTGTCAAATCATTTTGTCTGTAACATTCGCTTTCTACTTCGAAATATCAAAATTAATATTTTATACATTTCGTTGCACAGACATGATAAGTATGTCAATCAGTTTGGATCCTGATGAGACGTCGAGTTGCTTGGCCTAGCTCTCATCTGGACCCAAATATTTGCAAAGATATGACCAATTTGCCTTTCGCACCGGTAGAGTTAATCCTTTGTACTCCACTGCCCTTCAGAAGAGTTTATTGCAAAATATGTAGATCCAAATCAGGGGGCTCCTATAGTTCTGCATTTTTCTGCTATATTTTCGAAAGCTTAACTTCGAATTAGGTGAAAACAAAAACCTTTTTTTTTATATAAAAAACGCTGTTATTCACAATGGATATGTCCATCATCGACAATTCCATTGTACATTATGAGAAGGAACTATTAACTCTGCCAAATACGACTTTCTGACACCATCAAACTGCTTGGATCCAGATGACACATCGAGAATCTCGGCGTCTCGTCTGGATATATGCTGTTTGATATTTAGACAACGGTTTTACAAATTTTAAGCCGTTCCGGTCAATTTAAAGATTAAAACAGACGACATTTTATCAAGCAGCCTAGGATAAGTTCGTGCACGACCACGTCCCCAAGAATACAGGGTTGCAATGGCTGCTTAGTTGTCCCGTGACTCCGATGGTGAAGAGCCCTTCCCCGTAGACGACGATTGGCAGATTTAATACGTGAAATCACGAATGTTATAACGACTTCATTAGAAACAGGCCGTCCCGTTTTCATGAACCTTAATTTTGGAAGTGACTTCGAATTAGTCATGAAAATTTAAAACTGTAAGTGCCACATTGACAATACTACAGTTTATTCCACTCACTTAAAATAACCGTAGATGTTTGTATGTTTGGCCTATAATAGTCCAAATTAAAAGTACGCCTTTTGAGTATCTCCCTGGTATTGGTAAAAAATTTAGTGTCGTCGAACGTCTTCATCTACATCACCGTAGGCCGGTAATGCCTATTAGGGACACTTTTCCGAAGGGTGATTTCAAGTTATTCAACAGCCTATCCTTCACGACCCGGTAACGCCTCACCGTTAAGCCATCGCATACCATAGCAGTTTACAACTAACCGAACGAGTCCCTGACTGGGGTACGTTAAACGTATTAACCGACCATACTGTTACATGTATGTGCGAACAAGTTAGATCCAAATCGGACACCGGAGCCATTTCGTATCTAAATAGGATCCGAACCATGTTCTACTCATACGAAAGTTTTATCAACAAAACGCAAAATAACTAAATGTGATAAATAGTAGAAGAGTCATATTCATATCAGACGATCTACACCAACTTACCATTATCAAATTTCAAAAGAATGTTTCCAGAGCAGTTCAAAAACCTTAATTATTTTATCGTTTAAAGGAGACGTAACGTAAACGTACTACAATACAACTCGAGATACATATTAAGCTCCAAATAAGGGGAGTATTTCCAAACCTAAAATCTTTATTTCTGGGTTAAGCCCTATGGTGTGACTACTCATTAAAACCGTCTCTCTTCGAGGCGACTCTAATGAGTAGTCACACCATAGGATTTGTAGCTGAAATCGGTGAGAAAATGTTGGACTTGTTCAATTTTCTCTCTCTTATCTGGAGCTCTGTAATTATGTAGAAATGTTAGAGCTTCGGTTTGGAAAGTAATTGCAATTCTCTTTATTCCTGGTGAAGAGTTCGTGGATTTAGGTATAGTAAAAATGTAATGGATTATGGGGCCTCACAATTAATTTTGTACAACTAAACAACCAATATCAGCACGGGGTTCACCTTTCAGACAGAAGCAACTTGCACGGGATTTTACCTGGAGATATTCTCCAATATAAACAAACGTGATCAAGGTAATAGCCAATAACACCCCACGTAATTGACCATTTTCAGCGACACAAAATTTATATAAAACAAAGAAGAAAAGTTTTTATTCAGATTATCAAAAATTCTGAATTTCCTTGTCAGAGTTGGTATAGGCACATCATAGGAGTATACAAAATTTCTTTTAAATACGTCTACTAGTTTAAAAATTATCTAAGATTTATCGTGTTTTTTTGAACTGCAAACGATCTACTGTTGCAATGCAATAAGGAAGGTTTTCTCATGGCTCAAAAATGTATAAAAATGTTTGAAAATACCATTTAACTAACTAGAGATATAATTTCAAAACTTTAATTTCATTGACAAATAATGCATGGATTCCAATAGTAAAGGTGTGGAACTAATCTAATAAACAGATACACGAGTGAGATACAATTGTTATAATGTTAATCAGTCTAAACACAGATTACATCTAAGCGCACGTCAACAGTTTGTATATCCTACATTAAACAGTCACATATCTTTAGAAATTTCCGTGCTTCCTCGAATAATGACAGCTTAATGCTTAATGCAGGACAACATAAAACTCCTTAATGTAAGGTAAAACAAATGCAGAAAGCATCCAAATGCAGGGCAGCAGTAATGCAGAAAGTTCCTTAAAGCTCCTTAATGCAACAGTGATGCAGTAAACTCCTTAGTGCAGGACAACAATGTTGCAGAAAGCTCCTTAATTGTTGTTCTGCATTTAGTATGCAAGATATGTTTGACTGTCCGTGTTTTCTATTTCAGAAATTATTTACTTTCATCCGGGTCACACTGAGTCTGTTTGTAGGGGGCGTGATAATATGTAAGTAAACACCGACCACCTCTGCAGGGCTGCCATTTCTCCGGATTTTTCCTAAATCTCCGGATGTTCCCCCAGTACATGGTAGCTTAAAGCAGACTGAAAGTAAAGCAGAATGCACCCGAAGGCGCATTCTGCTTTACTTACAGCCTGCTGGAAGTAGTCGCATGTCAACAAAACAAGAAAAAGGCTATGGGGTAAAATTACGATTCGTAAGATCGCACTTGAAAAATGCAAATTTGGAAATCTTAGGATTTTTCATGTCAACTTATGGCAGCCCTGTCTCTGCTATCATAACAATCATCATAACTACACATATCTACACAATCATCTCTCTCATCTTCATTTTTCATGATTTCATATAGACTTGTTATTAAATGGGTAGTAATAGGACCGTTCTGGAAAAGCTTTTTCCTTCATGACCAGAAGTGCAAAGTATTAATATCCTACTACGGTTAAGGCAGATGACGAAGATCTAGACCCAAATTGTCTATACAGTGTAGAATTTGTTATTCTTTCCCGTTTAAACGCAAACTTACGCAAACGCAAAGCACTAAAACGTAGAAAAGAACATTTTTTGGACAATTCTGATAATTCTTGTTTATCTTGGTGGCAAACAGTTTGGAGCCTGATCAGACGCCGGGTTACCCGGCGTCTGATCTGGCTCCAAATTGTTTGCACTGCAAATAATAGTTTTTAGCGTAAACGCGTTTATTGGGAAAGAATAACAGATTCTCCACTGTATGTACCGTTGTAGTCAGCTTAAAGGCGTTTTCTGTGTTACTTTCATAATACGATTTAACATCCACTTTAGTTCTCTTCTTATCTCCAATTGATTTAACACATGTCTAAAAGTTGTCTACGAAAGACCGGATGTGACATTCTAAATCACCACTTCATACCTTTATCTTCCAAGGTCTTATTTCTTGTTTCTAAGATACCTTACTGTAAGTTTGTATATTGTTTACTTTTGAGCCTTTAGTTCCAACTTTTTAATTCCGACTTCCAAGTTCCAGTTTTCGTGTTGCAAGTTTCCAAGTCCAAGTTCCGACTTACAAGTTCTAAGTTCCAACTTCCAACCATCCAATTTGTGATTTTCAAGTTTCATCTTCAAAGTTCCATAATTGAATGGCATACTCAGCACACGTTTGTACTATGACGTAACGTATCAAGTTAGTCTACTTGTGAGTGGTAAACAGCTGCCAAGGGATGCTTAACCCTTTACCTGATAGCATTGTTTTAGTATTGAAGATATGTGACTACTTAAAGCAGGTTGAAAGTAAAGCAGAATGCGCCCTAAGGCGCATTCTGCTTTACTTTCAGCCTGCTTTAAGCTATAAACTGCTAGAATAAGGAAAGTATGAAATATGACACATATTCATTACGGTATAATTTGGAACTATTTTCTTCAGCGGATGAATAAAATGAATGTGCTAAAAGTCGCTTCTATAAGGGAAAGGGTTAATGCAGAACAAAAATAAAGCAGAATCCTACTAGAGGAACTGTCTGCTTTACCTTGGTGTGCATTCAGCAGTCAAATCTTTATATATCTATGCTGATTCACAGAATGCTGCTTAACAGATTGTATATATTAACACAAAGTGCTACAGACCCCCCATTTAACTGATACGACAGGAGAGGGATGCAAATGATATGAACAGATGTTAGTTAAAGAAATTGTGATAAAAAATACGCATACATATCAAACAGTTTAGACCCTGATCGAATGCTTAATGTGAACGAATTATTACTCATGTGCACAGCCAATACGACCCGTCTGAATTATACACACTTGTAAAGTAAAAGGCGCGAAACATGACGCCACAAGAACAGAGCGACCTAGCAGTTAGAAAGTTCCAACTTGAAAGTCGGAACTTGGAAATTGGAAATCGGAACTAAGAAGATGGAATTTAGAATGTCACCACAGGTATTTGGTTTGGGTTGTTTGTTAACATCCGTTTCCGTCATCTATGGACTAATTTGACGCCCCAGAGAAAGGAAAGCCCTTTAAGGGACCCCGAGCGCAAATGTCTCATCCGAAGGACTTGTTCGGCGGGGATCGAACTCATGTCCACAGACATCGTAGTCGAACGCGTACACCCCGACCACGACCGCCGATCTTTCGTAAACAGAATATCGTTTGCTTATTTACTTCAGATGTGTTGCATTTAAAATACATAAACGCACATTTCAACAAATAATAACTTCAATGTTCTTTTAGTGGCAAACTGGAGCTACACGTGGGAGACGTCCGAGATACACACTAAGACGAAGTATAAGGCGGGTACCGGCCAGGAAATCGCGGCCGACATTGGCGTCCATATGGGACTACGAGGAATAAATATCACTCTTAAAGGTATTGTCAATCGTGTGTTAATCTGTGATTTTAACTCATTACCCAATAGACACGCCTTTTTACACATTTAATTAATTTATCCACTGATTTCAATTTGGTTCCAATATTAACAGTGACGAGTCATGAATATGCGCCATATGAAAGATTTTCCTATATCCTAGCAGATGATAGTTTAAAGCATACAGATTTACATTCAGCATGCTTTAAGCAAACATCTGTCTTGAAAACTGAAAACAGTTCATGGTAGGGGTGGGATTTAAAGAATGTTTCTGTCTTAATGTCAGCGTTTAACTCGCCCACACTGGTATGATTTTTCATGATCAACATTTGGCAGCCCTGTGATATCTACATCATATTGTTAAAGATCTGTTCAGAACACCAATTTCAACTGTTTTACATAAAACAATGTAACTCATTCTCCCATGAAACCTAAAATATACAAATCCAGTTTCCAATATAGACATGTTCATTTTAACTAGTTAAGGTTTAATTTTGCAATATATTGCAAACTGTTATACAACACAGACCACGATCAGAGGACTTCTTTAGGAAGTAAAGCAGAGCGCTCTCATATGGTATTTATATTTTACTTACACCCTGCTGTATGCAGCTTCTTGCTGGGAAGTAAGATAATACCTATGTTTCTCTTATCACAACATGGTAGAAGAAGGGGAATACATTTTAATGGGGTATGGATAAAAGCGTAGATATGCGCTTCTTACGGGAATGAATTAACCCTTCAGCATTAAAGGCGATTTAAGTCGACTCTGTAAACAGGTTATGCGGCACCTGTTAGATGCTTGAATCCTGCTAGATGATGTCGCAGATCGAGGTACAGTATCTGGCCCCGTTTCAGAAAACTTCGTACGAAAATTTTTGTCGTAAGTCAGATTATAAAAGTCTGAGTTATTATTTATTATTCCATCTAATTCTGTCTTGTGACCTTTTTTTGGAATCGTCTTGAAAAGACGATTCCAAAGAAATGTCACAAGACGGGATTAGATAGAGAAATCAGAAAACTAAATGTATGTTAAAGTTTTGACTTACGACCGTTTTTGTCGTACGAAGTTTTATGAAACGAGTCCCTGGTGTGTTATTTCAGGTACACCGGAGCAACAACTTAACGAGACTATCAACTACAATGAACACTTTAGCTGGGAGTGGGCACAGGGTAGAATTGGCTTCGGACCATTTGGTATGTAGCTATTACTTAGCAATAGTGATTTATTCGATATACATGTAAGTATGTTCTTACATGTAAGAGATACGTACTGAGGAGTGTAAGGTCAAAACGCACTCTTTTCTAGTTCATTATACTTACCAAGGGTAATAATTGAATAATTGGTCACATGCTTGTCAGAGTTTCACCTTTCATCTATTGCGGAGAATACATTTCGATATGATACATCCAATGGTAGTTTGTACGGGAAATATTGTTTTAAATTAATAACCCATCCACTGCCTCATCCTAAGTTCAATGGCTATTTTCAATCAGTTTGGATCCTGACCAGACGCAGCATAACGCGATATCTGATCAGGACCAAAACGAGATACCAAACTGCAGGGCTGCCATATGTTGATCATAAAAATCCTAAGATTTCAAATTTTCAATTTTTCAGACGCAATTTTACTAATCGTACCTTTACCCAATAATCTGTTTCTTGTTTTGAAGACACATGACTGCTTAAAACAGGTTGAAAGTAAAGCAGAATGCGCATTAAGGCGCATTCTGCTTTACTTTCAGCCTGTTTTAAACTACGATCTGCTAGTATATGTATAGGATAAAAATCCGAATACTTAGGAAAATTCCGGAGAAATGGCAACACTGAAACTGTTTGACACTCATTACGATATTACTCAAGTCAATTTAGCTAAATTTAAATTTGAGAAATAAAAGTAGTAGACAATCGTTTAAAGCAAATGACGTCCTTGAAGTGAATGGGTTAAACTGTAGAAATATTTTAGCATTAACATGTTTGCTTTGGATAAAAATGACGTCTTCTCGAACACTGCACGTTGATTGCCAAGTTAGTGGATCCTTCGTCTTGTCCCTCTTAACAATTATTTCAAGAGTATGGACTCCTGTAGGGTTCAGGATCTCTCTTTGATTCCTTGCGCGAATCAAGAGGGAGAACCGAGGGTTCGAATTTCTAATGGAAAATAAACGAAACTTACCAATTCTTGACAATATTGACGATTCTTTTCAATCTGAGTGGCTAAAAGTGCGCAGTCCGATCAGAAGCCAATAAACTAGAAATGGACGTATTTTAATTTGAAATTGAAATTGCCTCTTAAATTAGGGTTTAATGAGTTAAAGTTTTTATTCGATGATGTCCCGTTGTTATTCTACAGCTGGACGATTTAACCAGGAATACCGAGAGGCCCAGTTTCGGGGACTTCCACTGCCTATTCTCTGGATAGCCGAGTACTTCACCTTCGATGGAGAAGGGATTCGCTGGGGACGACACTATAGGCAGGCCGGGTGGTATGCTCACATTATGATGTGGTAAGGACAACCAGAGAAAACAACATCATATACAGTGGAACCCCTCTGAACCGGACATGTGTGGGGACAACAAAAATGTCCGGTTTAGAGTGGCTTCCGGTTTAGAGGGGTTTTGACTTGTTTCTAGTATGGAAGATAGCTGACCACGTAAAGCAGGTTGAAAGTAAAGCAGAATGCGCCTAAAGGCGCATTCTTTTTTTTATTATGTAATGTTTTATTTCTCAATATACATATACAGACAAATATAAGATACACAATGAAATATTACCATAATACAGCATATATTAGTTTCTTAACAATTATATTTTCTGTCTATTTATGCATAGCAAGGAATAATTTATGTAAAGTGAGAAGAGAAAAAGTTGCGGAAGAGAGTAGGAAAAAAAATGAAGAAGAAGAGTGTTTTACTCCATGTGTTTGCAAACTTTTATTACATGTTATAGGTTCAACTGTAATTTGTCCCACTTGCCGTTATGCTGTTCAACTTTACTTTTTGCCGTTGCTATCGTTCGCTCTATGTTTTCAACCTGTTTTAGATATTTTATAAAATTAACAAATAAGGGAATTGTATTTTCATATTTATTTTTGTAAATGAAATATTTCGCATAAATCAGTATGGTATTTATCAAAGATGAAAAACTACTCCACTCCGTATATCCAAGTGATATTAAAATATAATTTAGATTTAAATTAACTTGTTTTTCGTTTAAATATATTTCTAATCTTGTCCACAGTGCTCTGGAATATTGACATTCCCAGAATAGGTGTTTGTTTGATTCTATGTGCATGGCACAAAAGTCACACAAGCTCGAATTTTCTATTTTGCATTTATACAAAAATTGGTTGTTTGGTATAATTCGCATTATGTATTTGTATTGGAAAGCTCGCATTTTGGTATCGATTAAGGATTTGAAGGGTACCATGTGTACATCCTTCCAGTTGATATCTGTGTTTTCCTTTTCCCATTTAATATGAGGTTTTATTATGGTATTGTTATGTAATTCTTTCAGTTGTTTATTGTACAGTAATTTATTGGTACTATTAGATTGTTGGACTTGTTGCAATAAGTCTTCTCGTATATTCTTATCAGCTATGTTGCCTGTTTTCATTTTTGTTTCCATAGTTTTGGTATGCTTTCCAGTAAAATATAGTATTTAAGGAAGTCTGAGGTTTGAAGGAGGTACTTGGTTTTTACAAATTGAAATGTATAGAACGTTTTGAGTCTGTTGTCGAAAACGTGTTCAATGTATTTGATACCTTTTGAATACCATTCATTATAAAATAGCGTCTTAGTTTTGTTTTTTATAAATGAGTTGTTCCATAATATTTGATTATTTATTTCTTCAGGTTTGCTTTCGAAATTTATGTTTGACCATGCCTGTATTATGTCTTTTAGAAATATTGGCAGAGATTTGTATTGATTTTTTGTAGAGTCTTTGTCGTTTATATTGCATTCAAAAATTAATTTCCCTCCTATTTTGGCTAATTTATTAATATATATGTGTTTCCAATCGCCATCATTTTCATTATTTGTCAATCTCTTCACCCATCCTGCTTTAATTGCTTTTATGAATATATTTAAATCAATCAATTTCAGTCCTCCGTTTTCGTAATCTTGTATGATTGTTTTTCGACTTATTTTGTCTGGTTTTCCATCCCATAGATAATCGTAGATAATTGAATTTATTACATTTATTAGTTCTGGTGTTGGACTTTCTAGAACTGTTAGTGGATATATAAGTTTTGGGAGAGCAAATGTTTTTATTACTGTTATTTTGCCTATAATTGACAAATTATGTTTCTTCCAATTTTTTAAGCAATTTGAGAATTCTTGTATTTTTGGTTTTAAATTCAATTCCTGATATTGGTTTCTGTTGTTTGAAAAAACAATTCCTAATGTATTAGATCTTTCTGAAGTCCATGTAAATTCATCTTTTGTGTTATACATTTCAGCTGAGTTTTTTAATGAGCCACATCTTAAAATGACAGATTTTTTATTATTCAATTTAAGCCCAGATATTTTGCTAAAATTATTTAGTTGCTTTATTAAGGCTGCAAAAGTTTTAAAAGACCCATCCATCATAAAGGTTGCATCATCCGCAAAAGCTGTATATTTCATTTCTCTATTATACATATCTATGCCTTGTATATCATTATCTGCTTTAACAGACATATATAAAATTTCTATTGCTAATATAAACAAATACGGTGATAGTGGGCATCCCTGTCGTACTCCTCTTTGTATGTCTAAGAACTCGGACATATATCCATTATTAACCACACAACTTTGTGCATCATGGTAGAACAGTCTTATCCAGTTAATAAAAGAAACACCAAAGTTAAAATGTGCAAGAGTTTTACAGATAAAGTTATGATCTATACTATCGAATGCCTTTTCGAAATCTGCAAAGAATATAAGCCCTGGTTTATTTTCATCATTTAAATACTCTATTACTTCAAAAATTGTTCGTATGTTTTCACCAATATACCTTCCTTTTAAAAACCCTGTTTGATTATTGTTGATAACATTATGTAAAACCTTTTTCATTCTATTCGCTAGTGTTTTTGTTGCAATTTTGTAATCATTGTTGAGTAAAGTAATTGGTCTCCAATTACCCAGTGATGTTAAATCTTTGTCCTTTTCTGCTTTACTTTCAACCTGCTTTAAGCTATTATCTGCTAGAATGTACAAACTATTTTTTTCAGTGTAAGAATAAACTAAAGACGTAAAAAGGCGTATTTATGGTGTAATGGGTTAAAATAAAGAAGGGTTGGAAACGGGACCAAAGTTTTTGTCCGGTTTAGAGGGATTTCCGGTATTTAGAGGTTCCGGTTTAGAGGGGTTTTACTGTATAGGTTTACTGCGTCTCTAATCATTATCATGAATTAACCCTTTCACTCTAAATGACGCACTAAAGCGCGTTTGCACTTAATTCACTTTGCAAACAGTTTGGGTCCTGATTAGACACCGCGGAACGCGGCGTCTGATCAGGACCCAAACTGTTTGACAATCGTTTCGAAATATTGCCTTAAATCTTATTTTGAAACGATATTGCAGACAAAAATATTAAAGCGGACCTTGGCGGTGAAGGGGTAAAAAACTCTCGACAATTTTGATCATGAAAGGGTTAAAGAACACATGTTCTTAAATCGCCTTGAGTCTTCATTTCTATTGTTGGTGACCCTGCATGGACTGAGTAGTAATACATGTATTTTATTCCGTTTCCAGTGACTTTTAACTCAAATTATTTACCCCTGGCACTTCAAATGGAATATTTCAATCTCCAAAATGGCTTGTCCATTATTTACTACAGTGTTCCCTCCCTACAACGGCCCTCCCAACAACGACTCCCTTCTTACCACAACCATTGCCGCAGTTTTCAAAACAGGACAACTATGTTTAACGCCTTTTCTGCTGAAATATCGTCTGCTTCCGATTGTCGTCTGCTGTTTTTCTTAAAGTTACATAATGGGCATTTTGACATAAAAACCTTAATGACGACTGACAAACAGCTTAAATCCAGGATTCAAGCTGTTTGCAAATGTAAGCCAAATCCCCCCCCATAACGACTCCCTCCGAACAACGCACATATTTTCCGTCTCCCACTGGCTGTTTCCGTCTCCCACTGGCTGGCGTTGTAGAGAGGGAGCGCTGTATTGAAGTATTCCCGGCGTATTGTTTAATATATACACATTACCAGTTGACAGTGCGATTTACATGTATTCAGCTCGAGACGTTTTTGGCGGAAATAGGCTGATGATCATTGGCGCTTGTCTGATCGGTTGTTTCCGGCAAAAACGTCGAGAGCTGAATGCAACACCATGTAGCGCACTGCCAACTGGATATATGTTTGTTATATGTCTTGAATACAGACCATGAGCAACTAAATAGTTGTTTAAATCATTTTATATCCAGAAATATTAGTTATTTGAAGCAGAACAAGAAATCTTGCATGCCACAAAGAATAACGCGGAATTTGTAACTGTACTTAAATGACGTCACGCTAAATCGAAAACGAGGTTAAAGTGAAATACAAGATGGCTGAACAAGGTGGCTGATACAGACTCTTGTTTTTTACTGTGCAGATAGACACGGAAACGCTTGATATCATACGAAGGCTTATAATAAAGGTCTATAGATTTAGATGTACTGAAGAAAGAACGAGTAATTCAGTGTCTGTTAGAGAGCGTGCTAAAAAGAAACAGTTGATGGAGATAGAATGATGATATGCTGTAGGAAAGACGCTTTCCAGGGGAAACATAATATATTACGCACTGCATTATACGTATTGTACATTTTACTGATTCCATAGAACGGCGATATTTTGTCATAGGTTTTTTAACGAAGAGCTCACAAACCGGCGGAGTTTTACGGCGCAAATAAGAGAACCATTGTTCTGGAAATATTTCAGGCTGTCCTTTCCACTATGGATTCTGACGAATATAATGTTCTTCATATTGCTGAAGTATGCTTCCTACTTTCTTGCCATGACGGGAGGATGTATGATTATCGCCAACATCATATGGGCCTCGCTGAGAAACCCCAATGAACTTCTAATTCCATGGGAGGAAGGAATAATGGAGTTCTCATTTGGTGGATCCTTTTATATTTGCCTTATTACAGGTATATATGTACTCACAGTATTGTCTTTCAATGTCAATACATATATATTTCATCAACATATCAACCATAGTGATGGCTTGATCATTTTAATGTCAGATTAATCATTCTCGTGCTACAGTGGAGAATGTGTTATTCTTTCCCGTTTAAACGCAAACGTACGCAAACGCAAAGCACTAAAACGTAGAAAAGAACAATTTTTGGACAATTCTGATAATTCTTGTTTATCTTGGTGGCAAACAGTTTGGAGTCTGATAAGACACCGGGTTACCCGGCGTCTGATCTGGCTCCGAAATGTTTGCACTGCAAATAATAGTTTTAGCGTTAACGCGTTTATTGGGAAAGAATAACATATTCTCCACTGTACATGCAGCCAATGTGTAAAGCCGTTACCTATTATCCTTACTAGATTTGATAACAGGTGACCACATGAAGCAGGTTGAAAGTGAAGCAGAGTGCTCTTAAAGGTGTGTTCTGCATTACTTTCAGCCTGCTTTAAATAGCCTGAAAACCGAATGGGGTATTTGCAAATAGAAGAGAAAATGCTCAAATAAAAGCAAATGGCACTATTGCGCTTCTGACATTAAAAATATGATCAGTCTAAAATCATCCTGAAAAAAGTCACCGAATATAAGTGCATTTTTGTTGTTGTTTTTTGAAGATATTTTCCATCTCTTTCTACTTCGACTAGTAGACAAAGTAAATCCATTTCACATCGTTTGCACTCGCGACAACATATACAGGAAATAATAACGTCTTCTCCTTTACTGTACACTACAGTAGGTTAAATAGACCGTCTATAAATGAATGGCTCGTTAGCCCAGTGGTTAAGACGTTTGACTTAATTTTTCTTTTCTGTCCCCGCGTCCCGGGTTTGAATCCCATTCGAGCTAAATATCCTTTTCTTTGAAATGCATTTATAAACAGAATTTCTTATCCTAAACTAATATTTACGTACTAGTATTTATATAAGCGTTTGATATACATTAACAAATTTTTTTTATTGCCAAATTTTGTTCTTAGTGTGTTTAAGCTACCATCTGCTAGAATATAGAAAAGTTTTCTTTCGATACATATTCATGACTGCATAACGTGGAAGTATTTTCTTCAGGGAAGGAATAAATCATATGTGTAAAAAGGCATATTTATGGAGTAATGGGTTAATTAGCGATTTCTCTGATCTCTTTTTGTCGACTTTAAAACTTATTGTTCATATAGATTTATCAATACATGTACTTTATTGTCATAATATCGTCAGCTTAAATAATGTTGTCATTAGATATGTCTTAAAAATAGATTCTATGTAATTTCAAGCCCAAATATCGACATTAATTCAAAACCATAAAGATCCTGATCGGACGCCGCGTTTGGGCAATCCAATAGTTACAGTGGAGAATCTGTTATTCTTTCCCGTTTAAACGCAAACGTACGCAAACGCAAAGCACTAAAACGTAGAAAAGAACAACTTTTGGACAATTCTGATAATTCTTGTTTATCTTGGTGGCAAACAGTTTGGAGCCTAATCAGACGCCGGGTTACCCGGCGTCTGATCTGGCTCCAAACTGTTTGCACTGCAAATAATAGTTTTAGCGTAAACGCGTTTCATGGGAAGGAATAACAGATTCTCCACTGTAACTGTGTTTTCACTGTACTTTCCAACAGGAATATTATGTTTGATAACGGCCTTGGTGATATGGTTCATGGATCTGAGGTTTCCACATCTGCTGACCACGTTCTTCGGGGTGGATGTTCTGCAGGACGTGGATGAAGTACTACCTGGAGGTAAGATAATCTCGCCGTCACGTGACAATTTTTACCCATCCATAGCCGGATAGTCAATTATGTGTACATGCATTAAGATTTACTGAATTAACAATATTTGCAGGTAGTCGCTTAATGAAGGACAAACATGCTTTTATCCTGCGTTAAACAATCACTTGTTGTTTCAAAGCTTCTTCAAAAGTGAATGTTCCAGACACGTTTGCCTGTAAATGTATATCCATTGAATTATTCTGTATCTAATGCATTATTGAGCGAATAGCTAAATCCTCTACTGAATACAACCGCTTTATTATTAACCTCTTCACTGCCATGACGTCATCCGCGTTTCATTTTTCAAACTTGAATTTCAGGTAAAATGAATAAAGTAATATCGTGACGAGTATCAAATAGTTTTTATCTCTATCAGACGCCGCGTTACGTAGCGTCTGTTCGAAATTCCAAGCTGTTTGAAAATCCCACTGTGTGCTAGGTAAGGTAGTGAAGGGGTTATCTTAAATGTTCAATTTTTTTCTTCAATTTTTCAATATTTCTTCTCCAAAGTTCGTTTGCTGGAGAATTATACTGTATGGGTACCCCTGGCAACAATACTGGCGACAATAATGGACCAATACTCAGTCGAAATTCGTTACCTTATTTTGAAGAGTTTTGCAAGTACATGTACTAGTATGCGGTATATTTTTGCCTTCATGTCAGCTTGCTCTATGTGATAAATAACTATGTTGAAAAGATTGAAGAAGTAGATTTGGGGTAGCATGGACCATGACCACAAGCAGATACATTCGGAATATGATTATGACCGAAACTGTCTGGCAATAATTTTGGGTTGCCCTATTCTTTATGATAAAGTATATGAGTTTTTGTTGTATGGGTGTTGGTATCTATTGATATATATGTATGTACATGCACGTGTAAATTATGATTGCTAAATATGCTTGATATTGCTTTAAAACGGTATATGATAGATATTTATATGCATTTTGTAATCGTATCTTATTACTGAAGCTGTCTGCAGTAGTGGATCTTATACGAGTATGCCCAATGAATTGTATTTAAATGCTAATTATATCTGAATGTTTGGGTTAAATTTCACAAAGGTCGCGTAAAACGAAACTAGATATAACAAATCTAGTGAGTATAAACTTTTTTGTTTTCTATAATTTATTGATGAAACTGCAATCTATACAAGATGTGCATGCTGAATATATTAATTTTGACATGTGGTTTAAGCCATTTAATATTAATGTCTACTAAAGAGTATCTTAGACAACAGTGTAAACTCTGATGAGATGTCTAATCAGAATCTACATTGTTTGCTATTTTATATGAAATGTTCTGCGGTATTGCCAAACAGTGCAATGTCTTTATTTCGCCCTTCTAGATCTATAAGGAGAGGAAAGACCATTGTAATATCGATATATGAGTTCAAAGTACTGTACGTTATTTAGAGATTGGGAATATACTTTATTATGTTATATACTAGATGTATTATAAGTTAAAACTGTCATATAGTTATATCAGTTATGAAGCCTATCTATTGTAGTGTTTGATACAAGTTTTATTGTTTGACCTTATTCAAGTTATTAAAGAGTGTTGGCGTCCTTGACTGATAATATTTTCACGAACAACTCCATATATTCCAATTTACCTTGCTAAGCCAGACTTAATTTTAAACAGTTTAGATCAAGAGTATACGTCTTGAGAGTCACGTGTCTAATCAAGACCAAAGCTGTTAGACGCTTTTGTGAAATATAAATGTTACGTTTGGTATTGTACAGTAAAGCGACAATTACAGTGGAGAATCTGTTATTCTTTCCCAATAAACGCGTTTACGGTAAAACTATTATTTGCAGTGCAAACAGTTTGGAGCCAGATCAGACGCCGGGTAACCCGGCGTCTGATCAGGCTCCAAACTGTTTGCCACCAAGATAAACAAGAATTATCAGAATTCTCCAAAAGTTGTTCTTTTCTACGTTATAGTGCGCGTTTGCGTACGTTTGCGTTTAAACGGGAAAGAATAACAGATTATCCACTGTATGAAGCGTAGACTAATCCGACAAGATAATAGTATAGATCTTCAAGCATCTTGATACAGTCTCTAAAATGCTGTAATCTTTATCGCCAAATGCGACTTAAGTACAGTATGCACAAATTTGGATCCTGATCAGCGTCGTCTTATCAAGTTCGGAGCTGTTTGACACTCCTATTAGTACTTATACGGTCGTAATTTGGACAAGAGTTACATAGGCAATGCCTGTCGTCCAATCTGCGTATGTAAATGAAACATTGTTTAAAACAAAACTTCAAAGAATTGAATTTGTCATAGAATTTCAGGAGAAAAGTTTAACAGAAGATATTTGTCTATGATATTGTTAAATCAGATGGTTAACTATTTGCATGCTGGGTAATTGTTTCGTCTGCACCAATTGTCGTCTGATACTTTTTCGAAAAAATATATTTTTCTAAATTTATTTTCAAAACAGGGTCAGAGTGTCAAACAATTTTGGATCCTGATGAGACGCCGCGTGATGCGGCGTCTCATCTGGATCCAAACTGTTTTCAAAGGTAATCACTGTAGCAGTCATATCCGCTGCTACAGTGGAGAATCTGTTATTCTTTACCGTTTAAACGCAAACGTACGCAAAGGCAAAACACTAAAACGTAGAAAAGAACAAATTTGGACAATTCTGATAATTCGTGTTTATCTTGGTGGCAAACAGTTTGGAGCCTGATCAGACACCGGGTTACCCGGCGTCTGATCTGGCTCCAAACTGTTTGCACTGCAAATAATAGTTTTAGCGTAAACGCGTTTATTGGGAAAGAATAACAGATTCTCCACTGTAGCATGGTAAGAGTTAGATACATGTTTATAGTGATATGGTTAACATAAAAAAATATATGTTCTCTTTTTTAAAATCACAGTTCCGAGAGAAGAAGGTTTGTACATTTGTTTGCTGTGGTTTTGACTTACAAACACGAGCGTGGTTTATGTAGTCATATTTTATTCTTTTTCACATGCAGTAATCGCTTCCTTCTCCATGTAGAACTGAACACGGAAAACTCGAACACATTAACGTTGAACTTACAGTGGAGAATCTGTTATTCTTTCACGTTTAAACGCAAACGTACGCAAACGCAAAGCACTAAAACGTAGAAAAGAACAACTTTTGGACAGTTCTGATAATTCTTGTTTATCTTGGTGGCAAACAGTTTGGAGCCTGATCAGACGCCGGGTAAACTGTTTGCACTTCAAATAATAGTTTTAGCGTAAATGCGTTTATTGGGAAAGATTCTCCACTGTATTTCAAACTATTCACATACTTTGTTTTCAAAATTGATACGTGTAATTACACCATTTTAACTTTTTAAATATGGGTATAAGGGGCCTCCGTGGCCTAGTGGTATAGTCACTGTGACTTACATCACTAAGCTCCTCACCGCTATTAGTTCGAATCCCAGTAGGGTCGTTCGGATTTTTCATGTGGGGAAGCCTTCCAGCTGGCTTGCGGAAGGTCGGTAGTTCTACCCAGTTGCCAATTTGTGCCTGAAACAGTGCATAAGGGACTTCTGGGGTCTTCCTCCACCTGTAATTAACTGGACGTCGCGATATGACTGAAATACTGTTTAAAGCGACGTAAAATCAAAAACAAACAAAAATTAAATATGGGTATGTTTGCCTAAAGCGAAACTCGAGTTATTGACGTTCAACCGTAGAAATAAGGATAATTTCGACATATGAGATATTCGAGTGTTTTCGAGGGCAGGCTAGTTTTATATCAAGTCGTAAATGATGTAAATTACATCAAGACATATATCAAATGGAAAAAGAAACGATATGTGTGGAAAGAAATGCAGGGTAAAAAATGTCTTGGTTTTTCACATGTTATACTTGGTTTATTGCTTGACATTACATTTTTTGATAAATCGTCAAATTTCATTGCAATATTCGTGATGGAAACATGAATAACAAATTGATCTACATTTCCCCTCCTCTGCATTTTGGGACCCCTCGACACTTCGGTCAAATAGCGGGTGATAATATGTATATAACAAGAGTATCAAATGGTTTGAAAAATAATATCGGTGCGTATCTATCCATTGAGGTAATGCACCTACTTCTCGGGTGTTACAGTGGAGAAAGCGTTATTATTTCCCAATAAACGCGTTTACGCTAAAACTATTATTTCTATTGCAACCAGTTTGGAGCCAGATCAGACGCCGGTTAACCCGGCGTCTGATCAGGCTCTAAACTGTTTGCCACCAAGATGAACATTAATTATCAGAATTGTCAAAAAGTTGTTCTTTTCTACGTTTTAGTGTTTTGCGTTTCGTTTCGTTTAAACGGGAAAGAATAACGTTTTCTCCACTGTAGCATGGACCGTTTGCACCGGGATATATTCATATTTGAGTAACCTTTAACACGACATTCAATGCACTGTCTCCTTGGGCCAGCGTCAAACGAAATGTCGTACGACAAATATTATCGTAAGTCAGATTCTAAAATTCTCAATTATGATATTTTTCTCCATCTAATAAATACGAAAGACTCAAGCAGGAAACGTAACACAAACAATACACCCACCTCTCAAGCAGAACACACACACACAGTCATACCACAACAAACACACACACACACACACACACACGCAATACCATTCCTTCATCTACACACTAAATAGAAAACAACACGCAAGACAAACATACAGCAAAGTGAATATAGGAGCCCGCCTTGGTACGGTCAGTAGCAATCAACAACCAACTATAAATTAATTAATTATTAACAACCACTGGGGGGGTTAAACCTGGGTTATGGGGCGCCCAACCTCACACTTATCTCCTATATTCACCTATAAAGACAAACAGTGTACATAAAATATAAAACCTGTTCCACAACCTCACAATCAAAAAGACCGCCAGCACAGTAAGTAAATACATGTAAAACATTTAGCAAAAATTCTATGACAAGATCATTAGTAACATGGGAAAGAATTAAACATTCAAGCCCGTGTTAAAATAACCCACTATGGCAACGGTCAAATTGTACTCAATCCTGTTTTGTGACATCTGTTTGGAATCGTCTTTTCAAGACGAATCAAAGAGATATACCAAGACAGGACTAGATGGCGAAATCAGAAATTATATATTTAAAAAAAAAGGTTTTGACTTACAACCATTTTTGTCTTAAGACGAACCCCTGGATGCCATACTGACTGATTTTTACAACTCCATCGTTGGTGTTTGGATGTTATGTAGCTTTCACATGAAGAAGAGTTGTAGAGATTATATTGTGACTATTTGTGAGCATATATACAGTGGAGAATCTGTTATTCTTTCCCAATAAACGCGTTTACGCTAAAACTATTATTTGCAGTGCAAACAGTTTGGAGCCAGATCAGACACCGGGTAACCCGGCGTCTGATCAGGCTCCAAACTGCTTGCCACCAAGATAAACAAGAATTATCAGAATTGTCCAAAAGTTGTTCTTTTCTACGTTTTAGTGTTTTGCGTACGTTTGCGTTTAAACGGGAAATAATAACACATTCTCCACTGTACGAGTATGACTGTTGAAACGAATTTCAATTTTAGTAAAAATACAATGTACTTTAATCGGGTTTTAAACAGTTTAACTTTTAATGATGTAAATATACGACGTACTTAAACTCTCATTCCGAATTTTATAACTTTACGAATTCTTATTAGCTAATTGAGAAAATTCTTTTCAAAGTAAGAGTGAAAAAATTTGATCGTTTGAGGGGAAATATGATCGTAATCTTTTTACGGGTCGAAAGATGTGTCGAAGTTACTTTGGTATACCAAACCCTTCTACTAATGTCACATATGCTCTTTTAATGAAAAAATGATATTATAAAACTCGAATTGTGAATGATGACATCATTAATCAATAAGGAAAATGACATTCTTTTCAAGTGAATGCAAACATAATGCAATAACATGTAAAATAAACCCCAACAACCCCCAACAGTTAAATATTGACGACCTTTTTTTAAAAGGAGGTTGTGAAACTATTTGATGCCTGATCAGATACAGTGTTATATACAGTGGAGAATCTGTTATTCTTTCCCAATAAACGCGTTTACGCTAAAACTATTATTTCCAATGCAAACAGTTTGGAGCCAGATCAGACGCCGGGTAACCCGGCGTCTGATCAGGCTCCAAACTGTTTGTCACCAAAGTTAAAATCAACTTTCAGAATTGTGAAAAAGTTGTTATTTTTTGCATTTTAGTACAATGCATTTGTGTTTCGTTTGTGTTTAAACGGGAAAGAATAACAGATTCTCCACTGTACAGTGTAACATAGTGTTTCGCCAGGCTTCAATCTGTTTGTAATAAGGTTTTGGTGTATTAAAGAGTTTGCATGGAAAGAAAAACGTTTTACTCGTATATATTGAAAGTTCATTCATTTAGCTAACGAGTTGTAAGAAACATCGTTTAATTATTTTAGACATAGATGTTTCACGGAGGAAAGGTTTGTATTTACATGTAGTTTTGCCATGGTATGGATTACAGTGGAGAATCTGTTTTTCTTTCCCAATAAACGCGTTTACGCTAAAACTATTATTTGCAGTGCAAACAGTTTGGAGCCAGATCAGACGCCGGGTAACCCGGCGTCTGATCAGGCTCCAAACTGTTTGCCACCAAGATAAACATGAATTATCAGAATTGTCAAAAAGTTGTACTTTTCTACGTTTTAGTGCTTTGCGTTTGCGTACGTTTACGTTTTAACGGGAAAGAATAACAGATTCTCCACTGTATGGATTATTTGTGACTGGGTTAATTAATTAATGTTTTTAATTTAACAGTGTGGATGTTGTACAGGGGAAAAGACGTTATTCTTTCCCATTTATACGCAAACGAAACGCAAACGCATAACAATGAAATGGAGAAAAAACATCCATTTGACAACTCTTGACTATTTATTTTAATCTCAGTGGCAAACAGTTTTAAGTCTGATCAGACGCCGGGTTATCCTGCGTCTGATCAGGCTCAAAACTGTTTCCATGGGCAATACTAGTTTAGCGTAAACGCGTTTATTGGGAAAGAATAACGTCTTCTCCACTGAAATAGTGCAAGTCATGTGTGATATACGGTATTGAAATGAGTGTCAAAGTTTGGATCCTTATCAAACGCTGTGTTACGCGATTTCTGATCAGGAGCCAAACTGTTTGCAAATAACTATTGTAACTTAAGGCAGTAGTAGTAGATCTTTAGTAGTAACATATTAGAAAATGAAAAGGCGGTGGATGAGTTAAGGGTAGATGTAGATGGTAACAGATTAATCAAATGAAGAACTTGGCGGGGATTCGACATTTTTATTACCCTATTGAACCTAAATGACATGTATCAACTGCTTTAAACAGTATACAAGTACAGAGTACACTAGTCATATACAAACAGTATACACCCGAATCAGAGGGCTCATGTAAGAGCACTGATTAGGTTATGCATTGTCTGTCATTTCGCAGTGTATTGTTAAATCAACCTTGAACAGTTTTACTAGGCTATGCTCAATTGGAAACTGGAATTGCAAATGAGTTTAGGGAGAGGAGTTTTACCTTTTCATGATCAAATTATTCGGGATATTTTACTCCTTCTCCGTTTCATTGTCGTCTGCTTCTATTTTGTTGTTTTAAATCTCGATTTTAGTTAAAAAATATGTCAGTATGACTTAAGAAACTTCGATACGTGTGTCAAACAGTTTGGATCCTAATCAGAATCCGCGTAATTATAACGCGGCGTCTGATAAGGATCCAAACTGTTTGCAAACGCGCTTTGAACGCGATTGAGAGTGAAATGGTTACAATGTAATAATGCCGTTGTTGGGGTGCTTAGGCGAAGCGCGAAATAGGACAAGTAGAAATATAAACGACCGTTAGATATATTTAGCTCTCGGAAATGGTAGACTATGTAGAGCTAGATCAGTTACTCTGTTGATAAATCCAAGGATAATCCGGTGTTACCTTGTCTGTTATATCCCAGAGCAAGGTCGAGGTGGGGCTAATATAGTTGTTTTGAGATAGGGAATGGGTTGAGTAGTCCGATAGATTTTGATTTTGGAAATGGGTTGAGTAGTCCAGTTATTTTAAAAGGTTGTCCCGCTATTAAAAGATGCAAAGCAGATAACTAGGATACACAGTACTAAACACAGATATTATAAAACCCATTATTCTATAAACACGCCATTTTACACCTTTAATTTATTCCTCCACTAAAGAAAATAGTTCCACTTTATATAGTCATGAATATGTACCGGTAGAAATAGGTTGTAGCTTAAAGCAGGCTTAATTTAAAGCAGATTTTTCACCTCACTTTCGTAAAACTTTCTTTTCTCTGGAAGAAACAAATCTGAAGTTTTACAACAGAGTAAGTATAGGCTAACAATGGGGCTAGGAGAAAGTCTTCCTATTTAGAAGATATTTGAAATTTAACATGTGTTTTGGAACCGCAAAATCATATACTCCAGTACACTGCCACCCATACTTTTATGCCCTATGCACATAATGTTATATTGTATACAGAAACAGTATCATAGGTCATACACATACTGAATCACAAGTTATATAAATATACTATTACAGGTTACACACACACAGACATTTTCGTATCTTTCACACATACAATATCGTAGGCTATACATATACAGTATCTAAGTTCTATACATACAGAAACAGATAAAATTAACAAACTTGTACATATTTACAGTGACATAGTTAAATGATCCAACTTGTTTTAATTGTGTGGCATGAAAATAGGTTGCCTATGTTTGTATTCTGTCTTTTATCTTTTAAGACGAAACACGAAGAGAAGGTTTGTATATTACAGTGGAGAATCTGTTATTCTTTCCCGTTTAAACGCAAACGTACGCAAACGCAAAGCACTAAAACGTAGAAAAGAACAACTTTTGGACAATTCTGATAATCCATGTTTATCTTGGTGGCAAACAGTTTGGAGCCTGATCAGACGCCGGGTTACCCGGCGTCTGATCTGGCTCCAAATTGTTTGCACTGCAAATAATAGTTTTAGCGTAAACGCGTTTATCGGGAAAGAATAACAGATTCTCCACTGTACCTTTGCTGTGGCTTGAACTTAAATAGAAGTTGTCGCTAGTTTATTAATTAAAACTTTTTTTATTCCTACCCTATCACATCTTTTGTCACGTAGATTATACCAAGCTGTATGTACGTAGATTTGATAAAGAGTACATGGTTAATCCTTAATAACCATACTGCTACTATATTTGCATGAATGTAAACAGTTTTGACCCAGATAATGCGACGAATAACTCGACATCTGTATAGAATCTTGTTCTATATGTGAACATAATCACAAATAATATCTAGAAAACCCGTCATATTTTGGCATTGAAGAGGTTAATGATTTTATGCCTTTATGTGTCAATTAGTGAAATTTGGATATACACCGTACGGGCCATTTTTAATATAACTACTTCTTGCCAATTCTGAATGTTAATTTAAACTTGGAAGGCAATCAGTTTTGAACCCGGTCAGATTCCGGGTTACCCGGCGTCTGATCTGGCTCCACATTGTTTGCAAGGGAAATACTAGATTTAGAGTAAAAACCTTAATTGGGAGATAATAACATTTTTTCCACTGTATATACTTAATGATTTAAGTGCATTTTAGTGGTTTATAAGAACTCATATGACTCTTCTGTGAAGGAGGGTGTTTATTGCAATGAATATCGCTGAACATCACCAAATCCGGGATTAATTTGTGGTGACAGTATATGGCACTAACAGGTCATTTTGTCGCGTTAAGATAATTATTAGGTTTTCACGAAAAAAATCCACTTTCCACTTACTAGATAATTATGTCAGATATTAACTGGATTTTTTCAGAAAAGCTGAACTGGTAACTGGTAACTGGTGTCATAACCATGCCACCATACCATAGAAATGAAAACAATTTTTGATTTAATTCAAAATCAGATTCCTTGATAGGATATTTTCACCAAATGAACTGTAGCGTTTAATTCTAGCCAATTCTGCGTGAAGATATTATCAGGGAACATGCATCTGACAATATGCAGGAAATGTATTATATGGTTCTTTATTAGGACTGGAGGATATGGTAAATATATGCATAGGCATGACGAATATGTATGGGCGTCAAACAGATAAAGAGGGTAAAATATGACGTACACTTTACACACATAGATCATAAGTAATCCTTTGCATGCTAACGACGAAATCGCGATAATGTTGCGAACAGATGAAACGCCGAGTAACTCGGTGTCTGATCAAGATCCAAACTGTTTGACACTGATCCAATTTTAAACGAAAGTTTAGAAAAGAAAAACAGTAAACTCTATGAAGCATTGACTATAAGACGTCACTGACACATGCAAACAGTTTGGGTCTTGATCAGACTAGGTTTGTTTCTTCATATTCAAAAATAAAAGTTAAAATAAGAATTGCATAGACTGAAATTTTAACTTTTCTACACGGAGTGGGCGAATTTGTGAAAGCTGATGCAAACTCGGCGTCTCATCTTGCTCCAAACTGTTTGACTCTCTTATAATATTTTTTTTCTGAAGAAAATAGATTTAAAGCATACTCGAGAATTGTTGCAGACTACAAATTGTGCACACGACAATATATAGTGTACAGAAGGTTAAGCAAAGGAAACATGGGCATTTTTGGTGTCCTTTGGGATTAAAATGCTGACGGGTTTGTTCACATACGATGTATATTTCTCCAGAATTGAATATATATATATTGAACAAGCATTTCAATGACCGTTCATTATAATACAGCGCTCACTCTCTACAACGACATCAAATGGGAGACAAAAAGTGTGTGCGTTGTTCAGAGCGAGTCGTTATAGAGAGGGAAATTGGCTAACATTTGCAAACAGCTTGAATCCAGATCAGACGCCGCGAAATGCGGCGTCTGATCTGGATTCAAGCTGTTTGTCACTCGTCATTAAGTATATTTCTGTCAAAATGTCAAAAATATAACTTTGAGAAAAGCAGCAGACGACTATTTAAAGCAGACGACATTGCAGCCATAAAAGCGTTAGACATAATTGTCGTGTTTAGGGAATTGCGGCAAAGGTCGTTGTGAGGAGGGAGTCGTTGTTCGGAGGGCCATTGTAGGTAGGGAACGATGTATTGTGTCAGCCCAGTGATTTAATGTTCATTAACATTATATTTCTACATTTAAAGACTTTAGGGACAGAAGGTTGAAAGAAGGTTCGTACTAGAGCTTAAATGGGTGATGTGTTTTAACTTAAAATTGAGTAGTAGTGTTTCGTAGATGTTTTGCATTATGATCCCGCTAGCAGTGTTATTCGTTTGAGGTGCTTTAAAATTGAGTGACTTTTTAGACGTTTCTAACAAGATTTAGATTACCCGGCACGAAATTCCATTGTGAACTATTGTGCTCGCCGTGTGTCCATTGTCTTTTGTCTGTAGACTGGGAGCGGTCAACTTCTAGTCTACTCATGAATTGTTTTAATTTTTACTTTTAGCTTTGCTCCTCTGTTCTTTAATTGTCTAAATGATCGTTTATCTCATTCTTTTATTCTTTTATTATGCACTTAATAGACTAATTCCGTCTATATCCCTGACAGCGCCTTCCGATAATGATCTGTACTGGTCGTCAGGAAGTAACGTATTGAAGTTGAAGTTGAAGTGTTGTCAACGTTTTCTTTAAAGAACGTTTTATTAGAAACTACTTCATAAGATTGTTCCTCCGAGGGTAACCTATCAGAAATTTTCAAATATAGATAATCCAATTTCAAGTGTGGTTGTCATAGTAACCAATTGAACATAAATCTTTTTGTCAAAACATTCTTGTCCGAAAAAGTAGTTTTACATAGATCTAAATGATCTATGGGTCTTCATCTATCAGAATTCTAAACTAAAATAAAGATATTCTTCTTACAAACCACTGGACCATCAAAATCAAAACTTCATAGAATTTTCCTTGTAAGGTAGCCTGTCAGATGTCTTCAAATATAGATTGCCCAATTGAAACTGTGGCTGACATGGTAACCAAATAAAAAAAACTTTCAACATCTTTTCGTAAAAAAAATACTGATCTGAATTGAAAATGATTTACACAAATGATCCATGAGTGACCCAAAATAATTTTCGTACAGTGGAGAATCTGTTATTCTTTCCCGTTTAAACGCAAACGTACGCAAACGCAAAGCACAAATGCTTTAAGTGGTCAGCTATCTTCCATACTAGAAACAAGTTAAAACCCCTCTAAACCGGAAACCCCTTTAAACCGGACATTTTTGTTGTCCCCACACATGTCCGGTTTAGAGGGGTTTCACTGTATTTAGTGAGTTTAAAATATTGTTTCTGGTTTACTTAAGTAGGTACATATTCTAAACCTAGCTATGGTATTCGGATTTTATGTGATAAAATCCTTTCAGCTGGCGTTCCTGAGATCGAGGCTTTTACCCGGATGTTAACCTGTGGATTCTATATGCTACTTGTGTCAAACAAAAATATATTCTTATAGATATTGACGATATTTCAAATTTGAGGGTTAAATAGTATGGAACCTGATCAGAAGGCCGAGTAACTCGGCGTATGACCAGGCTCAAAGCTGTATGCTATAGGCAGACCTATTTTACCACTAACGCATATATATCTACATGTATTAGAAACGAATAACGTCTCTTCCACTGTACAAAATGCACATCCGGGGTCTTCTTCAATCTGTGACATGCTGAGTGTATCTTTGTGAATTAAATAACGTTTTATGACGTTGAATGTCTCAATAGACACACACACAATTCAAACAAAAACATAAACAGTGCGTCCATTAGAACATTGCTGGAACCACCTTAGTACTTTTGATTCCAAGGCGAGTAGCAAGTATTTAAACGAAGTATCCGTTGTCAAGTTATAATTTAGCCGTGCCATGACAAAACTTGTCTCATTGCATTTTCAACTGTGTAGATCAAGGCCAGCCGCCTCGTCTATAAGACACAGCGTCTGGTATTGATCTACACTGTTTGAACTCACATACATCTAAAGCATTCAATGTAGTTGTGTTATATATGCTATTTGACAGTTCAGACAAAGTCATATACAGAGCTCGGGAAGACAACGGTCCTTGGTCTGTGCAATGTTGCAATGCAGTAAGGCAGGTTTTGTCATGACACGGCTCATAGATATTATGAATTAGTTTTATACGCTCTTTAGAGCACTAGATATGTTTATATAGATGTAGCTTACGCTTACATTTTTGTATGGTTTGTGATAGTTTCTCTTTTACGTTAAAATTGCTCTATACAGCAATGTGCTACATGTATACATTTCGAAAATAATCGATACTACGTATTGTAAGTGTACAGTGGAGAATCTGTTATTCTTTCCCGTTTAAACGCAAACGTACGCAAACGCAAAGCACTTAAACGTAGAAAAGAACAACTTTTGGACAATTCTGATAATTCTTGTTTATCTTGGTGGCAAACAGTTTGGAGCCTGATCAGACACCGGGTTACCCGGCGTCTGATCTGGCTCCAAACTGTTTGCACTGCAAATAATAGTTTTAGCGTGAACGCGTTTATTGCGAAAGAATAACAGATTCTCCACTGTAAGTGTACAACAAACTCCTATGTCGAAGTGTTTGTTGTTTTTAAATGTATATTTACAGCTTCTTAAATAGCCACAGTTTAGTGTGATTTGGGTAGAATTTTTGATAAATTATAAGACCAATGCTCCGTTTACATGTAGCTCTAACGTTAATACAGACATGTTTTATTCCACAGAAGGAACGTTTTTCAAATTCATTTTGTATCAGTCTTCAGATCTCTCTTTTATCGCCACAGCATATAAGGTTTGGTGGAGAACAAAAAGATACATGTTTAAAATTGATTTTAAACCATTTTCATCTCATGCTCAGAGAATTGGGACTATTTTCTATGTTGATTGTAGTACAGTGGAGAATCTGTTATTCTTTCCCAATAAACGCGTTTACGCCAAAACTATTATTTGCTGTGCAAACAGTTTGGAGCCAGATCAGACGCCGGGTAACCCGGCGTCTGATCAGGCTCCAAACTGTTTGCCACCAAGATAAACAAGAATTATCAGAATTGTCCAAAAGTTGTTCTTTTCTACGTTTTAGTGCTTTGCGTTTGCGTACGTTTGCGTTTAAACGGGAAAGAATAACAGATTCTCCACTGTAGTATTTGGTTAAGCGTTTTGTATATTCCATTGACACAGGTCCATCGCGTGTTCAAAGTTTATCAGGTTTGTTAGTAAGACTATTCTATATCCAACAAAATATTAAAGGGAGTTGCAGGTGTTTTGAATAAATCTTACAGGTATTAGTGTTTTCTTTTGACCTGTCAGAGTTATTTTTAGATTGGAACATTCTAAAATTTTAAAAGGGATGATAACCGTACTTGATTTCCGTACAGTCAGCCAGGGATACGGAAAGCTGTTTTTATTGTGCGTAATGTACAGTAGAGAATACATTATTATTTCCCGAATAAACGAAAACACAATGCACATAACTGTAGAAAATTAATTGTATCTGTTTATTCTGGATGGCAAACAGGTTGGAGCCTGATCAGACGCCGGGTAAACCGGCGTCTGACCTGGCTCCTACCTGTTTGCAATGGACATTATAGTTATTAGCATAACCACGTTTATTGAGAATTAATAGCATATCAGTATTACATAACATATTAACATTTGCGTGAGTGTTGTATTTCTAAATTGTCTCTTTACCAACTATACCCTAGTAACACGTATACTCGTCATTAAAAGCAGAGTACCTGTGGCGAGTACAATTTTTCTATGCAAGTAGTGTAAACCAAGATTAAAAGATTAGAAAGCTCCTACAAATGTACAGGAACTTTATGATAAGGGTATCTACTGTTTGTCATTTTGCAATGCAGGTACAGTATATAAAACAATTCTAAAAAATAAAATATAGAATATACTTAACTCTGTGAACCCTAGTCATGCATATATGCGTCATTTGCAAACAGTGAACATGTGAGAAGCACACTTGTCCTAGGGAGGAAAGGGTTAAAAGAAACTAGAATTGTCCATTTCAAGTTTCAGGGATCAATAAGTTTATAAGATTTATAATTTGTTTGTACAGTGGAGAATCTGTTATTCTTTCCCGTTTAAACGCAAACGTACGCAAACGCAAAGCACTAAAACGTAGAAAAGAACAACGTTTGGACAATTCTGACAATTCTTGTTTATCTTTGTGGCAAACAGTTTGGAGCCTGGTCAGACGCCGGGTTACCCGGCGTCTGATCTGGCTCCAAACTGTTTGTAAACGAAAAAATAGTTTTAGCGTAAACGCGTTTATCGGGAAAGAATAACAGATTCTCCACTGTATAACTCTGAACATGATGCAATGCGAGGAAATATTATTGTTAGCCAAACCCCCTGCAATTCCCTTTAAATTCAGTGCTGTATAAACTTTAATATCAATTCTAATCAACGACCACGTTTGTGATATCACAAGAAATTAGGCACCAGGCATTGCATGCAAAAATTAAAATTGGCAGTGGAAGAGTGCAAGATGCTTATTAAAGGTTGAGGACCTCTAATGAGATCGGACTAAAATCGTAATTCTACGTACAGCGATCGGACATTCTCGTGAACTGCCGGTAATCTCCGAACCATGCTTTAGCATTGTTCGAAATAGGGCGGCAGCTGTTGACGTGAATGGCTGATCGCTCTCCGTCGAGTTCCGATATTGACCGACATTGGTTTCATCTCAATAGGGATCCTCAACCTTAAGTTCAGCATTGTATGGTATATTGCGTCTTTAAACAGTTTCGATGTTATAATACCGAACTATCCTATGACATCATAACATACAATTTCTTACATCACAGTTATGCATGTTTAACTGATGAAAATATAGATTTATATTTGCCTTGTCGTGTGCTTTGTGTAACTGTATACAGTCGAACTTCGATATCTCGAACTCGCTTAACTCAAATTATCCGATATTTCGAAACATGAATTTGCCTTATTTCAAGCTTGGTTAAGATGAACATACCCGTGTTTCAAAGTTAAAACGCGACTTAACCGAGTTCGAGATATCGAAGTTGGACTGTATGTTTTATTTGCCTGTTGCAGTGAAGGAACGTTAGTTTTTCCAGTTAAACGACACGCAAACGTACTGAAATAATAATTTATGTAGATAATAGCATTTTGAATAGCAACATATACTCATTCACAGCACTCGGCCATTGGTGAGCGACAGTCTGTCATATCCGAACATGTACCTTGCAAACAAAATAAGTATACCATGCTGATATTGTGTAGTAAACATGCACAGCACAAACTCTTTTCTATAATAAAGATCACTTATCATCAAAAGTCGCCAATGCCCCCATCCCCTCTCTAACGCATAACCAAAACTCGGGGTTATTATTATTATTATTATTATACCAGATTTATATAGCGCTCTTTTCACACAGGGATTGTGCGTTCAAAGGCGCTTTACATGAAATAACACATATGTACCTATAAATCGTGAAAAGACAAAATAACTACAATTAGATCTGAAATAAAACATGAATAAACATATAAAAGACAGTCCCCCAAAACGGCGATCACATTACCCCCATCAATCAGCAATGAACCGACCGGCTAAGTATTGCCGACTGATATAAATAATGGTAGAGCGCCCAATGCAGGCCATCGACAAAACACAAATAACTATAATTAGATTTAAAATAAATAAGAATAAACATACAAAAGACAGCCCCCAAAACGTCAATCACACTACCCCCATCAATCAGCAATGAACCAACCGGCTAAAGATTGCCGACCAATAGAAATAATAGCAGAGCGCCCAATGCAGGCCATCATGTAGTAACTCCATGGCCTTTCTACAACATTCTTGGTATTGTAGAGAAGATGTTATGCTTTTCAGTTTAAACGAGATAAGACGGAAACGCAATGCAGTAAAATGTAGAAAACATTGATGATTTATTAAAATGTTTGGAGCCTGACGAGACGCCAAGTTTTTTACCCGACGTCTGATCAGATTCAAAACTATTTGCAATGGACAGGTTGGATCAGGGAAAAATGACGTGTTTCCACCTGAAATATATGTTGTTCCGAATATAATTCCACATGCGATCGTGAAATACGTCAATGCTTAGAAAACACATTTTAAATATTGTTTTGGGTAGTACATGTACAGTAAAACTTCTCTATTACAGTGGAGAATCTGTTATTCTTTACCGTTTAAACGCAAACGTACGCAAACGCAAAGCACTAAAACGTAGAAAAGAACAAATTTTGGACAATTCTTATAATTCTTGTTTATCTTGGTGGCAAACAGTTTGGAGCCTGATCAGACGCCGGGTTACCCGGCGTCTGATCTGGCTCCAAACTGTTTGCACTGCAAATAATAGTTTTAGCGTAAACGCGTTTATTGGGAAGGAGTAACATATTCTCCACTGTACGACCACGGATAATTTATTTATCGTATCACAGACTAGTGGCAGTTTAAAAGCCGATAAAAGTAAAACAGACAGCTCTTCAGGAGTAATAGGAGCTTTCTTTCTTATTTTCACCCTGCTTGAAGCAGTCACGTGCCCCTAAGACCAAATAATTGTATTTGTCATAATGGAGGGGGATTGTACTGAACTTAATTATATACATATATACCTATACTGACTTTTATGTCTTACTTTTTATATCAAACAGCTTTTGTACTCTTAGAAATCATACATACAACTACAGAGCATTAAAACAGTAAAATAATAACACCAGCCAAACCTTCGCGTTTAGTTGTAAAGAATATTGAAGTTTCACTATTGTATGCATCTCTTTGATACCCTTCCTGGTTTGTAATAATCGTTTTAATTAATGATGTGTATTAGAAGGTGGATCGAATGAGTTACATGTACGATTAACTTAGAAACTTTGTTAGATTGCTAGTATTGACTGGAGTATCCTAGTGTGGTGGAAGGGTTAATTTAACATTCTGTATTAACCGATTTCATGTGCCCGTGAATGACATGTCCCGTTTTATTTGTAGAGGATTTTGATGGCGGATATTCGAACAACTCAGATGTGAGGCGAAGGAAGGCGAACGATGTGGAGATGCGTGACATGAATGGAGACTCGAACTCCAGTCCAGCCGAGCCGATTAGGCCACCAGAGGCCGACAGACCGGCCATACACACGCCGGCTGCCTCGTCTTCAGGAGATTATGACGATGAGGAGATATACGAAGCTCCCCAGGTACGTCTATTTGCGGATGACATGTGTGAATTAACTGGGGTCTAGATCATGTTAAAACTCTTCAATGTCATTTTGTATTATTTTCGACACACATTATATATAGTGGAGAAAATAATATTTTCCCCAATTAACGCGTTTACGCTTAATCTATTATTTCCATTGCAAACAGTTTGTCGTCTGATCAGGCTCCAAACTGTTTGCCACTCATTTGACAATGAAAAGGTGGAAATATCCAAAAGTTGCCATTTTCTACATTTTAAGTGCACTGCGTTTGCGTTTCGTTTGCGTTTAGACGGGAAAGAATCACATTTTTTTCACTGTACCACGTCAAATCCTAAGTTAACATTTCATTAACGAAATAATGTGTGCAAACAGGTTTGGTCCTGATCAGGACCAAAACTGTTTGACACTCGTTTCGAAATTTCTTCAGTCATATTACCTTAAATCTAACTTTGAAACGTGTCTTGCAGACAACAATACCGAAGCAGACGACAATAAACGGTGAAGGGGTAAACATCTCACGAAATTTTGACATTGAAAGGTTTCAACTAGAATTTCTTGCAATTAATACCTTAAGAAAAGATGTTAATTCAGTCAAACCTGTATTTAGCTTCACTTCTTTGACGAATCATTTAAGACACATTGACTGTTAAGTAATGCATAACTCTTCTGCAAGATCTTTCTGCATGCTTTTTATTCTAGATTTTGCAATCACCTGTATTCGAGACTGTTTATTGGCAATGTAGTGAATGTATATGTCTCCCTGTATTACAGTCTGCAGGTTAACCCTCTGGTGATCAAACTTATCGTGAGGTTTTTACCCCTTCACTTTTCATTGTCTTCTGCTTCTATTTTGTTGTCTGTAAGACACGTTTCAAAGTTAGATTCAGTTTGTAATACTTAACTAATATAGAAATAAGTGTCAAACAGTTTGGGTCCTGATCAGACGCCCAGACTGTTTGCAAACGCGCTTTAAGGCGTCATTGAGAGTGAAAGGGTTACATAACTTTCTTGTTGTACAGCCATGTTTATGTTACAGTGGCGAATACGTTATTCTTTCCCGTGTAAACGTAAACAAAACGCAAAGGCATTGCATTAAAATGGAGAAAATAACAGCTTGTTGACAATTCTGACTTCTTATTTTAATCTAAGTGGCAAACAGTTTGGAACGAGATCAAACGCCGGGTTATTGTTTGCACCGGAAATAATAGCTTTTTCGTAACGCGTTTATTGGGAAAGAATAACGTTTTCTCCACTGTACACTGGGTAAGAGATTGCTATTTTCCCTTTGAATGAAATGTAACGCAAACGGAATGCAAAACATAAAGACACAATAATTATTACATGTGTATGTATTATATTACCAACTTTACATAACACTCTTTTCACACACGAATTGTATGTTCAAAACAAAGGATGGATGTTTAAAAAGTGTTGTCTATTTGGGCTAATTCTGAGTGGCAAACAGTTTGGGGCCTGGTCAGACGACGCATTTCTCGGGTTCCGTGCTCAGGCTTGAAACTGTTTGCAATAGAATTTAGTATTTCTAAGCGCGATTTGACTTATATTTGCAAACAGCTTGGATCCAGATCAGAGGTCGCGTAACGCGGCGTCTGGTCTGGATCCAAGCTGTTTGTAATTCATATAAATAGTTTCGCAATTTTAAAAACAATCAGTAATTTTTTATTTTGCAAAAGATACGATTTTAAGCAGACGCCAATTTAGCATGATAAGGATGAAATAGGAAATACAGTGGAGAATCTGTTATTCTTTCCCAATAAACGCGTTTACGCTAAAACTATTATTTGCGGTGCAAACAGTTTGGAGCCAGATCAGACGCCGGGTAAACCGGCGTCTGATCAGGCTCCAAACTGTTTGCCACCAAGATAAACAAGAATTATCAGAATTGTCTAAAAGTTGTTCTTTTCAACGTTTTAGTGCTTTGCGTTTGCGTACGTTTGCGTTTTTAAAACGGGAAAGAATAACAGATTCTCCACTGTATCCTTCAACCCCAATAATACCTTTGTATGTTGTAGTATAACATAATATTTACCAGTGACAGATAACTGGTACATTTATTGTTACAATTTCAAGTTGCCATCTGCCAATGCCAAGTTTGCAAAGCGGAAGTCACGTGGTCTGACCCAGCGATTCCAGAAGTCTCGCAGGCGCCGCCCACCTCCACCACCACCAACACACGCGGAAGAACCAGAGGAATTGTACGTGAACGAGGGGTAAGAATCACGTTTATATTTCGATTTCTTCTTCGAATAACAAAATAATCAATTAAACATATATGTGATGGTTAGGCGAAATCATATTACCATTTTATGTGTCGCAGCGCCGCAGAACCGAACTAAATAAAAATATCATGTTGCTTGGTTCAGAAGGTTTAAATGTTTTGTAGTTTTACCGTTCTGAAGATTGAACATTTGTTGTTCATAAAATTGTTTTACCAACAAACGCGTTTGTACTTCAGACACTGAGTCTGAACAGTGTTGGACTAGATAGTTTGACCTTGAAATACAGTCGAACTTCGATAATTCGAAACCTGGTTAAGTCGAACATACCCGTATTCCACAGTTAAAACGTGTCTGAGCCACGTTTTAACTTTGAAGTACGGGTATGTTCGCCTAAACCGAGCATGGATTCATGTAGTTTATGTGTCGGCATATCGGATAGTTTGAGTTAAGCGAGTTCGAGATATCGAAGTTCGACTGTATAAATGAATAGTAAAATATGAAAATCTTTTTTTTCTGAGTTTTATTGCCCTGTGTTTAGTTTCGTTTGAACGTGGAAGAATAAGAAAGACTAACGCAAACCCAATTGTATCACATTGTTTTTTGTCGTCAACAGATACGGCCCCGGTGACGTCCGTATTGATGTGCCATAGTCATGACATTGGATGATATTCAACGCTTTCACATCTGGTTCAGTTTCATAAAATGTTATACGACGCATATTTTATCAAACAGTAAACACCCTGCTATGCCTTTACATATACTCTTGGTTAGACTCTGTTCTTTTGTTAAACGCAGAGTGCAGCTCAAAACTGGATGAAAGCAAATCAGTAACTCAAATCAGCCTTACTTGAATCCAACTTTAACCCATTACCCCATAAATACACCTTTTACGCCTCTAATTTATTCCTTCATTGAAGAAAATAGTCCTAAATTAAAAAAAATATGAATATTTACTATATTAAATATTTTCTATTTTCTAGTAGATGGTAGCTTAAAGCAGACTGAAAGTAAAGTAGAATGCAGCTTAAGGCGCATTCTGCTTTACTTTCAACCTGCTTTAAGTGGGTCGTTATCTTCAATATAAGAAATAAGCTATGGGGTAATGGGTTAAGCAGTCACGTTCCTTGGGTGATGGTGTAAACACAATTGCTGCCTTAATTAAAACACCAACAAGAAAAGCAGGGAGTCATATAGAGTTCCTGATTTACTTTAATCTTGCTTTAAAAAGACACATACCTTGAACAACGAAACGCGGACGTTTTTGAGATGTTTGTTCAGAGGTTACAATGGCGGGTTACCTGTACTATCCTAGCTGAAACATTTCAATGAAACTGTTCCATGACACTTAACACAAAATACAATGCACAACACGAGGAATAGAGTGGATTAACATGTTTGAATGTTTCTTAAAAATTGTAGTTTAATTTGTCGCCTGCTTTTAAAACATTAATTTTAGACATTTTTGTTGAAGAACCAAAACACGAGAGTCAAATTGTTTTGATCCTACTCAGAGTCCGCGTTTCGTAGTGTCTGATCTAGAATCAAACAATTTGCAAACTGTAATGCTAGTCATTTAATAATTATTAATAATAATAATAATAAAGGCGAAAAGTTAATATTTTATGTTAATACTTGAAGGACATGGAAGGAAAGATGATCGGTTATATGTTCTAAAAGTCAAACTTGTGTTAACCCTTTACTCCATAGCCTCTTTATATTTTTGACGTTTGAGCGCTTTGCGTTTGCGTACGTTTGCGTTTAAACGGGAAAGAATAACGTTTTCTCCACTGTATACAGTGGAGAATCTGTTTTTCTTTCCGAGGTAAACGCAAACGTACGCAAACGCAAAGCGCTAAAACGTAGAAAAGAACAACTTTTGGACAATTCTGATATTTCTTGTTTATCTTGGTGGCAAACAGTTTGGAGCCAGATCAGACGCCGGGTAACCCGGCGTCTGATCTGGATCCAAACTGTTTGCACTGCAAATAATAGTTTTAGCGTAAACGCGTTTATTGGGAAAGAATAACAGATTCTCCACTGTATGTAACGGACATGTGGACTGATGGAATAAGTATCCAAACTGCGTTGCTCATTAAACGCGTGCTTTGTAAATAACATGACATTGTATAAAATAGTGTTTATACACCGATAGGTATCATTGCATGTCCAAATAACCCCTTCATCACCAAAGCATTAGCAGTTTAAAACTTGTCGCCTGGTTTTATACTTGGATATTTAGTTAAGCCAAAGTGTGGTTTCTTACCAGACGAAGATCGGGACCAAATATGTTTGTTAATGCCATTTCGTTCGGTCTTGGTGGTGAAGTGGTTAGATGAATATTGCCAAAATGATTTCCGGTTTTTTGTAATGTAAATAACAATATGTTCTTCATGTAACCGTGGTTTCAAAAACATTAGCGGTATAGCCCTATGTATTTCAAATATTAAAATTATTTGTTGTTTACAGTAAAACTTGTTCTGAGAGGCCAGTGTGTTCAATATTGGTCCCAGTTGTACATACAGTGGAGAATCTGTTATTCTTTCCCAGTTGTACATTCAGTGGATAATTTTTTATTCTTTCCCGTACGCAAACGTACGCGAACGCAAAACACTAAAACGTAGAAAAATACAACTTTTTGACAATTCTGATAATTCATCTTTATCTTGGTGGCAAACAGTTTGGAGCCTGATCAGACGCCGGGTTACCCGGCGTCTGATCTGAATCCAAACTGTTTGCAGTGAAAATAATAGTTATAGCGTAAACGCGTTTATTGGGAAAGAATAACGTTTTCTCCACTGTATAACTTCAATAGGTTTCTGTATTCTCTTTGTTCTGCACTGAACAGTTTCAGTCGGGGTGTTATTCTTTCCCTAGAGAATCTTGTTATTGATACAAAAATTATTTCCATTGGTTTAAAAAGTTTGAAGCCAAATCAGACGTCGGGTAACTTGTCGTCTGATCAGACTTCAAACTGTATACCATTCAGATAAAAATAAATAATCATTATGTTAAGAAATCTGCTATTTTCTACAGTTTAATATTCTCTAGATTCTTGTAGATAGTAGCTTTAAGCAGACCGAAAGTAAAGCAGAATGCGCCTTAAGGCGCATTCTGCTATACTTTCAACCTGCTGTAAGTGATCACCAAACTTTAAAGCGAGCTATGGTAATGGGTTAAATGGGAAATAAAAATGTCTACTCAAGTGTACCTCTATATAAATATATCTTAGTAACTTCACTGAGTGGCCTCTTAGTACAGGCTTTACTGTATTTATATTCTATATCAATCCCTTTGCACGCTAAGAAATATTGTCATCTGCATAATCGTCATTTTCTACATTTCTAAAGTCTAATTGATAAAACAACAACAATTTGGATCATAGTGGCAAACTGCTCACCGTTTCGCTGCAAGCGTGCACAAAATTGTTCTGTTCTGTAGTTAAATTATACTTATTGTTTAATGCCTATCTTGTGTACTTGTTATTTTTTAGTAAACCCCTTCCCATATATTAATAAGCCAATCGTAAAAATCTACACGATTAAACCTTGGTGTAAAATGTTGCAGAATGAACACAGTGGAGAATCTGTATTCTTTCCCGTTTAAACGCAAACATACGCAAACGCAAAACACAAAAACGTAGAAAAGTAAAACTTTTGGACAATTCTGATAATTCATGTTTATCTTGGTGGCAAACAGTTTGGAGTCTGATCAGACGCCGGGTTACCCGGCGTCTGATCTGGCTCCAAACTGTTTGCACTGCAAATAATAGTTTTAGCGTAAACGCGTTTATTGGGAAAGAATAACAGATTCTCCACTGTATCAATGACGCCAAAAGGCGCATTGCAAACAGTGTGGATCCTTATCAATGCCGCGTAACGCAGCCTCTGATAAGAATCTAAGCTGTTTGTCGCTCACATCAATGTTTTCCAAGTCAAGAATGGAAAAAGTAAGAAATATCAAATTTTTAAAAAAGCATACGCAAAATACATGCGACCAAAAATATGACATTTCCGTCATAATGGCAATGAAAGGGTTAACAGAACTAAAACTTCTACAATAAAATAACATGTAGAAACGACTTGCTCATGAAACTGTTGACACTTTAGTCAGATCGGAATGGCAAACAGTTTGGAGTCAGGTTAGACTGTGAGTGTTTGATATGGATATACAGTAAAACCTCCTCGCTTTTACGACCACTAAAACGAAGGCTAATTGAATGTATAATAGATAGGTGACAGCCTAAAGCACGGTGGCAGTGAAACAGAAAGCTACCGTAAACACCCTAATAATTAAAATAATAAAGTGGTCGTAATAGAGAGGTTTTACTGTATTGTTATTAACGCACATGTTTGGAAAAGAATTGTGTCGTCCTCACTATATTCGGATACTTATATCAGTGTCAACGCAGATTGATTACACAGTTCGAAATTGTGTGTTTTACCAGTAAGTTCAATTGCTGCTACCCGACCAATGTCGAATTCAGCGTCAGTATTTGCCAAAGGAAACAGCTTGAAATTGTGAACGTATTGTACCAGTGATGTTTGCAAAAGAGAATGTATAGCATCACCCAAAGACAAACATTAGTTTAAACTTCTGCATGCTTTATAACTGTTGTCTGCAGTAATTCTCAATTTAAAAAAAAACAACAAGCAAAAATACATTTTCGTTCAGAAAATATTAGCAGAGTGTCAAACAGTTTGGATACAGATGAGACGCCGAGTTACCTAGCGTCTCGTGTGGACACAAACTGTTTGCAACAAGTACCGCCAATTTGCCCGTAGAGTGCAGGGGCCCGTTTCATAAATCTTCGTAAGACAAATGTTGTCGTAAGTTAGATTATATAAGTCCCAATTAGTTTTTATTTCTCCATCAAACCCTGTCGTGTGACATCTCTTTGGAATCGTCTTGAAAAGAAATTTCCAAACAGATGCCATAAGACAGGATAAGATAGAGAAATCAGAAATAAAATGTATTTTAATGTTTTGACTTACGACCGTTTTTGTCGTACGAAGTTGTATGAAACGGGCCCTAGAAGATTAAAGAAATCACGATTGAAATACATTCTGACAAGGCTATGGTCGTACAAATAATTTACGAAATGAAAGATAAATCTTTTTGAATGTACCTATCACACGTTGCTTCTGTTGCAATATTTGTTTATATTGGATAGTGCGTCGAGAAGGTTAGAAGTACCGGAATTGACTAGCAGTAAAACATCTCTTTTACCACCACTAAATTGTTTTAAACTAATGGTTTGTACGACAGGTAACTGCTTAAAGCAAGGCGAGAGTTAAACAGAAAACTGCTTAATGAGCTTATTGTTTTACTGTCACCTTGCTTTAACCTGTCATCTGTCTTTTATACTTTCAATTAGCCCTCGTTTCAGTGGTCGTAGTAATAAGGTTATACTGTACTTACTTTGCGTAAACTGATGAGGTGTTCCGAGTGCAGAGACTACACTGTTTGACAGAATAGTAAGTGTTTTAATTATAGGGATTTAATGAAACACCGCTGCCTATGGGGAATTAATTGGTAATGTTAAAATCAACGCTATTATATATCACTATGCGTAGCAAGTTTGGACAAATTAGATGCAACAGAAATGTCAAAATGTATTGTATTAAGCGATCACACAAAATACATGTTAACAATCTATTCTCTGAACGTGTGTTTGTATAATTAAGCCAACAGCAGCTTGCACTGAATGAATACCTAATTACTCAACGAACTTATAGAGGTTACTGAACAAGTTTGAAAAATTTATATGTTACGAGTCTTGGCGTGCAACAAATCATTTTTATCCAGTTAATTTAATATATCAAATACTGGAAACATACGGATTTAATATTGTTTGTATCACATAAACAACAAATGAAACAAATTTCTGAATGTTCTTACTTTCACGTTTGCTTATGCTATTGGGAATACGATTCTTCATGACTGTTATTATACAATTACTGCACTTTCATCGGGTCGATAGCATTAGTCATACCAGGCTTATTGTACCTAATATGGAATATACAGTGCCATTAAAAATTATTATTTCACACCTACATCGATTAAACCAATCGACAACCCCTCTTTCTACCACGTGACGGTACAAGAGAACCCTATATTGTACCGGAATTTAAAAAAGCTATCCCAGAAGGCCATATTTTTCTCATATTGGACTCGGATCCAAAAAATCTATATTTGTTCATATTGGACTGGACAACTCTTCCGACACTCTGTTAAGAGTAACTTCCCTTGGCATTTCACCTTTGTCTGCTACAGTGTTCCATCTCTGCAACGACACCCATTTGGAGACACATATTGTGTGTTGCTCGGAGCGAGTCTTTATAGGGAGGGAAAAATAAGACTTGGCTTACATTTGCGATATTTATTTAATTTAATGACGTAACGATAAACAATATGCTGTAGACGTTTTAGCGCGTTAACGTTCAAAACGTGAAATACAGTAAATAACGTGGTGACGTTGTAATATTTATTTTTTTTCTATATTATGAATATAATTTTTGTTTATCCGAATATACGTTTTAAAAATGCATAAGATAATTTATCACATAAACGTGCAAAATATAGAGGGCCGTAAAAATCGTATGGCCCACTGGGCATATATTTTATACTAATTTTCGAATCACCAAAATACTGTACTACTACGCCGACTGTAAATCAGTAAAGAGAATCTAGACAAACTTAGATCACCACTAGGTATTGAAACATTCCCAAGTGTCCTAGAAACATTATTCCGAGCAGTCCCGCAAACTCAGGCTGCAAACCAGGCTGCATAGAGCTCTAGTATTAACAGTGATTCAGACCATTTTTCAAATTCAGACGTTACAATGATAATGGCGTCATGTTGCTCTAACGACGTTATTTTGAAAACGAAACTAGATTCTAAATATCAACTGATCATTTTTAGTCAATTACAACAATTTTTAAATTAAATATTAATTTAAAACTGAATATTGTATCATAGAAGTCTTTTCACAGCACATTGATGTTGATTTTCTTTATTTTAGTTTGATAGGTGTTTTTCATTACGGATGAATACAACCGAATAACGCTTATGACGAATCGTTTCCTAAGAGCCGAGGGCAAAAGTGAAAGTAAGACCGTTCGGATTTTCGTGTCATTTTGGTGTTTATGTGATAAATAGGATATCAAATTCGTGTGTGTTCAGTCGTGAATTTATTGAACTCGTTGGATAAAATTATATGTTGCTCGCCAAGACTCGCAACATATGATTTTATTCAACTCGTTCAATAAATTCACGACTGAACACACACTCATTCAATATCCTCTATTTATGCCTTATCGGACTGAAATTCTAAACATTAGTAAGTTTTATAATGATAACAAACAAAAGAAAAAATATGAAAATGCTTTTGAGGAATAAAATTACTGTAGGTGTTTCTTCACTTTTAAAGGGAGGTAATTCATAAGTTCGTTATATCATAATTTGAAAAAAACGATCCTTTGTAAGATTTCTTACACCTTTAACATGTTTAAAAAGAGAATCTTGATGGGGGTAAATGATTAAAAATTCGATCTAGAACAGAAAAGTATGCAAAATGATACGTGTAGACGATTATAGATTTGAAATAGATCTACTGGTGTGAGTAATAGCATTTTGGATCTGTTTCTAAGAGAGTTACGTCCACACAGAGTCATGCGTGTAAATGTTTGAATTTAAAAGTAGTCGCCTCGGTAAGATTGTAGTTATAATGTACTGTTAAGTGATCTACACTATTGTTTATTTTCATTGCAAAATAGAAAAATGGCGAATGCCTTTGGAGCGGAAAGTGGGGATAATTCATATAGGTTATATACAGTAGGCCTAAGGATTAAACTTAAATGCTTCAAATCAAAGGTAACTTTCCGAATAGCGGCAGTCGCCAAAGTTAAGCAGATGGTATTGCAGCCATGAAAAGAGTTAGACATAAAAAGTATTGTCCTGTTTAGGTAACTGCGACAAGAGCCGGTGTAGGGAGGGAACACTGTATTTTGTTTTTGGAAATTGCGAAGTCAAAGGCTAGGCTAGAAGGAATAGGAAAAAATGCATGTGGTTTCTTTTGTCATTTTATAATTTTATGGTGTGAAATAAAGAGGTAATTTAACAGTGTTGAGTACAATACTGAATTCTATTGGACTCGTACACAGCAGTCATAATCCATATTGGACTCGGCTATCGCCTCGTCCAATATGGATTATGGCTGCTGTGTACTCGTCCAATATATTTCAGTATTGTACTCAACACTGTTAAATAACCTCTTATTATTGGACGAGGAGAAGCACGACATAATGAATTTATCTTACCGACTACCTTTGATTTGAAGCATTTTAAGTTTAATCTGTGCTTTATATAAACTATATGAAACACCCCACTTTACGCTAAAAAACAATTCACCTTTTTCTCTTTGCCTAAGTTTCATTCTATTATTATTCTTTAAATTCTATGAATATTAGTCATAACTAAGGTTTGTATCCTATTGTTGTTTAAATGAAAACTAAAAACGTGTAGATCTAATTTAGAATTAATCAAAATCATTACAATCTTTGTGAAAATTTAAGTCTCAGAATAAGCAATAAAGGGATGACGCAACTTCAGCACCTAGAAGGGACGTTAAACTTTAGCAGAAACAACAAATGATAAAGAACAGTGTACATCTCTAAACAATACAGTATCACTATAATCTTACCGAGTTTCAAGCAGTTACACGCATGATATTATGGCTTTGAGTGGACGTAACATTTTCTTAGAAACAACTACTAAATGGTATTCAAATATGCCCTTTTATAGTAAAGGAAAGAGAAACAACTAATTTTATTACTCGAAAGCGTTTACATACGTATATTTTCTTTTGCTTTTTATCATTATAAAACTAACTAATGTTTAGTATTTTAGGCCGACAAAGCATAAATTATATGTATGCATTTTTAAAACCTTAATTCGGTTAAACATAAATGAATATCATTATCATAACTTGGAGACACCATATGGCTTCAAAGAGGGGAATTAACTATTATGAATTTGTTAATTAAGATCATATCCAAACACTTGTTTCCTATTGACTAAAATGATGATTTGACCTTTAGTTTCAATTTAAAAGTTACATCATTATGATGTCACGTCAAAAATTCAATTTTTTCAGGATGTTTTATCATTCTTATTCTGAGTCACCGATACAGTGGAGAATCTGTTATTCTTTCCCGTTTAAACGCATACGTACGCAAACGCAAAGCACTAAAACGTAGAAAAGAACAACTTTTGGACAATTCTGATAATTACCCGGCGTCTGATCTGGCTCCAAACTGTTTGCACTGCAAATAATAGTTTCAGCGTAAACGCGTTTATTGGGAAAGAATAACAGATTCTCCACTGTATGTGCACCGTGTTCCGTACGAATTTTATGATCAGTAAGTTTGGTCCAAGCACGATCGCTTAAAAAGCAACGTTCCCATTGGCAACTGGAGCTTGCTGGCGTATTGACTTTTCATAAATCAAACTGGTCATATAAACTGTGCAAAATCAAGAAATACAGACTAAAATCTGACTCTTCGCTATGTAACGGTGCCGAAATAAAATGCCACCTGACGGTTTAGCTAGTGACTCTCATGTAAATGGTGTACAATATAACCACTATATTCTTTTCACAATTAAACGTCGATAACTTAACAATCATTATGCCATAACAGCCTATGCTTTCGCATTTTTTGGGTTCCGAGAAATCGATATTTGTTCTAGCTTTAAAGGGGCTCGCAACCGGATGGTGTACTTGTCAAAATAAAATAAAATATTCAAATAAAAGCAAATTTGTGGCATTATTTGGCTTCTGACATTAAAAAAATATGATCAGTCCAAAAAAAAGTCTCAAGAATCGTCACCGAATCTTAGATTTTTAGATATTTCCATCGTTTTTCTATACCGACTAGTAGACGGTATAGTTGTTGTTGTTGCTTCTCTACACGGGCTCAGACATAAACACGAGCCGAATAACGAAGTTGTATGCACTTTCGATCGCTACACATTGAAATACGTTAAATCGATCCGAGATAAACGGATAGTTTCCGTGGTCCATTGGTCTAAGCGGTTTCCCCTATTTTGCCTTCTGTCCGCCAATGCCGGGCCCCGGGTTCGAATCCCACCAGAGACCAATATTTGTTTTTATTGAAATACATGTTTTTAAACAGAATTTCTTATCCTAAACTAATTCTTTACCATTTATATAAGCGTTTGACACATATTTACAAATTACTATTTTTAATGCACCATCTGGTTGCGAGTCGCTTTAAGCTTTCAAATGATATATATGCTCGATGCGTTGTGGTCCTGTTAATGCGAGTTAACACTAAATAACTACATAGACGTTTTGCAATTTCTTCTGTGGTTATTTTAGGCTGCTTGATTTTTTATTTTCGAAATCTTTACGTCCAAACAGCAAGAAATTCCATTCGTGTTCTGGTGTGTACTGGTTTACGATGTATATATAAATAGTTTCTCTAGCAATATTACTGTTTCAGCCGTTAGTTTTCTAGTTTACTGCTTTTTAAGTGCAACTTTGGACAAAATATTTTTTTAACACTGTGAAAATCAATCATATTATACTTAAACCTCTCTATTATGACCACTAAATTGCTTTTTTGTGCAATTCTGAACAATTCTTTTTCAACAGTGTGAAAACCAATTATGTTACACTAACTCTTTCTATTACGACCACTTAAAAGAAGGCTAGTTGAATGTATGAAAGACAATTAACAGCATAAAGCAACGTTACAATAAAACAGAAAGCTTCTAAAGCAGCTTTCTGTTTAAGTGGTATCTTGCTTTAAACAGTCATCTGTGTAATGTTCCAGTGTATGCATGCGATTTGACTGACATGGGAAATACACAGTTAAAACCTATGGCTAGCTAAACCTATTTGCTATAATTGAGTTAATAAATCACATTGGCCATAGAAAACAAAGGATGTACGTACATCTTGGGATTTTGGAGTTCTCAGTACACACTTTAGGTCACTGCAGCCTTAAACTTTATATCGTATAATTTATAATCGGTGTCTGGAGCATATTTAAAACATCAAACCAGCTAGGTATACCAAATTTGGTGAGTTAGAACATATCGGGATCGCGCATTTTAAACTGCAATTTTCAAATGTTGTGTTTTAGTATTTAATAATACTGGTCTGTATACAACAACAAATACACTGCAGTATCCACACATCGTGTCGGAAACATTTGCCATTTATATTACCATTTTTTTCTTTTCACCTATGAGATAGCCCTATTAACAGGTCAATTGATAGTGTAATATTATTGTGAACTTTATTTCATTTTTTTACCTTCATAACAATCGTACATACTTGTATAAATTAGTATTAGTTAGCAATTTGCCACATATATTTATATATGAGGGTATATGCATTGATGTATCTCTGTTAAATATATATTTCATTATTCCTTTGATCAAATAACAATATAATGTTAATACTTTACACTTCCATTTCCCAATATATAATTCAACCTCTTTGCTGCAAAGCTCTTTAACCTTAACACTAACACAGCGCCTGATCAGGATCCAAACTCTTTGACACTCATAGCAATGTTTCTCAAGAATAATAACTTAAAAGCTTAAAACTTCGAATGTAATTAATAAAATAAGACTGCACAATCAAGCAGAAAATATTATGTCAACGACTGTGTAAGACGCGTTTTAAACCATAATGGCGACACAAAATTCAATAAAATACTTATATGTATAATCGAAGATTTTTAAAAAGTAACAAACCAAGGGAAACATCAATTCAACTTTTTTGGATCGTTTCATATTTAGTTTTTGTATCACTGTCCTTTTCCTCAACCCTTTACCTTCCAATCGACAATTTAGATGTTCTATAAAGTAGTCAGTTTTGAATGTTTCGAAGTTCCGTTTAACAAATATATTGCAAAACGACAACAGTGCAGACCATGACCAGCGAGCTCTTGTTAGAGCCATCCGATCTAGATATATGCTGTATGCTACAAACGTATATTTCGAAGTTACACTGTTTGTAATAGACGCGTATACTTGTCGCTTAGGTTAATGCGCAAATTCTTAGAATAGATATATTATAAATATGTATGAGCCGTGCTATAACAAAACTTGCCTATTGCATTGCAACAAAATTTGGATCAAGGCCAGTTGCAGCATCTTTGACGTGGCGGCGTACCTGGATCTACTCTGTTTGAAACCAACAATTATCTAAAACATCGTATTTAACAGTATTATCTACGGTATTTGTCAGTGCAAGCAATCTCAGCTGCAAAGCCTTTGATGACAAAGGTGCTTCGTCTTTCTGTCGTTACAATGCAATAAGGCAGGTTTTATCATAGCACGGCTCAAAACTAAGGACTTTCTTTGGCTTCGTTTACAACTGATACTTTTTTCTTACTGGTTTTTCTACCGGGCTGTGTGTTGTAAATTGCTGCATGGATGTAAACGTCTATGAGAGACATTTAAAGACTTTTCCTCAGTCCATTGATGGACTAACCCCATTGTCCTGAATAGATGAGAAAAACATGCATCTAATGCTGCAAGCGGGTATACCAATCTCAATTTATCTGGTGAGGCCCAGATTATACTCATGCTCTAGTGCTTTTCAATGGTTATTTCGAACCAAACTATCAAATATAAAGGTCGGTTCTCACACAAGACGCTTCAATGGTTCAATATGCACAATACCCATGCTTTGTGCAAGGAAATTGTCTGGCAAGGCGTTATGACCAAAATGTCGCCAGGAGATGTCTTTAATCTAATTATATATATATTTTTTTATCTCTTTTGATTCATTCTAAATCATATAATCACATATATACCTGTTTTGCATAATATTACGTGCAACATATAAACAGTTAAATGACTACATTGCCTAACAGTGGAGAATACGCTATTTCTTAAACTATATGCGTCCTGCTTCAACAATTATGTCCATTGCAAATAAGTTGGAGCAAAACCAGAAGTCGAGTATTTAAATACTTCTACAATGATGTAGTTATCAACATTGCAATGCGTTAAGTTTCTTTGAAATCGAACAGAATAACGCTGTTACCACTGTATTAATTGTTATTTACATATTAATCGGCTTTAGTACACCTTCACGTCATAAAAATGAAAGCAAAGGTAAGGCCGTTATGAATATGATCTTTTTAGTTGTGTTTTGTGTGTCAACAAAGTTAACTTGGTTAAGGAGTAAAAATAGAGAATTTCACATGAGTGCTCATTACTTATATTATTGACGAACGACTTAATTAAAACAATAATATTTTTGTCAACGAAGCTATTCGAAATGGTAGTAAATGAACACTAACTTGGAAGACCGTTTATCACAGAAAATTCAAACGTCCATTTAGTTAATTGATGACTAAATTAAGTAGCCTATACGCCATTTATAACGGTATTGTCCGCCAAGACATAACATAATTACAAATGATGTCATTTTGGTGTCCTGGTGTCCTGGTGCGCAACTGCTTTGGGCCGGATCCCAAAACTCATTAATATAGTACAGTATTGTTTGAAATAATACATTGACGTTTTACTCTGACAGGGTTGGATTATGGAGGAGCTATGTAATAATTACACGTTAAATCTTATTTTTTAGCAGTAAATGAGCCAAGTGGGTTAGTGTTAAGTTTGATGCTGACGAATTTTTCATTGACTATTTACATGTATCATGACTGCAAATGTCTTAGTACGGCAACGGTTCTTGCATTTCCTCGTTGCGTTAAACATGATGCACAAAGGCGAAGTTAATTGAAGGTATGTGGTCTACTTTGTGGTATAATAATCCCTCGTGACACGTATCTACGTCGTTTACAAAAGTTTACTACTGATTAGTCTACATGTCCTGAGCAAACAGTTTAGAGCCTGATCAGAGGGTTCCTTCAAGAGGCCTCTGAGACCATGATTTGCACACGTCGTCAGTTTAATGCTTAAATATAAACAACTCTTAAACCCCTTCATATAATTTTGCTTGAAGGTCAATGTTATGTCAATATCGTATTGCCTACCTTTGGTTATAAATGTTATGCCACACGTGTCAATGATTCTACCGAACAACTCCTGTAGTCGTATTTAAATTAATTCTTGCACGCCATAATATAACAATTACGATAGCTCAAATGGAAACCATCGTATTTTAAGATATTTTCCCAATGTCTGGCAAATGTGTATTTAGAGTTGAGGTAAGTTGGAGAAATAATCTATGCAGTATAACTTATCAATAATATTAGTTTTGAAACCAAAATTATGAAATAAGACATGCTTTTTAAACAAGTATGTAATATTGTTTCAATCATGAGACAAACATTATGCAATCTCTAATATAAAGGCAATGCGTTTGACTTTCAGAATAACAACAATGACAGTCCATCTTGAAGAAATAATTGAACAAACCGGTGGATGTGGAAGATACCAAGTGATTCTGAGCCTAATTATTCATTCTTGTAAGTTGGTATTAACTTTCTGTATGCTATTCATGGTGTTCGGTGCTAAATATCCTGACTGGTGGTGCATAGATGATGTGCTTGATGGAAACGTGTCTTTGCCAATGTCAACAGACTCAAATACGTACATGTCATGTACTACCCATAATGGGACCACGTGTAAGACCTTCAAATTTGCAGAATTTCCAAGAACGCTCGTTTCCGAGGTAAATCTTGTAAAAAATCAAATAATTTAGTTAACAAGTTTATTAATATCTACATATACAGTGGAGAATATGTTATTCTTTCCCAATAAACGCGTTTACGCTAAAACTATTATTTGCAGTGAAAACAGTTTGGAGCCAGATCAGACGCCGGGTAACCCGGCGTCTGATCAGGCTCCAAACTGTTTGCCACCAAGATAAACAAGAATTATCAGAATTGTCCAAAAGTTGTTCTTTTCTACGTTTTAGTGCTTTGCGTTTGCGTACGTTTGCGTTTAAACGGCAAAGAATAACAGATTCTCCACTGTACACTCATATTTTATTTGACAGCATCACAAGTACATAGTTTGCTCTCTAAAACTTGTAAAACCAAAAACACTGATGACATTATATTCAAGGGCGATAAATTATATTCTATACATTGATAGCATGGTTTTGCCTGAAATATTTTTTAGTATAATAATTGGGTCTTCTTAACTCCAATTCGTTCGAATCAAATTAACCGGCATTGATACATTCGCAATTCGTTCAGACGCATGTACTGAATTCAAACATGCAAGTATTCAAACATGAGATAATAGTGAGTTTGTAGCCAGGATGAGTAAATAGTCAAATGGTGAGAGATTTGTGTTAGCGGCCCGGATAGCTCAGACGGTAGAGCACTTGCACAGTAAGCAAGGGGTTCCGGGATCGATTCCGGTCTGATTGTGTATTTTTCTTACCATGTTACAAGTTTATTTGAGCAAGGGGACTTCCAGTTAAACAAATTCTCGGGTCAATTATAAAATTTCTATTTTTGGGTCAAACAGATACGAAGAATAACAGGCGAAACAGTGAAAACTCGTTAATGACACACACTATTACTGCGAATAAATATTTTCAGTGGAACCTTGTTTGCGATGATGATTGGGTAACTTCTACCATTATGTCTGTCCAGATGGCTGGTGTGTTTGTAGGGAACCTTGCTGGTGGCCAGGTCGCAGATCTTGTAGGAAGAAAGCCACCTTTATATGGAGCCATAGGTTGTCAGACAACCCTGTTATTTGTTACCATATTCTCTAATCACTGGATCATGTTTGCCGTTGTCAGATTTTTCATAGGTTTAGCCGCAGGTTTTCATCTAACAGTACAATACAGCATCCAGTCAGAGTTTGTGTTAGCTCGTTGGAGGACTTGGATTGTAGCTGTGCCTTCATGGTGCTTAACAACAATTATATTCGCTCTGGTAGCCTGGCTTCTTCAGGACTGGATATACATGCATATCGTGGCTGTGGCTATAGGCGTAGCTACTTTGGCAACTTGCTGGTGATATATAATTGCTTTTTAATTGTAATTTGATTTGTTTTGATTTTACGTCGCTTTCAACAGTATTTCAGTCATATCGCGACGTCCAGCTAATTATAGGTGGAGGAAGACCCCAGAAGTCATTTATGCACTGTTTCAGGCACACATCGGCAACTGGGTAGAACCACCACCTTCCGCAAGCCAGCTGGAAGGCTTCCCCACATGAAAAATCCGAACGACCCTACTGGGATTCGAACTCACAGCGGTGAGGAGCTTAGTGATGTTAGTCACAGTGACTATACCACTAGGCCACGGAGGCCCCTTTTTTAATTGTAAAGTAAATGAGAAAAAACATGTGGCAACGTTGCAAAATGGTGTGGATTTTCAAGTAAATTTAATTATTTGCATTAGAATTCGTCACTTTCAACATCAACAAAGGTGATTTTTTTCACAGAATATTATACTGCAAAGTTTACTTAAGTTTATGAGATAAATTCAAGATGTATCATACGATAAACGATAATAGTGCATTATTTGCTTTTAGCTTTCAATTTAATGGATAGAGGTTGACAAACTGGTGATACTCATGCAAGAAGACTGAGGTTTTAATCGCACTTTTTAAGATATTCATATCCCTTTTTTATTCTACAAAAAATAAATCGAAACTGATATTTGAACTATTGGTCTATGAAATCAGAACAAATAGCAATTGTTATTGTTCTAAGCCGTAACCAATAATGTTTCACGTATCTATTTATTGTCTGTATCAGGTTTGTACCAGAAAGCTTTAGATGGAAAGCCGTACATGGTCGAGTTTATGATGCCGCCAATATCGTTAAATATGTCGCAAAGGTTAACAAAGCACCTGCTCCCGATTCTAGTTTGCTGCTAGAATTAGCAGAAAGTGTCAAAAGAAGCGAAGAAAACAACAAAGACAGACAGTATTCCTTTCTGGATCTTTTCCGGTCCCGAGATATTCTGAAATGCACGTTTTTACTCATGCTTGTTTGGTAAGGATATATACAGTTGCATATCTTATTATGAAGTCATCTATTAATAAAGATAACGGTTGCATTAATAACAATATCTATCTTAATATGTCCATTTCCGTTTATTGTTGCAATTTACCTTAGTACCTACCAGAAAGTGTCTTGGATTAAGTACGTAAAATGTATGTTTAAAAGACAGCTAAACTTAATTGCTCACGTCTCGAAAGAAGTTCACCAGGATAGTAATTTGCTTATTTGTTGTGGTTCTAGTAACTTATCCATAATTTTATCTAATTTTGTGACAGTTTGTAACTAGAACCACAAAATATATGTATTGCTCACGTTTAAAAGCAACAAACAATAATCAAGCAGTTGACTTGACAAGTAACCATAAAGAAAACAAAAAAATATAATCATTACATTTGCTTACAATGTAGACTCAAATCACAGGGCTCCTGTCCTCTAATCAGGGTCTATACTGTTTACTAATTTAGAGCAGTATTTAATAAACTTCCCAGAATTTCAAGTAAACTGGTTTTTGTTTTGGTCCCTAAAATGATCCACATGGGAACGTAATACCTACAATAGTTACGTAGTGTTGAAAGAGTTTAAACGTTTGTGATAAAACATTGATGCCCATTGCCAACAGTTTGGAGCAAAATCAGACGCCGAATATTTTCCTACTGTTTACCATTCAGATTTAACCAATCAACAACATTTCCATGTGTCATTTGCGGCCCTTTATTACATTCTGTTTGTATTTACTTTCGTTTAAACTGGAAAGCAGATAGCTATTTCACTGTGGCAATTCATTTTTCTCAAACTGTTAGGGTTGAAGTGTCAAGTTTATCATGTTGAAACAACCTATTGCTCTGAGCATTCTAGTCAATCACTGTTTTACAGGTTATCGTTAGGACTGGGGTCATATGGCATTCGCTTTGGTGTTCAAAAATTGTCAGGGAGCCTTTATGTCAATATTGTTATTTCCGTTGCTATCAGCAGTCCGTTGCAAATTGTACAGATCTTCCTTCAAAATAGGTAAAAACAATTTCCCCTCCGTACAACGGCCGCCTTCCCAACATCAACTCCCTCCTTACAACGATCATTCCTACATATCCCTAAAAAGGACAATTACGTATGTCTTACACTTTTTTGTGCTACAATATCGTCTGCTTAAAACTGTTGTCTGCTGTTTTTCTCAAAGTTACATGTAAGTAAACATTTTGACAGAAGCAATATAATAAAGAGGGACAAACAGTTCGAATCCAGATCTGGATTCAAGCAGTTTGCAAATGTAATCCAATTCTTAACACACACAATCTGTGTTTCCCATCTGGTGTCGTTGTAGAGAGGGAGCACTGTATGTTCATACATGTTTTTGAATTGAACATTATTAGATGTAATAATATATACCATGATAAGCATTTTGTAATAATCATATTTTATCAATTACTCCAAAAACTGCAAACTGATTGGTTGAAACCTTTCCACATAAGGTCGAACTATTGAATATAGCCATTGACTCCTTTTTCCTACATAAATGACTATTAGCTATTTAAAAAAGAATTATTGACGTCTTATTAAATTGAATCCGGAACGGACTGGCAAGACGATTTATAGTCTCAACATCGATAGAAAACGGAAGCACCCCAGTTCGCTTCCGGTATAATATCGTAGATGACGTCAACACGTCATATACAAATGTTCGCGCAATAGCGGTAATTGTTTACTAAATTACTAGATATTAGTATATCTGCTATCCAGTGTTCTTTCTAACAGTTGTCCACGCTCTCCTCTTCTACATATACGTTTCATTGAGAGTGCAGAATAACGTCTTACGCTCCCTCGAACTATATCGTTTAACCGCGCTCAACCATGGTCTAACATATACGTATAATTCATGTTGTAGATTTGGGAGGAAGAAAATAGCAATCATGTTCTTCTCCATTTATATCGTGTTAGCCAGCGTGGTAGGAGTGATGAACAGATTAGAAGGTAGACTAACAAGCTCGTATTTACTGTGAATGCAATATTTAAGCTCTTTATTTGCATGCCTTCTTATGGTTTGAAACAATTTTCCTCTGAGTTTATTTCTCAGACGCACGTTACGAGGCGTCTGATAAGGATTGAAACCTTTTTTTTTGCAAATAACCTTTGTACATGGTATAAGGCAGAGAATGAGTTAAGCATCCACTAATAAAACATGTATGTAGATCATTGAATGTGTTCATTTAGTAGGTCAAATCCATTTGTATAGAAAGTTCTTTTTCACTACTTGAATAAATTATTTACCTTCGACAGTTTCGGCATCCACTGATGTCTTTCTCAAGAATCGCACTGATTCACTCCCTCCCAGACTGAACTTGAAATGCCCCATTAACACAGCGAACGGACGAAGAATAGTAGAGACGGCCAGGAAAGATTTGATCCGAGAACGGATAGGATTTGTCAACCATAAAGTGAAAGATTTAAGTACGAAAGTGAGCGGTGCGAAAGATGTTGTGAAGAACGCGATCCCCGAAAGTGAAATAGAACAAGTGTTTTCATTGGTGGAAAAGTCTCGCGAGATCGTCTATAAACAGACAAAACATTTGGCGTCAAACGAAGAAGTTGGACTGGCTTGTTGAGCGAAACGAGAAGGATAGCGAGCCGGACTTGTCAGGTGAGCACCTTAAGAAATGGGTAAGAAACATCTCGGAGTTAACTTTAAAACAAAAACAGGTTCTAACGAAGGGTTTGAAGTTTGCAGTGTCACCAGATTCTATCCTTGTGAATGATTTTGTTGTGGCTACAGAGCAAGCATGTTGGTTACTCCCGGAGGGGGAGAGGGACCAGCTTCGTTCAGGAGTGACAGGGTTGTTAAAGAAGGCCAAGCCCCCACCTCAGAATATCAGTAAGGAGAAAAGACAGGCGCTGAAAGAATTAGCAAAAGACAAGGAGACCATGGTTATGCCAGCAGATAAAGGAAAGGCCACAGTGGTCATGGATAAGACCAAATATGAGACACAGGTCCATGAAATACTTGAAGATGATCGTACTTACGAGAAGTTGAAAAAGGACCCCACCGCAGTGTACAAAAGGAAGTTGGTTAGGACTCTTACTAGATTGAAAAGTGAAAATAAGATAACAGAAGCACAATACCACCACTTGTATCCTGCATCGGAGCTAGTGCCCAGAATGTACTGTACTCCGAAAATACAAAAGCCAGGAAACCCATTACGACCTATAGTTGATTACACCGGATCCATCGGCTACAACACGTCTCGGGCATTGGCAGACATCTTAGGACCACTAGTAGGCCTTACTGAACATCATGTTAAGAACTCGAAGGACTTAGCAGACTCGTTAGCGACAGTGTTGGTGGAAGATTACGAAACTTTTGCTTCGCACGACGTAGTCTCGCTCTTTACAAATACTCCTATTGATAAAGCCCTATCTGATATTGCCGACCGCTTTAACAATGACAAGACACTGAAGAAACGTACCAATTTGGAAGTGAATGATGTGATGGAACTCTGTGAATTTATACTCACCACTACATACTTTATGTTTAGAGAGACCATATACAGACAAAAGTTTGGGACAGCCATGGGCAGTCCAGTGTCTCCCATAGTTGCTAATCTATTCATGGAGTTTCTGGAACAGAAAGCTATTTCATCATCGCCTTTAGATTGTAAGACAACCCTATGGAAAAGATATGTAGACGATATTCTTGAGAAAATTAAGGTAGGACAGATTGACAACCTGACATCACATTTGAACAGCACAGACGACACGAACAGCATCATATTCACACATGAAGAAGAAAAAGACAATTCTATCCCGTTTAGGAATACACTGATCGTGAGGAAAGAGGATGGCAATGTAAAACTGTTAGTGTATAGGAAAAGCACCAATACGGACCAATACTTAGACTTCACATCCCACCACCCGTTATACCACAAGTTAGGAGTGGTACGCACCTTATTAGACAGATGCTACTCCCTTGTAACGGAGAAAGAGGACCAGGTGAAGGAAGAGAACCATGTCAGACAAGCTCTCCGTAAATGTGGCTACCCCAAGTGGTCTATAGACAGTGTAAAGGAAAAAATCAAGACAAAAGAGACTAATGGAGACAAGAAAGTAATAAAGAAAACAGACAATACAGAGCGGACGAAAGGTTTAGTGGTTTTGCCTTACATTAAAGGAGTGTCGGAAAGTATAAACAGAGTGTTCAGAAAACACAATATAGCCACAGCCATGAAACCCTATCAGACACTAAGATCCGTGCTTGTTCATCCCAAGGATAAAGTAGAAATGAATCATAAATGTGACATAGTATACCAGATTCCCTGCAAACAATGCGACAACGTATTCATCGGTGAAACAGGCAGAAAATTTGGCACGAAACTTTGCGAACACCAAAAAGACGTGAAAATGAACCAAGGATCCAACTATACAAGATTAGAACGCAAAGCCTCGTTAACAGAATACAACAAAAGTGCTATAACGGATCACACAGTGCAGGACAATCACGTGATTGATTGGGAGGGGGCAAAAGTAGTAGACAAGGGGGCTAACCAACGAATAGGACAGGTCAAAGAAGCAATTCACATACGGAGAGAGAACTCGGTCATGAACAGGGACGAGGGGGCCTACAGACTATACCGAATATACGACCCTGTGTTCGTCGTTTCCACGAAGCCGGAAACTGACGAACACCGCCGAAGATAGCCGATCGTCGCAGTGCGATTCTTGAGAAAGACATCAGTGGATGTCGAAACTGTCGATGGTAAATAATTTATTCAAGTAGTGAAAAAAGAACTTTCTTTACAAATGTATGTAGATATTTAGGAAGCTTGTCAGCTTCACGAAAGCCACATTTAACACAAAAATGTCCTTTTTTTGCACTGCGATGATTTTTACTGTAGATTTGAATTTGTATTAAGTTTCTTCACTGTTTAAAGAAAAATGTCCGTATTCTAAAAACTGCTTAAAACTCCATAAAAACCAATGAGCTTTCTGCACTACCTTTTTCTTATATACATGCCTGCCATGTGCAGTTATGAGCAATAATGTTTTCAAAAATCAATTTATTGAATGTGTTTTTGTCCTGCATCAACTGTCTACCTGTGTTTAAGTCTACGCTAGGTTTAATGTAAATAGGAGCAGAATGCGCCTGAATATAGGAAACATTTATCATGGTGCATATTCATATCTAAGTAAAGTGGAACTACTTTATAGAGTTGAAGAATAAAAAAACCCATAAAAGGCGTACCTATGGAGAAAAATGTTAAACGAACATCTGCTCGTATAACTGTTTTATATACGTATATCCCTACACACTGTCAAGCAGGACTTCTCTCGGATGTACAAACATTTGTTTGTTACCCAGTCTAAAAGTCGTGTTCCTTTATGCGGTATAAAGTTATTCATATATGAGGTTTCATAAATCAGACGACAGTTTCATAGGAACACACGGTATTAGGCTAGAGAACACGTTTATATAACCGTATTTATCGAATAGATTTCATGTACATACAGTGGAGAATCTGTTATTCTTTCCCAATAAACGCGTTTACGCTAAAACTATTATTTGCAGTGCAAACAGTTTGGAGCCAGATCAGACGCCGGGTAACCCGGCGTCTGATCAGGCTCCAAACTGTTTGCCACCAAGATAAACATGAAATATCAGAATTGTCCAAAAGTTGTTCTTTTCTACGTTTTAGTGCTTTGCGTTTGCGTACGTTTGCGTTTAAACGGGAAAGAATAACAGATTCTCCACTGTATAACATGACGTAACACTATGTTTTAATCAAAGCAATAGTTTTCTAAAGTTTACCCTTGTACTGCCATTGTCGAATACAGTCGACTTGGAAAATAAGTGTAGATCCAAGGTCCCGTCTTACGAAATGTCGTACGACAAATGTTGCCAATTATTATTTCTTTCTCCATCAACTCTGGTCTTGTTACATCTCTTTGGAATTGACTTTCCAAGACGATTCGAAAAAGATGTCAAAAGACAGGATTAGATGGAGAACTCAGAAATGAGATGCATTTGAAAGTTTTGATGTTTATTGACATTGTTATGCACTATGAAACGGGCCCTGGTCACACAATCACGGTTCAAACTATATACCAATAATTTGTTAGTGGGATTGTCGATGGTGTTTGAACTGGCACTCTATGCATATTCTGCCTTTTCCCGTAAGCTGTTTTTATCTTCCGGTAAACCACTGGAGATTTAATCACTAAACAATGACTGTACATCATAATAATGGATGGATTAAAGCAAACAACTGAATTTTGCAATGAAAGGGTAACGTAGTCATTGTAAACAAAACAGAAAAGAATGGGAAAATATTTTGTCTATCAAGAACTTTATGCTTTTGCATTACATTGCTCGATTTAATATGTACATGTATTGTATAACTTTAATCCGGCCACTTTCTGTCTTTTGCTTTTTTACATAAGTCAAACAATCACTTGCATTGAACTTTTCTTATGTGTCATAGATACATTGTCGCTCAAAAGAGGTATTACTGTTTTGTAGATTGTATTAATGGCATTTGACTTTGATATTTTGGATTTTCAGGATCTGCTACCCGTGACAATATATCCAGAATCTCTGCTTTGATAGCTCTGACAGCCATTGACTCGGCTTGGTCTCCGATGCAAATTCTCACGATAGAGGTCTATCCAACAGTGATCAGGTAATCGCCAAGTCTCTTCCATAACCTCCAGTTAGCTATGTAATTGTCGTCTGAAAAATGTGTCGTCTGCAAAAAAATCCTTGATCTTTCCCTGTCATATTTTATCGTCTGCTTTAACCCTCATTCCGTCAAGATATCGTCTGTATCAGTAGTGTCGTCTGCAATATTTTTAAAGTCAGCTTTAGGGTTTTTTGAAAGAAGAAATGTCGATACGAGTGTCAAACAGTTTGGATCCTGATCAGACGTACGCGGCGTCTGATCAGGATTCAAACTGTTTGCAGAGTCGCCTTTAAAGACTTTTAAAGTCATTTTCTTTCCAAAATATATTATCAAAGTTTTAAACTACATGTATTTGGATCTAGGTGAAACACCGAGCTACTCCAAACTAATTGCAAAATTCACTTTAGAAACCCGATCAGACGCCGGGTAGACCGGTTTCTGGCTAGGATTCAAACTGTTTGTAATGGACAGACGGATTTCAGCATAAACGAAATAAGTAGAAGAGAATATTGTCTTATCCATATATATAGATCTATTCTTTATTTAAGTGTCATCTGTGTAGATCTACATACATAACAAATAATAACAAATATCATATATACAGAAAATATGGCGTACACAGCTATTCTTTCAAAGAATTATAGGAGACTACCACAGTTCTAGTATCATAGAATTGATTCAATTCATTTATAACTATTACAATTTATAACCATAAGCAAGACCATGTGGATGCTGCTAATCGTTGCACTAAAGTCTGCTATAACAGAAAAAAGTAAAAATATGAAAATTAAAACGTGCACTTATGCACTGTACACAGAACATTTACAGTCATATTAACACATGCACTGCCTCATCTCGAGAACAATGGTTAGCTGCAGACATTGTGGATTCCGAACTGTTTGTGATTGTAAATTTGAGAAATGAAAGCGGTCGACAATTGCATAAAATCGATGACGTCATGGCAGTATGTGGGGTTTACAGTCAATCTTGTTTTATGCGACCGCTCGTTGGAGTACATATAGCTAAACATCTCTAACTTCAAGTGACTGCTCAATACGGAATAAAAGTAATAGCGAAAACTTCGCCAGCAGCTTTATTCATGGTTGTTTTACATTAAGCACCAATCTATATAAATACCTCCTGTGCTGCATTGGGCATGCAGCCAGTTAACTCATAGGCACGTAGTACAATACAATAACAAGGCAAGTGTTGTCCGTTTATCTTTACTGCAAAATAGTGCCGTTCGCTTGTGTTGCGTAGTATTGATATGTGGTAAAAAGCTGTAAGTAAAAGAATGAAAACTCTTTAAGAAATATGTCTATTAATAGACAATGGCAGACTAGAAACAGAACATGAATGTGTTCCTAATACGGACTACCAGTAAATGGAACACATCCAGGTACTAAATCTAGTTGCTACATCTGAACTAGTAGATATGACATTCACTTTAGAAATATTCAATTACATTCGCATTAACAGAAAAGAGTGTACTATACACTTATTATGCACCTTAAGGTTTATGTATAAACGAACTGTATTCACCAGAACACACCTCGATACGCAACCCTTGAGACTATATTGACTAGAAATACACTAAATATTGGCACTGGTAAAATACATTTATATAGCAATTACAATTATGCATACAGAAAAAGCATGTAATAGAGAAAAGTTCTCCATAGGTCTATATGTCAACATGGGTTTGGCCCTTTCACATCGGTATAATTGTTTTCTAATTCTACACACATCAATACTACGCAACACAAGCAAACGGCACTATTTTGAAGTACAAATGTAAAGATAAACGGACAACACTTGCCTTGTTATTTAACTACGTGCCTATGGGTTAACTGGCGGCATGCTCAAGGCAGCACAGTACTGCTCAAGTACAGCACAGTACATTTAACATCCCTTTGAATGCTCTCTTAATACAATATTGACTCATACATGTATATTTAGGAATATCGGTTACGGGTTTCAAAACACGATGGCAAGAGTCGGTGCAATCATCGGACCACAGCTTGTTTTCCTGGTAAGCACCTAAGTTTCATTTTATGCTTAACACATTCTCTGCCTGCACGGATATTTGCAAACAATTTGGACCCAGATCAGACGTCGACCAATCGTTATATAATATGGTCCGACCGGTTAGCTCTCGTTTATGCTTTCAAGTCATTGCCCTTAATGGAAAGCTGTTGACAATTATTCTCAATCGGACGATACATGTAGCAGTGCAAAAAAGAAGTGAAATGGCGCAGGTTGGTGTGTGCACCGATAAAGACAGATTTAACCCTTTCACTGCAAGTGGCGCCAAAAAGGTGCATGTTTAACAGTTTTGATACTGATCAGACGCCGCGTCATGCGGCGTCTGATCAGGATCAAAACTGTTTGACACTCATTTCGAAATTTCGTCAGTCATACTGCCTTATACTCTAACTTTGAAACGATTTTGCAGACAATAATATTAGGGAGGGCGACAATATTGCGATGAAGGGGTAAAAGTCTAATGGTTAATTTTGCGCTAGCTTTGTGTTTACTAAAGAGAACACAGTAAAACAGTGAAGTCTCAATGATACTAGAGAATGATCTGTTTTTTTTATTTATTTCATATTAAATGTTATGCTGTGAGGACAAACACGGTCGTGTTTAGATTACCAATATACAGTAAAATCTCTCTATTACGACCACTTAATTGCGTTAATTATCATTTGTTTAAGGCTCGTGACAGCTTAAAGCAAAGTGACAGTCAAATATAAAACTTTTTATACAGCCAATTCGCCCTCATTTTAGTGGTGGTAATAAAGAGGTTTTACTGTATGTGTATATAATTCAATCTTCACACGGCACACAGGGAAAGGTGGTTACGGGAATAAATAAGCTAACTGTAGTAACTTGTCTTCCGCTGCATTTGGTACAAATAGTTATGTGAGCGTATTTAGATGATGCTTTTATAGTTTTACATTAAGCACTGTTCATGGATACTATTATTAGAATCATATTTAGCAATACTTGATTTCATTGAAACCATACTGCAACATGTTTCATATGTTCGTTAAATGGAAGTGCTCTCACATTTCGAATACACTGTATCCCCTTTAGTTTTCTTGAAGCAATATATCAGTTATAGTAAAAACCAACAGAATCTGCGAAGAAAATGGATATAACTTATAATAGATATTGGAACTTTTGGCATTGCTTTTAAGCTGTTGCTGTAATTTCTTCTTTTGGTTTAAATTAATTCACTTTTCAATATATTTTCATCATCTTTTTGCATGCTTCAGGATACTAAATTTGCTGGAATGATGTACTTTGTGTGTGCAGTAACCGGCCTTTTGTCTATTCTCCTTATTCTCCCTCTTCCGGAAACAAAAGGAGCTGACCTACAGGACAGGTTGCCGGACAAACGCGTGAGAAGAAATCAAATTGCATGACGGGATTGTTCAACAAAACATCCAGGCAATCGGTGTAGATTCAAATTAAATGATATCTCGAAGCCGTAATACATACGTTTTCTACTAAACAGTAAACAATATTGTATACCATTATGTATTCAAGTTGTATAAACATGTTATGCAAGAACCCCCTAAATATAAACTGGATGTGTTAAAAATTCAGTTTTACTTTCAAATCCGAATGTTCTGGCATTTTAAAACATTTTAACTCCAATTTTATACGCCGAGTAACTAGAATATTAAAGGTATTTTGACTAAACGAGTATCGATACATGTACTAGTGACAAACAAAAGAGTCAACGATCTAGTTACTTGATGAGGAAAGGAATAAGTTCTGTCCCTGCGGGTCGCAAAATACATAGAACGTGCAGTGTGATAATCGATCAAACACCGCGTTGGATTTAAAATGTTTGAAATAGACATATTTGTTTTAACACAAACTCATGTATTTGGAGAGAATAATGTCTCAACTGTACCAAACAATAAATTAAAACAATATGTATGTATGTACCCTGATGTAAAAGAGTTTACCTGTATGATGTGTTTCTCTGTCCGTGAGCAATGTGCTTATATTCTGAAAACAGTCGTAACACAACTATATTACGGAAAATACAGCAATAGATTGCAGACAATCCTTAGGTCTATGCTCCAAGATTGAACGCTTACACGTGAGAAGTGAACTGAGTTAGTGGTAGCTTAACCCTTTTTTTTACCGGAATTTGATTAACTACGTTTGTGTACGAAGTCTGAAACGAGACGGGCGCTTCTGCATTGGGGCTCTGTCTCGTTTTAGACGTTTACCCTATTCTCAAGTACTCACGCGTCGTGTTTTAATTTCCGGCTTTAAGAGGTGTTACTGTTACCATTGTGTGAAATAAGAAGTTAATTGCCGCACTTGTATTTGCGTTAAATTCGCAAAGCCGTTATTATATAAAACACAGATCTGAGTATAGTTGCCGTGTCCCAATGGTAAAGCCATGTAATATTATGTATTTCAATATCTGTACATTGTACCTTTATTTCCTCCTGCCCATCACATAAGCTATTCATTGTGTTCTATTTTAACATACCTTTTATGGAGAAATAACATATGGGATGGCTGATGGTATGGGCACGGTGGAATGATACACGCTTTAAGTAACACATCTTAAATACAGTCGAAACTTTCTACAGCGGCGTAGGACGCTTGACATTTTGCTGTTAATGACATAGGCAGGTTGTGGTTTGGAGCAGTGGGGAAGAAGGGCAGAAATTCCGTAGCGAACATTTTGCTTTTTTCTCTTTCTGTTTCATGCCATTGACTGTAGTTGATGTCATGTAATTTCCTTCTTATTGCACTCGAGTTAAAGAGATTCTACTGTAATTATTGTATTGTGTTGCTATTCACTTTTACGAATGTATGTTGTAGTATGGACAGTTATTCTACAGTCGAATCTGGGTTGAGCAATCTTTCAATGACAATGCTTAAAAGTCTTCACTCGGGACAGCTTAGTGCGGGACGGTGGGGGACATATTGCACCCTCGGGGGCATTTTGTCTTGCCTTTGTCCGGCACTGGACGGTTTTTTATAGAAGACCGTCTGCCTGATGCAGGTTTGACTGTGGCTATTTATATTGCGACATGCAGGTGCGTAGAAATGTTACCCGTTATTTTCATAGTTTCGTAAATTTTCGTTTGAAAAGCAAATGGGTAATTAACAGTGACGCCTTCATTTGGCGACATTGTTATTATGAATGTAGAAGTTGACAGAAGAGTGTCATGCTGTTTCGACTCTGTCCAGACGCAACATCAAGTGACGTCTGATCGGGATCGAAAATTGCTGCCATAGCTTTTATTATAACCTCATTTCAACTCATCTATCACCGGACCTGTATTACTCATCCATTTTCGTTTCGGCGGAGTGTAAACACGGGTGCGTGTTGTTTCGGTCCTCATAATAGAGCTCCAGTGAAGGTGAATACATATACTACTATATACTTTATGTCTAGACTATTCTTTAACATTTTCTCGTGAAGAAGATTCTCAAGTTACATCAAGAGATGATGGAAATTTTGATTAACTCTCCCTTTTCTGGATCTCTGTTATTGGTATCTGCTGAGGCAAACATTTCAAATGTAAATAATATAGGCATGTATTATAGGTGCTTATAATCGTAATTGTATATCCTAACTGATATACATGTAAATATTTTGTACATGCTACCGTGTGATCAGGCTAACATGTATGTGCATTACTTGTATAGATAATTGTATCCAATCGTGATATGCAAACATTTATACTGTGGAATAGCATGGTTTATGTTACATGTATGTTTAACCCGTTTACATTGTTATATGTATATATGTTAAAGATCTCCATGTATGGAGGAATTAATAAACTACTATCTCTAAGCTATATTTGTTGCGCATGCGCATACCTTTTGCAACATTTGATGATGATACATGGATCTAATTCTACACCAAATAGTCATTAACAGACGAAAACAGTGGTAAATTACATTCAGAGTGAAAATAAACGTACTTTACTTGCCGCAATCATATTTCGGAAGCTTTGAATAATTATAGTACCAACTGGTGCCGAAGAGAACATGCTGAAAATGACGCTCTTTCAAAATGGAAATAATTCATTTTTGATATTATCGATACCCGGATTTTGTTCTATTTATCTAATAACCATCTTTTACCACCTAAAACTAAATTTAACATTCGTCACTTAAAGTAGGGTATACAAGACTTTCATTCCAAGTATGTACTCGTTCCTGCAGACAAAGCATCCAATAATGTGATAATTGTATGACGATTACATTATGTTGATACTTTAAACCAGGAACTTGTGAATACCAATGCCTATACATCAACCAATTTTACGGAGCGTAATGTAGTATCTGATCATCTTGATACATGTGAACAATTAAAAGCTGATATCAACATTACATGTCACAAACTTCCTACAATGTACTGGATACCAAAACTCCACAAAACACCATACAAGTCCCGTTTTATTGCTAATTCAAGTGCATGTACTACTACTAAGCTTTCAAAACTTTTGACATCGTCTTTAATTAAAATCAAAGAACATGTTCAAAGGTATAGTGACACGACTTACGAAAATTCTGTTTTGGTCTATCAAAAACTCGAATGAAATTTTGACTAAGCTTGAACATAGAAAAACCACTTTTCAACACTATATACTACCTTACCTCATAATTTAATAAAAGCTAAACTTATACAACTTATTGAAAATACTTTTTCCAGAGAAAGGAAACTATTTCTGGCGTGTAATACTGATCGTGCATTTTTTACAAATGACACGGTTAAGCATTACACTATGTGGACTTGCACCGATGTCTGTAAATCACTATCATTTCTTCTGGATAATATTCATGTACGTTTTGGGAGTACCATATATTGCCAAGTGATTGGTATCCCTATGGGTACAAACTGCGCGCCCCTTGTCGTAGAAATATTTTTGTACTGTTATGAGAGAGACCTTTTGCTAAGTCTAAAACCTGATACACAGGCAGATATGATCGAAGGCTTTAACAATACATCGCGCTATCTAGATGATATTTTTATATAAACAACCCATTTTTTGATACGTTGTTTCCTTTTATTTACCCAAAAGAACTACGCATTAATAAAACAAACGAGTCAAATTTGTCGGCATCATTTTTAGATTTAGATCTTTTAATAAATAACGGAATTGTTTCTTCTAAGATTTACGATAAACGAGATGATTTTGATTTTAGTATTGTAAATTATCCTCATCTAGATGGCGATGTTCCCCGTTCTACATCTTACGGGGTTTATATTTCACAACTTATTCGTTTTGCTAGGGCCTGTACCTATGTTGAGGACTTCCACGTTCGTAATAAAACTATTACTGAAAAGCATCTTAAACAGGGGTACAGATTTCATAAACTTCGTAAAACATTTTCTAAATTCTTTTATAGAAATCTTCCTCTCATTAACAAGTATAAATGTAACTTGAAGTCTTTTCTACGGCAAGGTATTTCACATCCGGAGTTTTATGGTGATGTGATTTACAGACTTCGTAAGATCATATGCATTTTCAAAACCTGTTTGTGAAACGTATTAGATTTTTCCTCAAAAAAGATTATGATCCAACTATATTGCTGCGCACTTAACGTTTGGTTATCGATCAATCTACAATTGATAACTATGCTTTCCTCTTTGGTTGTGCGACGACAGACAGGGCTTAGCACTACATGATGATATATCTCTAAAGCCGTCCTTAACCGGGAGAGTTATGTCGGATTTTCATGCTCTGTTTTTTCTCTCCCTCTCTGTCGTACCCTGAACCCATCCATGTCTTACAGTTACTCGTGACTACAGACTAGTCGCTTGAGTACAATTTCACCGTTGCCATAGTGGGTTATTTTTAACACGGGCTTGAATGTTTAATTCTTTCCCGTGTTACTAATAATCTTGTCATAGAATATTTGTTAGATGTTTTACGTGTATTTACTTACTGTGTTGGCGGTCTTTTTGATTGTAAGGCTGTGGAACAGGGTTTATATATAATGTACATTGTTCGTCTTTATAGGTGAATATAGGAGATAAGAGTGAGGTTGGGCGCCACTAAACCCAGGTTTAACCCCCCTAGTGGTTGTTGATAATTAATTTATAATTACTTATTGATTGGTACTGACCATACCAAGGCGGACTCCTATATTCACTTTGCTTTATGTTTGTCTTGTGTGTTGTTTTCTATTTAGTGTGTAGATGAAGGAATGATATTGCGCGCGTGTGTGTGTGTGTTTGTTATGGTATGACTGTGTGTGTGTTTGTTATGGTATGACTGTGTGTGATCTGCTTAAGAGGTGGGTGTATTGTTTGTGTTGCGTTTCCTCCTTGAGTCTTTCGTATTTATTTATTAGAAATATTTCAGAAAAAAAACGATATTAATACAAACAATCTAGACCCTTGTCAGGGCCCCCTAGACGGGATCCCTGATTCACCGCTTGAAAAGTATATTGCGGGTGATTGGTTTCATGTGTAATGTAGAATGGTAAACCTGAACAATTGTATCGGCAAAACGTGACTTACCATATTTCACTTTTTTATCAGCGTGTGTATACATTATGCGCTTAAATCAATGCTAAGTATATGCAGCCAATATTGCACATGTACTAGGAGACCCTAACCAACGAACATATAGCTTAAAATTCTCAAAAACAGTGGCTGTTTAAAGAATAATATTTTCATTATTATTATTATTAATTACTATTTCCTATAGGAGCGTTCTTCTTCGCTATTGCAAACAATACACTGCCAGATCAACTGGCGAATTAAGACATTTAGTGTTATACCAATCAAATAGAACGTTTGCAGTACATGTACATTTTGTAGTAGTTTACAGACACAATACGTAGAACGTGGATCAGATCTATATTTATCCCTTTCCCCATTACCATTTTTTAGTATTGAAGGCAAATGATTACTTAAAGTAGGCTGAAAGTAAAGCAGAACGCTCCTTAAGGAACATTCCTCTTCATGTTAAAGCTACTATCTGCTAAAAAATTATTTCTTATGGTGAATATTTATGACTGTACTAATTTGAGCCACCGTCTTGAATGGAGGAATAAATAAATAGCGAAAAGATGTACATGTAAACATGGTAATAGGAAAAACGAAATGACTGGTGATGCTATGTACAGTTTGCATAGTCTCTACTACTCATTAAATATGTAGTTAATGTGCCGAATTTCTCGATCGAGCTGATGGTCTTTGTTGTTGGGTTAGTTTGGTCAAGTCAGATCTATTCAGGTCAAGAAAGTTTCTGAAAATGTTCGACTTGTCAAAACTATCCCAGTAAAGAACCATGTGTTCGACATTTTTTTGAGATAAGGACGTGTAGGCTGAGGATAGGTTAATTGAAGGTCAAATTAATTACATTGGGTGGACGCGATTGAATATGCCGGGTTGTCCCGGTTTATCCGGAAATCCGTATGCGCACTCGTTTCATTCGGGCTGTGCATTCGGTTCACCGCCGGGAGATACCGATTAGTCCGATCCAAACAGCATGGGACATTCGGTGGGTACGGTAAAATTCTATCATCCCATTCTGTGTCACACCCGCACGGGTAATTTCGGGCAAACCGCGTCTGTGCCTGTTATTAGAGTAAAAACATATAAAAGTTAAGCTTTAGCGGACGAAACAAAGGTAAGAATGTTACAAACTTAGCAGGAAAAAAGCTTAAAACAGGATAAAAACACCATTGCGACTTTGTGTTTAAAATATTTCATGGTGCAGACCACGAAGGATTTATAATTTATTCGTGTGTTATAATTCATTCGTGTGCAGTCTGCATGCACGACATCTACAGGAAGAGCATTCCACTGTACTACTGTAACAGGGACATAAAGAGTATTTATAATAGATCTAGTCTGCTCCAATATGAACCTTTCTGAAACTCACAGAATGACAGAGTCCGAATCAATGATACTTCTACAGTTCTTTACCGATTGACATCAATTTTTGTGTATGCACTTATAATGAAGTGCAGACAGGCGTTATATATTTTCATGTGAGCTGTCCCATGAAGGACATATTTCTTGGTCTTGATTGGGACTTTTTGACTGAATAAAGCTTGTGACGCGAACTACTTCTACATTTCTTTAACCCTTTCCCTTATAGAAGCGACTTTTAGCGCATTCATTTTATTCATCCGCTGAAGAAAATAGTTCCAAAGTATACCGTAATGAATATGTGTCATATTTAATACTTTCCTTATTCTAACAGTTAATAGCTTAAAGCAGGCTGAAAGTAAAGCAGAATGCGCCTTAGGGCGCATTCTGCTTTACTTTCAACCTGCTTTAAGTAGTCACATATCTTCAATACTAGAAACAATGCTATCAGGTAAAGGGTTAAATGCAAATAAAGGTTTTCCATCTGGTTCCAAGCCTCTTTAACATAGAGCACCCCTAGTGAAGTCAGGCTAATGTCGGTCAATATTGGTAATCTATGTAGTGGTATCAACCATAACATCAACCAATAGTCAGTTGAGAGATTGGCAGATTGATCTGCATAGAGTACCGACATTGGCCGGATCTCATTTAGGGTGCTCTACCTTAAAGAGATTTGGATTGAGATTAATATCTCTTTAGCAGTGTTTAATCTGAAATTTACAGGGGAAATTTAGAGGAGTATCAAACAGTTTGTATTGTGACCAGAAGCCGGCATACGCAATGTCTGGTCAGTATCAAACCTGTTTTGTACACGGGACAAGGCAATGCATGAGTTACTTCAAGATTGACTTTTGGGTCAATTAGACTAAAGTTATACATGTAATGTTAGAAGTGCCGAATGGTTTGAGAGCTGATTAGACGCCACTATAATGTTACATTTATAAATATTAGTTCATGTGAAGCACTTTTGAACGCACAACTCCTGCGTGAAAAGAGTGCTGTATAAATCTGGTATAATAATAATAATAATAATAATAATAATAAAAATAATAATAATATTACCAATGGAACATGACTTCTTTCATTGAAACGTGTGATTTGTATGTATATTTCCCAGCGGGGGAGTAATATTGACTGTATATTCAACAAGTGTCTGACATATAGAAGTTCATGTCTATGTGAAACAACATTTTGTTAAATAATTTTTTCAATTATAATGATCATATGAATTAATTGACATTTCATCACACAACCGATCAAAGGTAAGCTGCTTGATTCGATCATCAATCACGGTGATTTTGAGAAAAAACAAACAACACACACACTGTAAAAAAGTGTCAATCAATGCATTTACATAGTACATCGCTCCCTCCTTTCAACGGTCCTCCAAACAACGATTCCCTTCTACCAACGACACTTGTCGCAGTTCCCTCAACAGGACAATATTTTCTTAAGCTTTTACTGATACAATAACATCTGCTTAAAATTGTCATCTGCTATTTTTTCCTCAAAGTTACATATAAGACTACATTTTGATAGAAAAGATAGAATGACGATGACAAACAGTTTTAATCCACAGAATTCAATCAGTTTGCAAATGTAAGCCAAGTCTTAATTTTCCTTCCTATAACGACTCCCCCCGAACAACATACACAAACTGTATCTCCTATTGGGTGTCGTTGTAGAGAGGGAGCACTGTAGATCTAATTAACGTAGTCGTTTTTCATGTTAAACATTTCTAAACTTTTACAGTAAGTAATGCACAACTGTAAACTAACTATCAAATACTGGAAAATGAAACTTTTTTTTTATATAATGAAGCAACTACAACACACTTTTTAATATAGATTTTATTAAAACTATTACAGATATTTATGAAATATTGAGCAGCAACTAACTTTTTTGAGGGTACGAAATGACCGAAAAAAATAGGATGCGAAAATGCAAGGGTACGAAATGACCAGTTCCCGCGAGAACAACGCTGGCGATCATTTTTGAATCACCGGTCCCACTCGATTCACTAATCCGGTCCGGCGTACCGACTACGTGAGCCCGGTATATGCCAATCGGTATAAGCAAGTGTACTCAATCGCGCCCACCCATTGTAAGTCGCGTTGTTGGAGTTTTTAAAGTTCGCGCTTAATTATGACTGAATAGATTGTTATGGTTTATTTCTCAAAACACTTGCAATGTACCGTAAAAAGTAAATCTCATTTTCCGTGGAGGTTTTGTGCCAATAACCAGCTCTAGCTGTAAGACGTTTGAATAACAACTGACAATATTCCAAAGTAGTTGTAGAAGAAAAAAACATCGTAAAATGAGGCCTGTTCGCTGTTGAATATACGTTAACCCGTATCATTTTGATTTTGCGGCAACGCAGAAACATAAATAAGCAGTGCAAATACAAGTTAATTCTTATCTTTTAGCTGTTTTACTGTGTATGTGTAAGTGAGACTGTAACGTCCCTCAACATGGAACCATAATGGTGCGTACGCCTCCGGCAGATATTAGTTATTTTAGTTTTTGAGGTAGGAGGAGCGACTATACAGAATAAATCCCACTGCTGGAGAAACCACGGATATTTTTTACCTGGTGTGAAGCGTCGATTCATGGAACTCAGTTTTTAAGATCTTCATTTTCATTCTTCAGTTCATTTTAAGAGCTCTCTGATCATGATTTCCCATCTTACGTTTTGTCTTTTCGGTAACACCATTCATTGCCAAACGATCTTAATACTTAAAATGATCTAGGCTTAAATGGAAACTGGAACTGTTCAAGGGTGAACCACTGAGTATAATACAAATAATACTACATGTATCTCTAAATAACAATAACGAAGTGATTTAGTCACAGTGGAGTCCTACATATTTAATATTTGAATGAAAATGTTCCATCACAAATCTTCTCATAAACCACGTTCATTCAAGCGCTGCTCAACAATAAATAACGTGTTAAACCATTGATATTGCATTGTTTGAAGGTCAATGTTATCACACACATTTTTACCTATATTTAGTAACAAATGTAATGCCAGTTATCATATTTGATCTAGTTCGTGCACTCCACAACATAATAATTAAGAAGTTCAAACTAAAAACTACCGGTCGAAGATAGCTTTACTTACATCTTTCAATAGTATATTTTGAGACTTTGTGTGTTAGGAATATAATCTATACAGTATAGCAGTTCAATAACTATAATTATGAAAAAAATGCTTCTTACACAATATTGTCATATTGTCTCATTTGTGAGTAGGAAGATGAGCAAAATGCAGCCAGACTCCAATCTGGGACTTACACTATAAAATAAACGCGCAATTTGCTCCACTTTCAGAATAATTACAATGGCATTCAATCTTGAAGAAATCATCGAGCGAACCGGTGGATGTGGAAGATACCAAGTGATTCTGACTATAATTATTCATTGTTGCAAGTTGGTATTAACTTTCTGTATGCTATTCATGGTGTTCGGTGCCAAAGTTCCTGACTGGTGGTGCATGGATGATGTGTTTGATGAAAACGTGTCGTGGCCAATGTCCAAAGATTTAAACACGTACAAGGCTTGTTCTACTAATAATGGGACCACTTGTAAGACCTTCAAGTTCGCAGAGTTTCCAAGAACACTCGTTTCTGAGGTAAACCCTGTAACAACGAACACGTGTCTTAATATCTACATCTATATTCAGATTTTAACTAACAAAATGATATAATCATTTTTTTCAGTCTAACACTAGTAAAACAAACACAAATTGAAATTGCACTTATTACAGGTAAATATCACTATCTGCTAACATCCAGTAAATTTGTTTTACTAATATAACAACAGAGTCTTCGAACTAGAAGTCGCTCATGTGAAGTTTACAGGTGTTATTACATTCACAATTCGTTTAACTCTTATTCCAACGTGATTTAAAACAGGTTTGTGTCAGCAATGCGTGTTATCGAGACTTCTAACAGCACTGTCACCAGCGTCATTTGTTGCATTCTGATAGTGACAATCATATAGATGGACCGATATACTGAAAACAGTGAAATTGTTAATTTGTTAACGATAACGTACCTTTTTATTTTATTTAAATACTTACAGTGGAACCTTGTTTGCGATGATGATTGGGTAACGTCCACCATAATGTCTGTCCAGATGGCTGGTGTGTTTGTAGGAAACCTTGCTGGTGGTCAGGTCGCAGATCTTGTAGGAAGAAAGCCACCTTTATACGGAGCCATAGGTGCCCAGACAATCCTGTTATTTATCACTATATTCTCAAATCACTGGATCATGTTTGCCGTTTTCAGATTTGTTATAGGGATAGCTGTTGGTTTTCATCTTACAGTACATTACAGCATACAGTCAGAGTTTGTGTTAGCCCGTTGGAGAACGTGGATTGTAGTTTTGCCTTCTTGGTACATAGCAGTTACAATATTCGCTCTGGTAGCCTGGCTTCTTCAGGACTGGATATACATTCATGTTGTGGCCGTGGCTGTAGGCGTAGCTACTGTGACAACTTGCTGGTAATGAATGCTTGTTTATGATTTTAATATAAATGAAAAAATAACAACAACATGTGCAAACGTTACATTATAAAAGCATTGTTGAATTTTCAAGTAAGCTTAAGCAATTGCATTCGAATTGATCACTTTCATAATTGGAAAAAGGTAGTATTTACAAATTTACCAACAATGTATCTTTTGTTTACAATGTGATAAACGATAATGTTTTATTTGCTTTCAAGCCGAAGGATAGAGTGACGATATTCAATTTAGGCTGTTGAGCGTGCACATGTATAATAGAAATTTCGAAATTACTTTACTTCCTCACTATGCCTTTTTTAAACTTTGAAATACTAATAGTCTCAAATCAAGAAGTTTCGGGTTAATTCCAATCAACATGCGGGATGGTTTTTGAAATCTACCATATCAAACTCGCCACGGTATAAAATCTAAATCAGTTGATAGGCTTATTCTTATTTCCTAAGTTCATGTCAAGGTAATATAATACTCAGTGCAATCCAATTAATACTGAACGGGATTGAAGAGTCATGTTGATAAGTTTGTTTTTTAGTTTGATGAGCATGTATTAAAGTAATGTTAAAATCAAATCTCTTAACCCTTTACCTGATAGCCTATTTCTAGTACTTAAGATAGGTGACTACTTAAAGCAGGTTGAAAGTAAAGCAGAATGCGCCTTAGGGCGCATTCTGCTTTACTTTCAGCCTGCTTTAAGCTATCATGTGCTATAATATAGAAAATATTCCCTATAATACATATTCATTACTGATTAAATTGGAACTATTTTCTTCAGCGGATGAATAAATCATATCCGCTAAAAGGCGCTTCTATTGGGGAAAGGGTTAAGTATATTTAACCCCTTCACTACCATGGCGTCATCAATTTCAGACAAGTGTCGTCTGCTTTTATTTCTCATTTTAACATTTGAGGCATTCTGACTCTAGAGTTTTTGAGATAAGTGTCAAATACTATGGATTCTGATCATACTAGGGGTAAGACAGTGAAGGAGTTTTATCTTTGAAACGAATATAAGACATCATACCTCGTTCTATCAAACATAGGATCTTTTCAATGCAAAAGCCGGCTTAATAAATAAGGCAATGATTTCCGAAGTGGAACGAGTGTACACCAGGCATATTTAATTATGTTGTAGGAGCACCAGATCGTTTTTAAATATGTTTAGTAATGTCTTTGACATCCACTGGAAGGATGTTTAGTTTTACAGTGCTCTCTCCCTACAACGGCCCTTCCAATAGCGACTCCATCCTTACAACGACTCTTGCCGCGGTTCCCTAAACAAGACAATTATGTCTAACACTTTCTCTGATGCAATATCGTCTACTAAAAATTGTCATCTGCTGTTCATCTCAAAGTTACATAACGGCCACTTTGACAGGAAAAAACTTAACAATGAGTGACAAACAGCTTGAATCCAGATCAGACGCCGCGTCACGCGGCGTCTGATCTGGATTCAATCTGTTTGCAGATGTAGCACATTTCCCTCCCATTAACGACTCCCTCCGAACAACGCAATAATGTTTGTCTCCCATTGGATGTCGTTGTAGAGAGGGAGCGCTGTATTCAGCAGCTACGAGAACTCATAATATGGAGGACTTCATCGCACAATACTCTGCTTAATATTTAATTGCAACTTTGATATATGAGGAAAATTTGTTTCGCATTTGCAGTTATTTATTGTTGCTCTTACGTGGATCAAGTAAATTAAAACTGAACAAAAACATTAGGATATACAACAGTCACTGTTTGGAGAAACGTTAAAATAATCAACAATCCTTTTACTAGGGTGCATATGAAACATGCTGAAATAAATTGCCTTAATGCAATAACATAAAGTTCAGCATTTATGTAATAAGACATATAGAAATAAGCGGTTGATTAACATTTAAACAGAAAACCGGCAACGTATCGATAGTGTGAGTATCGCATTGGCTAAGTTTGAAAAGTGTCAAATATATCATACATTTTGAAGTATTAGGCTGATTACTTGAATAAAAAACAATCAAGTGGAGAACATATAAAGATAAGTTTCTAAACCATTAAAAGCGCTCCAGATAAGGAGAGTATTTCAAAACTAAAATCACTATTTCTGCATTAAACATTTGGTGTATAGCCCTGCATTAACACAAAGAAGATAACAATGTTCTAAATATGGGCTTTAGATATTATAAAATTATGATTTGCTAATATGTTGATCTCTGTGTGCATTGTTTAAAACATATATATCTTCAAATACATGTCATATTTTTGTTTCATGAATTCAGCCATAAAATCAAAGAGAATCACAATTTTTCAACGTCACGGCGACCTTGGTTATGGCATGACGTTATTAATATGATTCCATGGCAAGGGCATGGAACAATGAATTTGACATGTATATAGAGGCTGAAGTACCGGTATTAAAACAATCTTTATAACTAAAACATAAACGAAATGGCTCACTCACTTGGTACTCTCGCAATCCGACTGGTAATCAATCATTTGATTGATAATCTATCAATATACTTACTTTTATACGTCTTTAGAAGTTTGAAACATACATTTTCACTATTAGTCTATTAACTGAGTTAAAATAGCGCTCATAAATGCTCTTTGTTATAACCCATGACGTAAAACTAACTTTAACTATTGTCTGTATCAGGTTTGTACCAGAAAGCTTCAGATGGAAAGCCGTACATGGTCGAGTTGATGATGCCGCCAATATCGTTAAATATGTCGCTAAGGTTAACAAAGCACCTGTTCCCGATTCCAGCATGCTGCTAGAATTAGCAGAAAGTGTCAAAAGAAGCGAAGCGAACAACAAAGACAGAAAGTACTCCTTGCTAGATCTTTTCCGGTCACGAGATTTTCTAAAATACACCATTTTACTCATGCTTGTTTGGTAAGGATAAAAAAGTTGCATATTTCAATATAAAGTCATATATGAATAAATAGGGCAACCATTATTGATTTATGCTATTTCAGTAAGTGTCCATCAGAGAAGTGTCTTCAATAAAGAAATGTATTTTTAGAGGTCAACTCAACTCAACTCATCTTTATAACTAACGTTCAAAAGCACCAGACAACCAATACGCAAATGACTTGGCAAGTTACCCCAAGGCAACAAAATGCTTGCTAATCGTTTGTTTCTGTCATATTTGAGCTATGGATGCCTCAAAGAGAGGGGCACGGAAACCGAAAACTCGTGCAAAACCGATAACTCTTTCGGATAGCCAGTGTAAATCACTGATACATCGGGCAACGGGTTATAAAGTCTCAAGCGATGGGTTTGGTGTGGCGGGGGCTCGAACGCACGTCCCTGGTATCGTAGTCGAGCGCGTTTCAACTAGACCAGGTTAACGGTGGAGAAGTTGTGATTATTGAAGGCGTTTGTGCTAAAAACACAGATGCTGTTTTTAAAAAACGTTAAGAGAAAGACTAGATACCAAGTAACTTCCTACTGTTTGCCATTCTGATTACATGAAATAGGGTATTTATAAATATAAATGTCATCTTCTGCATTGTTTTGCATTCCGTTTTTGTTTACCCTCGTTTAAACTTGAAAACTCGTGGGCATTCAATTAAGAAAATGTTTGCCAACAAAACACAAAACGCTTTTATAGCCGCAAAACATGGCCACCTGTCGCGAACATCTTACGGAAGTAGTGCGCAACGAAGGACTATGAAATAAAAATGGCGAACAAATGAGTAAACGACTTACCCTTCAACAGTATAGTACAAAGTCTCTTTAATAAACCAATCGTTTCCGAAACTTGATTTATCAAACGGAGCATATTGTTACATTGATGCATTTCAGTAGATTGATTAAAAATATGTGTGTGTGTGTGGGTGTGATTCAATTCGCATATAATTTGTTCGTATCCACTGAAAGCACGTGGAAATGGACTGCAATTAAGTTATTATTGTAGTATGTTAATATCCGTCCGAGGGAGTTTTCAAGTACCGGCATGTAAGTTGTCGTTTAGTAATGGATTAGTTCGCGACGAATTGTTATAGCTGACGTTGTCTTAACTGAGCGTATAAAAGCCGATTTCTTCACCAGTAAAAGCTCATTTTTTTGCCTCCGAACGACTTCGTTGGGGAAAAATTGACTTTGCCCTGTCTATAACATGTTTTGGTATATGTACTTAGCTCAAGTAGCTCTTGAATTTAGTACAAGTTGTGTCATTTCAGACAAAGGTCCATATCAGTTAGAGGTCATTTTCACATCATTCAGAGGGCATGTTATTTCACGAACGCATGTTGTTCTCATATAGAAGGATTGAAGACTGGTGTTTATCATGTTGAATCAACTTATTGCACTAGAAAGCATATGCGAAATAACTATATTTCAGGTTAAGTTTAGGACTGGGGTCCTACGGCATTCACTTCGGAGTTCAAAAGTTGTCTGGTAGCCTTTATGTCAACATGATTATTGCCGCTGCTATCAACAGTCCGTTGCAGTGTGTACAGATCTTTCTACAAAACAGGTAGTTATTTCCATGGAGGATCTTGAACAAAAACGGCATTGAAAGGGAGCAAATGAGATGGGAGAGAAAAAGAGAGACACAGAAAAAGATGGAGACATAAATGTAGAGAGAAATAAACAGAGATAAAAAGACAGACAGAGAAAGACAGAGACAGATATACAATGAAGGACAGAGACACATTGACGCACATGCCAATTTCCGAGTAGCTGTTACTAGGATCAAACATTACGAGACGTTAGTAAGTAAACGTAATGAGAATCATAAACATTACAATAATAAGCACAAGTATTTCAATATTTATGTTTTTATATTTCACTGCAAAAGGTGTAAGCTGATTGTTGAAAACATAACGTTTGAGGTTGCGCAGAAAAAGCTATTGATTCCCTTTTTATACAGACATGACGAATGACTAGTTAAAATGTAAAACTATATTAGATTAAAACGAGCAAGTAGTTTAAATATCGGCAGTAACTACACGCGGAGTTCCTGTTAAAATTAATTAGATGGCATCTATTCCGAAATGACGTATTATTCACAATTTAGCGCTATAGGCTGATTTAGTTAACTTTCATGACATCGAACTGTTCTTATAGTCAATGAAACAAAAACTGTAAAACTTCGGGAAAATTGTAATAGGAAAAGCAAGAAGTAACATATGCCTTTCTCATCCTGCTGCCATGCTGCCATGCTGCCAAGTTATTATAAAACAAAATTCTACCATTGAAGTGGACAACAGATTTAAATTATTCGGCTTCGAAAAGTTACTATTGACCTCATCAGTGTCGACTTCGTCACGGTCCATAGTTGACTTGTTTCGGCAAATAATCATTTTGTTTGGCTGGACATTTTTTAAAATTGACCACCACTAAACTGGTAGATAGTTGTATACTGAATTACGAGTAGTAAATAGATTTCTACTTCGAACAGTAGTCCATGTTTTCCTCTTCTAGACATTTACATTTCATTTCATTGTGTATGTGTTTTTAGTGTCGTAGAAATGGTAAAGTATAACGTATTTGCTAATGAATATATTGTAGGTTCGGGAGGAAGAAAATAGCAATCATGTTCTTCTCCATTTATATCGTGTTAGCCAGCGTGGTAGGAGTGATGAACAGATTAGAAGGTAAACTAACCAGCTCGTATTCTCTTTATAAAGTGTACCCCAGTGTACTCTCATATTAACCCCTTCACTGTCTTAACCCGAGTACAGTAGTTATTTGCAAACCGTTTGAATCCTGATCAGACGCCGCGTAACGCGGCGTCTGATCAGGATCAAAACTGTTTTACTCTCGTTTCACTATTTCTTAGGTCAAAGTACCGAATATTTTTTTTTAGAAATAAAAGCAGACGACAATAGTTTAAATTTGATGACGTCATGGCAGTGAAGGGGTTAAAATCCAATCACCGTTATGTACGATATACTTTAAACACTTGTCGTTTGCTCTTATTTTTCAAATTTGAATTCGGTTTAATTGTAATGAGTGACAAACTGTTCAGACCCTGATCAGACGCCATGTGTCGCGGCGTCTGATCAGGACAAATGTATCAACCATCAGTGGTCAACATGTGCAATTCTTCATATGCAAATTTATATGTTAACATCCTGCAGAGGATATACATTGCGTCTAAGCCTGTCCATACCTTGGGTGACAAAGCATCTGATCAGGTCCCAAACAGTAAAATTCCAATTGTTATAATTAAACAGTCTACATTTTCCAAAACACATCAACTGCTTCATTCTTTTACATTGCGTTTTTTTTCGTCAGACGACATGTATAGACAGACAATTTTATGGCAGTAACAAGAAGCTTAAATAACAATGCGTTTAAATTGAGCAGATGGCATGTTAGAGGATGTAACACTATGTTTCTGGCAGAGCAATGTTTTACTAAATGATGAGGATAATGAGTTTTATATAACGGCACATCGACACAGATTGTGTCATATTCATGAATGATGGGGGATGACAAGATGAGATGATAATGATTTCAAGAAGATGATTTTGGCTTATCTTATTCGTTGCAAAGCAGCACATATGATCAAAACCATCGACCTGCCTTCCTTTTAGTTCTTGGCGAGGATCTCTTATAAAAATAAACATCTACTTTGACAATTAAGCATTAGATCCGCAGCAAGGTTGGAATGACTCTGGGGTTTGCAAAAAGTAAACCTTCACTGTCATAGGCAATTAGACGAACGGAATAAAACATTTTTTCCGATTATCCAAACATTACCAGTCATTGCTTAACATCTGGCTTAGGGTGATGTTTTGGTGGAAAAAGGGTAAACTATGGAATGCCGGTCGCGACATGCCAATTGCTAAATGCTAAATGCTTGTTTGCCTACCGGTATTGCTAGTTTGCAATTTGCTAAATGCTTGCCAATATGCCACTTGCCAGTTGCTTAATGTTAATTGCTATTTGTCATTAATATAATATCGAGTGTTGTTTTGGGGGTCAACTTTGTACTGTAACACTGTCTAATCGACAAGATGGTGGTCATGAGTGTAAGCAATAAACCCACAATACTTTCTTTGCTGTGTTGACCAATTATGTCTATTGCTAAATGCTTGTTTGCCAATTGATAATTTGCCATTTGCTAAATGCTAATATGTCACTTGCAAGTTCTATAATGCTGATTTGCCAATTGCCAATATGTCACTTGCCAGTTGCTTTATAATTTTATACATGTATTAGAATATAGTCTGCATCTATTGTAAGAGAAACATGCTTTACGTCCACGGCAATGTTTGGGGACGTCATCTGGTGAAGCCTGGTGCTGTAGCTTGATCTAACAATTTCATAAAAGTAAGCTATTTGGATGTATTGGCATTTAGCAACTGGCAAAGCAGCAATTAGCATTTAGCAATTGGCATATCGTGACCGGCATTCCATAGTAAACGCAAACAATCAAATCTGGCAGTGAACGGCTTAAGCAGCCATTGAAAACAAAGTAAGTATAAAGTCCATATACGCCTTTGTATGAAATGGTTTAATGGCAGTTATATTTTACGATCTTTATAATTAATTACTGAGATTCTCAAGTAAATAATTATATAGTAAGACATACAACATATATCAGGTGGAGAAGTTGTTTGAAAACGTATTTAAATTCCAAGAACTCGTAAGAAATATTTAAGTAGCTTTACAACCTTTTCAGCTTCGTTCAAATATGTTTCATGTTCAGTCTTAAAGGCGCCTTGCATTAGATTATCATTTGCAGTTAGTTAATTTTATTGATCCTGAATAGTGAATTACTTGAGAGCGTTAGTATCGTATTGTAAAATATTTGATTACCATTTAACTTTAACACTTTGGCTCTTTTCAGCATCTGCTACCCGCGATAGTATATCCCGTATTTCTGCTTTGATATCTCTGACGGCCATTGACTCGGCTTGGTCTCCGATGCAAGTTCTCACGATAGAGCTCTATCCAACAGTGATCAGGTAATCGATTCACCTCTTACCACCAAAGTATCGTCTTCATAAGCAGGATCGTCTGCAATATTTGTAAAGTCAGTTTTGGGGCTGTTTTGACTGAAGAAATGTCGAAACGAGTGTCAAACAGTTAGGAATTTGACCAGACGCCGTGTAACGCGGCGTCTGATTAGGATCCAAACTGTTTGCAAAGTCGCCTTTTCGCGCCATTGACAGTGAGAGAGTTAACAACCAATCTTGTATTTATGACCATTCCTTGAAGCACGTGTACTTAAAAAGATCTCTAATCCTTAGTGACTGCTTAATACAGAATAACATAAAAAGAGAACATTCGAACAGGAGCTGAATTTATTTATATCTTCAATTAAGCAACAGTCTTTATAAAAACTTCCATTGAACGACCAAATGAATGGTCACTTAAAGTGACTTTGCAATCAGAGTTAGATTAAAAATAGTAATTTATAAATGTATGGCAAGCGCTTATAAAAGCAATTAAATATTCCTTTAGGATAAAAATGCATTTTCAAGGAAAGTAATATTTAGCTCTGGTGGGATTCGAACCGGGGACCCGTCATGCGGGGACAGAAAATGAACATTTGCGCATACGTGTTACCTACTGAGCTAAGCGACTATTCAATTAACGTCGATCGATTTAACCTAATTAACTGTACAATGATATTCCTTTCGGTTTATGCACGCGCATGTGCGAAAGATGCGAATGCGAATTGATTTGAACTATTTCAATTGAGTCTAGTAGACTCAATTGAAAAAGCGATGAAAAATATATAAATAAGAAATATTTGGCGATTTCTTAAACTAATCATATGTGTTCAATGCAAGATGCACGATAATGCAACATATTTGCTTTTATTTGAGTATTTTCTTTTGTTTTTGCAAATACACCATTTGGTTTTCAGTCTCTGCAATACAATGTTGACTGAGCTTGACTCATATTTTACAGGAATATCGGCTACGGTTTTCAAAACACGATGGCGAGAGTCGGTGCAGTAATTGGACCACAGCTAGTTTTACTGGTAAGCGCCTAGGTATCGCTACATCATAAACTCTTTCACTGCCAAGTTTTGTCGTCTGTTTAACAATCTCACCGCCAAATTATCGTCTGCATTCAGTGTCGTCTGAAATAATTTGTCAAGTCAGATTTAAAGCATTTATAGAAATATCTATACGAGTGTCAAAATGTTTGGATTTTATTAGACGCTGAGCGACGCGGTGTCTGATCAGGTTACAAACTGTTTGCAAAGTCGCCATATGGCGCCATTGGCAGTGAACTAGTTAACCCGGTCTCTGTCATGTACGCATACACGGATATTTGCAAACAGTTTGGATCTACGAGTATGTCAGACAATACATTACTTCTCTTATCTGGAGCTAAACAATTTCAGCTCGTTTATATGTTTATTTAGCCATTGCATTTACTCAAAAGAACTGGCACTGTTTGCTATTTCGAATGAAATGTTCTACTGCATGAACATACACGGCATTGTCATTCATGTATATATGTCTATGATGAAATATTCAAGATAGCACACTTGGAAATTGGTTGCAATATCCAGACATAACTGGATAATATATAGGAGCTTCTTTTCTTTATGGCACCGATAGCTCTGAGAGTAACACATACTAACACGGGGACACTATTAATATTTAATAATGCACTATATCTTACTAGTGAAAATATTAACATTAAATTCAATAAATGCTGTTCTAAGAGGAGGTGGTGCTTATGGGTGTCATTCGATTAGGCGGGCATTACTGATAATTTTTCCGCAAATTAGTTTTCGAACTCGGACAAATGCGCTTCAGCTAACCGACTGTCCAAGTTCACATTGCCGAACATCGTGATTAACTTTTAAACCTATTTTTAATGGTAAATTGTTTGATGCTTCTTTTACCAGTTTTTATTGTTTTTAATTTCAAAGAGTCGCAGACGTTAACACATGTATAAACAACAAAACGTTTTAAATACCACTTGTATTTATATATGTAAAATTGATCAATATATAATTTGACGTCATATTGAAATGTCGTCGATTCCTTATTTCTGTATTTGTGTCAAGTTGATGAGATGTAATGCGTACAATGAAATGTATTGTCACCTACGTCGACTGATACTACGGTACCAACTTAACTCGAGTGACAGTCGAACAGCGATGGCAGCGTCAGTAAAATTTTATTAATACTATTCATCTAATCAACTCCGGACTTAATTTTCTCTAGGTAGTGATGTATATTCAACATGGCGTGTTTGGAAAGTCTAGAAGAACAAAATGTGTGCGAAATGTGTGCATGAGGCAAACATTTCGACCAAGTTGTATAAAGATATAATGAGATTGGTAGACGCTAGAGCGTTAACAACGTTTTTCTATGATTGACCTAGTGACCTTGTTTTTGCCTAAACATTCTCCACATTCTAACTTTACCTATATTCTATAATGAAAATAGTTTGATCATATTTTAGTAAGACCAAGTGTTGTAGCCTCTAGAGTGATTACAAGGTTTTTCTTTGATTTGACCTAATGACTTAGTGTTTAATCCCACATGACCCACAGTCACACTTGGCCGAGATTTTATGTAGACAAACCTTCTCAACAAGTTTAATCATATCTAATGAGATTGGTAGCGTCTACCGTATTAACAATGTTCTCTATGAGTTGACCTAGTGACCTAGTATGTATTACCAAACACGACCCAAATTCGAATTTGCCCTAGATGTCAATAAGGCAAAAAAGTTCGACCAAGTTTCATTAAGATAAATTGAGATTTGTGGTCTTTGGATTGCAATAAAGGTTGTCTTATAATTTAACCTAGTGACCTTATTTTCGACCAAACATGGCCCACATTCAAACTTGACCTAGGTATCAATGAAGCAAACATTTTGACCAGTGAGATTTGTAGTCTCTAGAGTGTTAACAATGGTTTTCTATGATTTGACCTAGTGACCTAGGTTTTGACCGGATATGACCAACAATCGAATTTGGCCTAGATTTTTTCTACACAAAAATTGTCATAAAGAAGATCGAGTGAAATTTGTAGCCGTTAGAGTGTTAACGAACCAATTATGGACGGCCGAACAGACGACGGACAGACGACCAACATCGAACGATTCTTCGTACCAGGCGAGCTAATAAAGTTACTCGTTGCACTGTTTTTGCTAAACTACTGGAAATGATGGACAAATTTAGCATGTCATTCGTTTTGCATAAACATAGAAAATATGTTCCTTTACTTAATTAAAATCATATTTTGATAACAATTATATTACAGTAAAATCATACTGCATATCATAACAATCTTGCAACTCTGTTTTATACGCTCGTAGAATTGAGGCGTCTTCATCTTTCGAACACCCTCTTTTTTGTTTTCATGAAGCCATAAATGAGTCATATCTTAAACAATAGAAAAAGCAAAGTAAATATAGGATACCACTAACGAAAGATGTATGTGTTTGCGCTGTGACTGTAAATCCATCTTCTTTTGAATGGCCATGTTTCAGTTTACACTAAATTCACTGTTCAATGTACATGTATTTTCATCGTCAAATCTGCATGCTTCAGGATACCAAATTCGCTGGGACGATGTATTTTGTATGTGCAGTAACTGGCATTGTGTCTATCCTCCTTATTCTCCCTCTTCCGGAAACAAAAGGAGCTGACCTACAGGACAATATGCCGGAAAAAGGTGTGAGAAGAAACCAGATTGCCTGACGGGATTATTCAACAAAATCACCCAGGAAATCAGTGTCGATCCAGATTAGATAAACACTTTGCGCCATAACACAAACAAGATATACTGAACATTACTTATTATTGCAAAACGGTTTAGATCCCAATCATTACGCCGGGTAACTAGTATAGTTGTGTACTAAACAATTATCGACAGTAGTGCAAAAACAGATTTGGTAAGATGTCTAGTAATTTGATGTCTGGTCATACTTGAAACAGGTTTTTGTTGGCAGGGCTGCCATAAGTTGACATAAAAAATCCTAAGATTTCCAAATTTGCATTTTTCAAGTGCGATTTTACGACTCTTACCTTTACCCAATCGCCTGTGTCTAGTTTTATTGACACGTGGTTGCTTAAAGCAGGCGCATTCTGCTTTACTTTTAGCCTACTTTAAGCTACCATGTACTAGAAAATAAATCCGGAGATTTAGGAAAAATCCGGAGAAATGGCAGCCCTGTGTTGGGATATACGGGGAAAGAAGTTAGTTCTTTCCATGCCGATCGCCAATTGACTAGACAGTTTGATATAGATCACAGCGTCTGATTTGGATTCAAAATGTTTGCAATAGATATAATTGGTCTAGCACAAACTTACTCGTTGAATGTGAGGGTACGATCTATTAAAATATTTAAATTAAGCGAGTATGTCAGACCAACAATTTGATTGGCAAAACCACTTAAATATTACATAATTACGTGACATTGCACTTAGCCAAGGATAATGCTGTAACAAACACATATCTACTGGTATCAGTGATGTCGTAATATGATCAAAGGGTACATAAATACCATCATGCCCGTTACCATATATGAAAAAAGTTTCATGTCCAATTTAAATGACAGCAATTTCGTTACATATGAGAGACATAATTCGGATACAGAGAGCACGTGTTTTTGCACTCATGGTCAGTGTAAAGCCCAAACAAAGGGTGAGGTTTAATCCATTCTATGTTGAAGTGTTCAAATGGACTATTCCTTATTTGAATATAATTACCGTAGAAACCTTCTATTACGACCACTAAATTATGTTAATTATAAGGTGTTTACGACAGGTGACTGCTTAAAGCAAAGTGACAGTTAAACAGAAATCTCCTACAGGAGCTTTCTATTTTACTGTCACCTTGCTTTAAGCTGTCATCCGTCTTTTATACCATCAGTTAGCCTTCGTTTTAGTGGTCCTAATAGAGAGGTTTAACTGTAGTTGTGTTTATCTTTATGGCTGGTTTTAGAAAAAATAACGTTAAACATACAGTGTACACTCTTATCAGCCGGCTTCCAACTGGTCAAAAGGTCCACTGTCTTAAAAATGATACATGCTGGTAGATTGGTTTCCAATGTAGAATGAGCTAAACCGCAGTGTCGATAAAACGTGACTGATCATATTTCACTTACTGATTACCGTGTTCATGATTACGACCCGTACTCATATACAGTGGAGAATCTGTTATTCTTTCCCGTTTAAACGCAAACGTACGCAAACACAAAGCACTAAAACGTAGAAAAGAACAACTTTTGGACAATTCTGATATTTCATGTTTATCTTGGTGGCAAACAGTTGGAGCCTGATCAGACGCCGGGTTACCCGGCGTCTGATCTGGCTCCAAACTGTTTGCACTGCAAATAATAGTTTTAGCGTAAACGCGTTTATTGGGAAAGAATAACACATTCTCCACTGTAAGCAATAATTATTATACAGTAAAATGCTCTAGTACGACCACTACAGAGAAGGAGTGTTGATTGATCAAAGACAGGTGACAGCTGTAAGTAAGGGAGCTTTCTGTTTTGCAATAAGCAGCCACATGCCTTTAACACCTTATAACTAAACAGTTTAGTAGTCGTTATACTTAAGTTTTACAAGTGCATGTACACCTAAGCATATACAGGTACTAAGCGACCACGTATCGACGTATTGTGAATATCTCGAAAGACTTGAGTTGCATAATGTAAGATGATAATAATAACTAAATAATAATAATAATAATTATTATTATCATAATAACAGAAAGTAGTAGTAGTAGTAGTGGTAATAATGACCAAAAATGATAATGATGACATTAATAATAAAAATGATAATAATAATAATAATAATAATCTTTACAGAGCTTGTTTACAGTAGTTGTAGAAAACCATGATATGAACATTGACCACGATACATGTATTAACCATTGATCACACATGTGTTTCAAATGAAGCGATTGTCATGGATATACACAGTGTACTGTGTCTCTACTACCCGTTAAAGCTGAAGTCGAAAAGATAAACTTGATCTTCTCGACCTCATGTTCGAGTTTGGCCATCCTAAATCAATATTTTCTTTTAAATAACATCTGATCCCGATATAGATTAAAGTGCTACAGGGGAGAAGACGTTATTACTTTAAAATATTGTTAAATCAGTTTCATCCGGGACAATATTTGTGTTATTCGCGAATTTGTTGCATCACTAATTCCCGTTAAGAAATATAAAATGGAGTAATGTCCGATATAGGTATATCCGGAATATGGTCATTTTCTATCACAGCACCGTATTTATGCTATGTGTGACTACCGCAGGGTACGGTCAGTGTTTTAGTTATTCCGGAAGATGTATTCCGCGGGTTCATGTACTTTTATAGTCAGTCCGTAAGTTATCTTTGAAGAAGAAAGAACTCATCTTAGAAATCTGCTTTGAATATCGTAAGTTTTTGTTGTTTGTTCTTGATGAAGGTTTGGAACTAATTTAGAAGTATTGTTCTCTATTCGTGTTCATTAATTCGGTATGACATTCGGTATTTATACGTATTCTAGTCGTTCGAAGATCTTAGTAATTTCTATTCGACTACCCTTTTTGGCGCCATTTACAAATCGTTACTTTTCCTTTATTCGGCTGTCACGAATGGTTTAATTCTATTGTTCACCATTAACTTAACATGTTTCTATAACAACCCTTTAAACGTTTCAGGCACAACTGCACATAGTTATAAGCACAGGACAGAGTGAGAGGCCATTGTTGTGAGAGTTGTCGCGCCTAGCGTGATGACGGTGAAGTCATGACGTGGTGACGTCTCAGGAGATTGAGCTGCCATACACATATTATATTGGAAGTGTACTTGATAAATAAACTATAGTAAACTGCGCTGCCTTTGGTCACTATTCTACCCAGGATCATTTAAAGGACACAGTATTTACATTGGAGCCCCCAGTGAGGATCGAACTCACGACCATTTTTACAATATCCATATTCTTTGGAGAAGAGGGAAAAGGAGAAGTTTCCTATCAGACATGGGCATACGAGGTCAAGTGCTTGAAAGCTGAGAAGATATACTCAGATGAAGTTTTGCTTCAAGCTATTAGGAGATCTCTTCGAGCACATGCTGCAGATCAGTTGCGATATCTTGGAGTGAAACCGTCTATTGACACCATATTGGATAATTTTAATAGCACATATGGCATGGTTGAAACTCCAGAATCTATCCTGAAGAAGTTCTATGCATGTAAACAGAATTCTGATGAATCTGTTCTTAATTATTGCATTAGAATAGAGGAAATATATGCACAGGCTTTGGAGATGGGTGCATTAGCATAAGCTTCAGGAATGCTTAAAAGAGTTTTTTATAGAGGCCTTACATCTCAACTTAAGCATCTATCTGCATTTAAGTTTGAGACAGTAGCAGATTACAAGAACTTTAAGAAAGAGGTGCGACAAATAGAAAATGAATTAGATGATGACATCAGTAGGGAAGCTTCAAAGCCAGAAATCAAAACAAAATGCCATGCTGTAAACAAGAAAGAGGAAAGTGAATCTTCAAAACTTGGGAAACAATTAAATGATTTGACAACAATGATGGAAAAACTTAACACCAGAATGGAACATATGGAACAGGCACAGGAACAAAACATACATTCAGAACAACAAGCACACAATTCTCAAACAGAACCAACTCAACCAATATACCAGCAGCAGTATCAACATCCACAACAACAAACATACACACGCATGCCTTATCAACAGCAACAGCAAATGCAATCAGATGCATGGAATAGTCAGCCACCGAGGTACAATCAGCCTCAGCAACCATACACTTTCAGACCGTTAGGTTACAGAGGACGTAAACATTTCAGGGGCCCTAGGAGTTCTATGCCTAGAGGTCAAGGACCGTTCAGAGGTCAAGGCAGGGGAAATAATTCCTATGAGATACGTTCTCCCATTGCGGGAAATACCTTTATGCCTGAGTGTTGGGCCTGCCACCAACGAGGTCATTTAGCTAGGGATTGTCATTTAAACTCTTAAATGCTCGTATTGTGGGTCAGAATGTGGGCAACAATGAGGAAATTGACCCTTCAGCAACAGATAAACAGAATAACAGTAAACCTTCTCCTAAGTTAGTTGGTGGAACCAAAGAAGTTTTTATTAAAGTTGATGGTATTTTTACCACAGCACTTTGCGACACAGGATCTTGTGTGTCAACATGTTCAGAATATTTTTACAACAATAATTTTAAACATAAACTTTTGCATCCACTTGATAATATTTTAAACATAGAATGTGCAGATGGAAGCCAATTGCCATATAAGGGCTACATAGAAGCTGATTTAGAAGCTTTTGGTATATCTAAAGCCAAACAACAAACTTGTTTATTTTTGATAGTTCCAGATACAGACTTTAATAAGAAGACTCCATTGCTGTTAGGAACTAATATTTTGAATGAGTTACTTGATAATTGCAAAATGGAACATGGAGTTAGATTTCTTCAAAAGGCAAATTTAGTTACGCCTTGGTATATGGCTTTTCGTTGTCTTACCATCAGAGAGAAAGAACTTAGGAAGAACAAACATAGGATAGCAACAGTTAGGAATGCTGAACATCAACAAATTAGAATTGGACCTAATCAATCAATCAACATCAGGTGTGTAGCTGAAAAGGATATTGATCATCAACCAACTTGTGCAATTGTAACCGAGACTTTGCATTCTTCTCTACCACACTTTTTGGACTTAACACCGGCAGTCGTACATTCATCTAATGACAATAAACAAGAAATTGTAGTAAATATTTCTAATTTGACTACAAATACAGTCAACATTGCACCTAAGGCCATAATTGCAGAACTACAACCGGTTACAGTTGATGATACTGTTTATGAGGATAATAATGAGAAAGAAGAGAATATCTGGGAGAATATGCACATTGGAGGAGAATTAGAGGCAGAACAGGAAAAACAACTTAGAGATTTATTGAAGAGTCATGAGGACATTTTTTCTAAAGGAGATACAGACATAGGCCACTGTGATTTATTCAAACACAGGATAGAACTTCATAATGAGATACCATTCAAACAGCGACATCGACGCATACCACCTGGCATGGTCGAAGAAGTACGCAAACATTTGGAGCAGCTTTTAGCAGGAGGAATTATAAGGAAGTCTAAGTCACCATGGGCGTCCAATATTGTGCTAGTCCGTAAGAAGAGTGGCAAATTACGCATGTGCGTGGACTATCGCATGCTTAATAACAGGACAATAAAGGATGCATACGCACTTCCGAGAGTAGAAGACGTATTTGATTGCCTTCGCGGAAATTTTTTCTCAACGATTGATATGAAAAGTGGTTACCACCAGGTTGAACTAGAGGAACAACACAAGGAGAGAACGGCATTCACTGTAGGACCTCTTGGCTTCTTTGAGTTCAATAAGATGCCATTTGGACTCTCAAATAGCCCCGCAACGTATCAACGCCTGATGGAGGAATGTCTGGGAGACTATAATATGAAAATTTGTGTAATTTATCTAGACGACATTATAGTTTTCAGTGATACCTTTGAACAGCATCTGGAGAGACTACATTTGATACTTACAAGGCTTAAAGAATGTGGAATAAAGCTATCATCAGAAAAATGTTACTTCACACAGAGAAAGGTAAAGTTCCTTGGTCATGTTGTAAGTGAGCACGGTATCGAAACGGATCCAGACAAAATTACAAAGATAAAAGACTATCCAAGACCATCAAACCCGGATGAATTGAGATCTTTTCTGGCATTTTGCGGTTATTACCGTAAGTTTGTAAAGGACTTTGCAAAAGTCACTAGGCCGCTTTCAAATTTATTGCCACCAACTTCAGCAAAGAGGAAAAACAAATGTAAGGAACAAACATTAGACTGGAAATGGGAAGATGAACATCAGAAAACTTTCGACAAATTAAAGGAAATTTTGACAACCCCTCCAATATTGGCTTACCCAAATTTTGATGAACCTTTTGAAATTCATACAGATGCAAGTTCTCTTGGCTTAGGAGCAGTACTCTATCAGAAACAAGAAGAAAAGAAAAGAGTTGTAGCATATGCAAGTAGGAGTTTAACAAAATCGGAGAAAAACTACAGTGCATTCAAACTTGAATTTTTGGCGTTAAAATGGGCAGTATCTGAGAAATTTTCTGATTATCTTTTAGGCAATACATTTACAGTATATACAGACAATAATCCACTGACACACATATTAACATCTGCAAAACTAGATGCCACAGGACAAAGATGGGTTGCAACTTTAAGTGACTACAATTTCAACATTATTTACAGACCTGGTTTAAACAACATTGATGCAGACCTTATGTCAAGGTATCCAACCAAGGGTATTACCCCTGAGAAGGTCATTGAGAACAAGATAGTCAAGGCAATATGTAATACCATTCACATTACACCTTTTATTGAGGTTCTTCCAAACAACAATATCAATGTAGTTGAGGCAACAGATAGTCCGGGTCAGGACTTAGCTCAAATTGAACTGAGAGAGATTAGGATTCAACAGAGACAGGATCCAATAATTGGAGTCTGGTATCGGGCAACTGTGGACAAACAACTTCCACCTAGAACATTGACATCAGGTAGTCCTAAACATCAGACCTTGAGAAGACATTTCAACAATTTTAAAATGATTAGGGGTTTACTGCATAGAACAGTTCAAGAGAATGAGAAGGATTTAAACCAACTACTATTACCAGAAGTTTACCAAAAGCAAGTGTTACAGGGTTTACACAATGATGTCGGCCACCCAGGGAAAGACCGTACAGGATCATTGATAAAAGAGAGATTCTATTGGCCAGGATACATTGGCGACATAGATAAATGGGTTCAGAAGTGCGACAGATGTCTTCGAAGGAAGTCTAATGTTGCAAGAGCACCAATGGTCAGCATTGAATCAAGTTACCCATTAGAGAGGGTTTGCATGGATTTTCTGACTGTAGACCCATGTCAAGGGAATATAGAGAATATATTAGTAATAACGGACCACTACACCAAATTTTCAGTCGCTGTACCAACAAGAAATCAAACTGCAAAAACTACAGCAGAGGCGTTACTCCATAATTTCTTTTTACCATATGGAATTCCATCAAAACTACACTCAGATCAGGGCAGAAACTTTGAGTCGGATTTAATGAAAGAACTTTGTCATTTAATGGATGTTAAGAAAACCAGAACAACCATTTACCACCCAATGTGTAACGGACAGACAGAAAGATTTAATAGGACCTTATTAGATATGTTGGGCACATTAGATCAAGAAAAGAAAAGAAACTGGAAGAAATATCTGCCATCACTTGTATAACGCCTACAACGCCACAAAACATGTGTCAACTGGTTTTACTCCGTTTGAGTTGATGTTCGGTAGAAAGGCCAGATTACCTATAGATTCAATATTCCAACTTGAAAACAGACAAGACACTATTACATCAGATTACGTGAAGGATTTGAAGGAAAGGTTAGAAACGTCACATGAGATAGCTAATAAATCTCTTAGAAAGTCCAGACAGAAACAGAAAACACAATTTGATAAGAAGGCTAAAGCGACAGAGTTAAGTGTAGGAGATTCTGTTCTGGTGAAGATATTGGCTTATCAAGGGAAGCATAAAATCGCAGATAAATTTGAGAAAGATGTTTATAAGGTGGTGAGTCAGCCAAATATAGAGATACCCGTTTTTGTGGTGAAATCAGAGAGTGGTACGGAAAAGACATTACATAGAAACCATTTGCTTCTAATAGAGGCTTTAGATTTGGATGAAAGTGTAGTTGTTAAGACAGATGGTACTAAAAAAGATGGTCACCCAGTGCCAGCACCTAGGAAAAAGAAAATTCAGAATAAAGAGGTAAATAAAGAGGTAAGTAGGAGTACTGTTAGAAATAGACAGACTTTTGTAGAGAGTAGCGATAGTGAGGAAGATATAGTACTCACATATACGCGTGAGTCTGAAAGACCGGCCGGTCCAGCAGAGAAGAAAGAAACCGTCAAAGATAAAGTTGAAGAGGAAGTCGAGATTGAAGGGGAAGTTGTCACTGATGATACAGAGACGCAATCCGTAGAAGCAGAAGAAGAGGAGCAGAGTGAAAGTTCAGAAGACATCGGAATTGGTGATTTGGCTGCACTATTTGAAGAACCACCGCCACCTAAACCACCACCAAGAAAATCTTCACGTACAAAGAAGAAACCAGATTGGTATGGAAAGGTTGTAAGTAAGCAACAGACAGTCGCTCAAGAAGAAGCAGCTCAAGAGAATTGCCAATTGAAGGAGTTACTTCAGGAGCAGGCTGCACTTACTGCAAAGTTACTTCAAACAGTTTTAAAGTGAATATCTTTGTTATTTTTAGTCATTCGTATATTTATGTGTTTATTCAATTAGATTTGCATTTAAATGCTCAGGTATTTTTGTAATTGAATGTGTATTACTTGATACCAGTTTGCATTTCATTATCACTATAGTATTGGTGGTTTGAATTTCATTTGAATTGTGTTATAAGGTGTAATAAATACTTGCACTAGAAATAATTTCAGTTCATGAGTACATTTTGATAAGTATGTTGCTATTTGAATTGTACGATTTGAATAAAGTACATATCATGATACTTAGTCTCATTTATTTTTTTGCTACCATGTATTGGTGGAGATAGTGTTTCTTGTTTCATTTTAGTGAACAATTAATATCACTTTTGATATTATTTTTTTCAGGAGGGGAGGAGAATAGCAGAAATTGGAATATTTTTGTTAATTTCTGCATATATATATATATGTTTTAGTTTAGAAAGTATTTAGTACTAATAATGTTTTTTTCTTTACAGAAATGAGGAGATCAGATTGGAGTTCAAGTAATTTCATATTGTCTATAGTATATATTTTGTATTGTAAAGTGTATTCTGGATAAGAATGCTAGAGTAAAACAAGCATTTAATTTTCCTTTCAGGTATTCTTTAGTTAGAATGTTTGAAATAGTTAAACACTAATCTACTTTTGTATTTTGATATTGCAGGAACTATAACCATTTCTTGAATTGTTGAATTTAGATGTACATTGTGATTTGCTGTTTGTTTGATAGATAGCAAGACATGTTTACCTGAATTTGTATTGGATTGTGTGGAATGGTTTTTGGTATTCTGTGGTTCAGGGTTTGAAGTGTTTGTTGATTGGTCTTCTTGATTTGTTTTAATTTGGTAGTATATTGTGTTTGTTTTGAAGTCGTGACGACTTTAAGGAAGAGGGGGAGAGTGTGACTACCGCAGGGTAGGTCAGTGTTTTAGTTATTCCGGAAGATGTATTCCGCGGGTTCATGTACTTTTATAGTCAGTCCGTAAGTTATCTTTGAAGAAGAAAGAACTCATCTTAGAAATCTGCTTTGAATATCGTAAGTTTTTGTTGTTTGTTCTTGATGAAGGTTTGGAACTAATTTAGAAGTATTGTTCTCTATTCGTGTTCATTAATTCGGTATGACATTCGGTATTTATACGTATTCTAGTCGTTCGAAGATCTTAGTAATTTCTATTCGACTACCCTTTTTGGCGCCATTTACAAATCGTTACTTTTCCTTTATTCGGCTGTCACGAATGGTTTAATTCTATTGTTCACCATTAACTTAACATGTTTCTATAACAACCCTTTAAACGTTTCAGGCACAACTGCACATTGTTATAAGCACAGGACAGAGTGAGAGGCCATTGTTGTGAGAGTTGTCGCGCCTAGCGTGATGACGGTGAAGTCATGACGTGGTGACGTCTCAGGAGATTGAGCTGCCATACACATATTATATTGGAAGTGTACTTGATAAATAAACTATAGTAAACTGCGCTGCCTTTGGTCACTATTCTACCCAGGATCATTTAAAGGACACAGTATTTACATATGTGTTACTCTGTTTGTGTCTGCATTGATAACATTCTTTGTTCGAAATATACTTTGAATAAACTGTTTTGCTTCCATAAAATGTTTGTTTATTAAAACAATTAACTGTGTAAATAAAACAAATACCAGACAATGGAACAAATGTACTCTTCTTTATTTATCTACGTGAAATGGGAAGTAACTATAATATACATGAAACGTATGTGACAGACCTATACAACCCGTCTGCATAATACCCCCATTCCACGAGACGGCGATCTATGGGACAGAGCGCCGCAGGTCGCCATGCAGAGCGCAGATGTCACCAGGAGCGCTACCTGAGCGCAAATGGGTCGCTATCTGATCTCCATGATCACCAAGGTCGCCGTCGGTTTACTCCCCTGCACAAAGATCCGTGGCGCTCCGGCCAGAACGCCATCAGATCGCTAATTGATCGCCTAAGTCGCAATCGGAATGCTTCTTGATCGCCAAGATCGTAACTAGAGCGCTGTCGGATCACCTTAGAGCGCCACCATCATCCAACAAAGCAAATCAGTAGATAGTTCGCGCTCCGTGGCGATCTGATAGTGGGTCTCTGCATTTTAAAATACCCGATAGTATTTTCTATCAATATATCCAAATTGCATGATGTAACTCGACGTCTCATCCGGATCTAAACTGTTATATACCCATACAATGATGATACCGAAAAGTGTGTTAATATAATGGCGTTTAACATTGATTTTGATGTGCGTTAGAACATTTGTAGTAACAATTAAATGAAGAAACACAGATTTCTAGTGACTTATTGCAGTACGAACGTAATGCAGAAAGCTCTTATATGAATCGTCTGCTTTACTATATTACTGCATTGAGTAGGCACAAGTAAAAAAGAAAGCAACTATATGTATGGCTATTTGCCTAAATATCTTCTAGCGAATTTAAGACAAATGAGCGCGGCAGAGCACCACATGTCTTCATAGGATATCTCCCTAATTAAATCAAGATCGCTATCGGATCTCTTTTGAGCGCCATAGGTCGCAGTGGTCGCCATCGGAGCGCCAACAGAGCGCAATAGATCGCATCTTAGTCGCCTTTGGGCGCCAACGGAGCGCAATCTGATCATACAAGAGCGCAACATTTTTATGAATTGGGTGGCGACCAATGACCATGCAGTGGCCATCGGATCTTACAGATCGCTTACGGATCGCCATCGGAGCGTAATCTGAACGCAATCGGATCGTAAATGCCGTCAGATTGCCTCATCCTGAGGCGACCTATGGCGCTCTGTCGGAGCGCGGAGATCGCCATCGAGCGCCGTCTCGTGGAATGGGGGTATAAATGTTGTCCTGAATTAAGCTGTCGTATGCTGACAATACAACAAATGTATCATCTTTCGAATGGTTGCTTAAATCAGGTTTGGCTCATCTACAGCGTTTGTGAAAACAAGTCACTCATTTTGACTACACTTTTGAATACCAGCTTGTTCTCAGCTGCGCTAAAAGTATCTGGACCATTTTCTAACTTTTCTGCCTTTAGCATGCATCTAGCATGCCCATGGTGTATGTTTATACCTGGGCGAAAAAAATGTTCAGTTCTGTTCTGTCAAACCAATGACTTCCAAACATAACCCTTTAAAACAAAAACGAACCGTTTGCATGATACTGTTGGCAATCTACACAAACGGCCTTAGATGCATTGTGCCTAGACGAACAGGAATTTACAAATGGCGTCCAAATGAGTACACGAGCAACAACGAACAGTCCCGAGTTAATTTCTCTTCAATAAACCAACATTTTCCGATACTTAATGTATCAAACAAAGCAGCTCACATCTAAGCAGCCAAATCCTATTTTTACATGCGGTAAAACTGATGCATTTCAGTTAATAAGTACACTTTTGCGTGTGTTATTCCGATTCGTAAATAATTCGTTTGTACCCTTGAAAATTAAATAAACATTGGGGCGCAATGAACTATTATTGGAGAGTATTGAAGAATGTTAGATGTCGAACTTTAAGGTCTGTTTGCATGCTTAAGGACGTTGGACTCCGATACAGTTACCTGAACACGCTACACCAGAACGTGAAGAAGCTATTGTGACAAACACTTTGCTCTCTCCTATATCCAGCATTTTCTAGTCTTTCAGAATAACCACAATGGCAGTTAGTTTTGAAGACATCATCGAGCAGACTGGGGGCTGTGGTAGATTTCAAGTGATACTGAGTCTGATTATCCATTCTTGCAAGATAATCCTGGGGTTTTGTACGATGTTTATGGTGTTTGGTGCCAAAGTTCCCGACTGGTGGTGCATGGATGATATGATGGATGGAAATGAGTCCTGGCCACTGTCCATACATTTAAGTCAGTACCAGTCATGTACTTCTAATAACGGGACTGCTTGCAAAACCTTCAAGTTTGTTGAAACACCAAAAACAATAGTTTCGGAGGTAAATACAGTAAAGACTCGATTCTACGCACTCGCGTTACTTCGAACATACCCATATTTCAAAGTTAAAACGTGACTAAGCCACGTTTATACTTTGAAATACGGATATGTTTGACTTAAACGAGATCGACTTATCAACATTAACCTTACGAAATACTGGAAAGATCGATTTAAGCGAGTTCGTAGTATCGACTTTCGACTGTACTAGCGTGATGAATCTAATAACTTAACGTCAATGTTTCTATGAGGGGTGTCTTAGAACTTCGTAGTCTTTCGTTATAGAGTTCTTATTCTTTTAGATTAAATTTAAACTCATTCAACATTTACCAATTTTTATATTTTGTTAATGATTGTGCAAAAATGACGACGGTGTATATATCATGTTTGAATTTATGCACCCAGAATCTGGAGGACAGCTTACATGTCCGACGATATCTTATTAACGTCGAGCTGAATCTAGTAAATATTCTTTATAATGTTGGTACCAATTTTACTCATATTATGATCAAATTTCTAAAGGTTTTGCATTATGCAAATTTTCTGTGGAACTATGTAGATCAACTATCAGGCTATCGATGTAGATCTTCTCTCTTCATTGATCAAAGCGCTGACCTTTCCTACAATCCGGGCGTAACACTTTGGCAAATACCGCATTCGCTGTTTGCTTTTTCACTGATGCTCGTCCATTTTAAAGTCAGCCCTGTTTCTTAAATATAAGAGATTGGTCATATTTTGCACATCCTTCTTCTGTGAAATCAATTGTAGTTTGATGTAGGTAATTGTTAACGTCACTTTAGCAGGCATTGTCATTGATATGAATTATGTTGTTTTCTAAATAATTCAGTCACACGTTTGAACATAACAAGACTAGTAATGATATATTTACGTCTTGCTAAGGGCACAAGAAAACCAACAAACAGACTGCAATTGGAAAAATATTATTAAACATCAATACAACACTATGCAATTTTAGAATTTTAGGATGTATTACAATGGTTTCTAAAATGACACGCTCAAAAGTTTTATTTATCACAAAAGGCTTGTGTTGAATCGTTTCTCTTTTACTTTGTGTGACATTAAAATCTCACACAAGAACTAAGCGATTCAATACACAGGTAGAAATATAACACCAAAAGTCTACAACTTTCTATGACACCCATCGTATATTTCGATATATATATTGACATTCCATTGAACAAAACTACGTACTAAATATCTTCTTTTTTTATATTTCCAATACGGTGTATTCAAGACCGGCAGATATTAGTCGATGTCAACATCAATAAGGCTATTTTGACTGAAATGTTTCGTAGAACAATGGTCAATCTTAAAACAAAATCAACATCTGCTCACGATAAAGAAACCGGTATTTGTACAACCGAATACGCTTAAGTCGAATATGTCCATACTAAAATTGTATTAGGAACGGGTTAGTTTTACAAAAATTGTCACCAGAAATCATTTGGACGCGTGTCTTACATTTACATGGAACATCGGGCATCAAAAGCTTGATAATTTGTTAATGACAAACATAATTGCTGTGATTAAATATTTTCAGTGGAACCTTGTTTGCGATGATGATTGGGTAACGTCAACCATTATGTCAGTTCAAATGGCCGGTATGTTTGCAGGAGCAATTGCTGGCGGGCATATTGCAGATCGAGTAGGACGAAAACCGCCCCTATACGGAGCAATAAGTGTCGAGACGATTCTGTTATTTGTGATCGTATTTTCCAATTCGTGGATAATGTTTGCTGCTTTCAGATTTCTTATAGGTGTAGCTTTAGGTTTTCATCTAACTGTACACTACACCTTCCAATCAGAGTTTGTGTTACCACATTGGAGAATTTGGATAGTAGCCATACCTTCAGCGAACATAGCAGTTACAATATTCGCTCTTGTAGCTTGGCTTCTTCAGGACTGGATATACATTCATGTCGTGGCTGTGGCTGTAGGCGTAGCTTCTGTGACAACTTGCTGGTAATGAATGCTTGTTTTATGATTGTAATGTTTAGATAAAAACTGTGACAGTCTTAAATAATTAATTAAAAATTGTGTTAAAGTTCAAGTATAGTTGAATTAGCATCTAGTAATATAACATAGTATCAGTTACAACAAGTTATTTTAGAAACATATAATTGAAGAAAAGTTTATATACGGTTTGCTTATTATATGCCAGTAGAATTTGCCAGATTTCAATGAAAGCTGACAAACAGAATAGTAACAAAAATATGCTATTGGAAATAACGTTGCTTGCTAAACGATTCAGAGCCAAACTTATTTCTCTCATAGGAATGTGTGAATTCAAGTTATAAAATGTGTTCTTACGTTTGGTCGATCAGTCATCTTGATATTAACCTTACTATTCTTTCTTAACAGTGTTAACACTTACGTCAAATTTGGGTAAAGTATTTTTTTTCAGAAACGTTTTTTAGTACCCGGTGAGAAATAGGGCTCGTACGAAAAGACTGGGTTTCAATCGGCACGTAAAGAGTCCTTTGTTTTAAAGACACATACCACGGGAAACTACATTACATTATTATTGAGATCGTTCTATAAAAGTTAAAAGGGTTTTATATTTTACAGGCATATGATATGAACTGATCAGTATTCAGCAACTTTTACATTCGACATCTGAGTCACTACTACGTCCATCTGATGCAGACATATATCACGGTAGAAGCTTGTTCAAATATATGTTAAGCACTCTATTTGTTGGATGCTATTTTATGAATAGTTTTATGTACATGAAATTTAGCAGAACATTATTCGGCGAAAGTTCGTAGAAACTAAGATCTCTATTATTATACATAACTAGCACTTGCACTTGAGAAAAACTCATTTCCCATTGTTTATCCATATCCCCTTACAATAAACACAACTTACAGACCACTTGATCAATTTTACATACAAGTAGTAAATCTGTGAAAATTTGGAGCAAATCTTTCAAATAGTGTAAGATCAGTAAGCTTCTACATGTATACTAAGACGAAAAAGAAACGCAGGGTACCTTAAATATTCAACATTTTTTTATTACTTGTCTTAAATTTATGAAATTCGGTAAATTTAAAATCTTGGCCAATGTGCACAATATCCGATGGATAAAATTACGTAACGTAGTAAAAGTTCGCCGTGCGCGGGGTAAGTGGAAATGCAAAATACCCGTGTAAAATTGTGATTACGAGATATTCAATTGTCAAAATCAGTCATTGGTGTACGTTTCAAGTTGTCACATCGATTTTCGGAGTTAAGTATGCTTAACCGAAGTTCAGAGGGGACAAACTATTGCACTACTGTTGCAGCGTTGAGGTCGACAGCAGATTGCTGTTCAGTTCAAGTGCATTTCTCGACTATAGAACGTCTTGTCAGATGCATGCGAGGGACGTAAAGCCTTACAGACCGACCGCGAACGGGACGTCCGTATGTTACGACGTCACGTTAGGACATGACTATCTTCCTAGCCCACATGCGCAATCGCAGCCGTACAGTCAGTGAAACCGCTGATACCAGGTTAGGCAATCATGGTCGACATATCCATGCCGACACTGTACGAAACCGGCTACGCGTTAACAGTCTTCGAGCCTGGCGTCCTTACGCTGGTTTGCCACCTAACGCCCAGCGTCGCGCACGCCGTAGCGCGTAGCAATACAATATTCCTAAAACTTTCCACTGAGGTAGTGGAGACAGGTTCTCTTCACCGATGAGTTCCACTTCACTCTATATCGATCAGATGGTCGACGTCTTGTATACCGACGTCGTTGGGAACGCTACGCTGATGCATGCGCTCTCGAGAGCGATATGTTTGGCGGATGATCTGTTATAATGGTATTGAGAGGGAAGGCTAATAAAATTCATGCATAGGAGAGTCATAGCTCCGACAAATGATCGAGGAGACCATACGAGATATTGAACAAACTTCGATTCTTCAAGTACAGACAGTCACCAGTCACTTTACACTTTAACTGGAGGAGGCAAGGTCAATAAGAAACCATTTCTCATGACCTATTGCTCACACTGAAATAAAATGTTGTCAATATGTTCAATAATGATAAGTGGTTAACATAAAATAATCATTTTGGATATTCGATTAAGTTATACAACCTAAAATTACAATGAAAGTTAACCCTGCGTTTCTTTTTCGTCTTAGTATACATATATTCAAATTCAAGGGCCATCACCTCTGTCATAATGACTTCAGTCTCAATATAATCAACTAAATCGCCATCGGATAAAAGTTGTAAATATATGAAAGTTTGGAGCAAATGCCTTTAAAGTGTAGAAGAGGTAACGGGTCAACTCGGCCAAAAACCAACTCGGTCACGGTCCAACTCGGCCAAAATCCAAGTCGGCCTGGTCCAACTCGGCCAATTTTTATAAATTATTATTGCTGAATATAAATTAATATGGGTGAATAATATATGTTAATCTTAGACTTACACACTTCGAATAAAGAGTATATAATTTATATACATGTAAAAAAAGTAATTGAACTTCATGTACTGAAATGCTTCCTTATGTTGAACAAAAATTATTTATTTGAAGTTTTGGCATCGAAGATGGGAACGTGGAACCCGCTATTGTGAGCACAAATAAGATAAGACAATCTACGATAAGACGAATTTAATGTCGGCAAGATAATTTGCATATTCTATAATATAACAAATAGTCATGGACTATCACAATAATTAGTATTAACCAATGATTTATATTAACTATCACATATCTACATATGCTCATAGTCAAACCTATTTGCCAATATTAATAGTAATTTGCATAAAACAGTGAAGCTTATACAAATACTTTTCGTGTAAATATTATATACGACTCACATTACTTTATTACTTCTAGACATCTTACCCACAAGTCTAAATGCACGTGCTGTACGTGCACCATGCGATTAAATTTGACAATTTCTGTAATTATTTCACTGACTGAAACAATATGCAAAATAACAACGCAAATTAACAATCAGTTTGGCTAATATGGGCCATACTGGCCTACTTACGCGAATATTTCTGTAGTCTTGCTTAGTTCTAGGATAATCCTAACATAACACTACGATTCCTTGTGTCACAGCGCGAGAATGCAATCATTATCTTTAAAATATTACATGTACTGATTTAATTAGTTGCTGTCATTCAAACTGCCGTACTGAACCTTTTTTTATTTTAGACAGAGCGTTTATAAGCACTTATTTCTAAACTATCCTGACGTCAAGAACTTGAAACACACCTTGAATGATAGAAGCGCATAAAAGAACCCCATAATAACAGATAACGAAATTCCATTTTAGTAAGCAAACAACGGGTTTACTTTGCTAAGTCATACCTCTAGCTGTTTTATAAAACTTTTACAACTGTCTTTATCAGGTTTGTTCCAGAAAGCTTGAGATGGAAACTTGTTCATGGGCAAGTTGATGACGCCACAAATATATTAAAGTATATCGCTAAAGTAAACCGCTCACCTGTTCCAAAGTCAAGTGTGTTGAAAGAATTAGCTGAGAGTGTCAAACAACCAGAACGGACCAGCACAGATAGAACATACTCCTTGCTACATTTATTCAAGTCGAGAGATATTCTCAAGTGCACCGGGTTACTCATGTTTATTTGGTAAGGAAAGCTTATAATAAATAAATGAATGTTAAACAATTGTGTTCATCTTTATATTGTTACTTATATTCATTGTTGCAATTCAATTGAATATAAACCTGTTAAATTTTAAAAGTAAACCCTCTTTGCATTTAATACTCGTACTGAACTCTAGGTTTTTCCATAACTAGTTAACAGTGTATATGCTATTGCAAGAATTGGTTACTTTTGCAGATTTATTTGGATAATTAGAGGTGATGAGTAACTCGTTTGGAGCCTGACCTGGGGCCCGTTTTACTAAACAACTTACGCAAAATAATTGCGTAAGTCAAAATCGTTTAACTCTTATTTTTCGATCATAAACGTTTGCAAACAGCAAATAGCCAGATCAGAGGACGCACTAAAAGCGCATCCTCTGATCTGGCTATTTGCCGTTTGTAGCAAGTGATAATAAAAAATATAAACTAAAATTTAAAATTTTGACATACTCAAAAAATTTGCGTAAGTAGTTTAGTAAAACGGGCCCCTGATGCCAAACTACACGCTTGGTGTGTGATCTTGCTCCAAATTGTTTAAAGTGGACATCATTGTTTTATCACGCAACTGAGAAGGAGTAACTCCTTCCCTGCTTTACTCCCTCAACAACGGGGAGGAAACGATGATCACATTCAGGTTCATATGAACCTAATAAAAAAGGAGATGCTCCACTTGGGATAAATAAATATATTTGTAAAATTAGCTCAAGCAAAAACAAGTGTTTTTTTTTAAATCAATAGTATTAAATGATTTTGTTACCTTCTTTATGAACAGTATATCTGAATGTGAAACAACACTTTCCCCAATTTATCAGGATATAAGAATCTGCTTTATTATGCAAAAAAAACCATTGACCCAATGCCTTTTTTCCAGGATATTTATAGGAGTGGGGTCTTCCGGCATTCAATTTGGAATTCAAAAGTTGTACGGGAACCTTTATGTGAATATGATTATTACCGCTGCTATCAACAGTCCATTGCAATTCGTACAGATCTTTCTACAAAATAGGTAAATAAGCTTTGAGACAGAGAGAGAGAGATAGAGAGAGATAGAGAGAGATTTATGTATTAATGGGTAGGCACTGGGTGCGGCAAACGGACGGGGGATCAAACGAAGGACTATACGTAATACGTCCAGACCCAAGACGATTTACATGCAAGGCAAAGTCTGGAGGCATTACATTTTTATCTACAGCTTTACTGTGTCTTACTTCAAAACGAACTATTTTTTTAAAAAAACAAAAGCTGTCCATCTAACAATTGATTAATCAGATCATCCTTGAATAATTTTGGTTTCAAATAATATGTGTTTGTATACATTACTCTCTATCTACAACGACACAAAATGGGAGACACAGTTTGTTTGAGTTGTTCGGAGGGAGTCTTGATAAGGAGGGAAACTTAAGACTTACTTTTGCAAACAGCTTGATTCCGGATTACGCGATGTCCTGGATTCAAGCAATTTGTCACTCGTCATTATCATTATTCTTTCAAAATGTCCGCTTATATATAACTTAGAGAAAAACAGCAGACGGCAATTTTAAGCAGACGATATTGCATCAGTTAAAGTGTTAAATGTAATTGTCCTGTTAAGGGATATACGGAAATGGTCGTTGTCAGGAGGGAGTCGTTGTTGGGAGGGAGCAATGTACTTGTTACCCAATATTTGTGTCAAATGTGGAACTGGGGTGGGGTTTGGGCATTAATAACCATTGGTGATAATTCTAGTTTTTATCATCATATGGTTTTGAGTGGTCTCTAGTCCGTATTAGAATAATAAGAAAGCCTCGTTTGTTTCGAGATAAAAAAGCAAGATAACTAAATTTATTACATGTATATTTGTTTAGATTTGGGCGGAAGAAAATAGCCATTACGCTCTTTTCCATTTATATCGTGTTGGCCAGCGTGGTAGGGGTGATGAACAGATTGAAGGTAAACAAACCAGCGTATTCTTGTTTTAAGTTGCATATATGTACAGTCGAACTTCGATATCTCGAACTCGCTTAAACCGAACATTCCCGTATTTCAAAGTTAAAACGTAGCTTAGCCACGTTTTAACTTTGAAATATGGGTATGCTCGACCTAACCGAGCATGAAATAATGCAGTTAATGTATCGAACTATCGCATAGTACGAGTTCAGCAAGTCGAGATATCGAAGTTCAACTGCAGTTGAGAAGTCTGTATTAACTCTTTGAACCCTAGTCCCGCATATAGGCGTGCTTTTCAAACAGTGTATATGTGAATAGTACACATGTCCTATACAAACAGTGAAGACCCAGATCAGAGGGCTCCAAAAGGAGCCCTCTGATCAGGGTCTTCACTGTTTGTCAGAATGCCAAACATTTACAAAAACAACCCTTTAAAGTCAGAAATGGACTAGACTTAGATGGAAACTGGGATTGTCCATTTAAAGTTTCAGGGAGGAAAGAGTTAAGTCTGTATTAAGTACAGTTGAAATGTCATTAAAAACAAACGCAATGCAAATCACTGCAGTAAATGACAGGTTTGAAAGTGTAGACAGTTTGTTTAACCCTTTCATGATCAAATCTATTATGCGTTTATTACCCATTCACAGTTTCATTGCCGCTGCTTCAGTTTTGTTGTTTGCAAGATCGTTTCAAAGTTTAATGTTGTATGACATAAAACATATCGATACGAGTTTGGATTCTGATCTGACGCCGCGTTTTGCCGTGCTATATATATTGGGAGTGAAAGGATTAATTTCGTTTCCACGAGAAAAAAACACCATTGAATTGTGAAAAATGTAATGGACATATAAGTGTTACGTTTGGGATATTTTCAGAATCCTCTACCCGCGACAATATATCTAGACTTTCTGTTCTGATATCTTTGACAACCATTGACGCAGCTTGCTCTCAAATTCAAGTCCTCACAATAGAGCTGTATCCTACAGTGATCAGGTAACAACTAATCTAGATTTACCTCCCTTTAATAAAATTTAGCACCAGTAGTAACGGCTTTCTTAGTGAATATTGAAATCTTCACTTTCAATATCACAAAACTAAAACTGTAAACAGTTTGGTTACAATCTACATAGCACGATCTTTTATTTATCGCAAACAACTAAAGCCCGTGTTTTGTAAATGAAAAGTGTAAATTTTTCTCAAATCTAATGGTTGACCTCTACAGGCCTTTATGAAAGAAAATCATTCCTAAATACACATCAAATTTTTGTAACATGCATTCAGACAATTAATCAAAGAGAACAGTGCTTAATGCACTTATTTTGAATGTCAAGGCGTCATTATCATGACGTCACCATATGACGTCAATCTTGTTCAGAGGCACTATTTGCGAAAAATATCGGAAGTAGTGACCGCTAACTTCTATCCCGGGTTCAAATCAAGCTCAGGCTAACCAAGTTTGCCTGTAGTTTTGGTGATTAAGCTCTACTTTAAGTTAAAGTGTTAATTGCTTTTAAGAATTTCTTACCCTTAACTTATACTCCCACACAAAAAAAAGTTACTTTTCACCACCTTAAGTCATTTATGGTTCCTCCCTTCCCATTGATAAACAAGAAGGTTACTAAGAAAAATAAAAAGCTAAAATACTTTGTAGGGAAGTGTGTTATTTTGGTGTCAATGTTTTCATATTTTCATTATTTTTTTACTCATTTAAGTGTATAGGGGTGTAAATCAAAATGAAGAGAAAACACATTTTTGTCAGAATTTACCCCAAAAAGTTGGAAACGCCTAATAATTTGATGAACTGTGTTAATTTCATAGCCAATAACCGGTGTCTTCTATGTACCTGAATACATCTCAGAAGACATCGCCGCATGGAGTGCATGTATAGGTCGTTTGCAGTTCAAAAAAACACGATAAATCTTAGATAATTTTAAAACTGGTGAACGTATTTAAATGAAAGTTTGCATACACTTATGATGTGCCTATACCAACTCTGACAAGGAAATTCAGAATTTTTGATATTCTGACTAAAACCTTTTCTTCTTTGTTTTATATAAATTTTGTGTCGCTGAAAATGGTCAATTACGTGGGGTGTTATTGGCTATTACCTTGATCAAGTTTGTTTATATGGGAGAATATCCCCAGGTAAAATCCCGTGCTAATTGCTTCTGTCTGAAAGGTGAATCCCGTGCTGATATAGGTTGTTTAGTTGTACAAATTTAATTGTGAGGCCCCATTACATTTTTACTATGCTAAATCCATGAACTCCTCACCAGGAATAAAGAGAATTGCATTACTTTTCAAAACGAAGCTCTAACATTTCTACATAATACAGAGCTCCAGATAAGAGAAAGTAAATTGAACAAGTCCAACATTTTCTCACTCGTTTCCTCACCAAATCCTATGGTGTGATTACTCATCGAAACGATTCTAATGATCAAGTAGTCACACCATAGGGCTTAATTCAGAAATAAAGATTTTAGTTCTGGAAATACTCCCCTTATCTGGAGCCCTGATAATATGTATCAGTGTTCGAGTTGTATTGCAGTATTACGTTACGTTTTGTTTCCTTTAAACGAAAATATAATAAAGGTTAACGATCTGCTCTGGAAACATTCTGTTGAAAATTTGATAATGGTAAGTTTGTGTAGATCGTCTAGTATGAACATGTCTCTTCTACTAATTATCACATTTAGTTGTTTTGCGTTTTGTTGATAAAACTTTTATATGAGTGGCACATGGTTCGGATCCTATTTAGATACGAAATGGCTCCGTTGTCCGATCAGGATCCAACATGTTCGCAAATGACAGTATGGTCGGTTAATACGTTTAAAACGTACCCCAGTCAGGGTCTCGTTCGGTTAGTTGTAAACTACTATGGTATGCGATAGCTTAACGGTGAGGCGTTACGTAGTCGTGAAAGAAAGGCTGTTGAATAACTTGAAATAACCCTTCGGAAAAGTGTCCCTTAGAAGTGTAAACTTTATATAGAAGTTATGAATAAAACTTTTTTATTACGAAGAGAAAAAAAATGTTATTTTTTGTCAGAGTTGGTATAGGTATATCATAAATCTATGCAAAATTTCATTTGACTTCGTTGTCTTATTGTGGAAATATTTAAAAATTGTCGTGTTTTTTTGAACTGCAAACGACCTATAACGTTTAATAACGTTCTTATTCCAGCTGGAATGCGTTTGCCAGATCATCAAAAGTGTTAATGTTGTTATTTGACCTGCACTTTTGAACCAGCTCAGCCCAAATGTGCCTGCTAGATTGGGTTTAAAACATGTGACAAACTGAGTCAAGGCAAGACGTTAACATCATTTTATGCAAGAAAGTCTCATGTTATGTGTGCGCAGTATCTGAACGACGGACTCGTTTTGGGCATGGATTCTATTTAGAAGACGATTTATGATCGAGTGATGAACCCAGTATTGTCAAGCAGTGACGGCTGCTGTCATTATTATTATTATACCAGATTTATATAGCGCTCTTTTCACACAGGGATAGTGCGTTCAAAAGCGCTTAAAATCGATTACGTAGGTATCATGCGGTCCTCACGTAAAGATGTTACACGGGGGTGACCTGCTATTGGAATATCTCTGACAGACAAAAAGATGTTTAACCTAATCCTGAGGTTATAAATTGTCTGTTTGGTGCAATCAACGTCCCAGGCGACGTCGGTTACGAGCCCTACCCGTAGCATGTCAACAACTTAGTTTCGCTCTGCCAAAGCTATGATTTTTCTTTCCGATACTTGTCGCTTGTACAGTTTTGTCGGGTGTAGAGATTCTAATTGAAGCATGTACGCATGTGCACGTGCAATGTTATGAATACGTTTTATCCGTTTAGAGGCTAAGGTAAACACGTATGGTCATGCTTGATTACACAGTAATGACCTACCGATAATCAAACAAATTGCCTCTTTTCCCATTTCAACATGGTAAATGCTTTAATCATTCGACGAGTGTCAAACAGTATGGACCCTGATCAGACAACGCGTACTGCGGCCGATCAGAATCCCGAACTGTTTGACACTAGTTTTGGAGTAGTATCGATCTCAGCAAATCTGAGATGATAAAAGACGTTAAACTTTTTAATCATATATAGGCTATTGATGATTACGTTTCAAAGATTTTAAATTAAAAAGAGTCAGTCATTAAACAATAATGCAAACAAGAAAAAAATAGCACGACAATATGGAGGTGAATTTGTAATTACAGTGGAGAATCTGTTATTCTTTCCCAATAAACGCGTTTACGCTAAAACTATTATTTGCAGTGCAAACAGTTTGGAGCCAGATCAGACGCCGGGTAACCCGGCGTCTGATCAGGCTCCAAACTGTTTGCCACCAAGATAAACAAGAATTATCAGAATTGTCCAAAAGTTGTTCTTTTCTACCTTTTAGTGCTTTGCGTTTGCGTACGTTTGCGTTTAAACGGGAAAGAATAACAGATTCTCAACTGTACCTCAAGATTAATTTGGTGGGGAAAGTATTAAAGCCCATATGTTTATAAAACGTTTATATAACATCGCAATGGTTTTATATATGAATTGGCTGAACAGACAATATTCAGAATTTTAAACATGTAGGGTTTAAATGCTTATCCAGTTAACCATTTCGCTCTCAATGACGCTTAAAAGCGCGTTTGCAAACAGTTTGGATCCACTCAGATTGCTTGCCACTCAGATTAAACTAAATTGTTATGCATTTGCGTTTCGTTTGCATTTTATATGGGAAAGAATAACGTCTTCACCACTGTATCGCCTGTTCATATTTCAATATCGTGTTACGCGGTCACTTATTTAACCGTTTCATGATCAAATTATTCGGGAGATTTTTACCCCTTCACCGCTTTATTGTCGTCTGCTTCATTATTTTCTGCTTCAAGACACGTTTCAAGTTAGATTTTCGGTTATATAGCTTAATAAATATCGAAAAGAGTGTCAAACGGTTTGGGTCCTGATCAGACGCCGCCCAACGCGGCTTCTGATCAGGACCAAAACTGTTTGCAAACGCGCTTTCAAGCGTCATTGAGAGTGAAAGGGTTAAGAACCTTAGATACCACTGAAGACACATGAAGGGTTACGCAAACGTACGCAAACGCAAAGCACTAAAACGTAGAAAAGAACAACTTTTGGACAATTCTGATAGTTCTTGTTTATCATGGTGGCAAACAGTTTGGAGCCTGATCAGACGCCGGGTTACCCGGCGACTGATCTGGCTCCAAACTGTTTGCACTGCAAATAATAGTTTTAGCGTAAACGCGTTTATTGGGAAAGAATAACAGATTCTCCACTGTAATTCAAGATCACAAAATGCAATGATTACTGCTTATCTTGTAATATGAAACAAACCGGAATACGTACCGACCCTGGTTCTCCTCAATATATATGTAGGATTAACTCATATATTTACAGGAATATCGGCTACGGGTTTCAAAACACGATGGTAAGAGTCGGTGCAGTCATTGGACCACAGCTAGTGTTCCTGGTAAGAACCCAATTATCGCTGTGTGTTCAGCCCCATCACTTTCATGACCGACTACAAGAACATTTGCAAATAGTTTGGATCCAGATCGGACACCAAATAACTTGCTGACCGTAGGACGAAAGGTTAGACATATATTATTTCTTTTACAAACCAGTGGCTTTATATTGTAGCTTAATTCATATTGCTCGTATGAATCATATATTTTCTATTGTCTTTTCTCGCGTTGTGTGATCTTTGATCTATGCCATATGGTGGATTGGTAACAATATACGTTCCGTTATTTCGACATGTGTGACAAAAACTCGGATCCTGATCAGACACTGCGTTATGCGATGTCTGATCAGTATCCTAACTGTTTGCAAAGGCCTTTCGTGTTTATTTAAAGAGAACTATATAGGACCTTTCTGATTTTTTGGAGCTGTTATGGGAACTGAACTTTTATTATTGTGAATGTTCATACTCTATAATACACTTTACCATTGAACTAGTACACTTGATATTTGAAAACAGTGTATACGCTGATCAAGGATGCATTAAAAGACCATCTGATCAGGATTTGCAATGTTTTGTTATATTTGCAATATATTGTAAAACATCCTATGTAGTAAAAACTTGAATAATTTCATTTGAAACAGGAAATAACAATTTGAAAGTAAGGTGTTAATCAGTTCATTTGATTTTCATCGTCATTTATGCATGCTTCAGGATACTAAATTCGCTGGGACGATGTACTTTGTATGTGCAGTAACCGGCCTTTTGTCTATTCTCCTTATTCTCCTTCTTCCGGAAACAAAAGGAGCTGACCTACAGGACAAGATGCCGGAAAAACAGACTAGAAGAAATCATATTGCATGACGGGATTATTCAGCAAAAAAACAAACCATCCAGAAAATCAGAGTAGATCCAGATTAGATAACTTCCCGTAGGAATAAATATAATCAGGCTTTATTGACATCGAATATATTTTGAACCAGTAATATTCAAGTAGTATGCCAGTAAAAACATTCTAGGCAAGAACCTCAAAAATACACCAATTCTTGCTAGAAAAAAATGAATAGTTTTGTGAAATCATGACACACATGCATCAAGACGGATTATGATAACATTAACAGTGTTGATCTATTTCATAAAATAACTTTTGGTGTTTGGGTTTACAATTATAGATATAAGAGTAAAACTTGGTTCTGATATCTCTTGACTAAAAATGTGTGTTGATGAGGTGTATGTACATGTCTTGAATTGACATTGCACAACTGTTCTTGGGTTTTGTGGCGGTCTAGCAAAGAACCATAAAAAGAAAGTGGCTGATTGATGTCTGACATCAAATATTGCAGACGGATCAATCCTGTATTATTTAATCTGCATCAAATTACACATTTTTATCAATTTCCCTTGACGTCATTCTGATGATCGTATTATGCAAGACTGACTGCATTTTTCTGCTGCATTCATTAGATGGATCCAATATTGCCACACCACAAGTAAATTAGTAAAATGCAAATCCTCGTTTATTCATTTCTTCTTCTTCATTTCTCTTCTCTTTTCTTACCGAATATCCACTTATTCTAACTGTTTGTATAAAACCATTTTACCCTGAGTAAGGCAGTGAAGGGGTTTAAGGCAATGTGTAATATAGATTTGTATTCAACTTTATAAAATGCATGTTTCTGCTATAGACACATCAGCGTGTGCAATAAACACTTAGAAAGCTGGAGAGATGGTTTATTCAATAAAACCCTCCTTCGATTGCTGCTATACACTTAGTGTAAATGTTAATATTCCCCTTTCCTCTAACGAACGCACCTGGGTCCGTTTCATAAAACTTCGTACGACAAATTTTGTGGTAAGTCGGATTATAAAAGTCTAAATAAGTATTTATTTCTACATCTAATCATGTCTTATGACATACCTTAGGAATCGTCTTGAAAAGACGATTCCTCAGAGATGCACAATACAGGATTGGATAAAGAAGTCAGAAATTAAGTATTTTAATGTTTTGACTTAAGGCCGTTTTTGTCGTACGACGTTTTTAGAAAAGGGCCCAGCTACGGGCCCCACTTTATCTTAAAGAGACTCGCAACCAGGTGGTGTATTTGCAAAAATAAAATAAAATACTCAAATAAAACCAAATGTGTAGCATTATCGTGCATCTAGCATTAGAAATTATGATCAGTCTAAAAACATCCTAAAGAAATGTCTTCAAATATTAATTTTTTAGATATTTTCCATCGCTTTATCCGTTGCGGCTGAGGCATAAATCCGATCTTTCGATACACACTGAAGTACGTTAAATCGATCCCAAAGATATAAATAGCCCAGTGGCGGAGTGAGCTTAAGGGTTGACATTTTTGCTTTTCTGTCCCCGCATCCCGGGTCCCGGGTTCGAATCCCACCAGAGCTCAATGTTTTTTCTTTTATTGAAATGTATTTTTTAAACTGAATTTCTTATCCAAAACTTACTCTTACCAGTTTATATAAGCTTTGACATAATTTACAAATTACTATTTTAATGCTAAATCTGGTTGCGAGCCTCTTTCACTTATCAATGTTACAGGAGCACTTTATTTGTCCAGGTAACTTGTTATTCTGTAATGTAACTTAAACTTAATAATAAGTTTAACTATTTGTCATCATGTATTTTGCAAAGGATACATTCGCACCATATATTTCAATTAAAAAATATGACGTTCAGTTATTATAAATGCAGTTCTTAGAGGAGGAGGAACCACGTGTGGGTGTGCAGAAAAGATTCCATATGGACATGAGAGAAACATTGAGTTGCATTTCGTCTGAGGAATTGGTAACGGTGTCAACAGGCGTTTCTATATCGAAACAGGTTAAGGTTTGAGAGCAGATAAACTGACAGCTGCAAAACATTTACACATTAATTTTAACACTTTAATTATATTTGCTTTTGAATATATTTATATACTCTGACCTTACCGCAGAAAAGTAGTGCGTAACAACACTGTGTACGTTGCGCTTCGATGAGTCAGTGTTGTCTAGTACAAAATCCGTATTCATCGCAACAAAAACATCACTTGATAAGTCGCGAGTTGTTTTCTGAAAGAAACCGTAGCAGTATCATTACAAAGAGAGAACGTAAATCATTTGTGTTCATTAAGAGAAAGGGTGCAGAGGGGAGTAAAACGAAAGACAGAGAGGGAGAAAAAGCAAGAGATAGAGGAATATATAGAAAGAGCCACCCAGACAGACATCCATACAAACATACAGAGACAGAGAGACAGAGATAAAGACAGAAATTGAGATAGATAGAGAGAGAGTCGGAGAGACAGACAACGACAGACAAAAATACGCATAGAAAGAGAGAAAGAAACAGAGAAAAGACAGTAAGAAAGACAGATAAAGGGACAGATAGACAAGCAGAGACAAAATTAGGTAGACACACATGCAGACAGAGATAGAAATAGAGAGAAAGAAAGAGATAGACTGATAGACAGATACACACAGACATTCAAACAGAGAGACAGAAATATAAACAGAGAGAGAGAAGAAAATCACAAGTCAAACAAATACATTAATAGAAATGCGCACACTCACGCACTAACAGACAGACAACTGGACAAAGAGAGAGAGAGAGAGAGAGAGAGAGAGAGAGAGAGCTAGAGACGGAATTATTACTAAATTCTTAAGATAATGTGTGAAGGTAAAATGATAGTAATAATAGTACCTTTCCTATGTATTGGTGGGTTGAGTTCACCCAGAAAAACTCATTAACTGATTTCATCCTCAGTTTAGCCACTTCGTTGACCCCATAGGCAGTTGATTCTTTCAAAGGCATGACCGTGCAGTTTCCATGCAGTATGTTAGACCTGTCGAAACAGTGTCATATCTATCCATTCACCCCTGAATCTTCAAATGGAAAGTTTCTATCTTGAATTAAGTGTAATCAATTCTGGTACATTTTGTACATTTCGTTGCAATGCATTCACGTTTAGTTTCGTTATTATACACGTGTATGAATACCGTCCGCGCCATTGCAACCTTAATTTAGAGAATACCTTCTGAAAAAGCACTTATTTCCGTGATGGAATTGGTTGTATTATAGTACGGCGCCTTCCATGTTGGACTCGTGTTAGTATTGTCAACCCGCACCAATGAGTGTGTTTTATCATATCACACCTGAAAACAAGCAACTCAAACTAATATAACCAACAACAATGACATAAACTAGCAATACAATAACAACAAATGGCGATCTTTGTAGTACAGAATATATCGAACTCACTTAATTCAAACTATCCGATTTGTCGACACATGAATTGCATTATTTCATGCTCGGTTAAGTTGGATATACCCGTATTTCAAAGTTAAAACGTGGCTTAGCCACGTTTTAACTTTGAAATACTGGTATGTTCGACCTAACCTAACTATACGCTAATCAAGCCCAAAGTATAAAATGGAGAACTTTCTCATAGCTCTAACCACATGCCGAAAGCAAAGCAGAGAACAGGTAAACTACTAGGTCATTGATAAACATATTAAAAAGCAATGGGGATAAAATACACCCCTGTCTTAAACCACTGTTAACACCAAACCAATCTGAGCATAAAGAATTTACTCTAACACACGATGAAACAGATGGGTATAATGAGCTGATGGCAGTCAACATTCTACCCTTAATACCATTGTCATAAAGCTTTTTCCAAAGCATATCTCTATTAACATAATCATAAGCCTTTTTAAAGTCTATAAATACACAGTATGTCGACAGCTTCAGTTTGTTTCTGCTGTCGATAATACTGGTTAACGTTAACAGATGGTCCACTGTATTACGCTTTTTCCGGAAACCATTTTGTTCATCTTCTATAATATTATTAGTTTCTGCCCATTGACTAAGTCTATCATTCAAAATGTAGCAGTAAATTTTTTACATGGAAGATGCTAAGGCTATTCCTCTATATGACAATGGTTTTCTTTTATCAAGCATAGCAGACTTTGGAATGGGATTGATGATGCACTTCCCCCATATTGAGGGAATAGTACCTGAATTAAAACAGACATTAAAAAGAGGGTGTAGAAACAATACCGCTGTGTCGTTTGTAAGCGCTTCAGCAGGTATTTCATCCACACCACACGCTTTACCATTAGTAGCTTTGTCAATAGCTTTCTTTCTTGACTTCAAGTGCATTTATGTTCGTATTAAAAGAAGCTGAATCATCAATACCATTCGCAAAACTATGTCCATGTGGTGTATGAGTGTTAGGTCTATTAAACAACGAGCTAAAATCTGATTTCCATTTATCTTAAATCGTATTTACACAAAATGAAGAAGAACCGTCTTCTAGCAAAACTTCATTTGGAATTAAATTATTTTTACTGTGATATATACCAATTTTTCCGATTGATTTCCAAAATTTGTTTTGATCAACTTTACACTCATTCAACAATTCATTTTGCATGTTATACCAGTGGTTACGTTTTGCCTGTACTTATATATCCAACTGTTTCCTTACCTGTATACAATGTATATTCGGTTTTCAGGATTACCTTTAAATGTTTGTTTGAGCAACTAAGCCATCTTTGTTCAGCATGAGACAACTGGAACCACAGATCAGATAAACGGTTATTCCACCAAGGTTTACCTGGTCTGTGTTTCCTTGCACAGCTATCAGTACTTATAGTTCTATAAGGAATATCACAATACATTTCATTCTTTACAAAAGAACACCACTCATCATATATACAAGCTATGTCAGCTTGAGTACGCATGCCTTGTACCAACTTATCCATTGTTTCAACAACTTGTGTCAACACCTCAGGCTTATCTAAAAACTCTTTACTGAACCAACTACGATCAAACTTGTCATATGAGTTACAACTGGTTTCGTTTTGCTTAGCAGTTGGTGTCTCAATACACTATATACACCAGGATAGCAATGAATGATCTGGCATGCTTGTAGGGGATAAGCCTGATATGTTGTCACAATTGTTGATTACATCGGTTGTTAATGTAACGGTAAAATCTGAAAAAATATTCAGCTGTTCATGGCTGACCAACCAACAATCAAATACTGACGCACCTTTTGTAGAAACGGAAGTAAAACCATTCTTAAAGCAATTCCTTCCATTTAAAATACACATATTCGAGTTGATTAAAAAATATATGAAGATCTCCCCATAGCCATTTACAGTAAAATCTAAAATATCCCTTTCTGGTAAATTATCTACCCCTCTTATAAAATCATCCAGATTTCCTATTCTGCTGTTAAAATATCAAAATAAAAATATCATACCGTCATTCTGATAGCAATAAATATATTCAAGCAATTTCTCAAAGAATGCATTGGCATCAACATGACGTGAAGAGTTTTGAGGTTGAAGGTAGCAAACACATGGGTATAGGTAAAAGTTGTCATATCTATGCGTCATTTTAAGCCATAAAATACCTTCTAATGTATCATTCATGGTAGTCATATCAAATATACTACATAAGGATTTCCTTACACGAAAGCCAACTCCACCAGATCCTGTTCCAGAGTATCATTGTTTAAAAGTTGTGTTTCGGCTTTTCCTAATATATCAAAGTCATTGTCTAAAATACAACTGGAACATAAACTAAAATTATCTGAGTTTTTATCACAATTCCACCCTCTAACATTCCAAATCCCAGCCTTAAGCTAATACTGGCGTCTTCCCTGGTCCCTCCTGTTACCGCCTCTACCACCACCATAATGTTTTCCGCCCCCGCGATCTACATTACGAAAACCTTCATCTCGAGTGTCTCTCGATGTACCCCATGAAGTGCCAGAACTCTGGCTACTAACGTCACGTTCTCGGACCTGTTCCCGTGCATTGGAATCATGTCTCCTGTCTGAAAACCTAGGCTGCGAGTCCCGAGTGTTGTCACTATTGGTGTTGACACGTACCACTCTAGAACCTCGGGCGGCTAGATCTCCACAGTTTAATGTATTGATGATGTTTCGAAAGGTGTTTGCCATAGCTCGATCCGCCTGTGACTGGCCTTGGTGTATAAATACTTTAGAGTACTGGCGATGTGTCTTCAATGAAGAATTATTTGTCATAAGCTTTCTTTTATCGTCATGTGACTTCATTCTTACAAGAACTACACCAGGCTTTGACACTACTTTAGACACTGGCTATGACAAAGATCATACATACTGATACTTGATGCCTTTCAGGCGCGTAGCTGCCTATACGCAAGTACGCAACTGAATCCACATGATACTGGCAAAATTAAAATCAAAAATAGATCCACATCTAGAAATCTCTGGATCTACACAGATCATGATCTAGTGTCTATTTTTTCTATATATATATGAGTCAGTAACCAACAACAGAACGAAGATTATCAATGGTATGTTTAGAAAGTTTCAAACTTTGGTTAGACGCAAAACTTTTCCGTGCGACCACTAGATTAAGTTAATTATTTTGTGTTTTAGGCATGTGCCTGCTTAAGGCAATGTGAGAGTAAAACAGAAAGCTCCTTTAGGACCTTTCTGTTTTACTTTTACATTGCTTTAAGCTGCCACATGTTTTTCATACAATCATTAAGCCTTATATTAGCGGTCGTTTATTGAGGTTTCTACTGTATTCTTTAAACTATTTTACCCTTGAACAATTCAATTTCCATTTTCCTTATTTAACAATGATTATAACAATATACCTCAAAAGGACAAACACTGTAAACCCAGTTCAGCCGATTCTTGGTTGAGCCTTCTGACCAGGGTCTTCACTGTTTGCAAAGGACTAGTGTACATACTCATCACTGGTTATAAAATAAAGGAAGAGTATAAACTAGTATCATGTTAAGTACTGCGTCAGTGTAATGTATACTGGATAATTGTTTTAAGTGTTGAAATTTGATCCTGAAATTTAGGGTTGTTTCTATAGATAAACTGCAAAAAAAATAAAGCCCTCTGACCAGGGTCTATACTGTTGCCTCGGACTAGTGTACGTACTCGTCACTGATTGTACATGAAAACTATACTCGTCGCCATGGATGAGTATATTAAGTACTACGTCAGAGTAGTGTCTGCAGTATTTAAGGGTTGTTTCAATAAGTATATTGCAAAATTACAAACAGTGCAGACCATGATCAGCTTCTGAATGAACCCTCTCAGTTTGACCAGGGTACGACGTATACACTGTTTGTAAAGGACTGGTGAATGTTTGTGAATGACAAGTGTATTCGTTACTATTGTTGGGTATATCATTTAAGTAGTACGTCAAAAAATGTTTTATTTATTGAAGTTTAATCCTACCATTTAGGGTTGATTCTTATAATACATTGCAAACTGACAAGCATTGCAGACCAAGATCAGATGGCGCTTGATGGAGCCCTCTGACCAGGGTCTTCACTATTTGCAAAGGACTAGTGTACGTACTCGTCTGGTTTGTAAATGAAGAGTAGATCCATTATTCGTCAATAGGTTTGAGGATCATGTTAAGTACTACATCAGAGTAAAGTCTGTTGAGTAATTGTTTTAAATGCTGAATTTCGAACCTCAACCCGTAAAGCAGAATATTGGACATGCAGGTGGCCCACTAGCTCTCATTTTCGCGCATTAAAATAAGAAGGGTACTTTAACATTACTTGTAATAACTTTTGTACTGGACAGTGTGCAAATGGTCCTTTTTTGCTTAATCATTTTCCTTTATGATGAAATTTGTTTTGAAAAAAAATATTTGAATAAGATTTTGGTCCTTTGTTAAGTTGAAACGAACCCTCTTAATCACATAAAACAAAGAATAAAATTCTTAAAATAAGCCTCGACGCAGTTAATATAACACGATCTTGTTCAAATATACAAATCGATATCAATTTTGTGTAAACGGGTTTGTATGATTGAATATGTGTTCTTTCTATTGATATAATCTAAGAATTGTAAGTTAATGTTAATTTGGTCCTTTTTTAAATTGAGAATTAAATTAATATTTTCAAATTGTCATCGGGTCTTTCCGTAAAACTTCTTCGGAACATATCGAACATATTTAACGGTCAGTGATCAGAGCCCCTTGACGTTTATGGTGGATGTTTATAAAAGTGTCATAAATATTACCCTTGGGGAATTAAGACCCTTCCTAACTATTCCTGTTTAGATTAGCTTTTAGACTCAGTAGTTGTTTCAATTGATACGAACTTCCAATAATCGACAGAATCAAGAACAAAAATGTATTCAAACGTTAGATGATCTGATTGTACAAACTCACTTGTGTATTACATTTTTACTTTTTAAGTTTAAATCTATATTCTTAAGATAGTACGATTTAATCTGATCTGACTTGATTTATACTAATTGCTAGGACTCATTATAAATTATGTTATAGTTTGAATAAATGAAATAAGTTTAACATTAATTTGGCATTTACGTGATTATCTAATGGGGCCCTGCCGATATACAGAGTAATTCCCCTTGCGGGTTTCATTCCTTGCATGCTGGATAGTGGTAAACCAGGTAGACTTGTATGACATAATCCGTATAAGTTGATAAGCTCTCTCTCTCTCCCCCTCTCTCCCTCTTTCTCTCCCTCTAGCACATACACTCTCTCTCTGTCTTGTATGACATATTCAGATAAGCTCTCTCTCATTCTCTTTCTCTCTCTCTCTCTCTCTCTGGTATGACAGATTCAGTATACGTTGATAAGCGCGCGCTCTCTCTCTTTCTCTTTTTCTACATCGCTCTCACAAGCAAGCAAACAAGCATACCAGCGAACAAGCAAGCAAGTAAGCAAGCAAGCAAGCATAATTCTATTTTGTATTCTCGAATACCTCGCAAGCGTTTCGAAAGAACTTTTGTATTGAATTACAATGCCGACGTAATACAAAGACCATTTAATTAATGTCGAACGTAGAATGTTGTCTCCACGTTGGCAGTAATGTGACGACCTCGAACTAGTTCAATTTCAGACAGTTGTAAAATCATCTTATTCAAGTCATAAATACATTGTACAGCGCTACCTGTCTACAACGACACCCAATGGGAGACAAAGATTATGTGCGTTGATCAGAGGGAGTCGTTACAGGGAGGGAAATATGCTTACATCTGCAAACAGCTTGAATCCAGATCAGACGCCGCGTTACGCGGCGTCTGATCTGGAATCAAACTGTTTGTGACCGGTCATTTTATTTATTCCATCAAAATGTAATTTTGAGAGAAAAACAGCTGACCATAATTTGAAGCAGACGATATTGCAGCAGTAAAAGTGTTAAACATTTTGTCTTGTTTTGGGAACAGCCGTAAGGGTCGTTGAAAGGAGAGAGTCGTTGTTTGGAGGGCCGTTGTAGGGAGGGAACACTGTATATTGATAAGATTTGTGCATAATGATTTGAATGTCACATGTGGTTTTATTGCATTCAATTTCTATTACAAAATTAATGCATGCTGGTGTTGCATGCCATATTTAATGTACACAAACAATTTTAACTGCACCCGCTATTGAAAACCAACACTTGATTTAGTTTGAAGAAAGAACCAACAGCACTACCTCTTTGTCGTTATGGGTAATTAGATATAACAGCTTAGGAATCTCTTTCTCGTTCTTCTCTGTCATTTTTCTCTCTCTGTATAACCCCCTTCTCTCTGTCTGTCTGTCTGTCTCTTTTGCATTACTTTCTCTGTCTCTCTCTCCACATATATACATGTATCTGGATTTGTGTCTGTCTCTGTCTCTGTATGTCTGTCTGTCTCGCTCTCTCTTTGTCAGACTCTCTCTTTCACTGTCTCTGTATAGCTGTCTCTTGTCTTTCTTTGTCTGTTTCTCCTTTTGTCTTTTTCATCTCTCTCCCTATTAATTTTATTCAAGAGACCATTACCCCATTAAAAAACCCTTTCATGCCTCTAATTTATCCCTTCGCTGAAGAAAATAGGTCCAATTTATACAGTAGAATATCCGCCGATCATCAACCAATTGATCCATCGAAGCGATTTATGGAAGTAAACATTTCGATGTAATACGTTGATATTATCTAAGGAGGGACAGCACGTTTATACCGATGAATAAATTGTCATGGTGAAACGTGACTTACCATGCTTTGATCGCTGGTTGGCGTGTATATGCAATTAGGCTCCTATCCCCTACTTAAAAGTTTATATTGCGGAAAGGAATATTTTGTGCAAAACCGTAATTTACTACCTTAAAAACTCCAGATCCTGATCAGATGTCGCGTTAAAGTCCCAGAAACAAAGACAAATATACTTTTTTGCAATACAGTTCTCCCTCTCTACCAAAACGCTTATTGGGATCAGATGTCTTGTTCGTTAGGTATGGAAAAGATAGGTAGTATTTAGCATAAATACAATGTCTTGTTTTAGCAACAGTTGCTACCATTATTTTAATGAGGGTAATGTTGTGTAGCACTGTCGTGAGAAAATTTGATTGAGATCAAGTAAGAAAAAGGAAGCGACACAAGTTTACAGCGTCTGTTAAGCAGATCAATTACACTCAATTGATAATACCACGAGCTCACTCAAGACGAATTTCTTAAAACTTTCAAATATCAACTAAAGAAATAAACGTTAGTTCTACTAGATAACGTGCTTGTTATAAAATGTTACCATGGAGAAATTATTGTAATTTCTCCATGCTGTTACAAACTATTCAGAGCGACATGAGACATTGCATACCTCAGCGTTTTATCCGAAGCAAATGTATAAAACATTTACCCTTAAACTGCTGCATATGACGGATGACGGATGACATTTACATAGTTATTTAAAGGTTAAGCATTTGCATTGTGATCGTGACTTTATTACTTTTTGCAAGCAGTTTGGATCCAGATGAGACGTCGCGTATCGCGGCGTCTTGTCTTAATCTAACAATTTTGACACTCGTCCTAAGTGTATTCACTTACAAATGTATAAATCTAAATGTAACAATTTTTGCAGACGAAAATATCAACAACATTACAGTAGGATCAGTGTTGAGCAAGACTGTGTGTTTGTAGTATCATGCCTAGAGTTCACTACCTCTATAGTTTAGTGATAATATGCAATCGTTGAGTACAATTAATGAATATATGATGGACACCACTCATATTTTAAACAGTGTTGATCCTAAACAAACGCCGAGTTATTATGAGTAATTATCAGGATCAAAATTCTTTTATCAGGATAACCTTGATGATTTTAATTTACTAAAAACAAAGTGGAAAAAACAGAATTGCTTATTGTTTATAGTCATTGCCAACATTTAGCATAAAATGTTTGTTTCTGTTGCCGTTGAAAAGGGTCATAAATGATGATGAAATTTCATGACTATTGCTTGTGCATCGTCTTATCAACTTCAAGTGCAATTTACTATATGCGTCTGCAAATTGCTCTTCGTGACCTGGCATGCAGGTGATAATTTAATTTTTTCGGAACACATTTTCGCTGATCAAGGCAGGTTGAAAGGTAAGTCATGTCAATTAAGTCAACAACGTTAGCTAAAACGTTTTGTGTTTGCTGTTAGTTATAGTCGGACAATCAAGTAGAGGATGCCTTTTCCTCAAGGATGAAGGGACCCATTTATTCCCAGTGGATTCTTCAATGTTTATGTATTGGATAAATCCATTTTTATCAAAGGGATGTCTGGTTCAAATTTTCATTTTGTTTTATATTTAAATTCCTATCAGCAAACAGTGAAGACTGATCAGATGCCGCATTATGCGGCGTCTGATCAGAGTCTTCACTGTTTGCCTATGTCCAATACATGAGATCGTGGGCACAAATGGGTTAAACTGTGCGCATTGAACATGAGTTGATTGGAATAGAATTTGCAATAGTTACAAAATCAGTCGTTGTCTTTTACATATCGTTCAATGTAAATTAAGCTCGTCATAGATTTTCTAGGTGACCATAATTGAACGTGTGTAAATGTGTGTACATTTAATGGGCTAAACACATGCCTAAAGCAACATGATAAAAGAGCTGACAATCAATACATTGCAAACACTAAAGTTATAGCTAAATGTGACGTGGAATGTTCTGTTAACGTTTGTTATTTTTGCAACAGTACATGGTTGTTCTTATTTATTAAAGTTACTTAAGTAGGACTAATGATGGACTGCATTTCTGACGCGGCAGCTAATCTTGATATCTATTGTTTGCATCGTTCTAAGGCATATTGATGATTTTTTCTATGCTTTATTTATGTCACTATCATAAGAAAGCCTAAAACTTGGCATGGTAAGAATGTCAGTCAAAAGCTGTTCAATGTTAACGCATTGAAACTAAATACCTTATTTGTTACACACTCTTTAATTTTCACATTGTGATATTGTTTTTGTTTGACTTGCAGAACATCCGTCATGGGAGTCCATCTTGAAGAAATCATCGAGCAAACCGGTGGATGTGGTAGATATCAAGTGATTCTGAGCCTGATTGTCCATTCTTGCAAACTGGTATTATGTTTTTGTTTGATATTCATGGTATTCGGTGCCAAAGTTCCTGACTGGTGGTGCATGGATGAACTGTCAGAGGGAAACCTTACCTTGCCATTGTCCACAGACTTAAGTCAGTACAAGGCATGTAGTACCAGAAATGGCACTACATGCAAGAACTTCAAGTTTGCTGAATCACCAAGGACAATTGTCTCGGAGGTAAACAAATTGACTTACGATGCAAATATAAATTTTCCAAATCACATACATTCTGGCATGGGAAGTCCGATGATGCGTCCGACATGATTTTGCACGAGTTTCCTCCGTCTAAGTTCAGTAACATTTACGACGCATACCATGACCATGCGCTTCTTTGGTCTTCATTGTTTGCAATTTCAGATAGTCTCTTTGTCACCCTGAGTAAGTATTTGGAAGTTTAATTGTAACACACCTGTAAACAGTCGCCAGCTTATTTCCTATAATCTTATGTAATTTCAACGAAATGAAAGGCTTTGAAAATCGTTGGAAATTGTAGAAGTTTATAATACTGTAAACCAAAATAGATTTATCATATTTGACCTAGAATAGCAGTTGAGACCGGTTCAATTATGTTCTGATAGGGCAGTAGCAGCGAACCCGCTTCTCACTTATGTGGTCTCGAGTTCGATCAAGGGTCGGGGAAGTATTAAAGAGGGTACATGGGTCGCCCGCACGAATATGTGGGTTTATCGGGACACTCCGGTTTACTCCCACAGAAATGACCAAATACGCCACCATTCGAGCCATCAAGATTATACGTAAATGTAGCCTGTTTCATAATCGATGTAAAAGAAATAAAGTTTAAACTTTAAAGGCCATTAACAAAGGAAACACCGACACTGTTATATTTTTTTAATGCGTAAAGGAAGATAAATCATATTTTGGTTATTTTTTAATGGAGTCTCTGATGTTTTAAAAATAAATATAACAGCCATAGTTTGTGTAGAACAACCATAGTATCAAACAGGGATAATATATAACTAAACTTTAGTATAGATTATCCCTGTATCAAATAACAAATTAAAGGTATAAGGCGATTAACAAGAATCAAAAACAAAAACAATTTTAACAACAATGCTTGCCACTGTTCGCCAAAGCATGTAACGTTTTCATTGCTGCAATATCGCCTGCTCTTTTTCTCAAATTTACGTTTTGAAAATTGTGACAGAAGAAACATAAAGATGAGTGACAGACAGCTTGAACAAAGTTCAGAAGCTGCGCAACGTGTCGTCTGATATCGGTTCAAACTGATTGCAATGTAAGCCATGCAATTTAAAGCACTCTAAAGGTATTCGTTGTTCCTTTCTATGGCAACTAATCTACGAATAACACGCACAATATTTGTCTCCCAATGGGGGTTATTGTAGATAGGGGGCCCTGTAATTTCAAAACATAATATTTGTTTGAAGTTCGCTAATGGGCAGCACTGTTAAGGTTCATGGCCGAGTATGACAATACTTATTCGTCCGACTTCACTTACGTCTTCATACAGCTATCCAGTTTAAAATGTAGCATTCATCACATTTTGGACGTACATGTAGTTGTAATTAGAACTCTGTCGACTACTGGCGTTTTATACGTTTAAAGATTTCAATTTATATAAATAAATAAAGACGATCGATTTACTTTTGAACATGTTCAAGTCGTTGTAGGGGTTGTTAACGCAAATACACAACCCTTTCTCTATATTCCGGTCAATTGCCATTTTAATGAGTTTGTATCAAGTAAATGAAAACAGACATATTTAGATAGAACCATTGCTTAATTATATATTATATTTTCATGTTTTCAGTGGAACCTTGTTTGTGATGATGATTGGGTTACGTCTACAATCATGTCTGTCCAAATGGCTGGTGTGTTTGTAGGGAACCTTGCTGGCGGCCAGGTGGCAGATCTAGTAGGAAGAAAGCCACCATTATACGGAGCCATGAGTGCCATGACGATCCTAGCATTCATCACCATATTTTCTAGTTCTTGGATAATGCTGGTCGTTATCAGATTTTTAATTGGACTAGCTACAGGTTTCCATTTGACAGTGATGTATAACATTCAATCGGAGTTTGTATTAGCTCGTTGGAGAACATGGGTGGTGGCAATGCCTTCATGGCACATATCTACAGCAGTATTCGCTCTAGTTGCCTGGCTCCTTCAAGACTGGGTGTACATACACGTCGTGACTGTAGGGCTTGGTGTAGCTTCTGTGGCAACATACTGGTAAACAGGAGTGTCCGCTTGTGGTCTTTTGTAAATGTACCTTAATATAGACTGTATTTATGCACCGCATAAAGGTACTAATTATACAAGAATACATGTATACTGACAGACATTAGAAACGCATCACCGATATATACACTGCAGTATGTACACTTTTTTGTATGACCTATGATCAATATAATATACCAGAAGGAATTTCAAATATCTCTGAAAATTATATTGGTGTTTTCAAAATCGATATTTCTTGGACTTGGGTAGATCCAGTCAAATAAAGGCAGTGTCCTGATTTAGCGGTTTTGGAAATTAGTGACGTTGCGTTTAGATCTGTCCCGTATGCGGTCTTCTGCAGCGGATTCCATAATATCACAAGAGTCTAATCAATATCTGCGTGTATAGTCCTACGGTGACGTCCTGGTATCAAATTTGCCTTTGAAACTACTGTTGTGAGGCGTTCTCGGAGATGACAATGAGGTATGAAATGGTCTTGACGTCGGGTAGCTTCACGGGATCGACCCGGTCTAGGTCGACCAGTAACACTACTTGTAGCCAGAAAATGCTGATGAAGGTGAAACATGTTCGATTGGAGCACACTAAAACGAAACGCCTTACACTCCCTTTGACTGGTGCCTGCTTGCAACAAGCCAACAATTAGATTACATTAATCTTGTCTTAGTCTTGGTATTGTTTTAACAATCAATAGAACGTCAAATTCCAATGGTAAAAGTAAGATAGAAGTAAGATAGTCTATAAAACTATCTAAAGTAAACATTTATACAAACCCAGTGACGATGGTTTTGGTGATATAGCATGATTTCCATTTGTTGCACGTGCCCACCGAGTCGGATACCACGTAGACCAATCGCTGGCAATGACGACTTGTGGGTTATAATGTTACCTAACAGGATGATTTTCTTACTGCTTACATTAAAAAGAAATTATTTGGAGAAAAAAATTGATGCGTTTCTAAAGTCCTTCAGTTTATATGGTTCAATTATGTTCGCATTGAACATTAATATGAAGCATTAAAGCATCTGCTATTTATATGGAAGCCTATATATAATTTAAAACAACAATGTCTAAGTTCACTAAAATAAGAGTAAAACCAATGACAGTACTAAGAACGATATCAGCTTACTGTAGGACACTGACAATATTAAAAAGCATCTAAAGGATATTTTTGCTTCATTTTTCTAGTCATTGACTAGTTATATATTAGATATTAACAATGATTTTTCTTTGAATGACTGTTCCGTATTTTTACTGTGGTTAATAAGTGCCCATATTATGGAGAGAAACTCAATAAGTTTATTCTTTCGTTTTAATCCTTTTCCTAAGTAATGTTTATTTAAGTTAGTATGTATACATGTATTCATATGTACTTCTGGAAATTAATATATTTAAACTAAGTGCCCATAATGTACGTGTTTTTCTTTTTTTACAGGTTCGTGCAAGAAAGTTTCAGATGGAAGGTTGTCCATGACCGAGTTGATGATGCCACAAAAATAATAAAATTTGTTGCCAAAGTTAACAGCAAACCTATTCCCGATGCAAATGTAATGGAAGAATTAGCCGAAAGTGTTAAACGATCAGAACAAACCAACAAAGACAGAAAATACTCATTGTTGGATCTCGTCAGGTCACGTGATATTCTGAAACGAACTCTTTTACTCATGATTGTTTGGTAAGTATCATACATATGAATAAATCTTCAAAATGATTTAACTTAAGAAATGATAAATTATCAAATTTATACCAGTGTTTTATCGTTGCAATAAAACACGGGTAGGAGTTAAGATGTGTAGTTATGAAATTACTAGCATCTCAACGACTACCCGTGTTTTATAGCTCGATAAAACACTGGTTTTAATTATCATTTCGATTCTTGCACTTCAATTTTTGACACAATTTGGACCGAAGCAACAGTGCCACATTTCTCGGCGGACGCACTTTCGAAGCCATATGACGTCACGTTAAGACGTAACAGCGCGTGCGTGTTTATTGAGAATTCAAACACAGACACGTCCCTTCTTTGTTTGTATAGGGGCGTGATCGAAGTGTGTTAGAGTTAATATTAATACAAAGAGTGTGTGTAGAAAGGCGTCATTCTTTCCCGTTTAAAGCTTATCACGCTAAACGCAATAGGATAACACTTGCAAATAGTTTGGATCCAGATCAGACGCCGTGTAACGTCTAATCTTGATCCAATCTGTTTGAAACTCAAATTTAACTTTTTTTTCATGTCAAAATCCATTAATACTGAATATTGGTCTTTTTTCGCAGACGATATACTCAGCATGATAAGGGTTAAATGATTTAGTACAATACAAACACGGGGAATAAAGTGAAGAAAATGCCGGTTTCTTAAAAATGTATATTTCTGTCTTAGAAGCGGTTTAATTGAAAGGGTAGTACATAAAGTACGTGTATGTAAGTAAATGTGGAGTGCTATTATTTAAAGTTACACGTTAACAAAACCCTAACACGAGGCAATACGGATAAAATGTCGAAAGTGACGGTTTCTAGAAAATCGTGATTATAAATCAAAATCTGAGTGATCAACAGTTTGAATCCTACAGTGGAGAATCTGTTAATCTTTCCCAATAAACGCGTTTACGCTAAAACTATTATTTGCAATGCAAACAGTTTGGAGCCAGATCAGACGCCGGGTAACCCGGCTTCTGTTGAGGCTCCAAACTGTTTGCCACCAAGATAAACAAGAATTATCAGAATTGTCCAAAAGTTGTTCTTTTCTACGTTTTAGTGTTTTGCGTTTGCGTACGTTTGCGTTTAAACGGGAAAGAATAACACATTCTCCACTGCCTTAAAATGAAATTCATGAAATGACTTAAAAACACCTTCAGTCACTTTAAATTTATTTATTGCATTGTAATGATCGGTGTATCTTAATAGTTACAAACTGCACTATTGAAACAATACATGTATATTAAATGTAATACAAACCAAGCATCTTAAATCATTAAAAGGTGCGTACAATGTTTTTGAAATAATTGTAAGATATTAAGATTGAACAAAATTATGCATATTTGGTATGAATGAACAACTGCTGTTGAAACAATGAAAAAAGTAGTTTCACACATTGCCTAAATCTTGTTAAAGGTTTCGAAACAATTTGTGTAAAAGTGGCTTGTCTATTTCGGTCATTTAATGAAAAGACTGAAAATGTCAGGCATTTTGTGAATTGACTAAGTCAAACAATCATTTCACGTAATGACTGAAATGTTTAGTCATTTCGTTAAATGACTGATTACACAGATTGACTGTGACATATACACAACGTTTGAATTCATACACGAATCTTAGCTACAATACTAAGTTAACACCGTCATAACGACCACCAACTACTGTGTTGGTTTCACAGTTTACACTGATTGTATCTTAACCTATTACACCCTGGCAGTGAGTAAACCCGTCATTTACAACCAGTTAATTTTTAAGAGTCCTAAATTATTCGTATTTCATTGTTTTTACGTGGCATAGTCACGTTGTAACTTTGAAATACCGATTTGCTCGCTTTAAATGAAATCGGCAAACCTGCACGCTGCGGGCGAATCTTTGAAATTTATTACACCTCGCTTTAAGTTTCAATGTTAATTTCCCATAGACCTTAAGTTAACATTTTGCATGTCTTTTACATCTATCCAAAAATATACTGTCACTCTTTATGATATTATTTTTGTGACGTCACTCTAAACGACATTATTTTTTTTCTCCGCTCTTAAAAAAAAATACTGTCAGCTATGATATGGTTGTCGCTATTGGAACGTAATAGAACGTTTTAAAGAGTGGTAACTCCTAATCAACTTTTGGCATTTTCTGTACATGTTGCTTCCCTTTGTCTATTCCTTAACGATTTGCCTTCATTTCGGAAGAGGATATTTGCCACATAAACAATGTAAATACACTGTTTCTTCAATTTACTTGTCATGACGTTCTTCTTTCTTTCTTGTTATATAATTATAAACCATGTGACGTCGTAAGACGGCGACGTCATTTCCCTTGTTACGTACATGTTCGCGCTAAATTGGTATTCACAACACATTTTCTAAAATACGAATGAGACGATTCCAAAGCCAGGGTTGATAAGCTCGGTGTAATAAAATAAATATTAGATGTCAGTTTGCGTTACATTCAAATTGCCAACCCTCGAAAACAAGAATGTCACCCTTGGTTACGCCTCGGGGTGACATTCTGTTTCTCGGGTTGACAATTTGAATGTCACTCAAACTGCCATCTTGTATTTATATAATGTCGGATATGTGTTTAATCCAGACGACAACCCGGGTTCTTGACATCTCATCTTGATCAAACTATTCGACAATCATACGGTATTTTTACAGATAATTGTAAGCATTGATCCGGACGACAATTATACTTAGAACTATTTTACAGGATATCATTAGGATTGGGTTCGTATGGTATTCAGTTTGGTGTTCAGGCGCTGTCTGGTAGCTTTTACGTCAATTTGGTTATTGTCACGGCTATCAACTCACCGTTACAGTTCGTACAGATTTATCTCCAAAACAGGTACACTTCGATAACTATTGAATACGACAATTATTAGTATATCTATATATTAACAAGTTAAATTCACAAGCAGTTTATGTCCTAGGTTTACTCTAATTGAACATTCTAGACAGTTTTGAATACAGGTAAATACAGTATCAAAAGGTTTTATATAGTATGCCTTTTTGACGCCCTTGATTTATGCTACCACTTTAACAAATAGTTCAATTTAACACAGTGATAAATATAAATCATACGAAGCGTGGCCTATATATTAGTAGATGGTAGCTTAAAAAGCTTAAAGCCGGTTGGTGGGAAAACAGATGCCCCTAAAGGCGCATTCTGCTTTACTCTCAGCCTGCTATAAGGATTTACAAGTTTTCAAAATTACAGTTTAACGAACAACTAGTAAGAAGCCGTCCGTCTTTAGAGATTCTTATGATACTTCATGTAGTGGTAGAGTAGCAATACTAAAAAATGAAAACAAATATTCACTTTGTTACAGATTGTTACAAATTTCGTCTATCTAACATTTTCCTAAGTACTGTTTAATACATATACACGTATACACATGTTTTTGTTAAATTGTGCTTCGAGAGGTTTGATGTTATTTTGTGACAAATTATATAGCAATAATACGGTAAGCAAAACTGGCGTTGTCGTAATGTTTTCAGATAATGTACTTTGCAGGTTTGGACGGAAGAAGGTTATTTATCTGTGTTTCTCAATATTCACCGTATTTGCGGGTGTTGTGGGTATCATGAATCGTCTAGAAGGTAAGGTGAAAATAATTTGCACGCTATTTTGTTCTAAACGGTTACAAACAAAGCATACACGGCAACTTAATCATACTGTGCATTTAATATACTCTTTCGGCATGAAATGTTGTGATTCGCGTTTAGTGAGAGGATTTCACTGATGCATTACTGGATAAGGTAAAGTTAACGCTTTATTATGCGAGAGCGACAATCTTAAGACACTGCAGTGTTTGTCTTTCAAATATTCAGACGAAAATGCGGCGTCTCATCAGGGTCTTCTATTCGTTGTTTGTTAATGTCTACGTGTGTACATGTAAGTAAGATAGTCTCATGACATGACTCATATATATATATACACACAAAGGTTATCCAAAGATACTACAGTGTGTGTCCATATGTACAGCAGCACATCTTTTATGAATTAACAAACAGGGCAGATATTGATAGGGTGCCGGGTAACGCGGCGTCTCATCAGGGTTTACACTGTTTGCTTATGTCTTATTTAGTAGAAACTAGGCTAATATTTGTTAATGCGGATTGACGGTGTTTCCCTGATTTGTTTCAGCGTCTTCTATGCGCGACAATGTATCAAGAATATCTGCTCTTATATCATTGATCGCCATTGATCAGTCTTGGAGCTCAGTTCAAACACTCACCATAGAGACATACCCAACAGTGATCAGGTAAAAGCAGTTGAAAAATCGCAATAATTTTCGTTTTGACAAAACTAGACTCGTACGCTTTCATAAATAGGAACATTTTATTTTAATCCAGATGGTACACCGTTTAGCGCCAGATCAGTCAAACTGTACATAATTAAAGCAAAACGCTGTTTATTTGGAAGGAAGAAACCTTCAACACTGTAACTTACCAATCCAAAATGTTTTCTGACATATCACAAGCAGCAATTGTACTCTAACTAGATGTTACTGCTGGCGTTTATGGGTAAAGTTGTACTCTATCTAGGTGTAGCTGATGGCGTTTATGTGTGGGGCTATACTCTATCTAGGAATAGCTGCTGGCGTTTATGAGTGGGGCTGTACTCCATGTATGTGTAGCTGCTGGCGTTTATAGATGTAGCTGTACTCTATCTAGGTGTAGCAATTGTCGTTTATTAGTATAGTTGTACTCTATCTAATTTACAAACAGTATACCTGTAAAAAGTACACATATCCTTCTTAAAAAGTTTAGACCCAGATTAGAAGGTAATTGAGTAGCCGTCTAATATTTGCATGTTTTGCTTGTCATTTTTCAATTGATAGCAAAGGTCAATTCCACATAGAAAATATTAGAGACAGTTAGGACTGTTGCAATTTCTTACTCATATCTTGAACCCTGCTCGATACACGATAGAATATAAATTTACCCATTGCGTTCTAGCAAAGAATTAACCCGTACGTTTGCATTAAAACAGTGAAGGTCCAGCTCAGACATCCCTAAACGACCCCTCTAGTCAGGACGTTATTGCTGGTCAGTTAGAATACTTAAAAAGTGAAGAAAAAATATAGAGGATATTGAATGAGTGTGTTTATTAAACGAGTTGGATAAAATAATATGTTGCGAGCCTTGGCGAGCAACATATCATTTTATCCAACGAGTTGGATAAATTCACAAGTGAAAACACACGAATTTAATATCCTATTTATCACAAAAACACCAAATGACACGAAAATCCGGACGGTCTTACTTTCGTTTTGCCCTCGGCTCTTAGGTAAACGATTTGTCAGAGGAGTGTTTTGCTTTTATTCATCCGTAGATAAAAAACATCTATCCAACTAAAATAAAGAAAAACAACAACAATGTGTTGTGAAAATACTTCTCTGGTGCCATATTCAAATTTGGAACTCATATCTAATCTAAAATTTTTCTAATTGACTAAAATGATCATTTGACATTTAGGATCTAGTTTCGTTTTCAAAATTACGTTGTTATTGGAACATGACGTCATCATTATTGTAACGTCTACATTTGAAAAACAGTCTGACTCGCTGTTAACACTATAGCTCTAAGTAGCCTGATTTACAGCCTAAATTTGCGCGACTGCTCGGGATAATGCTTTCAGGACACTTGGAAATGTTTTAAATCCCTAGTGATGATCTTATTTTGTCTAGATTCTCTTAACTGATTTAAAGTCGGCGTAGTAGTACATGCACACTATTTTGGTGGTTCGAAAATTAGTATAAAATATATGCCCAGTCGGCCGTACGATTTTTTACGGACCTCTATATTTTGCACATTTATGTGATAAATGACATTATTTGAAAATTAGTTAAATTTTATTTCACGTTTATATGTTAACCTTTTCAGGAATATCGGCTACGGGTTTCAAAACACCATGGCAAGGGTCGGTGCAATCATTGGTCCACAACTGGCGTTCCTGGTAAACTTCTTTTTCGTTTTCTCACCGAAGTAATATTTAACCCCTTCACTGCCATGACGTCATCAAATTTAATTAATTGTCGTCTGCTACTATTTCTAAAATCACTTTTAGGGTATTTTGACTTAACAAATATTGAAACGAGTATCAAACAGTTTGGATCCTGATCAGACGCCGCATTGCGCGGCGTCTGATCATGATCCAAACCGTTTTCAAATAACTACTGTACTCGGGGTAAAGCAGTGAAGGGGTTATGCCGTTTCTAAAACATTTATCATTACCTTATTATCAACTGCACAACTAGATCTATCTACTTGATATTTAAGATAATATCACCAGCATGATAAGTGGTTTTGATTTAGATGAGACGGCGACTGACTCGAGGCGTCTTATCTATATCGAAAATGTTTGCAACTGTAATCAAGAATTCCTCGTCAGGTAGTAAAGGTAAATTTGATATGCAACAACAAAGCATTGTCTCTCAGAGAAATATTAAAAAAGTATTTATTATGGAGACTCTTGAAAATAATCATTTATGTTGAGGCTTCTTGAAAAGAAATCCACAGCAGTTGCTGTTCCAGTAACTTAGGATAAATAGTCGCTATTACATTTTTTTTACATACATATGATATGACGTCATCAATTGTACACAATAGTCGTCTGCTTTTGTTTATCAAATTTAAAATTTAGATATTTTGACTCAAGAAATATATATAATTTAATGTTTAAAATTTTGGATCCTGATCCTGATCAAACGCCGCGTAACTATTTTACTCGGGGTAAGACGATGAAAGTTAAGATCAACACAATCAACAGATACGATTCAATTACGTAATTTACCTGAAACTGAACATACCCGCTTTTTAAAGTGAAACTGATATTATGATTTTCTACTAAAGCGAGATAAACTAGTTACTGAGATTCGACTATAGTAAAATAAACTCCATTTCGACCACTAAAACGAGGGCTAATTGCTTGCATAAAAGACAGGTGACAGCTTAAAGCAAGATGACAATAAAACAGAAAGCTTAAAAAGGAGCTTTCTGTTTTACTGTCACCTTGCTTTAAGTAGTCACCTGCCTAATAATTCTAATATCTGACACAATTTAGTGGTCGTAATAGAGAGGGTTTAAGGTATACATGTATATCAAACGCGTCACAGTCATTTCTGTATAAATTGATCCTCATTTCAAGAGGCGGATAGGTTATCAAAAACAAAAAACTACTAAATGAAGTATAAAAATATTGCAGAAAGCTCCTATAGGTTTTTTTTGCATTACCTTTATCCTGTATTTAGCAACTACCGGTATAAGAAACTCCAGATTAAAAATATATACACTTAAATTAGGTTTGAGTGTACATTATTCCATGTTTTAGGATACCAGATCCCCAGGGGTGATGTACTTTGTGTGTGCCGGGATGGGATTTCTCTCAATACTTCTGATATTCCCTCTTCCGGAAACAAAGGGAACAGACCTTCAGGACAAAATGCCAGAAAAGCGTGTGAAAAGAAACCAGATAATATAATGAATATATTTGACGACCCGTATTGTTTAGAAACGTGCATGGTTTAATTTACTAAGTGTTACTATCACTAATACAGTGGAGAATGTGTTATTCTTTCCCAATAAACGCGTTTACGCTAAAACAATTATTTGCAGTGCAAACAGTTTGGAGCCAGATCAGACGCCGGGTAACCCGGCGTCTGATCAGGCTCCAAATTGTTTGCAATCAAGATAAACAAGAATTATCAGAATTGTCCAAAAGTTGTTCTTTTCTACGTTTTAGTGCTTTGCGTTTGCGTACGTTTGCGTTTAAACGGGAATGAATAACAGATTATCCACTGTAGTAACCCATACAACTCATTCTCCCATTTCCGGACAACAAAGGAACCGGCCTTCAGGACAATATGCCAAAACCATAAGAAAAGAAACCAGATAATATAATGAATATATTTGACGACACATATTGTCTAGATATACGCTCATGATTCAATTTACCAAGTGTTACTATCACCATCAGTAACCCATACTCCCCATTCTTCCTCTTCCGGATACAAAAGGAACTGGCCTTCTGGACAATATGCCAAAATCACGAGAAAAGAAACAGCTTATATAATAAATATATCTAACTTTGCATATTTTTTAGATGCGATCATATTTTTAGTTAGAAACTGAATTGCATTAATGCGATCCATCCTGAACTTTCACAATGGCAATTCCAGTTTCCAATTTAGTCTAGTACCTTTTGACTATTTAAATGTACATCAATATAGCAAATAGTAATATAAACCCTCTGGTATAGATATTTACTGTTTGCATTGGACAACTGACTTCTCCAATGTACACTGTTTGCAAAGGACGCATATATATGCTTGACTAGAGTTCAAAAGATTAAGCAATTATTCTGCATGAATATTGTTAAAGGCAGAGGAGCGTATGGCGGAAAAAAAATTACACGAATCCCTTAGCAGCAATATGAATGTAATTTAACCCTTTACCTCATGGCCTGTTTCTAGTTTTGAAGACAGGTGACCACTTAAAGCAGGTTGAAAGTAAATCAGAATGTGCCTTAAGGCACATTCTGCTTTACTTTCAGCCTGCTTTAAGCTAAAATCTGCTAGGCTATATAAAATTGTTGTAATGGTAATTGTTCATGAGGTATAAACTGGAACTATTTTCTTCAGCGGAGGAATGAATTAAATACGCTAAAAGTCGCTTATGTGGGGTAAAGGGTTAATGAAAGTAAATAAACATGTATGTGTTTATTTATTCTAATATTGTTTTCGCTTAGTTAAAGTTTACTAAATTTACTTTCCGATTGTTTGTATTCATGATATTAATTAAAAAGATAAAATCTGATTAAAGCATTTACCCATTAGTACGCCTCTTCATTTATTTACAGTATCCTTCCACTAAAGTAAATGCTTCCACTTTATTCCAAAATTATAAGAAAAGAAATAGCTTATATAATGAATATATCTAACTTTGCATATTTTTAGATGCGATCATATTTATAGTTAGAAACTGAATTGCATTAATGCTATCCATCCTAAACTTTCACAATGGCAATTCCAGTTTCCAATTTAGTCTAGTACCTTTTGACTATTTAAATGTACATCAATATAGCAAATAGTAATATAAACCCTCTGGTATAGATATTTACTGTTTGCATTGGACAACTGACTTCTCCAATGTACACTGTTTGCAAAGGACGCATATATATGCTTGAATAGAGTTCAAAAGATTAACCCTTTACCCAATAGAAGCGACTTTTAGCGTATTTAATTTATTCCTCCGCTAAAGAAAATAGTTCCAGTTTATACCCTCATGAACAATTACCATAACAAAAATTTTATATAGCCTAACAGATGGTAGTTTAAAGCAGGCTGAAAGTAAAGCAGAATGTGCCTTGAGGCACATTCTGCTTTACTTTCAACCTTCTTTAAGTGGTCACCTGTTTTTCAAAACTAGAAACAGGCTATGGGGTAAAGGGTTAAGCAATAATTCTGCATGAATATTGTTTAAGGCAGAGGAACGTATGGCGGAATGTTTTTTACATGAATCCCTTAGCAGCAATATTAATGTAATTTAAAGAAAGTAAATGTACATGTATGTGTTTATTTATTCTAATATTGTTTTAGCTTAGTTAAAGTTTACTGAATTTACTTTCCGATTGTTTGTATTCATGATATTAATTAAAAAGATAAAATCTGATTAAAGCATTTACCCATTAGTACGCCTCTTTATTTCTTTACAGTATCCTTCCACTAAAGTAAATGCTTCCACTTTATTCAAACATGAATATTCAGCTCCTAGCAAATTGTACCTTAAGCGTGTATGAAACCCATAAGCGAAGTACGAAGTATTAAACTTCTTTTTTAACATTGGTGTTTTGTAAGAGCTGTTTATGATGAATGAAAAAAAAATGAAAAAAATAAATATATTGTGGTGTCCTTGTTTTGAGCTACAGCGATTTGAAAAAGGTTTGTCAAATTTGGACTTTTTTCAAATTTTACCCATTCAGAGTACAAGCTACAGTAACGTCTATTTCAAAACAAAACAAACATGGTGATTTGGATTTTCTTTATTTATTTCATGTCTATGGTGGTATTTTCACATATAGAAACCAAAGTTAGATAAAGCAGGCACCAGGTTTGAACAGTATGGATCCTCGAATATCAAAAATACGCTTTCTATAGGGCATGATTTTATTAGATTTTTTATTTTATGAAAAAAAGTAAAACAGTTTGAAAACGAAATAGTTCTAGTATTAACTTTTTCTTATATTCTACCAGATAAAAGCCAATGCTAAGGCAGTTCAAAATATGAAAAGAAATTGAAAGGTCAGTGTTGAAAAGTTTGAGTTATCAAAGTAAAAAGAGTTATCTGCCTTTACAAAATTTACAATAAAGTACCATATCAACGATACTTAGAGCTTTACAAATTTCACATTTGGTGCCTGTTTTCTATTAAAATTAGATTTTGTATGAAGAAATACTACCATAGACAGGAAATAAATAACACAAAACCAAATTATCATATTTGTTTTCGTTTAATATGGATTTTATTGAAGCGGGCTGTTTGAAAAGGACAAAATAAGAGAAAGTGGTAGGGGTAAATTTTACATGGCCGTAAATCCAAATGTTGTTCACCAAAATGTATACTTTTTCTATTGTTTCATTCATTTTAACTAGCTCTTCAATACAAAACCATCATAGAGTGTTTTCATACACTTTGAAAATTTCCCAAATCCATGACTTTGATACACCCTTAAGTCAGTCTGAAAACAAGGCAAAGCGCGTCTTTAGGCACATCCTGTTTTGCTTTTAGTATGCATTAAGAAGGCACATGTATTCATAACTAGAACATGTTATGGGGTAAATGTAAAATATGAAAGTAATATATACGATGAAAATGTAATCTGACGCAAAGAAAAAACATGAATATAGCATCATTTCTGATAAAAAAAAGAGTTGTTAACGATTTCACTGGCAATGGCGTCAAAAGGGCGCATTTGCAAACAGTTTGCTTCCTGATCAGACAACGCGTTACACGGCGTTTTTTAGAATCCAAACCGTTAGCAAATAACTATCGTACTCGGTGTAAGGCGCTAATCAGGTTAATCCCGAATCTGGTTTTCAGTTTCTTTAGATAGAAAAGGATTTAGATTTCTCAACCACACATGATATTCTCAGTAAGAAACAAAATTCCTACACACATTGTCAAAAAAGGCTGTGGTCCCCTAACGTGATTGGCCCAAAATTGATTATCTATATACAACGATCGGTCGATCCGAAGTGTAAAGCAAAGTGACAGTAGAACAGAAAGCTTCTTTAGGAGCTTTCTGTTTTACTTTCATCTTGCTTTTAGTTGTCATATCTATTTTTACAATCAATTAGCCTTTGTTTTAGTGGTCGTAATAGAGAGGTCTTACTGTATGTATTTATTTGACACACCAGCACGGTAGTTGACATATTTTCATTTTACTAATCTAACATCATCGATTCTGATATCATTGTCTACTTTCGTCGACGCTAATGAACCATACTCTTGTAGCCTGTCCTGCAGCAGCTCGTCTTTAGTTTCACGTAACGGGAGAATTGTCAGAATGGATATGATTCCAACAATAGCGCAGATAATATACATGAGGCCAGACACTTTTGTATCCTGAAATGATAGGACATTATTATAATCCTTGCACAAAATCGTTCTTGTTTTATCAGCATTATCAATATCGTCGACTTTAATTTAAAAATATAGAATTTAAAGCATTTTGACTAAAGGAACATTTACATACATTATATATATACATGTAGGTCCCGCAGGCGTGGGGTGGAGAGGGTAAATGACTGCTACCTAGGGCTGTGTTCATTCTGTATAAATTATGTTATGGGTCAAATTTTTAGTTCTGGGGTTGTACCGTCGACCAATGCCGGTGTAACGCAGTAGAATGACCCACCCGTACAAAATGACCCGGGTCCTTATACTACGTAGAGAAATGACCCCAGACCGTAGAATAAGGACCCCATCGACTTGTAGTAGAATGACCCCCCTCACGCAGAGGAATGACCCCCGTAGAGAATTGAACCCCCCTTTTCAGCGTAACTGTCGTTACTACTGCTGCTGTTTCTTCTACTACTACTACTGCTGTTATTGCTGTTTGTGCTGCTGCTACTACTTCTGCTGCTGCTACTACTTCTGCTATTGTTGTTACTGCTGATACTACTACTACTACTACTTCCGATATTGTCGCTGCTGTATAACCCCTACTGCTGCTACTTATACGACTATCACTGCTACTGCTACTATTACGTTTGTTTGCTTGATTGTGCTGGGTTTTAACGCACTGCGACGCTGAAGGGTCATAAAGAGCCGATATATGTACACTCATGCAGTGCAAAAAGAAACGCAATTTTTTTCATTACACTATTTGTATGTAGAAGGAACGTATTTGTGAATTAATCTTTTCATTTAGGTCAGTAGTTTTGTCTGGGGGTATCAATGTTGAAAAACACAACCTGCACACATCGGTGCTGAGTTTAAAACACGATGTAGTTCTCTTTCACTGCCAAATTAATCGTGAGATTTTTACCCCTTCACCGTTTCATTGTCGTCTGCTTCAAATTTGTTGTTTGCAAGATCGTTTCAAAGTAAGATCCAATGTAGTATGCATTAAAACATATCGATACGAGTGTCAAACAGTTTGAATCCTGATCAGACGCCGTGTTACGCGGCGTCTGATCAGGATTCAAACTGTTTGCAAATGCGCTTTTTGACGTCATTAAGAGTGAAAGGGTTAAAAAGCAGCACACTGGTTTTGAGTTGTTTGTTTCTGAACTTGTTACAGAATTAAATCAATCTTGAGAAATGGTATTAGTATTCTAATTTTCTTCAAGAAAGATTCTTAATCTGCGCATGAACATGATGTGCGTTTCTTTTTGCACTGAGTGTATACTATATTTATTACATACAAGTCTGAAAACCTGAATATGTTTGTAGCACGGTTTGCCCACAAGTTATCGATACACCTTTGTACATGTCTTTATTCCAATGCATTCAAGACAACGCTCTCTTTTAAAATAGATATTTGAAAAAATCAAATGATAAATAAAAAATTATATAGAAACATCCATCCTTTGGGAAAAAAAAACAACAACAAACAAACACTCTGTGTTTAATCATGCTATCGATCTTTTAATTATTTGACTCATTTTAAAAATGATTTTACAAATTTACTATAACAATTTTATAATCTTGGTAATAATATTGGAAGAATTTCCATGTTTCCATGCATCTCAATATTGTATCATTTTTATTGTGAATGTAGTTATTTGTCTTTCTCGCTTTGTAGGTACATTTATATAATTTCATGTGAAGCGCTTTTGAACGCACACCTCCTGTGTGAAAAGAGCGCTATATAAATCTGGTATAATAATAATAATAATTTAATAATACAGTGCTCCCTCTACATGAACACCTAAGTGGAGATAAATAGTACGTGTATTGTTCGGTGGGAGTTGTTATAGGGAGGGCAACTGGTTTACATCGCAAACAGCTTGAATCCAGATCAGACGCAGCGTAAAGCGGCCTCTGATCTGGATTCAAGCTGTTTAGCACATTATTGGTTTTTTCTGTCCAAATGTCCTTTATGTAACTTTGAGAAAAACAGCAGACTGTATTGCAGACGTGAAATGTTGAACATATTTTGTCTTGTTTCATGAACAGCGACAAGCGTTGTTGTGATGAGGGAATCATTCTTGGGAGGCCCGTTGTAGAGAGGGAGCACTGACTGTACGTCGACATCTCACCCAACTTGTACCTCCAAGCTGCTGTCGGTTCATAACCGCAAGTCGAACATAGTAGACACATACCATAAATGAGTCTTTTACGCTTAGGGTCTGACTCTACAATGTTCGTAACCAAACTTAGAAAATATACCAAGTGTTTATCTCTGACTTAGCCATGCTAGGTCACACTGTAAATTCATGTTCTTCTTGTGTATCAACGCTTATTCGAACTGAATGTTAAGTAAATGGCATCTCCTCAGATAGTTTTAAAGATACCCATTTAAAACTGATCACACGCCGGGGATATAGCATAATCTCGTTGTGTTTCGTACAGGCGAGCTAAAAAATGTACAGCAAGATTAAGGTATTCAATTTCTTTTGACAAGGTTTTGCAAGGGCTCAAGATAAGAGGTAGTAAACTGAATAAATCAATCCTATTGTGTTACTACACATTAGAATCTTGTCGAAAATAATATTCTAATGAGTAGTGACACCATAGGATGTAATGCAGAAATACAGATTTTAGGTTTTGAAATACTCCTCTTAGCTGGAGCCCTGGTTTTTGTAGAGCATACAGTGTGTGTGGTGGAGAAAACTGTATAACTAATAATGCACACAAAGTCCCCAGGGTATTTATTCTACGCAAGAAAATAACACAGGGTCCTTATTCTACGTAGACGAATGACCCAGGGTCTTCATTCTATGTAGACAAATGACCCAGGGTCCATATTCTACGAATGAAAATGATCAGGGTCTTAATTTATAGTAGCAAGAAGACCCAGGGTCTTCATTCTACGTAGACAAATGACCCATTGTCCATACTTTATGAAGGAAAATAAAGGGAAAATGAAGTTCTGTATTCTACGTGGAAAAGCCTCTCGATCTCCCACCACCCCTCATCGCGTAGAACCATATCTGGTCATGGAAAAAGGCCATACTATCACGTGCAACCCTACCGACAAGTATACTCGTCATTTAAAGACATTTCCTGACGACCTTTCGGTCATAACGCCTTGCCAGACAGTTTCCTTGCAAAAAGCATGGGTCTTGTGCACATGCAGGTAATAAAGAACCATTGAAGCGTCTCATGTGAGACCCGACCTTTATATTTGATAGTTTGGTTATAAATAACCTTGAAAAGCCTCTAGAGCCTCACCAGGTAAACTCAGATTGGTATACCTGCTGGCAGCTTATGCTGCATGCTTTTACACGCCTATCGAGAACAATGGACCTCATCAACGGACTGAGGAAAAACATGTATCGCTGTGGGGAATATAATTGTCATATTCAAACAAGTAGACCCAGAAGAAAAATACATTACCGTAGACGCGTGGTGATTTACGCTGGTCGCCATAATTATTGAGCTTTGCGTGCCGTAGTGTTAGGGTCATACAACTAATTATTTTATTATCCATAAGGTTTGACCTGTCGGTCATCACTTTTCGTCAACTTTCGTTGGCACCATCGGACGTTTCCGTATACTTTATTTATAGATCAATGAAAACTTCTGGTAGTATACTTCAGTCGATGATCTAACGCCACTGTCGCAATAGCTTAGTGGATAGTGTCATTGACTGGTAGTGCTAGGGTCGTTGGTTCGATTCAAGGCACTGTTAGTAAACGTCAGCTTCAGGTTGTTTTTTTCGATAATTATATATTTTACTTAAAATAAAACAGTTAACGTTTGGGTAAAGAAAAACTTGCTGCTTAATGAAATACAGAAGTAACAAAGAGTGCTTTTTGCCAGAGAGAGCTTTGCATACCATTATGTTGCTACAGTGGAAAAAACGTTTTTCTTTTCCAATAAACGCGTTTACGCTAAACTATAATTTCGATAACAAACAGTTTGGAGCCAGGTCAGACGCCTGGTAACCCGGCGTCTGATCAGGCTCCAAACTGTTTGCTACTCAGATTAACATGAATAGCAAAAATTGTCGAAAATTGTCATGCTCTATGATTTATTGTTTTGCGTTTGCGTTTCGTTTGCGTTTAAACGGGATCGAATAACATTTTCTCCACTGTATACGCACTTCTCTATCCAAGTTTCCTAAGGCAAGTTCACTGCACTTTATTTTATACAATTGCATGAATATCATGGTTTGTATGTGTCTACCATAAAAAAGTTATAAAAAAGACACATTAAGAAATATTACAAAATTAATTCTATCGGGTATCGAACCTATAACCCTTACGTTGGTAGCGCAGACCACTGAGCCATTACCGACTGTAGATATATTTATCAGATAATATAATCAAATTCGCGTCATCCTTGAATGGTTTATTTACAATACACTGTTTTGTTGTTTCCGGAAGATAAAGATAGCTTACGGAAAAAGACGGAATATTCAACAACGGACAGGTCAAACCTTATCGACAATACCAGACTAATGTTTATACTGCAGAATACAATACTTACACATACCAGTACTTCGCTCAATAATTTTTATCAACACTGTTTAGACAAAATATATTCCTGGTGAGTTTATTTGATTCTACGGTGACAGTATTAAAGGGACTGGCAGTCATATTTGGCATAAGAATGTAAATGTATGTCAAATGATTATATAAACAGTTCAACATGTTAATATTAGTTCAGAATAAGAATCTATGTCAAAACTGCATTTGAAAGAATTATTTTAACTCTGGTGGGATTCGAACTCTGGACACGCGTAAGAAATTTTTTGACTCAGACGTCTTAACCACAAGTCCAACGAGCCATTCATACCTATTTAACCTACTTTAGTGTACAGTGAATGAGAAGACATTATTCTTTCCTATTTATACCTGAGCGTGCACAAAAGGTGCGAAATCGATTTATTCCATTGATCGACGGAATAGATTTTGCCAAAGATTTTTGAATTCGTAAATGATTTTAATTATCTGGGCACAGTGTTTAATTACATCGGGAATTTTGAGCTCATTCTATTTTTACTTCGTCTACTACTGCTATTATAGAAAGGTGTTGTTCTAACACTAGCAGCAGTAGCAGCAGCCATAGTAGTAGTAATATTAGCAGCAGTTAAGTAGCAGTACTAGTAGTAGTACATGTAGTTGAAATGGAGGCAGTGGTATGGGTCGTAGTAGCAGCAACAATAGGAGGAGTTTATTGGTAGGAGAAGAGGTAGTAGTAACAGTAGTATTACCAACAACACCAGCATTATTACTATAAATGGTAGCACTAGTAAAAGAAGCAGCAACAGGAGTAGAAATAGTAGTAGTTACAATAGTAGCAGCAAAAGTAGCAGAAACAACTGCACCAGCAGCAGTAGATGTAGTAGTTCCAGTAGTACATGTAGTAACTGTACAAAAAGCAGTAGTAGTATCAGCAGCAAAAGAAGTAGTATATTGTTAGTAGAGGTACTAGGAGAAACAGCAGTATTAGCAGCAGCAACAGCAGCAAAAAGAGTAGTATAATTGTAGTAGATGTAATTGTAGAAACAGTAGTAGCGGCATTAGCTACAGCAGCAGAAGCAAAATATGTTGTACTAGAAGTACTTGAAATTAGAAATGGTAGCAGTAGTAAAAGCAGCAGCAAAGTTTTGTAATATATTCTTACACGATAAAGAAACTGTACATTAGGTTTGAGGGACTTGTGGTATACTTATCGTGTTAGTATATTTGTATTAGAAGTAGTAGTAGTGATCTAAAAGCAATAGCAGCAGCAGCAGTAGTAATGACAGCTGTTGTATAAATAGTAACAACAACAGTGTAACAGAAAAAGGGGGGGTCATTTCTCTACGGGGGTCATTCCTCTGCGTGAGGGTGGGTCATTCTACTACGAGTCGATGGGGTCCTTATTCTACGGTATGGGGTCATTTTTCTACGTAGTAAAACGACCCGGGTCATTGTACTACGTATTGAAATGACCCATGGGTCATTTCAGCAGGGGTGGGTCATTCTACTGCGTTACACCGGTCTGGTGGATCTTTGATGGTAGGGATACAACTCTGATCTCTTTTGAAACCAGCTGGCGGGGTCTGTGGTATAATTCTTGGACAGCTTTCACCATTTTTAATCATGTCATTGATCTTCTATAGAGTTTTTAGTTATGGTTGCATGCTATTTTCCCTACTTTTGTTACATAAGGCGGCCTGCATAGGGCGCTTTGCTATTATTTCTATTGGTGGGCAATCTTTAGCCGGTCGGTTCATTGCTGATTGATGGGGGTAAAGGGATCGCCGTTTTGGGGACTGTTTTTTATATGTTCATTCATGTTTTATTTCAGATCTAATTGTAGTTATTTTGTCTTTTCTCGATTTGTAGGTACATTTATGTTATTTCATGTAAAGCGCTTTTGAACGCACAACCCCTGTGTGAAAAGAGCGCTATATAAATCTGGTATAATAATATTAATAATAATAATCTGGATTCAAGCTGTTTGTCATTCGTCATTATATTTACACTATCAAAATCTCCACTTATATGTCACTTTGAAAAATAAACCAGACGACAATTTCAAGCAGACAATATTGTAGCAATAAAAGCGTTACATATAATTGTGTTGTTTCGGGAACTGTGGCACGCGTCGTTGTAAGGATGGAGTCGTTGTAGGGAGGGCCGTTGTAGAGAAGGAGCTGTGTAGTATGGAAAAGCGAGGTAAAAAGTCAAGGCAACAGTGATCTGAATAAGCTACACGACACTCTCACACCCACAGATGTACTTAAAACTTTGCTTATCATCCCTAGCCATGTGGTAAAGGAACCGCGCACCGTAAAGCTTTATTTGTAATTCAGGTATTCGGTAAAAAATCAAGATGAAGATGATCTGATTATGCTCTTCTACACTTTATCATCCAAAACTGTACTCGCACCCAAACTTACTTATTCTATCTGATAGAATCGGTGAAATATCATCCAGACAAACCTTTTTGTTGATTGAGGTCAAGATCACAGTGACCCGATATATTATGGTACACACACCACTCTAAGATTTAATCACACCCACATTGGTTTTGATAACCGGTATACTACAAGAAATACGCTACAGACAATATTCATCTGTAATTGATATCGAAGGTCAGGATCAAGGTCGCGGACACTGGCCTATCTCATAGTATTAGTAATATTTAGTTTTCCCAGGGTACTATAGTTTTTATTCCCGGATGAGAAAAGTCATGTTTCTTGAGCGGTTAGGCGAGGGTTACATGATTTTACCAGCCAGGATTAAATCCTCACGTACCCTGGTAAAACTGTATAACGAATTAATTATACTGCAAAGTTATTACGGTTCAAACAAATAATTACTCGTATTTTCACCCCGTTTGCCATTTTTAAAAACGGAACACTAATTGCCCACCAGGCACCCCAAACTACAACCTAATTGACATAACATTAAAATATGTCAGATTTACTTGATGTCGTCATTAATTAAGACGGTTGTAATCTCTTCTTGTTAAAACATTGAGGGAGTTTCGCTCTTTAATTTATGTTTTAATACTCATTTTCATGAAATAAAACAATATTTTCAAAACCACGATGTAAAAGTCCAAAATTCTTTTTCTTAATTCCACATTCTAATCACCATATTTTACAGTACAGATTCGTCTGCAAGATGTCCTGCATCCCTATTGAAAATCGATTATGTGTAGATCTACTAGATCTGTTACCTTTTAAATAGCTGATACAGCTGCAGCTTATATTTGGGACATAAAAACAATAAGTTGTATTATTGATGTGAAATTTTAAATGGAATTGGAAAGGTAAATATTCAATTTGAATTGTATGTGACCTCTTTTTTGTTGTTTTATATGTTTTTAATTGAATATATGCGATCGAAGCGTTAGGGTAACGATTCAAGGACCTCCGATGATAATGCTGCTGTGATTTAACGGAAGCACTTTCTGTGTAAGCTTGAGCCACGGCATTATATACAAACATCTATGTAGATCTATAATACGACCGTGCGTTTGGCAAACTATTTATTCAGCCGCGAGTCTATCGTTAAATTAACTCATTTACTTTCTTACACTTTAAGAAATTTAGACTCATTGTTTAACACAAGGGTCTATACCGCTTTCTATACACTATATATACTTTATATATACAATACTATACTATACAGCGCTCCCTCTCTTCAACGACACCCAATTGGAAACAAAAATGTGTGCGTTGTTCGGAGGGAGTCGTAATTGAGAGGGAAATCGGCTTACATTTGCAAACAGCTTGATTCCAGATCTGGAATCCAGCTGTCTGTCACTCGTCATTATGTTTTTTCTATCAAAATGTCCAATCTGTAAATTTTAGAAAACCTGCAGACGACCATTGTAAGCAGACGATATTGCAGCCGTGAAAGCTTTTATATATAATTTGTCTTGTTTGGGGAACAGCGGCAAGCTTTGTTGTTGGAAGGGCCGTTGTAGAGAGGGAGCACTGTACTTTACTTAAGAAATGAACTGATTTTTTCGGCGTTCAAGCGAAATGAACGACAGAAAATTATCGGCAAATACCATGAATCGCGCTAGCGATTCATGGTTAATTTGCCGATAATTTTCTGTCGTTCATTTCGCTTGAACGCCGAATAAATCAGTTCATTTCTTATATTTACAATATATTTGCTGTAATTTCTAACATTAAATAAACATTTTGTTAGTAAGCATGTCTGTTTTATCCATATCAGAGGTTGATAACACAAATAATGTGTACCCTATAAGGAACAGCCATGACCGATTTACTGAATCTGTACATTCGAAAGCAGAAAAAAAAAGTTCCACTGTCAATAACTTGACAGTTTGGCGCGAAAAATACCGATTTTTGACATCATTGGAAGTGACGTCATTTTAAAGTAGGATAAATATATCGTTTTTTTCTCATAAAGAAATGCAGATAGCCGAGCTGTTTATAAGGTAGATTCTTGTGTCAATTTTCTTGCAATTTATCTCAATAATAAAGAAGAATATTAGTCGGGAATCATGGTTTCCACTAGTAGGAAGGCATAGATCGGTTAAGAACACATTTTGAAAAACTCCGCCAAATGTTTGCTGTGCCATGTTCCAAAGATTAATTCGAGAATGTAAACTGCATATGCCCCGCCTCCCCTTCGAAACTTTACCACAAGTCCCGCCCTCTCGAAAAGTGGTGTTTATATGAAATGAACGTGCACTTTTTGTCAATGTAATTGAATGGGGCGATTGTTAATATTATATTGTGTGGGTAGAAAGCGGTATAGACCCCTGTGGGTTTTAACCATGTATGTGTTCGTGACGGCGCTCTTTCTTTGGTGTTCACGTTACTATGGACCGGGACGGATATTAAAATACCTCCGTAACTCATTTTAAAGGAAGTTTTCATTTGTAAAACAAAAGTTTAACAATGTTTTATTCATTTCCAAGAATGTTGTTTTACATCATAAACGTTGCATCTTAGGAAAAGAACGATCCTGTTTATTTGAGTCGAGTAGTCGGTCATCTTGTTTTAGACGCAGTGAAACATGCAGGGCCTACCAAGGCGAATTTATATGTGCCCTGTCAGCTCACAGAGTACATAGGTCCACGTCTGCTGTCTGTTAGCCAATAAGAATTGAGGAAATTACCTTGTAGTTTAATGATAATTTATTTTACCTCATTTATAGAGAGAGCTTTCTGGGTCATAATGTCTGTACCACATCAGCTAGAGGTACCCTATATAGTGAGTGAGTACATACCGGGATACCAAATACTATTTTCCGGGAACTATGTCCTTTGGCTTTGACCTCAATTATAGAAACACAATATGAGAGAAATACATTTTTTAATATACATCTGAGGAAGTGTCTCGTTTCATTTACAAAGTTTGTGTATGAGGGTATAAAACACCACAATGTATCAAAATGGATTTCGGAGGCATTCGTCACTTAATGTGACACATTTATTTCTTTTTAAGTATTGTAGAAAAATACAAATATGCACAGGTATCATTTACTGTATTGGTACATTGACTTTCTAACGCATTTCTTACCAAGTAAACAAGCTGTGGGCCAATCACCGCTCCAACTCTCGCCATCGTGTTCTGAGTTCCAAAACCAATGTTTCTGTGGAAAATTAACATTCCTGAATATGTAGGCTTTGTTATTGATATATAATGTGTAATGTCGGCGTGATGCCGGGAACTATATATATGCAGATACAGTGGGACAAGGAATAGCAAGTTGTGTGTGTGTGTGTGGGCGGGGGAGGGGGTCAATACTAATTTCATGTTATTAATGATTCTAAATGTAAATGTATAAGTATTTAAGAAGGTAAAGTCTATTAAAGTACGGGTACGCCGATTAATCTACATGAATATTTCGCATAAATACTACAAGTTTGTTACGTTTGGAGTGGTCAATGTTAAAGCACTTGCCACGTTTGTTGTATGAGCTCGAGTATATTCTAGATCAATCCTACCTTTACCGTACATTCCGCTTTACATAGAATGTGCTTTCCACTCAAAGATTCCATGAGCGCCTTGCTTAATGAATTATGTCAGGCCAAGGTCAATGTCAATAAGAGGTCACGCAATGCTTTTTTTCACCTTGACTATCAGAGGACATCATCTCTCGCACACAACTCGATTCATGTATATTGATAGTCCTGGCCATTGTAACAAGTTCTTATACAACATTGATTTGTCCGTAGATAATATGTGTAGTTGTTCTGCTTATATCATGCCATATAATCAACACTTATATAGTATTAGAGGAAACTTCGATAAGTCGAATTCGCCTGATCTAAACCTATCCGGATTCTCTAATCACTATGTGTGCTTACACATCTTTAAAGGTAACAATGTAGCAATGTTACGTTTTAACTTAAAAAAGCATTTTTTTGACAAAGGTGTGTTATCGAAATACGACTCTTTATAAACATTTAAAAATTCAAACAAGTTTCTAAAATTTAGCATACTATTGTATAATTTTAGTTTTACCTGATAACCGTTGGGTAAATTTCGATGGTCAGGGTTTGGATTGGCGACCAGGCGGCAGATACTACAGTAAGTGACGTCAATGCGGAATAACTCATTGCTGTGTTGAGAGCTTTCGACTCTTGAACAAACAATAACATGGATAGTTAAGTTGGGTTGTACGGTAGGGCGCAATGCCTTTAAATGGCGCAGGTGAAATATAAGATGAGATGAGATGATGATGCGGGATAATTTAGGAAGATGAATTTGGCTAATCTAATTGGCTGCAATGCAGCGCATTGATCAAAACCAATGACATGCATTCCTCGTAATTTTTGGCTGAGGGTATAATCTCTGTGAAAGAAAACACCCTTAAACACCCACTATGACATTTAAGCACAAACTCCGGGGCAAGGCAGTTAGGTCTCATGATACAATCAAATTGAAAAAGCTTTAGAAATAACAACAGTACATAATCAGATTATCCGTCACGTAAGCCGATATATTGGGTCTCACTATGGCCAATTGACATCCAAATATACTTCAAAGCTCGCTTATAACGAGGTTGGGTATAACACAAAAATTGGTAATAATAAAACATAAAACATTCTCCTCTCTAATAAATGCATAGTAAAATGGACATGATTTAACGAAAATTGGATATTATATAATTCAAACGGCCGCAAATACTTCGTTATAAGTCAGCTTCACTGAAGTCTGTTTTATCAGGGATCCAGAAGAGGGAGTGAACCAATATTTTCAAATATTTCTCCCGTATGCATCCACAAAACTTGTGTTGTGACTAATCATTAGAATAGTATTTGTACCATTCAGGTATTCTGACAGTGCAGTGGTTAATTTCTCGCGAAAGCGTCCTTAGTTCGACTCCGGATTCTTGGGAGTGAGGATGCGTAGTATGTGACAATATATCATAAATCGCCGATGGATTTTTCTGGGTTCTCTGGTTTCCTCCCACAGAAATGACCATATACGTCACCGCTCGAGTCATCGAAAAGAATTTGTCTAAATTATTAAGACATGTTTCATAACCGATGAAAATAAACACAGTTTAAACTTTTAATGTGTAGTCATAATATAGAGTTTGGTGGAGACATAATTGTTGAGTTTGAAACATAAAAACGCCCATTATCTTCATTACGGGGTTAAATCTTAACCCTTAGCCTGCCACTCACGACTATAGCTCCATATGCAAACAGCTTGGATCCAGATGAGACGCCGAGTAACTCGGCGTCTCATCCGGATCCAAGCTGTTTGACACTCGGACAACATTTTCAGCAATTTTGAGCAACTTTGAAGCACTTTGAAACTTGAAGCAGACGAGAAATATAGCAGACGACAATTTATTTGGCGGGCTAAGGGTTAAAGCATCACAGCGGTGAAGCCATAAGAACGATTGCCAACAGTTTTGATACTGGTGAGACGTCATGTACCGGTAACATAGAAATACATACTGTTTGACTTTCTGTATCCTATTTTGAAAAGAAAAAAAATGTAATGTTGTTATTTTAGAACATCATCAAACAATAATTGTTGCAGACAAAACCAGCATGCAAAGAATTAACATCAAAACGTTTCAACAGCAGTAGTTTAGCTAGTATGTGTTTTATTAAGACACATGCACCTTCTCTGTTTAGGGTTGGGTCAAGTCTCTTCTAGAACCCGACCCGTACATTTGGTTAAAGGTCCAGATGTTGTCAATTTTTTTTCTAGGGGCCTCCGTGGCCTAGTGGTATAGTCACTGTGACTAACATCACTAAGCTCATCACCGCTGTGAGTTCGAATCCCAGCAGGCTTGCGGAAGGTCGATGGTTCTACCTAGTTGCCAATTTGTGCCTGAAACAGTGCATAAAGTATTTCTCGTGGATTCCTCCACCTATAATTAGCTGGGTGTCGCGATATGACTGAAATACTGTTGAAAGCGACGTAAAATCAAAACAAATAAAACAATCAAGTCAAAATAGGAGACATTTTAGGTTGAGTTATAATTCAACAGACAACTAGTGAGTCTTAAACCTAAAAACGGGTCAGTGATATTGGCGGATTTTCTTAATATTGAAGAGATGTATATTAGAGGACGAACATTCTTCAGTTATTCTGTAATCAAACTGCTACATTAAGAGAATTTAATGTTTCAAACAGACATTGTTATATATGCAAGCTCACCTTTAAACTGGTGGCCTATTCCAACAAAGGCCGAGGTAGCTGTAAACACCATAAACAACAATATGGCTGTCTTCTTCCGACCGATTCTAAAATTACAAGAACATGTATATTGGGCGGTAGTGGCCCAATGGTTAACACCTTGGACTACGGTACCAGGGGTCGTGAGTTCGATCCCCCGCCGGACCAGCGGTCTGACTAGGGGATTTTTCTGAATCCCCGATGATGTACAGGAATGTTCTTGAGCAAGACATGTACCGCGAATTGCTCCTCTCCACCCAGGGGTTAAAATGGGTACCTGTGAAGGGTCTGAGTCGGTACTGCGGCTGCATTTGACTGCGCCATATGTTAGCAGTGCTCATAGGCAAGATGGCTCGATGATCAGGGGAGTATATGTACAGTCGGCTGAGCGGTCATTCGGACTGAAAGTAGACTTTAACTTGGTATATTACTTTATTTATTTTTTTATTATATGCAGTTTAACCCTTTTATGATCCAATTTATCGTGAGAATTTTGTTTGTCGTTTTGTAAAACATTGTTAAAACCACCCTGAATAGTACAAATTGGTCTCGTTTTATATTGAAATTGGAATTGATCATTAAAAGTTTCAGGAGTGAATGAGTTAATTCACGAATGTGTTCAATTACCGAGGATAGGATAGAACTTGGATACATGTTTTTGTATACACTTGTATAGTTAAATTTTACCGAAATTCAACAAATGAATTTCGAAAATAAAAAAGACATTCAAATGGTTTGTTGACAATATACGTCCTTATTTTGATGATAAACAATATATAACGTTTCTGGCTTAAAATTGTTTTAAAAATAGAGATGTTTTAGTAAAAAACATGTTAGGAAAGATCAACGGCTTCTCACATGCCGTACCTGTTCTGTAGATAAACGTTGAGAAACTGTAGTGGACTACCTATTGCAGCGAGTACAAATATGTTGAGATAGAGGTTTCCTGACAAAGACGGCACCCCAAACTGTATTCCATAACCCCCTAGGCCTAATGATATCCTGAAATAAAAAACCAAACTCTTCAGTAAAATATGAATATAAGGTTCAAAAGACAGTTTAAATAATGTCACAGCAACAAAGAACAAAACAAAAACCTCGGTAAGTTTTGTCATTCTCCGTTCGACTACAACAATGAAATAATTTTTTTTTATAATATCCAAATTTCTAACGTCCTGAATGTTTTGGTTAAAAATCCCACAAGCTTAAATACGTTTCCTAACCTATTTTTTGTTGATATAAGCTAGTTAGGTAAAATTAATGCTGAAATATTGTGTATGCAACGGATCAGTGAAGCTTTTTATGTAATGCCTGTCTCTTCAGTTTGATGGTTTGGTTTAAAAACACTTGAATTTCAATATGTCATTGCCTCTCTAGACAGAAAAAGACGGTATTTTCCACATGCCTCGTCATGTTTACAGTATACTTAACCGCCTATTGAGAACAATAGGAGGGATCAAACAAAGAGAAAAATGTCTTTAAAACAGCCTTGAAATAAAGCAAACACTACTTAAGGCAGGCACACCCACTCTTTACTTTAATCCTGCTTTAGGCAACAACTAGTATTCCAAAACAAAAAGAAGCTATATATAAAAAAGTTAAAGTGCAATATTTTGAGTTTATTTGTTTTATAGTTTGCATGTAGAGCGGGCGTTTAAATGTGAGTATACGGTATCTTAGAAGTAAACTTAGTGTTATAAGAGGTGTCGCTTTAACGGGGAAAGGGGGGGGGGTATATGTGTATCTTAGTAGTATATCAAGTGTAATTACCATAGGGCATGTTAAATAAAGTTAATATAAACACTCATTATAAATACTTATAATATGGGAATGTGTACGTTGTATTTATAATAGAGTATGGAAAGTGATAAAACTATGTTACTTTTCCCCGATAGCTCTCATTTAGGACCGTTCTGCTTCACTTTCAATCTACTTTAAGCACTACTTATCAGGATGCAGGAACACATATCTTTTCCATGGTAGTAGCTATATGAGGAATACGTAAATGCACTAAAAGAGGATTCTACGTTGAACAGGCAAAAACGCATAGTATAATCATTATCCATCAAAAGGAAATGAAACTAAACAACTGTTCTACATAATATATATTCACGTTTGCCAGCTCGATTTAGAGATCACAGAGCATAGAAACTCAAGTCTATCAGGGTCTGCACTGTTATATTTCGCTATAAGAGGGTTGTAATTTAAGTTCGTAGACTTTCGTTCTTATATTGATATCTCATCAATTATGTGGTATCTGCCGGTATAATATAGATATATAACGTCTTCTTGTTCTGAAAAAACACTTACTTCAAAATAATTATATGCAAGTTGCAATAAATTGTCACCATAGCAATGCATATACATTTCAAGACAAAAGCATATATGACAAAACCGACGTTATGACAACATGTCCTTAAAATTGGAAAATAGTTTGTTGTTGCTCGACAATAATTAAATCTATAGCCGTAAAAAATCCTTAAATGAATAGACGTCAACAGGCGACGTCCACACAAGAGCGGCGATACTATTCTGTGTTCAATCAGGGAAAATTCTTACAGAGACTTTAAACATGATTTGGAAAACTAATACGAAATCAATTTGTTGTCGGAACATAATTAATTGAAGGCGACCAGCAATGCGGCCTTTCAGAATTGTAGTGCCAACTTCCGTCACAATAGATAAATCACTGATTGATAAAGATGGACGGTTAACATACCATAGCAGTTACAATTCTGGACATTCAACTTTTATCATATTATTAACTTTTAGGGTTGGAACTCTTGAAACATCCAATGTATTCTTTGGATTATACGTTCTCCAAATGTTTTCAGAATTTTTTCCTGAATTAAAGCTGAGTTAGGAGATAAGTGTGAGGTTGGGCGCCCCTAAACCCAGGTTTAACCCCCCCAGTGGTTGTTAATAATTAATTAATTTATAGTTAATTATTGATTGCTACTGACCGTACCAAGGCGGGCTCCTATATTCACTTTGCTTTATGTTTGTCTTGCGTGTTGTTTTCTATTTAGTGTGTAGATGTAGGAATTGTATTGCGTGTGTGTGTGTGTGTGTGTGTTTGTTGTGGTATGACTGTGTGTGTGGGTTCTGCTTGAGAGGTGGGTGTATTGTTTGTGTTACGTTTCCTGCTTGAGTCTTTCGTATTTATTGATTTGCAATTTCAGTTGTCAATGAATTCAACGCATTGTTAGTAACGCAAACGCCATGGACCAGCAATTGTTCTGCATTTTTATTACTTTTGAGAGATTTATTTTGCCATTATACATTTGAAACAGCCTTGATAATCAGATTAGTGTGTTTGTTATAATGCGCGTGAACCGTTAGAATGGCCTTCATATCCCCGAGCTTTGAATTCGACCTAATCTGAATATCTAATAGTATTAATAATAGCTTCAAGAAATATTTACAGATCGGATATGATGATATGTTGATATGAACAACATGTGAATAATGTTTTATAATAAATACTCTTTATCCTCATAAACGATTACTTTTGAATAACAATTAGTTTTGGTCAATATCAGACATGGTGTCTGATCAAGATCAAAACTAATTTTCATTCGTTTTTCGGTTTGTTCAGCAAAAGGAAGTTTAAATTAAATTTTACTAATGTGTGGACTACATTTTTCAAGCACACGTCCCTTTAGCATTCAATGGGTTAACATTGTTTCGATATCACAATAGGTCGTATGTCAACACTTTCACTGCTATATCATCGTAGTCTTCGTTTTGTCAAAACTTTGAATTTGTGGTATTCGACCTATGATATATCGAAATAAGTGCCAAACAGTCTGGATTCTGAATAGATACCGTGTTCCACAAAGTCTAATTAGGATTGAACAATTGGAAGACGATTGAGCCGATGACAGTGAATGAGTTAAAACAGAATGAAAGTAAGACTGTTCTAGATCTACGCTATTCGCGCATTTCAAATTGCTTTGATTGAGTGGTTTGTCCCTCAAATATTTAAGAATTATAAAAAAATACAGATCCTGATAAATTGGCCCTTTCGGGAGTTTGCAAAGATTGTTGGTATCCGGTGTTAGCTTTATGAAACGGTTACACTTAGAACTAAAGGAGTAAAGAAAATTAAGTAACAAACAACACCTACCACACAATACCCAGCAACAAGGTTAGAACAAGCAATTCTTTGTTTCTTAGAATATCAATAATTGTGTATTTTCTGTCGGTTTGTTCTGTAGATTCTCTTTTCAGAGATTCTGTCAGATTCTGTAACTCGCGAATGTCCGGGACTGGTTTCCGATTCACCTTGGCAACGAATCGTATAATGGCACTGGCTTCTTCAGTCTTGTCATGAGCCACTCTCCATCTGAAGCTCTCGGGAACAAACCTATCGGTTACAATATATTGACGTTAGCATATTCGTATATGAAGGACATACTATATCTTATTTGAATTTACTAGGGTTCATTGTTTTGTAACTTTATCAGGAAATTGTTAAAACACCTCCTTTGAATACTGCCAAACTTCTCAAAAGAATGCTGCAGACGGTTAAGATGTCTCGTTGTGATGTCTCGAGTAATGTCTCGATTTAACGACTACAAAACATGCTGGTAAAACAGTAAATTAAAATGACATTGTTTCGAAGTACTTTCAAATAAACTTCCTACTGCCTAAAATAGAAATTTACACCTTCTGTTGTATTGTCACTACAGTAAAATAACAAAACAATATTTTTTTTTAGCAAAACAACAAATGTAATTTCGAAAATTAGAGAGTATAATATACCAACAAGTTGCCATTAATGGAATTCCAGTAGCTGCTGTTACTGCATGGATGTACTTCCAGTCTTTACATAGCCAGGCAACAAGGGCAAAAATGGCCAACTGTATAGCCCAAGATGGCACCGCTACCACCCAGGTACGCCACCTGGCGAGCGTAAACTCCGACTGAAGGTTATAATGGGTTGTCAACTGGAACGCCATACAAATGCCGATAAAGAACCTTATGACGGCAAACATTATCCATGACGTTGAGAAGATGGCTATAAGGTTGAGAATGGACATTCCCAGAACACCGCCGTACAGCGGATATTTCCGACCGATCAGGTCAGCCAAATGACCGCAGACAAAATTGCCTACAAGCACACCGGCCATTTGTATAGACGTGATCGTATTAGGTACCCAAGAATTATCACACACAAGGTTCCACTGAAACAACAGAGAATGTACAAGTAACGGTATATAAGTGGTCATGGTTCGTATCCAAGAAATATCACATGCAATATTCAAACTAAACGTAGTAGGAACCCAAGAATTGTCACATACAACATTCCACTGAAACAACATAACACGTATATTTAACTATATAGAAGTGAAAGTGGTATGAACGCAAGAATTGTCACATAATATGTTCCAATTAAAAGAGACCATGGTTATTACCCACACATTTTCACATACAAAGCTCCACTGAAACGACAGAAATTGTAAATAAATTATAGTAATAGGAACACAAGAGTCGTTACTTATAATACCACGCTTCTATGTAACGATAGAACAAGTAGATGGTTGTTATTCAAGTTCGTATGCTTTTGCCTTAATTTTCTAAGTCATCAAGTATGTGGTATCAACTGGTATATCATTGCTATATAACATCTTCTTGTTCCGAAGATACTTTCTTTTCTTAAAATGATTATATGCATGATGTATTACAATGTCTCCATAGCAACGCATGTAACACGCCCCGGGCACGCTATTTTCATATTTTGTTTCGTCCTTAAATTATTCCGATAAGTAACTGGACATTAAAATAAATGCGAAAGCGTATGTACAATAAGTGACTTTATGACGTCATGCCCTTAAAATTCGAAATGAAGCGTTGTTGCATCACGTTTCGACAAGAGTTTAATCTATCGCCGTGACCATCCTGTTAAACGAAAATGACGTCATTGGGCAATGTCGAAAAGAGAATGGGAATACAATGTTTATGCTCATTGAGGGAAATCACTTACAGAGACTTTGAATATGATTAGGAAAACTAATATAAAACCACTTGACTCAGTGGACGAATTTGTAGTGTCACCCTTACGCGAACAGTGGTGATGAGACACATATAACAAATGACAAATGTGCCCAGCTCCCTGAAGTTACCTTGAAATATAATGAACCTTTAATTTGTTGTTTATGACACTTGACGTCAATTTTGACGTCGCGTTTTTGCTCAACCGTGCCTCGGATCTGCTTTTTGGCTATATTGAAATTCGTATAACTTAACGATTGCTTTCTCTACTGATATGAAAGTATGCCTTATGAAAGGAAAAGGAACAACCTTTCCAACGGAGTTCAGGTAAGGTAACTAAAATTTTGTGAAAAAAGTCTATGAACTTAAGTTTTACAACAACCCTAGTATAACAGGCTATGTTGAATTCATTTATCTTGGAATGCGTTTCCTAAGAGTTATCAAAATACAATGCTTCACGTAAACAACAGAAGACGTTTATTTCATGCTTTTCGATAGTTTATTGTGAAATAATAGTGGGTTATCACATAATAACCTCTTTATTTAAAACAGTATTTTCTAAATTTCTTTTCAAAACAGGGTCAGAGTGGCAAACAGTTTAGATCCTGAATCCAAACTGTTTGTAAAGGTAATCATTGCGGCAGTCATATCCGTCGCTAGCATGCAAAGACTTAACCCTTTACCCCATAGACTGTTTCTAGTTTTGAAAAATAGGTGACTACTTAAAGCAGGTTGAAAGTAAAGCAGAATGCGCCCTAAGGCGCATTCTGCTTTACTTTCAGCCTGCTTTAAGTTACCATCTGCTAGAATTAAGAAAATATTTTTTCTGATACATATTCATGACTGTATAGATTGGAATTATTTTCTTCCGCGGAGGATTAAACGGAATGCGCTAAAAGGCGCTTCTATAAGGTAAAGGGTTAAGCGTTGTTTGAGTCCCCCGCTTATTGATAAATCATAATGTCCTCTTTACTGTATACTTATAAATATTATTGAAATATATCTACATATCAAATGTCTAATTATCTGATCTGAAAAGGAACGTTTACGTAAGTGTACATGCTGATATCATACATCTACTGCTTACGAATATTTGCTTGGCTATAAGCATTCTGTATTGTGTTCAATGCAATATAATACATGTATTAGTTACTTGATTGGTCCGCAGACAAACATTTTGCCAGTCGCCTGTATGAATATAAGTGCCAAACAGTTTGGATCCAGATTAGACGTTGCGTCACGCGATGTCTAATCAGGATCCGAACTCTTTGCTGCAAAATCTTTCAAAGTCGCGCTTAGCACGATAAGGGGTAATATTTAAGTAGTAACAAATTACCTCATTGATGACGGAGTTTATAGAATTTTCGAATATAAAGTTCTGACAGGTTCCCGTTCCGTTTGCAATCTTACACAACTTGTACGCTCCGGAATGCACAGTCATGTTGAGCAGGGAACCATTCTGATATTTCATTTCATCTACACACCACCAATCAGGCGACGCTCCACCGAAAACCATGAAGACCATACTGAAGCACGTGATTGTCTTCGTCAAATGAATGAACAAAGATAGGATGACTTGGTAGCGTCCACAGCCACCAGTCTGTTCAATAATTTCCTCTAAATGAATCGCCATCTTGGTTGGCTGGTTTTGCTGGATCTGAATAAATGCACATAACTTGTATTTAATGAGTACAACTAGGTCAGTATTTGGCATACAGTCGAACTTCGATATCTCGAACTCGGTTAAGTCGAATATATCCGTAGTTCGAAGTTAAAACGTGGCTAAGCCACGTTTTAACTTTGAACTACGGGTATGTCGACATAACCGAATATGAATTAATGTGTCGAAATATCGGATAGTTCTAGTTAAGCGAGTTCGAGATATTGAAGTTCAAATGTAAATAGTTTTGCCTGTTGAAAGCTATAGACATTGTAGAAGACACTTTTAGGAATTTTCAAACTTTTTTGGAGCAATCAGCTATCTTGAGATACATGTATGTGTACACTGCAGCAGGGATTAGACGCTTTTAAATTTTTAACTTTCCGCACGCTTGTAATTGTCATCTCTCATCTGTGTCAGTCAATCTCGTTTAACGCGACAGTTTGGGTTGTACGATGTAGATCTATATGGTTCACCCTTTTTTAAAATTACCCACACGACAATTAAGTTTGTATGACTGAAAATATGGTTCAAATGTTATATAAGTTGGGTGCTTGTGTTATTTTACGTCTGTTTAATTATACGTCTTTTGGCTACGAAAGGGTTATTCCAAAATAGTTGGTATAGCAGACGTATACATTAATTAAAACAATTCAATTCTTAGACGACTACAGACTACTCTGAAATTAGTTTTGATCCTGATCGGATGATCAGAAGTTCATGCTATTGTATTTTTGTTTGATAAAAACTATTATCTTCTTTTTTTGTCATAATATTTTTATCATTTTAATCTGAAAATAACTTATATAAAACTTACAGTTCATTTGTCTGGCTTATTCAAATGGATTGTTTCCCTGCTAAACGTGGTCGAACACATTTACATTAAATTTTATGAAGAATTTTTTGTTTAACAACTGCATATGTTTAAGCTGTTTAAGAAGAAATAATATATTCTAAGCAATGGAAAAAATACTGTTACTTTGAATTTTTAATTTATATTTAAACTTTCAAATCGAGGTGAATATTGACAAATGTTGTGTTTCTGAATTCGGACTTGTTTTTTTGTTGATGTAATGACATTTAGCGATCAGCTAACTGATTAACTACACATTACGGTATTATGCGATGTCGAGAGATGCTTGAAAATGAGTAATTTTAACCCCTTCACTGCCTTACTCTGGATACAATAGTTATTTGTAAGCTCAGACGCCGCGTTGCGCGGCATGAGTCATGTGTGAAAAGTGTTGCATAGCCATATAATTCTGTCTAGAAATACCCTGACATACTCATACTCACGTTTTTTCTTCAAACCTAATCATCAAGCGTAAAAGACTTAACAAGAAATGCTTCACCGATTTTTTCCATAGACATTATCCTAGTTATAAGCTAGCTTTGTACATTTTTTAGCTGCTACGTATAATCACCGGAACTAGGTAGGACATATTATTAACGTTTTGTCCATATAAATGGGAAAAATATAATTGATCTTAAATGTTGGTACATGTATATACGAGGGACACTATATTTTATTGGCATCCATGAAGGTTTGAACAGCACCATATCGTCCTTTGAAACCAACCAATCGACAGAAGGAATCGGAGGTCGAACACAGCCACATATCGAGAACTGTGAACTGAGAGTATTTGACTATTGCAAGAACATGCTTAAGACCTCTGATTCACGTTCTAAGATTAAATCAACAAAACCAATTGGATCGGTGCAATTGCGAATGGAAAATGTCATCTTAGTTAAGATTCAAGACGCATATTTCCTACCTGCAAGGCTATTTTACAAAACGAAATATTTTCGATAAGAGATAGCAAAAATCTTTTATATTTCTCAATGGAATTACATGTAGTATCTATGCAAACAACTACAGTGGAGAATCTGTTATTCTTTCCCAATAAACGCGTTTACGCTAAAACTATTACTTGCAGTGCAAACAGTTTGGAGCCAGATCAGACGCCGGGTAACCCGGCGTCTGATCAGGCTCCAAACTGTTTGCCACCAAGATAAACAAGAATTATCAGAATTGTCCAAAAGTTGTTCTTTTCTACGTTTTAGTGTTTTGCGTTTGCGTACGTTTGCGTTTAGACGGGAAAGATTAACAGATTATCCACTGTATGCATTGTACGATACAGGAAAATGTATTCCGCTCGAGACGTTGGCGCGAGTCTGATCGACTGTTCCCCCAAAGAACCGCGAGAGTTGAATCCAACTCAATGTAGCGCTACCCTGCTTGCACTGTAGAATATTGTGTAGCCCAATAGATTTCACGACGGTTTACATCAGTAAAAGTATGAATATCAAAGAGTCGTAAAGGGTTAGTTTGATTCTACTCGTCGTCTCATCAGTATCCAAACAGCAATCGAAGCGTTTATACATTTTGATCTTGATTGGACGCTTTATACTGTACCTCCATGCTGTTTGAATATTATATTGTGGTTATGCTTAAATTTTAGCTCGCTACGAACAAATTGGTGAAAGCCTTCGCAAACAATCCGGATATAGATAAGACGACTTATAGTTCTGCTTCTTTACAAATCTTAAGTCTAGAGCTTAAGGGTGTATCAAACCCATACGCGAAATTTTCAAAGTATCAAACTTTTTTTCTTTCATGTTTAATTTAGAAGAGCTGTTTATGATAATTGAAAAAATAGAAAAAAATATCATATGTGGGTGTGCATTATTTTTCACTACGGCCTTTAAGTGTCCAACTCGGACTTTTTCTCAAATGTTGTCAAATTTAAAGTATATGCTTCAGTAAAATTTATTTTAGATCCAAACCTAACAGGGTAATTTTGTTTTTCATTATGTATTTCATGTCTATATAAGTATTTTGACATAAAAAAACTAAATCAAGACCAAACAGGCACCAGCTTTGGAAAATATGAATCTCTGAATCAACAACATGTTTTTTATGGGTCATGATTTTTTTTAAAACAAAAATAATATGAGAAATAGTAAAAAAAAATATAATATTTCTAGTATCTAACTTTTTCTTATATTCTACCAGATAAAAGCCCATACAAAAGCAATTCAAAATATGAAAAGAAATTGATAGGTTAGTGTTGAAAATGTTGAGTTATTAAAGAAAAAAGAGTTATCTCCCTTTACAAAATTGGCAAAAATTGCCCCCCATTAAGTTTGCCTCTGTGCCCCCATCCCTCCCCCCCTCCCCCCCCCCAAAGATATTATTTTTACCAATATAAATTTAAAAAAATCCTAGATCTTTACATAGATCTATGCAAGTATTTTTACCAGTTTTGAATGTGCGAAACGCATTTAGAACGCACCAGAGACCCTAAAAGAAAAAGACCACGGGGAAGCAAAACGGTCTAACTATGCCTCTGACCTGTGCCCCCAAATTGCATATACTAAATGCCTGTTACGTGTAAATACAATTAAATTTGATGAAAATACTAAATTCTTATACAATCTAAAGGGTAACAAAAGGCAAAGACATTTTTAATGCCTAACTAGATTATGAGTAATACCCAATTAACTAAGGCCCGAGTACCAGTAGTATTAGGGTCTCTTTGGTTCCAAACAAATCGACGCCATTTTGGATGACCTACTTTTCTAAAAATAGAAAAAGCACGTGGGTCTATATTTAGCCCAGAGTGAAGGTCTTGTGGGGCAGCCTTATTGGATTTGGGTTTGAACGGGTAAAAAAGCGGCCGTGTTGAATTCTTGAGTTTTCACGAATCTGGGTCTACACGGTATACAGAACTGACCTGTTTACGATCTGTTAATATAGCCAGGTTCTTCCCTATCAGAGGGGAATCTTAGAGGTCTTGCATATAACGTGTGTTCACTTCGATGTTTTCAGTTCAAATGACAGATGTTTCTCCTTCATGCGCGGGTAGAGGGCGCAATGTTTAAAATGACAGCATCGCTATATTTAGCTGGCCGGTGTTACAAGTATTGCATCAGCCGAGAAAAGGCCTAGGGCATTAACCCCCCGACCAGGGAGAGCCCGAAAACACATTCACTCCAGGAAATGGCAGTCAAGCGTAATCAACAACACATTAAAAAGCCATTGACTGCCAGAAATGAAGGCAATTCAGAGACACAGTACCGTGAGAACATGCCTAGCTAAAGACATTAAAAAGCCATTAACTGCCGGAAATGAAGGCAAGGCAGTCAGGGGTGGCGTGAGAACATGCCTAGCTCACAGGGCTGGATAAAAATAGATATCGTGTCATACCTTAAAATAAACGTGCATGGTATAGGCGGATTGAAATTGAACTAATGACACGTCAGTAAAGGAACCAATGAACTGGAAGCAGGCAACCCATCCAATTATGCGAGCCAATCCATAATCAATTGTTTTTACTCAAACAACCAATGAATAGCGGCTTGGTCTTGCCGGGGGTATTGCAAATATAATATACCATAGAATCAGTATGTCATGGCTAAACTGTAATTATAATTAATAAAATTTTTACTCACCCGTTAGAATTCCTTACATATAACTCATTTTCACATTGTATTTCCAACACAACAGTTTACTTTTCTCACCTAGATATGTTAAAACACACAACAGTTTGCCGCATCTAATTGTCACTACATTCTATTTCATGAAATAGAGACCCACACTTAAGAACCTTCGCTCTATGGCAGGGAACATTCCAATGCTAACATCTTGTTCAGCCAGGGAACATTACACTGTTTCAATGCTAGCATCAGCAGTGGCATAGTTACAAGTCCAAACATGTTTGTTTATACAGATAAAAAGATGATTTTCTTTTTGCCCGCTCTACATGTAACTTATAAGAGAGCGTAGGAAGCGGTCTTTTTTCATTCAAGTAACAGTTCGAAAAAGTTAAAGTGTTTCTTTTATTAATATTAATGGTTAACTGAGTTCCATAATAAACCTGAAAAAGAGAGGAATGACTGTACATGTAAAAGTTCACGGTTTAAGATTTTAAGTACACATAAAGGAATTGGAACCTATAAAGAGACCTTTAACCTAGTGTGGAAGAATCCGCCCATTACTCTTTTTTATAGAAATACATCTTTCGATATTTTAATCGATTAACGCATGTACGAGATACAGACAGGTAAACTATATTTACTCCAAAACCCAAACATTATTTCAACACACGGGAAAAATCCAAATTCAGCGGACAGGAATATTGAGCAAAAGACATGTTTCTGTTGTATACAAGCTAAGGGTTATCCTACCTGGGGAACTCATTATCTCATTAGGGGTATCTCTCTTCTGTATATACACACACAATTTCTGAATGTTTTATGCTGTAGATTTTTAACAAATCTGTAATTGACGTTAAACACAGGTAGTGTATTTATACATTTCCTTAACCCTTTACCCCATAGCACGTTTCTAGCTTTGAAGACAGATGACTACTTAAAGCAGGCTGAAAGTAAAGCAGAATGCGCTTGGACCGACACATTATAACCGTTTTGATGCAACCTTTATCCTGCTGACACGGTCCGTGCTACACACGTGTTTTAAAAAACCTTTTACCCCATAGCATGTTTCTAGCTTTGAAGACAGATGACTACTTAAAGCAGGCTGAAAGTAAAGCAGAATAATGCCCATGGACCGACACATTCTGAGCGTTTTGCTGTAACCTTTATCCTGCTGACACAGTCCGTGCAACACACGTGTTTTAAAACTACCCCATAGCACGTTTCTAGCTTTGAAGGCAGATGAATACTTAAAGCAGGGTTAAACACAGGTAGAGTATTAATACATTTTCTTAACCCTTTACCCCATAGCATGTTTTCTAGTTTTAAAAAACAGATGACGACTTAAAAGCAGGTTGAAAGTAAAGCATATCGAATGAGCCTTGACTGACAAATTCTAACCGTTTTGCTGTAACCTACCGCGTCGCTCACACCGTCAGAAGCCACAGATTAAAAAGTCATTAACTCATCAGCAACCCCATTGTACAGTATTGGCATAAAATGCACAAAATGTTCGAATTTCATCATTTTAAATCTAGAAATCGTTCTATTGAAATTGTTTTACTCTGAATTGATACCAAATATATTAATTAATACTCGATAATTCATTATAAAACAAAATAAATAGACATTCACCTGTAAAGCTCGTTAAAAAACTATTAGGAATGATTTTCTAGGAGAAAAATCTATTTTTTTCTAATGATGTCTAAACATCACAATTTCATCATTTTAAATCCAGAAACCGTTCTATTGAACTTGTTTTACTCTGAATTGATACCAAATACATTAATTAATACTCGATAATTCATTATAAAACAAAATAAATAGACATTCACCTGTAAAGCTCGTTAAAAAACTATTAGGAAAGTTTTCTAGGAGAAACATCAATTTTTTCTAATGATGTCTAAATATCACAATTTCATCATTTTAAATCCAGAAATCTCTCTATTGAACTTGTTTTACTCTGAATTGATACCAATAATATTGATTTATACTCGATAATTCATTATAAAACAACAAAAATAGACATTCACCTGTAAAGCTCGTTAAAAAACTATTAGGAATGATTTTCTAGGAGAAACATCAATTTTTTCTAATGATGTCTTAACATCACAATTTCATCATTTTAAATCCAGAAATCGCTCTATTGAACTTGTTTTACTCTGAATTGATACCAATTATATTGATTAATACTCGATAATTCATTATAAAATAAAATAAATAAACATTCACCTGTAAAGCTCGTTAAAAAACTATTAGGAAAGTTTTCTATGAGAAACATCATTTTTTTCTTATGATGTCTAAATATCACAATTTCATCATTTTAAATCCAGAAATCCCTCTATTGAACTTGTTTTACTCTGAATTGATACCAATAATATTGATTTATACTCGATAATTCATTATAAAACAACAAAAATAGACATTCACCTGTAAAGCTCGTTAAAAAACTATTAAGAATGATTTTCTAAAAGAAACATCAATTTTTTCTAATGATGTCTAAATATCACAATTTCATCATTTTAATTCCTGAAATCGCTCTATTGAACTTGTTTTACTCTGAATTGATACCAATAATATCGATTTATACTCGATAATTCATTATAAAACAACAAAAATAGACATTCACCTGTAAATCTCGTTAAAAAACTATTAGGAATGATTTTCTAAGAGAAACATCAATTTTTTCTAATGATGTCTAAACATCACAATTTCATCATTTTAAATCCAGAAATCGCTCTATTGAACTTGTTTTACTCTGAATTGATACCAATTATATTGATTAATACTCGATAATTCATTATAAAACAAAATAAATAAACATTCACCTGTAAAGCTCGTTAAAAAAAAACTCTCAATAAAAGTTTGTATGTATGTATGTTATAAGAGGTACTACGACATCCCTATAACGCACCCGCATCATGATGGAACACTCTAGAGTCTATAGACATTTTAATTTCTTGACGGCCTTGAGGGAGATGAGAGGTCGGAGACAATTACTCCGAAACATGACGTGGCGTCAAACCGAAGCCCTTAGCGAAGTTATCAAACGTATCGTGGATGGGACTATCAATCCCCTAAGACGCGACAGCCAAACGTTCGCGAGAGAACGGAGGCTATTGAGAACACTGGCTAGTGAAAGCGTCAACGTGTCCAGAAAAAAGACATTACTAAGACTACATCATTCTTTGATACCTGTCATCTTACGAGAACGTTACGTCATAGTAACCATCGCGGACGAAACCAGACAAGCGCATATGATCAGCGAAGAGTAAATATTGTACAACAAATCCGGCTCAGAGAAATGACCAAAGTTTATAAGAGGGAGAGAGTCGTTGACAGTATTATCAGTTATCTATACCAACGAGAATGTATCCCTGCAACCTCTGCCACAACTCGTACGCCTATTTGGACAGTTTGAAACGACACAGGAAACATAAACACAAAGGTATACTTGACACTAAGGACCAACAGCAACAACAACAACAACAACAACAACAAGAAAAAGAAGAAGAAGAAGAAGAAGAAGCACAACAAGAAGAAGAAGAAGAACAACAACAACAACTGCCATTCGCTTTAAAGCACCCCTTCACCTGTATCGTGTCAGGACCGACGTCCTGTGGCAAGACTTATTTTGTATCCCAACTGCTTCAGAGCGCTCAACAACGCATTTAACCTTCTCCTGAACGCATTATTTGGTTGTACAAAAGATGGCAGTCTCTCTACGACGTCATACAAACGTCCGTCTTTCCTGCGGTCGAATTTATGCGAGGCGTCCCGTGGAATCTAGAGAAGGATGAATTCCTCGACACCCGAGTGAGAAACCTAATAGTCCTCGACGATATGGCGTCGGAGGCGGCCAAAGACCCTAGAGTCACGGATCTCTTTACGGAAGGCAGCCACCATAGAAATTTGTCGGTTATCCCTCTCAACCAGAACCTATATTATAGTAAAGACCCAACCCAGAGACGCAACTGCAATTATATGGTCCTTTTCAACAATCCCATAGACAAACAGCAAGTGATGACATTGGCCAGACAAATGTACCCGAGTAACTCTCAGACGCTATTACGGCGCTTCGAAGAGGCCGTCAGCAGACCTTACGGGTACTTGTTGATCGATTTGAAACCGACCACATTGGAGTCTCTACGCATGCGCACCCGTGTCCTGAATGATATAAGAGACACAACCGAAGCTAGGGTCCAAACAACCAGATTCACCGACCCGTCGAAAACACAGACTCAGCAGTCAGTGGCGCCTATCGACAGCCTAACACAGGGTGACATTAGAATCACGTGTGAAGATTGCGGAGCAATATTATCTAATATTCATCACTTGCAAAGGCACGTCAAAACATGGTGTCCGATAAAAACACAAGGTACCGCGGACGACGAAGCCCTGATGCCCTACCGACACAGGCTTACGGACGAAAATAAGAGCAAGTTTGATGAGGACGACACAGAATCCTATGATTCAGACGACGGAATTATCGGGGAAGGATTTGAGGAAGATGAAGATATGGATCAGGATAAATTTTCCTCACAAAGAAGCCCTGCAGTCGAAAAGTGGATAAGACATTTCCAAAGAATGGCTGAAGGAAAAGTAAAACCAAATCACAAGGGACACTATATCGTGGAAGACCTGCAAACTGGTTATGGCCGTGTGAAGGACACGGGTCGAAGGTCTATCCCGTGGGTAACACCCATCGCCCAAGATATCGAAATGGCCAGATCATTAGTCAAACGCCAAAGAAAGTAGACGACTTCCGCTCAGAATAAAAGAAGGGGCTTTAGAAAGACACCCATGACCAGATCATTAGTCAAACGTCAAAGAAAAGCGTCAACTTCCGAGCAGAATCACCAACGAGCCGTTAAGAAGAGGCCTCTCACAGCGGTACCTGAACCAGACTTTTCTATGAGGCCTCCGGGACTTCCGGCGTACGGATAGGACCGGAAAAAACACGTTCGATGTTACTGACGACGACCAATATATTTGTAAAACATTTCTCAAGAAGTGAAATTCGCGACTTTGGGGTGGAATATTTGTAAATATTGGTGATGCTGTCATTGGTCATTGTAACATATTGTAAATGGAACACATATTTTGTATGTCTTGTATATATCAAAGTTGTGAATAAAGCGAAAAAAGAAAGCACATTTGTTGGGTTTTTGTTTTGGATATCCTATTTTTTCTTTACGTCTGTCTGTCTGTCTGTATGTATGCCTCTCTCTCTCTCAATACCTCTAAGATTCGCCTCTGATAGGGAAGAACCTGACGCTCAATGTCCGTGACTATCTTAACAGATCGTAAACAGGTCAGTTCTGTATACCGTGTAGACCCAGATTCGTGAAAACTAAAGAATTCAACATGGCCGCTTTTTTTACCCGTTCAAACCCAAATCCAATATGGCTGCCCCACAAGACCTTCACTCTGGACTAAATATAGACCCACGTGCTTTTTCTATTTTTAGAAAAGTAGGTCATCCAAAATGGCGTCGATTTGTTTGGAACCAAAGAGACCCTAATACTACTTTTACCTATTTTGAATGCGAAAAAAAATCCCTCAAAACGCACCATTGATCATCTGGGAATACATTTTTCCAGGGGGAGCATGCCCCCAGACCCCCTAGTAAGAGTGCGTACACTAAGTGGTCTACCATTGCCCCTCATGTGTGCAAACCCCACCCCATCGGAGTTTGCTTCATATGGACCTGTAACTTTTGGACTAACACCTATTAGTAATAGATAAAATTATTTACAACATTAAGGGGTAAATACCAAATTACACAACTTTTTTGATGTTTCATTTGGGATATTTACATCATTCTATTGGTGTAAACTTTCTTCTTAGAGTGCCCACAGAATACACCATTTTTGGTGAAAATTTCAAAACTTTTTCGGGGGAGGCCCCCGGAACCCCCACCTATGGGAGGGGTTCAACCCCTCCCATGCCCTCCCATGCCCTCCCCGCCTGTGCCCCCCCCCCCACTTAAACATTTCTGGATACGGCTCTGAACTAGTACCATATTGATGAAATAGAGCTTCATGAATTTCACATTTTTTGCCTGTATTATCTTAAATTAGTTTTTCTATGAGGAAATACTACCATAGATATGAAATACATAAAACAAAAACAAATTACCATATTTGTTTTCATTTGAAATAGATTTTATTCAAGCGGACTCTTTGAAAAGGACAAAATTGAAAAAATCGACTCCCAATCTGACACACTTTTTAGAAATGGCCGTAGAGCCAAAAATTGTACACCAAAATGTACATTTTTTCTATTTTTCATTCATCTTAAGGTAGCGTCGGTGTTTTAACACTGCAAGCGGGTTTTTCTAATTTTTTTCATGATTTATAATTTATTTCCCCATTTTATAGTTGAGTGGTTAAAGTGGTACACACCCCACCATAATATGTCATTTTTAAAAAATACTTTATTTTTTTACGATTTTATAACGCTTTGTTTTGAACAGCTGGAGGAACTTATCAAATTTCTGATTATATCCTTTCACGTGCTTCAAACTGCATGCAAATAGGCCCCAACTGCGAAAGCTATCTATGTTAAAAATTACCGCTACTTTGAAAATAAGGGGTGCGGAAAACTACTATTAACTAATAAGCGTGTCAATTTGACTGTCTGACACAGTGCGAATACCCTGGTGTTCAACCTTTGTCCTTTTTGTTTCAACCAATAAGAAGACACATATTTTGTAAGCGATTTTCCTTAGCTCCACCCCATATAAAAATACCAATCATATATCAATAAAGATTTTAACATGGAAAAGCCCATAAATCACACACCAGCTGTTGGAGCTCTCCTCTATCTGGTCACGTGGCTGGACTACGGGGTGCTTAATGAGGTGTGATTTATTGATCAGATAGCCGTGAAATGCGTTTTGTTTGGTGTTGAAGATTTGGTTAATTTGTAGAACAGAATGTCAGATATTAGAATCAACAACAAAATTAAAAACACAAAATCTTGCAGTTTTAAAGGTTATAAGACACCTTAAATATCTCTCCAAAACAAAACCATCATAGAGTGTTTTCATACACTTTGAAAATTTCACAAATTCATGAGTTTGATACACCCTTAACTGATTTATACTGTTAATTCAATTTTCTTTTGTCTTATACAGTGCTCCCTCTCTACAACGACACCCAATAGGAGACACAAATTGTGTGCGTTGTTCGGAGGGAGTCGTTATAGGGAGGGAACAATAAGACTTGGCTAACATTTGCAAACAGCTTGAATCCTGATCAGATGCCGCGTAACGCGGCGTCTGATCTGGATTAAAGCTGTTTGTCACTTGTCATTATAGTTTTTCTATCAAAATGTCCACTTATATGTAACTTTGTAAAAAAACAGCAGACGTCAAATTTAAGCAGACGGTAGTGCAGCCATGAATAGGTAGGGCACAAATGTCTTGTTTTAGGAACAGCGACAAGGGTCGTTGTAAGGAGGGAATCGTTGTTGGGAGGGCCGTTGTAGAGAGGGAGCGCTGTATTACAAACACTCAATATAAGAATGCTTTACAATGAATCAAAAGATTACAGGAAAAGACGCATTATTGCCCAGCTACTACAGTGGAGAAAACGTTATTCTTTGCCACCAAGATAAACATGAAATATCAGAATTGTTCAAAAGTTGTTCTTTTCTACGTTTTAGTGCTTTGCGTTTGCGTACGTTTGCGTTTAAACGGGAAAGAATAACAGATTACCCACTGTAGTACTACAGAAACTTTATGTCTAAATGTAGTTTAGTATAAAATATCGTGCAATTGTCCATGTAGAAACTGCATTTTCTGTATTATAACATATTTGTTTAATATCCCATGATAATTTCAATGAAATATTTAATCCGGTTATTGATGGCACGATTTCTTTGTTTTACATTAAAATATCTGTCGTCTGCTTCAATTGTTTGTGTTGTCTGCAATAACGATTCAAAGTAAGATTTAAGGCAATATGACTGACGAAATTTCGAAACGAGTGTCAAATAGTTTGGGTGCGTTACGCGGCGTCTGATCAGAACTCAAACTGTTTGTAAACGCGTTTTATGGCGTCATTGAGAGTGAAAAGGTTAAACGTTGAAGATTAACGCCTCCTCTACCTATTAGGCTCGGTATCGAACCAAGGTATGCGCTGTCAAACAAGTACAGTGGAGAATCTGTTATTTAATAGAGAGGTTTCGATTTCTTACTTGTACGTGTACGTATACCTGTAGCTTGCTTTTTGTGCAGAATACCATCGTGACGTAATCAAGGTATGCGCACCTATCTTTTGATTTACAAGTTGATAACGTGTGTCATACAGTCTACCCGTTAGGGTAAAACGTGTAAGTTCATCATCATTTTATTCCTATTATTTATATAGCTCATGTAAATGTTATTTAATAGAATGTTGGTACAAACCCCTATCTTCAATTTGTATGTATTTATTTTTTCAGAGATTTGAGTCTAAAGAGTGAAATATCGGATTAGGTGACACGGTTACACGCTATAATCCACAGCCAAAAAAGTCGTTTGAAACGACTGACAAAACTTGATATCAGCCTTTCAAATGATACATAATCCTTCCCTGAGTACTAAAACAATAGAAAATATGTGCATGTATGTGTGTTCAATGTGCGTGCAAGGTGCATGCGTCTGTCTTTATCTGCCTTTGTATGTATGTCTATCTCTCTTTGTCTCTCTCTTTAACTCTGTGTCTCTGTCTGTCTGTCTCCGATTGCGCATGTCTATGGGTCTGCCTATCTGTCCGATCTGTCACTTCACCTCTCTTTCTCTCTTCATCTCTATATCTCGCCTTTTCTCTAACTGCTGTCTCTCCCTCTCTCTATTTTTCTGTCTCCTTGTGTGTCTCTTTGTTTCCTTCTCTTTCTCTTTGTCCCTGAATGTCTATTACTCTCTCTCTCTCTCTCTCTCTCTCTCTCTCTTTCTCTCTCTCTCTCTATATATATCTTTGTTTTACTCCTCTATTTTGCTCCATCTCTATCTCTCACCCTCGCGTCTCTTTGTGTGCGTGTCACTCTTTGTCTCATTTTCTATATGTGTCTCTCTGGCTGTGTATGTTTGTCTCTATATCTCTGTCACCCTCTCTATTTCTTTCTTTCTTTCTCTCTATTTCTTTTTTCCCCTCTCTCTCCCACTCTCTCCACCCCTCTCTCTTTCTCTCTATCTTTCTCTCTCTTTCTCTCTCTCTCTATATATATATATATCTCTTTTTGGATCTAACATAAATTTTATCATGTTTCTCTAATTTGAGAACAGATTTTTTTCTGTATAGATCTACTATAGATCTATATAGATCGATACCTAATCTAACGCTATACATCTATTAAAGCTGACTTATTTTACAGAAAAAAGGCATCATCCCGTAAAAATTGTTCTTTTCAACACAACGCTTGATGTTCTCAAGCTGTTGAGAGAGGTGTTAACACAAAAACCCCATCAAAAACAAAAAACGCTGGGAAAGTATCGCCGACGCAATAAGAGATGCAGACATGCCCATCGATGGAAGACGAAAGGCAAAGACAATACATTAAAATGCAGAAAATTACATTTTTTGAATTTATAACAAATTAATTTCATCTGAGATAAAAAAAATGTTGGAAGCGTATTCAGATGCCGGGTTACCCGGCGTGTGATATGTCTCCAAACTGTTTGCAGGGGAAATACTAGTTTTAACGTAAACGCGTTTATTTGGAAAGAATGACGTTTCTCCACTATAGGCTACATCAAGGATTAATATAACACAGTAAACTATGACCTACATCATGCATGATTGTACAAGTTGTCCAATTTGGAAACACGATTTAGAAAATACGTGTAAACATAATATGTACAGTGAAGAAAATGCTATTCTTTCTCGTTTAAACGCAAACGCAGTGCATTAAATGGGAAAATGGCAATTTTCTGACAATTTTGACGACTCATTTGAGCCTGAGTGGTAAACAGTTTGGAGCCTGATCGGACGCCGGGTTACCCGGCGTCTGATCTGGCTCTAAACTGTTTGCAGTTGAAATAATAGTTTTAGCGTTTAAAATGCTTTTATTGGGGAATAATCACGTTTTCACCACACGTACACGTTCACGTAAATGAAATCGAAACTCTCTTTACAAATCTTTTAGTCGTGAACGGGAACTTGTGGTTACACGTACCCGTACCCGTACACGTAAGAAATCGAAACCTCTCTATTCTTTCCCAATAAACGCGTTTACGCTAAAACTATTATTTGCAGTGCAAACAGTTTGGAGCCAGATCAGACGCCGGGTAACCCGGTGTCTGATCAGGCTCCAAACTGTTTGCCACCAAGATAAACAAGAATTATCAGAATTGTCAAAAAGTTGTTCTTTTCTACGTTTTAGTGCTTTGCGTTTGCGTACGTTTGCGTTAAAACGGGAAAAAATAACAGATTCTCCAATTTAAATAACATAATACTGCGGTACCTGGTAAACTAAAATGGTGTAGACTAAAACTAGCCATGAGGTCTTTGATGCGGCCGATTGGTGTGTCTTTGTTGGCAATGCGTTGAGAATGGTTTTCTTTAGAACGATTGGTATCTATTGATATATATAATTATATACTTATTTCTTTCTGAATTAAATCCTTGATATTAAAAGGAAACGATAACATACGTACCTTTTCCAGACTGCCTATAGGACACTATGGAAGAATAAACCTAACTGAGTCTCAAATAATTGAATCAAAATCATCGATCATTCTGTGCTTTACGCGATCTGGATCCGAACCATTTGCAAATGTCAATCAAGTAATGCTCTGAGGCCTATGTGTAAATCCATGCGTGCCTTACTTTGAACACTTTTCACTTATAGTAAACTAGATTTGGAGAACTTCAGTGATAAATCATTCACCCACTAGCCTGGAACATTTAATACAGTGAAACCCCTCTAAACCGGACATGTGTGGGGACAACAAAAACATCCGGTTTAGAGGGGTTTTAACCCATAGCATGTTTCTAGTATGGAAGGTAGCTGACCACTTAAAGCAGGTTGAAAGCATTCTGCTTTACTTTCAACCTGCTTTAAGCTATCATCTGCTAGAATATAGAAAATATTTCTGATGATATATGTTCATGAATGTATTTTCTTCAGTGAAAGAATAAATCAAAGGCGCAAAAATTGGTGGGAAAAGGGACCAAATTTTTTGTCCGGTTTAGAGAGAATTCCGGTATTTAGAGGTTCCGGTTTAGAGGGGTTTTACTGTATATCACCGGGGATCTTAACCCCTTCATCTCCAAATGTTCGTGATATTTTTAACCCTTCTCGGCCATATTGTCGTCTACTTCAACATTGTTGTCTGCAATATCTTTTCAAAGTAGGAATAAATGTATTATGACTAACGTATTTCCAAAACGGTGTTTGATCAGGATTCAAACTTTTGGTAAACAAGCATTTAGGCGACATGGCCAGTGAAAATGTAAATGCGTCCAGCAAAATTTAAATACGGACGGTCGTACAGTGGAGAATCTGTTATTCTTTCCCAATAAACGCGTTTACGCTAAAACTATTATTTGCAGTGCAAACAGTTTGGAGCCAGATCAGACGCCGGGTAACCCGGCGTCTGATCAGGCTCCAAACTGTTTGCCACCAAGATAAACAAGAACTATCAGAATTGTCCAAAAGTTGTTATTTTCTACGTTTTAGTGTTTTGCGTTTGCGTACGTTTGCGTTTAAACGGGAAAGAATAACAGATTCTCCACTGTAATCCTTCTCCGCCATATTGTCGTCTACTTCAACATTGTTGTCTGCAATATCTTTTCAAAGTAGGAATAAATGCATTATGACTAACGTATTTCCAAAACGTTGTTTGATGAGAATTCAAACGTTTGGTAAACAAGCATTTAGGCGACATGGCCAGTGAAAATGTAAATGCGTCCAGCAAAATATAAATACGGACGGTCGTACAGTGGAGAATCTGTTATTCTTTCCCAATAAACGCGTTTACGCTAAAACTATTATTTGCAGTGCAAACAGTTTGAAGCCAGATCAGACGCCGGGTAACCCGGCGTCTGATCAGGCTCCAAACTGTTTGCCACCAAGATAAACATGAATTATAAGAATTGTCCAAAAAATTGTACTTTTCTACGTTTTAGTGCTTTGCGTTTGCGTACGTTTGCGTTTAAACGGGTAAGAATAACAGATTCTCCACTGTATTGTTTGTTGTTCATTCTGTCGTTATGATACATTGATTTTGCATTGTTTCATGGGTTCATTGTTGCATCACTAGTGAAAGACAGCTGTTACATCTACCTCAATACCATTGGAATACAGCCATATCACATTACTCCATAACTACGGCTTTTTACACATCTAATATTCCTCTATATGCCACCAAGATAAACATGAATTATCAGAATTGTCAAAAAGTTGTTCTTTTCTACGTTTTAGTGCTTTGCGTTTGCGTACGTTTGCGTTTAAACGGGAAAGAATAACAGATTCTCCACTGTATATATTACTTTGGGGGAAAGACATTATTCATTCCCTTTTAAGCAAAATGGAACGTGAACTCAATGTACTTAATACAGGGATATTGATGTGTGTTCATAACATTTTAAAATCTGAGTTGTCAAACGTTTAGGGCTTGACCAGGCACCGGGTTGCCCGGCTTAACTGTTTAAAAAAGATAACTTGTTTTTAAAACGCGTTTATTGGAAAAAAGCTGTATCTACTGTACTACCACCAAAATCATTACTATGCACGGGTTAACTTATTTATTTGAACTTTGTTTGAAAAGTGTAAATATTATTTCGTTTTCTCAATACACCAGTAAAAGTGACAAAACACGTATACCCGATTTCAACTTAGCAGGAGCTATAACGCTTAGTCCTTTAGCAAATTTCTGACCAAGGTCTGCACTGTTTGTCATTTGGCACTACATGTATATTGAAATACAAAACCAGACGTACATACTGGATATGGACGAAACACTGATCAGGGTCTGCACAGTCGTTTTGCAATATAATCTAAAACAAGTTGAACCCATTTGTGCCCACGAACCCATATATGGGACATAGGCAAACAGTGTAGACTCTGATCAGACGCCGCATTATGCGGCGTCTGATAAGAGTCTACACTGTTTGCTGATAGGAATTTCAATATAAAACAAAACGAAAATGAAAATTTTAACCAGGCATCCCTTTGATAAAAAATGGACTAATCCAATATAAAACATGGAAGAATCCATTGGGCGTAAATGGGTTAAGCTATGAGCATAGACTAGCCGAAACTTAAAATTGAAAATTTCTATTGGAAGTCTCAAACTTGACTCAGTGAAGCGGCTTTCATTGAAGAAGTTTTTAGGAGCATTTGAACTGTTCTGAACAATGTAGTTGTCTCTATCAATGATTTATGGTTTTTACAGGTTTGACATACACACAATTGTGTTATATTTACCTCTGCTATAAGTAAACATGTTTCCATATTAACCCCTTTCACTGCCTTTACCCCAGTACAATAGTTATAAGCAAAAAAAAGTGTACCCTGATCAGACGCCGTGTCATACTGTTTGCCATTCATTTCAATATTTCTTTAGTCAAACTATTTTAAATTTAGATTTAATAAATAAAAGCAGACGATAGTTGTTTACATGAATTGATGTTCAACGCATACCACTATGCATCGTAACTGATACAATCTAAATGGCGCGTATATATAGATATATGCATCTACCACATGTCCATGTTCACTGGTTTCATTATAGAAACTCATTGAGCCATAGCGATTAGTCAAATACAAACGGTGTACCTGTTATGAGTGTACTTGTTCTATAAAAAAGTGTATACCCATTTTCAGATTGTTTTAAGGAGCCATCAAATCTGCGTCTTCAAATTTTGTCTTTATGAAATTTATTGTAAAATTCGACCACAAATGGTGAACAAGAGGCCCATGCGGGCCTAAATATCGCTTACCTTGGATAACCAAGACAAGGGTCACATGACCCCTAGATTTGGAGCATTTTTACCCGAATGACATGATTTCAAGAATCGTGCTGATGAACCTGCAAAGTAAGTGTTCTATCAAATAGCTAAGCCCATGACTTTATATATGGATTGTATAAAAAACTTTTTTTTGCTAAAGTGACCCATATATGCAACATACCGGAACCGTTTCAGGAATGTTGGTAAAGAACATCATAAAGTCGCATTATGCTAAATATCAAAGCTATGGCAATAATATTTTCAGACAAGAAGTAGTTTGAAAAATTTCCTATACATACCTAAATGTAGAACTGTGACCCCGGGGCTAAGGCAGTTTCAACTCCAGGGATAAAAATTGAATAATCTTGATAAAGGACGTGTAGATGATGCTATGTGCCAAATATCTAAGCCCAGGGTACTGCGATTTTATTCAAGAAGAGTTCTTTTTGAAGTATTCATTGATAATATCTATAATTGTTATCGCCTGTGACTTAGATATGCGACTGACCGAAACCGTTTCAAAAATATTGGTAAAGGACATATCGACGTGGCGTCATGCTAAATGCCAAAGCTCTGGCCGTACTAGTTTCAGAGAAGAAGTTTGAAAGATTTGATTATGTAACTCCTTGTAAAAATGTTACCACAGGGCCAGGGCAATTTTCACCCCAATGACATAATTTTAACAATATTGACAGAAGACCTGTAGATGATACCTTATGCAAAATATCTAAGCTCAGGGTGCTGTGGTTTAAGTCAAGAAGATTTTCATCGGAAAATTCTATTTAGCTCCTGTCACCTAGATATGCAACGGACTAGAATTGTTTCAACGAAGTTGATAAAGGCCTTCTAGAAGTGTCACCATGCTAAATATAAAAGTCAAATATCTTGAGAGCACTGATGATAGTTTCAAACTTAACTATAGAGGTACAGTGGAGAATCTGTTATTCTTTCCCAATAAACGCGTTTACGCTAAAACTATTATTTCCCATGCCAACAGTTTGGAGCCAGATCAGACGCCGGGTAACCCGGCGTCTGATCAGGCTCCAAACTGTTTGTCATCAAAGTTAAAATCAACTTTCAGAATTGTGAAAAAATTGTTATTTTCTACGTTTTAGTGCTTTGCGTTTGCGTACTTTTGCGTTTAAACGGGAAAGAATAACATATTCTCCACTGTATAGGGTGAACTTTGGGAAATACTGTAAAGAGTCTGAAAACCGTATTTATCGAATAAAACACTTGAATATGTTTTCAAACTTAATTGTACATGGATCAGTTACATCTCTGTCACCCAAGCGTCAACCTGTTTCCATTCAGATCAGAAGCGGACCAAATTCTGAAAAACTCTTGCAGAGTTATTCAGCATCTGGTCTGGATGCAACTGCTGGTAAATGTCGTATTTCTTGTAGTTTTGATCTGGATTTAAATTCAGACGTTTACCACATGGACAAATATTTGATACATTAGATTAGGGTTTCACTGTTTGTACAGCGTGTTAATGCAGGACCGAGTGTATGCGTCAGATATTGATATAGGTTAAGGAAATGTGAGACCGAAAATGTGCCACCAAATGGACCGAAACAACCTATCCCAAAAATAGGCCGAAACGACCTAGGTCGAAATAGCCTAGGTCATAGCGACAAATGCCGACAAGACCCTTTACAATTAATCTCCTTTGAAGAAAGTGCCGTTACCATTCGTACACAAACGAAATTTTGTGCTAATTAAGAAAGCGATTCATAGTAAATTTGCCAATAATTTTCTTTCGTTCATTTCACTTGAACGCCGAAAGAAATCTGTTCATTTCTTATATTAACAATGTATGTGCTGTAATTTCTAATATAATTTTGTAAGTATGCATGTATGTTTAATCCATATTAGAGGTTGATAACACGAATAATGTGTACCCTATAAGGAACAGCCATGACCGACTTACTGTTCGAAAAAAAGCTGCGTACATTCGAAAGCAAACAATTTGACGTCATTTGGAAGTGGCGTCATATTTTTAGTAGGATAACTATCTCGGGTTTTTTGGCACAAAGGAATGCAGAAAGTTGCTGTTTATAAGGTATGTCAGTTTTCTTGCAATTTATCTCATTAATAAAGAAGAATTTTAGTCGGGAATCATGGTTTCCACTAATAGGAAGGCATAGATCGGTTAAGAACAAATTTTGAAAAAATCCTCCAAATATTTGCTGTCCAAGTTCCAAAGATTAATTCGCGAATAAAAACTGCATATGCCCCGCCTCCTCTTCGAAACTTTTCCATAAGTCCCGCCCACTCGGGAAATGGTGTTTTTACGAAATGAATAGCTGTCAATGGAATTGAATGGGGCGATTGTAAATATTCATAATTAAATCAGAGTGTTATATCTATTCACTAGAAGTTTATTATTTCAAATCGTATATAACTGTTTGTTCTAAAACAGTTTTCAAAATAAATCAATTTGTCGATTTTAAGCGATATTACCGAGTGTTGCTTTGTTAAGCGAATGATTCTGAGTCAAAGGTTTGGCAACGGCTCTGACTATATATGGTTTCAAGGATTGAAACCATCAAACTCATAGATTTCACTATATAACTCTATGTATAATGGTGACCCCCGGGGCGTGGCCAATTATGACCCCAGGGACATAACCTAAAGAATCTAGATAGAGGACCTATAGCTAATGCCATGTGCCAAATATGGTTTTTGTCAAATAATTTTTTAAGTTTTCATTGACTAATTATATTTTTAGCTCCTGTGACCTACATATGAAGTGGATCCTTAAGTATTTGATCAATTTAACAAGGGCTCAATGATTATTTCTACCAAGTTTGGTAAAAATCCAAACTAAAGTGTAGGAGGAGAAGTCGTTTAAAGAAATTGTTGGCGACGGACGACGGGTGACGACAACGGACGACGGACCCATGACGATTAAAACAGCTCACCTTGGCACTACGTGCGAGGTGAGCTTAAATAGATCCGACATCATTTTTAACCCGAGTTATCAATTCAAAATTACAGGGACAACAAGAAATTGCTCAATTAACCCCTTCACTGCCCTACTTCGAGTACAACAGTTAATTTTAAACAGTCAAAATACCTAGCTTTTGATTTAAGCAATTAAAGCAACCGATAATATTTTAAAATGTATGACGTCATTGCAGTTAATGAATTAAGGCCTATTGAGAATACCAATAGGCAGACCAGCTATACACTAATCGAAGAATTATAGGCTGGGTCGCAGCACCACGTACCGTACAACCACGCCCCCATCTAGACTTTTTTTCAAGGGTACTTGTTCGTTGGAGTCTTCTGCCCGATATTTTAGAATGTTTTCAAACTTTATTTTGTCACTGCTATGCGTAATTTAACGGTTACCATGGTAACCTTCAGGTAATTTTCAAACCTATCCTATGCGTAAAAAGGGGCTCTTACTTTGCTTCTGGGGGAACTAGAGTACCAAAATAACTAAAGGCACACGCCGTTAAGATGAGGTATCACTTAATTCATATATATAGTTTATTACTTATGAAGATAGTCAAAATAGAGCGGAAAATCATGAAAATCAAGCATGTTGTTTTGTCCAAGAAGCATATTTATACACTATTCTAAAATAGGCTAAAATGTTTTAAACGGATTATACAAAGAAAATAATGCATGTTTGGTTCCAGTTACATTTCGGTGTGCATATATAATTAAGCTTATTTGCATAATATATACGAGCCATTCTTGTATCAAATTGGAGCAGACGAACCCGGCTTTAGATATATTTGTGCATATTTCAAGCATAATGCTCATTTCGTACGCATGCTTTTTTATGCGAAGCACTCCCACTTCCCATCTCACCATAATGTCCTTAAAGAGCGTAGCGTTTCAAGCATTTACTCTGGGGGACAATATGGTCTACTATGCATCACCCTATACTGTATTTTAAATAGTTTTCTGATACCTGTCGGATAAAAGAAATGAAAAATTTAGACTATTTCTACATTTTTCAAATTTTTTAACGTTAATATTAATATTCATGAATATGCAAATATCATAATTGAAAGAAAATAATTGCAAGAAAACATCCAATGTCTTATCTTCAATTTAGTACCTATTTTATATATTTATGACAAAAGCGGCTGTGATATGGATGGTTTTTTTTGGGTTTGGGTAATCATTACCGAAAATGGGGGATCCCATTGAAACGATTCAAATACATATAACATTAAAGAGTTTATTCTTGAGTACATTTATGATGCTGATTAAGTAGACCCTTCTGCATATTTTGGAACCCATCAACAAAAGTGTATGGCGGTGCATAGTAGACCCTATAGTCCCCAAGAGTAAATGTTGTAAACGCCACGCTCTTTAAGGACATTATGGTGAGGTGAGTTGTAATGGTTTGATATCGCTTTAACAGTATTTCAGTTATACCGCGACGTCCAGCAAATTACAGGTGGAGAAAGTTCTAAGATGTTCTTCATACACCGTTTCATGAACAAATCGGCACCTTGGTAGAACCAACGGCCTTCCGTAAGCCATATGGAAGTTAAATGTTAAATATCGTAACAGCCGAGAACGGTCTTTGAACCCACAGCGACTAGGAAGTGATTGCCAGTCACATTGATTATAACCACTCTGGCATTGCGGATTTCGATTTGTTTACACATTAGGTTGATGTTTGATGCCACATGTACAACACCGTAAACAAAACGAATTAACCCATTACCCCATAGTCCGCTTCTAGATTTGAAGATACATGACCGCTTAAAGCAGGTTGAAAGTAAAGCAGAATGCGCCTTTAAGGCGTATTCTGCTTTACTTTCAGTCTGCTTTAAGTAACCATTTACTAGAATATAGAAAATATTTCTTGTGAGACATGTTCATTACTAAATAAAATTGAACTATTTCTTCAGTTGAGCAATAAATAAGAGGCGTAAAAAGGCGTATTTATGGGGTAATGGGTAAAAAAAATGCTTCCTTGAGCAAGTTACATCGCTAATATCTACGTAGAAACGATCATTTAAATGAAGAGTAATTGATAATGCTTAATGAAGAAGACACCTTGACTCATTCACCTCTGAAACTTCAATCGGAAATTCTAGTTTTCAATCAAATCTTGATAGTTTTTGACTAGTAGTAAGGGGTGCTCTTTTGCAATAGTATATTGTATAATGACGATCAGTAGTACAGACCACAATCATCAGATGGTTTCTGTATAACCTGTCTGACCCGAGTCTGCACTGTATTCACAAGGCATGCGTACTCTTCAAATGCACATTATTTACAAACGGTGTGTGTATGCGTCACTTGCATTCAATTGATAAAGGATGTATAGAGTTATCCCCTTCACTGTCATGACATCATCATTTTAAACGAGTGTCGTGTGTTTTATTTCTCAAATTCTATTTGTAAGTATTTTGACAGAAGACATATGAAATCGAGTGCCAATCAGTTTGGAAACACCGCTCTTATGAGATTGTTTATTTTCTTTCTTCTTTAGGGCAGTCTTAAAAATTGTGTTTGTATTGACCTTTAAACGTTTGGTAGTGCGAAATGGAATCTCGAACATTGTTTGATCGATATTCAATACTAAATGACAGTTTTCTAATATAAAACCTTATGTTTCATGCGAAGTACTTGCTAGAACCAGAGGGCAATATGTTCTAAAATAACTATAACTATACGAATATAGATAAAGAAACTAATTTTTATTGACTATTAGTATTAACAGAACCTCGTGATATTGAGCTCGTGACATCTCTCCCTGCAGGTTATACATAAGTAACTGTATTACGTTCGGCGCGGGGTTGTTTCCCTTTCTAACTTATCGTTATGCAGAAGTGGCACTCTGTTATCTTCCATTGCAAGCGTTTATGCTAATACAAATAGTGTATTACCAACACTTTGGGGCCAGAGCAGACGCCGAGTTAGCCGATATCTAATCTCGCAATCGGTAGTCTATTTTAGCTCCAAACTGTTCGTCACTAAGATTATAATCAATCCTAAACAAGTTATCCCTTTCACTACCAAATTTTCCGTCAGATTTTTACCCCTTCACCGTTTCAATGTCGTCTGCCTCAAATTTGTTGTTTGCAAGATCGTTTCAAAGTAAGATTCAAAGCAGTATGACTTAAAACATATCGATACGAGGGTCAAATATTATGATCCTGATCATACGCCTCTTTACGCAGCGTCTGATCAAGATCCAAACTGTTTGCAAACGTGCTTCTAGGCTTCATTTAGAGTGAAAGGCTCAAAGAACAAAGCATGTTATAAATTTTATTGAAATGTGTTTACTTGAGCTTCCTTTTAAATTAGAAGGAATAAAGTCGTTTCCACCTTAATCGGATTTTACTAGGAATCTACAGGCAAATAACATTTAAAGATCAAGACTGAAATATGGCAGAATGGAATATAGTCTGTATGGTGAATAGATAAGGTGTGCTCAACATTGCAAACAGTTACGATCAGACACCGAAAAACTCGGCTTATGATCAGACTCAAAACTGCTTGACAGTCATATTGGAATACATCTTAAATATGGGCAAAACATTGATTTTCTACAATTGTAATGCATTGAGTTTACGTTGTTTTTCATTTAAACATGAATGTAGAATGTATTCTCCCTAACTCTCTCTTTTGGGGTTTCTTTAACTTCATTATCATGACACACTCTGCTTTAAACAGTTGTCGTTAATTTTCATTTTCAAAATTTATACTTAGGATAAATTGACTAAAGTAATATCTGTCGATACAATGTATGTTATCAAGATCCATACTGTTTACAAATAATCATACTAGGAGTGATATAGTGAAATGGTTAAAAAGAAAAAAATCTAGAGGTTCATCTGAATAAAAGGATAAAAGGAATAAAACAAATTGCGCGATGGTCAATGTCACTCCCTGTGTTAGTTCTCTACACTTTCCAAGTTAAATGCTTTATAATTGTGGTTTGGATATCAGACGCCCTTCCTTAACGTGTCTCTTTGTAATACTGAAGCTATGTAAGAAATCAGCTGATCTTTTTCGACGTTTAATTTTAAACGCACCGAATTCGTGCGACACCTAGTGGCTTTAACAAATTACGATAATTCAAGGGTCGTTACTCAACGAAACTGTTACCTCGGTTACATCCCATATGTACTTTCGGTATCAAACAATCTCTATTAATCGCACAATATAAACGTTAAACACATAAACTTGTATTTGGAAAATAAATGTACGTGAAACTTGGCAAATACTCTATCTAATAAGGCTAAGGTAATAACCTAGGACTTCAATCAAAATTAATATCAGCGTGAACCCGAGAACACATAGAAAAAGATATCTGCTTATTAAGGCCATTGCTATATGTATGAAAGTGCCTATAGTTTCAAAAGAAGCATTACATAAGCATTATAACATATGTTTCTTTTACCATTTTCTAAATATTTACTCCTAAATCATTTATTGTGTGAAGTTTGATCAATTCCTTACGGATAGATTTTGATTGAGTTGAGGTTTTCATTGCATTTGAGCCAAAACAATTAAGGAAAAGGCATATATTCAAGGCAACAGATTATATACTTTGCATCATACTGTTAGAAAGCATCACTTTCTAACTGGTAACTTTACATTATTTCAGAAAGCCAAAATAATGCATGCCGACTCTTTGCCGAGAACTGATACATTATACATGTCAAATGCCCATAGACAAAAAAGAAAATTATAACCTTTGTTTTTCTTTTTACCATGGTACTAAGATATGTTTGAAGAACCTATGCAGACATTTTCATAGAGATCCTTCGGACATTTCATTTGGGTGCGTATGTCCTTAAGCGAAATAAACGACAGAAAATGATCATGGTAAATTTTCTGTCGTTTTGTTTTGCTTAAACGCCGAAAAGAGTTCAGTTTATTTCTTATATTTACATTATATTTGCTGTAATTTCTAATATTAAATGAACATTTCAATAGTATGCATGTATATTTACACGAATAATGTGTACTTTGAAAGGAATAGCCATAATTGACATTACTCAGGAAACGCAACAAAATGTTTCACTGAGAGCAGATGCATAAGCCCCGCATCCTCTGCGACAGGTAACCACAAGTCCTGTCCCTAGATAAATTGCGTTTATACAAATTAAACGCCATTCTGTTCAATGGAATTGAATGGGGCGAATGTAAATATTAAAATTTAATTGCCAATAACTACGACGTAACAAACAAACTGAGACACTTCAATACATTATTCATTCTGATTTGTGTGATAAACACTGTTAATAACGTGCAATTATTGACAAATATGTACATACATATGTGACAGCAGCTATAAGGCCATATGCAATCATTAGAATTAACCATGACTCTCATTAAGTATAGTTCAAGGCAGTATTTTGATGTCACTAATTCTGATGCCATCTTCCTCTTCCGTTGAAGTTGACGAGCCATACCCCTGAAGTCGGTCCTGCATTGGGTCGTCTTTTGTTTCACGTACCGGGAGGATTGTAACAATGGAAATGATTCCAATAATAGCGCAGATAATATACATAAGGCCAGATACTTTAGAATCCTGAAACAATAGGACAAAGTTATTAGCATTTTTGTCAGGCAGAATGTTTTTCTGACATACTGACTTTAATATTTTGTGACCGATACCGGGCTCGAAACGATGACCATTGACATATAATGCCAAGACTCTACCGACTGAGTTAACCGGACAACAGTCATACACCTTTTTAAGTCTGTTATGTTTTCATTTGGATTAAGATTTAGCATATTGTAATATACATATTAAGATGGTTCCATTAGTCTGGTAATTCATATTATTGTAGTATTCTTATATCTTAGGCAATCATAAAGCAGATAAGTTTTCTAAAATAATGACTTGAAAAAGTTGTGACCAATTCAGGTTCTAACCTGCGATCCATCGTATACTAGGCCAACGCTCTACCTACTGTCAAAGGTTAAAGGTTTTAAAAGGTTTACTTTTTGACACTGACCTTTGATGCGACATGTTTGAAATACACATATTTATATTCGTCTAAAATAGAGCATTATGAAGGCATCATTACTTGAGGGTCAAAGGTGTTGACCATTCAAATTTTTGAACATTTAACATTTATGGCCTTGAGATTTGAACAGATATGCCCAACATTCGCATTTTTATATACCCTTTCTTATTAGAATCTATATGCCTTCTTCTTATATCAAGCGTTTCCGTCATTTACGTACATGTACAAGTTCCGCGTTATTCTTTGTGGCTTACAATTATTCTTGTTCTGCTTCAAATAACTAATCTTTCTGGATATAAAATGCTTTAAACGACTTCTCAGATATGTACTTAAGGCATATAATAAACACATCACTAGTTGACAGTGCGCTACATTGTGTTGTACTCAGCTCCCGACGTTTTGGGCGGAATCAACGGATCAGACTCGTGCCAAGGCGCTCGTCAGATCGGCTATTTCCGCCAAAAACGTCTCGAGCTGAATACATCACACTGTATCGCACTGTCAACTGGTAATGTGTATATATTGGCAACACATGTGCCATGTACTGAGTGTGTATTGACTATAGTGAAACAATTATAGTCAATGTTAAGTTGTAAATAAATTTATTCTTCTGACCATCACCTTTGAATCGACATTTACTGAATTATTAGTATATACATTCAAATTTTTCTGAATTACAACAATATGAATACCAAATATTAAGTCCCTACCACTTGGGGTTAAAAGTTATTGCCATTTCAAATATTTAACCTCTTTGACCTTGAACTTTGACCCACATGCCCAAAACCTGCATATTCATATACCTCATTAAACGGGCAACACATATGCAATGTAGTGAGTGTGTATTGATTATAGTTTCAAAATTATTGCAAACGGTAAAGTTTCCAATAAACCTGACCCTTAGGTCTCTGTGACCTTTTACTTTTACTCGACATGTCTAAAATATACATATTCAAAGTTCTCTTAATTTGTGCAATATGTATACGAAATTTAATGTCCCTATCACTTGAGGGTCAACGATTATTGCCATTACCTCTATGACATTGACCTTTGAATTGACATGCACAAAACCAGTTTATTTATAATATATACGAGGGGCGTTTAAAATGTCCTGATAATTGAGCGATTACTTTGCATTGGTTGGTCTCTTTTTGTAAAAGTTAACATTTTCTGAAAGATCAGCCTTTCTGCATAACATTCATAGTATATTTTTATTATAAATTTGAGAATTGTTGTTTAATTGGTATTCATATAAGAAATGGTTTTAGGTAATGCCTGGAACTCCTCTTAATTACACGAGGAAATTGCGTTGAATTGGAAGCATGTATATTTCAGAGAGCGCTTTTCAAGTATCGCTCAGGCTGATTTAAATAAATTTGATATTATTTGAAAAATGTTTAACAGTCCTTTTGAATAACATTTAGCTATTGAAAAAAACTTGAGTAACTATTGAAAAAACAGCAATATATATAACCCAACTAGAAAACCAATTAACCACATACACCCCCTATCTAAATTGAGACATTTAATATCTATTTTGACTATCAGCTACTCTGAACAAGTTTAGTTTTCTAATTTTGAATATGTAATTTCTTTCGTCGGTCGTTAATGATGTAATTTGAGTAAAATTTGGTTTTGACAGCAACATCTTTTATTCAACCAAAGTTTTTAGAAAGAAGATGGGGTAACGGGATACCAATATTCATGTCATTAAAAGATCAATAATCCATTGATGTATAGTTAAACTTATTCTTCTAACTTTAAGTTAAGAAAATGTATTTTAAAATTATTTTTACAAAATAGTGTTTCGAGAATGTGGCGTCATTAATATCAATTACTTGGTTTTGGTCACGTGGTCATACTATTTAAACAACAGTACTCTTCTTGGTGCCCGATCTGGATTCATTAGTACTCCTCTAATGGCAATATGAATACTTCAGATTTAGTGCTAAGTGTGAATATTCTCATGTAAAACGTCAATAATCCCGTATATGGCGTATTTCCGGTAAAATGGTTATTTTCGGGAGTATTTTGAACACGGCATATACCAAGTATAGCATTAGCCATTTAAATTATCGGAACCATTATATTCTTTTACCATTAGATACATAGGTACACAATATATGATATATCTAAATTCTAAACAAATTGGATTGAAATGATAGAAATTATTTACATTAATGTTTTATCCCCTTCAAGTGCTAATATGACTTATTTTGTTGACAATCTAATGGGTATTATGCCTACATGTATAATGGTATATAGGTGAATATTAAATTCTCTGAAAAACAATTTAATGTTTTGTTTCCACTAGAGAAAGATTGTATCTTTCAGATAATGTGCACTTTAATCAAATCAGACCAACCAATTTGTTGTAAAGGTATCGCTCAATTATCAGGGCTTTTCAATCGCCCCTCATATGTAATGTATTGAGTGTGTATTGACTATAGTTCAAAGTTATTGCCCACGTTGAGCTTTCGGACAAACAAACAGACACACGGACACAAAGACAAACAAACGAACATACAGATAAGGCAAAACAAAATGCCCACTATCATATATTTGGGGACAAGAAATGCATATCTACCAATTAAATAAGCCGAATAGTGTAAGTTATGTATTTTTGGTACACTAGCTACAGTGGATAATCTGTTATTCTTTCCCAATAAACGCGTTTACGCTAAAACTATTATTTGCAGTGCAAACAGTTTGGAGCCAGATCAGACGCCGGGTAACCCGGCGTCTGATCAGGCTCCAAACTGTTTGCCACCAAGATAAACAAGAATTATCAGAATTGTCCAAAAGTTGTTCTTTTCTACGTTTTAGCGCTTTGCGTTTGCGTACGTTTGCGTTTAAACGGGAAAGAATAACAGATTCTCCACTGTATATTAACATAATTGCTTGCCATACTGGAGGTAATATAGTAGCGGTTGAAGATGGAATGTGATTTAAGCAAAGTAGAGATATCCGGTGTCTGATCTGGCTTCAAACCATTTGCAATGAACCTAATAGTTTTCAAACCCTAACGTATGTCATTGTTATCTCATATCTCTCCAACATTTTTGCAATAATTCCATTTAAATGTTGCAACAACATTGACTTTATATTACAGCCCTTACCAGGTAAACAAGCTGCGGACCTATCACTGCGCCAACTCTCGCCATCGTACTCAATGTACCATAACCAATGTTTCTGTCAGAAATAATATTCTTGAGTTATTTGTAGTTGTTACTTATTCCCTTTAACGCCTTACACGTAGTTAAAAGGTTATCAGAAAACATTTTGAATCCAGATCGGGCAACAAGTTATGCGGTGAGATATTAGGATCCAAATTGTTTGACACTGCATTTTGTATTTCTTTTGACAAACTACCTAACATTTAAATTTTAAGAAATAATAGCAGACGACAATTGCTTAAAGCTAATGAAATCATGGCAGTGAAATGGTTAAAATATCAAGGTTTTGCATTCGCTCAAAGATAAAATTGATGATTTACACTTTTGCACAGGATATACATGTAAACGGAACTGAACACTCCTATGATACCTAATGTGTGTCTAGTGTTCTTGCTCGTGACCACAATATATTAAAACATAAAGCTCTTTCTGTATTAAAATATGATGTCTCTGTATTTGGCTTAATGAACAAGAGGGACATTGCCCTAAATCCGCGATGTAAGTCACAGTGATTTATTGACAATTTAATACCTTTACTTTAGGTAATCATGGAAAGAAATAATAACTATAATGACGGGATGTTTTGATTATGACTTCCCCCCTTATACTTTTGTCTTTTTCCAGCCATAATAACAGTTGATAAATCTTTACTGGCATTGTGCATCAGATGCTTTATTCTGATCTAAAAGGTACAGTGACTGCAAACACGACAAAAAATATCTGTATCCTGGCTGCATTTAAAATGACAGAATCGCAATGTCTGTTTAAATTTGGATTAAAACATTGACAGTTTGAAAAGTCTTACTTATACAGCAATTCATGTAGTTTATTTGACTAAATAACCCAATAGAACAAGAAGATATTTAAGCTTTCCTAGAAATACTTTATACTCCTGTGACCTAGTCATGCATTTGGACCGGATGTTTGTCAACAACATTGGTATAATACCTCTAGAAGTTAAATCATGCCAAAAAAACAAGGTTCTGGCAATATAAATTTCGGAGAAGTATATTGAGTTTAAGTGATTCATTACAGACTATCCCAATATCTAAACTGTGTGTACTATGGTTTCAGACAAGAAGAACTTTAAATTTTAGATTGAAAAATATGGTTTAGATCCTGTCATCTAGATATGCAAAATCTCGGAGCAGTTTTAACAATATTGGTAACGGACTTCGAGAATGCACACCCTATGAAATATCAAAGTTCTGGCTCTGTTTTTTTCAGAAAAGAACAGTTTTGAAGATATTTCTATATACGTTTATGTAAAATGAACCACATGTGACCCCTCGGGCGTTGCAATTTTTTACCCCAGGGATATAATTTGAACAATCTTGATAGGAAACCTGTAGATCCTATGTACCAAAATCAAAGCTCTGACCGTTTGGGTTTTTCGAGGAGATCTTTGAAGATTCACTTTATAACTTTATTTAAAACTGTGAGTCCCCGGGGGCATTCAACCCCTAGGTTTATAATTTGAACAATCTCTGTAATGGTCTACTCTGTTAAGCTAAATACAAAATATAAAAGCTTTACGTCCTACAGTTTGGCACAAGAATAGTTATTTGAAGTTTTCTTTTGGTTGCCATGGTAACCATAAATACGACATGGATTTATATAATTTGCACATTGTTGTTGAAAACGGTCAAGCGGTAAAGGCGGGTATGTCACTAGAAGAAATTAACAACGACGGACGACACGTACCGCACGACGGACAACGCACGGCACGCGACGACAGACTCCAGGCTCATCTGAGCCAAAATGCACCAGAAACGAAATTGGGTCTGAAATGGGTAACTGCCTGCTTAATACAGAGTATATATATAGGATATTACATGAGTGTTCATAATTTATTGGATTTATTAAACGAGTCTTTTAGAAAACGATAAAAACGAGGCTTTGCCGAGTTTTTATCGTTTTCTTAAACGACGAGTTTGATAAATCCATTAAATTATTAACACGAATGTTATATTCTTTTTATAACATAACCTAGAAATGTTATTTATCGCAGCCTTTGAGGTCAAGTGAATGCTAAGCGCGATATGAGTAAATCTATACAGGAAACAAATTGTTCCAAATTAACCCCGTTCACTAGCATAATGTTAATGTTATTATGTGTATGAATAAACCATTTAATGTAGATCTAATATTGATTAATTACACCAAAGATCTATAAATTGAATCTACATGAAGGAATGAGGACGTTGGAAATTGAACGCATAGAACGCATTTTAATGACGTCACAAGACGTTAAGCGACGTCGTGTCGTACCTCATTTGCATAGTTATATAACTAGTTATATTTAAATAAAGAAAACTGTAATAGCAAGCATGTTTTATACATTTATTTTACATGTTTAATGATACCGCTACCGGTTTCAATATATTGTTAAGCGGAAATAAAACTGTCATAGTTACGACGTCGTTGACGTTCATGACGTCATTGCGTCATATAAAGAGACTTTAATGGCGTCGTTGAGTCATCGGAAGACGGCTCTCTTGGTAATGTAAAAAGTCAATTAAGCTTAGGTTTGAATAGAGCTATTAATTGTTGTTCCTTTAGTCGTCTTGCCTGGATGTTGTCGTTGTTCATTTTGAAGATTGGGAAAACGCTGAATTTGGGTTCTAAATTGATACAGTTGTCGATATGTTCACTGACCTTTAAAATTCGTTGATCGGGGTGTCTTATATGGCTGCGATGGAGGTTCATACGTTTTCTTAAGTTGTTTGTTTCGCCGATGTATTCTTCTTGGCATCCATTGCAAATCAACAAATAGACCACGTTCTGGACATTGCAATTCATATTTATCTTCACGTTAATTGTGTGGTTTGATTTTGTAATATATTGTTCTCCTTCAATCAGGTGATTGCATAGCGCACACTTTCTTTTTTTGCAGCGGGTTATACTTTTTGGTTCATCATCGTTTTTGCAGAATCTAGCCCTTGTCAGAAGTCGTTTCAAATTTGGAGGTTGGCGTTTACTTTTAATGAAGGTGACTTTGTTGAGAACGTTCCGCATGTGAGTATCTCTCCTTAGAATATTGATGTCGTATTGTACATGTACTTGTGGAAAAACTTCGGGATTTTGGGGGTTAAATGTGCTGACATCGTTGGTTTCAAGTACTTCTTTGAGCAGATGATTGCGATCTAATGATCGAGCCTTTTCAATTCCTGCCTTGATGAGATTTAGTGGGTAGTTTTGTTTTTGCAGAAATGTTGTCAACTCTTGCGCTCGCTGTTCAAACTTAACTAGTTATATATGACATTTAAACAACGGGTGTTATTCAACGCTCACGCCGTCTGTTATGTTATAAGAATTATTTATTGTTTCTATTTATCCTATCACTACCAAATCTAGAGTGATGTTAACCCCATAATTGCTATATTGTCCGTTTCTTCAAAAGTTTAGTCTACAATATCTTCTCAAAGTAAAACAGGCCGACATGACAGAATACATATTGATACGAGTGTCAAAAGTTTTGGATCCTAATCAGATACCGGGTTACTTTAGTCGCATACGGCGCTGAGAGGGATTAATGTATCACTTATTTCAAGATTACAGTGGATAATCTGTTATTCTTTCCCAATAAACGCGTTTACGCTTAAACTATCATTTGCAGTGCAAACAGTTTGGAGCCAGATCAGACGCCGAGTAACCCGGCGTCTGATTAGGCTCCAAACTGTTTGCCACCAAGATAAACAAGAATTATCAGAATTGTCCAAAAATTGTTCTTTTCTACGTTTTAGTGCTTTGCGTTTGCGTACGTTTGCGTTTAAACGGGAAAGAATAACAGATTCTCCACTGTACCTGTCGTATGGGCATGAATTGTACGATGTTATGAGTATTACCTCACTACAGTTGGGTACGATTCAATGGTCAGGGTTTGAACCGGAGACCAGGCGGCGTTTATTGCAGTCATAGACGTCAGAGCTGAATAGCTCATAGCCGTGTTGAGAGCCTTCGACTCTAGAACAAACAATAGCATACCACAAATCAGACAAGAGGGTGTAGTTTTTCGGAAAAAAACATTTGTTTTTAAATTTCTGTAATTTTACGACAGAAGAATCAGGGCCCCGTTTCATAAAACTTCTAACGACAAATGTTGTCGTAAGTTAGATTATAAAAGTATCAATTAATATTTATTTCTCCATCTAATCCTGTCTTGTAACATCCTTTTGGAATCGTCTTGAAAAGACGATTCCAAAAAGATGTCACAAGACAGGATTAGATAGAGAAATCAAAAATTAAATGTATGTTAAAGTTTTTGTCGTAACAAGTTTTATGAAACGGGCCCCCTGATATTAAGTTAAGTATTGTCTTACTTCATTCAAACCTAGCGATGAGTAAACTCGTGTACATGTGAAGGGTACACGGTACAGATGTCCTATTGAAGTAGTTAAATACATTACTTGACCTAGCTTGGGTCAACTAGCTAGTCCTAAAATAGTTAAATCATGGATATCATGCTTTTACTGTACAAATGTCTAGGCAAAGAATCAGTCAAGCGTTTCATGTGAGGTCCGAACCTTATATTTGATAGTTTGATTAGTAAAGCCCATTGAAAAAAATGAGTGTGAGTATTCCAGAGCCTCCATAGAAAACCTGAGGATGGCTGAGCCATTTTTGCACAATTTTCTTATGCTTTACAGTTACTTTCACGCCTAGTGAGGACAATGGGGGAGGGACTCATTGAATTGACTGGGGTAATATCTTGAAGACCCAAATCAGAGGGCCTCTAAAGGAGCCCTCTGATTAGAATCTGCATTGTTTATCGTTTTAAATAGATTGCGAAACCTCAATAACCATAAATAGTCAAACATGGAATGACGATATTTGAAAGTGAAATTGCCTTTTTTAAGTTTCAGAGTTGAACATGTTACTAAGTGCGACCAAACTCGATTTTGCAGTTTTAACCCTGACTAGTACACGTACATAATATGTATGTGTACTAGATGAAAGCACCAAAATGTTAATAGACGTATAGGCGTGTTTCGTATATAGACAGAAAACTAATGCAGTAATCAAGAATGGCTCACCTTTAAACCTGTGGCCTATTCCGACAAAGGCTGATGTCACTGCAAACACTAGCAAAAAGAATATGACTGCTGCTTTCCTGCCGATTCTACAATAATAAATACATAAACGGCACAAATAATTTTAAACACCACATAAAAACATCAGTCTGGACAATATATGATACAACGAGCCTTACATATAACAAAGCCTCAGGTCGACTGATTTTATATAATTATTGCACTTTTATTGGGTCGATATGATAATTTATGGAGTAAAGAAAAACATATCGACGAAGGCCGTACATTTTACCGAAATGTTGAGCTTCAAATAGGAGATCTAGATCATAGTACGTAAGATGGATCACCTGCTACGATCTCAGAGAGAAATGAGATCGAGAATTACAGTGGAGAATCTGTTATTCTTTCCCAATAAACGCGTTTACGCTAAAACTATTATTTGCAGTGCAAACAGTTTGGAGCCAGATCAGACGCCGGGTAACCCGGCGTCTGATCAGGCTCCAAACTGTTTGCCACCAAGATAAACAAGAATTATCAGAATTGTCCAAAAGTTGTTCTTTTCTACGTTTTAGTGCTTTGCGTTTGCGTACGTTTGCGTTTAAACGGGACAGAATAACGTTTTCTCCACTGTACACTGTAGATCTCTACACTAAGCATTGTCTGTTGCTTTCGACAATGTAATGATGATTTATGTTATTGTTGTCCGGAGGCTTAGCAAAAAATCGTGCATTTTTTTGATACACCTATGAAATTTGGCACACAGTTCACCTAGCACCTACAATGTCATTTAAAAACGGGACCCAAACTCTATTCCTCCTGTGGCCAAAATGGCGGCCTTTTTTCAAAATGGCGGACTCAAATTTCAAATGTTTTTATTTTTTTGTTTATAGAAATGCTAGAAAGCATGTTTTTGTGTCTATATCAATGTTGTTATGGTAAGAAACAACCTATTTGACGAAACATCTGTGATTTTTATACTTGTTGTACTGTATGTTGGAAATATACAAGAGTTATTACCCTTGACTTCGGTAAATAAATGCTTTTTAAATGGCTAAACTCCCTCTTCTCCTAGGGTTCTCCCTTGAATTTGTTAAAAATACCCAAAATGGTTCAACATGACATGCTGTTGTTAATATGCTATTTGCGTTATGCTTAAACCTTTTTTCAAGAGTTATTGCCCTTGACATGAGTAAATAAAATAGTATGTTGTGCACCAACCGTCTTTAAAGAAGTCCTAAATAGAAACTATTTGGCCAATTTCATTAAAATTTCATATATATCTGTCTTTGACAATGCTCTATCAAATATCCTGAAATCTAGATTATCTAACTAAAATGTTCGTTGCCATAGCAACCAATTGAAAAAATCTTTAAAACTCATTTTTCAAGACATTATTGGTCCAATTTTAATTTTTAATATATATTTATGATAAATGACTCACTGTTTACAAGAGCTCTTGAAATTATCTGCCTCACTTGAAAAACATGGCGGCCAGTGGGTGGGGTAAATTCTCTTATATTGCCATAACAACCGAAAGATTCCAATTTTAACAATATTTTTGTATGGGACCTCTATGTTGATTTGTTATTTTACGCAAATGATCCTCTAGTGACCTATTTTAATTATTTTTTGTAATTTTTATCTTAGCTTATCAATCATGGCCGCCAGTGGTGGGGATATTTTCCTTATATGACCATTGCAATAAAATAAACAAAATTATATATCTCCTTGTCTGAAACTTCTGTGCTGATATGATTATTTTTTATAAAAATAATTCATTAGTGACCCACTTCAATAATTCTTGCAATATTTTTCTTAGCTCATAAAACATGGCCGCCAGTGGATGGGGAAAATTGTCCTTATATGGCCATAACTTCCAAAAGAAACAACCTTTAAAAAAATTGTCTGAAACCATTATGGTGATTTCTTTTACACATTTGATCCACTAGTGACGTACTTCTGCTATATTTTTTCAAATAATTTTCTTAGCTTAAAAAAATATGGCCGCCAGTGGGTTATAGTAACTTTGATGATATTCTTGTCTGAAATCTCTGCTCTGATTTGTTTTAATACAAATGATCCACTAGTGACCCACTTCAATATTTTTTTTAATGTTTGTCTTAGCTTATTTAACAAGGTTGCTGCAGGGTTTGGTAAGATTTCCTAATATGGTCATAGGGTACAACCAAATGAAACAAATTTGATAATATCATTGTCTGGAACCTTTGCTCTAATTAGTTTTATAATACAAATAATCCACTAGTGACCCACTTCAATATTTTTTTAATGTTTTCTCAGGCTCCTAAAACGTTGCCGCAAGTGGGTAAGGAAATAATTCCTTTATAATTATTTATATGATCATTAACTAGAATTCATTTTTCCAAGTTTCATCATGCATGCACTTCGCCTCATTGCCTTAATAGTTTGAATAATTTCATAACTTGCTACCTTTTGCATATATTTTATTGAATGTTTTCCTTTATTGCCAAATAAAGACATAAGGTAGAAAAGCAAGAACGTACGTTTTCATCTTTCTGAATTCATCTCTAAATTTGTATAGTATTTAAAAAAAAGCAATGATGTTTAAAACACATTACGTGTTATGTTTTTGTCTTTTAAATCAAAGATAATCTTGTCATGTGGCTAAATATGAGCATTATATCTAGAGAATTTAGTTACATGTAATGAAAACATTGCCTGTTCATGCGAAAATGCGATCCAATTTTGGTCGATTTCATCATATACTTGATACGACAATTCATTCTCCAAAGCGTATAAAACATGGTCTCCAGTGGATGAGAAGACGTTACTTATTATATGGATAAAGTAGCAAATTGAAAACATTGTTATTTGAAACCTATGAACTAATTTTCCAAAATAGTCATTTAATTACTTGCCATCAAATTGTTAGATTCATGTTCATATTTGAGCCGCCAGTTGATTGGTAATGTTGTCATTATATGTCTGAAGTGAAAACTTTAAAAATCCTTTCATTTGAAACAGTTTGCCGAATTTGCACAAAATATTTCTTTGATAACCTTTGTAGCAATTATTGTCAGACAATGATCGTAAATTAAACCAAGAGAACTATGGTCATATATTGTTCATTGGAATCATTGTAAAACAATACCATTGAGTTATCTTTCATATAGGTATATGTAAAACAAACAAAACATTCAGGGATTGTTAAAAGATGACTCCGTGGTAGGAAAAATGTTCGTCCTAGGTCTATTACTTAAACAATCCTGGTAAATGTCTACTACGAGATGCTTTACGAGCAATGTTCGAAACGCATTGCGTATGGTAGTGACACAACAATTTCCACATGGAATTTTCCAGCAGGTTTCTACATAAAGTTACATCCTATCATAATTGCTTCAACAAGTTGTCATTATTTCAACACTTCATCAAAAACTAGTTTGAAAATGAGTAACAACTACTGACGATATTCAGTCGTATATGAAAAATGTGTAAAACTCGGTTAAAAGAGCTTTTTGCCAACATAACCAGAGATGCTTGGTCTTCTTAGAGGTGATTTGTAGATGAAGAAAGACATTTGATTGCACTGTAGAGTATGTTCTTAATGCCACATTATCAGGTTGGTCAAACACAGGAACATGTGAAAAAATATTTTAAAAATCAAAATATTGTGTTTGATATAAAGTAAGTGATATTGCACTCATTATTGGCAATTAACTATCAAGAGCTCATTTCGTTTTAAACAATATCTGCTAAGTGGGTACTCCATATTTGACTTAAAACTAAAAATGGTTACATGTTGATACGACTAAATGGTATTGGAAACTGTTGATAAAGTAACCTAGGCGTATTTGTTCAACAAGCGAGAAAGGTTAGGGAAATATGGAATGTCAATAGTTGCAAAATACACGTTGAGTGCAAAGAAAGTTTTTAATGCCGTAATCTTCAGAACAGAGTACAACAAAAAGGGTAGAAGTATGACTAATAGGTAAACCATGCTATTATCTTTAAAACATAGAACAAGTACTTCCATGAACGTAAAGTCGGTAACTACTGTGATACCGCATTCACTTATTATTTCCAAGATCTGGTGAGTGGCATGGTTTGGTTGTTAACGTCTATTTCTGCCTTATATGGGCTAATAAGACATCGTAGAGAGAGGACAGTGTATACAAAAAACCGGGCGCGATGCCCTACTCTTATTATAAATAGAGTTCTCTGGTTCTTTCATATGCCTAATGTAAAGCAATTAAAAAGCACTGATACATTGGACCTTGGTTTTAATAAACTCGCTTCCCCCAAGATCTGGTGTCATAAGACTTATATCTGTTTCCAAACTGGTTAGGAAAAGTTCTGGTCGAAAACCTCTAACGCGACAACGTCTCGGGTGTCCATCAGAACCTCCAAAGTATAGCCAGATCAGTTTTCAGTGACGCTTTCCAGAAATGAATCCGTATACTTATAAGGTAGCATCTCTTATCTTGCGCTGTAGATTTTGAGGAGAATACTTCTATTTTGTTTGTATTATACGTCTATGTATAATTAATGACCCAGGGTAGGTCCAGTATTCTCCCATATGCTATGATTTTGACAAGTTTGGTAGAAGTCTAGAATATAATGATAATGCCAAATATCTAAGACCAGTGACACTTTATTCTTACTAGAATATCTTATTTTATTGCCATGGAAACCAGGTTTCATGCATGGTACAACTTAGCTTCTAATTTTCTGTACGTATCCAATTATTGAATATCGATGCCTATTTTCTTTTAAACACATTAGTTTGCAGATTGGAGGGCAAGTGAATGGACGTTTGTACGTACATACGGATGGACAAAAGTAACATTATATGACCCACGCTTCTGCGTGGCATGACATTAAACGAATACACATTATAATTTGTGTTTACTTTGTTTCATACATAAACTCTAAAATTCTATTTTCTATTTTGAGACAATTTCTTTTATTACTTATTATTGTTATTTTTGCATAAAATGGCTGCCGTTTTAGTATTTTTACGTGAATTGGCCGCAATTTTGATTTTTCTTCATCAAAATATAGACTTGTGTTTGTATTTGAATTTCTTGACCCTGAAAACATAGGTATATATGTCAACATTTACTTTCTACCGCTATGATTAAACGAGCTACATGGATTTGAAATTTGAAATGACGGCCATTTTAGAAATTGCCGCCTTAGCTTCCATATGTAAAATCTTATTAAGGTCTAATTCCCGAATCAATTACATTAGGACAAAGAGTGTGCTTTCATCAAATTCATAATGTGAATAATGTGAATACTTACATATTTCAATTTGGAAACACAATATTTGATTATTTATTTATATTTAGTTTATTTTACACAAAATGAATGCCATTTTAGTAATTTGTACGTAAATCGGCAGCCATTTTGACCTTTCTTCCTCAAAATACAGTTTTGTTTTCATATTTTAATTCATTGACCCTGAAAATATAGGTATAGCTACCAAAATTTACTTTATATCCCTATTATTATGAAAAATTGAAATGGCGGCCATTTTTTAAATGGCCGCTAGAGTCGCCATTGATCAAATCTGACCAGGGTCTAATTCTTAAATAAACAATAATAGGTCAATGCAAGTGTGTGCCAAATTTTATGAAATTCGTCAACTCTGTTTTCAATTTTATCTACTTTGAGAGGATGTATTTGATTTTTTTTAACTTATTTTCAAGTAAATTTACCGCATTATTAATAATTATTTTGGACATAATGGCAATCATTTCATTTTTTTCTTCAAAATACAGATTCGTGATTATATCTAAACTAAATGGTCCTAAAAACAGAGGTAAAGATGACGACATAAACTTTCTACATCTATTATTAAACGAGCTACATGGATTTGAAATTTGAAATGGCGGCCATTTTTAAAATGGCCGCCACCGTCACCATGGGTCAAATCTGACTGGGGTCCCGTTTTTAAATAAAGCATAATAGCTCAAAATAAGTGTGTGCCAAATTCCATAGGTGTATCAAAAAGTGCACGATTCGGCCAAAAATGCCCTTAAGCCTCCGGACTTAATCGAGCATACGCGTAAGGTCATGTTTTCTTATGTGATGTAATTAACGTCCGTTGTTGTTATAATTTGAAAGAATAACGTATATAGAGGGTGGAAGGATCGTTGTTATAACTATTCCTGTCTGTACGAAGTCGTTTGGAATCAATAAAGCCGTTTAGAGTTCCGAAATATGGTTTAAATTGTGCACATTAAATATCAAAACGAAGCTCTAATAGTGCGCTCCTTACAAAGCTGTTTGTTGATATTGGATACGGAATGCGCGATACATTTATTTATTCGTTTTAACGTGTGTTTAAACTAGAAAATAATAAAGCACGTGTTTCTATTACAGACGGTGGATTTTATATCGTCGGTGGGCTGTTCCTGTCGGAAATTCACTTGATTTCGCCTGGAAACAAAAAATATCGGATAGAGAATTCCACGTCTTTAACAAAACCCGTATTTGATTATCTTTATGTTTAATTTGTCAGGCACAAGTCCCGTTTATGATAGCTGATACAGGAAATCTTTTTTCAGATAAATAAAAAAAGTTTTCAAAAACAATCGTTCATCAGTTAAATTATATAATGTGGTGGCGATATATGACACTAACAGGTCATCTAAAGCGATACGATAATTATCAAGTCTCATGAAACAATTCCACCTTCCATTTATTAGCTTGTGGGATGAGATATGTTTACTGGAAACTTTTCAGGAAAGATAAGTGGTTTTAAAATTAGTGTCAGAAATATGCGACCATAAGCTCTTGGTTTTATTTAGACAATAATGACCGTATCAATTAGGCATCAGAAACAGCCGATACCGGGAAAAGACGCCAAAACATATGGTATCTCACCAGGTCTAGTGTCACAAATACAAGTTGTATTTTATAGTTTCGCTTTATGCTGATCAAGGGAATTTCCAACAGGCACGAGGTAAATATCTTTGCAATATACATGTATGAGTTATAATTTTACTGTACGTCTATCGAACATGTGAGACAGCTTTATTCGTATACATAACATAATACGATGTGTTTGACCCTAATATTTTACAACTGATATACAACTACAATACAGTTATTCAATTATTGTATATAACATAAGTTTATTGATTTATTGGTGTACGATATCTATCATACAATTTGAAGAACGATGTATTTGTTTTTGTTAAAAAGACTCTTAACACAATGTCGAAGTCGATGTTATTTTGAAAACAATCAAACACGCTTTACCTAGCCATTTACCCATAGAAGTGCTCTTTCGGCATTTACTCAAATGTCAATAAGCAAACTGAAAGTAAGATAGAAAGCTCCTTATGTAGCTTTCACGTTTACTTTCAAACTACTTTCAGTAACCACAAGGAAGCAAATACAAGATAAAGGTAGTGTGGAAAGGATGTTGACACGAGTTTTAAACATTTTTGTGGTTGTCTGCTTTGTCTCCGTCGGTTTGCTATTGGAAACAATAATGAAGACTGATCCGACAACTGCCACTGCAAACAATCTGAAGAAAAGTCCGACAACTACAGTATCAATATATCCCCCCATGACCGGACCATAAGATTCTCCACTGTACTACTGCATTCAGGAAACATATCCAACAACAGTCATTCCAAACAATCTGAAGAAAATTCCTTCCGACAACTGCTTTTCAAACCTATCTGAAGACTAATCCGATATCTGCTATTGCAAACGGTCTGAAGACAGACAAGGCATTTGTTAATGCTAACATTCTGAATACGGACCAGATGCTATTGAAATATTGAGAAGACAGATCAGATAACGACTAACTTGGTATCTGATCAATTACCACTTGTTTAATAATCATGTATTTGTTCATTGGGACTTCTGAAGGGGCCGGGCATCGTCATACACATTCAACAGTAAGCGCTCTACAGATAAACGTTAAAGCCGCATTGTGTTTTTGAGAAACCTGCATAAAACGGTTGTTTTGGGGTCCGATTTGAACTACGTGGGGCGTGATTCTTTCACAAAAACCGGTTTTATCTAAGAAATTCGCTTTTTAAATGTTATTTTTAATATTTTTGTGCAGCACAAATTAAAAAGCCTCCCTTGTGAATGGAAAGAAGGACAACTCTGTAAATACAGGGCTCCAGATAACGGAAGTATTTTGAAAACTAAAATCTTTATTTCTGCTTTTAAACCCAATGGTGTCATACTCATTAAAAGTGTCTCGAAGAGACGGTTTGATCAGTAGTAACACCATAGCATTCGGTGCTGAAATGAGTGAGAAAATGTTATATTAGTTCAGATTACTCCCGCTTACATGTGTATCTGGAGCATCTGGTTAACCCTTATTCTGCTGCACAGACGTCTGCTTTGACATTGTCGTCTGCAAAATTTGTTCAGTTTAGATGTATGCATTGTTTTAATTAAACAAACCTTAAGACGAGTGTCAAACAGTTTGGATCCAGATGAGACCATAGATATCTTAAGGATGTCGGCCTGTCTTTTTGAGCATTCTGAAATTTCCGAAAAATTTTACGAACTCGTTTTCAAAAAAATGGTAAGAACTTATTTTTGGTGAATGCATACAGTAATAAAACACTATTTTCCCGGGAAAAAATTGGATTTTCGTTCCGGAAGGGACTTTTTAAGTTTTATGTCCTATTCGTAGTTAACAGCATACACTGTTTTCATACGTAGGTTGTATTTTGTTACATCCGATTTCATTTCAATTTCTCAGAATATAAGCATGAAATTTTCATGGTAGTACAGTTGTAGTATAAATTATAGATAACTCAATAGATAAAATGAAATTGTTTGGAAAAAAAATATTTTTGGTAAAAGTACACAAAAAATTGAAAAAATGAGAAAAAAAGGATTTTTTAGATAAAATGATCTATATCTTTTTTAAAAGATACGGGACACTATGTTTTTATTTGCTATTTCACTAAAACTTTTTGTTTGCAAGGCTAAAAGCAACAAATAAAAAAATTGGTATTTAGTTTGCTACAATTTGTAGGGCAATTTTCACAGTGCCTTATTCTCCCATTATAAAAAAGTGGGTGGGGTAAATTTTACTCCTTTCTGGTGAAATCAAATATTTTTATTTTGGATCTTGAAAAAACATTATTTTCAGGGTTTATTCTTACTATAGTAATATAAATTAGGATACTTTTGGTACAAATAGATTGTTTAAATAAAGATTGAAAAACCGTAGTACAAAAAAGTAGGAGTTTTTATGAAGCTTCAATTTTAGGGGGGTAGCATTGAAAAATCTCAAATTGTGAAAAAGAAAGGTCCCCACTTTTTTCACCAGTTTTGTCATAGAAACTAATTTTACTATCAGTATGCAAAGTTTGAAGAATTTGGTATTTACTTTACCAAGGTGCACCTACCCCCTTAAGAGACTAGATCGGCCACCTAGCGCTGAGCTCCCATTGGTCGACGGTCAGACAGACGCCATTTTGGTACGTGTATCATACACGTTCCCTCCGGCGACAAAATATGATTTACTTTCATTTAAGAATGAATTCGTACTACATACATCTTGTAACATATATATGCACCGTAAAACGACAATCAAACGATAATAAGCACGAAATGATTGTAATTCCTATTTAACTTACTAAAATCATCGGTTAATCATAGCAACTATGGAACGCTTCTTAGCAACTTCTGTAGTCAATGACGCATCGTCAACGTAGACGGGATTACCTGCGCATAGCATGTAACGTCACAAATCTACCGCAATACGACGTACACCAGACCATTGGAATGTGAATGGCATACACGTACCAAAATGGGTTCTCGATGACCGTCGCTGATTGGCCTGTGGCCGATCTAGGTTATTTTAAGATATCTATGGATGAAACGCCGCGTAACGCGGCGTCTTTCTAGATTCAAACAGTTTGTAAACTCCGTAAAGTTACGACCAGTAGGCACAGGGTTAAGCTATGAGATCCAGTCAAAATGTGTAAATATTATTCACGGGGGGTGAGCGATTAAAAAAAATACGGAGAATATTTACCTTGAGCTTGCTGAAAACGACTAGTTCAGCCTTGTCCGCTCTCTAAATCAGACACTTCTTTTTGGATCTTCACCAAACTTGCTACAAATGTTTGTTAGTATAGAATCTAGGTCAGGTTCAATAACTAGCAAAATCGCATGAGGCATATCTGATTTATTGCCCTTGAATAATTAAAAAATGACTGTTTCAGCATTTTCTGCTCTCTAACACAAACACGTTTTATTGGATCTTCACCAAACTTGCTGACAATATGTATTGGTATTAAATCTAGGTAAAACAAAAGTATTTGTGTTACAGTACTGAATCTTATTAAATTAACAATGTTTGCGATTCGCTTGCAATTCGATGGCAATTCGCTTGCAATTTGATGGCAATTCGCTTGCAATTCGATGGCAATTCGCTTGCGATTCCAAGTACTAACTTTACCCTCGGGTAAGTTTTCTTGAATGGTGTATCTCACAAATGTTCGCAAATATGCCTTCGTTATTTTTTTCGATTCCATTTTTGTCATAACCGCTTCGGAAAATTCGCTTAAAAATATTCAAACGCAGGATTTGTTTTTTGAAGCGCATGATTCGATGGCAATTTGATGGCAATTCGATGGCAATTCGCTTGCGATTATCAATTTAATTAAATAAGGTTCAGTACTGTAGAGAGCAAAAAAATGGTGAAACAGTCCTTTTTAATACATAAAGGGCAATAACTAAGATAATCGTTATGGGACTTTAGTAATAATCACACTGGACCTAGATTTTATATAAATGAAGAATTTCAGCAAGTTTGGTGAAGATCCGATGAAAACTCTTTGTATAAGAGAGCAAAAAAGGCTGAAACAGCCATTTGTTTTAATAATTAAAGGGCTATTACTCCAACATGCCTTATGCGATTTTAGTAGGATTCAAACCTTACCTTGATTTTATATTAATGAAAACATTCAGCAAGTTTGGTGAAGATTCAAAAACAAGTATTTGTGTTGGAGAGCAAAACTTGCTGAAAACAGTCATTTCTAATACATAAAGGGCAAGAACTCAGATATGCCTCATGCGATTTTAGTAATAATCAAACTAGACCTAAATTTTATATGAATAAATATTTTCAGCATGTTTGGTGATATCCGATAAAAGCTGTTTGTTTTTGAGTGCAAAAATGACTAAAACAGTCATTTTCTATTAATTAATAGGCAATAACTCAAAAATGCCTTATGGGATTTTAGTAGTAATCAAATTAAACCTTGCTTTTATATCAATGAACATTTTCAGCAAGTTTGTGGAAGATCGGATAAAAAAAGTTGAGTTAGAGAGCGGACAAAAAAGTGTGATAGTCTAACTGACTGATGGATGGACGGGCGGAGGTAGATACGGTTGCACCCCGTGAAGTTGTTTTCGGCTATATCACGTGATACTAAGCCGTGTGGAAATGTTTATGTCAGACGTTCTATTTTCGGTTTGTTATGATTTTAAATCGCCCTTTTTTGTGATTTAGGTCCGTCTTCATCATTTCATAGGTCCGTTTGGCCCATAAGAAAGTTCAAACATTATTATTATTCGTTATTGTATTTCATGCATTAAGAAAAGGTCTGAAAACACAATGGGACTTTAAGAAATAATGTTATTTCCTTCCAGTTTAAACGAAACTGAACGGAAATGCAATGCAACAAAATGTTGTAAGTGGAAGGTTTTTGAAAGTCGACTTACCAAGATAGGATTTAAACTAAACTGCAATGCAACTAACTTTACAAACAAACGCAATTAAACGGAAACAGATTGCAATAACACATTATAAATTTATAATGTTGAAATTAGAGCTGTCTGACTGTTCTTACAATTTAATTTTATGTGCGTGGTAAGGAGTTTGTAGCTTGATCAGATGCCAGATTACCCGGTGTCTCGTCTTGCGCTAAACTGTTTTTAAATATACATATTGTTGTTAATGCAAACTTTCTATTTGGAGATGATAACGTTTTCTCTACTGTAGTATGTAGAAGTACCTGTTTTGTAGATAAACGTTGAGAATCTGTAGAGGACTCCCTAGTGCGGCGATAACAAATATGTTGAGATAGATGCTTCCTGACAAGGATGGTACCCCAAACTGTATTCCATAAAGCCCGAGGCCTAAGGACATCCTGAAATTTTGAATTATTTCCACAATACTTCTTTCACACGCAAAGTGTTATAAAACTTAAAGGAGAAAAAGTAACAACACACAACACGTTTATAGTCCACATATAGATCGTCCATCAGCCTAGTAGTCCAAATATCTCTTGTGTTCTAAATTCTTACATTTAAAGAATTTTAATGTGATAAAATCGTAAGAAAGTACAGATAATGAAATATCAAACTGATACAATTAAGTACAGTAGATTAATGTGTAAATTCAATATTGAACTCAGACTGTTATTTGCTATTATTATACCTCACTCGATTTATCTACTATATAGCCTAATGTGACGTCAGAAGGTGAAAATCGGTAATGTTACATGGTTTATATCACATTTCGGCCCGCATAACATCACCAATGGGCCCGCAATATTCGGCCCGGGTTTTAGTACGCCTCAGTTCAGAAAAAGGAAGAACCAAAACGCTTCTAGTGAAGTAACGGCAATGAATTGGAAAAGTGAGTCGATTGAAATTTAAACAAGTTATACAATCGAAATCAAATGGACCATATTTTACGCTCCATCTCATGAGATAAGATTTCAAAACAATCGACTGCAAAGTGTCACCAGTTTTCGCGTTGCTAATTTGGAACGGGTTCTTTTCTCACTCCTTATAAATTAAATTCAAACTCTGCATCTTGTTTAATGTTTATGTCGAAATTTGCTACTAAATCTGACCTTCTGCTTTGTCTATTAGTCTACCTAAAGTATATGTCAACTTGTTGCTACAGTACCGTATTGCTTGTCTTATCAGAAGACGGAATTGGAGACGATTGTAGAATGGTCTATAACAGCGTAGAACTATATCAGAATACAAATAACGAATGGATATGTGTTTTGTAAACTTTTTGTTGGCAATATTTATTCAAAATAATCGTTTGTTGCTTGCAATTTGATTTTAAAAAAAAAAAACGTCAATATACAAACTTTATATTAAACTTAAATCAATATCACGTGATCTGGCTCTGTGGTTTAGCGGCTAAGTGGTCGACTCTGCCCACGGCGGTCCGAATTCGAATCCCGATCGGTCCAAACTTTTTTTTTTCAAATGTGTTCTTTTTTGTGGATATCAAATGGTTAGCACAACATATTTATTGTGGTTTTTTTGCGTCTAAAAGTTAACTTCTCCGCTATTTGTTTTGAGTAATGAAAATTAAATAGTTCCGATACATGTATTCGCGATCGTTGTTCTGTATTGAAAACAGTGGTAATTAGATCTATATTTTTGTTCGGTATAATAAAACAAACAGCACATCTCACAGAGGGTGAGAGAACGGATTGGTCACCCTCGACAAGTACATTACTTGCCTCGGGTGACCAGTGCGTTCTCTCACCCTCTGTGAGATGTGATATTTATATAATGTATTCAATGTTAATCAAGATCTCGTATTTTCATTGCAAACAGTTTGGAGACAGATCAGACGCCGGGTATCCCGGCGTCTGATCAGTCTCCAAACTGTTTGCCACTCAGATTAAGATTAATAATCAAGATTGTCAATAAGTTGTCAGTTTCTCCATGTTAATGCAATGCGTTTGCGTTTCGTTTGGGTTTAAACGGGAAAGAAAAAGGTTTTATCCACTGTACGTGTATACATTTATAAAGTAGAAAAAGTCAATGCGTAAGTCGGCGAAGAGTACAGTGGAGAATCTGTTATTCTTTCCCGTTTAAACGCAAACGTACGCAAACGCAAAGCACTAAAACGTAGAAAAGAACAACCTTTGGACAATTCTGATATTTCTTGTTTATCTTGGTGGCAAACAGTTTGGAGCCTGATCAGACGCCGGGTTACCCGGCGTCTGATCTGGCCCCAAACTGTTTGCACTGCAAATAACAGTTTTAGCGTAAACGCGTTTATTGGGAAAGAATAACAGATTCTCCACTGTAATTGGCAAAACGAAAACTATATCGACGAATACCATTTCTTTACACGTTCACCGCCAAACTGAACCGTCTGTTATAAACCCTTTGCAGAAACATAAAACCCTTTGCGTCATTTGCAAAAATGTGTTGTCAGCAAAGTATGTAAAAAGCAAAGTTTTGAAGTTTAGATTTAAGAAATATCGATACGAGTGCCAAACAGTTTTGATCATGATCTTACACAGCGATTCGCGGTGTATGATCTTGATCTAACATGTCAGCTTGTTAATTATAATTACACTAGGCAGATAATTGGTTTACACATTTTGTTTGTGTGTTAAATGTATATGGAACATTGAACGAAAACAATGAACTTCAATGTATCGAGATCGATTAACTCTTTACCACGTTTTAGGACAATTTACCACATTTAGCAGATTGAAAGTCAAGCTTAACCCTTTCACTCTCAATGACGCTTAAAAGCGCGTTTGCAAACAGTTTGGATCCTGATCAGACGCCGCGTAACGCGGCGTCTGATCATGATCCAAACTGTTTGACACTCGTTTTGAAATTTTCTTCAGCCATACTGCTTTATATTTTAACTTTCAAACGACATTGCAGACGACAATATTGAAGCAGACGACAATAAAACGGTGTAGGGGTAAAATATCCCTAATAATTTGAGCTTGAAAGGGTTAAGCTACCAACTGCCATCATCTCTTTTGGTACATGTTCATGACTGTATAAATTTGAACTATTTTCGTCAGTTGAGGAATAAAATGAATGCGCTATAAGACGCTTTCATTGGGGAAGATTTAAACAGAAGACGAGTTATTGACACTCGATAGTATCTATATGTCAGCCGAACTATGATAATTTATAGAGATAAAAATTGATGTTCAACGCATACCATTATCCTTCATAAGTAATAAAATGTAACTGGCCCGTACATTTAAGTAATAAAATCTAAATGGCGCGTATATAGATATGTACATATGCCACTTGTCCGCTTTCACTAGTTTCATTATAAAAACTCATTGAGCCCTAGCGATGAGAATATTCGTCAAATACAAACGGTGTACATGTTATGAGTATACTTGTTCTATGCAAACACTGTAGACCCATATGCAGAGGGATTCGTTTGTCCATCTGATCAGCGTATTCATATTTTGTCATTTTGAAATTTAGTGTAACAGTCAACCACAAGTGGTGAAAAATGGACCAGACTTCATTTGAAACCCGAATTATCCATTCAAAGTTATATGACCAATAAAAAAGTACTCCAGTAATCCCTTCATTGCCTTACCTCGAGTACAACATTTAATTTCACACAGTCTAGATCCTGACCAGACGCAGAGAAAAGCGGCCTCTGACTAGGACCAAAAACTGTTTGACACTCACTTCCATACTTTTAAGTCAAAATACCTAACTTTTTAATTTGAGAAATTAAAGCAAACGACAAGTGTTTAAAATATATGACGTTATGGCATTGAATGAATTAAGGCCGATTGAGAAAACCTATATGTCGGCTCTACACTAATTGAAGAATCATGATAACAGTGTAGATTCAGATTATACCCCTTATGATAAGCAATGTATTTAATCTGAGTATTGACTAGTTTTGCTCATCGGAGTAAAATAGTTTTTTGCTTTTCGTGGGGATCCTAAACAGATGGTACATTTAAGGACATACGCTAGCAAATAAAATGTTCATAGGATCTTTATGAACATGTCGGTATAGGTTCTTCAAACATATCTTAGTGCCATGGCAAAAAGAAAAGCATAGGTTATAATGTTCGTTTTTGTCTATGGGCATTTGGAATGTATAGTGTAGCCATTCACGTCAAAGAGTCGGCATGCATGTTTTTGGCATTTTTAAAATAATGTCAAGTAATAATTGACACAAACAATTATTAAAACAGTTAAAAAGTGATGCTTACTAAAAGTATGATGCATAGTGTAAATTGTGTTGCCTCATATATATGTATTTTTCTTAATTGTTTTACTCAATGTCAATGAAAACACTCACTGTATCAATTTCTATCCATGAGAAACTGCTCAAACTTCACACAATAAATTCTGTAGGTGTGAAACATCAGAAAATGGTAAATAAGGCATATGTTATAACACTTCTTTTAAAACTATAGGCACTTTTATACATATACTAATGTCCTAAATAAGCAGACGGCTTTTTCTTTTTGTTCTCGGGTTCACGCTAATGCTCACTTTGATTGAAGTTCTGGGTTATTACCTTAGCCTTATTAGATAGAGTATTTACCACGTTTTACACACCTTCCTCATCCACTGACATTCCATGTGCTTACCTTTTATGTTTCGCGATTAATAGAGATTGGTTAAAACCGACAGTACCTACGGGAGGTAACCGATACGCATGATTTCTTTGAGTGACGATTCTTGAACTATCGGACTTTGTTAAAGCCGCAAGGTGTTGCAAGAATTGCGCGCGTATTCCCTTAAACAGGGTGCTTTTTCCTTTACACATTTACCCCTAGCGAGGTATATATGCGTTTTTCCAGTGTTCTGCTGAGTAGCAAATTTGTCCAGTCTAAGAAGATTAAAGATAAGAATAGACTACACTTATTTAGAAACTGGAATTGCTCATTCTTATTTGTTCAAAGGGATGATAGGCCAATGTTTATACTGCCTATAACCCGTTACCTAAAGGATTTAGCTTGTTTCTAATTTAATACACCATTGATAACTTAAAGCAGGTTGATCGTTCAGCAGAATGTACCTTAAGGCGCATTCTGCTTTACTTCCAAACTGCTTTAAGCTACCATCGGCTAGGATATACAGCACATTTCATATGCCACATATTCATGACTGTATGTTTTGGACATTTTTCAGTGACGTATTAGTGTACATTAGAATTGTAAAAGGCGTACTTATGGTGTGATGGCTTAAATAAGACACATGATGTACTAAATTTATGGTTAAGAAGGTAAAATAAGGTCGACTTTCTACTCTAACATAGTGCTTTGCGACTACATATGCCGTTTTTATAAACGATCTTATCATCCCTAATGTCGTAAAATGAATATAACTATAACCTATATTACCTATGACCCTTTTTTGCGACGAGCAATGTTAATGATTTTAACCCTTTCACTTTCAATGACGTCATAAAGCGTATTTACAAATAGTTTTGATTCTGATGAGGATCAGAACTGTTTGCCACTTGGTTTGAAATTACGCTAGTTATACTGCCTTAATTCTAACTTATGAACGATATTGCAGCACACAATATTGAAGCAGACCATAATGAAACGGTTAAGGGGTAAAACATCACGATACAATTCGACATTTTATTATAAAATGACAACAAACCTTCTTTAGAGTAACTGTATTGGCGGATTTGATTGTTCTTTCATTGCATAAACATGTACGGTTAACCCTGTTTTAAGCAACAAGTATTTGCATAGATATCGTTAAAGATAGATGACGACGTAATGCAGGATAATAGATAATACGGTTAGTTAATTCAGGAGCTTTCTGCATTGTAATCAGCATGTATATAGCAGCCTCCTGTATTTTTTTAAATTTCATAATTGTCGTCAATTAGCATGGTCGCTTAACACAATATTGACTTGAAACGACACTAAGGTAATGTTCTGAAATATTACAAAAATAAAAAGAAATGTGGAAACGTAATTTGGCAAGGGTTTTATAATACCACTCGAACGTGTTATATAAAATATATTGACATTCGCCCATTCAAGCCCATTGAACAAAATTACGTTTAATTCGTATAGACGCAATTTTTCTAGGGGCGGGACATGTGGATATTTAGACATTGTATAATAGTTCCGACTAAAGATATACACAGTGGGGGATTATTCCAAAGTTGAATTGTACTGAAAACCAAATTACCATAAATTAATATGAGTGTCAAGCTGCTTTGAATAGTTATTTGACGACTTGATATTTATATGTACCAAGCCCAGCCAACTTGACAATTCAAAAAACACTCAACTTAGCTGTGTGTATTTAAGAGAGTGTACCTACCAAACAATAACTAGCGACAATGTCAAAAATAGTAAGCCTTTGTTTCTTATGATATCTATAATCGAGTACTTCCGATCACTTTGTTCAGTGGATTCCCTCTTTACAGTCTCCGCCAATTCCTGTAATTCACGCATGTCCGGAATTGGTTTCCGGTTAACCTTTGCTACGAATCGTATTATGGTGTTGGCTTGTTCGGTCTTGTCATGTGCCACTCTCCATCTGAAGCTCTCGGGAACAAACCTATGGGTCACAGTACATGTATGGTTAGTTTATACATCGAACAGTAACTGCGCTTTAAGTATTCTTTTCGAACAAATAGTTTACGTAGGTAGGGGCCCAAATAGCATTATCACTGTTTCTGTCAGATAAGAACAGCGTCAATTCTGCACATTGCCTAAATTCAGCAAAGATGTTCCCGATCTCTGACGATTATAATACTAATATATGATATAATAAAGTTAATAAGTATAATCTTACACTAAATTAATGACTAATGAACCTAAAACACTGAAAACAGGTTCTATGAGAGATAATAATAGCAATATCTTACTGTTCACATATTTCTCTTTTATTTTTCTTCAAATCAATAAATTAGCAGAGAGAGCATAATGTACCAGCAAGTTGCCATCAATGGAATCCCGGTAGCTGCTGTCACTGCATGGATGTACTTCCAGTCTTTACATAGCCAGGCAACAAGGGCAAACATGGCCAACTGAATAGTCCAAGATGGTACCGTAATCGCCCAGGTACGCCACCTGGTGAGCGTAAATTCCGACTGAAGATTATACATGGTTGTCAACTGACATGCCATACATATGCCGATGAAGAACCTTATGACGGCAAACATTATCCATGATGTTGAGAAGACTGATATAATGTTGAGAATTGTAAGTCCCAGGACACCGCCGTACAGGGGATATTTCCGACCAATCAGGTCAGCCAAATGACCGAAGACGAAATTTCCGACAAGGACACCGCTCATCTGTATAGACGTGATCGTAGTAGGTACCCAAGAATTGTCGCATACAAGATTCCACTGAAACGGGAGAACACGTAGTGTTAACTGTATAGAAGTGATCGTTGTTAGTTCCCAAGAATTGTTACATACCTAGTTCCACTGAAACGAAAGAACGCGTATAACACCCCTTCAATAAATGATAGTAATAGGAACATAATAATTGTCGCACACAAGGTTCCACTGAAACGAGAAATAACACGTGTAGACAACTATAAATAAATGCTAGTACATGTGTAACAGGAACCCAAGAAGCTCCGCTGAAACGAATAAGCAGTAGCAGGAACCAAACAATTGTCCCATGCATGGCTCCGCTAAAACGAGAGGACACGTGCAGTTTACTATATTGAAGTGAGCGAAGAACAGTGGAGAATCTGTTATTCTTTCCCGTTTAAACGCAAACGTACGCAAACGCAAAACACTAAAACGTAGAAAAGAACAACTTTTGGACAATTCTGATAATTCTTGTTTATCTTGGTGGCAAACAGTTTGGAGCCTGATCAGACGCCGGGTGAGAGAACGAGTATAGTTAACTGTATTGAAATGATCGAATATTGCATAAACCTTCATGCGGATACCTAGAAGATCGAATCCAAGGGCCTCTCCTGAACTTTTGGCAAGCTGTACTCGGATTTGTTTAACAATGAAATACGCGTAATTTGGCATCTGATCAGTGTTTAAACTGTTTGAAAACACGCTTGTTTGGCGTCAAAGACAGTGAAAGGGTTAAGTCACAAGTCTCGGCATACTTTAAACTACCAACTGCTAGGATATACAAAATGGTTCTTACGCTACATACTCATATTTATTGAGAGGAACAATAAACACAATGCGTAAAATGCTTATTAACGGAAAATTTGGTTAAGGCAGGTGACTGATTACAACATGGTGTAAGCAAATCTGAATGTTCAATCATTGATTAGTCATTTGTGGTGATTGATACGGTAGACGCATACGAATGGATTACAGTACTGAACCTTATTAAATTAAATTGATAATTGCAAGCGAATTGTCATCGAATTGCCATCGAATCGGGCGCTTCAAAAAACAAATCCTACGTTTGAATATTTTTACAGGAATTTTCCGAAGCGATGGAATCGAAAACATTAACGAAGGCATATTTGCGAACATTTTTGAGATACACCATTCAAGAAAACTTACCCGAGGGTAAATTTAGTATTTTGAATCGCAAGCGAATTGCCATCGAATTGTAAGCGAATTGCCATCGAATTGCAAGCGAATCGCAAAAATTGTTAATTTAATAAGGTTCAGTACTGTATCATGGATGAAAAGGTAAATGTTCCGTTAGAACCCTTTAAGAGGAGTTGCTAGATCAACACATGAGCTCGTATTCTCATAAATTCTATTGGACCAAATGTTTACATCTACATATCAAATGTCTAAGCATCTGATCTGATCGTAAAAGGAAATTAAACATAAGTGTGAATGCTGATATCATGTACATGCACGACGCATCTACTGCTTGTGTTTGCTTTGCTTTAAACATCCTGTGTTTAACGCAATCAAGTAAAGTCAGGTTTCAAAATGTTTGGCAGTCATTATTAGACGTCCTTGACTATCATTTTCTTATTAATCATATTTCATATTATACAATTTCCTTTTCTTTCGGAGAGAGAGGGAGAGAAAGCGAGATAGAGAGAGGGGGATATAGAGGGAGATAGGGAGAAAGAAGGGTTGGAGAGTTGGGCATATTAAAAGATAAAATGCTAGCCTAAATGTCTATTTTATGTAGTAAATGCAGATACACGTGATATGAAAACAGTTTTAGCGTAGCCAGAGAGACAGAGATAGACAGAAAGAGGAAGGCAGACAAATACTGAGACATGAGAGGGGTTGACGATAAGAAGTGTAGGAGAAAGAGTTGGATTTTTAACAAAAAGAAGTATTAGGCTTAATATATATTGTATGCACTAATGTTTTGTATATTTAAGTGTTATCTTATTATATTTCCTCTAAGAATGGTCTCAACTTTATGTTGGATATTTCTAGCTTAACTCTGTTTTTTCATTGTATATGTTAAATGGCTGAAATTTAGTTTTTCTTTAACATGTTTTGTTTTTCAAATATTTAATGTTTTGCTGATATAAGCATAAATTGTTTGCTTGAATTGTCATATGTTTCTGTTATTTATTATTCCTAGTGAGACTGTTTAATAATTTATATTCATACTAAGTTTAATGATTTCTAACCAAAAACATATTTCATTCCAAAGGTGTTTTACATGCTTGCACTCCCTGAATAGGTGCTTTGTTTAATATTATAATTCAATGATCTATTTGTTGTGATCATTCTATTGGTAACTTTATACTGAAAATGCATGAGTGTATTGTCGCTGGTAGATGTTTATATGGTTCGGCACGATTTATTCATTTTTTAAATATGGTTTTGCTTTAAAATGATATATTTTCATTGTTCTATAAAACTGGATCTGGTGGTGAGTCAACTATAGTTTTATCTGAAAATGATAAGATAATTACAGATCAGACAGAAATTTGTAGTATTTTTAATGACTTTTTTATTAATGTGGCAAAAGACATTGGCAGTGACTGCAATCAGAATGATATCAATTTTACACAACACCCTAGTATCAAAACCATCTTAAATGCTAGTTCTTTTGAAAACCATTTCTCTTACCAAACTGTTTCACACGATGAAATACATAAAATCACATCTAAACTGAATATCAAAAAATCTACTGGAGTTGACAACATTTGGGCCAAACTTCTAAAATCATGCGCAACTTCTATTAGTCCTGCAGTCTCTGACCTTATAAATCACACTTTTAACACCAGTGTCTTTCCGTCAACATTGCAAAAAGCCCAGGTACTTCCTCTTCATAAGAAGAAAGACCCCCTAAATAAAGAAAAGTTTAGACCTGTCAGCATACTCCCAACAATCTCAAAGATTTATGAGAGAACCATACATGATCAACTCTCTCGACATTGTGAAACCTTATTTAATCCTTTTCTAGCTGCCTTTAGAAAAGGTTTTAGAAATCAGTCTACACTTCTGCGATTACTTGAAGACTGGCGTAAGGCCTTAGATGAACGTAAGTATGTAGCAGCCATACTTATGGATCTGTCTAAGGCCTTCGACTGTCTGCTTCACAATCTCTTAATTGCTAAACTCAAAGCCTATGGCCTGTCCCGATGGCTGTCAAACTTCTTGGCAGCTATCTGGGCGATAGGGTGCAGCAAGTGCGGATTGGACCCAATACCAGTAATTGGCAATCACTTATGAAGGGTGTACCCCAAGGTTCTATTTTGGGACCTCTCCTTTTCAATATTTTTATCAATGATATTTTTTACACTGTCAAAGACTCATTACTTTACAACTATGCAGATGACAACACTATTTCTTTTACACACTCTAATATCGAAACTCTCAAGGATACTTTAACGAAAGAAAGCTTACTACTTATAAAATGGTTTGAAAACAATATGATGAAAGCAAATCCAGACAAATTCCAAGCCATCTGCATAGGTATGAAAAGTAATGAGGGCATTAAACAATTTGTATTAAATGACACACCTATTGATAGTGAAACTAATGTTACCTTATTAGGAGTTAACATTGATTTCATGTTAAACTTCAATGACCATATATCAGATATATGCAAAAAAGCGTCTAGACAACTTTTGGTTTTAAAAAGAATAGATAAATTACTTACAAAACAAGGAAAGCTAAACATTTTTAACTCTTTCATTTTATCCTATTTCAATTACTGTCCTATTGCTTGGCATTTCTGTAGTCAGGCTAGCACAAATAAAATGGAAAGGATTCAGGAGAGGGCACTTAGATTTTCATGTATGATGATTTTTCGTCTCCTCTCCCGGACCTTTTAGTAGCTACAAATAGAATTTTTCTGCATATATGTCGTTTGAAGTTAATGGCTGGGGAAGTTTTTAAAATATTACATAACCAATCTCCTTTTTATTAACAAGACTTATTTGATTTAAAAAATTCTCACTATAACTTCAGGAAAGACAACCTAGCCAATGTTCCAAGAGTCAATAGCACTAGGTATGGTTTAAGATCGTTCAGGTATGAAGCTGTCCGGACATGGAATAGTCTCCCTAACGAACTAAGAACCACTGAGTCTTATTCACAGTTTCTGAGACTGTTGCAAGTCTGGAATGGGGACCTGTGCAAATGTTCCCTATGCTCTACATAGAATGCTTTATGTGCTTTTAATGTGCTTGACTATATATATTGTCTTTTAAAGCCTGTGTTTAAACCCTCTACTCCACGGGCATCTTTTTCAGAACTCTATCCATCACTAAATAACCTTTTAATCTCAATTAAATATTATATAAGGTGCAATTAAGGGTAGCCCTTGGTCAGATAACTTCTAAAGAAACTATCTGAGCAAGTAATACTGTATGTTTTTGTTTTTATTTATTAACGAAAGAAGGCATGGCTATGGAGTTTTGGGGCTAAACAGGCTGACTTTGCTTTTTATATTTTTGTTTAATTTCTTTGCTGTGATTCTTTATATGTCAACGTTGACATGTAGCTTTATGTGCTTTATGCTCTTAATATGCTTTATGTGCTTCTATGTTTCTTTTCTTTTGTACATTGAGTAAGTTGCTGATCAGTTCTTTCCAAATCTGATTTGGGGGGATAAATGGTTTTACTCCTCTCTTATCTGTCGTACTTTTGTGCTCATATTTGCTCTCAGCTTTTTACTTATACTCTTTTTAAGGCAGATTTTAGGCTTATATCACGATCAGCAGCTTTCTCACAGGCCCCTAATTTTAATAAAATTTATCTCTAAGGAATGTAAATGGATCAGATGCCAAAAAACTTGACATCTGATCCAGGTCCATGACTTTTTTTATCCAAATTACGTGTGTAGAGGACTAGAGGTCATATACCCAGATCGGGCGCCGACTTACTTGCCGGGAGCCCGATCTGGGTGTACACGATCTAGACATTATCTCCAGTTTTATCTTGTTCTTAATGTGCATGCTTTTATTATGTGTAATGTGATACTTGTTTGCATGATGTGCTTTACAAATTTTAATTAATGTTAATTTTTCATATGTTTGTCGGAATAAAAGCCCTTCTGGGCTTATGTTACAATGTTACAAATAACCGACGTAAAATAAAATTTGTCTATGTCTGTCTATGTCTATGTCTATGTCTAACTGTACAGCTTATGTTTGTATTGTTTGTACCATTTGTATCCATGTAGTCATGTTTTCCTTTACGAAGGTACTCTGTTTGAACATTTAAATTTATCAGAATGTGCAGTTGGTAATTGCAGACTTTAAAACAAAGAGGAAAAACATTCAAAGGCAATATAATTGCAGTAAAAGAATTAAATGGTTCACCCTTTCATCGCTAAATTTAACTCTTGGACCGACAAAACATCGTTTGCTTTAACACTTTCACTGCCAACATTTTCGTGAGAGTTTTAACCTTAACCGTTTCATTGTCGTCTGCTCCAATTTTTTGTCTGCAATGTCGTTTCAAAGTTAAAACATAAGGTAGTATGACTGAAGAAATTTCATAACGAGTGTCAAACAGTTTGGATCCTGATCAGACGCCGCGTGACGCGGCGTCTGATCAGGATCCAAGCTGTTTGCAAACGCGCGTTGAAGCGCGATTGAGGGTGAAAGGATTAATATTGTGGTCTGCGTTTTTGTTTCAAAGAAAGCTAGGAATAAGATTGCTATACAGTCTGGATCCTGATCAGACAACGCATTACGCGGCGTTTGATTTGGACCCACCCTATTTCAACCAATTACCGTACTCATCTATTGTGCTGAAAAGTTTTACATTTTAGAAGTAGGAAATTACCTCATTGATAACAGAGTTAATTGAATCTCCAAATATGAAGTTGCGACAGGTTCCCGTTCCGTTCGTAAGCTCACATAACTTGTACGCTCTAGACTCCACGGTCATGTTGAGCAGGGAACCATTCTGATGTTTCATTTCATCTGCACACCACCAATCTGGAGACACTCCGCCGACAACCATGAATACCATACTGAAGCACGTGCTTGTCTTCGTCAAATGAATGAAGAAGGACAGGATGACTTGGTATCGTCCACAGCCACCAGTTTGTTCGAAAATATCTTCTAAATCAGTCGCCATCTCAGAGTGATGTTTATGTTAATCTGAATAGATACATACCACTTGTTTTATACGAGGTGAGTTTTAACCCTTTCATGATTAAATTAAGAAATAATCTATGTTCTACCGTTGTGAAACGGTATTTTACAACGGTTGGGAGTTGTGGTGCGCAGGAATTGACCACGAAGGCCGAAGGCCTGAGTGGTCAATTAACTGCGCACCACAACGACCGGCCGTTGTAAAATACCGTTTCACAACGGTAGAACATAGATTATTTCAATTCTAACATGACCAGATTTAAAGAAATTCATTAGAAAGGAAATCAAATGTTCCATACTTATTTCCGCAGCGGACGAAGTTTTTCGACCGAATTACTTTTTCCGCGGCATTGCAAGAATCTAACACCCATAAGCAAATTTACATTTACCGATCCACAATCTGGCATAGAACAAACATTACACCAAACAAGACAGAAGAATGAGAAAATTACTGTAACGTTACTGGTTAAAAGTATATGGTCTTTACGGGCTATATGAATAACGAAAGAAATTTAAAAAACATAACGTATGAACGCACGAGGTCACGTCATGTCATATACCCGCGGGAGGAGCGGGGTAGGGAAGAGCGTGGTATAACGTCTCAGGTATACCACGATAGACCTGTTCTTTGTTTATAGAGACGAATTCACGTGTCATGTTAGAATTTGTTGTATACCCCTTCATCGCCATAATGTCGTCTGCTTCAATATTCTTGTCTAAAATATCGTTTCAAAGTAAGATTTAAAGGCAATATGACTGACGAAATTTCGATACGAGTGTCAAACAGTTTGGGTCCTGATCATACGCCGCGTAACGCGGCGTCTGATCAGGGCTCAAACTGTTTACAAACGCTCTTTATGGCGTCATTGAGAGTGACAGGGTTAAGTATAGGTGTTTGCTTTCTGCAAAATATCAATGTTGTAGAAATACTATTATTTGTTTTTGTTATATTCAAACTTGAATGAAGCTGTCTTTAGATTACCACACTACAACAATGAAAAATTGCATTACTATATTTAACCTTGTTTCAGCGTTTTTATTGACACATGTTCAATCTTCGTAAACCAATCCTCTTTAATCCGACGGTCTTGGTTTTCCTACAGTCTGCGCCATGTACCGCACTTGTTTAAAAGTTATTAAGTCAAATGTCTAATACGTTTGGTCGTTGTTATTCTGCGTCTGATCAGGATCCACGTTGTTCACCAAGTACAGTGTCGTTGTTTATGGCTGTGAGAAGGTGCAATTGAATGTGTTTCAGTGGAGAATCTGTTATTCTTTCCCAATAAACGCGTTTACGTTAAAACTGTTATTTGCAGTGCAAACAGTTTGGAGCAAGATCAGACGCCGGATTACCCGGCGTCTGATCAGGCTCCAAACTGTTTGCCACCAAGATAAACAAGAATTATCAGAATTGTCCAAAAGTTGTTCTTCTCTACGTTTTAGTGCTTTGCGTTTGCGTACGTTTGCGTTTAAACGGGAAAGAATAACAGATTCTCCACTGTAGTACATAAGACATATTGCATTGTTTTGACTCCTTATGCTAACATTTACCCTTGAATGCATAGCAAACACATTTTCTCCAAAAATTCTGTTCTCATAATCACTTGCGTACTTTCGTAGTAAATGATTTCTTTGTTCTAAAATATTGTTTCCAGTGCAAACATTTTTTGAATAGATCGACATACTATCAAGCTATAAACCGCTTGACACTCATATAATATTTGAATGAATCGTAAATAATTTATAAAAGCTGTAACTTTCAACATTCTGCGATTGTGGTTAGTTAAGTTTAATGGAAAAGAATATCCTCTTTATCCCTGTAACTGTGAAATAAGCCATTTGGTATTGATGCTGTACTTTAAACTTCCACTCCGTAGTGTTCTACCCTTCCTATGCTGGAAAGAAGTATATGCATACAGTGGAGAATCTGTTATTCCTTCCCAATAAACGTGTTTACGCTAAAACTATTATTTGCAGTGCAAACAGTTTGGAGCCAGATCAGACGCCGGGTAATCTGATCAGGCTCAAAACTGTTTGCCACCAAGATAAACATGAACTATCAGAATTGTCCAAAAGTTGTTCTTTTCTACGTTTTAGTGCTTTGCGTTTGCGTACGTTTGCGTCTAAACGGGAAAGAATAACAGATTCTCCACTGTAATTTGCAGAATAGACTTTAAGCAGAAGACTCCCTAGAATTCATCTGATTTGGGTATGCACAGTTTGCTTTACTTTTTCTGAAAACTGTCTTAAATAATCCTAGTATTCTATATTCACTGGTCATCTTTTCAAAAGGAAAAAGAAAAACGTGCTCCAAATGAAAATTCAACAAAAAATAATGCTTAATGATGGAACAATTGAGTAGATCTACGTTTTGTCTGTGTAGATAAAAGCATCCTGAAAGAATCGAATTTTTAAATTAGATCTATCTAAAATTACTTTTCACACTTTCTTGGGGAGATAATTTACTCATTCTAATTGCTAAAGTAATAGTTCAGATGAAAGTTGTTAGAGTTTGATTAAGAGGTTATTTAACAGTGTTGAGTACAATACTGAATTCTATTGGACGAGTACACAGCAGCCATAATTCATATTGGACGAGGCGATAGCCGAGTCCAATATGGATTATGACTGCTGTGTACGAGTCGAATAGAATTCAGTATTGTACTCAACACTGTTAAATTACCTCTTTATTTCACACCATAAAATTATAAAATGACAAAAGAAACCAAATGAATTTAATTTTTTTCAATTCCTTCTAGCCTTTGAATTTCCATATTTTCTCAAAGTTACATATAAGTTGACGTTTTGATATAATAAAATGACGAGTGACAAACGTTACGCGGCGTCTGATCTGGATTCCAGCAATTTGCAAATGTAAGACAAATCTTATTTTCCCTCCATATAACGACTCCCTCCGGGTAACACACATAATCTGTGCCTCCCATTGGGTGTCGATGTAGAGAGGGAGCACTGTAGCAGACGTAGGTGAAATGCCAAGGGAAGTAACTCTGAACAGAGTGTCGGAAGAGTTGTCCAGTCCAATACGAAAATGATATGGATTTTCTGGAACCGAGTCCAATACAAGAACAATGTGGCTTTCTTGGATAGCTTTTTTTACATTCCGGTACAATATATAGGTTTCTCTTGTATCGTCACGTGGTAGAAAGAGGGGCTTTCGATTGGTTTAATCTATATATGTAGGTGTGAAATAAATATGAATATTAGACTCGAGGGATTAGTGATATTATTTTCATCGCTATTGCTGGTTATGTATACTGAGGCTTTTTACTATTTTTACTATATTGTAAATTTTCGTTGATATACAGTGGAAAGGAAGTTATTTTTTCAAATGTATGCTAGATACCGTATGTCTATAGCAATCAGTTTGTTTTCCCGATAAGACGTATGGGGACCAGGCCTCTGATCAGGCTCGAACCTGGTTAACTTTTTAAATTAAAACGAACCTTCAACATTCTCTCAAATTTATTGCATTGTTTTTGCATTTCGGTCAGTATATTCGAGGAGGTAAGTTCTTCTCCGCTGTATGACCCATGCCATAATACAACCCACATTATTATTTCATTGTTATCAATAAAAACCTGTTTCTAGTAGTTAAGAGAGATGGCTACTTTAAGCACTTTGAAATTAAATCAGAATGGGTCTGCTTTATTTCAAGCCCGTTTTAAAATACCGTATACAAGGATATACCAAGGTAGAACATATTTCTCATGATAGATACTCATGACTGTATCGATTGGAACAATTTCCGTCAGTGGACGAATAAACTAAACGCGTAACAAACTGGTTTGCAAAAATATATTGTACTCGGGGTAAGGCAGTGGATGGGATAAGCTTTCGATTAATGATACATTGGTTGTTTGTATTTGCCATCATGTTGGTTTGTAATTATAAGGCTAACGAAATACAACTATACTTTAACCAACTAAATACGTTAAACAACATAGTAAAACAGTACAGACCAAGATCAGCCACCACTTCTCTGATGATGCGGCTGGATTTATTCTACTCTGTATACAATGTGTTATGGTTGCAAAAAGGTTTTCACATGGTATAGCTAGTGTACATTGTGTATTGATATATGTAATTTATATTCTTCCTCAATTTGTTATTTTATTGAAATAAGGAAACGATACCACACGTACCTTTAACCAGCCGGTCTTGAGGTTCTTCCTTTCTCTGCTGCAATAAAAATATTCTGCTTAACACATTACAGTGGAGAATCTGTTATTCTTTCCCAATAAACGCGTTTACGCTAAAACTATTATTTCCAATACAAACAGTTTGGAGCCAGATCAGACGTCGGGTAACCCGGCGTCTGATCAGGCTCCAAACTGTTTGCTACCAAGATAAATAAGACTTATCAGAATTGTCTAAAAGTTGTACTTTTCTACGTTTTAGTGCTTTGCGTTTGCGTACGTTTGCGTTTAAACGGGAAAGAATAACAGATTCTCCACTGTACCCCATAGTCTGTTTCGAGTTTTAAAGAAAGATGTTCACTTTAAGCAGGTTGAAAATAAAGCAGAATGCGCCTTAAGGTGTATTCTGCTTTACTTAAAGCCTGCTTTAAGCTAATATCTGCTCGAAAATGGAAAATATTTCTTATGTTTTTTTTGTGACAGTATAAATTGGAACTATTTTGTCCAGAATAGGAATTAGTTAAAGGCGTGAAAAGGTGTATTTATGGGTGATGGGTTAAAGTTGTCGTCTGTTAGTATTTCTCAAAACACATATAGGATAATATAACAGAAGAAGCCTAAAAACGAGTGTCAAATGGTTTGCACCCGATTTCATACAGCGCTTAACGCCACTTATTATCTGGAACCAAACTATTTCCAATGTTAAACATGTCAAGGTCTGAACTATAAATGTTAATCCTTGCGTGTGTTACTTTTGAACACCTTTGCACTAATAGTTAAGTATGTATATATTCCAGTGGAGACAACGCTATTCTTTCCTGATAAACGCGTGTGTTCTAAATCAAGTATTTAGTACATAACAAATAGTTTAAAATAAATCGTTAGAAGTTTCAAAATGTTGCCACTTTCTACATTTATAATGAATGCCTCAGCGTTTCGTTTGCATCTATACGGACACAAATAACGTCCTATCTACTGTTGGTATTGTGTGCAATAATTTAGAACACTTTAGTACTTATAGTAAACTAGGTGTAGAGTACTTTAGTTATTGCTCATCACACCTACTAGCCCGGAACATAATATCACTGTGGATCTTAATGCTTTTAGTAAATAATAAAGCCATAGGTTACAATGAAGAACGCATACTTTGTTCCGGTTTAAGGGACACAAAAAGCAAAAGTAATAAGATGTAAAAGAATGAATGACAATCGAAGTATGTTGACGATGTTTTAAAATATGAGTGAATAACAGTTTCGAGTCTAATTAAAAACCAAGTTAGCCGGAGCCTGGACAAGTTCAAACCTGCTTGAAACAGACATAATGATTTTAAAACATACACGTTTCTTAGGTAAAATAACATTTTCTCCACTGTACTGTGATCCCGATAAAAAGTATGCATATATCAACATTTAAGAAATGAAGGCGCTAGCGATTCATGGTAAATTTGCAGATTATTTTCTGTCGTTTATTTCGCTTAAACGCCGAATTTCAGTTCATTTCTTATATTTACATTACATTTGCTGTAATTTCTAACATTGAATTAACATTTTATTACAATATAGTATGCATGTATGTTAACTCCATATTAGAGATATGTGTGTACCCTGAAAGGAACAGCCATTACGGTCATTACTCCGAAGACGCCAAAACTTGATTCGCGGAGAGCAGATACATAAGCTCCCGCCTCCACTGCGAGGATAGCCACACGTCCCGCCTCTATAAAAATTGCGTTTATATGAAATAAACGTCACTTTGTTAAATAGAATTAAATGGGGCGAATGTAAATATATTTATTTGAACTTTGTTTTAAAACATAAATATGTTGCGTGTGTTTGGTTTGGAATACATCATTAATATAGACAAAAGGCGTTAACCAAATAACAGTTCATAAATATATAATTCTTCATTACATGTATCAGAAATGCTTCTTTTGCAATTGGAGCTCTCTAATCAGGGTATACATTGTATACCATTTTCAAATGAATTAAAAGCATAAAACTGAACAGTTGATTGTGCTAAATTTGACATTTCAATTACATTTAGAGTCAAATGGTCTCTCATTGATGAAGTATATACAAGCATTTCAACTATCCTAATCAATATTCATTTCAATCTCTAGTTCTTCATTGAAAAGGTCATCAATGCACGATGGAATGTCGTAGCAATTGGTGGTTGATTCGAAATGTGTATGTATACCGCTGAGATACACGCTGTTATGGATAACTATGTTTACATAATAACATTAATCTATTTATTAGCGCTATCAATGAAAGAATGCCTCAATGTCTTTCTTTTTATTAATCGCTTCACTGCCCTGATACCATCTGCTTCAAATAATTGTCGTCTGGTTTTACATCTCAAATTTAAATTCTTGGTAAAGTGACTAAAATAATATCGTAATGAGTGCTACAGTGGAGAATCTGTTATTCTTTCCCAATAAACGCGTTTACGCTAAAACTATTATTTACAGTGCAAACAGTTTGGAGCCAGATCAGACGCCGGGTAACCCGGCGTCTGATCAGGCTCCAAACTGTTTGCCACCAAGATAAACAATTTTTTTTTTTATTCCATTTTCAATTTTTTCAATAAAAATGTATGTTTTCATATTTACATTCGATAGAAAAATTGTATGTTAGAAATATTATTTAGTTTTTGACGATTCTTTATGAAAATTACGTTGTATTGGTATTTTCTACTTATATTATATGTAAAAATATGTATGGATGTAATATATGTTAATAAAATTATTGGAAAAAAAAAAAAAAGAAAAAAAAAGAAAAAAAGAAGGTAAACAAGAATTATCAGAATTGTCCAAAAGTTGTTCTTTTCTACGTTTTAGTGCTTTGCGTTTGCGTACGTTTGCGTTTAAACGGGAAAGAATAACAGATTCTCTACTGTACAAACTGTTTGTACTTGGGATAAGGCAGTGAGGGAGTTAACATGTCTGATTAAAATAGTTTTTTTTAAACATTGTTTGCGGGTTCGTATTGATTTATTATAAGCTGTTTGATACGCGTGTCGATATTTCGTCGGCTAAACTAATAGTTAAGGAATTGTGTTTAAAGCAGACAATACAATGACGGAAGAAATGCTAAAATAATGATAATATTTTGCTATTAAAGGGTTTAAAATCATTGAATAAATATACTGTCAGTGTCTTGAAAATGCAATTTATATGTTTTGAAGGTAAGTTAGATTAGTTTAAGGAATTGTGTGTCAGCTGTACGCGATTAAAGGTCGCCTGAAAATGAAGTTGGTTTTGATGATATATGCTATTAAAATCATTCAAAGTGTAGCAGATGCTATTCTTTTTACATAAAGATTTTGTCAAAAACCCTAAATCCATTGCAAACAGATTTGAAGCAGACCATACGCCGAGACACTCTGCGTCTGATTTGGCTCTAAACTGTGCGTCACTTCGATTAGACAAAACCCGTTTATATTATCAAGTTTATCATTTGGACTGATATAGTGGTACATATTTATATACTTCAAGTATATAATTTATCATGACATTTGTAACATAACCAGTAATACAAACGCACCTATAACTTATAGTTGAAATAGTTGTAAATAATTAAAAGATAAAATTAAACTGTCGCTTTAACAAAATGTTAGACATATCGCGACATCCAGCTTATTACAGTCAGAGGAAGACCCAATTGCCCTTCATGCACTGTTTTATGCACAAATTGGCAGCTGGATAGAACCATCGACCTTCCACAACGCAGCTGGAAAAAATCCCTAAGTGAAAAAATACGTAGAAAACTAGACCGGGATTCGAACCCACATCGTTGTTTAAAATATGCTACGGAGAATCTCGATTTCTTTACAAATTATGTTGTATTGTTGGAAGGGATGCCATATGTACACCACTTAAATAAAATGTATTAAAAACCTACTTCTTTATACAAGCAACATTGTTGAATATCCAAATAGAATACGAACATAAAAAGAAGAGTAATTGACATTTTGATTCATTCATCCCTAAAACGTAAAACCGTCCGATCCAAGTCTACACTGTATTCGCAGGGCAAGTGGACACACTATTTACAACGTGTGTGTGTATGCGTCGGTAAAAGAGGTGTATAATTACCCCATTCACTGTAATGACATCATCAGCTTTAAACAAAGTTCGTCTATTTTATTTCTCAAATTTAAATTTTAGGTATTTTGACATAATATATAAATATCAAGTGTCAATCAGTTTGGACCCTGATTAAACGCCGTATTACGCGGTGTCTGATAAGGGTCCTGACTTAGCAAATAACCATTGTAAACTCAGGGTAAGGCAGTTAAAGTGTTAAAGCAGAAAACACAGTTAGCTCTTTAATGAGATAATTTGTTTTCGCCATGTGTTCGACAGTCTTAAACACTGTTTTAGCATTAAACACTAAACACAGATATAAGAACTGACGGAACAGCGATAAAGAATACCAAGTATTGCTCGAACGTTATTGTTTCAAACTGAATAACAGTTTTCCAATAAAACACTTGAAACTTTTTCATGCGTAGTACATTTACTTTACTGACAACTGATGACAATATATTCTAAAAGAAAACGCTAACTATATAGATGAGGATAATAGTTTTATTGACCGCTATTTGAGCATAGTGATATATGGAGTTTGTGAGTTTTGCCATAGTTATTGTAATATGGGTACATGCTTATAAAGCGTTTGAGCTTAGTCTTAAATCGTTCTCAAGCATTTGATTTGTCAGATTGGAGCCTAGACTCAAATCTGACCAGTCACATTATTGAGAACGCACTCAGAAAACCCAAACGCTTTATAAGCGCCGGGCATGGTCATCGCTAGGTTATCTCCCTTTATGTCTAAATACGATACAGGAGAGAACACGCTGTTCTTTTCAATTCAATTACAAACGTTTATACAAATAAAATAATGTCTATTACAAACAGTTTTGAGCCAGATTAGACGCCGAGTTACCCGGTGTATTGTCAGGCAACCCAGCGTCTGACGGGGCTCCGAACTGTTTGTCATTTCGATTATTATCAATCGTCAACAGGTTAAAGAAAATGTCATTTTCTTAATGTTTGCAATGCGTTACCTTCAACGTCTGTTAAACGAGAAAGAATAACATCTTTCCCATTGCACTAGGACGCTAAAGGCAAATGACCTAAACAAACTAAGATGTCACTATGGCAGTCTGTACTATAATCTGTTTGGTACAGTGGAGAATCTGTTATTCTTTCCCGTTTAAACGCAAACGAAACGCAAACGCATTGTACTAAAATGCAGAAAATAACAACTTTTTCACAATTCTGAAAGTTGATTTTAACTTTGATGACAAACAGTTTGGAGCCTGTTCAGACGCCGGGTTACCCGGCGTCTGATCTGGCTCCAAACGGTTTGCATTGGAAATAATAGTTTTAGCGTAAACGCGTTTATTGAGAAAGAATAACAGATTCTCCACTGTATAACAAGGGGTGCTCGAACATGTTCGGATCTAGCAAATCTCCTAGCCCATTGCAAACAGTTCGTAGCAAGATCTGACACCGAATAGCTCAGTGTTTGATCAGACTCATAACTGCTTGACATTCATTTGAAATAACTCTTATGTATGTTCAAAACACTGATTTTCTACAGATGTATTGTGATTGCGTTTAGTTTCGTTTAAACATGAATGTACGTAACATATATTCCCAATTGCACAGGTAGCCTCCTCTTTTAGGGTTTGTTTAACTTTACTGCATTGTCACAAGCTGCTCTAAACAGTTATCTATCATTGTTTTTTCATATTCTATATTTAAGTTAAATCGACTGAAGTAATACCTTTCGCTAGGAGGCGTCTTATTAGGATAACAAATATTTACAAATTATCATTGTTCTCGGAGTAAGACCTTGAGAGGGGTTAATAAGGTATACAGTATTCTAGGATTGGTATATGTAGGACTTTGATTGTGTCAAAGTCACACATTGTATCAGTAGTCTACACGTTTCACGTAAAAAGAGCTTCATAGTTGAAGGTTACGTTTCAAAACCCCTTCCTTGGCGGGTTTCTTAGTCATACTGAGGCTATTGAACATTAATCGACATAACATAAAACAACCTTAGAAGACATCAGTCCGGCTATACATTATCATATTCCCTGTGATCACAGGCAGTGCTATTAACGTGCAAGTATTGGATAAATTGATATTATATACATATATGATAACAGCTATAAATTATTATATTAGTTACAAGAAATAGGTATAGTTCAAGGCATTGCTTTGACGTCATTGATTCTGATGTTTTCTTCCTCTTCCGTTGAAGCTGACGAGGCATACTCCTGAAGTCGGTCCTGCATGGAGTCGTCTTTTGTTTCACGTAACGGGAGTATTGTCACAATAGAAATTATCCCAACAATAGCGCAAATAATATACATAAGGCCAGACACTTTCGAATCCTGAAACAATAGAACAATGTTTTCACCTTATGCCTATTTATGCCAATTTGACTTGAATATGGTAAACTGGGTTTGGATCTAGATCAGACGAGCCAATCGGCGTCGCTCTGGGTCATAACAGTTTGATCGTCTTTTAGCATCTTGAAATTCAAAGTGCATTTTACTTCATTTGTCCAATAATATAACTAAAAGAGAAGGGTTAATACCCGTTAGACACACTCTTCGTTTATAACACAGGCAGGCACCCAAACAGACACGTAAACATTAGTTTATGCAAATGGTTAATAGTTTAAAAGCATTTCCATAATACAAATTTATAATGTATTGTGATTATGGCCGGGAGTCAAACCCTTGCATCGAGGGCAAACACTATTTACAACAATTGCATATCTACCAAATGAACTAGTCGAACAACTTTAGATAGGTGTGTCACGTATGTTATATGTATTTATATCATTGCTCATGTCAAACTGGAGTAAAATATAGTAGTGGTTGAAACAGTTATGAGATTTAATCAGAGTAGAAATGCCCGGCGTCTGATCTGGTCCCAATATTTTTGCAATGAACATAGTTGTTTTAGTACAGGTGGGTGCATTTGGGAAAGTATAAAGTCCACCAAACTGTAACGAAAATAAAATAACTTACATTTTTGTAATTATAGTTGGTTATTTGGAAAAAGTTTGAATCCTGATTAGACGCAGCGTAACTGTTCCACACTCATTTCAAAAATCTAAAGTGTAAATACCTAACTTTAGATTTGAGAATTAAAAAAATGAAACGATGAGTGCATGAGTATATTGTAATATCGACGTTTTACTAAAGTGGAGAATCTGTTATTCTTTCCCAATAAACGCGTTTATGCTAAAACTATTATTTGCAGTGAAAACAGTTTGGAGCCAGATCAGACGCCGGGTAACCCGGCGTCTGATCAGGCTCCAAACTGTTTGCCACCAAGATATACAAGAATTATCAGAATTGTCCAAAAGTTGTTCTTTTCTACGTTTTAGTGCTTTGCGTTTGCGTACATTTGCGTTTAAACGGGAAAGAATAACAGATTCTCCACTGTATCTTACCAGGTAAACAAGCTGCGGACCTATCACTGCGCCAACTCTCGCCATCGTGCTCAGTGTCCCATAACCAATGTTCCTGTCAGAAATAAATACATGATCTATTATTTTGTAGTTGTACTTTAACCCCTTCACTGCCTTGCCTCAAGTACAATGGTTATTTTCAAAACAGAAGTGATCATGATAAAAACGGTTTGAGCTGAATTTCATATATCTTGAGCAAAAATATCTGAAAATAAGTTTTGAAAATCAGACTCTTTACAGTACTATTCAATGTTTCAATTATTTTTTATAAAATAATTCTCTTTTTATGTAATATACAAACAGAGAACATTATTTTAAATAGTTTTAAATCCTACTATCAAAAACACTTAGAAAGAAATATTGTTCTTTCAGAATTTTCACTATTAGTAAATGTTTCACTCCATACCTTTGTATTTCAGTTTGAAACCAGCATCAGTGCTCTCAAGAACTTTGATTTGTATCTTGCACTAAATAACTATACATGTATTTGTTCTTCTATTAATCCTTTCAGCACGACGTATAGAGTTTAAATCACCCCGTAAACGTCAAATTGCCATCTTCTTCAATAGTGTTTTCTGTAATACCGTTTCAAAGTTAGATCTAGGGCGGCACGACCAAAACAATGTTGATACGGGTGTGAAGAAGTTTGAATCCTGATCAGATATTGCATTACTTTATTTACACATGGTAATAAAAGGGTTACATTATAACTTAATTCAAGATTAGTTGTTGTAATATTTCATGAATTGTACGATGTTATGAGTATTACCTCACTACAGTTGGGTACATTTCAATGGTCAGGGTTTGAACCGGGGACCAGGCGGCATTAATTGCTATCAATGACGTCAGAGCTGAATAACTCATAGCGGTGTTGAGGGCTTTCGATTCTAGAACAAACAATAGCATACCACAAATCAAACTACCAGATGAAGTATTTCGAAAAATACCTTTTATTTCTAAATGCATATAGCTTTATGACAGCAACCCTAGCAACAAGTAAACGTGTCACTTATAAACCGTGTACATGGGAAGGGTGCACGGTACACATTTCCTATGGAAACAGTTTAGACCCAAAAGCAGAAGGCATCTAAATGAGCCCTCTGATTACAGTATGCATTGTTTATCATTTTTCAATATATCGCAAACAACACCAGAAATAAAACCCATACATGTAAATAGTCAAAAAAGTATTCGACTATACTTGAGAACTGAACATGTTACTAAGTGCGACAAATTCGCTTTTTGCATTTTTAACCCTGACTAGACACCTACTTACTCTGTATGCGTTCGCGATAAAACCATCACCATGTTTGATAGAAGTATTGACGTGTTTCGTATATCGACATATAACTAAGTTTGGTTATCAATAAGTGCTCACCCTTAAATCTGTGGCCTATTCCGACAAAGGCTGAGGTAACTGCAAACACTAGAAAAAAGAATATCGTTGCTGTCTTCCTGCCGATTCTACAATGATAAATAAAAAAACGGCACAACAGTTTTAAACACCTCACTAAACTATCAGTCTGGACTATATATAATACAATGAAAATCACTTATACCGAGTCCTCGAGACAGGCTGCATCCAAATTTCATTACATCATGTCTATTTTACCACATATTATTAGAGATGGTATAATTTTTGTTTTGTTATAGTCGATATTTCGTCATATGCAATTTTGTTATAAGTTAGGGTCCCTGCTATTTAAGGTCTGGGCTTCAAATACAAGACGTCGGGCTTAACTTTATTTCAAAATTGAATCGTTGCAAAGCTGTTTTTTTGTACTTTTAAATACCTGTTATCCTGACCTATGAAATATTAAATAAAGCAAATTTGAAATTTGAAATAATTTTAATTTTGCTCTTACCTATTCTTTAGATGTAGCTTGCATAAGACATGGCATACTTTTGTCCATACGGCAAACATTCGGACGTTGTGCGAATTTTATTCTAAAGTTCTATATTAATCTAGAACGTCCTTCAACCTTCTCTTTATTTCATAAACAATTATCCAGGTTAAACAAAACTAAACGGAAATGCAATGTAACGGAAATTTGAAATTATGGACGATTTATCAAGATTGAATTGGAAAATAAACGCAATCGCAAATAAACGCAAACGCAGTGCAAGATAATGTTAAAAAAAATACACCTGTCAGACAATTGTAGCGATTGAATTTTATCGGAATTGCAAAGAGTTTGGACCCAGATGAGTCGCCATGTACAGTGGAGAATCTGTTATTCTTTCCCGTTTAAACGCAAACGTACGCAAACGCAAAACACTAAAACGTAGAAAAGTACAACTTTTGGACAATTCTGATAATTCTTGTTTATCTTGGTGGCAAACAGTTTGGAGCCTGATCAGACGCCGGGTTACCCGGCGTCTGATCTGGCTCCAAACTGTTTTCACTGCAAATAATAGTTTTAGCGTAAACGCGTTTATTGGGAAAGAATAACAGATTCTCCACTGTACCAATAGACATGTTCATTGGGAGCGATCAATGCTTTCTCTACTGTAGCATGGATAAGTACCTGTTCTGTAGATAAACGTTGAGAAACTGTAGTGGACTACCTAGTGCGGCGATTAAGAAGATGTTGAGATAAAGGTTTCCTGACAAGGACGGCACCCCGAACTGTATTCCATAACCCCCAAGGCCTAATGACACCCTGGAATAGTAAAATCATGCAAAATGTCCTCCGAGCGCCCGTAAAGGGTACAAACAACCATGCATAACGAAAAACGTTTATAGCCATATACTCATATATTAGTTTATAAACATACATGTACATGATAAACGAAACATATAGCTCCCCAACACTCGCTTAAATCGAACTTAACTATATTACGTAAGGCATTGTTTCATCTTTAAAGCAAATATTATTTTTATTAAAGCGAGGGAGGGTTATTGAAACTCATTATTAATTCAATAAAATTTGAGTGTTTACATTACATTTAAAGAAGTTTAAAGTAATAACATCGTACAAAGCATATAATGATCGAAAAGGGGAATCATATTGGTACAAACAATTTACTTATTAGGTAGATTCATTTGTTTTTATATTGAACTCTGAATAGCATTTATTAGTTATATTATAAAAGATATACGAACAAATTAACTGTAAGGTCATATTATAGATATACATACAAACTAAGGGTCATATTACAGACTAACATACATGTCAAGTGTCATATTATAGGTATACATTCACATTAAAAACTGTACATGTACTCAACATATCAAATTTACGCATTCCTACATCATGTATAGCTTACATGCAGACTGGCCGTAGTAATATCGATACGAGTGCAAAACGGTTAGGATATTGATCGGACGCCGAGACAGTCGTTGTCTGACCTTCATCTAAATTATTTACAACATGTAACTCGATGTCTGTAGATCTAATATGAACCACGTGTACTATTGTAACAAAACTTAAGATTTAACCATTTCATAACAATAGTACCACCAAATGTCTCTTTTAAACTTTTGGCTGACAAAATATCGTCTGCTATAATCTGTCGTTCGCAAATACAGTAAAACCTCGCTATTACGACCACTAAAACGAAGGCTAATTGATTGTATAATAGAGAGGCGACTGCTTAAAACAAGGTGACAGTAAAACAGAAAGCTCCTACAGGAGCTTTCTGTTTTACTGTCACCTTGCTTTAAGCAGTCACCTGTCAGAAACACCTACTAATTAACACAATTTAGTGGTCGTAATAGAGAGGTTTTACTGTATATCAAATTTCATAATTTCAAATAAGGTGGGGTTTACGGCACTGCAACGTTAAATAGGTCATATAGCGCCGATGAATGGTGAGGGATGATGAGATGAGATGATGATAGTTTTCAGGAAGATGATTTCGGTTAATCTCATTCGTTGCCAAGCAGCGCATGGGATCAAAACCACCTATCTGCCTTCCTTTTAGTTCTTGGCAGAGGGTTTAATCTATGTCTAATAAACAGAAAAGATTCCCTATCACAATTTAGCAGCGGCAAAGTAAGAAGGTCACTGGGGTAATGGCAGTGAAAGAGTTACATATCGTACACAAAACTGTCTATGAGTATTTGTACTGATGAGCTTTACCGTACTCTCTTGGTGCTGACATGTTTTACGCGGCCTCTCTTCGGAGTAGGAACGATATCTTTGAAGACAACTGACTGCTTAATGCACAAAAATAATGCAGACAGCTCTTTTTGCACTACTTAATCATGCATTAACCCTTTACCCCATAGCCTGTTTCTAGAACTGAAGAAAAGGGACCACTTAAAGCAGGTTGGAAGTAATGCAGAATGCGTCATGTTTCATGATACAAGCATGAACAGGTATATCTATAATGAGTAATTATGATAACAGGTGCTCTATAGGGGAAATACTTAAGCAGCCCCCTGTTTTAAGACTGTGTAAAGGCCTTCAATTTGAGTTGTCGCTTAATACAAGATTGGCTGTATATAAACGAAGCTAATCTTCTGAAATATTACAGAGTTAAAAACCTTCGGAACGCAATAATGAAAAGGGTTTTAAAATAAAACCACTCCAGTGTGTATAAAAATACAATATACAAAATTAAATTGCAAGTGTGCCTGCTATAGAATTGTCTATTTTGCAGTTGTCTTCAGTTATTTTCAAATTGAGAGTTATTGTCATGTTAGCTTAAGACACAAAACAAAATAAAACAGATCAAATAAGAAGTTATTTTAGACTAATGCATACAAGTTCATCTCCATGATAGTGTGCGTTAAACAGTTTACATCAATAGCAGACGTCATGTTAGAAAGCGTCTGATCTTGACCAAAACAATTTGCAATTTTTAGTTACTTACTTACAGTATAACTATCAGCTACAAATAAGTCGTTTTTATAACACATCTCCTACCGATAGATTGGTGCCTTGTGAAAACAGTTAGACCCAGGTCAAAAGGAGCTGTCTGGTCAGAGTCTGTGTTTATTTCGTATAGGATATATCTGACATGAGTCTGCAATCTTTCCTGTGGAACAGTTTCCTGATTTCATCAACCCATATAATAGTTAAGTTGATGGATATTCATAGTGGGCAGATATTTACATACAGTGGAGAATCTGTTATTCTTTCCCAATAAACGCGTTTACGCTAAAACTATTATTTCCAATGCAAACAGTTTGGAGCCAGATCAGACGCCGGGTAACCCGGCGTCTGATCAGGCTCCAAACTGTTTGCCACCAAGATAACCAAGAATTATCAGAATTGTCCAAAAGTTGTTCTTTTCTACGTTTTAGTGCTTTGCGTTTGCGTTTAAACGGGAAAGAATAACATATTCTCCACTGTATGTATATTCAGCTGGAAAAGGGTTAACTTTTTTCGAACTTGGCGTGTACATGTACTTTTAAAAGAAGAACACTATTCATGCGGGTGTCAAAGTGCTGTAAACCTGTTCAGTTATTCGGCGACTTTCTAGATCCTGTCCAGTCTACTTGACAATTCAAATCAAATTCCAGATTTCACTATACATGTAAGAGATAGTACCTACCAAACAATAGCCAGCAGTATCGTCACAACAAGCAAATCTTTGTTCCTTAGGATATCAATAATAGAGTACTTTCGATCACTTTGTTCCTTAGCTTCCTTCTTCACAGCCTCCGCTAGTTCCTGTAATTCGCGCATATCCGGAACTGGTTTACGGTTAACCTTTGCAACGAATCGTATAATAGCGTTGGCTTCTTCAGTCTTGTCATGTGCCACTCTCCATCTAAAGCTCTCGGGAACAAACCTAGTGGTCACAATATATGTATCTTAAAGGTTATTTTATACACCGAACAATAACTGCTCTCTAAATATGCCTTTCGAGCAAATTGTGTACAAAGATTGTAAGCAAATAGCATTATCACTGTTCCTGTCTTATAAAACAATGTAAATTGTGATTATTGACTTAATTCAGCAAAGATTTTCCCAATCTCCGACTAGTAGAATGAGAAATATATGATATAATAGAAATAATATAATCTTGCACTTACAAGGAATTAGCCTTAAATGTAAACATGTGCTCATACAGTTTGCAGAGGTTTTAAAAAACCAACAAAATAGCAGGGAGAATATAATGTACCAGCAAGTTGCCATCAATGGAATTCCAGTAGCTGCTGTCACTGCATGGATGTACTTCCAGTCTTTACATAGCCAGGCAACAAGGGCAAAAATGGCCAACTGTATAGCCCACGATGGCACCGATACCACCCAGGTACGCCACCTGGCGATCGTAAACTCCGACTGAAGATTATACATAGTTGTCAACTGGAACGCCATACCAATGCCGATGAAGAACCTTATGACGGCAAACATTATCCATGACGTTGAGAAGATGGCTATAAAGTTGAGAATTGTAAGCCCCAGAACACCGCCATACAGCGGATATTTCCGACCAATTAGATCAGCTGCGTGACCGCAGACAATATTTCCCACAAGCACACCGGCCATTTGTATAGACGTGATCGTCGTAGGTACCCAAGAATTGTCGCATACAAGGTTCCACTGAAACGGGAGAACATGTATGATTAACCATATATAAGTGATTGTAGTTCACACCCAAAGAATTGAAACATGCAATGTTCCACTGAAACGAGAGAACACATATAGTTAACTGTATATAAGTGATCTTAGTAGGTACTCAAGAATTGTCACATACTAGGTTCCACTCAAACGAGAGAATACGTATAGTTAACTTTATAGAAGTGACCGTAATACGTATCCACGCATCGACACATACAAGGTACCACTGAAATGACAGAACACGTGTACATCTTATTAACTCTAAATAGGAAACTAAGAATATTTGCATACAAGGTTCTACTGAAACGTGCATGGTCAACCGTATAGAAGTGATCGTAGTAGGTACTCAAGAAAGGTCATATACAGTGTTCCACTGAAACTAGAGACCAAGTAAAGTTAGTTGTATAGAAGTGATCATAATAGGTATCCAAAAATTGTCACATACAAGGGTTTGGTGAAACGACAGAAATCGCATATTTAACTCTAAATAAATATATAGTAGTAGTGGGAACTCAAACATTGTCGCATACAAGGTTTCACTAAAACAAGAAAACACGCATATCTAACTCTGATTAAAAAGTAGTCATGATAGGAACCCAAAAATTGTCGCATACAGTGGAGAATCTGTTATTCTTTCCCAATAAACGCGTTTACGCTAAAACTATTATTTGCAGTGCAAACAGTTTGGAGTATGATCAGACGCCGGGTCACCCGGCGTCTGATCAGGCTCCAAACTGTTTGCCACCAAGATAAACAAGAATTATCAGAATTGTCCAAAAGTTGTTCTTTTCTACGTTTTAGTGCTTTGCGTTTGCGTACGTTTGCGTTTAAACGGGAAAGAATAACAGATTCTCCACTGTACAAGGTTCCACTGAACCGAGAGAACACGCATCTTCAACTCTAAAATATAGTAGTAGTAGGAACCAAGAATTATCGCATACAACGCACCACTGTAACGAGGGACCACGTATGGTTACAGTGGAGAATCTGTTATTCTTTCCCGTTTAAACGCAAACGTACGCAAACGCAAAGCACTAAAACGTAGAAAAGAACAACTTTTGGACAATTCTGATAATTCTTGTTTATTATGGTGACAAACAGTTTGGAGCCTGATCAGACGCCGGGTTACCCGGCGTCTGATCTGGCTCCAAACTGTTTGCACAGCAAATAATAGTTTTGACGTAAACGCGTTTATTGGGAAAGAATAACAGATTCTCCACTGTAGCAGTATATAAATGAGAAAAGTGGTACGCAAGAGTTGTCACATACTATTCCATTGAAACAAGAGAACACGTATAGAAAGCTGCATAGAAGTGATCGTAGTAGGTGCCGAAGGCAAGTTACTTAAGAAATGAACTGATTTTTGTTGGCGTTTAATTTAAGGTGGTTCGCGGGTCAGCTTATTCTGTGTCAGAATTCTTTGAAACCTTGATTAAATTGAAATATACCATATGGAGAGTGAAAAATCGTTAAAATAAAAAAAAGTTACAGTGCCGTTTTTTTCTGACAGGACCTTTTGTCGAAAAAAGCTCCTTTTTTGATAAACAGGAATATTTTCTTTATAAAATGATATAACTCAATAATTTCTGTACATTCATGTAAACTGTACATAGACTATAAGATATTGGGCAAACAAAAGTATTTTATGACATATTTGTTGGAAATATCAATATTTAAAAAAAGTCAAATTCTGAAAATCTCAAATTACAAAAAATCTAGCTGTTTAACGTACACTTTTTTTACTCTTATTAGATAGATATAACTTAATTCTACTAGTCACAAAAATTTAATGAAATTCTACAGTGGAATTTACATTTTATACATGATTTCCTGAAATTCTGACAAAATGTAAACACAAAACGAGTAACCTCCCTTGAGTTCAACTTTAAAATGCCGTCAGCTCTAAATAATACCATAAGTCAAACCTGTAATAAGGGACCATTGAAAACGGTAGCCTGTAGATCTGTAAAGGCAAGTGACTGCTTAATGCATAACAAAAGTAATGCATAAAAGCTCCTTTAGGATCTATCTTTTAGCATTATTTTTGTCCTGTGTTAAGCTGCCATCTGTCATATAGGCTATAAATACTCACAAATTTAGCTTTCACTTGACTATACTTGCATCTGATATTATTCATTATTACTTGACTAAACATAGCCTGTCCTTTGATCGCTGCGTTATGAAATGACTAGTCACTAAAATCAGACAATTTGTTAAAAAAAAGTTTTGAAGCGAGTGGGAATCGAACCTAGAACCTTTGGATTGCAAGTCTATCACCGTATCCACTGCGCTAACAGAGCAGACACTGAGTAAGATCAAACTTTTCTTTATCTAAATTTTCTACTATAAGCACGTGCCGCAAAGATCAGGTGAAAGTCATCAGCATTTCCGGAACTCGAGATGCGTGCCGCCCGCTGTCGAACCACCTTAAGCTAAACAAACGACATAAAACTATAACCGCATAACCGACGCTATGATTCGCGGAGAACTGATCCATAAGCTCCGCCTCCTCTACGAAAACTATTCACAAGTCCCGCTCCCTAGAACAATTGCGTAAATACGCATTAAAGGTCAGTTTTTGCCATGCAATCGAATGGGGCGAATGTAAATAGATACAAGGTACCACTGAAACGAGAGAACACGTATAACTAGTTGTGAAAACATGATATTAGTAGGAATCCAAGAATAGTCACATATCAAGGACCATTGAAACAACCGAATGCGTAAGGTTAACTGTTAAAAAATGTTTTTTTGCAGAAATATCAACACAAGTGACGAACCGTTTGAATCCTGACAAGGTTCCGCGTTTCGTAAATGTCCATTGTTCTCGACATTATGCAGTGATGCCAAAGTCAGCGTTACATGTTGTTTAAAATTTCTGTACGTCTAAAGACCTCAAACCTCCCCAAACCACTTTTAACCCTTATCCTGCGGTGATGTCGTCTGCTTCGAAATTGTCGTCTGCAAAGTTTGTTAAATGTAGATATATATCTTTTTTAAGAAAAGAATCCTAAAGACGAGTGTCAAACAGTTTGGATCCAGATCAGACGCCGCGTCACGCCTGATCTGGATCTAAACTGTTTGCAAAAATCAATAAAGTCGCGACCTGTAAGCAAAGGGTTAAAAACAAGTTTTACTTATTCTAGAAGATGGTAGCTTAAAGCAGGCTGTACGTAAAGCAGAATGCGCCTTAAGACACCCGTCTTCAAACCCAGAAACAGGTTATTGGGAAATGGGTTAATATTTAGTAGAACTGTATATAGCTATCTTAAGTTTTGTATGAGTTGCTTCCCTTGAAATGAACATCATCGTAGATTTAATTTTATTTAACATGTTTTTCATTATTTTAGCCCTAATTCGTCATTTATAAGCTTTATGTGATTAGATATTAAAGGCAGTATGTAAGCCAGAATAGCGCATTTTTTAAACCTGAATACTCAGGCAGATACGTAATCTAAACATATAAAAAGAAGTAATCCGCGATGATTATGGAGGCAATAAATCTGACAAACACATGAATTTGATGGAAAAAGGTCGACTTTTAAATCGGTTTGTTGACATCCGATCAACGACTGAGATTTTCCGAGTTCGTTCGGCTTGCGCCCGGTAAAGATGTTTTCTTATGACCTGTCGGAGTTATTTTTAGATTGGAACATTCTAAAACTTTAAAAGGGATGAATATTCCCTACATCCAGCAAGAAACATTGATAGCTGTGTTTATTGTGCGCAATATACAGTAGATACATTTCTTTCCCGTTTAAACGCAAACGCAATGCACGTAACTGTGGAAATTTACTTTTAGAAGTTTTAACTATTATTTTTTAATATGAGTAGCAAATAGGTTGGAGCCTGATCAAACGCCGGGTTACCCGGCGTCTGACCTGGCTCCAATCTGTTTGCAATGGAAATAATAGTTTTGTATACAAATGCGTTTATTGGGAGAGAATAAAATATCAGTAAAGTTAGCGCAGCGGTCTCGTGCTGCGCGGGAAACATACTTGCTTACAGTGGAGAAAATATTATTCTCTCCCAATAAACGCGTTAACGCTATAACCATGATTTCAATTGCAAACAGTTTGGAGCGGGTTACCCGGCGTCTGATCACGCACCAAACTATTTGCCACTCAGACTAACATGAATGGTCAGAATTGTCTAAAGGTTGTCCATTTATGCGTATTATTGCGATGCGTTTGCGTTTCGTTTGCGTTTAAACGTGAAAGAATAACGTCTTTTCCACCGTTACCTTAATGGTTATGAACTATTCTGCTCGTGACTCTTATTCGACCTTGCGGAAACTCTCGGAAGCCGACACGAAGATTTGTTATGTAAACAAAAAGCTTATATTTCCAACCATCTCGATAAGAAATCGGCACATTTATATATGGTTCTTAAAGAAAGGGGGGCATGTTACAGGCACCTGACAACGGATTTCGCTTAGTTTTAATACATAGAAAATGTTCTTATATAAGAATTGCGCGATTTAAACATAAATTTGGGCGACATTCTGGCTTTAAGGAATTTAAGTAGTATGGTTTTTTAAGTGATTTGGAGAAGTTTGGAGAGGTTTGGGGTCTTTAGACGGATCCCTTAAGTTGCATTTGACACACTGCCACTCTATGACGTACTATCACACCAAAATTGGTAGTCCTAGTTGATGTGATATAAGAAATAATCTCCGACAATTCTTTTCTTTAACTGAGGTCAAGGTCACCGTGACCTGAAAAAGGTACGTTACAGCTCAGCTGCGTTTTAACTCTTCATTTTGAAAAAAGGTACTTCTGACTTAAAAGAATGCGAGTTATTAGAATTCAATATTAGAAGTACGAGTGAGTTCGACTAAAGAGAGTTTGGTACACCGACTACTGACTGTATTGTCGTTTCATTTAAGATTTCCTATACAGTCAAACCCCTCTAAACCGGAACCTCTTAATACCGGAATTCTCTCTAAACCGGACAAAAACGTTGGTCCCGTTTTAAACCCTTCTTTACTTTTATACATTACACCATGAAATATTTTCTATAATGTAGAAGATGATAGCTTAAAGCAGGTTGAAAGTAAAGCATAATGCGCATGTAGGCGCATTATGCTTTACTTTCAACATGCTTTTAGTGATCGGTTTATTTTCTATACTAGAAACAAGCTATGGGTTAAAACCTCTCTAAACCGGAAACCCCTCTTAACCAGACATTTATTTTGTCCCCAAACATGTCCGGTTTAGACGGGTTTCACTGTACATATATGTATGACCGGTATTCGTAACCGTTTTACTTCTATAATATGGTGTGATTAAGGTTTTCGTCTTGAAAGTTTTCCAATGCCCAGATTTAAGGCATTATTGATCGATGGCGAATAGAAGCGAATAGTAGCACATTGTTCTGTTGGACAAAGGACAGAAAACTTAACCTTTTATACTTATTTATGTGTCGTCTACAAACAATGTCGTCCGCAGCAATTATCTGAACTGATTTATCTGCTAACTATCACCAGAGATAAATAGTTTGGTTCAAGATGAGACACCGAGTTATTTGGCGTCTCATCTGTATCCAAACTGTTCCTGGCAGTTATAAACAAAATCGACCGCAGCGTGCAGAAGACTAAATTGCTTTCAAGTGACATAAATAAAACATTAAAATGAGAATTGTACAAAAGGCTTGTCAAAACCCATAATCGCCTTACTACTTTGGTATTGTACCATGTGATAATAGGTATCTCACAGATGACAATTCAAACACAACACAGTCCATCTCTCTGTGGGACACTTGCATAGAGACATTCCCGTATCGGCCTGTTCAGTCTTAGGCGGCGATGCTCCACCAGGGCAGAGAAGTTGTCAATCAAATCTATGGTCAACACTGACTGACGGAGGCCAATAAAGTAAAAGTAAACATAAAAGAGATAAGGTATACATTTTACACGTTTTTAATGATTATAAAGTCTTCACCAATTTATCAATGGAAACCGATCAGCAAGTCATAAAACAAGGGCAATGACCAATACGCACATGAGATTTTATAGGAGATTTTTCACTACTTATTTCTGCGTTAACCCATAGCACTTGGCTAATATTTGCAAACAGTTGGTTGAATCAAATTCAAACGACGCGTCAAGCGACGTCTGATCTCAATTCAAACCGTTTGCCACTCCTGTTAATAGTTTTTATGCTCCCCTTTAGGGGGGGGGGGGCATATAGTCGCCGCTTTGTCCGTCCGTCTGTCCGTCCGTGCTTACGGGAGGGTACTTATGTGACTAAAATTCTTAGCCCCATAATTGAAAAACATTAACCTGACCGTCCCTTGTGACATTAACCTGGCCAGTTGTGGGACATAGGGTTAGGGGTAGGGTTAGCCTCCAGATCATTTTTTTCAAAGTTAGAGCAAAAATAAATTGTCGCTTGTGTGGCTAGCCACCCAAAAGAAAACAATAGAAAATAGCCACATAAGTATCCTCCCGTTAGAACGTCCGTCTGTCTGTCCGTCCATCCGTGACGCTTTTTTGTCTGGAGCATATCTCTTGAACGGTACACCGTAGGTTGATGAAACTTGATACAGTGATAGAGAATGGCAGAAGGAGGAGCAGTACACAAGAACCGTAACTCTCTCATCTCCCAATTTTGAATTATCTCCCTTTTTCTCATAAAAATCAATTTTTTCCGGAGCATATATCTGGACTGTTGTATCGTTAATTGGTGAAACTTGTTACAGTGATAGAGGATGACTGAAAAAAGTGCAGTACACAAGAATGGTAACTATGATATCTCCCAATATTGAATTATCTCCCTTTTTCTAAAGAAAGCAAAACAATTTTGTCCGGAGTATATCTCTTGACTGTTACACCGTAACTTAATGGAACTTGATACAGTGATAGATGGCGACATAAGGAGGTGCCGTACACAAGAACCATGACTCTGTCATCTCCCAATATTGAATTATTTCCCTTTTTCTATTTAAAAAAATCAAATTATCTCCTGAGCATTACATTGTAAGTTGATGAAACTTGATACAGTGATACGGGATAAAAGAGGGAGTGCTGTACTCAAGAACCATAACTCTGCCATCTCCAAATATTGAATTATCTCCCTTTTTCTTATAAAAAATCAAGTTTTCTGGAGCACTGTAACTTGATAAAACTTGATACTGTGTTAGAGGATGACAAAAAGAAGTGTAGTACACAATAATTATAACTCTGTCATCTCCAAATATTGAATTGTCTCCCTATGTCATAAAAAATTCATTTTTGTCTGAAGCATATCTTCTGAACGTTACATCATAAGTTCACCTACTAAACATGCTATAACTTGGGGTTTTTCTTTGTGGGGAGCATCCATCATTGGGAACGATATTCTTGTTCAATTTAAAATGTATAGAATACCAATGACCGTCCGGTCAACCGATATCTCTCTCTCTCCCTCTCTCTCTTTCTCTCAATATATATATTCATGTATATTTGTCTCTTTATCTGTCTATGTCTCTCTTTTTCTCGTTCTCTCTCTCTCTGTCTCTCTCTAAATGAAGCGAGTGTTGAACAGTGAATACACTAAGCAGATAAGTTTGTTCAGCAGCAAACGTTAGGTAACAACACGCAATGTACTTAAAACGGAGACTACATTTGTCAATTTAAGTGTTACATTATCCCTAAACCCAGTTATGCAAGTGAATGCGACCACTACTCTTGATGCAAAAAGATTAACGCAATTGTATTACTGTCCATTTGACTGGGAATAATTCTAATACATATAACAGTATACAAAATAAACGTTATCTATGTCAATTACATTCAGGCATACGATGTTGCCGATTGCATTTTCCAGGGTCGCTCGCCATAAACTAAAGCATTGCCATTGAGAACCTCACTGATGCGGTGTCTGATCAGGATTCAAACTGGTTGACGCCCATGCCAATGTGTCTTTCCTGATATTGCATTATCAATTTTAAACAATTATCGTTTTAATTTAACAAATTTAAATTGTAGGTAATTTGACTTCTTGAAATGAGTGTCAAACAGTGACCTTTGTCTAATATGGATCCAAAGTATTTGCAAAAAAATAATGTACTCGAGATAAGGCAGTGGAAGGACTCCAGCAATTTCTATCCTATTCAGACAACAAGAAACCAGAGGTCCGACCAGGATCCAAAGATTTCGGCATTGCTTCATGTTTCAAAACTTTAGCCTATTTTTTCACTATGAACTCTCCCTATGTGCTTACTAGAATATTTCATTATAGACACACAATTTATATCTAAAGATACTGACGCGTTTGTCTATGTAGCATATCGTTTCATATAGAAAAGCAAACATTACCACCCTGGTGAGACATTGGGGCGTCTCATGAGGATCTACATAGCTGGCTCATGTCTACTTTCATGGAAGATGTGTATTAACACATTACCCCATAAATACGCCTTTTTACACCTTTAGCTTAATCTTCCACCATAGAAAATAGTGCTGCTTTAAACAGTCATGAATATGCACCATAAGAAATATTTCTTACGGCATAGCAGATGGTAGCTTAAAGCAGGCTTAAAGTAAAGCAGAATGCGCCTTCAGGCGCCTTCCGCTTTACTTTAAACCTGCTTTAAGTGATCATCTGTCTTCACAACTAGAAATGGGCTATGGGGGTTAATCGGTACATCAACTCACATTCAGTAAGTATATTATAACAGTTCTTACAAACAAATTACATGTACCTCATTTATAACAGAGTTTATGGTATCTCCGAATATAAAGTTCTGACAGGTTCCCGTTCCGTTTGCAATCTTACACAACTTGTACGCTGCGGAATCCACCGTCATGTTGAGCAGGGAACCATTCTGATCTTTCATTTCATCTACACACCACCAATCAGGCGACGCTCCACCGAAAACCATGAAGACCATGCTGAAGCACGTGATTGTCTTTGTCAAATGAATGAACAAAGATAGGATGACTTGGTACCGTCCACAGCCGCCAGTCTGTTCAATAATCTCCTCTAAATGAATCGCCATTTTAGATGCTGAGTCACTTCCCAAAACTGGAAACAAAGAAGGTAGAATAGTGCAGTTAAAATTGTAGCAAAGGACTGTATAATATATTGTCATTAAGTCGTTGCTTAACTATTTCACTGCCAATGGCGCCAAAAGGAAACTTTGCAAACAGGTTGGATCCTGATCAGATGCCGCGTTACGCGGCGTCTGATCAGGATCAAACCTGTTTGACACTCGTATCGATATGTTTTTAGTCATACAGCGAAGAATCTGTTATTCTTTCCCAATTAACGCGTTTACGCTAAAACTATTATTTGCAGTGCAAACAGTTTGGAGCCAGATCAGACGCCGGGTAACCCGGCGTCTGATCAGGCTCCAAACTGTTTGCCACCAAGATAAACAAGAATTATCTGAATTCTCAAAAAATTGTTCTTTTCTACGTTTTAGTGCGTTGCGTACGTTTGCCTTTAAACGGGAAAGAATAACAGATTCTCCACTGTACTACAATGAACCTTACTTTGAAACGATATTGCAAACAACAAAATTGAAGCAGACGACAATGAAACGGTTAAGGGGTAAAAACATCACGATTAATTTGGCTGCGAAAGAGTAAATCCTTCCGCTGCCATGCTCTTTAACACTTACATATGCAAACAGTTTGGATACGCGGTATCTGATCAGGATTCAAACGGTTTTACGCTCATAACAATGTTTCTCTAGTTTAAAGACGCATAAAATTTCATATTGTATAATAAAAGAAGACGTAAATTGAAGAGAAATATACAGTGGAGAATATGTTATTCTTTCCCAATAAACGCGTTTACGCTAAAACTATTATTTCCAATGCAAACAGTTTGGAGCCAGATCAGACGCCGGGTTACCCGGCGTCTGATCAGGCTCCAAACTGTTTGTCATCAAAGTTAAAATCAACTTTCAGAATTGTGAAAAATTTGTTATTTTCTGCATTTTAGTACAATGCGTTTGCGTTTCGTTTGCGTTTAAACGGGAAAGAATAACAGATTCTCCACTGTATCACAACAGTGACTATGCTAGACGGGCTATTACGTCATAATGGCAGCGAAACGGCGTATCGTATCAACATTGTTTTATGGTTTCCTTGGTTTAGCAGACACCTGGTCCATCCCAGCGTCTTCAATAAATGACCGCTTTACTTAGGCTTGGCTCAAATAATGAATGTACGAAACGGATGTGCGTTTGGTCAGGATCCAAACTGTGAGATTCATAAAGGTATCAGATTAGTCATCTTGCCTGAAATCTAAATTAAAAAAGCAAAAGGAAAACAACCCCAAACCCAGACGACAATCGTTTGAAGCAGGTGAAAGGGTTACGAATTGTTCATAAGACACAAGGAATGATGAATTAATCCATTCACTGCCTAACCCCGAGCACAGTAATTACATGTACGTGCCATTCGTTTGGAACCTGATCAGACGCCGCGTAAGGCGGCACTTGATCAGGATCTAAACTGATGGACACTTACTAGTAGTTCAATAAGTCAAAGTACCTACATTTATAGCAGAAAAAAAAGTTAGATATTAATGACTTAAGGGTGTATCCAACCCATAAGCGTTTTTTTCAAAGTATCAAACTTTTTTTCTATCATTGTTTTTTTGGAAGAGCTATTTATGATGAATGAAAAAATGGAAAACAAATATATAGTGGTGTCCTTTTTGTTGTGTTACAGCGATTTGAAAAAGGTATGTCAAATTTGGTCTTTTTCTCTCAAATTTTACCCATTCAGAGTACAAGCTTCAGTAAAATCTATTTCAAAACAAAACAAATATGGTAGTTTGGGTTTTCATTATTTATTTCATGTCTATGGTGGTATTTTCACATATAGAAACCACATTTAGACAAAACAGGCACTAGGTTTGAACAATATGGATCCTCGAATATCAATAGTATGCTTTTTATAGGGCATGATTTTATGAGAATTTTTATTTAATGAAAAAAAAGTAAAACAGTTTGAGAATGAAATAGTTCTAGTATTAAACTTTTTCTTATATTCTACCAAATGAAAGCCAATGCTAAGGCAGTTCAAAATATGAAAAGAAATTGAAAGGTCAGTGTTGAAAATTTTGAGTTATTAAAGTAAAAAGAGTTATCTCCCCTTACAAAATTTACAAAAAAGTACCATATCGATGTTATTAGAGCTTTATAAATTTCACAATTGGTGCTTGTTTTCTCTTAAATTAGCTTTTGTATGAAGAAATACTACCATAGATAGGAAATAAATGACACAAAACCAAATTGTCATATTTGTTTTCATTTAAAATGGATTTTATTGAAGCGGGCTGTTTGAAAAGGATAAAATAAGAGAAAGTGGGTGGGGTAAATTTTACATGGCCATGGAGCCAACTGTTGTTCACCAAAATGTACACTTTTTCTATTTTTTCATTCATCTTAAATAGCTCTTCAATACAAAACCAACATAAAGTGTTTTCATATACTTTGAAAATTTCTTAAATTCATGACATTGATACACCCTTAATGAAGGTTTTCTTCAGTTAAAACCATGTAAGACGACAACTATGAAGCTTCCGGTATTGTACAGTGGAGAATCTGTTATTCTTTCCCGATAAAAGCGTTTACGCTAAAACTATTATTTGCAGTGCAAACAGTTTGGAGCCAGATTAAACTGTTTGCCACCAAGATAAACAAAAACAAGAATTATCAGAATTGTGAAAAAGTTGTTATTTTCTGCATTTTAGTACAATGCGTTTGCGTTTCGTTTGCGTTTAAACGGGAAAGAATAACAGATTATCCACTGTACGTACAAATGTAACACCCCACTATCCGAAATGGTCTTACACGCCAGATTTGGTGATCCTGGCTGACGTGGTATAGTAAATATGATCCGGACAAGCATTGTTTTTATTGAGATCAACGGTCAATGAAGGTAAATGCCACATAGACTATAGACCTGAACACAGTATGCGACACAGTTCCGTCCGAGGATATTCAACACCCATACGAATCTGTTTGCTACATGTAAACAGAATAAATCTGTCTGCATGTTATTACATTGCGACTGTATTCAGTTTCGTTAACATATGTTAACACTGTAGTTCAAATGCTCACATCCACTGGGGGCCAACGAAATATCACGACGACCCGTTTCGCACAGAAGTCCCGTATTTGTTTCGCACCTACAATCCATGTAAACACACCCATTTGTGTACTATTTTTTATACGCTGACATTCGCATGAGCCACTTCGTGTCCATAGACACACATATCAATTGAATTATTTCTTTGCAAATTACAGTATAGGTTCGTGAATAAACTGTTTACATACCATTTCTTGTATTATTTATGGAAAATAAGTATGTATATCAAGCACATACGTCAATTTGTCACTCTTAAATGAATATTACCTGGCGATTTTCGAAAAAAAACCATTGGAATGATCCAGTTTATTTACAAATATTCGGGAACCCCACCTCAGACATGATGTATGTTTATTAATTGCTTCATTTTTACATAATTTTTCAACTTATTTTTCACAATAATGTATACAACTTTGAATCAATCACAGTAACCTGAAGGGTTTATGACTGTGTATGTGCACTCCTGAAGTCGCATTTACGTGTATACGTTACCAACAGAAGGTGTATGTGTTACCTCCTGAAGTAAATTAATTGATTTCTGTTGCAGTGACCAAAAAATGGATTGGAAAAATGTATCGTTTATGCCTAGCTCACATTTGCTGTGGCGGCCGTACGGCAGTCGCACGGATTATTATTTCTACGGCAAGTAGCAATTTCCCGGCCGCCGTAGATTTCCTACGACCGCCGTATGTTGTGCTCACATTTGTTGCGGCCGCCGCAAGGCGAGATTTGATGTTTTGGGGTTAAAACATTTGCGGCAGTGCGGTATCCGTTCGGCAGCCGTACGGCGCCTCTGCGGCGGCCGCGATTTCTAATAAAACCCACGGCGACCACACGATGGCCGTACGGCGGCCGTTGATGTGCAGTCTTAATGCTGCTCCTGCTACACACATTGGCTTGCTACTTGTGCACATAACTCATAACAGTCCAACTACACCGAGAACTCAAAGGCCATATATGGACAGCATTATGTCTCATAAGAACATCCAATAAATACGAAGACTCGAGCAGGAAACGCAACACAAACAATACACCCACCTCTCAAGCAGAACACACACACAGTCATACCATAACAAAAACACACACACACGCACAATCCCATTCCTTCATCTACACACTAAATAGAAAACAACACGCAAGACAAACATAAAGCAAAGTGAACATAGGAGCCCGCCTTGGTACGGTCAGAAGCAATCAATAATTAATTATAAATTAATCATTAACTACCACTGGGGGGTTAAACCTGGGTTTAGGGGCGCCCAACCTCACACTTATCTCCTATATTCACCTATAAAGACGAACAGTGTACATAAAATATAAACCCTGTTCCACAACCTCACAATCAAAAAGACCGCCAGCACAGTAAGTAACTACATGTAAAACATTTAACAAAAATTCAAACCCACTTTTAGATCAATAGACACATATGAACAAAAGTGCAAATGCCCAATAGTAAAACTAACCATTGAGTCCCGGCGGCCGCACGGTGGCCCTACGGCAGGCACAGAACCGCTCTACGGCGTGTCGTTTTCTACGGCCATAGTAGAAACGATTTTTTTTATAACTCCGCGTTATAATACTGCGGCGACCTCTACGGCCTGTAAAACTTTTGAATTTGCCGTGCGGCCGCCACACTGCCGCCATAAGATTTCTTCGGCCAGCGCAAGAATCTTCCGATTTCACGTTTAGTTTAAACATATTTATTGCAGAATATATACATGCAGGGGATTAGGCTACAAGTCTTCACAACATTGTATAATGCCCGCTGCCCGATTTAACCTTTCTGCGACCGCCGTACGCCAGACGTAGAGCAAGTGTGGGCGCACTTTTAGCGATGAGGCCATCCAGTCAAGCGGTACCAGTGTGACCATACCAAGTGGTTTGTGACGTTAATTTTTGTACCACTGACAGCTACATTATCACCAAAAAGCCTCGATTCGGAATTTTAATCAAATGTTGTTTTTGTTTATTATTTTTGAGTCGATTTCAAGGAAACATAGCCTATGCTAAGGGAAAAAATAAGTTATTTTAGAATAATGTCAATGTATTTGTCACTAGATGGATACTTTTTGTCTGAAAACGAGGCAAATATCCATAAATGTTAACACACACAATGATACCACGACAATTAAATACTAGATATTGCCAACTAATTTGCCCAATTTTCAGGCAAAATGTATTACCTTGGTGACAAATCCATTGATACCACTGTAAAGAATCCAGTTCCCCTATCATAGGCTATGTTTCGTTGAAATCGGCTAAAACAAATTTCTTCCATTTGATTGAAGTTCCGAATGAAGGCCTTTTGTTGACAATTTGACTGCCAGTGGTATCCACATATTACGTCACAGACCATGTTGTATGGTCACACTTGGTACTGTCCATTTATTTTCTCTTCGCTTTTTGATAAAACGTGTAATATAAAAGACATTCACCCATTACTCTAAAGCCTGTTTCTAGTTTTTAAGACGGATAGTCACTTATTAAAGGAAATTGAAATTAAAGCAGAATGCGCATTAAGGTACTTTTACTCTGTTTGCTTTAAGCTACCATCTGCTGGTATATAGGTAATTATTAGATCATTGTTTCATAAATAGAATATATATATAGGAAAAAACCTGTGCAGCTTCTCATACACTTTTCTGAACACTTTCCCAGAGTAATTGCTTATATATGAAGGTGTTCGTGTAGTTTGGAATATTGGCTGTTTCAGTTTTACAAAAGTATAGCCCTTTGAGTATTTTCCTATAAAGAACATGCTGCAAACTTTCACAGATTAATTAATTACATAGACGAAGGTGTTCATGAGGTTTTCAATTCGGGATGCAACATTTTTAAGGAAGTTATGTCGCTTTGAATTTGTTTCGTACATAACAATTATAGTGTATTCAAGTTGCTCGGACAAATCAACCACTCTGTCAGCTTCATCTGCTTCCGCAACAGTTGATTGATCGATTTCATTTCCTAGTCCTGTCCTGCACTTTTAACTGCTTCAGAAACTTACATGAAATGGACTGGTTTTTTGTGTGTTAACCTGGACTGTCACTATCAACAGATTTGGTGGAGATAATTTATTTTCGAGACAAACGGTAGGCAACAGTAAGTGCATGATACGTGGCGGTTTGCATCCTATAAATTCACTGATGACTTCAGTTGGTAACATAAACATATACAATGGACTTCGTTTAGTAACATATACATACTCTGTGCGGCACCTATACACGGTTAATTTGTTAAATTCGATTTATATTCCATTTATTGCATTACTACAGATTCTTTATAAACCAAATAATATTCCATTGATACAATCAATCTAAAAAGGTAATGTTCATATCATGTTTAATAGCATTGTTTACCAAATAGCCTACATTTGAAACATTTTACATCATAGGATAAATGACTATGTTATTTTGCAAGTAATACAATGAATAATATGAAATTTGTACGTAGATTGCTCGAGAAAACATTCTACATGTACTTACCATCGGACCTATTTGGTTATATGTTCCGGCTAAGATTAGGCGAACTTGAGAGGCACTCGAGGAAATTCGTGTTTTACTTTCGTTTTAGGTATACAAAATATGCACTTTATCGGTGCGGAACATATACGGGACTTCTGTGCGAAACGTTCCTCGTGATACTCCGTTGGCCCCCAGTGACATTTATATAGAAAAGTACTTCAAAGACGTTTAGTACTGCAACAAAACTTCTTTCGATTGCATATTTTCTTAATGCCTTGTTCGTAAAAAACCGTAAACATGGGCACTTATTAATATTTTATTAGACAGCGTATGTCACTTGTTCACGAAAAGGACATCTGCTACGATATAGTCTGCTTTACACGTGTCGTCTGTAATTGTTTTTAAAAATGACTTACATGCCATTTAAGCTGTAGATAACTAAACTGGGGGAAAAGAGTTTGGATCTGAATCCAAACTGTTCGTTAATTGGAGTAAAGTCGCGACTAACACGAGACGAGCTAAGCCACCATACGCCGCCATGGTACAGTGGAGAATCTGTTATTCTTTCCCGTTTAAACGCAAACGTACGCAAACGCAAAGCACTAAAACGTAGAAAAGAACAACTTTTGGACAATTCTGATAATTCTTGTTTATCTTGGCTCCAAACTGTTTGCACTGCAAATAATAGTTTTAGCGTAAACGCGTTTATTGGGAAAGAATAACGTTTTCTCCACTGTAAGTCATACTACATTGAATCGTACTTTGAAACGATCTTGCAAACAACAAAATTGAAGCAGACGACAATGAAACGGTGAAGGGGTAAAACAACTCGCGGAAAAGTTGGCAGTGAAAGGGTTAATGCTGAATGTCAAACAGTTTAACTTCTGATCAAACACAGAGTTACTCGGCGTGTGATCAGTATCATAACTGTAAATGCATAAGCTAAAGTAGTCGGAATTGGCACGGAAAAGGAAAGGCAATAAAACATGGCGGGTTGATTACAGACGGTTGTTAGCAACTATCTACAGTTCTGCACATAAAAACTAATAAGTTCAGTCTGGATCTATAGATTGCATGGTGTGTTTATTAAGGATGCATAAGCCTTTTGGCCTTGATATTTCTTTTAATGAAACTTTTTCAGGATAAGGGTTTTCAAAGTAACTGGTTGCATGCTTAGCTGTTTTCGTCGGCTCAATTTGTAATTTGCACCAATTCTTAGAAATCGTCTCATCTTCTGTCTTACAAACATGCAAAAGTGTCAAAGTTTTAACTCGGCGTCACATCTGTATCCAAATTGTTGCATCGGTTATCACATATTCGCTTATAATCAATGATCGGATAAAACGCACTTCTTTCCCAATAGAAGGCTTTTATTCAAACCAGTTGAGACCGATTAGACCATAGATATCTTAGAATAGACTAGATCGGCACCTAGTGGTAAGTTCCCACTGGTAGACGGTCAGAAAGTATTTGAAGATATATCGAACACTTCACTCTGACGGCAAAATATGACTTACTTTCATTTAAGAATGAATTCGTACTATATACATAAATAAGCACCATAAAGCGACAAGCAAACGATAATAAGCGCAAAACGATAGTGATTCATATTCAGGGGCCCGTTTCATAAAGAATCTTAAGCCTTAACTTAGCGTTTTGCGGTTAAGAGAGAGTTCTATGAAACGGTCTTAACTTAACTAAGATATTAGCGTAAGTCCAGGAGTTGCGATAAATAGTTAAGTTAAGATAAGATTCTCTATGAAACGCTACCCAGCTGACTAAAAAATAATCGATTAATCGTAGAATCTAAGGATAAATTCTGTAGTAAATGACGCACCGTCAGCGACGACGAAATTACATGCCCACGGCATATAAAGTTATCAATCTACCGCAATACCACGCGCACCAGGGGCCCGTTTTATGAAACGTCGTACGACAAAACGGTCGTGAGTCAAAACTTTAAAATACATCTTATTTCTGATTTCTCTATTTAATCCTATTTTTGACATTTCTTTGGAATCCTCTTTTCAAGACGATTCCAAAGAGACGTCACAAGACATGATTAGATGGAGACATAAATAAATATCGATACTTTTAGAATCTGACTTACAGTGGAGAATCTGTTATTCTGTCCCAAATAAACGCGTTTACGCTAAAACTATTATTTGCAGTGCAAACAGTTTGGAGCCAGATCAGACGCCGGGTAACCCGGCGTCTGATCAGGCTCCAAACTGTTTGCCACCAAGATAAACAAAATTATCAGAATTGTCCAAAAGTTGTTCTTTTCTACGTTTTAGTGCTTTGCGTTTGCGTGCGTTTGCGTACGTTTGCGTTTAAACGGGAAAGAATAACATATTCTCCACTGTACGACCTTGTTTGTCGTACGACGTTTCATAAAACGGGCCCCTGCTGATCAATTGTTTGCGTATCATACATCTTCAATGATGGCGTCTCGGTGACCATCGCTGACTGGCCTATAGCCGATCTAGTTTATTAAGTCAGATATCTATAGATCGGACCTGGAGTTACAGTTTGGAAGAAGTCCCAAAAACCGCGATTGTACAAACAAATATTTCCATAGGAAACACTCCGGAACAGATTAGATGCCGGATAACCGCGTTAATTTCGTTCCATCAATCTTCTTCACTGTAACGCAATACTATTTCAATATCATCTTTCAGAATTGGATTTTAGATTTAAAAAAGTTCTTACCTTTATCAATACTATCTTACAGAATCGAATTTTAAAATGAAAAAGGAAACAATAATTGTAGTACTTACCTTTATCAAAACGATACTTAATTCAGTCCTCGCGTACTTTACTTTTGAACACTTCACACTACCAGTATGTCAGCCACCTAGATTTAACGTTGTGTAGTTACAAGTAATTCTTACAGCAACCTCCTAAATACTGAACATATCAAAGAATAGTAGTCTCTTAACCGATTCATTGTCATCACGTCATCTGCTTTAAACAAGTGTTGTCTGCTTTTACTTTTCTAATATAACTAATATGTTTCGTACCTAAAAGATATTGAAATATTTCAAACAGTTGGGATCACGATCAGACACCGCGTTACGTAACTATTGTACTCGGATTAAGGTAGAGAGGGTTTAACTAGTCAGTCATCCGTCCTTACACCCGTTGGTAAATTTAACCGAATTTCTGCTTGTTGTAGTAGGTATACCATTCTCGCCTTTGGGCAATTGTTATAAACATTGAATTATTAAGATCTATATCACATACAGTAAACCTCTCTTCGCAAAACACAAAATATCGTTGATGGAACTACAGACCGCTTGCAGTTATATACAGGAATATAGTACTAAAATGTATTTCTGTAGTTGGTTTGTTCTTTATTAAACAGCCATTTGCATAATCATGCAGACCCAAATGTATTCACTGTGTTTGGTTGCTAATGCCTCGCTCACATTTGCTGCGGCGGCCGCACGGACTATAGTTTCTGCTGCGAGTAGCAATTTCCAGGCCGCCGCAGAATTCCTAAGGTCGCCGTATGTTTGCTGCGGCTACCGCGCGACGAGTTTTAAGTTGTTAGGGTGACAAATCCTGCGGCCGTTATACCGCCGCCGTTCGGGTCGTCGTACACGGCGATCGTACAGCATTCGTGAAAGTCCCATCGGATACTGTGCAGCCGAAATGCTCCTCCTCCTAGGCTGCTACACACCTTGGATTTGCTTCATACACACAACTCACATTAGTCCAACTATACCGTGAACTTAAAAGACACATGTGGACAGCATCATGTCTCCTAAAACATACAAATATGTTATCAGATCAATATACATGTTTGACATATTACCAAAAGTACAAATGCACAATTGTAAAAGTGACCATTGAGTCCTGACGGCCGCACGGCAGCACTACTGCAGCCGTACTGCAGCCGCACTACCGCTGTGTGCGTGTCTTTTTCTACGCAGGTCGTAGAAATGAAATAAATTCTGCCGCGAGCTGTACGACATGTAAAATATTGTGATACGTCGGGTGGCCATCTTATGGCATCCGTAGTTAAATTGGATGAATGAAAACAAGCTTAAAATGAATACAACAAAAACAGTATTTATGATTTTTGGAAGTAGACAACAGTTAAATAAATGTACCACGAGTTCTATCGATATTGCAGGTGAGGTTATAGAGTCAAGGAGCTGTATTAGATACCTAGGTGCTTTTCTGGATGAAACATTAATATTCAAAGAACATGTGAAAAGAAAGTGCCGCGATGCAATGCTGAACTACTCCAGAATAAAATCTATTAGGAAATATTTGACGAAGGAAGCTACAGAAATACTAGTCCTTTCACTTGTGATCTCTCATTTAGATTATTGTAACGTTATTTTATACGGAATATCGCAATGTGATTTAGATAAACTTCAGCGAATTCAGAATATGAGTGCTACATGTAAGCTTGTTTTGAATAGAAAATGGTCAGACAGCTCTTAAGAAATCTTTTCAAGAGTTACATTGGTTACCTGTCATGGCACGGATCACGTTCAAGATATTGACCTACATGTATAATTGTTCACATGATCGTGCGCCTGTGTACCTGACAGAACTTCTAGCTAGGCCTACAGCATAACGCAATCTGAGATCAGCAGACAAAGCTCTTGAAATGTACAGTGTGTCTTTAAATAAGAGAAAGACATTCTGTGATAGGAGTTTTGGGACAGTTGGCCAAAAACTTTGGACTGAGCTTCCAAGCGAGATAAAACATGCAGACAATGTAGCTTTGTTTAAGAAAAAGCTTAAAACACATTATCTTAGTCACTTTCACTCAGTGTTTTAAAGAATCTTAGTAACCACCTGTGTGTCTTAACTGATTTATGTGAAGTATAATCGATTTAAGTGTATCATATCCTTTTTTATGAAAATAGTGTTTATGATTTCTGGATTGTTTATAACATGTTTTAATAAGTATAGCGTTTTATGCTATTCTGTAATTGTTATAGGGTGTTTCAGTTTGTTTGAGGGAAATCGTCATCCTGAAATAATCATCATTTCATCTCATCGTCCCTTATCATTCCTCGGCGCTATATGACCTGTTCTATGTCGCAGTACCGACGAACACAGCGCAAATCATTCTCCACGGTGGTTTGGATCTTGTGCCCTGCTTAAACAGCGAATGGGATTGACCAAGATCATCGTCCAAAATCATCTTCCTGAAATCGTCTTCCTGAAACATTATATTTTCCTCTCATGCTCCCTCGGAATTCATCGCCGCTATATGACATGTTCTGTGTCGCAGTGCCGAAAACCCCAGCTCAGATATTCTTCCTCGGTTGGTTCGACCCAATGCGCTCTTTCGTAGCGAATGAGATTGATCGAAATCATCGTCCTAAAATCACCATCCTGTTTTGGTCCAATGCGTTAGCAAATGGGATTGGCCAAAATCATCTTCCTGAAATCATCTTTCTGCAATCATCCCCATGAAATAATAATCCTGAAATCATCACATTCTCATCTGATTATCCCTCGTCATTCGTTGGAGTTGTATGACATATCATATCTTCTCTTATTATGATCATCATTTTATTTATTTTTTACTTTTTATTTTATAATTATTTTCATTATATTTTAACTGCTTTGATTCTATTGTGATGTACAACGCCACTGAATGCATGGTTTGTAAAAATAGGCGTTTAACCAAATTATAAAGGTTCAAGTTTCAAGTAGTGCCGCCGTAGAATTTCTGCGGCCGCACGATCGAATTTAAAATGATAGTACATGTGTAGTAGAAATACGGGAAAATTTGGTCAAAATATTTTAGTCTAAATCCCAAAGCATGCATTTATTCATAAAAAATGTTGTAAAGAAATTGTAGAATTTTTCTACATTAACTTTGCATTCATACATGCTTTTTCTGTATTAGATGCGGTGCAAATTAGGTTGTTATATGCATTTTAAGATTGCCGTGCTTTTCTAATCTTTCAAAATAAACGCATTTGTAATAAACCATATCCTTTCGTAACTGTTGGGAGCCACATCTGACGTCGGGTAATCCGGTGGCTGAATCTGTTATTTTCTAATTTCCATTGCCTACTTTCCGTTTATTGTCTTTTGAACGGAAAATAATATCATCTTCTCAATATGGGTAACTGGGTTTACTGCACATGTGTTAGAAGATACCATTCAACTCTTTCTACGCCAATTGTTATCGTCTGCTTTAGCCCTCTTACCGCTAAAATTGTCTGCATTAATAATGTCGCCTGAATCATTTTTCATGCCTCCTCTACCTTGACATCATTTGCTTTTAAGGGTCTGTCTAAAGACCCCAAATCTCCCCAAACCTCCCCAAACCACTCCAAACCTGTCTAAAGCACTTATAAACAATCCAAACCACTTAAATTCCTTATATCTAATCAAAAAGGGCTTATAAATGGCAAATTTAAACTTAAACAATGAAAAAATGTTAATTTAAAATTAAATATTCGATGTTTTTCTTTTCAAGGGGAACAACTCGAACAAAACTTAAGATCACTTTACACAGTTACACGTAAATATTAACTCACTATCCTAATAACCTGTTCCTGGTTTTGAAGACAAGTATTCTCTTAAAGCAGGTTGAAAGTAAAGCAGAATGCGCCTTAAGGCGCATTCTCCTTTATTTCTGCCTTAAGCTACAATCTGCTAGAATTATAAAAACTTGCTTTTAAAAGTGGTTTTGGGAGGTTTGGATAAGTTTGGGGTCTTTAGACGGACCGGCTTTTAACATTAGGCGTTTTCGACTGGCAAATTTTCGTGGAGCAACCAAATCTCGTGGAGCACATATTTTGTTCGACTGGTAGTGTGACGTCATGGTCCGACACGCCGTGGAGTACGAAGATATCGGTTGTAAACCCTTGTTGAGTTCGTTGAGCAATAGACGCCAAACACAATCCATAAACAATTTTTTGATTGATCAGTTCTGTTTCGTGGTGTAATCTCAATTGATGGAATAGCTAACGTTTTGCCAGTCGAATACGACTAATGCCGTCTGTTTTTGTATATATCACATTTTAAATTTTAGGTGCATGGACTTAATGCCATTTTTTATGTTTGTTTGAGCAGTATGTGATTGGTTTAAACATATTTTATTTCAATAGTTTACATGTATTTCACAAACAACAACACAGTTCAGGATTGAAACGAAAGCAAAATAGCTTATTGTGTTTCACTCCTTACACGTTATAATTATATACTTAACAACATTTCTAATCGGTCACTTTTTAAAGCTACATATGTCTTTAAATACTAATGTCACATTTATGATATTTTACACACAATATGGTTGGTTCTTAGCACTCCTTATTTTTGGATTTATACACGTTGCCCTACTTCGTGAACGTCAGAACAAACACATGACTTGTTTGGCCTTATTTGCGCGTGTAAGGTATTGAAGAAAGTCTATGCCCGGAAGATAACACTAGTGTAATCTCCAATGACTGCCTAGCCAGAAAAACACCTAAAATGGTGAGAATAACACACGAAGAGAGCGGCAGAGACGTCGGAATGCTGCACACTGGTGTATCCTTACGGCAAATAAGATTCAATCACCAAGGAATTCCGGAAGTGGAAACAAAACAAGACTAATTTCCGTGTATTCAATATTAGAAAATGTTTCCGTCCATTTGCATGTGGCTAGAACTCTTTTAACCGGTTACTTTCGACCATTTAGGCTATAACTTGGCAAATTGCCGTCACCGGAAGTAGAGCAGACTGCCCGAGGAAACCAAGACGGCGGGTAACAACACACCTAGGCCCGAAACATTGTAGTGACGCACCTGAGAAACAGATTTCTTTCCGTTGCTAAGACGGCAAGACAGCTTAATGGTTAACACGGCCATAACGTCACACCAAAGACGGTACGTTAACAGCTGCGAGAGGTGGGAAATCGCTGCTGACGGCCACTTAGGGATGAAGTCATCACCAGACAGCTTTGGCCCGACGATACAGATAAGTTTAACCCCACAGAGCGCTTTTGCGACATTCTCAAGAAATGCGTTCGTACCTTACCTCAGTCAACATAGTTTGACGCATTTGGGCGTGACGTCATCAATGTGTGAGAAAGTTAGGTCATCAATACTTTTGCTGAATTCTTCTGGTCTATGAGAAGTCAGTAAGAAATTGTTATTGCATCTGACGGGGGCAAAACACATTGCTAACATTCGGCCTAAGATCTGTGTAACACTCCTGTGACTTTCAAAATCTGGGGTACCTCCATAGAAGTTGTTCTTAAAGCTTAGAAGGAAAGGTGATAGCCGGCAAATTGTGATAGTCTGTTTCAAAATTGATTACATTAACATTGTAACACAATAACAAGGGTTATAATTTCTTTATATTTCTTTTTCTGAATGAAATATAAGGTGACCGATTAGAAATTTTGTTGAGTATATGTACACATGCTCTATCTATAACTATAATATATCGTATGTAGCCCGGTTTGATTGATTACAACACAATCTTAGGGTTTGAGTTCTTCTTTAATCAATATAGTAGTAAATGAACGAATGAAGGCCTGAAAAGGAAATACAATGTTATAGTCTATTTCTAAATATATACTTACTAAAGATGTTTAAGTTAAATGGCATCGCGGTAAAATACAAGGTGCCGTGGAATAAGTTAATAGAAGTAGTTATGTTACTTCCCAGCTGGTTGTTGTATAAAGAGATCTAATATTAAAGTAAAGTATAGTATAAAGTAATTCTATATAACGTCCTGTCGTCTTCGATAGTTTAGCCACAATGAATTTGGAGGGAAAGAGGGTTAACTTTATGTGTTTTGGTCAGGTGACTTTCATTCCTCACTCACCCATGTACACAAGCTCACATCATCTCACTCACGACTAGCTCACCAATATACCCGTGCACTTGTGATCATCACTCACACAAACATACTTCAGTACGAGTACAATAACATAAAGCTAAAGGGTATAATAAGGGGAAACCCTAAACAGTAACCTGGTTACATACTCCCCTGCTTCTTTGAAATGTCTCCTGACATTTGCAAATTTAACTATCAACTGGTGAACTAGAATAACTAAAATAAATATAATAAATGTGCATAGATATCAGCACTAACTATATGTAAGAAAGTATTAACTTTCTAACTACCTCTGCAGAAAGCATTAGCTTTCTAAATTACTACTAGTATGGTGAAAGCTATATTAATCACAAGCTCCTAACATGATAATGAAGAAAGCATGAGCTTTCTAAACCATCATGTAGAAAGCAAATGAATATAAAATACAGAAAGCAATGGCTTTCTAAACTATTATGCAGAAAGCATGAGCTTTAAGCACACCAAACACTGTCTATGCAGAAAGGTAAACCTTATAAACATAAGGTTCAAGTTACAAATTAAATAAAATGTAATTCAATTATCAAGATTGATTTCTACTGTACATGGATCTGTCACATAATTACTTATACAAATTTGACTGATCACAGTACAGTAAATTAATCTAAAATACATAAATAAAACTAAAGATGTCAATTCTGTGTACATTACAGAATAAAACTACAAAACTGAATTCAAAACTGAAACTACTAATTCTGCATAAATAACAACTACATGTAATACTTAATGTAAGATAACTGGCTCTAAGCTTACACAAAACAGGAGTCTGTATCGCAAGCATTGTGCCAGACTATCTGGGGACAAACCCACTGACCATAACGATCAGGAACCTTTCTGTCCCTGACCGGCCTTCTAGAAGGTGGACTTGGAGAAGGAGTGGGGTCTTGAGTTGGCTCTGGATCCTGAACCGGGTTTAAGTCTGGATCTGGATCAGGGTCAAATGTCAGATCTGTGCCTGGAACTGAGCCAGGGCTTGGGTCTACAGTGTTGCCTGAGAGCAAAACTGAACTGAATTCAGGATTCGAACCTGAAACTGAAATGGGACTGGTAACAGAGGCAGGATCCAATGTAAGATCCGGGACAGGATCTTGAGTCTGTTCAAGTGGAGCTGCCACAGGAACATTACTCTGGCTGGAGTTACCTCCAACTCTGGTGCTCGGTTGCCTAGGTCCAAGGGTAAAACTACCCGCATCTGATGGTCTGCTCCTTGTAGAAAACCTATGTTTTCTTCTCTGTGGTATAATGTATATAGAGCTTTCAGAGCTCTCTTTAGAGCTTGACTCTGATTCCATGGCTTGTCTGGGCTGTTCTGGCTTTTGAGGACCCGATTGAGACGGACCTCTGGGTCTGGCCCCCGGACTGTTAGGTTGCTCGACTGGCACGCAGTTGAATGGAAGAAGAAGATTCCTATGCAGTGTGCGGATCTTGGATCCATTTTCCAGTTTAACTTTATAAACTGGTAAATCTGGATCCGGTATGCCACACACGACATAGGGCGTCTCTTCCCATCTGTCAACCAAATTCTGTTTGCCTTTCAGCCCAACATTCCGGACCAGAACCCGATTCCCTATCTCCAGAACAGCCTCTTGTTTACCTCTATCATAGAGGTCTTTGTTTTTCTGGGCGCATTTCCCAGCATGCTTAGCCGCAACATCATATGCGTAATACATGCGAGCTTTCAGTTTTTTGCCATAGGACTGAGGCCCTGCAGTAACCTCATCCTGGACAGGCGATGTACCTAAAAAGGCATCCACTGAAAGTCTTGGGTGCCACCCAAACATGAGAAAGTGGGGTGAGTAACCCGTAGCGTCACTCTGCGTCGCATTATATGCCTGAACCAATGGAGCAACAAATGACTTCCAGTCAAATTTCTGATTGTTCTCCAGGGTTCCTAGCATTTTGAGAAGGGTCTGATTGAAACGTTCTGCAGACCCGTTGCCCATGGGGTGGTAAGGAGTAGTCCTTGACTTTTGGGTATGGGCAAGTCTGCAGAGTTCCTTGATGACCCTACTTTCAAAGTTCCTACCCTGATCGCTATGGAGCCGGGCCGGGAAGGAGTAAAAGCGTATGAAATTATCATACAAAGCCTTCGCCGTGGTCTGTGCTGTCTGGTTCCGACAAGGGATAGCCTGAGCATAGCGTGTAAAATGGTCGGTAATTACCAGTATATGCTCATAGCCTCCCTTGGACGTTTCCAGAGACAAAAAGTCAATGCAGACCAGCTCCATAGGGTAAGTGCTTGAAATAGGGTTGAGCTGTGCAATGGGTTTAGTAGGGGCCTTCCTTCTGATGCAGCGGTCACATGTCTGAATCTTGGTGTTAATGTCCTTTTCAAGGCCAGGCCAATAAAACCTCTGTTTGGCCAACCATAGAGACTTCTCCTTGCCTTGATGACCTACATCATCATGTACTCCCTTTAAGGCTAAGGATCTAAAGGACTCTGGCATCACTAACTGCTCTACAACTACACCATCCAGAGCGGCAGTTCGGTACAGAACATTGCCTGATAGGTGGAGCTTCTTCCACTCTCTAATGTACTTCTGTACCTCTGGCAATTCCATGCGGGATGCTCTGTCCCTGGGGCGAAGACTGCTGCTTAGGAGTGTAATAACTCTGGCAAGGACAGGGTCAAGCTTCTGTTCCTTTGCCCAATCTACCTTGCTGAAGTGTTTCGAGTAGGACTGGCCCTCAGTGGCCATCTGAGGATCATCCCTACCAGAGACACACTCAGCAAACGGAACATTGGCAGTTACTGACTGACAGATTTCACGTATGGTATCAGAAGGAAGCCTACTGAGCCCATCAGCATCACCATTCTTCTTTCCAGCTCTGTACTTAATAGTAAAGTTATAATTTGCCAGGGCTGCGACCCAGCGATGCCCAGTGGCATCGAGCTTGGCACTGGTTAAGAAATAGGTCAATGGGTTGTTATCTGTGATAACTTCGCAGGAGTTACCCATGAGATAATCATGGAACTTGTCCGTAACAGCCCATTTCAGTGCCAAAACCTCAAGCTTGTGCGCCGGATATCTGCGCTCACTAGGCCGCAGACCCCTACTGGCATAGGCAATAACCTTCTCCGCACCCTCCTGTACCTGATACAGTACAGCCCCCAACCCTTGACCACTGGCATCAGTGTGCACAATGAAGGGTAGGGTGTAATCTGCATAGGCAAGAACAGGAGGGTGGAGAAGCTTATCCTTCAGTATAGAAAAAGCCTCTTGCTGCTTTTCTCCCCAGACCCATTGTGCAGGCTTCTTGGGTTTCTTCATAGCCTTCCCTTTCTTCTTGACCTTGTGGGTTGAATGGCCTTCTACGAGGGCATTCAGGGGCTGAGCTATAGAGGAAAAGTTCTGGACAAACCGCCTATAATAACCAGCAAACCCGAGAAAATTTCTCAGCTCCTTAATGTTACTAGGGGGTTTCCAGTCCCTTATAGCCACAGTCTTCTCTGGGTCTGTTGCTATACCCTCACTCGAAACTATGTGCCCTAAATAGACAACTGAGGTCTTAAAGAACTCACACTTCGAGGGTTTCAATTTGAGGTTGTGCTCAGAAAGCCTCTGAAAGACAGCCTCTAAACGCTGTGTATGTTCCTCAAAGGTCTTGGAGAAAATCAGTATGTCATCAATGAAGATGAAGCATTCCCTGAGATGGAGTTCACCCATACACTTCTCCATTAACCTCTGGAACGTAGCCGGTGCGTTACAGAGCCCAAAGCTCATACGTTCGCACTCGTAGAAGCCTAAATTTCCTACAGAAAACGCTGTCTTGGCCTTGTCTGCCTCTTCCATCTCCACTTGCCAGTATCCCGATCTAAGATCAAGTTTACTGAAAAACTGGGATCCAGCAAGGGTATCGACAGTATCGTCGAAACGAGGTAACATGTAAGCGTCTTTGCGCGTTTTACGGTTTAATTCTCTGTAGTCAATGCAGAAGCGTAACAATAAATCCTTCTTCCGGACAAGAACTACATTAGAAGAGAATGGACTGTTGGATTCACGAATGGCACCAGCAGCGAGCATGTCTTTCAAATGCTGTCTGACCTCTTCATACATCCCAGGAGGTATTCTTCTGTACGGTTGTTTGAAAGGCTTGTTATCTTCAAGCTCAATCTTGTGCTTAACAAGATTGGCGCATCCTAAGTCTGTAAGACCTCATGAGAATATGTGTTCCCAATTGCCTAACACCTGCTGTACTCGCAATACTTGCTCTGGAGTCAAAGCAGCAGTGTCTATCTTGACTCCCAGTTCCTTTTAGAGAGAAAAGCCCTCTTTGTTGGGACTTGAACCTGGGACCTCTGAGGCAATGGTGTCAATGACCTTGACCTCGCTGATATGACAAACAGCGGATCTCGGCCTTATGGTAATAGGTTTGGCTGTCATATTGCAAACCTTCACAGGTATCCTGTGGTAATCAGTCTGTTCCAGTTTTACAACCCTCGGACAAACCGAGTAACTAGACTGTTCCATGGTTTCAGTAACAACATCGGTTACATGTGGGTTATTGTTTCTAAGAAACCCGTTTACCATAACCGTCTGGTATGGTTCCACTGTAATTGGCTTTCTACTACAAGCCTTTGCCATATGAGTTTTGAAATTAAGACTGTCAATGGCTAACTGCCATTCATCAGGGACATTCAAAATTGAAGACCCAGATGACATCCTTAATTTCAAAGACCTAAGTACAATAGTGCCCACTATAACTGGACAAGTGAGGTTTAAGTCTGTATCTGGTACAACCAGTACCGGCACAGGTAAACTAAAATCAGTTATGAATGGAACTACCACAGTCGTCTCAATATAACCCGAATAATTGAGTTTTGATCCATCAGCCACTGAAAGATCAACAAGATAACCAAGACTCTTCAACTGAGGTCTGTCTTTTAAAGACAAGTAAAATGACTGAGAGACCGTGGTAACCATCGATCCACTGTCTATTAAGGCAGTGACCTTTTGGTCATGCAGGAAAATTGTAGACTCGTTGGAGCTACCAATAAGCCTGCTTACGAGGGGTTGATTGGCTTTCTACTACAAGCCTTTACCATATGAGTCTTGAAATTAAGACTGTCAATGGCTAACTGTTCAATTCCAACGTAGGCTCCGAGTATCGGCTCCAAAACCAGAAATATCCCGTATGGTGCCTCTCAGCTCCGTGGTTTCTCTATGGTCCGTGTCGTTTATCTCCTCTACTCTCTCTATCCGTCGTCACACTCGTCAGAGGTGACGGAGACGCCAAACTGACCTTCCTTGTTGATTAAACTGTCGTGGTCGCCATGTTGTAGCCCGGTTTGATTGATTACAACACAATCTTAGGGTTTGAGTTCTTCTTTAATCAATATAGTAGTAAATGAACGAATGAAGGCCTGAAAAGGAAATACAATGTTATAGTCTATTTCTAAATATATACTTACTAAAGATGTTTAAGTTAAATGGCATCGCGGTAAAATACAAGGTGCCGTGGAATAAGTTAATAGAAGTAGTTATGTTACTTACCAGCTGGTTGTTGTATAAAGAGATCTAATATTAAAGTAAAGTATAGTATAAAGTAATTCTATATAACGTCCTGTCGTCTTCGATAGTTTAGCCACAATGAATTTGGAGGGAAAGAGGGTTAACTTTATGTGTTTTGGTCAGGTGACTTTCATTCCTCACTCACCCATGAACACAAGCTCACATCATCTCACTCACGACTAGCTCACCAATATACCCGTGCACTCGTGATCATCACTCACACAAACATACTTCAGTACGAGTACAATAACATAAAGCTAAGGGGTATAATAAGGGGAAACCCTAAACAGTAACCTGGTTACAGCAAAATATTTTATAAATATGTTGTAAATATTGCATTGCATGGTGCTATCTCTCTTCATCGACACCCAGGAGAAATGATATAGAGATCACTCAGGTACATGTTGTTGCCCAAAGTAGGGCAGAAGTCATGCAGACGACATTTTACTTGCTAATCGCATTAACTGTGTAGCACACCAAGCCGCCACCTGTCCAAATACTCACATATATTTCGACCGACGCTCAAGAGAGGCAGCACTAACTGAACGAAATGTTTTGAGTAACCATAAATATAATGATAAAGCTAATAAGACCAAAAAGATTATAATTTAGATGGAATTTAGATACGAATACTATTAATAGTATAAAATTGTTTTGATGAGGAAATGACTTTAACATAAATTCTACCCCAAGTTCTGCCTGTGCCATAAGTTCCACCGGGTCTATCTGATTGAGATTTACTGTACTAAATGTAAATGGACCTATGTCTAGCTTTCTCTGTATCGAGGACTTATATTATGTTAATTGTTTTTCGTAATTGTAAAAATACAAACATGTACCATATTTCTCGATAACCGTAATGGTACTTCTGCTAAAAAATATACGGAATTAGATGCAGAGCTTTCATAAAATGCAGCATAACAACGCACACACTTATCCAGTGCTCCAGATAAGTGGGAGTAAACCATGCAAATCCAACATTTTCTCAATCATTTTAGCACCAAATCCTATGGTGTTACTACTCTTTAGAATCGTCTCTTCGAGACGATTCTAATGAGTAGTGACACCATAGGGTTTAAAGCAGAAATAAAGATTTTAGGTTTTGAAATACTCCCCTTATCTGGAGCTCTGCTTATCTTAACCGTCTACTCAATAGCATGTTTGATGTTGTGTAGCTCTGAAAAAAGTTACCACTCAAAGCGAGTTGAGAGTGAGGCAGAATGCGCCTTAACCTTTTCCCCAATGAAAGCGCCTTTTAGCACACTTAATTTATTCATCCACTGAAGAAACTAGTTCCAAGTTTTACAGTCATAAACATGTACCAACACAAATATTTTCTATATCTTAGCTGATATTAGCTTAAAGTAGGCTGAAAGTAAAGCAGAATGCGCCTTAAGGCGCATTCTGCTTTACTTTCAACCTTCTTTAATTAGTCACCTATTTTCAAAACTAGAAATGAGCTATGGGGTAAAGGTCACCTGGTTCATTTTCAACAAAATTATTTGTTAACATGCCCTGGTCAACAATGTTTGAATCTCAAGGTCTGAAGACCATAATATGTTTTTTGGTCACTATGTGTGATAAAACATAACATTGTAAGAAGTGGTAGCAATACCATATAGATCGGATCCAGTTGTTGTTGTTTGCAAAGCAGTATGGAACAAAATATTCCAATACATGTTTTATATAAACAGAAAGGTAAAATAGAATATGTACGTCATTACTTCGTTTTCTACTTGTTCAGGGTTACTGGTGAGGTTATTCAGTACATGACTGGTTTGAGTGGTTGTATGCATGTGTGTAGCTTGGGCAAAATATGTTTGCTGCTATGTTTGGGCCCATTAGCTCTAAAGCAATATTTCACGGAGAAATTGTTTCTGGAATTTGTAACAATTTCCCTGGGTGCTTTGAAATAGTGCTCGGCGTGATAAAGAGTTTAGTATGAATGCGTGATCACTTCCATCATAGGGCGATGGTAGTAGGAGACGTATGTACACAGAAAGCTCCTCAGTGGAAAAAGGTAAAATGTATCCTCCATTGTCTCTAAATACGTCATCGGAAAAAGGGCCGTGCGATACGCGCAGCCCAATAAAAACGAGTCATTAAGCGTATTCTACTGGCAAAACGTTAGCTATTCCATCAATTGAGATTACACCACGAAACAGATCTGACCAATCAAAAAATTTTTTATGGATTGTGTTTGGCGTCTATTGCTCAACTTTTTGATGCACATTTGCGTTATAATTCACGTACTGTGGCGTTATTTGACGGAATTTGATGAAATAAAAAGTAGATATTGATAAATTAATCCTTTCCCGAGGGTACCACAAGAGAATATCGGCGATCGAGTCTATATTAGCATCAGTTTAAGTCGATAGTTAAGACTAGGTGTCGAATTGCTCTGTTTACCTTGTATATATAACAGAAGTATAGTAAAAAAAAAAACTAAAGGGGGGGGGGGGGGTTAATAGATCTAGATGTATGTGTCACTATCTCATTGACAACGGATTAGTTTAAACTTAATGATAAAATGAGATAGCTGTCAGATCGCTAGAATGTCGGACCTCATTCCTTGCAAATATATGGTTATCTCAAAAACATAACATATGGTCCTGATATTGTCGATGAGTTTTGAACTGGCACTCATCAGTTTCCGTCAACTTTCGTCGATGGAATCGGGACTTTCCGTTAAATGTATAGGTAAAATCAATAAATACAAATGTACTTAGAAACATATACTACGCACACGTTACAGTTTATTACGGACGCATAAGCCCAGTGGCATGTGTCGCTGACTCTAAAGACAGAAGTTGAGGGTTCGAAACTATGTAAGATCTATTTTAAATAACAGAGATCTTTCAGTTTTTTTAAAAAATAAAATAAAATTGATATATTTACTGTGAATTTATTCTCTCTTCATATAAAATATATCTGTATTAATTTTGTAACTTGTTTCATTTCAATGTTTATTTTCTCCATCCTTTTTAATACTTTTATTCACTTTTTATTTTCATTTTATTAAGCAATTCCGACAAAAGAATTAAAAAGAAAAACATCGCAAAAATGCATGTATGTAAAAGTACTATGGCAGGGACCGAACTCACTACCCAGAAATTGGTAGATTCTAGTTGGTCGGTTAAACCACTGAGCTATCGTCGCTTGTAACAGACTATGATGTACAATAATAATTGTTCAGTGGCGAATTCTCTAATATTTTTCCGTAAGATAGTATATGCATAGGGTGCCAGTTCAAACATCATCGACAATACCTATAAATCTGATGCTGATCAGAAAAAAAACAACAGTAAATAATGTTTGTGACAAACAAAATAATCCCCGATCCGCTACTGTAATACAAAACAGTTACAGAAAAGAAATCATAAAATTTGCAATGAAGATCAGATTACCAAAGATCACATGTAGCATATACAATCATCATCGTTATTATTATTATTACTACTACTACTATCATTATTATATATTATCAATAAGGTTTGACCTGACGGTCATCACTTTCCGTCAGCTTTCGTTGGTACAATCGGTGGTACAATCGGGAGTTTCCGGACACTTTATTTATAGATCTCACGATATATACCTTAGCCGATAACCAAAAGTCACTGTGTTGCAATAGCTGAATGGATAGCGTTAATGACTCGTTGTGGAAGGGTCGTGGGTTCGATTCTCGGTACTGTTTTGTAAACTTCGGCTGTAAATATTTGTTTAGTATATTAGCCGTAAAAGTATTTTGTGTTAATTAAATATAGTATCTAATTGTATTCAGACTGTATTTTTCCATTTTCATATCTTTTTTATTTCATTTCTAGATTGTATTTTTATATTTCTTATAAGTGGGATTTTTTTCTTTCTTCTTTATATATATATATATATATTTTAATTTATTATCTCTTTCAACAAAAACAAATGACATTTACAAATTCAAAAGTATTCAGATTCGCTGGCTGTATCGGTGCTGCATACTGCACTGGTGGTGTCGTCCCCTAAATTAATAACCACTTAATAAATCAGTCAGCAATTTGTTTTGAAAAAAAAACGGCCTGCTGCCTGATGCCTTTTGATGCTTGACGAAATACAAAAGTAACGCATAGTGCTTTCTGGAAGTGTTTTGCATAACGTGGTGTTCTTTGGACCAGTTTTCTAGCCAAGTTTTTCCTAGGCAAGTAGCACTGTACTCTATTTCATATACATGTACATGCAATTGCATGAATGTCATGGTTTGCATGCGTCTATCCGCATTTTTAAAAAAATACATGTACATATTCAATAAATAATACAAAACTCTACCGGGGATCGAACCCAAAACACTTACCTTGGTAGCGCGGTGACTTTACCACTGAGCCATCACCGACTGTATGTATCTATAACCGATAACACAATTCCAGTTCGAGTCACCGTTGAATTGTCTATACTCAATACACTGTAGTTGTTTTCGGAAGCTAACGAATAACTTACGGAAAAAGACGGAATATGCATGAACCGTCAGGTCAAACCTTATCGACAATAATAGTAAATCAAATCTGTCGTGTAAACTGTTCTGCGTTGTCTGGTAGAATGACCCAGTGCAGACCAAACATTCAATACATTCTACAGCCCATGATAATCCCGTGCAAATTCACCAATTTGACATTCACCCTAGTGAAACTCCTACGCGTTCAATTTTCTCTAAACGCAAAAGACAAATATTTCACGCTATACTAACGAAACGCGTGAAATAGATATACTCCACGGCGTGTCGGACCATGACGTCACACTACCAGTCGAACAAAATATGTGCTCCACGAGATTTGGTTGCTCCACGAAAATTAGCCAGTCGAAAACGCTTATTGACTCATTCGGGGCATAAAAAGTCATCTGCTAAATGATTTCATAACTAGATATGCACAAACTATTCATACGATGGCCGATATTGAGTATCCAGATCAGAGCTCAAGTTACTCGGCGTATCATCTGGATCCAAACTGTTTTAAAATGTAAGCAAGTCTAATTTAACATTCTGCATGCTGTGAACTAACTTACAATACAGTGGAGAAGATGTTATACTTTACCGTTTAAACGCAAACGAAACGCTAACGCAAATCATTAAAATGTAGAAAATTACAATCTTTTGATAATTCTGATTATCCATTTCAATCTGAGTGGCAAACAGTTTAGTGCCTGATCAGACACCGGGTTACAAACATACTGGAAATAATAGTTTAAGCGTATAACGCGTTTATTTGGAAATAATACTGTCTTGTCCACTATAACAATTATAATCAGTTTGGGTCTAGATGTTGCACCAAGTAACTCAGTGTCTCATCTGAATTCTTGAAAACCCTGTTTTATCACTGTTATTATAGGCGTGCTCGATTATCAGTTCCAGATTCCATGGAATTTGTAAATAAAGTAAAACCGGAATTGAACACTTGCAAATATGGTAGTCTGGGTCCTGCTTATTATAACTTTGCTGTCGAAGCGTTGGTAAATTGTGCCGGGAACCATTATGATACGTCACAATTCTGCTCACACCACTAGCGCGTTCAATTACCGTATCGATTGCATTGATTGCATCAGAAAACGGTAACAATTTTACTTAAACGACCGTTTGCATGTTATCGATTGCGAACGGCGCGAACGGCCTCAGAGGTAGGGCGTGTTCGATTATCAGTCCGGAATTGACGGGATTGAAGGAATCGAAATCGAATAATCCGGAACTCAATTCCAGAAATGTTCTATCAGTTCTGTTCAAGGAGGTGGTGTGAGCAGAATTGTGACGTATCATCATGGTTCCCGGCACAATTTGCCAACGCTTCGACAGCAAAGTTATGCTATGCAGGGAACCAGACTACCATATTTGGAAGGGTTCATTTCCGTTTTTATTTGATTTACTGATTCAATGGACTCGTTCAAAACAGTTCTGGAACTGATAATCGAACACACCCGTAGTTAGCCAATACCAACAATGAAAACAAAATGGCGACCAAATGAGTTTTAAAAAAGCGAACAGTTCCGAGTTAATTTCTCATCAATAAACGAACATTTTCCGATACTTAATGTATCAAACAAAGCAGCTTACATCTGAGCAGCTAAATCTTGTTTTTATATGCGGTAAAATTGATGCATTTCAGTTGATTAGTGCACTTTTGCTTGTGTTATTTAGATACGTACATAAATCGTTCGTACCCTTGAAAAGTTAATAAACATGGGTCGCAATGAGTTATTATTGAAGAGTATTGGTGAACGGTACATGTCGTACTATATGGGTTGTTTGCATCGGTAACGTTGCTGTTCGCTGATACGGTACTTGAACGCGCTACACCTCCTTGGGCAGAATTGATAGAACAGTTCTGGAATTGAATTCCCGACCACTCGATTTCGATTCCGTCAATTCCGGACTGATAATCGAGCACAGCCTATATTTTCTGAAAGAGAATGCTCTGAAGGTATAGGGCCACCAAATAGACCGGAAGTGCTTCATGGTGTAGTCGAAAGAAGTCCGGCAAAGAAATAGTGCCAAACGTTTTGCCTCAGAATAGCTTTTTGTCAAGAAATGTGTATTGTTTTTAGCCTTTTATGTAATGCATGGGTGCTAGTTAATAGATACAAATACTTTCTGTCATGATAGATGGGTTTTTGGAGAAATTATGTGAGCTGAAGTGACATGTCCCTGTTTTAGCCGGTGCCTATTTTAAAATGTAGCAAAACACCAGTCATGTCACTGAAGCCAAGAGAATTTTCTTATATGCCACATGACCCCCTGTTTTCTCTGTATTTTTTACTTGTGCAAGGGTGTATCTTTGTGGGAAATATAAGGTGGCACCTGTGGTTGGAATAAAAATTGTATATTTTGGACCTAGGAAATGACGCATTTTATATAAGTTATATAGGAGAGCCGTTTTGGTGGCCCAAGCCCTGAAATCAACACTGATAAATATGGCAGACGACAATTTTGTAGATGACATTTACATAGCGTGATAAGAGCTAGCCGATATAACCAGGTATAAAGGACGTCCTCATTACATATGTGTTACAATCGGCCAAGCAAGGTGTAAAGGTACACACACATTTTCAGATAACTATGTCGAACCCTGAACAAGAGATGGATATCGGATATTCGCAGTAAGCACTTTTTGAGTTTCATTATGTACTGCTTTCACCAAACATCATACGAAATGCAATATTGAGGAGGTTCTTAACTCATTCAACACCATGTACCTGTTGATAGTATACTCATTACATTTGCAAACATATATATAGGAGCCCTCTGATCTTGGTCTATACTATTTCTAATTTAGAGCAGTATTTATTAATCTACCCAGAATTCCAATTAGACTGGTTCATGCTTTGGTACATAGTAGATCGACAAGGGAACCTAATAGCCCACAATAGATACTTATGAGTTAACATATTGGCAAGCTACTGAATAGCAAACAGGTTGGAGCCGAATGACTCAGCATCTGATCTGGCTCCAAACTTTTTAACAATTATCAAAAGGGTTTTAGCCTAAATTTAACTCGTTTATTTAGAAAGAACAGTGTCTTCCGAACTGTGTAAATAGTGCAATGTAATGTTTTGTATCGACTACACTGTGTACCAAACAGCTGCATCGCGTATTAAAAAAAATTGACCTGTCAGTCATCACTTTCCGTCAACTTTCGTTGGTACCATCGGAAGTTTCCGTATACTTTATTTATAAATCAACGAAAGCTTCAGGTATTATACTTCAGTCGATGATCTAACGCCACTGTCGCAATAGCTTAGTGGACAGTGCTAGGGTCGTTGGTTCGATTCTAGGCACTGTTTTGTAAACGTCGGCTTCAGGTATTTTTTTCGATAACTATATACATGTTTTTTACTTAAATAAAACAGTAAACGTTTGGGTAAATAAAAACGTGCTGCTTAACGAAATACAGAATAGTCTACCAACATTTTGACCGTTTTTGAACTCTCATGGCATGTCGTGTAGACGGGTTACATCCACCTGATTCGTGTTCAGTGAACATATCTTAGAAATTCTAGGGGGGATGTAAAGTCGAAAAATTCAAATTAAGGTCAGAAATGAGGTCAAAGGTCAATGGGTGCAGATTTTTGCATACCATAATATAAACCTAACTTTATTTACATTTCAAATATATCAAATGAACTATTATTGGTTACAATTAGTTCACAAATGTCTGTACTTGCTAAATATTATCAAAAAAGTAAAATATTACTGTCAATGTCCTTTTCCAGGGGCAATAACTCTGATTTTCCTCATTCTTTTTTATATTTTTATAGTTATTTTTTCGTTATTTTTGTCTGTGTTCTAATAACATCAAATTATTTTTATGTTTCTTTACACCTTTGACATAAAGTAACAATTCTAAATGCAAATGGAAGTAAATATTACAGCCAATGCCCTTTTCCAGGGGCAATAACTCTGATTTTTCTCTTTCTATTTTATTTTTTATGGGAATTTGTTTTCGTTATTTTTTGACTGTTTTCTTATAACATCAAACTTTTGTATGTTTCTTTACACCTTTGACATAAAGCAACGATTCAATATGCAAATAAAAGTAAAAATTACAGTCAATGCTCTATTCCAGGGGCAATAACTCTGTTTTTTCTGTTCCATATCTCTTTTTTAATAGAAATTTGTTTTCGTTATCTTTTGACTGTTTTCTCATAATGTGTTTATGTTTGTTTACACTTTTGACACAAAGGAGCAGTTCAATATGCAAATAAAAGTAAAAAATATAGTCAATGCTCTATTCCATGGGCAATAACTCTGATCTTTCAGTTCCATATTTAATTTTAAATGGGAAGTAGTTTTCGTTTTTTTGTACTGTTTTCTTATAATGTTTTATGTTTGTTTACACTTTTGACATAAAGGAGCAGTTCAATATGCAAATAAAAGTTAATATTACTGTCAGTGCTCTTTTCCAGGGGCAATAACTCTTGTTTTTCCATTCCTATTTTATATTTAATTATTATTATTATTATTATTATTATTATTATTATACCCGATTTATATAGCGCTCTTTTCACACAGGAGTTGTGCGTTCAAAAGCGCCTCACATGAAATTATATTCATGTACCTACAAAGCGAGAAAGACACATAACTACATTCACAATAAAAATGATACAATATTGAGATGCATGGAAACATGGAAATTCTTTCAATATTATTACCAAGATTATAAAATTGTTATAGTAAGTTTGTAAAATCATTTTTAAAATGAGTCAAATTAAACAATTATTAATGAGAATTGTTTGCGTTATTTTTGACTGTTTTCTTATAATATCGAATTTGTTTGGGTTTACCTAGTACATTTTAATAAAAACAGCAATTAAATAATCAAATAAAATGTAATCTTACAGTCATTGTTCTTTCTTTAGGCAATACCTCTGGTTTTTTCTCTTTCTTTTTTATGTTTTTTTGTTTGTTTGTTTATTATTTATCGTCTTTTTTCTTATAAAATCAAACTACTTTATGTACATGTATATAAACATCATTGACATGAAGCAGTAATTCACTATGGAAAATTTATCACTGAAATATGCGTTTTAGGGTATACATACAGACAACCCCGATATATAAAAAAGCCAAAAGATTGGATTGTGTGCGATGGGGAAAGTATCATTTTATATTAAGTATTACTTTCTTAGGAACACTGTATTGACATGAACATACAGAATGGATGGCTATGTTAGGTTCGAATTTCTATAAAATGTTATCGTTGGTTTTGTGACAAATCCAAGGGTTATTACTATGTATCTGGCTATAACATGGTGTATTTACAATTTTGTGACGGGAAGTTGTGCTTTACAGCCTGTATATGTGTAATTTTAACACATACCAAATGAATTAGATGTTAACATTCTGTATAATTATTCACATACTTTAACGTACAGTTTTACAAATGAACATTTACAATATCAATATCCTTTTAGAGATATTTGAACGAAGAAGAACAATCACAAACCATACACTCGTGGTATCATTTGACCAAACTTGCGAATAACTTTACAGAACTTTCATCACCAATTGGATGTACTAAGACATGCATTATGCTTCGTTATGAAACAATCAGATCATCGATCTACATACATTCAGTTTACAATGACGCGTCTAGCAAAAGTGAGAATGTGGGGATTCTTATAAAGACGCATGCTACCAATTAATCTGAGTTACACAGTGTGTTGCCTCACAACCACATTCTTACATGCATACTTGTTGGCTTTTATAGCAAGCACATTTTACCGAGCTGCACTTTGTCTTGCAATAGCAAGACGCGAGTTGCATGTATGCCATTGGGATAGAGGGATTTCTTATCCAATTGGGGGTGATACATAATTAGTGTGTGTGTATGGGGTCCAAGGCTGTCTTGACTTTCATGAGTTGCCTATACCAGCAAGTGTCTATATACCAGTTAAGGTATGGAAACCTATGATGTTTTGTCGACCTTGAGTGCCTCATATATTTTGTTAACAAGGAACCATCCCCTTTGCTTTGCTGTACCGGATAACATCCATATTAACACGTCATTTCCTACAAAGCATCAACAGTTTTACGTCTGTGTCCCTGCATATAACAATCAGACGATCAAACCTGCTTGCAACAGCATCCTTAGTATGGAATATCATTCTATTGTCAGCTTCTTTATTATCGACCGACAACTTATCAGCATGGAAGCTATATGACTTTGCATTTATAACGCCTACGAACGTTCCATCTGCTACAACAAGCAACCCTTGTGGTAATAATGTGTCATTCAGATGATAGAAACTCGGCAATGTACATGTATTTCTACTTCTCGTCGAGCACAAGGTATGGCTCTCTGACATGCGGTAGTGGGTCCAGGTAGTGGGTCTTCTGGACCTGTGATTTTTTCCAGTGGCAGCTTTGATAGACCTGCTCCCAAGGTATCAAATGTGACATCAATGCGAGTAGGTGTGCCTGTGAAACGGGAATATACTGACTGAACAAATTCTTGAGCATACTCTCCGAATGTCTGACATCCTTGAGATCTTTCTCGAGCTTTAATAAGGTCAGGTCTTATCTGTTTCGATACTTGTTGCTTGTCTGATCTCGTGTCTCTATAAATACTTGCTAATGTCTTTGACTTTGTTTTTTGGGTGGAGCAAATAGTCGGTGTTGCACTCCTTGAATCAATAATTTGTACAGTCCTAAACCAATGAGAGGGTTCTGCAATCACATCGCGTCCAACAAAATATGGCTAATGTCTTTTGTTTCAGCATCCTTTAACGCTGTCTCAACAAATTGGTCTACAGCATTGGATGCGTCTTTCGATTTTTCACTTGTCGAAATACAAAATACATCTAACAAACCGCCCAGTGCAGCAAGGGCTTAGAATTACCTTTGATAAAAGATATTGGTATACAGAAAGAGTTGGTTTCCTTTGTACAACAATCAAACTTGAGTTGGTTTCCCGTAATGAAGTTAATATTTTTGTTAATTGACCCTGTGAGATCTGAACATACACAATCAACGCATTATATTTCGTGTTCTGTTAATTCGTATTAGATGGTTTTCATATGGAAAGAGAAAAGGCTGCATGGACCACATCGAATGCATTTCATGGAAAATATTTTACATTTACAATTTATTGTTTATTTACTATTAGTTAAAATGTAGAAACAGTAAAGTCTTGAAAACATTGCGATTGCTATGTATGACAAGCCATTAGATAAGTTGTATTTAATGCAATTATTGTGTTGGACTGGACGTGGTATGACTGTGTGTGTGTGTTCTGCTTTAGAGGTGGGTGTATTGTTTGTGTTACGTTTCCTGCTTGAGTCTTTCGTATTTATTTGCCTGATAGTGGAAAAAACCTTACTTCGCAATTCCTACAAACCAAGCAGCTTTGTTTAAACACACGAAATTATTTGCATACTAAATAGCTTATGTTTTGTGGCATTACGCACAATAATATAAGTGTCCAGTAGAGTGTGAATGAAGGAAATATATTGCTGATACATTAGACTAGGCTGCTATTTATTGGATATAGATATACATATAGTTGCGAAGATTAAGCGTATGCGCTAAAGAAAACTGATTGCAGTGCCAGATGCCTGTATTTTCGATGTTGCCGCTTTTGTTCAGATTAATAAATTTGTGAATATGACAATGAATATATATACACATCATAAGCAATAATACAACAACAAACAGGATTTACTACTTTACTATTCATAAACCACATATATATATATATATATATACAATGTATATGTATTTGCCAAAAGTAAGTCAATACCCAATTAAACAATTTCTTTAATAAATATTCAATCACAAAATTAGTGATTTTTAACACTACCCTTGACTCCGAAAGTTTGACTAATGGTCATGTATGAGGAAATTTAAGAAACGAAATTAATCATTAGTGCAAAAGGTAACGGTCGTCTTAAAGCAAACACGTTTCTTTTTCAAACATTGGTCATTATGCATTAAAGTAAGCTTCAAATCAATTAAAAATTTTCTTGATTACCTTGCCAATGCTTAAAAACATATATTTCAACACCAAAAGTATAAAATTTGGTCATACATGTCAAATGTTAGAAGAGAAATGGTATATGAGAACCGAAAATGGCGTCCATCTTGAAAAATGGCGGCCATTTTGAATGTTTACGGTGCAAAAGGGCTTTTTGTTGAAAGAAAGGCCATATCAGTATATTATGTAAACCTACTTTGATGATTGTATATCAAGTTTATGATTTTTTTTCTCTAATGTGCCCAGCAATTATAGCAGAAATGAACAGAATATGTGATTTACTGGCTTATTTTAAGAGTTATCGCCCTTGTTTGTGACTTATAATTGTTTTTTCTGTCACGAAAATTCTATTTCTAGATTTTTCGACCAATTATACATTCAATAAATTAAAGTTTTTTAGCTTATCTATGAGTGATTGCAAATAGCATAACAATTAATTATCATAATTCCTATTAAAAAGGAGATATAGAACAGAAAAAACAGAGTTATTGCCCCTGGAATAGAGCATTGACTGTAATGTTGACTTTTATTTGCATATTGAATCGTTGCTTTATGTCAAAGGTGTAAAGAAACATACAAAAGTTTGATGTTATAAGAAAACAGTCAAAAAATAACGAAAACAAATTCCCATAAAAAATAAAATAGAAAGAGAAAAATCAGAGTTATTGCCCCTGGAAAAGGGCATTGGCTGTAATATTTACTTCCATATGCATTTAGAATTGTTACTTTATGTCAAAGGTGTAAAGAAACATAAAAATAATTTGATGTTATAACAACACAGACAAAAATAATGAAAGAATAACTATAAAAACTATAAAAAAGAATGAGGAAAATCAGAGTTATTGCCCCTGGAAAAGGACATTGACAGTAATATTTTACTTTTTTGATAATATTTAGCAAGTACAGACATTTGTGAACTAATTGTAACCAATAATAGTTCATTTGATATATTTGAAATGTAAATAAAGTTAGGTTTATATTATGGTATGCAAAAATCTGCACCCAATGACCTTTGACCTATTTCTGACCTTAATACGCGCCTAAGAACTTTACACCCCCCCCCCCCCTAGAATTGTTCGTATACATATGCTGAATATAAATCAAGTGGATGTTGCCCGTCTATACGACATGCCATGAGACCCATTTTCCAGAGCCTTATTTTCGATCCGTAGGCAGACTAGAAGTAACAAATAGAATTTTTAACCAGAGAATGCTTTGCATAACGTGATGTTGCTACAGTATAGAAAACGTTTTTCTTTTCCAATAAACGCGTTTACGCTAAAACTATTATTTCCATAGCAAACAGTTTGGAGCCCGATCAGACGCCTGGTTACCCGGCGTCTGACCAGGCTCCAAACGTTTTGCCACTCAGATCAACATGAATAGCAAATATTGTCGAAAATTTGTCCTGCTCTATGCTTTATTGATATGCGTTTGCGTTTCGTTTGCGTTAAAATTGGAGAGAATAACATTTTATCCACTGTATACGCACTTTTCTATCCAAGTTTCCTTAGGCAAGTTCACTGTACTTTTTTATACAAATGCATGAATATCATGGTTTGTATGTGTCTACCATAAAAAAGTTTTTAAAAAAGACACATTAAGAAATATTACAAAATAAACTCTATCGGGTATCGAACCCATAACCCTTACGTTGGTAGCGCAGATACATAACCACTGAGCTATTACCGACTGAATTATCTTTATCAGATACTAAAATCAAATTCGAGTCTTTACTATACACTGTTTTGTTGTTTCCGGAAGATAAACATAGCTTACGGAAAAATACGGAATATTCATAAACTGACAGGTCAAACCTTATCGACAATATCAATAGGCCTAGCCGATATGTACACATTGCTACTAGTTTTCAACGATTAAGACTTCTTTAAACATGTCTGATTATCAAGTTTGAAATCTAAGCTATAAATAACCCTTCTTTAACCCATATATGGGTCATTTTCAAAAAATGTACATATTTCATGGGTGGAACTTGCAAAAATTTAAAATGTACATAGTAACATTTATGTGCTTAATAAGCTTCTTTCAGCTTTCAAGAAACACGAAAAACTGCAAACAACAACACACATAACTCAGAAAACTATTGGGTTTTACTAAATTAATGTTTTGTTAAATATCACTGTCCATTGTGTTACCTATGAAAATAAATGATTTTTTGAAAAATAAAATTTACTATTACACCTTGTACCTATCATATGGTATCAGCATGTATGATCCACACCATGTATAACGTTCGCTAATCTTTATTCCAATCCCAATCTATTGCATGTACTGTTTTGTTTATCAACCACTGCAGTACAGACAAAAGTATGATGTTTTATTTCATTACTAATTTCAGAATCAAAAATTAAAGTCAGAATATCCTGTTCCAGATACAAAACAGTATAATGAAAGCTGTAATCAGAATCTTGCAAATAATTGTCATACACCAAATACATGCAGTTCAATATGTCGTGGTAACACCATGGACATCATAAATGTAACACAATGGACAGTAAAGTAACAAAATAGACTTCAGACCAAAAAAGTTTTGTTTTAACATTTCTATAACTTTAATAAGCTAAATGACTACGAATGTATCATTTAAAGACATAGTTGTTCAGTGACAAGATACAATTTGCACAATACTATGATAAGTCCCTCAGATATTATGGTACGTTTTCTTTGTAAGTAACACGAATGACCTGAGATATAACTACATGGACATTATTAGGCAAAATTGAGGAAATAAGTTTTTGAGACATACTATTGTCAAAATTACACAGTTTACAATTATATTACATAACAGCTCTATTTTATTCATTATTATACAGTTAATTAATATCCACGGAGGAACTTGTTTATTATAGACAATTTGGCTGTCCCATGTGCAACCTCGTGTCATTTGTGTTACTGTTCCATGAAATGAGATTGAATAATATAGCGAAGTCACAGTTAATACAATGCACATAACCTTGAACTTGGTTATATCTGTGCATCGTGTTGTCTTACTAAAGACTATGCTATAAGGATAAAGGTCATTCCAGACACTATATCAATTGATTGTCCATTGCATAACTGCAATATAGTTATTTGTGTTACACAGAATTGCATATTCTTACACACAAGGAAGTTAAATAATTGCCAGCATTCAACTTATGCGTATTTAAATACCCAGAGCAATGGTTTATATTTCTTTTATTTGGATCAATAACTAATGCATATATTTTTGTATATGAATAGGCATGTTGTGTAAGTTTGTCCCTAGTGTTACCAGATCATGTCATTTGTGTTACAAATTAGTGTGCCATCAGATTATGTCATTTGTGTTACCATTTTGCGTGTCACTATCTCAAAGAATAGCATCACACGTTTTGTTAATCTTAATACTTGTATAGTGAAACGAATTTGACATTTCTAATTATTAAACCCAAGTTTGACATTCTTCATGCGTTTCCGAACAATAAATCTATAAACATCTTTAGATGTCCTTCAACTGACCAAACCTGTCCATGTTGTTACGTAACACAAAGGACAGTAACACCAAGGATATATTCCATCTAAATTAGAATTATTTCATAAAATGATTGATCCCTAGCAGCACATGTATTGGAAGAAAACATCAGCACACTGTGATAGTACAGTTATTGCATTTACATAAACCATAAGTCGCCAAAATGTCTTTGAACATACAGTAACAACATAGACATAGAAAACATATATAATCTTTTTCATACATACTTTTTGATACATATTTTCCAAAATTAAAAATGCCGTCTCATGGTTAACCTTATTTTGACATCACAAGAAGTGATGTCATAAGGAAAGGCTGCTAAAATATATTTTTGACATAATCATAACTATTACAACTCCTATAGATCAAATGGTAACACCATGGACACGGCGGTAAGTTACATATTTTGAAAGTTTCTAGATAAAGGTCAAATAATGATTTTAGCATGAATGTATAACTGGAAACATCATATTGGTGTAGTAATCAGTATTTAAACTGCATAGAACTGACTTTAATTTCTTGCACAACATAAACATCTGGCCAAGTCACAACATAATATAGCGTTTTAGGAGCTATTACAATGTTATTTCCATTTAGATTAAGGTGCGCACAACATGTACTAGTTGCTGGTTTTACTGAATAAGCTAAAACTGATAAGATGAAAACATAAAACTTTGGAAAATGGACTAACAGTCTTGTGAAAATATGTATCACTGAATTATGTACACTTTTTGAAAATGGCCCTTATACGCCCTTTTACGCTTTTAAATTGTTCCTCGATTAAAGAATTAGTTCTATTTATACAGTCTTGAATTTGTATCATAAGAAATATTTCCTTATTCTAGCTGATGGTGGCCTAAAGCAGGCTGAACGTAAAACAGAATGCACCCTAAGGCGCATTCTGCTTTACTTTCAACCTGCTTTAAGTAGTCACATATTATCAAAACTAGAAACAGGCTATGGGATAATGGGTTAACTCATTCAGCTGTAAATCTTAGACCGGAAAATTACAATTTCGTATTAAGTCTGTTCCATTATTGACTATTACCTTAGAGCGTCGTATGATATGGGTCTACACTGTTTGCACAGGACAAAAAGAATACTTCACAGGTACTCTGTGGTTAATAACGAGTATACGATATGGTAGACTTCGTTAAGTCATTGAACAGCATAAATTACGATCACTCAAAAGACGACTACTTTGAGGTATCAAAAGGCGACAGCTAAAAGCAAGGTGTAAAAGAGAATGTTACTACATGATTTTTCCGCTTTACTTTAATCTGCTTTAAGCAGCCATCTGTCTGAAATGCCGAAAACCTTGCCTATATTTAGTGGTCATGATAGATTGGGTTTACTGTATAGGGTAATTTCTATGTTGACTGGTCTAAAATTCATTATGCGTTGCATGTAATGGTCTTTGAATTATATCTTACAGTGGAGAATGTGTCATTCTTTCCCAATAAACGCGTTTACGCTAAAACTATTAGCTGCAGTACAAACAGTTTGGAGCCAGATCAGACGCCGGGTAACCCGGCGTCTGATCAGGCTCTAAACTGTTTGCCACCAAGATAAACATGAAATATCAGAATTGTCCAAAAGTTGTACTTTTCTACGTTTTAGTGCTTTGCGTTTGCGTACGTTTGCGTTTAAACGGGAAAGAATAACAGATTCTCCTCTGTATATCTTAACTCCTTCACTGTCATAATTTCATCAATTTTAATCAAATGTTGTATGCTTTTATTATTCGGTGTTTTACTTAAAACATTTTTTAAATGAGTGTCAAACAGTTTTGGTGATGATCAGACAGATGGCTGCATAAAGCAAATAAATGTAAAGCAGAATACTCATGTAGTACCATTCTGATTTACACCTCTGCTTTCAGCTGTCGCCTTTAAATACCTACAAATCATTGAACGGGTAAATACACATATAAGAGCGACTTCACATGGAACTATAGTTCGAACCTTTAGCCTGACAAAATTGCGGCCGGCGCATGCGCATTATAGTCGGCAAAGGAAAACGCTTTTAGGGAATTTCTGCTTGATATTTAACCTGTCTGCTTTAGGCTTCCATCTGCTATATTGAAGAAACTATTTGTAAGGTGCATATTTAAGACTATAAAGTGAATCTTTAATATTTATTAGAGGAAGAGATTAAAGGCGTAAAAAGTTGTATATGCCGTTAATGAGTAAATCACAAATGTAACTGTAGAAATTCAAACCGGTAACCACTAGAATTGTTTGACCAAGATAATGCGTCAATGTTCTATATAGATTACGCTTTAATTGCGAGAACACGATTTAACCCTTTCGGTGCCGTAGTGGCAGTAAGTCGACTTTGCAAATAGTTTAGGCCAATGTCACTTGTCGTAGCAGAGGGGTGATACTGTTCAAGTACATGTATATATTATACTACAGCGTTCCCTCTCTACAACGGCCCTCCGAACAACGACTCCCTCCTTACAACGACATTCACCGTTGTTCCCACGAAAATTATGTTTTATGCTCGCACTGATGCATCATCATCTATCTAAAATTGTTGTCTGCTGTTTTTCTTACATTAATGACATTTTGATAGAAAAAACCATAATGACAAATGACAAACAGCTTGAATCCAGATCAGACGCCGCGTAGCGCGGCGTCTGATCTGGATTCGAGCTGTTTGCAAATGTTAACCAAGTTCCCTTCCTATAACGACTCCCTCCGAACAACGCACATATTTGTTGTCTCCCATTGGATGTCGTTGTAGAAAAGGAGCGCTGTAACATTCATTTCAGGTTAACGACGGCCAATTTACTGAACAAAGTCGGACTACAAAAGGAATATATCACCAATAATGTTATTAGAGTACCTCTTCACCATTTGAATGTGGGCATGTTTGACACCCAAGGTAAATACGGTCATTGTAGTGATAAACTGTATCCTTAACCCTTTCAACTCTACAGCCCTCTGTTGAGATTACTGATTACATATGCAGGGTCTGCACTGTTTGATATTATGTTTGTTGTTGTCATGCCAAAAATGTAACACTAGACTGGTTCAAAAAACCTGTACTAAAAGAGTACAAAAGGATTATTATTACCCACATGAGAAATTTAGGGTTGAAAGGGTTAATTCTATTTAGATGAGGTATAAATGTTTTCGTTTTCACCGCCGAAGGCTACAATGGGCAATACAATATTTTTTCGTATCCAACACATTAATTCCAACAACAAAACAAAGACTGATAAGTTTTTATTTTACAATATCTGGATGGTGTTTTGTTACAACCAAAGGAATAAGCAGACGTACAGTAAATACAGTAATTTAATAACAACCATTTGGAACAAGACAAATCCCGTGTTTGCTTTCATACATGTACAGCGTTCCCTCTCTACAACGGCCCTCCGAACAACGACTACCTCCTTACAACGACATTCACCGTTGTACCCACGAAAATTATGTTTTATGCTCGCACTGATGCATCATCATCTACCTAAAATTGTTGTCTGCGGTTTTTCTTACATTAATGACATTTTGACAGAAAAAACCATAATGACAAATGACAAACAGCTTGAATCCAGATCAGACGCCGCGTAGCGCGGCGTCTGATCTGGATTCGAGCTGTTTGCAAATGTTAACCAAGTTCCCTCCCAATAACGACTCCCTCCGAACAACGCACATATTTGTTGTCTCCCATTGGGTGTCGTTGTAGAGAGGGAGCGCTGTAGTAGAATATCGCTGATTGTTGTCATGACGCGTCATGTAAAATTGTATATATACGAGCGTCAAAGTGCAGACAATCCAGTCATACCGACTTTTGCGGCTTTATGATGGTTTGCTGCACCTAACTTCTTAAACTGTAACAGTACACTTTTTATTTGAACTTGTTAAGGATTTTTGAGCCATGCTAATTTAGATAAAATACTTTAATTTTAGATATGGTCAAATGATAATAATAATGATTTTCAAAAGAGTGCAAAAGAACGCCCTCAACATTTTATTTGTCAATTCCACTTTCAATGGACTATTTTAAGTTAGAATTGTCCATTAGAAGTGTCACTGATCAATGAGTGCAAACGGGAATACATTAATGCTCTAAAGTTAAATATTTTTCAACACAATATATCGGTTTAACATGCACTATTCAATAGACTTTAGCCGTGCGTGAGAAAACCTGCCTTATTGCATTTCAAACAGTGTAACACTGTTTGAATCTCATATGCATCTAAAGTATTTAATGTAGCTGTACTATATAAGGTATTTAGCAGTGTAGACCAAACTCGGATACAGAATCCGGGACGACATCAGTGCTTAATCTGTACAATATTACAATGCAATAAGGCAGGTGTTTTCATGGCACAGCTTATTTGAAAACAGTGTATACCCAGATTATGGGCTCATATAGAAGCCCTATGATCAGGGTCTGCACTGTTTTCTAATTTAGACCAGTATTTATTAAACTTCCCATACTTCCAAATAGAATGGTTAATAATTTGGTAATTAAAAAGATATACAAGGGAAATTCATATCATATAAGAGTAGCTTAGTGTTTAAAAAGTTAAACCGTCTCCACTACATGTATTATACTAGTCTAAGCTGTAGACCACTTTTATTTGCGGTGAAAGGACCATACAACCTTTTGGTACCATCTTATAGCATATTTCCTCAGGAGTTTGGAAACAATCGTCTGACGCGTATTTAGGTAGTGATAAGGGGAGATAGTTGAGGTTTAAGTTGTCTCCCCTTGGATTTTGAAGCAAAAACTGACATTCTTATTCGGCTTTTATTTCATGTGTTAGAGATTTAAAAGTGGTATTTTGTTAGCAATTATCAATGTAGTTTACCTAAATACAAATTTTAAAAATGTTTTAGGATAGTTTCAGACTCGTTGAAATCCAAAATGGCCGCCAAAATGGTTAGTTAATTCGTATTGAACATTAACTAAGAAATCATACTAGCCTTGATTTTGATTTGTTTCCTGTCATCCAGTGCTGAAATAGTCCAAAATGGCCGCCGTACATACCTATCTCATTAATTTCTACTCACATAAATTTTCTTGATTAGGGCTTTCATTTCATTTGTTAGAGATTTAAAATGGTATTTTGTAAGCAATTATTCAAGACGTTTCCCCAAATACATATTTTGAAAATGTTTTAGGATGGTTTCCGACCCATTGTAAACCAAAATTGCTGCCAAATGGCTATTTTTAGTAACAATTAAGCTTTTCGAGCAATTCAACTACTTTTATTGACTGTAATTGATACTCATATACACACTTTTAGGTGAGTCTTATTGAACATTAAGTGACAAATCCGGTAAGTTTTTATTTAGATTGGTTCCTGTCCCCAAGTGCTGATATAATCCTAAATGGCTGCCCTTTGTACCTTTTTACTAATTTTACTAATATAAATTTTCTAGATTTGCCATTTTCTTGATTTGCCAGATTATGCACATCTCTTTTTGTGTGTGTCTTTTAGTGCCATTGTGGCAAACATAGTTCATGCTGATAAATGCTGAAGTTGGTTAAGCTTGTACAAGAATAATTAATGGCCTACATAGACCACTATACAATGCAAGTGTTTTTTTTGTTTTTTTTATCAAGTTTGAATTTTTCTGATACATGTGCCTATAAAGGGCATATTACTTTACAAAGGAAGAACATATTTATTATTTCTTAGTATCAAAATGAATTTATATAATGTGAAACACTGTACAAAAGCTGTTTTTGCACCCGGGTGTGTAATGCACATAAAATATATTTGTCACTAGTTTTCGCGGGTTTGTTGAAATTGTTATTTTCAGGTGAAAATTATTATGTATATCAATGGTAAATATAGGAATACCTGGCCATAATTTGATATAATTATAAAGCAGGGTGTTTAATAAGTGTTCAAAGCATGTGTTTTTTCATTGTTAGAATCTACGGAAACAAATGTAGAATATAAGTTAACCACTTAATTAGAGAGTCAAAAACTGCATCGAAGCTAATTAACCGTTTTACTAATTTTTGAACGATACTGATTTTGATCTTTCACAAGTGCAATGTAGTTTGACTGTAAGATAGACACCAATAACTCGAGGAAGTGTGTGTGGCACATTGACAAATCTCAGTACTTAAATGAAGTCAAACCATTTGATGAAAATACCTAGACACAAATACCAAAGTTGTGACTTTATCAGCTCACTGGTGAGAGAGATGTAGTGTCTCCAAATATGTGTCCATTATTCTTCCGGTGTCATTTGATAGTTCAATGTGAGCGGTTACAGCAATGTCACTGCTGTTCGGGGTTCGCGGAAAAACATAAAGGAGACAAAGTCATTAACATTGCTTTCAGGTGTACCGCAGACAGTCGGGCTATGATCCCAATTACATCCAGCTATAATACCCCCACCGGTATGCTATATGATAACATGTCAAAATCAAGGGGTTGATCCAAGAGGGAATATCCTGCGAAACAGTGGAAGCAATCAAGACAATATATGTATTATGATGCTGCTCTGAGAAGTGAGGATGAGTGACTTTCAGCATGATTTAGTGATATTCATATGATCGCAAGGGAGGTTATGTGCCATCACAGTTGCAAAAATAAATTTAAATAAACTCTAAATAGGGATAATAGTATTCTAGAGAAAGTAACTAAATCAGACCAAGAATATTTGCAAACTGGCCATGCATAGAATGATCTCAGGGTCATGTTGAAGAAACACTGCTCTTACATATACATGCAAAAATTCTGTTTTACTTTAAGGCATGGCCATGAGTGAAAGAACAGTCCGTTTGGTCAAGACTGCTACTGCCACAGTATTTTGGAAGTCATGGGGGAAAAGGGAAAGCACTTTACTATGGGTCTTGATATCAAAAGTCTGGCAGGTTCTAAAAAGGTTATTCATATTCTGAACCATATGAGTAATCGCATAAACCACACGGGAGTAGAACTGAATACTGAATAAGCGACATAATTAAGTGAGTGTAAAATATCAACTCCTAATAGATTGTTACAAATGGTTAGACAACTGGTCTGGCGTTTGACGATTTTGACCATTTCACCTACTCCCATGTAGTTTATGCTATGACACATATGGTTAAGAATATTAATAACATTTATAGAAAGGTTAGACTTTTGTGAGATTCTTTCCTGTTTTTCGTTTGTTCATGACTTGCAGCAAACATTATGTCACAGGAAAAGTATTGACCAAACAGGCTGTTCTTTCACTTGTCACAGCACCTAATAGTAAATCGGTGGTCCATGTATATGTAAGAGTATATGCACGTAATATAAGTCAACATAATAGATATGCTATAGTTACACGGGGATATGTCTTACATATTCCTGGTCGAAAATTAAAACCCACAACCAGATGCTCTTATAAATGTTTAAAAGTAAAAGAAAGCAAGATATATCAATTGAAAAATCATCTAATCAAAGTTGCTTAGATTCAACTATATTAAAGGTTGGTTGCAAAAATAAGCATGCACTTAGTTCATATGACATGAAACCAACACTTTTTACACTCATAGTATATATCGTGCACTTTGTTGTAACTAGCCTGCAATGGCTATCAATCTAGCTGTTGAACCACTGCATAGCACATTTAAGAATCACTTCAAGTCGTCTTGAAGCTCAGTTTGACCCTTCACCAGAGCTTCGAAGGTTAAGGGTTCAGGTAGTTCATTGACTTTTTCTAGGTCTATGATTCAGCCTTGCAAAGAAGATGTTGGCAGGAGAGTTGAATTATAGTCAAAATTTGCCCTTTTGACCGCAATGTCTTCTATTAGGTTTGCATTGGATACAACAGTTCCGCTATATTGTTAGATCTTTTCATGAACTTTAATTGCGGGAAAATCCTGCTAGTCCTGTCGCCAAGACTTCAAGCCTGAGAGGAGATGCCAACTTCATTGAGAATATCAATGTAGCATATATGAAAGAAAGTTAAAATCGCAACGGCTTCGGAGTCTATTATTATTTAATTAGTGTTTCAGAAACATTGCCATACTGTCTCCGATAGTCAAAAGTGCAATGCATCGGGCTCGAACAGCAGTGACATTGTTGTAGCAGCTCACATTATTACCTATGGAATCATTAAATGACGATGGAAGAATAATGGGCATATATTTCGAGACACGGCTTCTCTCTCGTCTGATAAAATTACATATTTTCTTTGTGCTCATGTCTTTTCATCAAAAATTTGACTTCAGTTAAGCACTGGGTTTATAGTCAGTGACCCAGACACACTTCCTCGGCTTATTGGTGCCCATCTTCGAATCTACATTGCACTTGTAAAACAGGAAATACAGCTTCGTTTAAGGATGAGAGTTTCTCCTTATTGAGTCTGTTAAATTAGTAAAAGTGTATTTGGGCGCTTTTTGTACCATTAATAGGTTAACTTAAGTCCCATATTTGGTTCCGTAGATTTTAAAAAATGAAATGACCCATGCTTGAAAATCTTATTAAACATCCTGCTTGATACCATGCTATGGTCAGGTTAGATGTTTATTCTCCGTTTATATACATATTAATCAACAGAAAATAACAATTTCCACTAGCCCGCGAAAACTATTGACAAATATGTTTTAATGTATATTACACATCCTGCTACAAAAATAGGCTTTTATACAGTGCTACACATTTTATAAATTTATATTGATACTAAGAAATGATAAATTTGTTCAACATTTGTAAATAAATATCCACTTTATTGGCACATATATCCTTATAGTTATCCATATCAGAAAAAATCAATCCTGACCAAATAAACACTTTGATTGTATGGTGGTCAATACAGGCCACTAATTATCCTGTAAAAGCATTACAATCTTCCGCATTTATCAGTATGAACTATGTTCGGAAAGACACACACATAAAAGATTTGTATAATCTGGCAAATCAAGAAAATGGCAAATTAAGAAAATTTATATTAGTAGAAATTAGTAAAAAGGTATAAAGGGCAGCCATTTTGGATAATATCAGCACTGGGGGACACTGGAGGAATAAGTTTCATTTTTGTGTTTGCAATTGTGGTATCAAATTCACATGTACTCACAATCAATGAAAACGCACCACCTTAAATTTAAGCTTATTTATTTATGAGAAAGAGTTTTTGAAATTTCATTTGATAAAGAATTTTAACACACGTTATCACAACAGTACATGTGAATTTCATGATAAGTTCTGCAAAGTAGGCTCTTAAACAAGGCAGGTAGAATTCCAAAAGTCATTTAAATCAGTTTCTGATATGCATACCCACAGCCTGTCAATATCGGTGCGCATAATGCGGGTAAGCGGTTGTATTCGATATTGTTGAATGTAATTCAACTCCTCCACTAGTACACCTCCTACATTGTATAGTGTCAACCTTACAAGTGACTATTTTCGGTGACAGACGTATAAAACTCAAGTGATACACTTACAATAGATTTGTTACCATTGCTTATTTCAAAGTGGTAAGTGTTTTGTCTATTAGAGTCCTCCCAAGAAGCAATGGTCAAAATGTCATCTAATATCGAATCACCTTTGTATATGACCGTCAAAGTTTTCACCCAACCATTCAGAAACACTTTATTGGCCCTTGTGTATTTACCATGGAGCACATTGTAGTAAAAGCTGTCAAGACACATCGTAATATACGTTATGTAATTAGTATGGTTATTCTCATCAGTGTCAGTAAAATGGATTTTACGTTTATCAGACAAAAATAGTGATTCTGGTTGTGGTGCAGGCTGGATTACAAGCTGAGGTCCCTCTTCTGGTAAGTTCAGCTGCTTTTTCCACCAGTCTGGGTAAGGTTTTGGTTGTTTTGTAACAGGGTCAATATTCACCTCCACCGATGTCCCTGTAGCCAAGTCTGGTGACTGATCCGATTGCTTCATCCTCACTGTGAATCGTTTTGATGTGCGTTTCACGTAATTGATCTCATGCTCAAGTAATAATGGGTATTTAAAAGCAGTGTTTCCATAAAACGATTTGTTAATGTCTACTTTGTATGTTAGGGAGTAGGCGGTTGCCGTTTCATCAGGGGTTTTAGTGTGAAGCGGATATAACCAAGAGGGCTGTTCTAAATGCTTCATGACGTAGCAGACAATCAGCCGCTTGCCTGGAAGATACAAAGAGTATAGTCTAAGCTGTAGACCACTTTTATTTGCGGTGAAAGGACCATACAACCTTTTGGTACCATCTTATAGCATATTTCCTCAGGAGTTTGGAAACAATCGTCTGACGCGTATTTAGGTAGTGATAAGGGGAGATAGTTGAGGTTTAAGTTGTCTCCCCTTGGATTTTGAAGCAAAAACTGACATTCTTATTCGGCTTTTATTTCATGTGTTAGAGATTTAAAAGTGGTATTTTGTTAGCAATTATCAATGTAGTTTACCTAAATACAAATTTTAAAAATGTTTTAGGATAGTTTCAGACTCGTTGAAATCCAAAATGGCCGCCAAAATGGTTAGTTAATTCGTATTGAACATTAACTAAGAAATCATACTAGCCTTGATTTTGATTTGTTTCCTGTCATCCAGTGCTGAAATAGTCCAAAATGGCCGCCGTACATACCTATCTCATTAATTTCTACTCACATAAATTTTCTTGATTAGGGCTTTCATTTCATTTGTTAGAGATTTAAAATGGTATTTTGTAAGCAATTATTCAAGACGTTTCCCCAAATACATATTTTGAAAATGTTTTAGGATGGTTTCCGACCCATTGTAAACCAAAATTGCTGCCAAATGGCTATTTTTAGTAACAATTAAGCTTTTCGAGCAATTCAACTACTTTTATTGACTGTAATTGATACTCATATACACACTTTTAGGTGAGTCTTATTGAACATTAAGTGACAAATCCGGTAAGTTTTTATTTAGATTGGTTCCTGTCCCCAAGTGCTGATATAATCCTAAATGGCTGCCCTTTGTACCTTTTTACTAATTTTACTAATATAAATTTTCTAGATTTGCCATTTTCTTGATTTGCCAGATTATGCACATCTCTTTTTGTGTGTGTCTTTTAGTGCCATTGTGGCAAACATAGTTCATGCTGATAAATGCTGAAGTTGGTTAAGCTTGTACAAGAATAATTAATGGCCTACATAGACCACTATACAATGCAAGTGTTTTTTTTGTTTTTTTTATCAAGTTTGAATTTTTCTGATACATGTGCCTATAAAGGGCATATTACTTTACAAAGGAAGAACATATTTATTATTTCTTAGTATCAAAATGAATTTATATAATGTGAAACACTGTACAAAAGCTGTTTTTGCACCCGGGTGTGTAATGCACATAAAATATATTTGTCACTAGTTTTCGCGGGTTTGTTGAAATTGTTATTTTCAGTTGAAAATTATTATGTATATCAATGGTAAATATAGGAATACCTGGCCATAATTTGATATAATTATAAAGCAGGGTGTTTAATAAGTGTTCAAAGCATGTGTTTTTTCATTGTTAGAATCTACGGAAACAAATGTAGAATATAAGTTAACCACTTAATTAGAGAGTCAAAAACTGCATCGAAGCTAATTAACCGTTTTACTAATTTTTGAACGATACTGATTTTGATCTTTCACAAGTGCAATGTAGTTTGACTGTAAGATAGACACCAATAACTCGAGGAAGTGTGTGTGGCACATTGACAAATCTCAGTACTTAAATGAAGTCAAACCATTTGATGAAAATACCTAGACACAAATACCAAAGTTGTGACTTTATCAGCTCACTGGTGAGAGAGATGTAGTGTCTCCAAATATGTGTCCATTATTCTTCCGGTGTCATTTGATAGTTCAATGTGAGCGGTTACAGCAATGTCACTGCTGTTCGGGGTTCGCGGAAAAACATAAAGGAGACAAAGTCATTAACATTGCTTTCAGGTGTACCGCAGACAGTCGGGCTATGATCCCAATTACATCCAGCTATAATACCCCCACCGGTATGCTATATGATAACATGTCAAAATCAAGGGGTTGATCCAAGAGGGAATATCCTGCGAAACAGTGGAAGCAATCAAGACAATATATGTATTATGATGCTGCTCTGAGAAGTGAGGATGAGTGACTTTCAGCATGATTTAGTGATATTCATATGATCGCAAGGGAGGTTATGTGCCATCACAGTTGCAAAAATAAATTTAAATAAACTCTAAATAGGGATAATAGTATTCTAGAGAAAGTAACTAAATCAGACCAAGAATATTTGCAAACTGGCCATGCATAGAATGATCTCAGGGTCATGTTGAAGAAACACTGCTCTTACATATACATGCAAAAATTCTGTTTTACTTTAAGGCATGGCCATGAGTGAAAGAACAGTCCGTTTGGTCAAGACTGCTACTGCCACAGTATTTTGGAAGTCATGGGGGAAAAGGGAAAGCACTTTACTATGGGTCTTGATATCAAAAGTCTGGCAGGTTCTAAAAAGGTTATTCATATTCTGAACCATATGAGTAATCGCATAAACCACACGGGAGTAGAACTGAATACTGAATAAGCGACATAATTAAGTGAGTGTAAAATATCAACTCCTAATAGATTGTTACAAATGGTTAGACAACTGGTCTGGCGTTTGACGATTTTGACCATTTCACCTACTCCCATGTAGTTTATGCTATGACACATATGGTTAAGAATATTAATAACATTTATAGAAAGGTTAGACTTTTGTGAGATTCTTTCCTGTTTTTCGTTTGTTCATGACTTGCAGCAAACATTATGTCACAGGAAAAGTATTGACCAAACAGGCTGTTCTTTCACTTGTCACAGCACCTAATAGTAAATCGGTGGTCCATGTATATGTAAGAGTATATGCACGTAATATAAGTCAACATAATAGATATGCTATAGTTACACGGGGATATGTCTTACATATTCCTGGTCGAAAATTAAAACCCACAACCAGATGCTCTTATAAATGTTTAAAAGTAAAAGAAAGCAAGATATATCAATTGAAAAATCATCTAATCAAAGTTGCTTAGATTCAACTATATTAAAGGTTGGTTGCAAAAATAAGCATGCACTTAGTTCATATGACATGAAACCAACACTTTTTACACTCATAGTATATATCGTGCACTTTGTTGTAACTAGCCTGCAATGGCTATCAATCTAGCTGTTGAACCACTGCATAGCACATTTAAGAATCACTTCAAGTCGTCTTGAAGCTCAGTTTGACCCTTCACCAGAGCTTCGAAGGTTAAGGGTTCAGGTAGTTCATTGACTTTTTCTAGGTCTATGATTCAGCCTTGCAAAGAAGATGTTGGCAGGAGAGTTGAATTATAGTCAAAATTTGCCCTTTTGACCGCAATGTCTTCTATTAGGTTTGCATTGGATACAACAGTTCCGCTATATTGTTAGATCTTTTCATGAACTTTAATTGCGGGAAAATCCTGCTAGTCCTGTCGCCAAGACTTCAAGCCTGAGAGGAGATGCCAACTTCATTGAGAATATCAATGTAGCATATATGAAAGAAAGTTAAAATCGCAACGGCTTCGGAGTCTATTATTATTTAATTAGTGTTTCAGAAACATTGCCATACTGTCTCCGATAGTCAAAAGTGCAATGCATCGGGCTCGAACAGCAGTGACATTGTTGTAGCAGCTCACATTATTACCTATGGAATCATTAAATGACGATGGAAGAATAATGGGCATATATTTCGAGACACGGCTTCTCTCTCGTCTGATAAAATTACATATTTTCTTTGTGCTCATGTCTTTTCATCAAAAATTTGACTTCAGTTAAGCACTGGGTTTATAGTCAGTGACCCAGACACACTTCCTCGGCTTATTGGTGCCCATCTTCGAATCTACATTGCACTTGTAAAACAGGAAATACAGCTTCGTTTAAGGATGAGAGTTTCTCCTTATTGAGTCTGTTAAATTAGTAAAAGTGTATTTGGGCGCTTTTTGTACCATTAATAGGTTAACTTAAGTCCCATATTTGGTTCCGTAGATTTTAAAAAATGAAATGACCCATGCTTGAAAATCTTATTAAACATCCTGCTTGATACCATGCTATGGTCAGGTTAGATGTTTATTCTCCGTTTATATACATATTAATCAACAGAAAATAACAATTTCCACTAGCCCGCGAAAACTATTGACAAATATGTTTTAATGTATATTACACATCCTGCTACAAAAATAGGCTTTTATACAGTGCTACACATTTTATAAATTTATATTGATACTAAGAAATGATAAATTTGTTCAACATTTGTAAATAAATATCCACTTTATTGGCACATATATCCTTATAGTTATCCATATCAGAAAAAATCAATCCTGACCAAATAAACACTTTGATTGTATGGTGGTCAATACAGGCCACTAATTATCCTGTAAAAGCATTACAATCTTCCGCATTTATCAGTATGAACTATGTTCGGAAAGACACACACATAAAAGATTTGTATAATCTGGCAAATCAAGAAAATGGCAAATTAAGAAAATTTATATTAGTAGAAATTAGTAAAAAGGTATAAAGGGCAGCCATTTTGGATAATATCAGCACTGGGGGACACTGGAGGAATAAGTTTCATTTTTGTGTTTGCAATTGTGGTATCAAATTCACATGTACTCACAATCAATGAAAACGCACCACCTTAAATTTAAGCTTATTTATTTATGAGAAAGAGTTTTTGAAATTTCATTTGATAAAGAATTTTAACACACGTTATCACAACAGTACATGTGAATTTCATGATAAGTTCTGCAAAGTAGGCTCTTAAACAAGGCAGGTAGAATTCCAAAAGTCATTTAAATCAGTTTCTGATATGCATACCCACAGCCTGTCAATATCGGTGCGCATAATGCGGGTAAGCGGTTGTATTCGATATTGTTGAATGTAATTCAACTCCTCCACTAGTACACCTCCTACATTGTATAGTGTCAACCTTACAAGTGACTATTTTCGGTGACAGACGTATAAAACTCAAGTGATACACTTACAATAGATTTGTTACCATTGCTTATTTCAAAGTGGTAAGTGTTTTGTCTATTAGAGTCCTCCCAAGAAGCAATGGTCAAAATGTCATCTAATATCGAATCACCTTTGTATATGACCGTCAAAGTTTTCACCCAACCATTCAGAAACACTTTATTGGCCCTTGTGTATTTACCATGGAGCACATTGTAGTAAAAGCTGTCAAGACACATCGTAATATACGTTATGTAATTAGTATGGTTATTCTCATCAGTGTCAGTAAAATGGATTTTACGTTTATCAGACAAAAATAGTGATTCTGGTTGTGGTGCAGGCTGGATTACAAGCTGAGGTCCCTCTTCTGGTAAGTTCAGCTGCTTTTTCCACCAGTCTGGGTAAGGTTTTGGTTGTTTTGTAACAGGGTCAATATTCACCTCCACCGATGTCCCTGTAGCCAAGTCTGGTGACTGATCCGATTGCTTCATCCTCACTGTGAATCGTTTTGATGTGCGTTTCACGTAATTGATCTCATGCTCAAGTAATAATGGGTATTTAAAAGCAGTGTTTCCATAAAACGATTTGTTAATGTCTACTTTGTATGTTAGGGAGTAGGCGGTTGCCGTTTCATCAGGGGTTTTAGTGTGAAGCGGATATAACCAAGAGGGCTGTTCTAAATGCTTCATGACGTAGCAGACAATCAGCCGCTTGCCTGGAAGATACAAAGAGTATAGTCTAAGCTGTAGACCACTTTTATTTGCGGTGAAAGGACCATACAACCTTTTGGTACCATCTTATAGCATATTTCCTCAGGAGTTTGGAAACAATCGTCTGACGCGTATTTAGGTAGTGATAAGGGGAGATAGTTGAGGTTTAAGTTGTCTCCCCTTGGATTTTGAAGCAAAAACTGACATTCTTATTCGGCTTTTATTTCATGTGTTAGAGATTTAAAAGTGGTATTTTGTTAGCAATTATCAATGTAGTTTACCTAAATACAAATTTTAAAAATGTTTTAGGATAGTTTCAGACTCGTTGAAATCCAAAATGGCCGCCAAAATGGTTAGTTAATTCGTATTGAACATTAACTAAGAAATCATACTAGCCTTGATTTTGATTTGTTTCCTGTCATCCAGTGCTGAAATAGTCCAAAATGGCCGCCGTACATACCTATCTCATTAATTTCTACTCACATAAATTTTCTTGATTAGGGCTTTCATTTCATTTGTTAGAGATTTAAAATGGTATTTTGTAAGCAATTATTCAAGACGTTTCCCCAAATACATATTTTGAAAATGTTTTAGGATGGTTTCCGACCCATTGTAAACCAAAATTGCTGCCAAATGGCTATTTTTAGTAACAATTAAGCTTTTCGAGCAATTCAACTACTTTTATTGACTGTAATTGATACTCATATACACACTTTTAGGTGAGTCTTATTGAACATTAAGTGACAAATCCGGTAAGTTTTTATTTAGATTGGTTCCTGTCCCCAAGTGCTGATATAATCCTAAATGGCTGCCCTTTGTACCTTTTTACTAATTTTACTAATATAAATTTTCTAGATTTGCCATTTTCTTGATTTGCCAGATTATGCACATCTCTTTTTGTGTGTGTCTTTTAGTGCCATTGTGGCAAACATAGTTCATGCTGATAAATGCTGAAGTTGGTTAAGCTTGTACAAGAATAATTAATGGCCTACATAGACCACTATACAATGCAAGTGTTTTTTTTGTTTTTTTTATCAAGTTTGAATTTTTCTGATACATGTGCCTATAAAGGGCATATTACTTTACAAAGGAAGAACATATTTATTATTTCTTAGTATCAAAATGAATTTATATAATGTGAAACACTGTACAAAAGCTGTTTTTGCACCCGGGTGTGTAATGCACATAAAATATATTTGTCACTAGTTTTCGCGGGTTTGTTGAAATTGTTATTTTCAGTTGAAAATTATTATGTATATCAATGGTAAATATAGGAATACCTGGCCATAATTTGATATAATTATAAAGCAGGGTGTTTAATAAGTGTTCAAAGCATGTGTTTTTTCATTGTTAGAATCTACGGAAACAAATGTAGAATATAAGTTAACCACTTAATTAGAGAGTCAAAAACTGCATCGAAGCTAATTAACCGTTTTACTAATTTTTGAACGATACTGATTTTGATCTTTCACAAGTGCAATGTAGTTTGACTGTAAGATAGACACCAATAACTCGAGGAAGTGTGTGTGGCACATTGACAAATCTCAGTACTTAAATGAAGTCAAACCATTTGATGAAAATACCTAGACACAAATACCAAAGTTGTGACTTTATCAGCTCACTGGTGAGAGAGATGTAGTGTCTCCAAATATGTGTCCATTATTCTTCCGGTGTCATTTGATAGTTCAATGTGAGCGGTTACAGCAATGTCACTGCTGTTCGGGGTTCGCGGAAAAACATAAAGGAGACAAAGTCATTAACATTGCTTTCAGGTGTACCGCAGACAGTCGGGCTATGATCCCAATTACATCCAGCTATAATACCCCCACCGGTATGCTATATGATAACATGTCAAAATCAAGGGGTTGATCCAAGAGGGAATATCCTGCGAAACAGTGGAAGCAATCAAGACAATATATGTATTATGATGCTGCTCTGAGAAGTGAGGATGAGTGACTTTCAGCATGATTTAGTGATATTCATATGATCGCAAGGGAGGTTATGTGCCATCACAGTTGCAAAAATAAATTTAAATAAACTCTAAATAGGGATAATAGTATTCTAGAGAAAGTAACTAAATCAGACCAAGAATATTTGCAAACTGGCCATGCATAGAATGATCTCAGGGTCATGTTGAAGAAACACTGCTCTTACATATACATGCAAAAATTCTGTTTTACTTTAAGGCATGGCCATGAGTGAAAGAACAGTCCGTTTGGTCAAGACTGCTACTGCCACAGTATTTTGGAAGTCATGGGGGAAAAGGGAAAGCACTTTACTATGGGTCTTGATATCAAAAGTCTGGCAGGTTCTAAAAAGGTTATTCATATTCTGAACCATATGAGTAATCGCATAAACCACACGGGAGTAGAACTGAATACTGAATAAGCGACATAATTAAGTGAGTGTAAAATATCAACTCCTAATAGATTGTTACAAATGGTTAGACAACTGGTCTGGCGTTTGACGATTTTGACCATTTCACCTACTCCCATGTAGTTTATGCTATGACACATATGGTTAAGAATATTAATAACATTTATAGAAAGGTTAGACTTTTGTGAGATTCTTTCCTGTTTTTCGTTTGTTCATGACTTGCAGCAAACATTATGTCACAGGAAAAGTATTGACCAAACAGGCTGTTCTTTCACTTGTCACAGCACCTAATAGTAAATCGGTGGTCCATGTATATGTAAGAGTATATGCACGTAATATAAGTCAACATAATAGATATGCTATAGTTACACGGGGATATGTCTTACATATTCCTGGTCGAAAATTAAAACCCACAACCAGATGCTCTTATAAATGTTTAAAAGTAAAAGAAAGCAAGATATATCAATTGAAAAATCATCTAATCAAAGTTGCTTAGATTCAACTATATTAAAGGTTGGTTGCAAAAATAAGCATGCACTTAGTTCATATGACATGAAACCAACACTTTTTACACTCATAGTATATATCGTGCACTTTGTTGTAACTAGCCTGCAATGGCTATCAATCTAGCTGTTGAACCACTGCATAGCACATTTAAGAATCACTTCAAGTCGTCTTGAAGCTCAGTTTGACCCTTCACCAGAGCTTCGAAGGTTAAGGGTTCAGGTAGTTCATTGACTTTTTCTAGGTCTATGATTCAGCCTTGCAAAGAAGATGTTGGCAGGAGAGTTGAATTATAGTCAAAATTTGCCCTTTTGACCGCAATGTCTTCTATTAGGTTTGCATTGGATACAACAGTTCCGCTATATTGTTAGATCTTTTCATGAACTTTAATTGCGGGAAAATCCTGCTAGTCCTGTCGCCAAGACTTCAAGCCTGAGAGGAGATGCCAACTTCATTGAGAATATCAATGTAGCATATATGAAAGAAAGTTAAAATCGCAACGGCTTCGGAGTCTATTATTATTTAATTAGTGTTTCAGAAACATTGCCATACTGTCTCCGATAGTCAAAAGTGCAATGCATCGGGCTCGAACAGCAGTGACATTGTTGTAGCAGCTCACATTATTACCTATGGAATCATTAAATGACGATGGAAGAATAATGGGCATATATTTCGAGACACGGCTTCTCTCTCGTCTGATAAAATTACATATTTTCTTTGTGCTCATGTCTTTTCATCAAAAATTTGACTTCAGTTAAGCACTGGGTTTATAGTCAGTGACCCAGACACACTTCCTCGGCTTATTGGTGCCCATCTTCGAATCTACATTGCACTTGTAAAACAGGAAATACAGCTTCGTTTAAGGATGAGAGTTTCTCCTTATTGAGTCTGTTAAATTAGTAAAAGTGTATTTGGGCGCTTTTTGTACCATTAATAGGTTAACTTAAGTCCCATATTTGGTTCCGTAGATTTTAAAAAATGAAATGACCCATGCTTGAAAAACTTATTAAACATCCTGCTTGATACCATGCTATGGTCAGGTTAGATGTTTATTCTCCGTTTATATACATATTAATCAACAGAAAATAACAATTTCCACTAGCCCGCGAAAACTATTGACAAATATGTTTTAATGTATATTACACATCCTGCTACAAAAATAGGCTTTTATACAGTGCTACACATTTTATAAATTTATATTGATACTAAGAAATGATAAATTTGTTCAACATTTGTAAATAAATATCCACTTTATTGGCACATATATCCTTATAGTTATCCATATCAGAAAAAATCAATCCTGACCAAATAAACACTTTGATTGTATGGTGGTCAATACAGGCCACTAATTATCCTGTAAAAGCATTACAATCTTCCGCATTTATCAGTATGAACTATGTTCGGAAAGACACACACATAAAAGATTTGTATAATCTGGCAAATCAAGAAAATGGCAAATTAAGAAAATTTATATTAGTAGAAATTAGTAAAAAGGTATAAAGGGCAGCCATTTTGGATAATATCAGCACTGGGGGACACTGGAGGAATAAGTTTCATTTTTGTGTTTGCAATTGTGGTATCAAATTCACATGTACTCACAATCAATGAAAACGCACCACCTTAAATTTAAGCTTATTTATTTATGAGAAAGAGTTTTTGAAATTTCATTTGATAAAGAATTTTAACACACGTTATCACAACAGTACATGTGAATTTCATGATAAGTTCTGCAAAGTAGGCTCTTAAACAAGGCAGGTAGAATTCCAAAAGTCATTTAAATCAGTTTCTGATATGCATACCCACAGCCTGTCAATATCGGTGCGCATAATGCGGGTAAGCGGTTGTATTCGATATTGTTGAATGTAATTCAACTCCTCCACTAGTACACCTCCTACATTGTATAGTGTCAACCTTACAAGTGACTATTTTCGGTGACAGACGTATAAAACTCAAGTGATACACTTACAATAGATTTGTTACCATTGCTTATTTCAAAGTGGTAAGTGTTTTGTCTATTAGAGTCCTCCCAAGAAGCAATGGTCAAAATGTCATCTAATATCGAATCACCTTTGTATATGACCGTCAAAGTTTTCACCCAACCATTCAGAAACACTTTATTGGCCCTTGTGTATTTACCATGGAGCACATTGTAGTAAAAGCTGTCAAGACACATCGTAATATACGTTATGTAATTAGTATGGTTATTCTCATCAGTGTCAGTAAAATGGATTTTACGTTTATCAGACAAAAATAGTGATTCTGGTTGTGGTGCAGGCTGGATTACAAGCTGAGGTCCCTCTTCTGGTAAGTTCAGCTGCTTTTTCCACCAGTCTGGGTAAGGTTTTGGTTGTTTTGTAACAGGGTCAATATTCACCTCCACCGATGTCCCTGTAGCCAAGTCTGGTGACTGATCCGATTGCTTCATCCTCACTGTGAATCGTTTTGATGTGCGTTTCACGTAATTGATCTCATGCTCAAGTAATAATGGGTATTTAAAAGCAGTGTTTCCATAAAACGATTTGTTAATGTCTACTTTGTATGTTAGGGAGTAGGCGGTTGCCGTTTCATCAGGGGTTTTAGTGTGAAGCGGATATAACCAAGAGGGCTGTTCTAAATGCTTCATGACGTAGCAGACAATCAGCCGCTTGCCTGGAAGATACAAAGAGTATAGTCTAAGCTGTAGACCACTTTTATTTGCGGTGAAAGGACCATACAACCTTTTGGTACCATCTTATAGCATATTTCCTCAGGAGTTTGGAAACAATCGTCTGACGCGTATTTAGGTAGTGATAAGGGGAGATAGTTGAGGTTTAAGTTGTCTCCCCTTGGATTTTGAAGCAAAAACTGACATTCTTATTCGGCTTTTATTTCATGTGTTAGAGATTTAAAAGTGGTATTTTGTTAGCAATTATCAATGTAGTTTACCTAAATACAAATTTTAAAAATGTTTTAGGATAGTTTCAGACTCGTTGAAATCCAAAATGGCCGCCAAAATGGTTAGTTAATTCGTATTGAACATTAACTAAGAAATCATACTAGCCTTGATTTTGATTTGTTTCCTGTCATCCAGTGCTGAAATAGTCCAAAATGGCCGCCGTACATACCTATCTCATTAATTTCTACTCACATAAATTTTCTTGATTAGGGCTTTCATTTCATTTGTTAGAGATTTAAAATGGTATTTTGTAAGCAATTATTCAAGACGTTTCCCCAAATACATATTTTGAAAATGTTTTAGGATGGTTTCCGACCCATTGTAAACCAAAATTGCTGCCAAATGGCTATTTTTAGTAACAATTAAGCTTTTCGAGCAATTCAACTACTTTTATTGACTGTAATTGATACTCATATACACACTTTTAGGTGAGTCTTATTGAACATTAAGTGACAAATCCGGTAAGTTTTTATTTAGATTGGTTCCTGTCCCCAAGTGCTGATATAATCCTAAATGGCTGCCCTTTGTACCTTTTTACTAATTTTACTAATATAAATTTTCTAGATTTGCCATTTTCTTGATTTGCCAGATTATGCACATCTCTTTTTGTGTGTGTCTTTTAGTGCCATTGTGGCAAACATAGTTCATGCTGATAAATGCTGAAGTTGGTTAAGCTTGTACAAGAATAATTAATGGCCTACATAGACCACTATACAATGCAAGTGTTTTTTTTGTTTTTTTTATCAAGTTTGAATTTTTCTGATACATGTGCCTATAAAGGGCATATTACTTTACAAAGGAAGAACATATTTATTATTTCTTAGTATCAAAATGAATTTATATAATGTGAAACACTGTACAAAAGCTGTTTTTGCACCCGGGTGTGTAATGCACATAAAATATATTTGTCACTAGTTTTCGCGGGTTTGTTGAAATTGTTATTTTCAGTTGAAAATTATTATGTATATCAATGGTAAATATAGGAATACCTGGCCATAATTTGATATAATTATAAAGCAGGGTGTTTAATAAGTGTTCAAAGCATGTGTTTTTTCATTGTTAGAATCTACGGAAACAAATGTAGAATATAAGTTAACCACTTAATTAGAGAGTCAAAAACTGCATCGAAGCTAATTAACCGTTTTACTAATTTTTGAACGATACTGATTTTGATCTTTCACAAGTGCAATGTAGTTTGACTGTAAGATAGACACCAATAACTCGAGGAAGTGTGTGTGGCACATTGACAAATCTCAGTACTTAAATGAAGTCAAACCATTTGATGAAAATACCTAGACACAAATACCAAAGTTGTGACTTTATCAGCTCACTGGTGAGAGAGATGTAGTGTCTCCAAATATGTGTCCATTATTCTTCCGGTGTCATTTGATAGTTCAATGTGAGCGGTTACAGCAATGTCACTGCTGTTCGGGGTTCGCGGAAAAACATAAAGGAGACAAAGTCATTAACATTGCTTTCAGGTGTACCGCAGACAGTCGGGCTATGATCCCAATTACATCCAGCTATAATACCCCCACCGGTATGCTATATGATAACATGTCAAAATCAAGGGGTTGATCCAAGAGGGAATATCCTGCGAAACAGTGGAAGCAATCAAGACAATATATGTATTATGATGCTGCTCTGAGAAGTGAGGATGAGTGACTTTCAGCATGATTTAGTGATATTCATATGATCGCAAGGGAGGTTATGTGCCATCACAGTTGCAAAAATAAATTTAAATAAACTCTAAATAGGGATAATAGTATTCTAGAGAAAGTAACTAAATCAGACCAAGAATATTTGCAAACTGGCCATGCATAGAATGATCTCAGGGTCATGTTGAAGAAACACTGCTCTTACATATACATGCAAAAATTCTGTTTTACTTTAAGGCATGGCCATGAGTGAAAGAACAGTCCGTTTGGTCAAGACTGCTACTGCCACAGTATTTTGGAAGTCATGGGGGAAAAGGGAAAGCACTTTACTATGGGTCTTGATATCAAAAGTCTGGCAGGTTCTAAAAAGGTTATTCATATTCTGAACCATATGAGTAATCGCATAAACCACACGGGAGTAGAACTGAATACTGAATAAGCGACATAATTAAGTGAGTGTAAAATATCAACTCCTAATAGATTGTTACAAATGGTTAGACAACTGGTCTGGCGTTTGACGATTTTGACCATTTCACCTACTCCCATGTAGTTTATGCTATGACACATATGGTTAAGAATATTAATAACATTTATAGAAAGGTTAGACTTTTGTGAGATTCTTTCCTGTTTTTCGTTTGTTCATGACTTGCAGCAAACATTATGTCACAGGAAAAGTATTGACCAAACAGGCTGTTCTTTCACTTGTCACAGCACCTAATAGTAAATCGGTGGTCCATGTATATGTAAGAGTATATGCACGTAATATAAGTCAACATAATAGATATGCTATAGTTACACGGGGATATGTCTTACATATTCCTGGTCGAAAATTAAAACCCACAACCAGATGCTCTTATAAATGTTTAAAAGTAAAAGAAAGCAAGATATATCAATTGAAAAATCATCTAATCAAAGTTGCTTAGATTCAACTATATTAAAGGTTGGTTGCAAAAATAAGCATGCACTTAGTTCATATGACATGAAACCAACACTTTTTACACTCATAGTATATATCGTGCACTTTGTTGTAACTAGCCTGCAATGGCTATCAATCTAGCTGTTGAACCACTGCATAGCACATTTAAGAATCACTTCAAGTCGTCTTGAAGCTCAGTTTGACCCTTCACCAGAGCTTCGAAGGTTAAGGGTTCAGGTAGTTCATTGACTTTTTCTAGGTCTATGATTCAGCCTTGCAAAGAAGATGTTGGCAGGAGAGTTGAATTATAGTCAAAATTTGCCCTTTTGACCGCAATGTCTTCTATTAGGTTTGCATTGGATACAACAGTTCCGCTATATTGTTAGATCTTTTCATGAACTTTAATTGCGGGAAAATCCTGCTAGTCCTGTCGCCAAGACTTCAAGCCTGAGAGGAGATGCCAACTTCATTGAGAATATCAATGTAGCATATATGAAAGAAAGTTAAAATCGCAACGGCTTCGGAGTCTATTATTATTTAATTAGTGTTTCAGAAACATTGCCATACTGTCTCCGATAGTCAAAAGTGCAATGCATCGGGCTCGAACAGCAGTGACATTGTTGTAGCAGCTCACATTATTACCTATGGAATCATTAAATGACGATGGAAGAATAATGGGCATATATTTCGAGACACGGCTTCTCTCTCGTCTGATAAAATTACATATTTTCTTTGTGCTCATGTCTTTTCATCAAAAATTTGACTTCAGTTAAGCACTGGGTTTATAGTCAGTGACCCAGACACACTTCCTCGGCTTATTGGTGCCCATCTTCGAATCTACATTGCACTTGTAAAACAGGAAATACAGCTTCGTTTAAGGATGAGAGTTTCTCCTTATTGAGTCTGTTAAATTAGTAAAAGTGTATTTGGGCGCTTTTTGTACCATTAATAGGTTAACTTAAGTCCCATATTTGGTTCCGTAGATTTTAAAAAATGAAATGACCCATGCTTGAAAAACTTATTAAACATCCTGCTTGATACCATGCTATGGTCAGGTTAGATGTTTATTCTCCGTTTATATACATATTAATCAACAGAAAATAACAATTTCCACTAGCCCGCGAAAACTATTGACAAATATGTTTTAATGTATATTACACATCCTGCTACAAAAATAGGCTTTTATACAGTGCTACACATTTTATAAATTTATATTGATACTAAGAAATGATAAATTTGTTCAACATTTGTAAATAAATATCCACTTTATTGGCACATATATCCTTATAGTTATCCATATCAGAAAAAATCAATCCTGACCAAATAAACACTTTGATTGTATGGTGGTCAATACAGGCCACTAATTATCCTGTAAAAGCATTACAATCTTCCGCATTTATCAGTATGAACTATGTTCGGAAAGACACACACATAAAAGATTTGTATAATCTGGCAAATCAAGAAAATGGCAAATTAAGAAAATTTATATTAGTAGAAATTAGTAAAAAGGTATAAAGGGCAGCCATTTTGGATAATATCAGCACTGGGGGACAGGAACCAATCTAAATAAAAACTTACCGGATTTGTCAGTTAATGTTCGATAAGACTCAACTAAAATTGTTTATATAAGTATCAATTACAGTCAATAAAAATAGTTGAATTGCTCGAAAAGCTTAATTGTTACTAAAATAGCCATTTGGCAGCCATTTTGGTTAATAATGGGTCACAAACCATTCTAAAACTTTTCAAAATATGTATTTGGGGAAACTTCTCGAATAATTGCTTACAAAATACCATTTTAAATCTCTAACAAATGAAATTAAAGCCCTAATGAAGAAAATTTATGTGATTACAAATTAATGAGATAGGTATATACGGCGGCCATTTTGGATTATTTCAGCACTGGATGACAGGAAACAAATCAAAATCAAGGCTAGTATGATTTCTCAGTTAATGTTCAATACGAATTAACTAAATTTGTTCCATATGAGTATAAATTGTAGTCATTATAAGTAATGTTATTGCTTGAAAAGCTTAAATGTTACTAAAAATAGCCATTTTGGCGGCCATTTTGGATTTCAACGAGTCTGAAACTATCTTAAAACATTTTCAAAATTTGTATCTAGGTAAACTATATTGATAATTGCTGACAAAATACCATTTTTAAATCTCTAACGCATGAAATGAAAGCCCTAATCAAGAAAATTTATGTGAGTAGAAATTAATGAGATAGGTATGTACGGCGGCCATTTTGGATTATTTCAGCACTGGATGATAGGAAACAAATCAAAATCAAGGCTAGTATGATTTCTTAGTTAATGTTCAATACGAATTAACTAAAATTGTTCCATATGAGTATAAATTGTAGTCAATATAAGTAATGTTATTGCTTGAATAGCTTAAATGTTACTAATAATAGCCATTTTGGCGGCCATTTTGGATTTCAACGAGTCTGAAACTATCCTAAAACATTTTCAAAATTTGTATTTAGGTAAACTACATTGATAATTGCTAACAAAATACCACTTTTAAATCTCTAACACATGAAATAAAAGCCGAATAAGAATGTCAGTTTTTGCTTAAAATTCCAAGGGGAGACAACTTAAACCTCAACTATCTCCCCTTATCACTACCTAAATACGCGTCAGACGATTGTTTCCAAACTCCTGAGGAAATATGCTATAAGATGGTACCAAAAGGTTGTATGGTCCTTTCACCGCAAATAAAAGTGGTCTACAGCTTAGACTATACTCTTTGTATCTTCCAGGCAAGCGGCTGATTGTCTGCTACGTCATGAAGCATTTAGAACAGCCCTCTTGGTTATATCCGCTTCACACTAAAACCCCTGATGAAACGGCAACCGCCTACTCCCTAACATACAAAGTAGACATTAACAAATCGTTTTATGGAAACACTGCTTTTAAATACCCATTATTACTTGAGCATGAGATCAATTACGTGAAACGCACATCAAAACGATTCACAGTGAGGATGAAGCAATCGGATCAGTCACCAGACTTGGCTACAGGGACATCGGTGGAGGTGAATATTGACCCTGTTACAAAACAACCAAAACCTTACCCAGACTGGTGGAAAAAGCAGCTGAACTTACCAGAAGAGGGACCTCAGCTTGTAATCCAGCCTGCACCACAACCAGAATCACTATTTTTGTCTGATAAACGTAAAATCCATTTTACTGACACTGATGAGAATAACCATACTAATTACATAACGTATATTACGATGTGTCTTGACAGCTTTTACTACAATGTGCTCCATGGTAAATACACAAGGGCCAATAAAGTGTTTCTGAATGGTTGGGTGAAAACTTTGACGGTCATATACAAAGGTGATTCGATATTAGATGACATTTTGACCATTGCTTCTTGGGAGGACTCTAATAGACAAAACACTTACCACTTTGAAATAAGCAATGGTAACAAATCTATTGTAAGTGTATCACTTGAGTTTTATACGTCTGTCACCGAAAATAGTCACTTGTAAGGTTGACACTATACAATGTAGGAGGTGTACTAGTGGAGGAGTTGAATTACATTCAACAATATCGAATACAACCGCTTACCCGCATTATGCGCACCGATATTGACAGGCTGTGGGTATGCATATCAGAAACTGATTTAAATGACTTTTGGAATTCTACCTGCCTTGTTTAAGAGCCTACTTTGCAGAACTTATCATGAAATTCACATGTACTGTTGTGATAACGTGTGTTAAAATTCTTTATCAAATGAAATTTCAAAAACTCTTTCTCATAAATAAATAAGCTTAAATTTAAGGTGGTGCGTTTTCATTGATTGTGAGTACATGTGAATTTGATACCACAATTGCAAACACAAAAATGAAACTTATTCCTCGGGTTCTAAAATTCGTGACTATTATTAAATCATGTTGCCATGTTTGCACCGTGGACATCCGGAACAATTCTAGATGAAACATGTTGATCCGGCAAACAACCCTGAGATTTTAATACATTCGGGAGTCACCAGGAAATATAACCAGGATCGGCTTAAGCCGGGCAATTTTAGAGCAATGCCGGTGTAACGAAGTATTTTGACCCCCATCGAAAAATGACCCCCCGGTCAAAATTCGACGACGTAGAATGACCCCCGGTCATTTTTCGATATCGTACAATGACCCCCCGGTCATAATTCGACGTCGAAATTTGACCCCCCGGTCATAGTACTATGACTCCCCTCATGAAGTGTTTTGACCCCTCCTGAAATATATCGACCCCCCATCGAAAAATGACCCCACCCCTCTTTAGCAATTAACAGCCACAGTTTAACCCATTGGACCCTTGCGACGAGTATATTAGTCATTTACAAACAGTCTACCTAGCAATAGTACATTTGTCCTTTGTAAACCGTGTAGACCCAGATAAGACTAATCCCAAAGGAGCTCTCTGATATGTTTGCAATATATGTCAGTTTTGAAATATATTGTATAAAACAACTTCAGCTAGTCAAAAGTTGACTTGACATAACTAGAAAAAAATTGCATTGTCCACTTGAAGTTTCAGGTGTGAATAAGTTAAAAGATATATAAAATTTAGATGATAAACAAGTCAAAATTCAGACTTCGCCATCGAAACGTACAGTATACTAAATGCTGTTCCCGATGGGTTACGTTAACCTTGTGCCTATCTGTTGGATACTGATGGTAGGGAAACAAGGTGGCTGCGGGTCTGTGGTATAATTCGTGGACAGCTTATTTATAAATAAGTTAAGGTAGTAATTCAGTCATGGAGTATGCAGGCCGGTGGGGCGGGAACAGGCATGGTGTGAATTACTTGAGAAAGTTATACATTACATTACAAGTGTCACCAATTACATTGCTAAAGAGTGTATTATATTACAATTATTATTACGTTTACATTTGTAATGTATTTAATTACAAGTACGTTGGCAAAGTAATGCATTACACCACACATTACATTTTGATAACAGTCAAAAACATTACTGAAAAATAACTAATAAGCATATCATATATAACTGATAGGTTATCATTTACAAGTTCTTTGTCAACTAAATAATCAAAGATTCTAAACTTAAGAATACATGGATGCAAGTTTACAGTTTGAAAAGTCACAGCCTTTTTATAGTGCCCACTGGGTAAGGAAGTATACTTTTGTAAGCAAGTGAGCCCTTAACCCTTTCCTCCACAGTAGCGCCTCAGGCCGCCTGCACCTACATCTGCAAATAAGATTAAGATAATAAAATCCAATAATAGTTTTAATTACAGGCGTCAGCTAACAACAAAATGAGTGTAAAGCAGAAAGCATACATGAGCTTTCTGCATAAAATTCATATTGCTGTATGCATTGTCCTGCCTTAATCACAGTTAAACGTAGCTAATTTGCAAGCTTGCCTATGGAGCAAAGGGTAAATACAGACCAAAAGTTTTGTACAAAGCTCTTTGAAGTGCTTTCTACATATTAAACCTGTTATATGAAATGGCATGTCTTTTTTGCCTGTATATTTCTTAATTGAATTACTGCTAATTACCAAGACAAAATGTATAAATGTTACTGTTGGACATAATATCATTAAAGTTTCAAATACATTGTCTGTTAGATGCATTATGTCAGACCTGATTATTTAACCCTTTACTCCTTAGCCTGTTTCTATTCTTGAAGATATGTGACAATTTATTGAGCGTAGTTTACAGTCTATCAGTGGTACTCCATACCAAAAAACGTTACGTGAACGAGTGCAAATATGTATCCCCCTTTTAAAGAACATGTATTTGTAATATTTACATCGGTCCCAATGACATTCATCATCTAACAATGTGTCGCAACAGAAACATTGCGGCATGTGACTATGAAAATTGATTAGATTATTGACAGTATATTGTACAACATAGAAGCATCCAATGATTTAGGTAATTAGCAATCTGATATGAATTTACCCTCAGGGAGCTGATCGCAACCATGGCGGGGTTATTCTACGACATTGAAAAATGACAATGGGTCTTATTTTGACATCAAATACGGCAATTGCCATATCGGGGCAGGGGTGGCATTCTATGAAATAGAATGATATCAGGGGGTCATTCTACGACATCGAATAATGACCGGGGGTCATTCTACGACATCGAATAATGACCGGGGAGTCATTCTACGACATCGAATAATGACCGGGGGTCATTCTACGACATCGAATAATGACCGGGGGTCATTCTACGACATCGAATAATGACCGGCGAGTCAAACTATGATATCGAATAATGGCCGAGGTGTCATTATACGAGCTAGAATAATGACCGGAGTCTTTCTACGACACTGAATGGTGTGATGTGCAATGAGGCAACATAACACAGCTTCCGATTTTGATCGCTTTTTGTTTGCTTGTTTGTTTGTTTGTTTGCTTGTTTGTTTAGTAAATGCAATTAACTTTACACTCAACATGGTGAACTTTAAACGCACAACATAGCAAGTGTTGACAAAAGACACAAAAGCCCACTCAAAACAACCGACCTGCATTCTTCTTATTTCTTGACAAATGGGATAAGTTCCGACAAATCAAAACATCCTCTATGAAAATATGTTAAGGCATTACTAATAAATACGAATGTTACGCCTTTGATCTTTTTATTCCTCTACTGGAGATAAAAGATCAAATTTATACAGTCATGGATATATACCATAAGAAAATAGTTTCTATATCCTAGCAAATTGTACATTAAAGCAGGCTGAAGTAAAGCAGAATGCGCAATCTGCTTTACTTTTAACCTGCTCTAAGTGGTCATCTGTCTTTAAAGCTAGAAAAAGGCTGTGGGGTAGTTGGTTAAACCAAAGAAACCGCGGCAAGATAGGAAGATTTCTTGGAATGAATGTCAATACGAGCGTATTGTAAATTCTGATCATACGCTTTCTCGGAGACGTGGTGCATGTGTGATTGGGGTTTACTCAGCCTGCTACGTCGAAATTAAATCAATAATCGAACAAGAGTAATGGGTAGATCGTAAATGTATACTTGTAAAAGGGTAAACGGTTCTGGGTTCGATACCCATAAGGTTGTCCATTGATAGGCAGACACACTTACAATTCAATCAATATAATTTATTCACTCAAAACTTAGGTTTAAAACAACTTTAACATATGCCAAACTGACTTTAAACAAAATATCAAGGATTTTTGAAGGGGGGTCATATTTCGACAGGGGGGGGTCATAATTCGACGATGGGAGGTCATAATTCGACGATGGGAGGTCATTCTACGACGTCGAATTTTGACCGGGGGGTCACTTTTCGATGGGGGTCAAAATACTTCGTTACACCGGCACCTGATTTTCTTTCTTATTCAAGTCAGATTTACTCAAACGCACTATTTAATCGAAAACATTCGACCAACCATCTAACTAGTTCTTTATTATTTAAGAGAAATCGATAGTTGCAAAAAGGAAGAACAAGTTTTTAGGTTTCAGTAAGCACGAACAGTTTCCCCTGATTCTTTACGTATTTAGACCAGGGCTCCAGATAAGAGGGAGTAAACTGACCAATTTTCCTCTTATTTTTAGAAACAAATCCGTGTCACTACTCATTAGAATCGTCTCTTCGAGACGATTCTAATAAGTAGTGACACCACAGGGTTGAATGCAAAATATAAAGATTTAAGTTTTTGAAATACATGTACTCCCTTTATCTGGAGCTCCGATTTAGACATATCACGACTTTTATACGGAATGAGTCAATGTTACAATGTTTCATGGACTAAAGGTGTGTCTTTTATTCATTTGACCCTTTTCAGTATCCGTCCTCTCAGCACTGCAGGTCAAAGTAAATGTGTGCCAAATTTCTAAGGTAATGGCTTAAACATCCAGTGTCATTTATGATTGAAGAAACATGTATACTTACGACTGTCAAAATTCGAAAATTTATTTTTCATAGGTTTTGGAGGTATATCGTCCTTCGTCAGCATTTGTTGAGCTAGTTTGGCGGGTCACGTGAAGTATGAAGAGCACGTGATCTAGAGTTTAATAACTCATCATTGTGTTCTATCCTGAACTAGAAAACAAATCTATTCAGTAAGTGTCACATCAGTATAGATAGTTTAGATCCGGATCAGTAAATGAATACACATGTCTTGGTACTGTAGTCAGTCTTGGTAAAGGGAACAAACAAGCAAAAGCAAGGATTATTTTTGAAAAATTTATTATTAAAAACGACATACACTTTTCTCAGTAATTGACCAAATATCGATATATAATAAAATAATTGACCAAATATAGCAAATACAGTGAACCGTATATATACCCAGGAACTGACCCCTTCATTGTCTTCTGATTATAATTGCTCAAATTTAATACATGTATTTAGGTATTTTGGCTTAACAGGATACAATCTGTTTGCAAATAACTATGGTACTCGGGGTAAGGCAGTGCAGGAGTTAATTCCGGGTAAACTGAATACAAAAATGACTCCGATGTTTTCATCTTAATAGCCAATTAATTTTAATTGGAGAGACTGTTTTACATAAAAATTAGTGTATTGAAAATATGTACAAAGTTCTAAATAAGTGGCGAATGAGTACATGTACGTGTACAAATACGTTCGAGCTTAGTGTCTTGAAATCATTTTAATTAAACGGACTATTTTACCAGCATTGCGTTCATTAGAGAATCGCTTGTCAACTCCTTGTCGCGTGTACCCCTGCTTTGGAGACCCACAGGCGTAAGTGACTGGAGATAGACATACAGTGGAGAATCTGTTATTCTTTCTCGTTTAAACGCAAACGTACGCATAATTCTTGTTTATCTTGGTTGCAAACAGTTTGGAGCCTGATCAGACGCCGGGTTACCCGGCGTCTGATCTGGCTTCAAACTGTTTGCACTGCAAATAAAAGTTTTAGCGTAAACGCGTTTATTGGGAAAGAATAACGTTTTCTCCACTGTATCATGTGACGTTGAAGCCACGTAGACCTGTGGTTCGCCCCGAGCAAAAGAACTTGTGGCGAGCGTTTTCGCTAGTGAACACAGGGTAGATTTTACATTTCAATTCTGGTATTCGACTTATGCGAGCTTCATCCAGATTCAAATGTGTGTCATTGACTAGAAGTGTATATGTAACGGGAAATACAGATGAGAATGTTATTCTTCCCCGTTTAAACGCAAACGTACGCAAACGCAAAGCACTAAAACGTAGAAAAGAACAACTTTTGGACAATTCTGATAGTGCTTGTTTATCTTGGTGGCAAACAGTTTGGAGCCTGATCAGACGCCGGGTTACCCGGCGTCTGATCTGGCTCCAAACTGTTTGCACTGCAAATAATAGTTTTAGCTTAAACGCGTTTATTGGGAAAGAATAACAGATTCTCCAATGTACGTAACTCTTTTCGAATAGATACATCTCTGCTAGACCAATTATTAACTCAGCTTCTGATCAGACTCAACATTGCTGGGCAATCATAGAAATCTACGTTATTTACATTTCAAAACCCTGTCATATTCTTCATTATTCGCATTGAGTCTCAATAATACCATATTCGTCACTGATTGTTTCTTGACGACGTGCCTTTTGTGTCATCAAATGCGAAAGTCGACATTTCAATCCTAAACTACATGTACATGTACGTGGATGGTTTTCTACCAACTTCATCAAGCGTATGACCAAACAACCGGGAAAACCCTTTCACCCTCAATTACGTCATAAAGGGCATTTGAAAACAGTTTTGATCTTGATTAGACGCCGCGGCGTCTATTCAGGATCAAACCTGTTTACTACTTGTTTTGAAAATACATTATTATTATTATACCCGATTTATATAGTGCTCTTTTCACACACGAGTTATGCGTTCAAAAGTACATGAATTATATAAATGTACCTACAAAGCGAGAAAAGACAAATAATTACATTTACAATAAACATGAAACATTATAGTTAGTTTGTAAAAATCAACTTTAAAATGAGTCAAATAATTCAAAGATCAATGGCAGTGTAGAGTCGGAGAGTAGTTCACAAATCGTAGAACGAATGTTTAAAACAATACTCTACGTTTTCTTTGGTTAAGTATTGTATAATCCATGGCTTAGTTACTTCCTTAATTTATAACAATAAAGATAAAACTGTCCAAGAATTATACCACAGACCCCAGCCAATTTGTTTCAAAGCGATTGGGAAATCCCTACCAGCAAGATCCACCAGACAGGCACAAGGTCAACAGTACAACTCCAGAACTCCCATTTAGACCCACAGCATCTACAGTGGAGAATCTGTTATTCTCTCCGTTTAAACGCAAACGTACGCAAACGCAAAGCACTAAAACGTATACTGAGCCAAAATACAAACGTCCCACCCTATTACAGGGAAATTTTCTTGAAAGTTATAGATCACCACTAGGTATTGAAACATTCCGAAGTGTCCTAGAAACATTATCCCTAGCAGTCTCACAAACTCAGGCTGCAAATCAGGCTAAACTTAATACTACGTAGACTTTAGTATTAACAGTGACTCAGACTGTTTTTCAAATTTAGACGTTACAATGATAATGACGTCATGTTACGTCTTGACGTTATTTTGAAAACGAAACTAGATTCTTAATGTCAAATGATCATTTTAGTCAATTAGAACAACTTTATTTTAAATATTAATTTAAAATTTGAATATGGTATCAGAGAAGTCTTTTCACAACGTAATGGTGTTGATTTTCTTTACGTTAATATGATTGGTGTTTTTATCTACGGATGAATAAAACCGAATAACACCTATGACGAATCGTTTACCTAAGAGCCGAGGGCGAAAGTGAAAGTAAGACCGTTCGGATTTTCGTGTCATTTGGTGTTTATGTGATAAATAGGATATTAAATTCGTGTTTTTCAGTAATAAATTTATTGAACTCGTTGGATAAAAATGATATGTTGCTCGCCAAGGCTCGCAAAATATCATTTTTATCCAACTCGTTCAATAAATTCATTACTGAAAAAACACTCATTCAATATCCTCTATATATTTTACTATGTACATGTACAGCTAGACCGCGCTTCAACAACACTCAAATCAAGCACTACTATGGTTGTTTAAAACGGGTCAAAACTTAATGTAATGATGAACTAAAGTAATGCAGAAAGCTTTCTGCGTTACTTTTTCCCTGCATTAAGAATTCACCGGATTTAAATATATCCATTCTAATTTATTAGTATTTCTTTATAAAGATCTATACTTTATTGCAATTCATATTAATACTGTAAAGAAAACAACACTGTACATTTGATTAGGATAAAGCCCGGCTATTACATGTACGACAATGCCAGCCTGATTTCAATGTTAGATGTAGATGGATGCTAAAAGCAAGATGAAAGTAAGGCAAAACACCTCCTTTATTGCAGCTTTCTTTTTATCGTTCATCTTGTCTTAAACTGCCATCTGTCTTTACAGTAGAAAAGACATTTTTCTCTCATAATAAAGTTTGTGGTTAAACAAATACATACATGTAGTGTATTTCTATTTCAAACAGTTTGGAGCCAGATCAGATGCCGAGTTACCCGGTGTCTGATCAGGTTTCAAAGTGTTTGCCCCTAGAAATTAAAATGTTACCAATTCAAAAAAGGTTTTATTTATTTATTTATTTGTGCTTATTTTCCTTCACTCTTTTACTGCCAACGGCGCCAAAAGGCGACTTTGCAAACAGTTTGGATCCTGATCAGACGCCGCGTAACGCGGATTCTGATCAGGATACAAACTGTTTGACACTCGTATCGATATGTTTTAAGTCATATTACATTTAATCTTACTTTGAAACGATCTTGCAAACAACAGAAATGAAGCAGACGACAATGAAACGATGCAGGGGTAAAACTCTCACAATTAATTTGGCAACGAAAGAGTTAATAGGAGAGACTTCATTTTCGTTCCCACTGGACAGTGGAGAATCTGTTATTTTTTCCAAATAAACGCGTTTACGCTAAAACTATTATTTGAAGTGCAAACAGTTTGGAGCCAGATCAGACGCCGGGTGACCCGGCGTCTGATCAGGCTCCAAGCTGTTTGCCACCAAGATAAACAAGAATTATCAGAATTGTCCAAAAGTTGTTCTTTTCTACGTTTTAGTGCTATGCGTTTGGGTACGTTTGCGTTTAAACGGGAAAGAATAACAGATTCTCCACTGTAACAACACCTGTACGTGTTCTTTTTATAAAGCGTAATCGCGGTTCTTCACTATAAAATATTGACTAATAACGAATCTATGCAGAAATGACTGTTTCTAAAATATTGACAGATATACAAATTTCCAAAATTTACAGAAATCCCATGAAATATTCTGGGAAAAGAACAGATTCCATAGTTATTAAGAAATTTCTTTCTTCAACCATTCGGCGATATCGTTTCCGTAATTCTCCATCCACACGATGTTCCGCAGGATGAACTCACGTGCTTGGTCCCTGCCACGTGCTCCGGCCCCGGCTTCTGGATACTTCTTGAAAAAATCTTCAACCTGTAGAATACCAATAGAAAGTAAAGCATATACCTGTTTCTATTCTGTATCCAAATTGTTTGCAATGGTTTTTAAATTTACACATACCATATTATGGATTGCATTTGTCACTTATGCATTCCCTATTTACAGTCAAGAAGACGATATTCTATCCCGTTTAAACGCAAACAAAACGCAAACGCATTGCAATAAAATGTGAAAAATGACAACAACTCTATGGCAATTTTAAATGTTGAGTTTAACCTGGATGGCAACAGTTTGGAGTCTGATCGGGTTACCCGGCGTCTGATCATGCTCCAAACTGTTTGCAATGTAAATAATACTTTTAGCGTAAACGCGTTTATTGGGAAAGAATATTGTATTCTCCACTGTATCAGTTAACACATCCTTTGCCCAGCTCAACAAATATACAGTGGAGAATCTGTTATTCTTTCCCGTTTAAACGCAAACGTACGCAAACGCAAAACACTAAAACGTAGAAAAGAATAACTTTTGGACAATTCTGATATTTCATGCTTATCTTGGTGGCAAACAGTTTGGAGCCTGATCAGACGCCGGGTTACCCGGCGTCTGATCTGGCTCCAAACTGTTTGCACTGCAAATAATAGTTTTAGCGTAAACGCGTTTATTGGGAAAGAATAACAGATTCTCCAGTGTAATACAGTAAAGAAGATGCTTGTCTGTCCCGCTTAAATGAAGCTAAACGCAATGTAATAAAATGTAGACCATAACATGTTATTAAATTTTGATGACTTATTTTAATCTGAGCGGCGAACAGCTTGGAGCATTGTCAGACGCCGGGTAACAAAACGTCTGATCTGGCTCTAAATAATTTGCAATGGATACAATTGAAACTATTACCTCTTGAAGTTTGAATTTGGTGTTGAAGTTCTTAACAATGTCGGGTACTAGTCGGCCGAGATACCGTGAACCAAGTGAAAACCTGAAATTAACAAATTGTACTAGTTTGCATAATCCTTTACTCCACAGCCGATTTCTAATTATGAAGGCAGGTGGCCACTTGAAGCAGGTTGAAAGTAAAGCAGAATGTGCCTTTATGTGCTTTAAATAAGCTGGCTTTAAGCAACCATCTGTTACATGTACATGTAGGTTATAGAAAATATTTCATATATTGCATATGAAAGACTTTTCAAAGTAGAGCTATTTTCTTCAGCGGAGAAACAAACTAGAGGCGTAAAAGGCTTAATCATTGAGTATTGGGGTAATAAAAGCATTGTCTATAGGGATCAGGTATGTATCAAAGTTTCTTTCCGATACCCTACTAATATAAGGTGGAAGTCATACAATGTATTCGTTCCCGTTTAACTCATTACTCCATAACATGACTTGTTACAGTGGAGAATTTGTTATTCTTTCCCGTTTAAACGCAAACGTACGCAAACGCAAAGCACTAAAACGTAGAAAAGAACAACTTTTGGACAATTCTGATAATTCTTGTTTATCTTGGTGGCAAACAGTTTGGAGCCTGATCAGACGCCGGGTTACCCGGCGTCTGACTTGGCTCCAAACTGTTTGCACTGCAAATAATAGTTTTAGCGTAAACGCGTTTATTGGGAAAGAATAACAGATTCTCCACTGTAACATGACTTGTTACGACTTAAACCTATTAGTCCACTAAAGAAAGAAGTTCAACTTCCTACAGTCATGAATATGAGCCAAAAAGACACATTCTCTATATCCTAGAAGATGGTAGCTTTAAGCATGCTGAAAGCAGAGCATAATGAGCGTAAATGCGAATTCTGCTTCCTACAGTGGATAATCTGTTATTCTTTCCCAATAAACGCGTTTACGCTAAAACTATTATTTCCAATGCAAACAGTTTGGAGACAGATCAGACGCCGGGTTACCCGGCGTCTGATTTGGCTCCAAACTGTTTGTCATCAAAGTTAGAATCAACTTTCAGAATTGTGAAAAAGTTGTTATTTTTTGCATTTTAGTACAATGCGTTTGCGTTTCGTTTGCGTTTAAACGGGAAAGAATAACAGATTCTTCACTGTACAACCTGTTTCAGAGAACATTACACGATTGGTGTGTGTCCGTTAAATTGATGATTTATATATATCACAGTGGCAAACAGCGTGTACCCTGTCTTAAGCAACACTCTTTGTCAACCCATTTGTGCCGACGATCTCATATATTGGACATGGGCAAACAGTGTAGACTCTTATCAGACGCCGAATATGCGGCATCTCATCAATGTCTACATTGTTTGCCGACAGGAATTTCAAATACATGTATAAAACAAAACGAAAATGAAAATGTAGACGAAGAACCACTTTGATATAAAATTGACTAATCCAATACATAAGCGTGGAATAATCCGTCGGGTGCAAATGGGGTAAAATGACTTCAATTTTTTTAAGTGATCGCTTTAATAAATATGTAATATATCTTTCACTCGAGAAATTGCAAATCGTCAGTTCCAGTTTCCAAATTAGTCTAGTTTAGCTTTGAAACAAAAACTACAGACCTACATGTAAGTATTACAGCAGATAATGGCATTGCGGTGACTGGCTTAAAGCAGGCGGTGAACGGGTTACAGTGGAGAAAACGTTATTCTTTCCCTAAAACTGTTATTTCTATTTCAAACAGTTTGGAGCCAGATCAGACGCCGGGTCACCCGGCGTCAGATCAGGCACCAAACTGTTTGCCACCAAGATAAACATGGATAGTCAGAATTGTCAAAAAGTTGCACTTTTCTACGTTTTAGTGTTTTGCGTTTGCGTACGTTTGCGTTTAAATGGGAAAGAATAACGTTTTCTCCACTGTAACTCATATACATACCCGGAAACGTTTGATGATCTATTCCAATATCGATTTGAGTCTAATCAACTTTTGAATGTTTAGAGTTTTATTTTGCCAGATACTAATTTAAAACGACAGACAGTGCCGTGGCCGTCTGAGCAGGGTCTACATTGTTTGTATAACAAAAGTGTACTCCGCACAGGCACATGTGCACTCTTCAGTTATGACGAGTATACTCATCGCCAGGGCTAAATGGGTCAGGGATAAGTCAAAAAAGGGTCCTGGTATATCATACCTATTGACAAGGTATTCCCAATTTTCTCTGACCCAGTCCCAGGCCAGGCTGTTGCCGACAGGATTCTTCGAGATGTAAGTGACCACGGAGAAGAAGTCTTGAGAACGAATATCAGTGGAAGTCTTGCATAATTCTAAATATCTACAAGAAACAAACACAAACATACAGTAATCGCTAACAATAATCATGCACTACATTGTATAAGTGTTTGCCTCAAAATTGTCAAATTGTCAAAACACTCAATTTATCTTTCTTTCCCAAAATTGAGAAATTATATTTAAAATTTATCAGTAAATGAGTTTGACTCTTTAAAAGAAGAATGCACTACGCGTTGAAATTAGTTATCTCCCGCTCTGGTACTGTACAGTGGAGAATCTGTTATTCTTTCCCGTTTAAACGCAAACGAAACGCAAACGCAAAACACTAGAACGTAGAAAAGTGCAATTTTTGGACAATTCTGATAATTTATGTTTATCTTGGTGACAAACAGTTTGGAGCCTGATCAGACGCCGGGTTACCCGGCGTCTGATCTGGCTCCAAACTGTTTGCAATAGATATAAACGTTTTAGCGTAAACGCGTTTATTGGGAAAGAATACATGTAATGTTTTCTCCACTGTACAGCCGAAACTCGATACCTCGAACTCGCTTAAGGTAATAGTGCAAGGCCATATTGAATTCTGGCTAGTGTAGCCGACTTTGAGGTCAAATGCTACTCATGCTTTACAGAGATGAGTCTCTATCAAAACACACAGTCCAATTCAAAGCATATGTATATGTTCTAACACTGACCCAACTATGCCATCAAAAGCTGCCTCGATAATTATTTACAAGCATTAAATCAAAGGGATTTATTGGGCAAGTGCACCGCACTGTAGAGCAAACAATTCAACAGAAAAACTATGACAAATTGCAACCCGGTTCTTCATTGAGATGACAGGAATGTTATTTTCAAGCATTTCTTTCTGAATAGGTGTTTTGAATATATTTACCACGTGCTGTGAAACAAATCCACCGCCATTTTGAAGCCAAAACACGACATGTATAGTGAAATGTGGTACGAGTATTTTGGATCTCCTACGTTGATCATACACTTTTACTTGCCTTTCTACAAGGCGAGAAATGAGACTACAGCATGCACTTTTCTGATTCCCAGATCAATATTGTTTTTGATTAGATTTCTCTCCTGAAAATCTGTTCGCTTTTGTTTACATACAGGCTAAAAGATAACACCGAATCACTCGTTATGGAAGAAATATAGCATTGCGCTCCAAAACTACTTTCGCGAAAAGATCGTATTTATTTTCTTAAACATGAACGTCATTGTTTTAGATACAATTTTTCTAATTCAGATTCAACTGTTTTAAAGACGTTTTAGATAATTATGTCGTGATTTTTTTTTCATTGCCGAATAACGAATTTAAAATACAAACGACAATACTGACCCCGGCTTTGCGCAAAAAGTACACATTCATACCCTATAGATTATAACATATATGCGAATTAAACAATTAATTTCCAAGCATAAAATCAGAAACGTATGCTAACATTTCCATAGTCGCACTATGATCTGTCTCAAAATCAATAATATAATACATGTAAGATCTAATTATATTGGCGTCAGTTAACGATCTTCGTTCGATAAGGGCGAACTCTCATTGTTGTTAACAAATGGGTTACCTTCGGAAATCTTGAAAATCCCGTGCAAATTGTGTGCAACCACCAGGTATAAATATCTTATCTACGGTGTGGTGTTTGCGTCCGAGTTAAGAATTTTCGCAAATTTCTCTGGAATATTCATTTGAAATATAATCGATATTCCTTCCAATGGGGAATATAAATTTGTTTTGCCTGGGGAAAATAAAAGGGGTTATGGTCAAAGCGTACCATAGTCAAAACATACCGAGTCAAAACGTACCCGTTTTGGTTGAAGCGTACAATGTACCACATAAAGGATATGTACATAGGGGAAACGTTCAATACGGTATTAAGTGACAGTTAATTGATTTTCGCACATTTCATACCTGTAAAATGCGTAATTAGTGTTTTTTACATAAACCTTGGTCGGTTTCACCCATACACCTACTTATCTAGCACACGATGAACAGTTATGGCATGTGCATGCATGTATATCTTATTGTTACATTACATATACTAAGCCAAACTGCCAACGCAAGACCTCCAAATTCCCTTTAATTTTCATATAAGAGCGTTTATTTTAAATCGATGGAAAATATGACACAAAATTATTTAATACTTTTATTTGTGTTTTTAAATTGATGTACTGTCCTCAAAGTTGTTAATATTGGCAACGAATTTTCATTGACACTTCTGACGAATAATAACTATCTATCCAAACGTATCGCTAATTTCTGTTTAACATTCCCCATTGTGTCGGAATTTGCCGGTTCCTCATGATAATTACCAAAAAAGCGTCCGCTATAGAGAATCGTGAATTTCCGTAATCGACATTTTTTAGCTCCCTTCATGCCATTTAGATCTACATCAGTTTGGAATGAATGACGAAAAATGCCACGCCCACATACGAGACAAAAAGTTTCTAATCGCTATAAGTCTAATGAAAAATAAATACCATGTTTAAATCAAACAGACGTCGCGCTGCCGCATAATATGGGGATATGCCATATCCCCATTATATATAATTTAAACAAAGAAGGAACGTACATGTATCTAGTAAGCGTAAATATTTTTGTTGACAGTGCATTAATTGTTTCTATCAATCGTACACAAACATTTTGTCATCAGTTTTCGCGAATTAACGGTAGCACTCAGCGTATTTCAATAGATTTGAAACATATCGCTAATCATTTAGAAAGAAAACATACAGTATAAGAATGACAATCCAATTTCATGACAAAATGCTATTTATTTAAGCATTTTGGTCATGTTTGTACGTCCGTGAATTGATTAGACCAAACATTTTATAAGTTTTCTTTGAATTATGATAGAATTAGCAGAAAGAAATGCCTATGAAACAAGCCATGCTAAAACGTCAAAATATAATGGAGTAAATCCAAATGAAATTCTAATTTAGGATTATGATAGATTTACATCAACAAAACATGTCTGTATACAGGAACATGGGAAAACAGTCCAGACTACAGACCCAGATTTGAGAGATCTTATGATCTAGTACTGCACTGTTTGCAATTTTCTTTTTGAAATTATTATAATGCTTATTCATCATCATGATAATCAGAAAGCAAGTGAGTGTAGGTAAACTGTTTCCTAAACCTCTCTGTCAAACCGTGCATTGAATTTGTTTCAGAGGTTGACTGAGATATTAGTCCTTTTTGTTTCTACCATTTACATACAGATTCTAGCAAGGATTTCTTTATACATCATAGTCAATTTAGTCACACAGCAAAATTGATAAATTTAAAAAACAAAGTTTTAGCAGGCTCTTTATCTTAATAACACCACTGAAAAAATGCTTTAAAGTCACATAGAGAACACCATTTATACATTAAAACTTTAAAAAAAATTGGACACGCGGAAGGGGGTAACACTCTCTCCCGCACCCTCCCCCTGCCCCAGTGCCTTCCAGTTTTTCTGGAGAGAACCCTGGAAATGTAGATCTATTACGGCGAAATCTCGAAAGGTATGGCTCAATTGCTTAAAAACTATATGCTAATACATACATATATGATCAGTATCGACAATGGAAAAGGACAGGTATATAGCTGTGTCACTAGCGAATAGGTGATTTACATTCCCGCGGAGATCATTAATGTAAATATTGAATAGTAATGGCCCAAGAACATTGCCCTGGGGGACACCCGATGGAACTGGGATGGTGGAGGACATGGAAATATTTGCAGCTATTGGCAGATACCTGAGAGAATTGTCCTCTTATGTCATAGTGCTGTAGCTTGATCAGTTATTTTTCGTGATTGACCATATTTAACCTTGTCCGCTTACTAATTCTTATACTTTTCATCCAAGTATCATTACCCTTGAAAAACTATAATTTGTCAATTTTAGCCTTGTCCTATTTGGGACTCGAGACGTTTTAAGCTGAATTGTAAAATCTTTCTGAACATGTTGATATGAATGTGTAAAACCTTGGCCAACTTTGAAAACCGGCTAAATTGGATAAGGCATACTCATTTATAACAAGAACAACACCATTTTAGCCCTGTTTTCTCTGTTACTGAAATAGTTTTCATGGGATTTAGCCAGATTTTCGGACAGTGTTTGCAATAGTTCAGTACTTGTAATGCTGGTAAGAAGGTCACGAATGACCATGTCATATCCTCTTTATCCCTTGAATGATTTTCATTTAACTCTAACTTTTGGCTTTGTTGATACTATGCGTTGAACTTAGGCAGTTTTCTCATTGTGTCTTAATCCTCCTTTTGTGGGATCTTTTCTGACTTGGTCAGTGTACTAGTTACATTTGGAATCCACAATGGTTTGTACAGGTACTATGTAGTATTCATTTGATGTTTTTAACTTTGACAATGTTTGACCACCATACTTTTGAAAGGACTTATTTCAATTACATGTGCTAGCCAATATGGAGAATTGAAATTCTTGGTGATAATGGGTATAATGTCAGACTATATAGTGTTCAAATGGACATTCTAAAGAGAAAATAAGGATTCCTTGCACCTCGGGAACAGTTTGAAAATTACTATGCCATAGATAGTTTTGGAATTAGTTAGCCGCAGATGTTGGTGGACGTGCCCAAAATTTGGTAAATTTCGAGGTAATTTCTTTTCACTTTAAAAACGTTTTTATTAATATCTATAAATGCAAATGAAAAGAGGGATATATTGATCAGTTGTATTGAGTGACATTTTTAGGGGTTGAGCAACATCTGTGCCGTTTTCACCATAAATGCACCGCCACTACTTGTTTTGGTGGCCATCTTGATTTGCACTGCACTATTACCTTAAATCGACATAACCAGTATTTCGTAAGTTTAATTTCGATAACTCGATCTCGCTAAAATCAAACATTTCCATACTTCAAAGTTCAAACGTGGATAGGCCACGCTTTAACTTTGAAATATGGGTATGTTTGATCTAACGCGAGTTCAAATTATCGAGCTTCGACTGTAATTAGTTCTCTGCAAATATGTCAAGTTACAGTGGAGAATCTGTTATTCTTTCCCAATAAACGCGTTTACGCTAAAACTATTATTTCCAATGCAAACAGTTTGAAGCCAGATCAGACGCCGGGTAACCCGGCGTCTGATCAGGCTCCAAACTGTTTGTCATCAAAGTTAAAATCAACTTTCAGAATTGTGAAAAAGTTGTTGTTTTCTGAATTTAGTACAATGCGTTTGCGTTTCGTTTGCGTTTAAACGGGAAAGAATAACAGATTCTCCACTGCAATCTGTTCAAACTTTATGTCAAAGCAACGTCAGCCTCTGATTTAGATGCAAACTGTTTGCAAAAGCCAGTGAGATCGCGATCAACAGGCAAAATGTTAAATTAGTTCTGATTATACTCACTTGTTCAAGATCCATACATATTTAGTATACGCTAATCCAGTCAATAGTTTTATCTGCTCCTGTGGAACTGTCTCTGTTTTATACTTGTTCCACATGAAATCCCAGTCAGTGGCCGTGCCTGCCTTAGACATACCGTACTTGTACACGTATGATCGGATGTTAGGAGATATTCTGGAACAATAAATTAATACCCCAATTTACATAGTTTGTCGAACTTTTATTGTAAGCAAGAATCATAGCTAGGAAAGAACAAGGAAATGACAAGACTAAACCAACCTAGATTTAAGAACAAGAGCGTTAACTATGTAAAAACAAAACCAATAACATGGGTAGGGTTAAATAATAAATAACTAGGTTAAAGCAATAACAATAACTTTGATAGAGCGTAGAACAACCTTCCTTGGAGTTAGAACAAACAAAAGCAGATATATCGAAAATATAAATATCTAGGAACACAAGCTAGAATTTAGTAAGAAATTGATTAAGAACAAACAAAACCGAGTTCAATTTCAAAGATTATGGCTGGGTAAGAGCAATACCTAGTAGGGTATAGCAAGATACGGGTGAAAATTCTGGTCATACATGACGTAACCAGATCAAAGAGCAGAAAGATTATCTAGGGTTGGGGCAATATCTAAAATCGCAATAGAAGAACAAGGACAAAAGCAACATGTAGGACAGTTCAAAATAATAGATAGGAAGAGCAAGACATGTTTAAGCTTGACGATATTGTTAAGCAGACATTCTCTGAAATCTCTCTTAAGCTAGATCTACAATTGTCTTAACCCATTTATGCCGAGTGGATATTTCCATGCTTATAATGTTCGGTGAGTCTATTTTATTAAAGGCTGTCTGATTTAATCTTTTACAGTAATGCCTGTTACATGTAGCAAACAGTGCTGACTCAGATCAAACGCCACGTTATGTGGCGTCTGATAAGCTGGGGTCCGTTGCCTAAACTTTGTACGATAAAAACGGTCGTAAGACAGATAATAAACGTCTCAATTATAATTTATTTCTCCATCTAATCCTGTCTTGCGACATCTCTTTGGAATCGTCTTGAAGTTTTAATTTACGAACGTTTTTGTCAAACGAAGTTTTATGAAACGGGCCAAGTTTGCGATGTTTTCCTATATCCATTTTATGGAACGCTTGACACAAATGGGTCAAACACCAATACACTAGATTTTATGTTACTATAGCAGATCATACGTTGTCCCCTTATCTATCCAATCCCGGAACTTTTGTGTAGCATTTCCTAGACAGTGGGGATCTGTAAATTCACAAGCGAGCTGGATGATTCTTGACCGCATCAAACTGAAATAATGATAAAGGAACACTTCAGTTTATTTAACAACATTTTAAGAATGAGATAATGACTAGAACCGTTTCTATTTGAAAAGGTTTCTCTCTCACTTAATACAATTTAAACCTCTCTACTCATGTACGACCACAAACACGAAATTTAATGCATTGTATAAAAACAGATGACACTTTAAAGCGAGGTTTCAGTAAAACAGAAAGTTCCATAAAGAGCTTTCTGTTTACTGTCACATTGCTTCCAACAGTCACCTGTCTTATACATCTAATAATTAACGTTATCTAGTGGTGGAAATATAAAAAATTCACTTTATAATAAAAATGACTGGAGAGTGATTGTAAAGCAAATTATCAATTGTAAAAATAAAGTGATCATAAATTTGTTGGTGTATGTTGTTTTTGCCTTTTGAACAAAGCATGTTGTTCCATATTTTGTCGGTGTTGTCGTTACTTTTCTCGTCTGTATTTTTGTAAATATCATTTCTGCATTTTAACCAACTGCTATTACCTTTACTTTTACTTGAAAGGAACGGAAAATATATCATATTTAATTCACAGAATGGCTGAAGTTACAGTGGAAAATAAGTTATTCTTTCCCAATAAATCCATTTATGTTAAAACATTAATACTGACTCCAAACAGCCTGTAGTCAGATCATACGCCGTGTATCCCGGCGTCTAAAGGCCAACATCGGCAAAAGAAACTATGAATTTTAAAAATTGAGTTGAATGCGTTTTTGTTCAGTTTCGTTTAACCCGTCTCGTGCTGAATTGTCGTCTTCAAATGTATCGTCTGCAAAAAAGATAAAAATAGTTCTAATGGATTTGGAGCTGTAGAAAAGTTTAACATAAGTGACAAACAGTTTGGATCCCTATCAGACGCGGCGTTACGCCGTGTCTGATCTGGATCCCAACTGTTTGCAACTGTTACATGTAGCCAAGTCGAGCTTAGCATGATCATAATAAGGGTTAAATGGAAAAGAAAAATGCCCGCCTTAACTCGATCCTTCATTCGGATTGCAACATGTATCCATTTCATCCAAATATTGACTTACTTATCAAGATGGGTAGGGCCATCACTCCAAGTCAGGTGGTCCATAACTGGTCGAACTTTCTTCAAAACATATGTCTGCAAACATAATTCAAAACGTACAGTGGAGAAAACGTTTTAATATTTAACATGATAGAAAATGCTTTCTATTACAATGTACAATAAACTACATGTAGATATATGTTAGGTTGTAAATGTGGACTGGTGTAATACAGTACTGAATCTTATTAAATTAACAATTTTTGCGATTCGCTTGCAATTCGATGGCAATTCGCTTGCAATTCGATGACAATTCGCTTGTGAATATTTTCCTACGCAATTAACGTTTTAAGTTTGCCTGAATTGTGTATCTCACCAATATTTGCAAATATGCCTTCGTCAATGTTTTTCGATTCCATTTTTGTCATTACCGCTTCCGAAATATCGCGTGAAACGACTCAAGCACAAGGTTTGCTTTTTGAAGCGCCCGATTCGATGGCGATTCGCTGGCAATTCGATGGCAATTCGCTTGCGATTATCAATTTAATTTAATAAGGTTCAGTACTGTAGTAATGTTATGGCGTTTTAGTTAGTATTTCGAAACATGATCAGGACTGAAATTGATTGACACTCCTACCAATATTAATACAGTCGAATACTTCTTAAAGTAAAGTCAAACTGCTACAGTGGAGAACACGTTATTCTTTCCCAAAAAACGCGTTTACGCTAAAACTATTTTTTCCATTGCAAACAGTTTGGAGCCAGATCAGACGCCGGGTAACCCGGCGTCTGATCAGGCTCCAAACTGTTTGCCACCAAGATAAACAAGAATTATCAGAATTGTCCAAAAGTTGTTCTTTTCTACGTTTTAGTGCTTTGCGTTTGCGTACGTTTGCGTTTAAACGGGAAAGAATAACAGATTCTCCACTGTAAAACAAAACAATTGAAAACTTGAAAGCAGGCGGCAACAATTTTATGCAGACAATATTCTAGCATACGTCATCCCCTTGAAACAATTGTCGTTTACTTTAATTCTCAACATAAGATTAAATATATTTCAATCTCAGAATTATTGAAATAAGTGTGAAACAGTTTAAAACCCTGGGGCCCGTTTCATAAAACTTCGTACGACAAATGTTGTCGTAAGTCAGATTATAAACGTCTCAATTATAATTTATTTCTCAATCTTATCCTGTCTTGTGACATCATTTTGGAATCGTCTTGAAAATACGATTCCAAAGAGTTGTCACAAGACAGGATTATATAGAGAAATGAGAAATTAAATGTATTTGAAAGTTTTGGCTTACGATCGTTTTTTGTCGTACAAAGTTTTATGAAACGGGCCCCAGATCCGTCGCCGTGTAACGCGGCTTCGGATCAGAGTCCAAACTGTGTGCCAATAACCATTATAGATCTACAAGTGCTTAGGACATGAACGGGGCTAAATGGTGCTTGGAAATATTTAGTACCCTCAAGATGTCAAATTGTCCGCTGTACATGAACATGTCTTTCATGTAAGTCAATCCTCTGTAAGCTGAGCTCCACGGCAGATAGTGTAGTTCCTGATCAAGATATTTTGTCAGCTCTAGACCAACCTCGTATTTTAGGTAACCGCCACGAGCCAGGTTAAAAGCGTCGTCTATAAGCCCAGTTCTGTCAGCAGGGTAGGGAACCTGACAAGAGAAAATAAGAATATTGCTAGAGTTATATTTCTTTTCTAACATTTTCCGACCCGTGGATTCAATAATGTTACAGGGGGCCTCCGTGGCCTAGTGGTAGAGTCACTGTGACTTACATCACTAAGCTCCTCACCGCTGTGAGTTCGAATCCCAGTAGGGTCGTTCGGATTTTTCATGTGGGGAAGCCTTCCAGCTGGCTTGCGGAAGGTCGGTGGTTCTACCCAGTTGCCGATTTGTGTCTGAAACAGTGCATAAAGGGCTTCTGGGGTCGTCCTCCACCTGTAATTAGCTGGACGCCGCGATATGACTGAAATACTGTTGAAAGCGACGTAAAATAAAACAAAATTAAAAATCAAAAATCAAATCAAAAATCAATAATGTTACAACCTTCTAGCTGTGCATATGTTTGTTAACCATCATAGCGAGGAGATGTTATTCCTTCACAGTAAAACGATACTAATTGCAATTATTTATGTATTTACATGACCCTTTTCTTAACCCTTATCCTGCGGTAATATCGTCTGCTTCGAAATTGTCGTCTGCAAACATTGTTAAATCTACGCGGCGTCTGATCTGGATCCCAACTGTTTGCAAAAATCAGTAAAGTCGCGACCAGCAGGCAAAGGGTTAACCCTTTCACTGCCAAGTTTGTCGTTGGATTTTTACCCCTCAACGCTTTATTGTCGTCTGTCGTAGTATTGTTGTCTGCAATACACGTTTCAAAGTTAGATTTAAGTTTGTATGACTTAATAAATATTGATCAGATTGTCGAACAGTTTGGGTCCTGTTCAGACGACGCATTACGCGGCGTCTGATCAGGATCCAACATGTTTGCAAACGCGCGTTGAAGCGTCATTGGGAGTGAAAGGGTTAAAATATGGCGAACTTTCTCTTTCCGAGTGGCAAATAAGTGGTCTCTGATCAGACGCCGGGTTACCTGGCGTCTGATCTGGCTTCAAATTGTTATTAATGGACATGTGAGTACAATGTATAAGCATAAACGCGTTTACCGGGGAATAATAATGTCTTCTCCATTGTAAATTAACTTTTAACAGCAATGTCATACTGTGTTGACATCGCGAAAGACGGAGTGTTGTCAGTGTTTAAATCTTTTACTGCCAAATTTATCGTGAGATTTTAATCCCTTCACTGCCATATTTTCATCTGCTTTAATATTGTTGTCTGCTATACCGTTTTTACAATGTATACCTCGTACTTACAATGCATTATTAAAAGCAGTTTTAAGCCATATCATAAGCCAGGTACAGTGGAGAATCTGTTATTCCTTCCCGTTTAAACGCAAACGAAACGCAATGTACTAAAATGCAGAAAATAACAACTTTTTTTCACAATTCTGAAAGTTGATTTTAACTTTGATGACAAACAGTTTGGAGCCTGATCAGACGCCGGGTTACCCGGCGTCTGATCTGGCTCCAAACTGTTTGCACTGCAAATAATAGTTTAAGCGTAAACGCGTTTATTGGGAAAGAAAAACAGATTCTCCACTGTACATGTAATTCGGTGTCTGATCAGGCTTCAACCTGTTCGCCTCTCTGAATCAGATAAACCATCTCATGTATTTTTTTAAAATGAAAAAAAAACAAAACCAAAAACAACATAAAAACAACACCCTGTCACTTTCTACATTTGCGTTTCGCTCCGTTTGCACGAACAAAGAATATTATTTCCCAGTTGTAACAAAGTTTTTCCAATTATACAGATTAGCTTAACCAGCTGCACGAGTTAATGAATTCTCACACCTTACTTTTTATAACACATAGGCGGTTTATTGATGGTGACATTAAACATGTTAACGTTTTTTCAGTCTGCTACAGTGGAGAAAACGTTATTCTTTCCCGGTTAAACGAAACGAAACGCAAACGCAAAACACTAGAACGTAGAAAAGTGCAACATTTGGACAATTCTGATAATTCATGTTTATCTTGGTGACAAACATTTGGAGCCTGATCAGACGCCGGGTTACCCGGCGTCTGATCTGGTTCCAAACTGTTTGCAATATAACTAATAGTTTGAGCGTAAACGCGTTGTTGGGAAAGAATAACGTTTTCTCCACTGTATTTACAGTATACTTACGGCAGTTGGACCCTTCGCTAGTAGGCTTGTAGCAAATCGTCTCCATAGAAAGTCTGGATAGTTGACCCGGTAAAACCCAGTCTCGTTCACGTTAAATTTGATTAGATTTCCCGCAGCGTTCATATTCGTTTTGATGTCAAAGGTTACTGAAAGGGGAGGTCAGAAGTCATGAGTCGTAAAATTGTACATTTTTCTTTATTAAATACATGTAGCACCCTTATTAATGAAAAATATAACAGTTCTGTCACATGTATAACCCTTAACCAAATAGCACAATTCTAGTTTTAAAGACAGATGGACACTTAAAGCAGGCGGAAAATAAGGCAGAATGCGCCTATTTCTTCAGTGTATGCAAAGGTCTAGAAAATCTTATTTTGCCTCGCATTCAAAATATTGATACATGTACGTAAAATTCCAGATATTCTTACTTGAATCCTCAGTCTGTCTGATCCAGTTCCTATAGTAACCACCCATCTCTGTATGATCAAGCTGGACATACCATCTATATCTATAATAAGATGAATGTAAGTGTAAGTGCATCTATTCTGTGTCGGTCATACGGCCATTGAAATAACGGTTTCTCTTCAATGTTATAGTGCGGGGCCTCCGTGGCCTAGTGGTATAGTCACTGTGACTTACAACACTAAGCTCATCACCGCTGTGAGTTCGAATCCCAGTAGGGTCGTTCGGATTTTTCATGTGGGGTAGCCTTCCAGCCTTGCGGAAGATCGTTGGTTCTACCCAGTTTCCGATTTGTGCATGAAACAGTGCATAAATGGCTTCTGGGGTCTTCAATTAGCTGGACGTCGCGATATGACTGAAATACTGTTAAAAGCGACGTAAAATCATAACAAATCAAATCAAATCAATGCTATAGTGACCATGAACCCTTTCTCAGCCATGGCGTCATCAACTTTGAACAATAATTAGTGTCTGCTTTCATTTCTCAAATTAACGCGGCATCTGATCAGGATCCAAACTGTTTGACAACTGTTTGGAATTTCTTGAGTCATACGGTCTTAATTTTTAACTTTGAAACGACATTGCAGACAACAAAATTTAAGCAGACGACAATGAAACGATAAAGGAGTAAACAACTTGGGAGTGAAAGGGTTAAAATACGTCATCTGTATCATTTACATTCTATCAAATTCTATCAAATTCTATCAAAGCATATCCTGACAAACAGTTCGTATCATGATGGAAGGCTGCGTGAATTGGCATGTAATCGGGATCAAAACTTTATAAAACATTTATCATAAAATCAGTCAGTAGCGTTGCAAAAATGTACGTCTTATACGACGTCACGATCACCTGTAAGGAGACTCAGTTTCATTGTACTCCATGTTTTTGTCGGCGAGGAACCTGCTCTGTGTGGCGGTGACGCGGGACAGGGCACCTCCCGTCTCTGTGAACTTTATGTTGATGTAGGGCAATCCCATCTGCCTTGTCCACGTGTCCATCACCTCCTTCACACTGTAGCCAGCAGGCACCTAAAAGTGAAGGATGGATAGAGCTAGATTATTATTTCTCAAACAAATTGGTTGCCCTAACTCCTTATACTGCGGTAGAATCGTGTCAGACCTAGAAGTGTAGGATGGGTAGAGCTAGATTATTATTTCTCAAACAAATTGGTTGCCCTAACTCCTTATACTGCGGTAGAATCGTATGCTTGGAAATCTGTCAGACCTAGAAGTGTAGGATGGGTACATGTAGAGCTAGATTATTATTTCTCAACAAATTGGTTGCCCTAAATCCTTATACTGCGGAAGAATCGTATGCTTGGAAATCTGTCAGACCTAGAAGTGTAGGATGGGTAGAGCTAGATTATTACAGTGGAGAATCTGATATTCTTTCCCGTTTAAACGCAAACGTACGCAAACGCAAAGCACTAAAATGTAGAAAAGAATAACTTTTGCACAATTCTGATAATTCTTGTTTATCTTGTTGGCAAACAGTTTGGAGCCTGATCAGACACCGGGTTACCCGGCGTCTGATCTGGCTCCAGACTGTTTGCACTGCAAATAAAAGTTTTAGCGTAAACGCGTTTATTGGGAAAGAATAACAGATTCTCCACTGTATTTCACAACAAATTGGTTGCCCTAAATCCTTATACTGCGGCAGAATCGTATGCTTGGAAATCTGTCGGCACAGTTTGTCAACATAGATATATGCTTTTTATAATTGTAGTAACCTTAAAACGAGTGAAAAACAGCTTTGATCAGTGATACGCGTCGTCCAATCTGGAACAAAGCTGTTTGCAAATACGTACAAGTCTAATCTACTTAGCGCCTGACTTATTTAAAATTTCCACATTGATAAAACTCTGCTGCTGGCCAGCTTTTCATTTTATCCAAATTTTGTCAGGGTTTACCCCTCCTGCAATCTAATGAGCCATACTAGACATAAATATAACTCTGTGATAATAAAATTATTTATACAATCCAAATGGTAAGGTACTGTACCAGCAGATTAGTTCTATCTGTGATATATATTTTCCAACCCATTGTTTGCATCGAATGTTCTATTTTTAGCTGCTATATCTTTGTTATAATTATACATATGTTGTATAGTCGGTTCAAAAGCCTTTATGGTTTATCTTGTCTTTTGTATGTCTTGCCGACTGAAAATAAAATTTATCTTATCTTATCTTATCTGGATTCAATCTAAATTCACAAATAAGAGTCCAGTCGAGATCGACAAGATAAGGCTAAAAGAGCTGGTATTTATTGCAAACATTTTTTAGCCAGATCAGAAGCTATTAGACACTAAACATTTCAATTTTTATTTTTATTGCACTGCGTATTCTGTATATACTAAACAAAAACGTTAAGGAATTGATAAAGCTGCGAGTTTTCATAACTTGAAATTCAGTTCCTTTGAATGTCGCATGACATTCCAACGGTAGCCACAAAGATGAGAATATACTAAAACGAACACCGCATGCGAGTGCTAACGCTCGTCTGTTGTTTCATGCGATATTCAAAGGAACTGAATTTCATGTTATTGTTTCGCACAAAAAAGAAGGACTACTTTGTAGACACTAATTTTGCGAAAAATTATTTTGACCCCGCTTACTTGGCATAGTGCTACAGCACGTATATAAGTGATATCAAACTAAATGAAACATTTTTTTCAAGCCATGAAATGTATCTAATTATATAAGTAAATATTTGATAATGGTTTGTTTTGGTGTCATTTTGTTTCATGGTTTCAGGGAATTCCTTTACTTTCTTGTTGATTATATTAGTTTCGTTTCCGTTTAAATGCGGAAAATAGCCTAATCAACGCTTCAAACACTGAACCTTAGCGATACAGTGGAGAATCTGTTAATCTTTCCCGTTTAAACGCAAACGAAACGCAAACGCATTGTACTAAAATGCAGAAAATAACAACTTTTTCACAATTCTGAAAGTGGATTTTAACTTTGATGACAAACAGTTTGGAGCCTGGTCAGACGCCGGGTTACCCGGCGTCTGATCTGGGTCCAAACTGTTTGCATTGGAAATAATAGTTTTAGCGTAAACGCGTTTATTGGGAAAGAATAACAGATTCTCCACTGTACATGTAGGACTGGAACAATAAAACAATCGAAAATCTTACAATTTTATATTCTTATTATCGATAAATAATAGACAGTCCGAAATAAGGCATTTTCTTTTCAACTACAAAGATATTTATTTTTTGAAAAATCGTATTTACTGCAAAATACAGTGGAGAAAACGTTATTCTTTCCCAATAAACGCGTGTACGCTAAAACTTTTATTTCCTATGCAAACAATATGAAGCCAGATCAGACGCCGGGGTACAGTGGAGAATCTGTTATTCTTTCCCGTTTAAACGCAAACGCAAGCAAACGCACAACACTAAAACGTAGAAAAGAACAACTTTTGGGCAATTCTGATAATTCTTGTTTATCTTGGTGGCAAACAGTTTGGAGCCTGATCAGACGCCGAGTTACCCGGCGTCTGATCTGGCTCCAAATTATTTGCACTGCAAATAATAGTTTTAGCGTAAACGCGTTTACTGGGAAAGAATAACAGATTCTCCACTGTATCCGTGGTCTGACCAGGCTCCAAACTGTTTCCACTTAGATTAAAATGAAAATTAAGAATTGTCAAAAAGTTTTCAATTTTTCCATTTTAATGCAACTTGCGTTTGCGTTTTGTTTGCGTTTAAACGGGGAAGAACAACGTTTTCTCAGCTTGGAGAAGTTTGGAGAAGTTGAAACAACACATACATGTACATGTATAATGGTCATCACAATATACGTACATTACTGAAAAATGCAATTAATAAGTAACAGAAACCCCAACAATAAGACCACTAAATCGAATGAGTTTTGTTCATATTGGAAACAAGTAGAAGCTTAAAGCACGATATCACGCTACATTGTAACATTCGGTAATACAGTGGGGAATCTGTTATTCTTTCCCATTTAAACGCAAACGTACGCAAACGTAAAACACTAAAACGTAGAAAATTCATCTTTATCTTGGTGGCAAACAGTTTGGAGCCTGATCAGACGCCGGGTTACCCAAACTGTTTGCAGAGAAAATAATAGTTTTAGCGTAAACGCGTTTATTGGAAAAGAATAACGTTTTCTCCACTGTAAAATGGGGGTTAACCCTTTCACTCTAAATGACGCCAAAAAGCGCGTTTGCAAACAGTTTTGATCCTGATCAGACGCCGCGTTACACGGCGTCTGATCAGGATCCAAACTGTTTGACACTCGTTTTAAAATTTATTCAGTCATACTGCCTTAAATTTAACTTTGAAACAATATTGCATACAAAAATATTGAAGCAGACGACAATATGGCGACAATATGGGGTAAATTCTCACAATAAATTTTATCATGAAAGGGTTACATTGTAACTGTAGTGTGGTTATGAATAGTATTTTATACCTGTCCCAACTCCTCCCACAAGTCAGCAGTAGTTGCAGTGGACCATTCGTACTTCAGTAGGTATTTGTTGATACCTTGAAAGAAAGCCGTACTTCCCATCATCTCTTGCAGCATACGTATCACTGACGCGCCCTGCTCAACACAGACAGACATGTATACAGTGGAGAATCTGTTATTATTTCCCAATAAACGCGTTTACGCTAAAACTATTATTTCCAATGCAAACAGTTTGGAGCCAGATCAGACGCCGGGTAACCCGGCGTCTGATCAGGCTCCAAACTTTTGTCATCAAAGTTAAAATCAACTTTCAGAATTGTGAAAAAGTTGTTATTTTCTGCATTTTAGTATAATGCGTTTGCGTTTCGTTTACGTTTAAACGGGAAAGAATAACAGATTCTCCACTGTATGCCTTAATCAAACGCACTTATATGATTAATCCAACTTTTAAAATACAATCAAAAATACATGTACATGTGAGTTAACATTTTCTCTCAATTTTTAAAAACAATCTTCCTTCGGAATTCCTGCAAATAGTCGTTTGGTAGATTTTGCTGCCCTTTTGTTTCTTTAGAAAGTGTGTGTTTTATCTGCACGTTCGTGAAGATGACAAAATTCTTTATCACTTTTAAGGGTAAATATAGCTTTTTTGCGGACCCGCGCATGCACCCCTTTTAAGCAATTGAATAATCACATTTTAGTAAGGTATAAATTATTGAAAATAAAATGTTTCAAACGACATTTTAAAATGACAAATCTTTATCACCCAATCTCCAAATGCTGTAATGTGGTTGCTTATAGTGGAGAAAACGTTATTCTTTCCATTCTAAACGCAAACGATACGCCATCGCATTGAATTAAAATGGAAAAAATGAAAGCTGTTTGATAATTCTAAATTTTCATTTTAATCTGAGTGGCAAACAGTTTGGAGTTTGGCTCCAAGCTGTTTGCAATTGAAATATTTGTTTTAGCATAAACGCGTTTTTTTGAAAGAATAACGTTTTCTCCACTGTATACGAATGGTATCGGAAAAACAGTTAGTAGAAAATGTTAGAAAGTGAAAGCTTACTCCCTCTTTATGTTTAAGTTGCTCAAAGGAGGAACTTGCATGGATACATACAGTCTCTGTGTACTCAAATTTTGTATAAAAAAGATAGAGCTAAGTAGTGTTACATTACTGTTTACATGTACACCTAGCCGGCCTATGTTTATGAGGTCAATATGGTTGTTCAGAGGAGAAAATGTTATTCTTTCCCGTTTAAACGCAAACAAAACGCAAATGCATTGCAATAGAATGCAGAAATGACATTTATTTTACTATTCTAATACTTGATTTTAATCCGAATTCAAACAGTTTGGAACCTGATAACACACCGGGGTTATCCGGCGTCTTATCTGGCTCAAAACTGTTTGAGCATAAAAGCGTTTATTGAGACAGAGTCACTTGGTTTCCACTGTAATTGTTTACTTGTATTTGTGGCTAACACGTTGAGTGCCATCACTGACCCGTTTCTTGAAGCTTTTTACGATATAATCCGAAACTGAGTGTCAAATAGCTTGGAGCATGATACTGTTTGGAGCTTGATGATGTTAAAAGCCTTGTTATACATATTGCTTAAACATGGTGAGGGTAATGCACATTCAGGAAATATCTGCTTTACCTACGTCGTTCGTATGTTAAGTCTTCACACGACTCAATTATAATTAGTGACACGTACATGCTTTACAGTGTATGTATTACAATATACCAGTTTGGAAGACATGTGAGCACAAAAGGCATGTTGAGAGTTAAGCAGAATGCGGCTTATGACCCATTCTGCTTGATGTTCAACCTGCTTTAAGCCACAATCCGCTAGGAAATATAAATATTTGTATATTTGTTATGTTGCATATTCATGACTTTATCAACTGGAATTATTTTCTTCAGTTGAGGAGTACATGTACATTAAAGGCGTAAAAATGCATAATCATGGAGTTACAGGGGAGAATCTGTTATTCTTTCCCAATAAACGCGTTTACGCTAAAACTATTATTTGCAGTGCAAACAGTTTGGAGCCAGATCAGACGCCGGGTAACCCGGCGTCTGATCAGGCTCCAAACTGTTTGCCACCAAGATAAACAAGAATTATCAGAATTGTCCAAAAGTTGTTCTTTTCTACGTTTTAGTGCTTTGCGTTTGCGTACGTTTGCGTTTAAACGGGAAAGAATAACAGATTCTCCACTGTAATGGGTTAAACCATTTGTGCCTATGATCCGATATATGGGACATAGGCAAACAGTGTAGACTCTGATCAAAATCTACACTGTTTGCTGATAGGAATTTCAATATAAAACAAAATGAAAATGAATTTTTTTACCAGGAATCCCTTTGATAAAAAATGGATTAATCCAATACATAAACATGGAAGAATCGACTGGGCGTAAATGGGTACATGTAAAACGTGATTACGTTACCTTGCTGTATGATATAGCATCAAACACCTCTGTTATCTGGTCAGGATGGCTAACATCAACTACAATAGGGTGGGAATTAACCCCGGCGTCAGTCACCATAACAGGCATGACGTCACCAGTCACCATCTGGTCAAGCTAAAATAAAGTACAGTGGACAGTTGAGAAGAATTGATTATTTCCCAATAAACGCGTTGATGCTAAACAATTATTTCCATTGCAGACAGTTTGGAGCCAGATCGGACGACGGGTTAACAAACGTCTTATCGGGCCCAACACTGCTTGCCACTCTGATTAAATTGAAAAGCAATCATTTTCGAGAAGCTTTTCTTTTCTATTTTGTATTGCATAGCATCTATAGTTCTGTTAAACGAGAAAGAATAGTGTATTCTCCATTGTTTGAATATCATATATGTTCGAAGTGCTGCATTTGCAATGTTGTTTTATTTACACTGTTTTACATTTTCGACAAGAGTACATGTATCTATTCAAAATAAAACGTTTGCTACAGTAGTAAAGACCTTATTTCCCGTTGAACCCTTTCGCTGCTTTACCCCGAGTACAATGACAAGCGAGGACGCCACTATAGTATCATTCCTACATTAACCCTTTAACCCATAGAAGCGCCTTTTAGCGAATATGATATATTCCTCCGCAGAAGAAAATAGTTCCAATTTAATCAATCATGAATAATTATTGGGAATAGTTTCTATATTCAAGCACATAATAGCTTGAAGAAGGCTGAAAGTACTTTTAACCTGCTTTAAGTAGTCATCTATGTTCAATACTAGAAATAAGCTATCAGGTAAGGGATTAGAGTGCGTTATTGTAAGGCAATCTGACACAATTTTGATGTACAATTCTTGCATAAAATATATGAACGAAATACAGAGATAATTTGTATACTTACAGTTATTAACCCGTTCACTGCCCTTACCCAAAGTACATGTACAATGATTATTTCAAAATAGGTTGGATAATGATCAGCCCCCGCGCAACTTCTGATCAGAATCCAAACTCTTTGACACTCATTTCATTATTTCTTAAGTTAAAATAACTAACATTTAAATTTGTTAAATAAAAGCAGACGACAATTGTTTCAAACGGATTACGTCACGACCGTGGAGGGATAAACGTGATTGTTCAATCCCTACGGAAAATATAGCGTGGGGTATAATTACATATCGGGGTCCCGCCGTCATGTCGTTTATTTTCTATAACTCATGAGGGAAATTATAGCTGGTATAATAGTTTGAAGGACAAGTGGTGAACACTATATTTGTCGAATTCTTTAGATTAATATATCATATTTGCAATCACGCAGTTACAAGATGCCGACGTATTTTAACCGTTTCACTCTCAATAACGCTATAAAGCGCATTTGCAAACAGTTTTGATCCTGATCAGAAGCCGCGCAACGCGGCGTCTGATCAGGATCAAAACTGTTTGCCACTTGTTCTTTAATTACGTCAATAAATTCTTCCAATAATCTAAGTTTGAAGCGATATTGCAGAAAACAATATTGAAGCAGACCACAATATGGCGGTGAAGGGGTTAAAACCTCACGATAAGTTTGATCATGACAGGGTTAAGCCCTAAATTTCTATGCTGTCAGCTGTTTAAAGCATGTCTGCTTTCTTTAATTTATCAAATTCAAAATTTAGGTAAATCACTAAATTTATCGCGTACTGAGCAATCTAAACAATATACAATTACAATGTAACTCTTGTACAGTGGAGAATCTGTTATTCTTTCCCAATAAACGCGTTTACGCTAAAACTATTATTTCCTATGCAAACAGTTTGGAGCCAGATCAGACGCCGGGTAATCCGGCGTCTGATCAGGCTCCAAACTGTTTGTCATCCAAGTTAAAATCAACTTTCAGAATTGTGAAAAAGTTGTTATTTTCTGCATTTTAGTACAATGCGTTTGCGTTTCGTTTGCGTTTAAACGAGAAAGAATAACAGATTATCCACTGTACCCGTAATGAGTGAATGGGTTCACGATTATAGAAATTGTAACCTTGAAGACATTTGTTAGATTTTAAATTCATATATCCAGCATTTCCTTCACAAAGTTGAAATATTTATTTCGTGTACACTATAATTACTTTATAAATCTCAAATTGAGGTTTAACGTTTTCAATTTCATATTTCAATTCAACCTTAAGAGCGCTACAATGTTAGATCTAACTACTACATGTACATGACAACTGTTGAAACAGTTTGCAATCAGATAAGAAGCCAAGTTACCCGGCATACCTTTAGATTCAAACTGCTTTAAACTGTAATGCTATCATGCAAATGACATGTCAGATATATATTCGTACTGCAAACGAATGATTAAGCAGCCTAGAGCTATAAAGGTTACAGTGGGGAAATATAGGATCTGTCATGAGTCGATGTTTAAGACAAGCTGATCTCAAACGAGTCTAGATTTGAAATGCTATTAAGCGAGCCTTGGCGAGCTTAATTACTTTTCTATTCTAGACGAGTTTGAGATCAACTTGTCTTAAAGATCGACGAGTCACAGATTCTTTTTCTCACATTACCAACGATTTAAGCTATTTCTAAAGCAATATGCATTTTTTGGAACCCCGGTGACTTTAAAACGCGGTTATAAATAGTGACGTTATGGTGACGTCATCAAAATGATCTCACACATGTTTGAGATAAGGAAATTATTCATCGTTGTTCGCTATAGAAAAAAGGGTACATGTAGTTATGTGAGAAAACGTTATACTTTCCTGTTTAAACGCAAACGAAACACAAACGCATTGCAATAGAAACGTAGAAAATGAAAATATTTTGGCAATCCTAACTATTGTTGGAACCTGATCAGACGCCGAGTACCCGGCGTCTGATCTGGCTCAAAACTGTTTGCATTGGAAATAATAGTTTTAGCTTAAACGCGTTTATGGGAGAGAGTAACGTTTTTTATCCACTGTAATACTGGCCTGATAAAAATTCCGAATCTATCTAACCTAGATTCTATCAATTCTATAACTACTACTTGACAGCGATACATTAATATACCCTTAAAATGCCAATATCTTCATAGTAAATACATATGTATTTGCAATCAATTTCGAGACGACCAATTCAAGACGCCGAGTAACCCGACGTCTTATATGGTTTTGAACTGATTGACAAACGTATTGTATTTTTCTTTTTCTAAAAATGCATTTAAATGTTGTGAGAGTTTTTCGCAGACAATAATTTTGAAGTAGACGACAACTTTATCATGATAGGGATTAATGTTTCTGCTTTTGACATTTCATCAGATGAAAACGTACAGTGGAGAAAACGTTATTCATTCCCAATTAACGCGTTTACGCTAAAAGTGTTATTTCTAATGCAAACATTTTGGATCCAGATCAGACGCCGGGTAACCCGGTGTCTGATCAGGCTCCAAACTGTTTGCCGTCAAGCTTAAAATCAAAATTCAGAGTTGTCATAAACTTGCTATTTTCTTCATTTTAGTGCACTGCGTTTGCGTTTCGTTTGCGTTTCGTTTGCGTTTAAACAGGAAAGAATCACGTTTTCTCCACTGTACACTATGAGAACATTTGAAATTAAAACAGGGAAGACATGTGATGATTTCAGTAGTTAAATGCCTCAGTTGTAATCTTCTGCACGCCACGTAACTTACGTCTGCAAATTTTGTCGCCTGCATCACTTCACAGATGAGACTCAAAAGGACCTTTCTGTCATACAATATAACCAGAGTGTCAAACGGTTTGGATCCAGATGAGACGCCGAGTTACTCGGCGTCTCATCTGGATCCAAACCTTTTGCAACAGTTTTCACGAATTCTACAGCAGCATTCAGAGGGTTAAATAACGTTTTTGTTTTTATTTTGATTAAAAGCGAAACGTTCAACAGCCTTCCAAACAGATGGTGAATTAATGAAAATAGTTTTCTGTTGAAATTTTAAAATAATGGTAGTTGTGTACTTCTGTCATGGGTATTTAAATTGTATTATCATATAAGGTAACACGAACAACATCACTGGATCGAAATTAGTCTAATGTTTTTGATCGCAAAATATCAGTCAAAACCTTAGGTTAAGATTTTGATGCTCTCAAGCTTATGAATATGTATCAACATGTTGTCGTCGACCTTGAACCCTAGTGACGTGTTTATGTGCTCTTTACAAACAATATACATGTGAAGAGCACAATTACTCAATGTAAACAGTGTAGAATCCAGATCAGAAGACCCGTACAGAATCTCTCTGATGAGGGTCTTCTGTGTTTTTTCATATTATAATATACTGTAAAACACCCTAAATAGTAGAAAATAGAATACAGCTGAACTTTGATATCTCGAACTCGGTTAGGTCGAACATACACGTATTTCAAAGCCACGTTTTAACTTTGAAATTCGGATATGTTCGACTTAACCGAGCATGAAATAATGCAATTCATGTGTCGACAAATCGGGTAGTTCGAATTAAGCGTGTTCGATATATCGAAGTTCGACTGTACTGAATCCTATCACTGCCTTATCACGAGTGCAATGGTAATAGTTTGGCTCCTGATTGAATGCCGCGCAACGTAGCGTCTGATCAGGATGAAACTGTTTGACACTTAGTTTTATATATTCAAATTCAATTCAAATTCAAATTCCTTTATACATGTACATGTATGTAGTCAAAATACCTAAAATGTAAATTTGAAAACATAAAAGCTGATATCATCATGGCAGTGAAGAATTAATTTAAAACTGAAATTAGTCATTTGAAGTTACATGTACAAGGGTCAATGTGTTACTAAATGCTAATGCTTATTTGGTGTGTTTGGTATTTGCATAGACTTTGATTGTATTGACCAGAGCTCGAATCCGGACACTTGATGAACACGCTTTCGCCTTGCATTGAGTAATGTTTTCATTATTATACTAGCACTGATCTAGATCCAAACAGTTTGACACTCGAATTTATGCTTATTTACTTAAAAAATATATTAATAAAAATTTAACACATTTTGCAGACGACAATTTCAAAGCAGACGATATCAAAGCCGCGTGAAGGTAAGGGTTAAACGCTATTAGACTTAAAAGTAAATTTAGAGTAGTACTTTATACGTAAGTGTACGTTACCTGTAAACTCTTATCCCCTTCACTGCCTTACCTTTTTGGAAACAGTCTTGATCCTGATAAGACGCCGCCTGATCAGAAGCTAAACTGTTTGACATTCATTTCAATATTTCTTCAGTCAAAATAGTAAAAATGAAAATTTAAGAAATAAAAGCAGACGACATTTGTTTAAAATTGTTGACGTCACGGCAGTGAAGGGGTTAAAGTTAGCAACCGTTCAGCATAATTCTCCAATGGTGAGCTATATTGCCTTAATTAGCTTTTTTCATTACATAAAACATTCAAAGTTGCTTGATGTGACTATATTTACTGACTCTATGAGATTTCTAATACAGTTACATATGTAATAGAGGTTGGCTCGATAATATATCAAAAACACAGAGTTGCTTTGCGCACAATTAAATCCTTAATCTAAGTACCATTTCCCAGGCAGGTTCCGCCTCGTCTACTCCAAGGTACTCGACAAAACTGGCAAATCCTTCATTGAGCCATAGATCATCCCACCAGTCCATCGTCACCACATTGCCAAACCACTGCAAGAGAAATCACCAGCGTTCATTTAACCCCGTCACTGCCATGACGTCATCAGCCTCAAAGATTTGTCGTTTGCTTTTATTTTTTAAATTTAAAATTTAGGTATTTATGACTTTAGGAATATAAAATTGAGTGTCAAACAGCTTGGTTCCTGATTAGACGCCGCGTCACGCGGCGTCTGATCAGGATCCAAACTGTTTGCAAATAACCATTATACTCGGGGTAAAGCAGTGAATGGGGTTAAAACAAACACACAGTATCATCAGCATACAGTCGAAGGGGCCACTGCATTGCTGAACAACTACAAGAGAAATAATTGGCGTGGAATTCCACTGTACATGATATGTAATATCGGCAAAAAGTAAAAAGAAGAAACAAGAATGGTGGAATTATATCATAAACCATGCAGTAACAGCAAAAAGTAAAATTGGGTTACTGTATTGCCGAATCACTATTAGAGAAATAATAATTGTTAAAATATAGCATCAACAATATATCATCAGCAAAAGGTAACTCGTCCCTTCACGTCATCGTTAAAAATAAGACATAAGAGTGCTTAGATCAGTGTACATGTATGAACATGTCAAATCTTGTGTTAAATTGTATTACAATATGGATTGTATTCTGAATCTTTCAATGTATCACTTGGCCTGAAACAGGGGGTACATTTGTAGTTCCTAAATAGTGTATAATAACGTTAGGCTTAGCATGTATAAATGTAATCATACATGTATGTACTTCTGAAAATAAATATGTTTAAACTGAACAGGGGGGTACTTCTCTCGCAGATCTTGTTTATCTTTTTGTATCAATGATGTACATTGTAAGTGACAATTAAGACTTCAGTAGCCTGACTGGTATTGATATTCATTGTTTGTCCATGTGTATGCTCTGTGCTGACGGCATAGCTTTGTTTACTACCGATCCAGTTATTAAGCAGACATATTAAATACTCAGCGGAATGGGGGTTTAATGATCAATACTAAGAAAACTAAAGTGTGTGTTTACAAAGTCGAAAAATTAACAGTAATGTTTATGATTGGTTCATTAATGATAAAAAAATCGAGGTCGCCGAATCGGATGATGCAAACTCCATATTAGCCAAATCGTTGGATTATAAAAAAATGTTTATGGTAATATGAAGTCTTAGGAAAATCGTTTAAAAATTATTTTAGATAGGTTTGGTCTTGTGTACATGTGGAACACTTTTAGAAGTATTTTGTCAGCACTGATAATACTTCAGCAATGAATCCATGACAAGTACATGTATATACAAACATAGAATACATAGTCAAATAATGCATCTAAGCTTGACTTTTATAGAATATTTAATACTAAGTTTCTTTATGAAACCTTCTTACAATTTCTTGAAAACGAAAGGCTACGCAAACAATATACATGTACTAGTTTTCCAGTACCAACCTATAAATTAGAAATAGAGTTTGATAGAATTGCTGGTGAGACATGAACGTTTCTGCAAACGTTGTACAAGTGATGTAGTTGAATCTGAATAGCATATTTTACTATGTTGCCAATAATATTCTAGCATTCTTCATGACCGTTTGAAAGTTGAAAGAAGCATGCCTTCTTTTAACAAAAGGACCATAATTAGATCAGCTAAATATATAAATAAAGTTTTTCATAATCGTAAACAGTCCCCGACGCATTATCTGCACCATACCATAAAACAGAAACTAGATTGTGATTGATATGTTTGGTATATGTTTTGATTGTTTGGTGAATGTTTATTGTGTGTACTTGTTCTACATTGTATATAGTTTATGTTACGTTCATTTATGTTAAGAAATTACTTTGATAATGATGTATTTAGTAATATCAGGTATTTCTGTATGGTAAATGTCGAAATACATCGCAGTAAGCTGATTGTTAATAAAACTGAAACAATATCTGTCGATAAATTCTACTCTACTGCAATTGTCAGATTCAGCTGGAACATATATTTCAAAACAAACAATGTTTCATATAAAATGAGTATAGTGAGGCCCTCAGTCAACACGCTTAACATTTACAGCCAGAGTAAACGCTGTTGAAATAGTGTTAATATGATATTTTATAATTATGCTGTTTACTACGGTATATATGCAAAGTGTTCTTACACTATCATAATTTAAAAGGATGATATTTTCAGTACATAAGGCAGCAAACCAATATGTTAGGGAAGTACCAACCATAGAAAAGTTTGTTTTTTATGTTAAAGAATGTTGAGCTGCTGAAAGAAAGAAAAGCCCATGTAAAAAAGTAAGCTACTATAAGAGCTTTATGTTTTACACTCATCTTGTTTGGCGTAGCAGCCTCTCTGTCACAACATTGGTTAAGATGGTCTTTAGGCAGACATAAGTATTTAACTCTATTGCCGTTTTTGGCGACTTAAGTTGATTTTCAAAAACAGTTTGGATACAGATCAGCGTCTGATCAGGCTTCAAACTTTTAGGTTTTGTTAGTGATATTACTTCGACAACACTCCTTTAAACTCTTATCGTTCTTTGCGAGACATGGATAACATTGGCAAACATATTAAATCCAGATCAGACGCCGCGTCACGCGGTGTCTGAACTGAATCCAAACCGTTTGTAACTCCTGTTAAACTTTTTACCGTTTGAAACAGCATAAAAAACTTGATGTGTTTCGTAGACGAAATATTCGAAGCAGACGACACTTCGGCATGATAAGGGTAAACTCACTTTGATCAGGGTCCAAACTGTTTGCAACTCGTATTAAAATAAATCTATAAATTTTCAGATACCTGCATGTCCACACTTTATTGTATTGCTTTGCGTTTAGGTTACGTTTATAGGGGGAATGAATAACGTCTTCTCCTCCACTATACAGTGGAGAATACATTATTCTTTCCCATATAAACGCGTTTACGCTAAATCTATTATTTCCATTGCAAACTGTTTGCTAATCAGATTAAAATGAACGTTTAGGATTGTCAAAAAGTTGTCAAAATCTTCATTTTATTACAATGCGCTTGCTATTCGTTTGCGTTTTAACGGGAAAGAATAACGTGTCCCGACTGTAACATGACTGCAGCTCCTACAGTGGAGAATCTGTTATTCTTTCCCAATAAACGCGTTTACGCTAAAACTATTATTTGCAGTCCAAACTGCTTGCCACCAAGATAAACATGAATTATCAGAATTGTTCAAAAGTTGCACTTTTCTACGTTTTAGTGCTTTGCGTTTGCGTACGTTTGCGTTTAAACGGGAAATAATAACAGATTCTCCACTGTATGTGTTTCATTATTAGCCTCGCATGCTACACTTTAAGATAAAACTTGTTAGTTAGAGCCATGAATCCGACCTCACAGTGTTTAAGAGGTATTAAGGTAATTAAAACAAATTAACAACCAATGAAACTTATATGAAGTCCTTTTTGCTACATTTACACGTCGTTAACCGTCGATTTTAACAGCCGCGCGTGCATTTGATGCAGGGAATTTAATGAAAATGAAATAAATCTAACATTGAAAACCCTTAACCTACCGAGCATGATTAGAAAGAGTCGGACCTCAGTAAGACGCCTAGTGACATGGCGACTGATAAAGTTCTAAACGTTTGATCGCTTATAGTCGTGTATTTCAAGTAAATAAGACAAAAGAAGCGTCATATTGAATGATACAAAAAGACTGTTTTGGAAGTTTTTGATAATACAGTGGAGAATCTGTTATTCTTTCCCGTTTAAACGCAAAAGTACATGTACGCAAAAGGCAAAGCACTAAAACGTAGAAAAGAACAACTTTTAGACAATTCTGATAATTCTTGGTTATCTTGGTGGCAAACAGTTTGGAGCCTGATCAGACGCCGGGTAACCCGGCGTCTGATCTGGCTCCAAACTGTTTGCATTGGAAATAATAGTTTTAGCGTAAACGCGTTTATTGGGAAAGAATAACAGATTCTCCACTGTACAAATATGAGCGGTTAACTCTTTCGCTCTCAATGACGCTTAAATCGCGTTTCCAAATAGTTTGGACCATGTTTGACAATCGTTTTGAAGTTTCCTCAGTCATACTGCCTTATTTTTTAACTTTGAAACGACATTGCAGACAACACAATTGAAGCAGACGACAATGGAACGGTGAAGGGGTAAAAATATCACGAACATATTAAGAGTGAAAGGGATAAAGGTTACCACAGGAAAAGTTCACTTTTATGTTTGATTCAACAGGAAACAAGTCATAAAGTCTTACAGTTCTCTAATGAATTGCGCTTTCTCCATGTTGTACAGTTGAGAGGATGTAATGCTTTCCCGTTTAAACGCAAATGAAAAGCAAACATATTTCAATGAAATGCAGACGATGAAAGTTTGTTGGCAATTTTAATTAATTATTTCCACTTGAGTTCCAAACAGTTTAAAGCCTGATCTGATCAGATGTCGGGGTATCCGGCGTATAACATGGCTTCAATGGGTTGCGGTGTACATGTATATAAGGATTACATGTAACATAAGCGCGTTAATTAGACAGGAATAACATCTTATCCATGTATTTCTACAAGTACATGTAGATATTTTAGAATCAAGAAAAACCTACAGTATAGAAGACTGTTCTGCTTGAATACAGTCGAACTTCGCTTTTCTCCAATCGGTTAAGTCGAGTATACCCGTTTTTTTTAAACACGGGTATGTTCACCTAAACCGAGCTTTAAATAAGGCAAATGTGTGTTTCGAAATATCGAATATTTCGAGTTAAGCGAGTTCGAGATATCGACTGTATATAGTATGCACGCGTAGGTGTGCCTTTTCGAATTAAACTTTCGCCTGACCAACAAATCATTTTCACAAATTCTTTGGCAACTTATCATAAGCGCAATCATGCATGATCAATTGATAACTAGCGCAAACTTAGGTGATACTTTACCTTGCAATATTTAATATGCTATATTGTAAGTAGCTTTATTGAGTATATCATTTTATGTATGCCATTAACCATGTAGTTTGTAAGCATTTGATCCATGGTATGTTCACAATGAGGAATTTCAAGAGCAACCTACAATGTATTCATTTTCATGGCCAACTTCCAACATGCGCTATTTGGGTGGCGATTTACATTGTGTGGAACAATTAGGGCAATGTTCATACACCACACGCTCAATGTAGGGGGCAACTTACAACTGCCCTACTGTTAGGACGTTTAACCACCTCGCCCTCCAATCAGTTGCTACTTCTCCGAAAATAGTAGTAAAGCAACTGAGCGCTTGGTTCTTCCGATAAGTAGCGGGCGTACATAAATATTGACAACAAATGGAAAACGGCGAGTGGTGTTAACCTATTAACTATTTTTTCGGAGAAGTAGCAACTGGTTGGAGGGCGTGACCACGTGTGCACTTTGGGGGTAACTCACAGTGTGATTTATTTGGTTGGACTTTTTTCTTTTTAGTTTAATAATATTTTATTGTTCAATTAGTTTACATATTCACACAAGCATCATGTAATTTGTTTAATATAAACAAAAGGGTTGGGCTACAAGTTATTGCAACATTAGATTCGGCCCTTCCCATACTGTCAAAAACATGTCGGTAAACAATATAAATGTTACTTTCTTTCGATATTCTGTCTTCAATTAGTAAAAAGGAAATTCGGAATGGAGACAATAATGATATTGAGACAGAAAGGAGCTTCGTTGAATTGAAACATTTGTTTGACAATAAAATTAAATAAGATTAAGGTAACTGTAAAAAAAGGAGAAAAAAAGGAAAAAACGAGAAAAATTGCTGACGACAATTTTTCTCCCATTCCCAACTCTGCATTTTGTTCCCAGGATCCCCACCAAAACTCACTATTATTCAAACCGTTAACAAATACATTCGTCAAATAGCATTAAAATAAACATGGGGTCTCTGTTCTCAAAACTATTAGTATCCAATAGTAATCTAAAATACAGAAGTTTGCACATGTATAGAATTAACTGACAAATCGTTGTGTGGACTTAATAAACCTTTGAATTTCAATAAATAAAAATTCATTTTCTTCCAATTGTTAGTGCTTAGAGGCAGACATTTACGTGTGTTTCGAAACAGCTGAATCCTTTGGTCATTAAAAAGTTAACATCTAAAAAAGAAATGTTCAGCATTTTCGTGGTCATCGCCACAACTACATATTGGGTTATCGCGCAAGTGGTTATTATAAAGATCATGGTGTAAATTACTACAATTATTTCTTATTCGAGCATGATGGACAGAGTAAAAACGTGAGCCACTTAAATAAAATTTAGATACAGTCTGTCGGGTGAATAAATTGGAAATAGCAGACTTAAAAACCAGAGAAGTGATGTTTCGAAGATCCTGATCTAGTTCGTTCCATAGCTTAATCGAAGACGGTAAAGTGGATCTGCTATATATTTCTGTTCGACGGACAGGAATAACGAAATTCCCTCTAGATCTAAGATTATAGGTCGTTGCTTGATCAACTGTGTGAGGGAAAAGTTCATTCAGGTAGTCTGGGAGTAACCCGTATTTTTGTTTAAAAGTAAGTATATATTTTTGCATTTTTCGCCTATCTAAAAGTGACATCCAACCCACTTCTTTTAGTAGCTTTTCGATTGAAACCGAACGGGTGAGACCCGTTACAACTCTTGCTGCCTCGTATTGTAATTTTTCAATACTTTCTTGTTCCTGGAGTGTACAGTTATCCCAGACTATAGATGCATATTCTATAGTTGGTCTAAGATAAGATAAATATATTATGTTTAAAGATTCGCGAGTAAGTTAAAATTTAAGAGCTTTCATCGAACCTAGTATTTTTATAGGCCGAGGTGATCAAGTTTGAGATGTGTTTATGCCAACTACCATCTTCGCTAAAAGTAACACCTAGATGTTTGTGAGAGTCTGTAAATTGCAATAATGTATCATCAAAAATGAGTGTTGGTCTATCAACATGTGCTAAGGAAAAGAGTACTACTTCAGTTTTACTAGGGTTAAAATTTACCAGCCATTGTTTAGACCATGACAAAAGATTTTCCAAATCGGAGTTTAAGACGGTTTCAATATCTTTTACATTTGACGACGAAACTGCAAGAGAACTATCATCAGCAAAGAGCCGTGTTGCACTAAGGAAAGACTCGGCGATATCATTAACGTAAATAAGAAAAAGTAAAGGACCGAGCACTGACCCTTGGGATACACCAGCGTTTATAACTTTAGTGCTGGAGAAAGAAGAACCAACGAAAACTCTCTGATTATGATTGTATAAATATTCTTGAATCCAATTTAGTATTTTCCCAGAAACTCCATTTTGTCGTAATTTAAAAAGCAACCCATTATGCCAAACCCTGTCAAATGCGTTTGAAATGTCACAGAAAACCATACGCGTTGATTGGCGTTTGTCAAAACCCATACAGATTTGATTATAAATATCAGCGAGTTGGTAAACTGTTGAATGACCGGGTAAAAAACCTGACTGATATTTGTAGATCAGTTAATTATCATGTAGGTAATTATACAAATATTTAAAAATTAAGCGTTCCATGACTTTTCCTACACAGCTGATCAAGGATATAGGCCTATAATTTGAAACGAGAAACGTTTCGCCTTTTTTGAAAAGAGTCATTACATTTGCCAATTTCCAAATGGAAGGGTAACAACTTTCTTGAAGGGATCTATTGAAAAGAATACATAAAGGTTTAACTAGTGTTTGGCCTGTTTCTTTTAGCATTTTATGGCTAATTTCATCATGACCAATTGCTTTATTTATTAAAAGATTTTGGATGACGTCATTAATGTCTTGTTCTGTAATAGTTACATCACTAAGTATTGATTCTGTATGAAGCGAAACATGTGGAAGAGAAATATGTGAGTCATCTACAGTTGATATAGAGCAGAAATATTCGTTTAAAATGTTTGCCTTGTCTTCATCAGAAGAGTAGTAGGTATTCATATAATTAGGATCTTGTAGAATGTTTATGGTTTCGTTTTTAATAGAATTCTCTTTTACAAGCATTTTTACCATTTTCCAATAAAGCCTTGGATTGTTTGGATTTAAATCTTTTAACGTAAATTCTAAATTGTTAAAGAAAAGGACTTTAGCAAATGTTTTCATATTATTAACTTTATTTCTAAGTATCTTGTATTTATGCCAGTCAGTCGGTTTGTTAGTACGTAGTCCTATTTTTTTCTGTCTGTCACGTTTTCTGGATATTTTACGAATGTCGGAATTGTACCAGGGTTTGTCGTTTGGTCTAATCGTCACTTGACTTGTTGGAATGCATATCTTCGCAAGTTCAACGAATTTTTGTGTAAACTGTTTGGACTTTTTTCTTTAATTTGAGGGACAAAATATCGGAACATGATCAGACGCCTAAGCAAAACGAATTGCAGTGGACATAATGTTATAAGGATTTAACCCTTTCACTCTAAATGACGCCATGACGCGCGATTGCAAACAGTTGGGTCCTGACCAGACGCCGGGAAACGCGGCGTCTTATCAGGACATAAACTGCTCGACACTCTTATCGATATTTATTAAATCATACAACCTTAAATCTAACTTTGAAACGTTTCTTGCAGACAATAGAACTGAAGCAGACGAAAATAAAGCGGCGAAGGGGTAAAACTCTCCCGGATAATGTGATCACGAAAGGGTTAAAGAACAAGGTTTTCCCACCGTACGTACCATGTGAGCTATTTCGTGTGCTACTACTACCGCAACCCGCTGCTTGTTGGCGGCTGAAGCTTCCTTGTCATCATAAAGCATGTTGACCTCTCTGTATGTGATCAGACCCCAGTGTTCCATGGCCCCAGACACAAAGTTTGGAATGGCTATCATATCTGCAGTTACAATTATTTCCAATACCAAAGAAAACCGAAAAAGGTACTGTAAACAGCTCTTATCATAAACACCTTGGTCCAAGATTATAAAGCGTTTGAGTTGAGTCTAAGTTTGTTCTAAGTAATTTGATTGGTCAGATTTGAGCCGAGGCTCATATTTGACCAATCAAATGCTTGAGAATGACTTCAGACTCAGCGCAAAAGCTTTATAACTTTGGATCCTGATTGTGCATCATAGTTTGACCTTTTTCCGTGTACATGTAGCTTGTCCACAATATTTTGTCAGCATGTTTTAATACGATGTGTACAGTTGAATATTGTAAAGAAGTTAAGCTAAATGTTTTAAAATTGAAACATACTGACAAAACAATCAAATAGTTTGATTTATTTGTCATGCAAGTATGTCGAACCAGCTTCTACCAAACATACTTGTACAGTGCAGAAGGCTTATTCTTTCCCAATAAACGTATTCATGCTTAAAAGAGTATTTTCGTTGTAAACCGTTTGGAGCAAGATCAAAGGCAATGCAACCCGTCGTTTGATCAAGCTTCACATTATCTGCAACTCAGATTGAAAAAGGATCATCACTGTTTCATAATATTGTCATTTTTTTTACATTTTGTTGTGCACAATATGTTTTCGTTTCATTTCATTCATTAAAGAAGAATAACGTATTCTCGATTGAAGAAATTAGTGCCAGTCATTGAAACCACTCAAAATAATGTCCATTGAGTTGTTAAAGACCTGTGGCAGAATAACTCTTTCCCTGCCAAGTTTTATCGTCTGCTTTAACACTCTTACATTCAAGATATCGTCTGCATTGGTTGCGTCTTCTGCATTTTTTTCAGGTCAGATTTAGAGTTGTTTTGACTGAAGAAGTGTCGAAAAGAGTGCCAAACTGTTTGCAATGTCGCCCTTTGGTGCCGTTTAAAGTGGAAGAGTTAAAAGGACTGAAAAACACATTTGGCCTAAATGAAAAAATATGTGAATGAATGTCACACTCCTATATAAACACGAAACCGTTGTGTATCAATGGGATCTATGTTAAAAAATACATTTCAAAGAAAATATTCATTTAGATGAGCTCCGTCGGGATTCAAATCTATGCGCAAAAGGCAAAATAATCGGACTAAACCGACTACCGTTTCTGACACCAATTAGTGACATTATTATCATGATAGATTCCTGTTAATATCTCACGACAGATACATACTCAGCTAGTTAGATTTCGAGAAAACCTTCGCATAAGTTTTCAGAAAATTATCTGAAAAAAAATAATGTGATTTATTTATGCTTTTCGGTGGATTACCGTAAAAAAGCAGTGGATTATCACTTGGTAATCCACTGCTTCAAGCAGTGGGATTATCGTCATTCGTGCTTCTTTTATGAGTTTTCCCCGTTGGGCTCCCCAAGAATCGTAGTCAATCGTGTCTTATCGTTCAATGCCGGCAGTCCGTTTTGTCGTGAACCACTCAACGGAAGAACACGAATCAAAGATCGGAAGTAACGACGTAATTCCGTTGACGTCAAATCAATAAATAAGTGACGTCATTGTACCGACAACTGTCACGTACATGTGTTCGACATAAAACTTAGGGCTCAACACGGGATAAATAATGTACTTTCGCTTTCAATTTTCAAACAATTTCGTTTAAAAAGTGGCTTAAAGGCATAAATAAATAGAATAACTGTGTTTTTTCAGTGTAAGATTGAATTTAAATTTCGATCTTACACTGAAAAAACCCCCAGTTATCCTCTATTTTTTCACGATAATCAGATAATTATCTTAACACGAACTTTGACATGATCGTGCTTTAAACTGACACCACTTAACGAAAAAGTATCTACATTGTAGTTACTTAACTAGATATCTATGACAAAAACAGATGATTTACTAGAAACAGTTACATGTATCTGAAAGTTGAACAGTGGCCCGGAAGTATAGGATATCTATTTTTAGATAAGTTAATGCGAAACTTTTCAAGAAAAGTTTCGCGTTAACTCATGTTATGCCGTGACAGTCTGCGGACCTAACAGGTCATTTGACGCGATAGGGTAATTATCGGGTCTTCATGAAACTATTCCACTTTCCACTTATTAGATAATTATGTGAGATGTAATAGTGAAACTTTTCAGAAAACCTAAGTTGTAAGTGGTGTCAGAAATATGCCACCACAGTATGAAGAGCACATAGCTATGGACGAGACGATACGTTAAAACGGAATTGTAATATTAAAGAAGACACAGAAAATGATTCCTCTGATTGTCTTAAGACTATATTTTATGTCAACAATCATACTTAAATTACTTTCGCATAATAATTATTTTATCGTGTTTTTTTCTCTAAAACCTTTCAACATACCATCTTGTGTTTATTTTTTTCAAAGCAAGATAAACTAAATCAGAATCCCCTTTTTACTTTAATTTTGCCTTAGTCAACCCCTGATTGAAGCAATTCTTTTAAAAACGAATTTTTCTTAGAATTCTTGCATTTTTAAGCCATGATAGTGTAGGTGGTTGCTTTAAATACATATTCCTGATTATGTAATCAAATCAATCTACATACAGTGGAGAATCTGTTATTCTTTCCCGTTTAAACGCAAACGAAACGCAAACGCAAAACATTAAAATGTAGAAAAGGACAACCTTTTGACAATTTTTCATTGTCATTTTTATCTGAGTGGCAAACTGTTTGGAGCCTGATCAGACGCCGGGTAACCCGGCGTCTGATCTGGCTCCAAACTGTTTGCACTGGAAATAATAGGTTTAGCGTAAACGCGTTTATTGGGAAAGAATAACAGAATCTCCACTGTACAACTTGGAGCTGTATATATCTGAGGAAATTAAATTGGACGTGATAAGAGGGTTGCCAATGTTAACTACAGTAAATCCTCTCTATAACGACAACTAGAAATAAGGCTAATTGACTGCACAAAAGACCGGTGGCATCTAAAAGCAATGAGACCATAAAACAGAAAGCTCCTCAATGAGCTTTCTGTTTTAAGTTCAGATTGCTTAAAGCAGTCACCTACCTTGAACACCTGACAATTAACATAATTTAGTGGTCGTATTAAAGAGGTTTAACTGTATAAAATACGTGATACAGCTTAATACAAGGTGACAATCAAACAAAACATTTACACAATTCTATGGTCGTACATGTACTAGAGAGGTTTTACTGAAAATATTTTAGAAACTCAAATTGGACTTATAGATAGGGTTGCCTCATGTTATCTAATAACACGGTGCCGCAAGAAAACAACGTTCCTCTACAAAAACTCTAACAATATTTTGTAATTTAGTTTTTAACATTGTGTACGCTATGATAGTGTGGTATGTTACATTTGTAGCCAGCACCAATTCCCAAAGTTGACTTACATGGTTCCAAGGTTATAAAGCGTTTGAGCTGAGCCTCAGTGTGTTCTCAAGCATTTGATTGGTCCGATTTGAGCCTAGACTCAAATCTGACCAATCAAATGCTTGAGAACAACTTTAGACTCAACTGAAAATCTTATAACCTTGGACCCAGGCAGTTGTTTTCAAATATTATCATCAGAATGTCAAACAGTTTGAATCCAGATTTTGGTCCAAACAGTTTACGACCATTATCACATATTTGACCGAAACGTGCAAAGGTTTATACAGTGGGGAAAGCGTTATGCTTTACCGTTTAAACGCAAACGCATTGCAACAAAACGTACAAATGACAACATTTTGACAATTCTAATTATTACTTTTAATCTGAGTGGCAAATAGGTTGGAGCCTGATCAGACGCCCGGTTACCCGGCGTCTTATTTGGCTCCAATCTGTTTGCATTGGAAATAATAGTTTTAGCTTAAACGCGTTTATTGGAAAAGAATAACGTTTTCTCCACTGTATGAGGTAGCTGAGGAAAGTGTGATGGAAGTAATGCAGAAAAAAAATCTGATAAGGGCTTTCTGTTTTATTTCCCTGTTTAAAGTTACTTTATGTTTTGTGTGAAGATGTACAGTGGAGAAAACGTTATTCTTTCCCAATAAACGCGTTTACGCTAAAACTATTATTTGCAGTGCAAACAGTTTGGAGCCAGATCAGACGCCGGGTCACCCGGCGTCTGATCAGGCACCAAACTGTTTTCCACCAAGATAAACAAGAATTATCAGAATTGTCCAAAAGTTGTACTTTTCTACGTTTTAGTGCTTTGCGTTTGCGTACGTTTGCGTTTAAACGGGAAAGAATAACAGATTCTCCACTGTACACATGTACAAGTCAGAAATAAAAGTTGTTCTGGTTCTGTTCTGTATCACATACATTTACCACCACCAATGCTGTTTTGTTAGCTTTCTGCATCACTTTTATTCTGAAAACTGCCCAAACAAGCTTTAAGATGTTGATCTCTGTCGATCCTTTACAACGTCTGTACATATTTTCAATTATTTCGGTTACTTCTTTTCATCAAAATAAAATGTTTCAATTACGTTGATCTTGAAAAATCCTAAGATTTCAAAATTCAAGCGCAATTTCTTAAAGCAGGTTGAAAATAAAGCAGATTTATTATTAAGGCGCATTCATGATTTACATTCTGCCTGTTTTAAACTGCTAGGATAAAATTCCGAAGAGTTCGGAGAAATCGGAGATATGGCAGTCCTGCAATTTTGCAAGCATTTTGAACCTGATCATATGCCGCGTAATGCCGCGTTTGGTCAGGATATAAAATGTTTGTAAAGTCACATACATATTGATATTTTTTAATTCAAAATCTTTTTCATATTTTTTTAACTCGTCACTGTAATGACGTCATCTGCTCATCGCCTGTTCTAAATGTAAGCCATAAGTTTGGATGAACTGACTTATATTGTGTAGTAAGGAAGGTAATACCATTTTGATCCTGATCAGACGCCGAGTTACTCGTCGTATGATCAGAGTTTATACTGTTTCTAAATTGTTCAAAATTAGTTGTACTCAAATAAGAGAAGTCAGTGACAGGCATTATGTTGGTAATGCTATGATACTTTGAATGAACAGTTAATCTTGTATTGAGCGACCATTGAATAATGTAGCGTAACGTTCTGTTAAAGACATAATTATTTGCTTAACAGATAGTTGTATTCCAGGAAGCTCTTATGCTAACTTTCTGCATTAGACACTCGCTGGGCGCTCAATACAGTATTGACTATATTATTTCAAAATAGACTTTGCCCATATGTCAAAGTTATAGTGGTGCATTCTATGCTTATGTTTATATTTCAATTTGCCTTTATTTATCTTCCATGTTGATTCTATGTTAGAGTCGATCATGTAGCTCATATTTGCATATAATATATGCTCCCTTTATACTACTAAATTAACACTAATATGCATGTACATATATATTGTATCGATGTACTTTGTCAAATGTAAACATTTTGTATATGTTCATGTGTGATATTGTAATCTTCAAAATTGGAGGAAATAAAGATATACATTCAAAATACAGTCGAACTTCGATATCTAGAACTCGCATAACTCGAATAATCCCATATTTCGAAACATGAATTTGCCTTATTTCAAGGTTGGTTTAGGTGAACATACCCGTGTTTCAAAGTTAAAACGCGGCTTAACCGCATTTTAACTTTAAAATACGGGTATGTTCGACTTAACCGAGTTCGAGATATCGAAGTTCGACTGTATTCAGAAACAGCTGCTATAACAATACAAATGATGTTTTCAAACTGACAAAATAAAGGAGCAGGTCGAATTTCAAGCAGACAATTTTGATACTGCATTGACTGGTTTCAGATCCAAAACTATTACAGTGAGTATCATCCAGACGATTGTGATTTACCTTTGGGAAATACACACAAACGTCTTTATGATACAGACTACCATTATTTTCCAATTATTATTATTTGTCTTCATCGACAAACAAACTTGTTTATTTCTGACTTGAATTGCATTTGTCTGCTCCGACATCTGGCAGAAATGCACTCACACATCATAATGTCGTGTTGTATTTCTGTTGTTTGCAATTCAATTGCCGTTTTTTCGCGACAAGGGGAAGTAATCCTCTCAGCAATCTCACAGTTCACCAGTGACCAAGCTGACTGACAGTTGGCGAAACTGTCTGGGTACATGTAAATACCTTTCTTTAGCAGTGTAAAAAGAACTTCTTTATATGCATCATTCCTGCTAAATGAACCTATTCTCCAATCTGACTAAATGAGTTTCAAGCAATTTGTTTCCTGGTGAGACACTAAGCTCTAACGTCTGTAAAAATTGCGCTTTATAGTAAGGAAAGGAGCAAATTACCACATCGCAAAACAGGTACATGTATACATACCATTCTTTGGTAAAGGAAAGGGTAGATTGAAGAGTTCTTGGAACTTTTCCATGCTGACCTTCATCACCCGGAGGGAATATGCTGCCTGTTGTATACGATCTGGGGTGGCAAATACTCTTATCTGCAAATAAATAAATAAAACAAAAAGCGGATTTAGGGTCTAAAATCTCATAATTTACCACCACCCTCTCAAAAACGAACAATATTGATGCATTCATTGTTACTGAAATCCTTGATCCGCACCTATAAACCGAATGTCACGTGCATTCTTAGGGAGTTGTGTCTATCAGGATCGAGCGATACAATTAGGCGCCAAGGACATGGCATACGTAATTAAGTTTTAATTGTCAATAAGATAAAGTAGGCATAGGTTTGAAATACAGACAAGAATTAATTAGACAATGACGTAAACACTTTGGAATTAATTAAAGATGATACTTCAACTCCCACGCATTCAGTAGCAGATCGCGCACTTCAATTTGGGAAACAAATGACATGGCTGTTACTCAAATCTTTAGCAGCTGTGTCTTTATTTTAGATAAGACGGTGGTTTACCATTTCCACGGTCAAATATACCGAAATTCAATGTATTGATATCAAATGACTGAAATCAATTACATGTAACCCTTTCTCCCAGGGCATGTGTCTTGTTTTGAAGACAAGTGACCTCTAAAACCGACTCAAATTACATCAGCCTGCTTTAAGCTACCATCAGCTAAATGTACAGTTGAGAATCTGTTATTCTTTCCCGTTTAAACGCAAACGTACGCAAACGCAAAGCACTAAAACGTAGAAAAGAACAAATTTTGGACAATTCTGATAATTCTTGTTTATCTTGGTGGCAAACACTTTGGAGCCTGATCAGACGCCGGGTTACCCGGCGTCTGATCTGGCTTCAAACTGTTTGTACTGCAAATAATAGTTTTAGCGTAAATGCGTTTATTGGGAAAGAATAACAGATTATCCACTGTTATCCACATCAGCTAAATGTAAGATATGGAAAACATTTATAATGGTGAATATTGATGACTCTATAAATTAGAACTATTTTCAGTATTCGAGGAATGGATTAAAGGCGAAAAAAGGCGTATTTATAGAATAATGTGTTTATCTTACGTATTATTATTATTATACCAGATTTATATAGCGCTCTTTTCACACAGGGGTTGTGCGTTCAAAAGCGCTTCACATGAGGTTACACAAATGTACCTACAAACAAGAAAAGACAAAATAACTACAATATGATCTAAAATAAACATGAATAAACATATAAAAAGACAGCCCCCAAAATGGCGATCACATTACTCCCATCAATCAGCAATGAAGCAACCGGCTTCTGATTGTCGACCGATAGAAACAATAGTAGAGCGCCCAAATGCAGGCCGCCAGGAAAAGACAAATAACTACAATTAGATATAAAATAAACATAATAAACGTACAAAAGACAGCCCCCAAAAATGGCGATCACGTTACCCCATCAATCAAGAGCAACGAAGCAAATGGCTTCTTTATGCGGACTGATAGAAATAACAGTAGAGCGCCCAATGAAGGCCACTAAACATACAGAAGACAGCCCCCAAAAACGGCGATTGCACTACCTCAACAATCGAGAGCAACGAAGCAAATGGCTTCTTTATGCCGACTGATAGAAATAATAGCAGAACGCCCAATGCAGGCCGCCCAATGTAACATAACTAGGAAAAATAGCATGCGACAATAACTAAAATTTCTATAAGAGACCGAAAACCAGATAATACTCCAGAAACTCCCATTTGGACCCACAACATCTACAGCAAGAACATATCGCATAGGTAGCAGTGTTCTAATAACAAATATTAAAGTAATGTGTTTTCAGATGCTTTTTGAAAACTGCAACTGAGCTTGCATCTCTAATGTCTGATGGTAGACTGTTCCAGAGCTTTGGGGCTGCATGCATGAAACTTCTATCTCCAAACCTCACCAAACGACTCCTCGGTACAACCAGCGATACTGATTTAGTTGCAGACCGCAGCTCTCTTCGAGGTTTATACACGTCAAGCATATTGACAATGTACCTTGGAGAATCATTGCACATGGCTTTGTATGTGAGTGTCAGAATTTTGAATTCAATTCTGTGTTGAACTGGAAGCCAGTGAAGATCCTTCAAGACTGGAGTGATGTGATTGTACCGAGGGGTCCTGGTAATGATGCGGGCTGCTGTATTTTGCACACGCTGTAGTTTGCATAATGAGTTTTGGGGAATCCCATACAGCAGTGAGTTGCAGTAGTCAATTTTTGAAGTGACCAGAGAATTGATCAAGGTATTTGTAGCTTCTGGAGAAAGGTACTGTCTAATATGACCTATCTGCCGCAGCTGTGAGTAGCCAGACCTGCACACAGCGTTAATGTGCTGTGTCATATCCATTTGGGAATCTAATCTAGCACCAAGATTCTTCACACATACTGATGGTTTGATTTTAGAGTTTCCCACTTGTACGTGAAAATCTCCAGGAACGTTAAACTTTTTTGAATGAAACAGTATGACCTCAGTTTTGTCAGTGTTCAGCTTCAACATGTTCTGGTGCATCCATGATACTATGTCTTTTAGACACCCTTCGACTTTTGAAAGGGCTTCTTGTTGACAAGATGTGTCTTTAGGCTTAAATGACAAGTATAACTGTGAATCATCTGCATAGAAGTGATGATCCAGCTGATGATTTCTGCAAATTGAGCCGACAGGTTTTGTGTACAAGATGTAGTTCTTCGGCCCAAGGACTGACCCCTGTGGCACACTATATTTCATTTGAACTGGGGCAGATAATTCGCCATCTACCGCGACTGTTTGGTAACGGTCGGTCAGGTATGAGGTCATCCACTTTAGTGGGTTTCCAATAATTTTGAAGTCTTTTTCAAGGCGATTGAGTAATGTTTCATGATCAATTGTGTCGAATGCGGCAGATAGGTCAAGCATCACCAGAATTGTGATTTCATTCTTATCAAGATATTGCAAGATGTCATTTTGAACTTTTAGAAGAGCAGTTTCTGTAGAGTGATGCTTACGATATGCTGACTGATGTTGTTCATGCAGATTGTTTGTGGTCAAATGGGACTCAATGCGTTTGTCTACTATCTTTTCTAATACTTTTGAGAGAAATGGCAAATTTGATACAGGCCTGTAGTTCTTAAGATCATTTGTATCGAGATCAGGTTTTTTCAAAAGAGGTCTTACATGCGACTTTTTGAATTCTTTTGGAACATACGCAGATTCCAGCGAAGAGTTCACAATTATGTTAACGACGGTAGGAGCTCGTCAAGGCATAACTTTAAAAGCCATGTAGGTATTGGGTCGAGTTCACAGGACTTACATGGGGATGCCTTCACAATCTCCCCAATTTCTGCTGATGTAGCAGAGTCAAAGCTTTCTAAAGAATTCATTGAATGCAACGTTTCTGTGATGACTGGGGTGCATGACATTGATTCAGAGGCAATGCCTGTCCGTATTTACAACGCTGAATAATACATCTTCAGAAGTACAAAATGAAGTTATAATCCTACTGAATTAGTTTTTGATATAAGAAAAGTAACGTCTGATACAAATACTTCAGCCTGTTTTAACCATTTCAATCCTATATTTCTCTTGTGGGTATGTATAACCCTTTTGGACTCCTATAGTACAAGTATTTTGAACCGGTCTTCAGATTCATATTAGTATGACATCAAAAACCGATGAAAATATGCAAATAGTGCAGACCCTGATCAGAGGGTATATATTAGTTTGATATAAGAGCAATACACGTTTAAAAGAAAATGGTACAATATTTGTTTGCTTAGTCTGATGAATAAAAGACTGAAATTATCTTTATTAGAATATATCTCTTCATCAAAAGGTTCAAGCATCGTATTTCATCTTCATCAAATATATCGCTTTCAAACGTGTCTAATTCAAAAATGTTCAGCGTTGTAATTACAATGGTTCTAAAGTTACTTTAAACCTTCTTAAAATTAAATAACTCTCTTAAAATTGTGTACGAAATTTAATCCTTGTACAATGAGTTACAGTGGAGAATCTGTTATTCTTTCCCGTTTAAACGCAAACGTACGCAAACGCAAAGCACTAAAACGTAGTAAAGAACAACTTTTGGACAATTCTGATAATTCTTGTTTATCTTGGTGGTTAACAGTTTGGAGCCTGATCAGACGCCGGGTTACCCGGCGTCTGATCTGGCTCCAAACTGTTTGCACTGCAAATAGTAGTTTTAGCGTAAACGCGTTTATTGGGAAAGAATAACAGATTCTCCACTGTACACGCTTTATTTGCCAGACACAACGCATCCATGTTTAAACATTTTTCCATTAAATATTTTTTATCCTGATCAGCTCCAAACTGTTTGCTTTTAAAGTTTAAGATAAAACGACGCCAAATCAGTCTAAACTTATTTGGCTTAACTGTTTTTATATACATGTATTCCATTACTTTAAATATACTGAGTAAAACCTCTCTATTACGACCACTAAATTATGTTAATCAATAGGGTGTTTACGGTAGGTGACCGCTTAAAGCAAGGTGACAATATAATCAATAAGCCTTCGTTTAATGGTCGTAATAGCGAGGTTTTACTGTACTTCATTTGAACAGAAAACCACAGTGTTTATGTTATCAGAATACAGTTGGAAAGTCCGTATTATTTCCTGCTTGAATTAAACTAAACACAATCACAATGCATTCAACTTAACCCTTTCAGCCCTACTACAGTGGACAGTACATGATACAGTGGAGAATCTGTTATTCTTTCCCGTTTAAACGCACTGAAACGTAGAAAAGAACAACTTTTGGACAATTCTGATAATTCTTGTTTATCTTGGTGGCAAACAGTTTGGAGCCTGATCAGACGCCGGGTTACCCGGCGTCTGATCTGGCTCCAAACTGTTTGCACTGCAAATAATAGTTTTAGCGCAACGCGTTTATTGAGAAAGAATAGCACATTCTCCACTGTACGAACGTTTGCAAACGCGCTTTCAGGCGTCATTGAGAGTGAAAGAGTTAATTGCGATGATCGGGAACTCCTGCATTTTTTTAAATGGTTTGGACAACGCTGTAAGTTTTTGTTCGGATTTATTTAGTTTAGTTATCTGTTTGATGTTATATGGGCTATTAAACATGATAGTTTGATGGGGTGTTTTTAAGAAGCATTGGTTCGAATCCCGACTACGACGACACAATATTGTTATTGATGATTTTCACAAATGGTTACATTTTCACACTAACGCCTGGCATTCATAAACCCTTTCACCGCAGAATTTTACGGTATAATTAACCCTTTCGCAAAATAAAACCGTCTGCTTCATTCGTCGTCTGTAATCTAATGCAAATTTCTGTTGTTTCTTATAGGACTGAAAGCATTTCTCCATTAGTGCCATACAGTTTAGAGCATGGCCAGACACAGCGTTGCTGTTTGAAAAGACGACTAAAACCGCCTATGTCGGTGAAGTTGTACAATTACAGTGTAGAATCTGTTATTTTTTTCCGTTTAAACGCAAAGCACTAAAACGTAAAAAAGAACAACTTTTGGACAATTCTGATAATTCTTGTTTATCTTGGTGGCAAACAGTTTGGAGCCTGGTCAGACGCCGGGTTACCCGGCGTCTGATCTGGCTCCAAACTGTTTGCACTGCAAATAATAGTTTTAGCGTAAACGCGTTTATTGGGAAAGAATATATTAACAGATTCTCCACTGTATTTGCAATGTAATAAAAACATATTTTCTCATGACACGGCTAGAATCACAGGGCCCCGACACGATTAATTTTTAGGGAAAAAAATTGTCAGAAAGTATATATAGAGACAAGGGGTACAACTGATGTTCAGTATATTCTCACCCCACCTCGACAAAACCGGGCATATCATGAATAAATATTGATGAAACGACACCCTTTTTGCATTTCTGTCTAGCTAATATGATACACTTCCATAAAAACATAACATAAAACCAACTGTATGCATGCAATTTTAACAGTAACTGCATCCACTCGCTGAAATCATCGATTTTCGGAAAACGGGACAGGTGTTCGTTCATAGCAAACACAGCATTGGTCACTACTGTACGCTTGTTTAGGTGGTATTGTCGAGCATTACAGTCATTGGCCACTACTGCACGCTTGTTTAGGCGGTAATATCGAACATGGCAGTCATACAGTTGCATAGATATACATTTTGACACCGATCAAAGCTGATTTCTTCTTAAATCATTGCCATACCAAAAAAGCTTACATGTACAAGAATAACTTTACTGCCGATGAAAACATGCGAATTTGTTGATGGTATGGCAATGATTTGAGTACAAATCAGCTTTTATATGTGTCAAAATTGATATATATGGAACTGTATTACTGTAATGCTCGAAAATACCGCCTAAACAAGCGTACAGTGGTGTCTAATGCTGTGTTGGCTATGAACGAACACCTGTCCCGTTTTCCGAAAATCGGTGATTTCAGTGAGTGGACGCAGTTACTGTTAAAATTGCATGCTTACAGTTGGTTTTATGTTATGTTTTTATGGAAGAGTATCATATTAGCTAGACAGAAATGCAAAAAGGGTGTCGTTTCATCAATATTTATTCATGATATGCCCGGTTTTGTCGAGGTGGGGTGAGAATATACTGAAAATCAGTTGTATCCCTTGTCTCTATATATACTTTCTGACAATTTTTTCCCCTAAAAATTAATCGTGTCGGGGCCCTGTGGCTAGAATAACAACATACGAAATATTAAATTTGCTGTCATAATATCCGCTTTCGTTATTCTTTCCCGTTTAAACGAAACGAAACGCAAACGCAAAACACTAAAACATAGAAAAGTGCAACGTGTGGACAATTCTGATAATTCATGTTTACATGTACAGTGGAGAATCTGTTATTCTTTCCCGTTTAAACGCAAACGTACGCAAACGCAAAGCACTAAAACATAGAAAAGAACAACTTTTGGTCAATTCTGATAATTCTTGTTTATCTTGGTGGCAAACAGTTTGGAGCCTGATCAGACGCCGGGTTACCCGCCGTCTGATCTGGCTCCAAACTGTTTGCACTGCAAATAATGGTTTTAGCGTAAACGCGTTTATTGGGAAAAATAACAGATTCTCCACTGTACATATGGACCGTTCCATGAGAAAACCTGCTTTATATCATTGCAAACAGTGTAGATCAATGCCAGCCGCCGCCGTCTATGAGGCGGCGGCTGGTTTTGATCTACACTGTTTGACATACACATGCACCTAAAGCATTGTATGTAGCTGTATAATATAGGGTAGTGTACAACAGTTACATACACATGCACCTAAAGCATTTTATGTAGCTGTATAATATAGAGTAGTGTATAACAAACTCAGACACAGAGCCTTGGGTGACAAAGGTGCTTGATCTGCACTATGTTGCTATGTAATAAGGCAAGTTTTGTCGTGGCACGGCTCATATTCGTTTCTAAATCTGGTCGCAAGTCTCTTAAGGGTTAGGTCAATTCCTGAAAATAAATTTAATTAAAGTTTACAAACCTTTGTTCCATATTTAGTGGTATCTGACAGCATTTTAAAATCGCAGACGACGAAACAAACAAGATACGTTGACATGTCAACCGATCGCTGAAAGTTCGTTATCTTCAAACGTGAATCGTGTGTCCAATTCACAGTATCCTGAAAATAAAAGCATGTAGACTTGATTATACGACATCCAGAACTCTCAATGGGAATATCGGAGAAGACATTATTCTTACCAGTTTAAACGAAATGCTAACTCATGGCAATTAATATAAAATAATGATAAAGCGCGGTTTTATCTGGCTTTAAATGTTTGCATCGAAGATATTCTTTTTAGTACAAACGAGGTTTAATTTGAAAGAATAAAACCTCCAGTGGATTTAACATGTACATCATTCATTATAAAGACTATATGTGTATGTTTATCATCTGCTTAAGATTGACGTGTGCATAATCATATATCTCAAATTCTGGTTTTAAGCAATTTGGCTTAGTACATGTACCTCTGAGTTTATGATATGTTGCAATATGATGGTAAATGAGTGTACCTTCCGGAATGAAGTAATGACACAATGTCCTCTTAAATGTCTTGGCTCGATGTACTGACGTTATAATCTGACATCCAAATAGTTTAAAAATTAAATACGAAATACTCAAGCAGGAAACGCAACACAAACAATACACCCACCTAAAGAAAGCCAAATAGACGAGTTGTATAACAAGTGCACGCTCCTGCAGGAGGAATGATAACAATATTGACTACAAGTACGGGGCGACGTTTTACGGCCTCCACACGGCACAAGTAACACTATAAATACGAAATACTCAAGCAGGAAACGCAACACAAACAATACACCCACCTAAAGAAAGCCAAATAGACGAGTTGTACAACAAGTACACGCTCCTGCAGGAGGAATGATAACAATATTGATTACATGTACGGGGCGACGTTTTACGGCCTACCCTGATCAGATGCCGTAAAACCCTGTTTCTGGTAAGAATTTAACACATTTGACAGTAGTGTCGATTTTTCTTCGACTTCAGTCTATATGCTTAAAACCTATTTGACAAATCAAAGTAAACGATAAGATTTCAGAAGACAATATCACGGAAGCAAACCTATAAGTCTTCAGTATACTCAGTGTTATTTTTGTAATATTTAAAAGTAATTTAGACGCATATCACGCGCAACGTAAGTCTTCATCTGATCAAACTCCTTCCCGGTATGTACGCTTATTGAGATTTTCTCTAAAATAAAGAGCCATACAATTATTTGGAATTAGTTAGCAGACGGCTGTTAAACTTTTCATGATCAAATTTATCGTGAGGTTTTTACCCATTCTCCGCTATATTGTCTTCTGCGTCAATATTGTTGTATGCAATATCGTTTCAAAGTTAGATTTAAGGCAGTAGAACGAACGTAAATTCTGAACGAGTGACAAACAGTTTTGATCCTGATCAGACGCCGCGTGACGCGTCGTCTGATAAGGATAAAAACTGTTTGAAAATGCGCTTTATGATATCATTTTGAGCGAAAGGGTTAAGCAGACATAATTACAAAAGAAAAGACGAAATTATGTGCTAATCACCTAATTACCATAGCTCAAAGTTTGGCACCAGATCAGACGTCGGATAACCTGTAGTCTGACCTGGGTCCCAACTGTTGTAAAAGAACCATCAAACCATTTCTAGAAATAGTCATTTTCTTCATTTTAGTGCATTTGGTTTGTGTTTCTGTTCGTTTAAACGGGAAAGAATGGCATCTTCTCAACTGTAAGCATGGTACAAGACTACAGCGGTCAATTGAATTGCAAATTTTAACGTTCGACGGACATAATTTGTGTCGTTTAATGCCTATTAAATAGAGTATAACATAAAACTGACCAGCCATTGTGTTACTCCTGAATGCAACTTGATTAGAGTTTCAGAGAGCTAATTCCACTAAAAGGCCGTGTGATCCTATATATGATCAGTAGCCAAACTGGATTACCTTTGTACCAGTATTTACATCTGCTGCTTGCAGTATACATTTGTTTCATAGGTACTGAGGGAACAGTCAAATCATTGACCCCTAAGTAGCAGGGAAGACCTTGAGAACTGTTGTCCGAGGCCAACGGCCGAGGGCAACAGTTCTCAAGGTCTTCCCTGCTACCGAGGGACAATGGTTTGACTGTTCCCGAAGTAACTATCAACACATATTTTATTACCTGACTCTCTATTTAAGCAAGGCTGAATGAATGGCTAGATCTAGATCGATCTAGAAATACAAGGTTTGAACAAAGGGTGTTTAAATCTTTATTACTGAATTCAATACAACAACTGAATGTGAACATCACTGTTTTGTAAAAAGATTTCTCTACTATATTCATTTTTTCAATTACTATTGAATTTATTATTGTTATTGATTGATGACAATTGACACTTTGTTTGGTTTTCCAAATTACGACATTATAATATGACGTCATTTATTTTTGTAACGTCATAATTTGTATTTTACAAAAAAGACGTTAGATCTGCAAGCGGTTTATCGATTTTATTCGGAGTTACTCTTAATACTAGATCTAGAACTATATAGCCTTTTAAGGGGATTGTTCGGGAGAGAAAAAAAAGACCTGATGAACCCCGCAAAAGGCTAGATCCTTAGACAAAAATCTGTATCATAAAGACGCCTTATTCGGTCTCGCGATGCAGATTTTTTTGCGCACCATTTTCGCGCATGTAATGTTCAGTGCTGTCACAGTGTGCAACAGTCAACTGTTGCCCCCTGGCCTCAGTCTGGTAAATATTCGAGGAAAACAGTCAAAAATGCTTAATAATCACTTAAATAGAGAGTCAGGTAATAATATAACTTGTTTTAAGCAACCTCTGAATGAAGACGCCTAGTAGTCTATACATATATGTGACTGCCTAATGCAGGACAAAAGTGAAACAGAAAGCTCCTATGGGAGCTTTCTGTTTTACTTTTGTCTTGCATTAAGCTGACACCTTTCTTATATAGTGGAGATAACATTCTTTCCCAATAAACACGTTACATGTAACTCTAAAACTATTATTTCCAATGTAAACCGTTTGGAGCCGGATCAGACGACGGGTAACCCGGCGTCTGATCAGGCTCCAAACTGTTTGCCACTCAGATTAAAATGAATAATTAAAATGTTCAAAATTTGGTCATTTTCTCCTTTTTAGTGTCTTGCGTTTGCGTTTCGTTTGCGTTTAAACCGGAAAGAATGACGTTTTCTCCACTGTATGCTATATACATATCCTATTTCAGTGTTCATTTAATACATATACAAGTTTGACTGTAATTTTAAAGTACATGAAAACTAAATTTGAAACGTTTACAGACGATAATATTCCAGAAGCCTATTAAATATTCGGATTAAATTTAGCTTTTTCAATGGGCTGTCTGGTCTGACAGAGACATCAGACCTTTAATTATTCGGTGCATTCTTTCAATTGAAACTCAAGAAGAAGCTCGTTTCTTTTGTTATTATCTCCGTTTTCTGTTATAAATAAAGTATAACTCTTAGGCTAGGTTCCAAGCTTTTTCCGTTCAGCAAAAGTGTGAGCGATATTTTTATGCGATGATGTGTACATGTGTACATGGTTCATGCTTTAGAAAATTACAGAAATGGAAGAGTTTTCTTGAGTTTAAAGATTTAGAGAATGTGCTGATGAATTGCAGTCCTCAGGCGCGTTTCATACTACATGTATGTATCCTAGTTAGGATAACACAGAAAACATTTCAATATAATGATCATTCAACACCATTGCTCCAACATTAACCACTCAAGTCTTCGTCCTTCGTGGTCAATTCCTGCGCACCACAAACCGAACCTTTGTCTAAAACCCGTTTAACAACGGTAGAACGGACAATATGTCTTAATTCAAACATTTCATTTAAAAATAGAATTTTGTCAATTTTTATCAAATGTTTAAATTTGAGATATAACAGCAGACGACAAGTGTTTAAATCAGACGGCGCCATGGCAGTTAAGGTGTGAACAAAAGGGATGTTTTCTGTAATACCGATTACAGAGCAGAAAACGTTATTCTTTCCCAATAAACGCGTTTACGCTAAAACTATTTTCTGCAGTGCAAACAGTTTGGAGCCAGATCAGACGCCGGGTAACCCGGCGTCTGATCAGGCTCCAAACTGTTTGCCACCAAGATAAACATGAATTATCAGAATTGTCAAAAAGTTGTACTTTTCTACGTTTTAGTGCTTTGCGTTTGCGTATGTTTGCGTTTAAACGGGAAAGAATAACAGATTCTCCACTGTAAAACAGAATGGAAGAAGAAAAAAAAGCTCTTATATCGTCACATAGAGCGACACACAATCACACATTGTAAGAAAGGTGGAAGGTTTCAGTATGTTTCTGTAGACAGATAAAGATAAGAAGGAGTGACATGAAGATTCTTACAGTAGCTGGCATGTTGGATAGCGCTGTGTAGGATGGTTGATGAACCAGAGATATTGTGTAGCCGGCTTTTATGTTGGGTTCGTCAAAACACGGAAACGAACGTCGGGCATCTACGGGCTGAAACTTCGACGACGCCAAGTACCTGTAAAGTATCATAAAAACAAATCATATAGTATTTATAGGTTGGTTCTCAGTCTAGGTGTTTTTGAAATAATATTGCAATTCATGTCTGCATTGCCATGACGTCATCTGCTTTAGATATTTCTCTTCTGCTTATTTCATTTAAATTAAATTTTAGGTAAATTAGCTTAAGTAAAATAGTTATAAGTGTCAAAAAGTATGGACCCTGATAAGCGATCGCTTTACCCAACATTTGACCAATATCCAAGCAATTTTCATACAACATTTTACTTTGTTTTAAGGCAGTAAATGGGTTAAGTACATGTATTAGTATAATAATGATTCAAGATAATACCGTTACAGTGGAGAATCTGTTATTCTTTCCCATTTAAACGCAAACGTACGCAAAATCAAAGTACTAAAACGTAGAAAAGTACAACTTTTCGACAATTCTTATAATTCATGTTTATCTTGGTGGCAAACAGTTTGGAGCCTGATCAGATCTGATCTGGCTCCAAACTGTTTGCACTGCAAATGATAGTTTTAGCGTAAACGCGTTTATTGGGAAAGAATAACAGATTCTCCACTGTAAAGACAGAATGGCATTGACTCTTTCGCTGCCAAGTTAAATCGTCTGGTTCAACCCTCTGAACGCCAAAATATCAAGAGTCTGCATTTGTACTGTCGTCTTTAATATTTAAAAGTCAGATTTAGGGCTGACTGACTGACTGAAGAAATATTGATACACGCGTCGTCGGATCAGGACTTTTGGCGACGTTGGCAGTGAAAGAGTTAAACAACAGAAGTAGTTTGAAACATGGTGTTTTGCAAATCATTGGTACTGGGAGTTTAAAAGTATAGTACAGTATACGTTATTTTCCCCCATAAACGAGTATATATGCATTATTATTAATTTATGCTATTGCAAACAGTTTTGGGCCATATCAGACGCCAGTCTAAACTTTTTGCTACTCAGATTTTTTTTATAAACCAGCTGTCTTCTACGTTTCATTGCATTACATTGCGTTTCTTTTCGTATAAACGGGAATAAAAAACGCATTTTCCAGTACAGCTGAACCCCTTCTGTACAGTGGAGAATCTGTTATTCTTTCCCAATAAACGCGTTTACGTTAAAACTATTATTTGCAGTGCAAACAGTTTGGAGCCAGATCAGACGCCGGGATACCCGGCGTCTGATCAGGCTCCAAACTGTTTGCCACCAAGATAAACAAGAATTATCAGAATTGTCCAAAAGTTGTTTTTTTCTATGTTTTAGTGCTTTGCGTTTGCGTACGTTTGCGTTTAAACGGGAAAGAATAACAGATTCTCCACTGTAACTCATTTTGAATATTGATGTTCTTCTTTCAGTGTTTAAGGCGTCTATTTTCTCCAGGCTGTGTTGCTTTCTATGGACAAATCACCTGTAAGGGCATTTCTTCTTTGTTTTCATACTGCTGTAAGCTTTCATCTGTCTATATGTTTCATCATAGTTTGCACGAATAGGGTCATATTGTACTTTTCTTTAACGTAATCATACTTGGACTGATATGAGGGCCACGTCATTCTTTTCTTTAATGCCAGTATACCTTGGTCAATAGCAAGGTTACAGTTTACATATCTTCAATGACATTATATCTGGGTCAATAACAGGGTCACACTGTACCGTTCTTTAACTTGGGTTAATAACAGGGCCACGCTGTTCTTTTCTTTAATGTCAGTATTAATGGTTCAATAGCAGCACCACGCTGTTCTTTTCTTTAATGTCAGTATTAATGTTTCAATAGCAGCACGACACTGTTCTTTTCTTTAATGTCAGTATTAATGGTTCAATAGCAGCACCACGCTGTTCTTTTCTTTAATGTAAGTATTAATGGTTCAATAGCAGCACCTAGCTGTTCTTTTCTTTAATGTCAGTATTAATGGTTCAATAGCAGCGCCACGCTGTTCTTTTCTTTAATGTCAGTATTAATGGTTCAATAGCAGCACCTAGCTGTTCTTTTCTTTAATGTCAGTATTAATGGTTCAATAGCAGCACCACGCTGTTCTTTTCTTTAATGTCAGTATTAATGGTTCAATAGCAGCACCACGCTGTTCTTTTCTTTAATGTCAGTATTAATGGTTCAATAGCAGCGCCACGCTGTTCTTTTCTTTAATGCCAAAACACTTTGGTCAATAGCACGCTGTTCTTTTCTTTAATGCCAGTATACCTGTGTCAATAGCAAGGTTACAGTTTACATATCTTCAATGACATCATATCTGGGTCAATAACAGGGTCACACTGTACCTTTCTTTAACTTGGATTAATATCAGGGGCCTCAGGGCCACGCTATTTTTTTCTTTGGTGCCAATGTACCTAGGTTAATAGCATGATCATGTTGCTCTTTTCCTATACTTGAGTTGGTAGGAGGGATACGCTGTTTTTAAATGATGTTGTTTTAAGTTTTATAGCAGGATCGCATTATGCATTTATCTCACGGCATTATACTTGGGTTAATAACATGACCACGTCGTTCTTTTTTACGTGGTCAAAACAGTGTAGCAGTGCCACGCTGTTCTTTTCTTAAACGCCATCAAACTTAGATCAACCACAGGACCATGCTGTTCTTTTCTTTAACACAATCAAACTAAATAGCAGGGCCATGCTGTCTGTTTGTCTAACGTCATTAAACTTATATAAACAGCAGTACCATACGGATTTTTTTCTTTAACGCAATAAAACTTAGATTAACAGGACATGGCCATGCTGTTCTTATCTTTCACGTCATTATACCTGGGTAAAAAGCGGTGTCACATTGATCATTTCTTACACAAAGTCACATTCTTCATTTATTTTACGCTTTTCTCGGCGCCATATGACCATATTATATACCGCGGTGCCGTGGCACCAAACTAAATCAGTCAATATTTTACGCCTTTATACTTGGGGTAATAGCAGAGCTACATTGTTCTTTTCTCTCGCTACGTTATATTTTGAGATGAGTTGCATTTAGCCAGTCGAGGTAGAATGAAACATCATGCTATCAACATTTCAGTTTCAATTACAGTCTTATTTTAAACCCATCGTCTGTTGTAATTTTGGGTCCGTTTTGTAAAGTTTGTGATATTAAGATTGATGCACGTTTAAATCAAGAAACAGATAGACGAGGTTAAAATAGTTTAGACTCTTATCATACGACGAGATTTTTTACGTCTGATCAGGATTCAAACTGTATGAAGATTACCTGCAAGTGTTAAGTTTCAAGTTGCCTTCGGCAGGCAAATGATGAAGCACAAGTTGATTAACACTCTATAAATGTCAATGAACGTGAGATCCTCAAACACCTTGTCCTTACCAATAATTCACGAGTCGACTTTATTGGTTTCTCTGCCACACTATCGCATTGCCCCTAGGTTGTAAAGAGTTTTAGTTGAGTCTGATATCGTTTTCAAGCATTTGATTGGTCCGATTTATGCATAAGCTCAAATCAGACATATCGAATGCCCCTAGGTTGTAGGTTAACCTTTCATCCTGATCAGACGCCGCGTTACAATAACATTGCAATAATATGTCGTCAATTATGATGTATTGAGAACTTTGTCAGTTTGATATTAATCTGAATACGGTCAAAACTCGATAATTCGAAATATTTCAAAGTTAGCCACGTTTTAACTTTGAAATACAGATATGTTCGATAAAGGAAGCTAGAGTTATCAAAATTCAACTTAAAGATACTGGTAATATCGATTTAAGCGAGTTCAAAATATTGAGTTTCGTATGTACTTATAAGCAAATGAAACTTAATTAAACCAAATTTGCAGACGTTATTTTAAGCAGTTGATATTACGACGAGGTAAAACATAATGGAAAGAGAGAACTGATCCCCTCAGGATATACTTTGCCAATTACTAATTAAAACTTGGTTATCCAAACGGTACTGCGTTCCACGCACAATTTATTTCCATTACAATTACTTATTACATTTGATTGTCCAAAATACTGTTTCTACAGCCTATTCTGTATTCAACCACAGTTCTGTGAAGTTGCATGGAGATCTGTAAACTAGTATCAAATAATATGAACCTTCTCAGACACAGAGTAACTCAGAGTTTGTTCAGGATTCAAACTGTTTTCAAATGCAGTGAAACCTCGCTATTAGGGCCACTTAAGTGGTGTTATGTTTGTGTTTAAAGTAGATGACTGCTTAAAGCAAAGTGGCAGTAAAACAGAAATCTCCCTTTTGTTTTACTGTCACCTTGCGTTAAGCTCTCACATGTCTTTTATACAATCACATTGTTTTTTTTTAGTGTTCGCAATAAAGAGGTTTTACTGTACAGTGGAGAATCTGTTATTCTTTCCCAATAAACGCGTTTACGCTAAAACTATTATTTGCAGTGCAAACAGTTTGGAGCCAGATCAGACGCCGGGTAACCCGGCGTCTGATCAGGCTCCAAACTGTTTGCCACCAAGATAAACAAGAATTATCAGAATTCTCCAAAAGTTGTTCTTTTCTACGTTTTAGTGCTTTGCGTTTGCGTACGTTTGCGTTTAAACGGGAAAGAATAACAGATTCTCCACTGTATCTGTTGAGACGAGATTGGCTGGCAATGGTTAACCCTTTCATAATCAAATTATTTGGGAGATGTTAATCCCTTCACCGCTTTATTGTCGTCTGCTGCAGTATTGTTGTCTGCAAGACACATTTTAAAGTAAGATTTAAGGTTGCATGACCTAATACATATCGAAACGAGTGTCAAACAGTTTGGGTCCTGATCAGACGCCGCATACATGTAACTCGTCGTCTGATCAGGATCCAAACTGTTTGTAAACGCGCTTTTAAGCGTCATTGAGAGTGAAAGGGTTAACTCCTAATGCAGTAGAACTTCTCTATATTCACCACTATAAACGAGGACCTGTTTATGGCATATCACGCTGGTGAGTGAATAAAACAAGGCTAATATATGCCTTGTCATCAGATATAATAAGAAAATTTCAAGAATAGACAATACTTTAAAAACGGACATCGGACCAGTTTCTTATTCCCAAATTGCAAGTTTCCTTTGGTATACAACTAACAGCAGTATTTACGATATTTTACGGCTAGTGGAGATCGGAAGCGGTAAGTTACTTACCAACATAAATGTGTGCGTGTTAAGACAATGGTACCAAATGAAACTGTCAACCGTTTGTCCTTTTCTATACAATTGTATTATATTTCGTTCTGTTAGCGTTTCGTTACTTTCTTACAGAGGAACATAACTTAACACCGTCATATTAAGAAGTTAAATGTCGTTTGCAGACCAGTGCTGGTATGAGGGTGACTGTTTGTCTTTTCCGTTCAAATCTGCAATCGTGTTTGGATCTTTGCTAAAAAATTGCAACACACTGACCAATAGCGCACAGAAGGGTAACTCATTCACCCCTGAAACTTTTAATGGACAATTCCAAAATACGTCTAGAACATTTTTGACTATTTAGGGATGATTTTAACAATATATTTCAAAATGACAAACAGTGCATATCCTGATCAGAGGGCTCCTTGACTGATCAGGGTCTACACTGTTTGCAATGGACAAGTGTACTCCTAACAAGTATACTGTTAGTAAATGACAAGTATACTCGTCTCTAGGATTGAATGTGTTACAGTGGAGAATCTGTTATTCTTTCCCAATAAACGCGTTTACGCTACAACTATTATTCGCAGTAAAAACAGTTTGGAGCCAGATCAGACGCCGGGTAACCCGGCGTCTGATCAGGCTCCAAACTGTTTGCCACCAAGATAAACAAGAATTATCAGAATTGTCCAAAAGTTGTACTTTTCTTTGTTTTAGTGCTTTGCGTTTGCGTACGTTTGCGTTTAAACGGGAAAGAATAAAAGATTCTCCACTGTAAGCATTGAATCTCAATAAAAATAAGATCAACATACGGTTTGCTAGAAACAAAAAATGTTTAACTGTTAATGTCGACTTCACCAACATTTGTACACAGTCTTGATCCACATCAAGCGTTGAATAGCTCGGTGATTGACATGCGTGATTCCCTGTTACATGTATATATTCTATCTGATGCGTCTTGCAAAATGTCAAACAAGTTACTTGAATAAAGCTCGCGGATTGAAGTGTGTACAGTTAGCAATAAATGACCACAGCAGTCTCGATATCTCTAAATGAAGATGTATGCTAAATCCGGGATAATAACCACTCACAGGTACATGTACAGTGTACCAATTTTAACCCCTGTGTGGATGGGAGCGATTCGCGGTACATATCTTGCTCAAACACATTCCTGTACATCATCGGGGATTCGAAAAAATCCCCTAGTCAGGCCGCTGGTCCGCGAGGGATCGTACTCACGACCGCTGGTACCGCACTCCATTGCGTAAACGATATAATAACAGTCAAAGAACTGACTTGATGCAAATAACCGCTACTTGTCTCTCCCGACATATTGTATGTCTCCTAAAATCGGCTAGTTCTTAGATATGTTTGCTAAATCTAATAATAAACGGTTCCGAAGTAGCCATATCGGGGTAATTGTTTCGTCTGAGAGTACCACTATGTAACAGATGTGGAAAACCGTATTAACTTGTCTGGTAAAAGGTAATCTGAATATTGAAGGTCTATCTGCATTTCTACAATAGGAGAGACATTTGTCTTCAGTGTAAAATATACGAAATAAATCGCAAGCGCAAAAAATAAATGTACAAGATAATAGGTTATTGAAAATAATCAATTATGCCGACGTTACAATTATATGAATATTGTAGCACTGTACATCATATCAGTATATTTCTGTTTGTATATTGTATCTGCATCTCTCTGTCTCTCTCCCATTCTGAATATTTATGTCTGTATCTTTGTCTCTCTGTCCATGTCGCTCTACTTCTGTCTGTGTCTGTGTCTTTTTATCTCTCATTGTCCCTTTCACTGTCTCTCTTGCTACATGTACATACCTCTGTCAGTCGGTCAGTAAGTATGTTTATTTATCTGCCTAAATGTCTTTGTCTGCCTGCCTCTGTATGTCTCTGTGTCGTTTTGAGTGTCTCTATGTCTGTATGTCTGAACAGTATCCCCTCTCTTTCTCCCTTTCCTTTCTTTCTCCATTTTTATCTCCCTCACTCCCCTCGTAAATCATTATGTTTCAATTACGACCTCTTTCCCAAAATATTCACTAAATATCTCCGGTTTTCTTTTAGTCTCACATATCCTTAATTCGACCTTAAAATCAATCTTAAACACTATAAAAACATGTGCCTGATAAGGCAGATGTATCTCTGAAGATGATGTACCTTTCATGATCAAATTTAGCATGAGGTTTTTACCCCTTCACCGCCATACTGTCATCTGCTTCAATATTGTTTTCTGCAATATCGTTTCAAAGTTAGATTAAAAGCAGTATAACTGACGTAATTTCAATGCAGGTGTCAAACAGTTTGATCCTGATCAGACGCCGCGTTACGCGGCGTCTGATCAGAATCGAAACTGTTTGCAAATGTGCCTTTAAGAATGATAGGGTTAAGAGCTCTCTGTACATGTATTACATCTGACATACAGTGGAGAATCTGTTATTCTTTCCAGTTTAAACGCAAACGTTCGCAAATGCAAAGCACTCAAACGTAGAAAAGAACAACTTTTGGACAATTCTGATAATTCTTGTTTATCTTGGTGGCAAACAGTTTGGAGCCTGATCAGACGCCGGGTTACCCGGCGTCTGATCTGGCTCCAAACTGTTTGCACTGCAAATAATAGTTTTAGCGTAAACGCGTTTATTGGGAAAGAAAAACAGATTCTCCACTGTACATTAAACCGTTACTCATATACAAGCCTGTCTATTCACCATGTTTTACGTGGCCACCAGGCTTTACTGTAAGCCAATATTTTCAGCATACAGTGAAATGGAATGCATGGAATTATGATGTTTTCTTTTCTTAGATTGTAGACAATAAGATTTCATCATAGTTGACAAACAGGCAGTCTTGACCCTGATCAGACACAGGGACATTAAAATCTATGCTATTTCCAATATGTTAGAAGTAAACAAAGGTTTTTAGAATAAACGCATTCATTTTGAAATAATAACATTTTCCCAACTGTGCGGTTGTGCTATCGAATTGATTTTATGTCATTTTAATTTCCTCTATGACTTTGATATATAGTAAAATGAATCACAATCATTAAACACAAATGTTGTACAAAATTTGCAATTTCAAAGCAATTTTGTTTCGATTGCATGCACCAGACTTCGACAAAGGCATTGATGAAAGTCGACAGCAGATAAGATTGATTAACTCATTGCATGCTGGGTAATATTTGGCGGCCATTTTAAAATTCGTTTGCAGCGGGTACAACTCAAATATGTGCAAAAGAATTTAGCAGTTTCTGATAGAATATTGACTTAGCTGCAAACAGTTTTGTTCTCAGATCAGGCCCCACAGTTGGGGGCCTGATCTGAGAACAAAGATGTTTGCCTAGAGGTACACCTAAAATCGAATCCTATATAAAATTAGTTAACCCAACTATGCACTAGCCCGAGCCCAAGAAGTGTACCGTTATCAATCCCTTCACTGCAATAGGTGACTAGACTCAACTTTGCTAACAGTGTTCACCATGAACAGACAACGCTTATGCGACGTCTGATCAGGACCCAAACTGTTTAATGATTGTATTAAAAATATTCCGTCAAACGGTTTTGAGCCTGACTTTGAAGTACCGAAATATGTTTCAAAGGGAGCATATTATAAACAGACTCTTTAATTGCGATGAAGGTGCTTAATCATATAAAAGAATTGGCAATGGAAGGATAAATGCGTTTATACAATGTTCAGAATAAAACAGGACATAGGCAATCATCGCGGGCCAGTATCGGGTGTAGTTTCAAGCGTTATATCTTGATCTGTACAGTTTCATATGATATACGAATCACACAAAGAGAAAATATATTTGTGGCATTGTAAAGTCATCACCCTGATCAGCCAAACCTTTAGCACGATTTTATTGTCATCTGCAAATATGTCGTATGTGTAGGTATATTCCAGGGCTATTGTTTTCTTGACATGATTTGACCACTGACGACTCTCAGCTATTTCGACCACTAAAAAGAAGGCTAATTGATTGTTTAAAAGACAGGGGACAAGTTAAAGCTAGGAACAGTAAAACAGAATGCTCTTAAAGGAGCTTCTGTTTTACTACCAACTTGCTTTAGGCTGTCACCTGTCGTAAACAGATCGTACAGTGGAGAATCTGTTATTCTTTCCCAATAAACGCGTTTACGCTAAAACTATTATTTACAGTGCAAACAGTTTGGAGCCAGATCAGACGCCGGGTAACCCGGCGTCTGATCAGGCTCCAAACTGTTTGCCACCAAGATAAACAAGAATTATCAGAATTGTCCAAAAGGTGTTCTTTTCTACGTTTTAGCGCTTTGCGTTTGCGTACGTTTGCGTTTAAACGGGAAAGAATAACAGATTCTCCACTGTAATACGCAGTCTAGTGGTCGCAATAGAGAGGGCAATTGTTTAAGTTTGAAGACGTTATGGAAGTGAATGAGTTACAGCATTTTTTCACCATGTACAGTGGAGAATCTGTTATTCTTTCCCGTTTAAACGCACACGTACGCAAACGCAAAGCACTAAAACGTAGAAAAGAACAACTTTTTGACAATTCTGATAAGTGTTGTTTATCTTGGTGGCAAACAGTTTGGAGCCTGATCAGACACCGGGTTACCCGGCGTCTGATCTGGCTCCAAACTGTTTGCACAGCAAATAATAGTTTTAGCGTAAACTCGTTTATTTGGAAAGAATAACAGATTCTCCACTGTATACATGTATTTTGTAGGTCAACTATCGATTGTAAAAGCAGGTATCAATGCATGTGATTGATAAAGAAAGTGTTTAACCCTTTCGTGATCAAATTAATCATGAAGTTTTTACCCCTTCATCGCCATTGTTTTGTCTGCTTTAATTGGTTTGTTTTTGCAATATCGTTTCAAAGTTATATTTAAGGCAGTAAGGTGCTTTCAAAACAAGTGGTTAACAGTTTTATCCTGATCAGACGTCGCGATACATGGCGTCTGATCAGGATAAAAACTGTTTGCAAATGCGCTTTATGAAGTCATTGAAAGTGAAATGGTTAATCTATATTACCATATATTTAGCCTATATTAGATTTATTTCGTAGGGCCAATTCTAGTACAGTGGAGAATCTGTTATTCTTTCCCAATAAACGCGTTTACGCTAAAACTATTATTTGCAGTGCAAACAGTTTGGAGCCAGATCAGACGCCGGGTAAGCCGGCGTCTGATCAGGCTCCAAATTGTTTGCCACCAAGATAAACAAAAATTATCAGAATTGTCAAAAAATTGTTCTTTTCTACGTTTTAGTGCTTTGCGTTTGCGTACGTTTGCGTTTAAACGGGAAAGAATAACAGATTCTCCACTGTAAGTAGATAAAACAAAAGGTTCATTGCAACACTATCGTCAAGATTTTAAACCATTTTACCACAAAAACCATCGATGCCATTGTCAAACAATTTAGATACCGGCAATACATCTAGCTACATGTATTTGGCACCTGATCTGGATCAAAGCTGTTTGCAATGTTAGTCAATTAGCGACCAACACTCAGCGACCAACACTGGGAAACTAAGGCGAACATGTTGGAAATATTTTATCTGGAGTCCAATTATGATTAATTTAATCCCTTTTACCGAGCAGTATGCAGCATCCATGGACCATTTCCATCATAGATTGGATAAAAGCATATACTTTGCCAGAAATCACGGTTCGTTGAAAACAAACAACACTTCACCTCTCTCCAACCTGAGTATCTTCTGCATTAAAATTGTCGTCTGCAAAATGCACCAAAATTAGTATTTAATAAATACGTTACTAGTAGAAAATCTAAAAGTGATTGTCAAACAGGTTGGTTCCTTATGATATGCCTAGTAAATCGGCATCTGATCTTGATTCATATTGATTGTAGATACCAGTCAAGTGCTGATATGCAGTAAAAGGTCAAATGCAAAGTTTAACCCTTTCACTACAGTGGAGAATCTGTTATTCTTTCCCGTTTAAACGCAAACGTACGCAAATGCAAAGCACTAAAACGTAGAAAAGAACAACTTTTTGACAATTCTGATAATTCTTTTTTATCTTGGTGGCAAACAGTTTGGAGCCTGATCAGACGCCGGGTTACCCGGCGTCTGATCTGGCTCCAAACTGTTTGCACTGCAAATAATAGTTTTAGGGTAAACGCGTTTATTGGGAAAGAATAACAGATTCTCCACTGTACCAACCTTTCCGTGAGATTGGTTCCCCTTAACTGTTTCATTGTCGTCTGCTTCAATTGTGTGGTCTGCAAAGTCGTTTCCAAGTTAAAATATAAGGCAGTATGACTAAAGACATTTCAAAACGAGTGTCAAACAGTTTGGATCCTGATCAGACGCCGCGTTACGCGGCGTTTGATCAGGAACTAGACTGTTTGCAAACACGCTTTTAAGCGTCATTGAGAGCGAAAGGGTTAATAGTCTTTTATTTCGCTATCCCATCTGATACAAGTAGAAAGTTGAACATTGTACCTGACTCATATAAAGTGCATCTATTAACGACTCATTTATGTATGGATATTGATATTGGACTCTTCGAACGTGTTTGCTGAAATATTTAATTATAAATATATGTGGTTGATCTAGTACACAGCGGTGTTACTCCATACATAGACCATTTAATATATTTAAAAATTAACGACATATAACTGAAAAGGATTTGATCGAAAGCATTGCTTCTTATTTTGAGCATCTCCCTAGGCAATAAAGTACCTGTTCCTAGTGATAGAAATAACCATATTCAAGACGGATAATTATCAGTCTCATTTCTATTTCGATATACGAGTAAAAAGTAAAAACTTTACGTGTAAACGTAGATTGATTTTGATAACTATATTGAGTGAAATATTTGTTTCAGACTTTGAAGAACACGACACGTTTCAGGTGTTATCAATCAAGAGTAGAAATAAAACATCGATAACACTATTAATTCTATAGAAAGGAAAACAAACAAAATGAAGTACAATAACCATTTCGCAATAAATCGGCAGTAATATTTGATACGATTTACCGGTAGCCTTTAATTCCTTCACTACCTTACCCCCAAGTAAAACAGTAATATGCACAATAGTTATGATCTTAATCAGTCACTTCGTAACGTGGCATCTGATCCGGATTCAAACTGTTTGACATTGGTCTCAATATAATTTCAATTAAAATACCTAACATTTAATTTTAAAGTCCCATTGTGTTTTCAGACCTTTTCATAATGTCTGAAATACAATAACGGTTAATAATAATGTTTGAACATTCTAATGGGCCAAACTGATCTATGAAATGATGAAGACGGACCTAAATCACCAAAAAGGGTGATTTAAAATCATAACAAACCGAAAATAGAGCGTCTGCCATAAACCTTACCACACGGCTTAGTATCACGTGATACTTCCGTTATCTGGAGCCCTGTATTTACAGAGTTGTCCTTCTTTCCATTCACAAGGGAGGCTTTTTAATTGGTGCTAGCACCAAAATATTATAAATAAAATTTAAAAAGCGAATTGCTTAGATAAAACCGATTTTTGTGAAAGAATCACGTCCCACGTAGTTCAAATGGGACCCCAAACAACCGTTTTATGCAGGTTTCTCAAAAGCACAATGCGGCTTTAAGATTTAAAACAGACGACAATTGTTCAAACATTTATTAATGACGTCATGGCAATAAAGGGCTTACCTCTAGCGAAGTTTTCATTTGCCATCCAATGTAGCTTTTTGAAGAGAACGCTTGTTTTATGCAAACAGTGTAAACCTGAATAAGCTGGCTCATATACAATGTAGGAATCCTCCGATCAGGGTCTGTTTTGTTGGTCATTTTGCAATATATTGATAAAATCAACTCAAAAAATTCAAAATGGACTGGATTTAGTTTAGAAACTGGATTTCTCCTTTAGTTTAGTGGTCAGTGCGTTAGAGGCAAACTCAACTATATCGGGATACCATTTCAGAGTACCAATGTTCTGAAGCCCTTTACGCTATAACTAGATTAGGACAGAAACTGTATCTACAATGTTTGATATGTACCCAAGCCTTAGTTGAACTGAACTACAGGACGATGCAAATTTCAAAATCTTTGTCTGCTGTCGCTTAAGACGTTGTTGAAAGGCTTAAGCAACGATCGATTATTGTCTGCAAAAAACCGCACTACAGAAATTGTACCTAAGTTGATACTATTCTACGGATGAAATACACGAGGGTGAAGTTATAAAAAAAATAAGATACAGTTTGAAAGTGCTTACAACTGTCAAAATGCGTGTATCTGACACATTAGCCATATGCGTTTCGTGAAGAATGAGTGTCAAGGGAATGGAGATGAGTATGTAGGGTGATTTATTATAGTGTCTCGTTGTCTGAAAGAACATAACTGAACCATTTTCTCTCTCAATAAAACCGTCATTGTTTTATTACGAAAGAAATAAGCAACATCTTGACGATTCTAATGAGTCGTCACAACATTGCTTAAATAAGGACTTATTGATTTTATAACTTGAAATGCTCTCTTTATATAAAGCAATGTTTAAAGAACACTATTTGCTTTTAATATTTAGACTTTTTGCGTGACCGCGAATAATAAAACTTTTGATGTCAGTCTGTACATCCCTAAAGGTTCTTGCTAGCAGACTATTCAGTGTAACGTTGTAACCAGACAGGAATTCTGCATTCAGGTCGGTAAAAAAGAGACATTCAAGAAACTTATAGTGAAAGAGAGCCAGAAAGATTATTGTATAGGCGAACCAGTGTTCTTTTTTGCCAATTAAACGACACAATTCTCCACAAACTGCATAAACAGTAATTATTATTGAATGGTACCTCTAATCAAAAGGATGCATGGCACGATGTTAAAGGCATGCGTCTGTTGAAACTCTTTCACTGTCAAGTTTCATCGTCTGCATTAACCAAATATCGCCTGCATTGATAGTGTCTTATGTTTGGTTTTCTTTATACAAGTCAGAATTTGAGCTTTTCTATGCTAAAGCAATATCGAAGGTCAAAACAGTTTGTTTGGATCCTCAACAGAAGCAGCGATCCAAACGGATTGCTTTATTGTCTGTTGGCGTCCTTGTCAAAGGAAGGGTTACACAAATAAGTTAAATTTCGCTGTTTATAAGTAGGTTCTATTTGTGTCTTCATTTGTTCCTTTTTGCACATACAGAAGGCAGTAACGTCATAAAGCGCATTTGCAAACAGTTTTGATCCTGATTAGACGCGTGTAACGCGGCGTCTGATCAGGATACAAACTGTTTGCCACTTGTTTTGAAATTATGTAAGTTATACTGTCTTAAATCTAACTTTGAAACAATATTGCAGACAACAATATTAAAGCAGACGGCAATATGGGCGGTGAAGGGGTAAATACTTCCCGCTAAATGATCATGAAAGGGTTAAAACATTGAGTGATCGGAACAAAATGTTTTCCTTTTTCACGAATAAGAGACGGTTTTATTTAACGTGTCCGTGGAATTTTGTTTTGTTTGGTGCCTTGTTTATCCTTGACTCTAATCCTAATAAAGTAAGTAAGAGAAATCTTTGGAGAAAATTGACAAAATGAGACCATTGACTCTAAACACATGTAAGATGAGCATTAGTAATCAGAATGGTGTCGTCACCCTGCCTTTAGGGAAATCGCAGCTATAAATCTGGGAGAAATCGTAAGGCAAGGACGCTTTTTCCTTAAGTATTGTAGAAGGGTTAACCGTTTCCTAACTAGCATTTTTTCAATAATGTTTTTGATGTGGCTATTCTATGTGAGTTAAAAAAGCAGAATTCTCGAGAAGAATATTTTACTTCCATACGTTAGGATGTAGGGTAGGTTTCGCATAGTTCGTTAACTGGGACAGACTAATGGCATTAGCATGCATTTCTTTGACGAAAAGGTAAAGATTGAAAATGACAATTGAGCAATAAGAAAAAGGATATAGCATCGCAAAGCATTTGTATTAGATGTTTACGTGGGTCAAACTTCCGTTAAACTGCGGTACTTTTTCCAGATCTCCCATGTATCCACTGTAAATAATATCAACAGATAGTTTTAAAACAAATGTATGCTGTTCTCTTCCTTTCGAAATTATAAGTTACAATAAAGTAATTAGCTAAGAATTTACAACTGATGTGTTGTACAATATCAATAATAGATGTATCTGACCTAAATTTGTTGAATGTGTGTTATGGAAATTTTTTATGTATTAGTACACATGCAAACCGAGAAAATAAAGAGTACTTTGAATTGAATTGGTCACAGTTCCACATTGTCAAGTATGAGTTGACCTGTTTCCACAAGGCATGTCCAACACATGAAATGCCGAGCAGTGTTTACCCAGATGTGATGTTCCGAATCGGATTATCCTCTTATGAACTGAACTACATATTTTATCTTAAATTTGTTGACAGTCGATTAAAATTGAGTTACGGAAAAATCAAAACCACGAATACAAATTGAGAATGGAAATAAAATATGTTTTAAACTAAACAAATGCTTACGAGTGATGCGTAACGCGGCATCTCGACCAGTTCCAAAATGTTTGAAACTATGTCGCTGTTTTAAAAGAAACTTGAAAGGTATACCTTTAGTACGATGTCAGACAACTTTTTAAGCAGAAGAAAATGTTTACCCAGCATGCAAAGAGTTAAGCATATAGTTTGACGGTGCTAGCGCGATTCATGGTATTTGCCGATAATTTTCTGTCGTTTATTTCGCTTGAACACCGAAATAAATCAGTTCATTTCTAAAATACATTTATAGTAAAGTCGCCCAAACACAATGGGCGAGTCCGTTGCAATAGCCAGGCATATATAAGTTTAGCAGGCAGTGTTCAAAATAGTCAATTTGCGTGTGTCTGGCACATTAGATACAGCGTGTTACATGATGGGAATTACCAAGAGCTTAGAAATAAGATTGTCGGATGATTTTATTAATGTGTCTCATGGTTTGAAGATGTATCGATAACATTTAAGTTAATGCACTTAGTTAAGTAAATGTAATAAAATTGCAACAGTTTTGGTACGAATACAAATATTTTAACGGTAAAGTGTGTGATAATAGGCATGCTTAACCATTTACCCTATATCCTGTTTCTAGTTTTGAAGACACATGATCACGTAAAGCAGGTTGAAAGTAAACAAAAAGCGCGTGAATTGCGCATTCTGCTTACTTCCAGCTACAATCTTGCTAAGATATAGAATATATTTATTATTTTCTATGATCAATAGTAAAGACCGTATAAAATCCAAACTGTTCTCAAGTAGGCTGTAGTCGCTAATGATGTTAATGGGTTTAGGGCATGTAACTGGGTCAATCATTTGATAAGTGGGGCATAAGGCTCCCCATGAGCGTACATGTACTGCTTTGCGTGTATCTTAATTTAAGACAGTCAGTTGTTTTAAACCTTCATTGCCCTGACTACAATAGTTATTTGCAAACAGTCTGGATCTTGATCAGACGCCGCATACCGGGGCGTCTGATCATGATCCAAAATGTTTCACACTCATTTCAATACTTCTAAAGTCAAAATACCTCGATTTTTAATTTCAAGATAAAAGAAGACAACAATTGTTTACAATTAACGACACCATAGCAGTATTTGGGTTAACAGTACAGTGGAGAATCTGTTATTCTTTCCCGTTTAAACGCAAACGTACGCAAACGTACGCAAACGCAAAGCGCTAAAAGGTAGAAAAGAACAACTTTTGGACAATTCTGATATTTCATGTTTATCTTGGTGGCAAACAGTTTGGAGCCTGATCAGACGCCGGGTTACCCGGCGTCTGATCTGGCTCCAAACTGTTTGCACTGCACATAATAGTTTTAGCGTACATGTAAACGCGTTTATTGGGAAATAATAACATTTTCCCCACTGTACGTTCAGTTATTGCAATTAGTTTTCCGGAAATAATGTTCAATTTGGTGCCTTGTTTGTCATAGACTCTAATCCTAATAAAGTAAGTTAGAAATATATTCAAGCTAAATTGGCAAAGTGAGAGCCTTGGCTCTAAGCACATGTCAGAGGAGCATTAGTTACCAGAATGGTGCCGTCACCCGGTCTTTAGGGAAATTGCAGTCATAAATCTGAAAGAGATCGTAACGCGAAAATATTCAACTACGTGTATCTAGGCGTTTTCTTCGTTTTTCTGGTTGAAGTTTCAGTGATACTTTCATTCAGTGTTAAAGATAGCTAATCGATTAACCCCTTCACTACTCTGACGTCATAAATTTAAAACAATTGTCGTCTGCTTGTATTTCTCAAATTTAAATGTTAGCCATTTTGACTTCAAATATATATTGTATTGAGTGCTAAATAGTTTGTATCCTGTTCGGACGCCGTGTTAAGCGGCCTTTGATCAGGATCCAAACTGTTAGCAAAATACTAGTGTACTCGGGGTACGGTAGTGAAGGGGTTAAAGGAAACAGGTTTAATCCAATGACGCACTACAAAAAAGGTGTATCTAAAGCTGAAAGCATTCGACAATAAAAAGCATGTCAAAGTCATAAACATTAAACAACCAGTAAAAAGGTCACGTATGCGTGTATCTTAAACATTATCCACACGCATTACGTGAAGAAGACTGCCAAGGGATTAAAAGTGAGTATGTAGGGTGGTTTATTATAGTGTCTCAGTGTCTGAAAGTACATGGCTGAAATAAGTTCAGAAATGCGGTTAATCAGTTGCTTCACAGAAACGCTTCTTAACTCTTTTACTGCGAAATATATCGTCTGGTTTGAACCCTCTAAAACTCGTCTGCTTTGACAGTGTCATCGGCAATAATTTTCAAGTGAGATTTAGGGCATTTTAGACTGAAGAAATATTGATTTGAGTGTCAAACAGTTTGGATCCTGATCAGACGCCGCCTTACGCGGCGTCTGATCAGGATCCAAACTGTTTGCAAAGTTGCCTTTTGGTGCCAATGGCAGTGAAAGAGTAGGGTATTAATTGTTGTCCTGCTTACATTAATGGTTACCTATTACTTATCAAATCTGATTGAAACTCTAAAAGTTTCTACTCTCTATTGAAGCCAATATTTCCCCCTTGACGGTAAATGCAAAACACATTCTTAAACAGTAGCAGAAAGGTCCTACAAGAGCTGTCTACTTTATTTTCAGTCTGGTTTTCCATGTCTACAACTATAAGGGAAAGGTAAAACATTACAATGCTCTATGTCAGAAGGGGTAAACACATTGACTCCTAACGAAGAGTATACAAGTCTTTGATAAACTATGTACCTGTGAATAGTACACTTGTCCTATGCAAACAGCGTAGACCTTGATAAGATGACTTATAAGGAGCCTTCTGATTGGTTTTTTTACTGTTTGTATTTTTGCGAAACATTGTAATTCTATATTATTAAACTTAACCCTAGAACGTTACAAAATCAATGCACTAGACTTAATTGAAACTTGGAATTGTCAATTAAAAGTGTCAATGTGAATTAGTTAAGAAAAGCGTGCTTGGTCGAGTCGTGTTGAGGAGGGGTTGGCATACGAGGAAATACACAGCATAATCTTCGTAATACGAGTAAACTCTTTAACGTTGGAGCTGCTCATCACAAGGGTCAATCCAGTGCGGTTGTGAAAAGCATTCCATTGACATAATAGGGTTTGTTGGAGACAATTTGACTTTAGGATCTGATATACTCTCCTTATCTAGAGAAGAGTTTCAGAAATACTATGTGTTCTTTATATTTTTATACTTTTCTCATGCCAAGAATGGATAGAATCATTGACCTCAGTCTATCAGCTCCCCTTCGATAGCATAAACGATATAACCCGACAGGAACTCTGAGTTTAGATGGAGATAATCCCAAGTATTCCAATGGTTAGCGAAAGGAAGCCAAAACAATTTTGGTGATCCAATTTATGAAGTTCTAGTGAATTATTTTTACCTTGGTGGCAGTGTTGGTTCTCCATTTGAGCACCTTCATCAGATTGTGACATCCGTCACAGGACGGGTTTACTACTGCACTGGTTCCCAGAAATAGCGTGTAATCTAAAGGTTTAAGTTACGCTATAACTCCTGAAAAGATTTCTGTAAAGGATTTTATTGTGGCCACAGAACAAGTGACTTGGAATTCGGGTCGAGATGAGGCAGATGCGTTGCAAGCGGAGGTTACAGGGATTATAAAGAGTGCTAAGTTGCCCCCTGATAATCTCCAAAAAGATGAGAAAGCAGGCCTAAATGCATTAAGAAAGGATAAGGGCATTCTGATTCTGCCAGCGAATAAGGGACGAACAATAGGGGTATCAAAAAAGAAGACTATGAAAAGAAAGGGTTGGACATGCTAAACGATGATAAGACATAAATATGAGAAGTTACCCAGTGTGGTCATACTAGAAAGTACAAAGGACCTTTTACTATACTTCAAAGACTAAAAAGCGAAAATAAACTGTCAAAGAATCAGTATGATTGACTGTATCCCACATTAGAGAATGTTACTAAGATTTATTGTACCCCAAATTTACACAAGCCTAATATACCCCTCCGCCCGATAGTGAATTACACATGCTCCATAGGGTTTAGCTCTTCACGATTATTAGCGACATCTTGGAACCTCTAGTCGAAACATTGATCATCATGTTAAGCATTTAAAGACTTCAGTGAACACGTGTCGGGAGTAGTTATCCAAGATAACCAAATGTTTAATTCACATGATGTGGTCTCACTTTTTTTTTTACAAAACACCCGATATATAGATCAATGGAGATTATTCGCAATAGGTTAGAAGAAGATGGGACACTGACGAAGCGCACAAATTGATAGTGAAAGACATCATACAATTGCTGGTTTCATCCTCACTACTACATATTTCCACTTCTAAGAGCAGATTTTCCAGCAAAGGTTTAGTACAGCGATGGGACTCACTGTACAACCTTTTCATGAAGTGGTTTGAACAAGAAGCGATTGCAACATCTCCGATCACATGTGCGGCCAACTTCTGGAAGAGATACGTTGATGACATCCTAGAAATCATCAGAAAAGGACAAGTGGATAATTTAATTGAGCATCTGAATAAAATTGATACCACAGGGAGTATTGAATTTGATTATCACCACCCATTAACACATAACCTCAATGTAGTGAGAACACTGGAAAACAGATGTTTCTCAATAGTGACAGAAAAGGACAAAGAAAGCGAAATAGGATACATACCTACAGTCGCGAAAGGATGTGGGTATCCAAAGTTGACTATTACGAAAGCTGTCGAGCAATCATGGTCAAAAAAGAAAGAGAAAAAGGGGAAGGGTAATATACAGAAATAGACTAAGGGGATGATTGTTATTTCATCCGTGAAAAAAGTATCAGATGATCTTGCTCTTGTATTTAAAACTCACAATATTAGTGTAGCCATGAGACCTTTCATCACTCTACGTAATAACCTATTCCATCCAAGGGACAGGACCAAGGCAGAAGTTGTGTGTAGCTGTGAATACCGTATCCCGTGCAAGGACTGTGAAGCGGTCTACATAGGGGAGAAAGGCAGACAGCTCGGTAAGAGAATAGGAGAGCAAAACAAAAATAATATAACCACACACACACAGTCTACACACGGTCAAAATAGAAAGCGTCGCTATCTACAGAACATTCTAACGCAGTGACTAACCATATAAAGTGACAAAACCATTTGATAGACTGTTGGTGTCAAAAGATGGACAGAGGAGACAACAAATACCTTAGAAAGTTGAGAGAATCCCTGCACATAGCGGGGGAGCCAAAGGTGATAGACAGGTATAGGGAGCTATCAATCCTATCAAAAGTCATTTGTTTACTACTGGGAACATCAAGCCCTGTGACGTCACTTTCCCCACGGATGTCAATGTCTGATGAAGGTGTTCAAATCGAGAACCGAAACTGTCACCAAGGTAAGAACAATAATACTGATAAAGAATATAAGTATTTAGGTTCTTTTAAAACAACTAATTTGGATAAGTCATTAGAAATTCATAAATTGAGTGTATTACTATCCTGCTGTACTCTTTTCGAGATATATTTGTGATCTGTGGTTCATTTTGACAAATTGGACGACATAGTTCTTTAAAAGAAATAAAATACACAGTAAATATCGAAAGTAATGACCAGAACAAATGATTTTGGTGATTAAGGTTTCTAACTACTTACAAAATATTTCAGGTAAAGCTCATGTCGATATATCTTCTCTTTCATCTGTTTGAGCAGAAACATTCATTGAACCCTCATTACAGTGGATAATCTGTTATTCTTTCCCAATGAACGCGTTTACGCTAAAACTATTATTTGCAGTGCAAACAGTTTGGAGCCAGATCAGACGCCGGGTAACCCGGCGTCTGGTCAGGCTCCAAACTGTTTGCCACCAAGATAAACAAGAATTATCAGAATTGTCCAAAAGTTGTACTTTTCTACGTTTTAGTGTTTTGCGTTTGCGTACGTTTGCGTTTAAACGGGAAAGAATAACAGATTCTCCACTGTATACTAAACGCGACATGGCGAACATTTGCAGTGTTTGTATCCAGAGTAACGCGGCGTCTGATCTTGGTCCAAACTGTTTGTCATTCATATTCTACTTTTAAAGTATAGTGTGGTGCCGACTATTAATATATATTGCTTTTGAACGCACAACTCCTGTGTGAAAAGAGCGCTATATAAATCTGGTATAATAATAATAATAACAAAGTATATAAACTTACGATGAGATTTACCGCATTATGTATATTTGTAGCAGACGACGATTCAGCATGATAAGGGTTAGCATTAATAACCCGTTAAAGTTATTTTAAGAATTCGAAGATAGTGGTTTGACTGTGCAGATATTTCAAGAATCAGAGACCATTCGATCTAAGGTTTTCCTGTAGTAATCCTTTGATGGATGTCCTCAGTATAACTAACTCTTACATTGAAGAAGACGTTATTATTTCCTAATAAATAAATACGAAAGACTCAAGCAGGAAACGCAACACAAACAATACACCCACCTCTCAAGCAGAACACACACACAGTCATACCATAACAAACACACACACACACACATACATTTGTACACACACACATCCACACATGCGCAATACCATTCCAAATAGAAAACAACACGCAAGACAAAAATAAAGCAAAGTGAATATAGGAACCCGCCTTGGCAAGGTCAGTAGCAATCAATAATAAATTATAAATTAACCATTAACAACCACTGGGGGTTAAACCTGGATTTAGGGGCGCCCAACCTCACTCTTTTCTCTTATATTCACCTATAAAGACGAACAGTATACATAAAATATCAACCCTATTCGACAACCTTACAACCAAAAAGACCGCCAACACAGTAAGTAAATACATGTAAAACATCTATCAAAATTTCTCTGACAAGAAGATTATTAATAACACGGGAAAGAATTAAATATTCAAGCCCGTGCTAAAAATAACCCACTATGACAACGGTCAAATTGTACTCAAGCGACTAGTCCGTAGTCACGAGTAAATGTAAAATATGGATGGGTTCAGGGTACGACAGAGAGGGAGAGAAAAACAAAGCACGAAAATCCGACATAACTCTCCCGGTTAAGGACGGCTTTAGAGATACATCATCATGTAGTGCTAAGCCCTGTCTGTCGTTGCACAACCAAAGAGGAAAGCATAGTTATCAATTGTAGATTGATCTATAACCAAACGTGAAGTGCGCAGCAATATAGTTGGAATACGTTTCACAAACAGGTTTTGAAAATGTATAATTATGTCCAAGAATTTTACGAAGTCTGTAAATTACATCACCATAAAACTCCGGATGTGAAATACCCTGCCGCAGAAAAGACTTTAAGTAACATTTATACTTGTTAATAAGAGGAAGATTTCTATAAAAGAAGAAATGTTTTACGAAGTGTATGAAATCTGTACCCCTGTTTAAGAAGCTTTTCAGTAATTGTTTTATTACGAATGTGGAAGTCCTCAACAGAGGTACAGGCCCTAGCAAAACGAATAAGTTGTGAAATATAAATACCGTAAGATGTAGAATGGGGAACATCGCCATCTAGATGAGGATAATTTACAATACTAAAATCATAATCATCTCGTTTGTCGTAAATCTTAGAAGAAACAATTCCATTATTTATTAAAAGATCCAAATCTAAAAACGGTGCCGACAAATTTGAATCGTTTGTTTTATTAAGGTGTATTTCTTTTGGGTAAATAAAAGGAAACAACGTATCACAAATTGGTTGTCTATATTAAAACTATCATTTAGATAGCGCGATGTCTTGTTGAAGGTTTCGATCATATCTGCCTGTGTATCAGGTTTAAGACTTAGCATAAAGTCCCTCTCATAACAGTACAAAAATAGGTCTGCGACAAGGGGTGCGCAGTTTGTACCCTTAGGGATACCAATCACTTGGCGGTATATTGTACTCCCAAAACGTACAAAAATATTATCCAGAATAAATGATAGTGCTTTACAGACATCGGTGCAAGTCCACATAGTGTAATGCTTAACCGTGTAATTTGTAAAAATTGCACGATCAGTATTACACGCCAGAAATAGTTTCCTTTCTCTGGCAAAAGTATTATCAATAAGTTGTATAAGTTTAGCTTAACTCGCCAAATTAATCGGTTCCATTGACAGGCGCTGAGTAACTCAGCGTCGAATTTAGCTGCCCATTGTTTGCAATGACAATGGTTTTAGTAGCGCAAACACATTTATTGGGCAAGTTTCCCCCGTGTTAGTTGTCTCTATCAATAATTATACGTGAGGCAGAACTTTCTTATGTCATTATTTCCGTCTTCAATATAGGTATTCGTGCGTATAGTAAGCTGCTTATCTTCGAAACCTAGACAAACGTTTAAGGATGTCGGCCTGTCTTTTTGAGCATTATGAAATTTCCGAAAAATTTTACGAACTCGTTTTAAAAAAAATGGTAAGAAAACACTATTTTCCCGGGAAAAAATTGGATTTTCGTTCCGGAAGGGACTTTTAAGTTTTATGTCCTATTCGTAGTTAACAGCATACACTGCTTTCATAGGTAGGTTGTATTTTGTTACATCCGATTTCATTTCAATTTCTCAGAATATAAGCATGACATTTTCATGGTAGTACAGTTTTAGTATAAATTATAGATAACTCAATAGATAAAATGAAATTTTTGGTAAAAGTACACAAAAAATTGAAAAAATGAGAAAAAATGGATTTTTTTGATAAAATGATCTATATCTTTTTTAAAAGGTACGGGACCCTGTGTTTTTATTTGCTATTTCACTAAAACGTTTTGTTTGCAAGGCTAAAAACAACAAATAAAAAATTTGGTATTTAGTTTGCTACAATTTGTAGGGCAATTTTCACAGTGCCTTATTCTCCCATTATAAAAAAGTGGGTGGGGTAAATTTTACTCCTTTGTGAAATCAAATATTTTTATTTTGGATCTTGAAAAAACATTATTTTCAGGGTTTATTATTACTATGGTAATATAAATTAGGATACTTTTGGTACAAATAGATTGTTTAAATAAAGATTGAAAAACCGTAGTACAAAAAAGTAGGAGTTTTTATGAAACTTCAATTTTAGGGGGGTAGCCTTGAAAAATCTCAAATTGTGAAAAAGAAAGGTCCGGTACCCCCACTTTTTTCACCAGTTTGTTCATAGAAACTAATTTTACTATCAGTATGCAAAGTTTGAAGAATTTGGTATTTACTTGACCAAGGTGCACCTACCCCCTTAAACAATCTGGCTATAAAAGCCGGCTTCCAAAGCCAGACTGTAGAAGTGTTTACATGTGTATATACCGTCCATTTCCGTCACATTTCCCCCTCTTTCTCTTGACTTCGCCCTAAAGTCACCCTGCTCACATGGCAGTTTTTAGGGCAGAGACAATGAGACATGGATCCGGGGATGATGGTAATGTCATCCCATATCTCACCTCTGCCACCAAATCATGTCAACTGTTTACTCTGTCAGTCACACATCCAGGTACTAACCGTGCAGTACGATGCTTACAATGTAACGCTTAAACAATCTGGCTATAAAAGCCGGCTTCCACAGTCAGACTGTAGAAGTGTATATATATACCGTCCATTTCCGTCACAGTTTCAAGGTTGAGAAATACCACTCAAATAAGTTGATTATAGAAAGATGAAAAGATTATTCCGACAAACGTCTCTTAATTGTTTTAACTGTTTTATAACTGCATCTTTCGTCATCTGCCGCAATTCTCAGAGTGAAATAGTTTGCTGATTCTTTGAGAGAGAAAAACAGAGTTTGAAACAGCTAACATCATAGTGAGGTGCAAACTTATCATGCTGCATATATTGTTTACTACACAACTCGTAAGACATGCATGTATAATATCTACTCTTAAAAAAGAACAACATAATAAGCATAATTTCTTCGAAAACTGAACAGAGTACCATACAGTTTGGAACTGGATGTGACGTCAATAAGTCAAAGTTACGGATCAACCTCATACTGGACCCCTTGGGCCTGTTTCATAAAACTTCGTACGAAAAAAACGGTCGTAAGTCAAAAAATTAAAATACATTTAATTTCTGATTTCTCTATCTAATCCTGTCTTGTGACATCTATTTGGAATCGTCTTTTCAAGACGATTCCAAAATAATGTCACAAGACAGGATTAGATGGAGAAATAAAAAATAATTGAGACTTTTATGAACTGACTTACGACAACATTTGTCGTAAGAAGCTTTATGAAACGGGTACCTTACAGTACTGAACCTTATTAAATTAACAATTTTTGCGATTCGCTTGTAATTCGATGGCTATTCTCTTGCAATTCGATGGCAATTCGCCTGCGATTCAAAAACAAGTAGTAACTATACCTTCGGATGGTGTATCTCACAAATATTCGCAAATATATCTTCGTTAATTTTTTCGATTCCATTTTTGTCACAACTGCTTCGGAAAATTCGCGTAAAAATATTCAAAAGTAGGATTTGCGCCCGATTCGATGGCAATTCGATGGCAATTCGCTTGCGATTATCAATTTAATTTAATAAGGTTCAGGGGCCCGTTTCATAAAACATCTTACGACAAATGTTGTCGTAAGTCAAATTATAAAACTCTCAATTATTATTTATTTCTCCATCTAATCCTGTCTTGTGATATCCTTTTGGAATCGTCTTGAAAAGACGATTCCAAAAAGATGTCACAAGACAGGATTCGATAGAGAAATCAGAGATTAAACGTATTTTAAAGTTTTGACTTACGACAACATTTGTCGTAAGAAGCTTTATGAAACGGGCCCCAGTACTGTATATCTAACAATCAGTTGGTGTCGTTTGTATCAATTCTGCATCGGACTGCATTAAAACACATTTTCGGGCCAGAATAAAATAAGAACTTGTTTTCTTTTATTTTCGAAATATTGTAAGACTTATATAAGAACCAATCCCTAAAACAATATTTGATCCTCTACTCTATAATAGAAGTCATCTGTCATCTCTGTTTCCAAGAAGATGCTCCTGTTTCTTTTTTTTGTCATTAACTCTTTGCACGCAGGGAACATTTTATTGTCTGCACCAATTGTCATCTACTACAGTTATAAAGATAGCATTTTCTAATTTTCTTTTCAAAACAGGGTCAGAGTGTCAAACTGTTTGGATCCTGCAGAGACGCCGCGTTACGCAACGTCTCATCTGGATACAAACTGTTTGCAAAGGTACATGTAATCGCTGTGGGGACATACATTTTGTATTCACCGCTAGCATGCAAATAGTTAACGTTCAGCATCTGCAAGCTACAAACTTTTATTGCCATTCCTGTTACATCGTGGGAATTAAACTGTCATTTCAATTTGCTCCCCATGCATTTTACGTACGATAAGTAGACGGAATAAACTTCACTGTCCTTATGACATAATAACCCGTCACACACAGACACTGCTCTATATTTTCGTCTGGTTGTTTGTATTCAAATTAGAACGGTATGTGTGTTGTTATAACAAACATTGATACGAGAGATTCTGGTCAGACGCCGCGTTGAGCACTGTCTGGCCAGGATCCAGAATGTTTGAGAATGTTGTGTCGTCGAGTTTGACAATGAAGGGCTTAAAATGTCATAATTTACTATTATATTATATACAATTTCAGCTGGCTTATTCTTCTTACATAAAAACCAATAAAGAAATAACACTTGATACCTCTGTGCTAGATGTCAAGTTTTACTAGTAATAAACTGTTCAATTTGCTTACGTTGCTCAAATAAACGTCAGTTCGCTTAATCGTATATATCGGAGTTTTTCTTATATTGAAATCAATTTGAACCCCAATGATGCACCGACTGATTACAGTGGAGAATCTGTTATTCTTTCCCGTTTAAACGCAAACGTACACAAACGCAAAGCACTAAAACGTAGAAAAGAACAACGTTTGGACAATTCTGATAATTCTTGTTTATCTTGGTGCAAACAGTTTGGAGCCTGACCAGACGCCGGGTTACCCGGCGTCTGATCTGGCTCCAAACTGTTTGCACTGCAAATAATAGTTTTAAACGCGTTTATTGGGAAAGAATAACAGATTCTCCACTGTAAGGATATTTCAAATTTACTTATTCTGAGAATTGTTGTAGACGGCAACAAAAACTTGTAAAAACTACTTCCGGTAACGATGATTTCCTAGGTAGTTGAATGTATGAAAATGAGGACATCTTATATACTTCGTCATATATATAATTAATTTATAGAGTGCTGACCATAATTTAGCTTATACTTGTAAGTAGTATTGATCCAGATTAAACATCGCAGTGTGTGTTCTCTGATCAAGGTCTAGACAGTTTCAATGTGATGTTGCTAGTTTCAGTCAAACTTCATCAACTGCTACTTTACAACATTTAGCCAGACAATTGTTTTGAAACATGCGATATTACAGTAGCGAAGAAAGAACAATAGTTTGGGCTGCCACATATGGGTATCCGTCATTCCTGTCCCTCATAGCTTGTTTATAGTGTTTAAAACAAGGTGGTTGTTAACGCTTTCAATGACAACGTTTATCGTCTGCTTAAACCCTCTTACAGCCAAAATATCGTCTGCATTGGACTGTTTTGACTGAAGAAATGTCAATACAAGTGTCAAATGGTTTGTATTCTGAAAAGACGACGCGTACCGCGGCGTCTGACCAGAGTCTAAACCAATTTGCAAAGTCGCCGTTTGTCGCCATTTGCAGTGAAAGAGTAAATGCCTGCTGAGTTATTCTTTCCCAATAAACGCGTTTACGCTAAAACTATTATTTGCAGTGCAAACAGTTTGGAGCCAGATCAGACACCGGGTAACCCGGCGTCTGATCAGGCTCCAAACTGTTTGCCACCAAGATAAACATGAACTATCAGAATTGTCCAAATGTTGTTCTTTTCTACGTTTTAGCGCTTTGCGTTTGCGTACGTTTGCGTTTAAACGGGAAAAAATAACAGATTCTCCACTGTATTCTTTTTTCGGCTAGAATGCACTTCACCGGTGCGGAATTATAGGTGGGGCTGCCGAATGAATATCAAAAATTAAATTTCTGAATTTCAAACTTGGAAAATGCAGGGCTTTAAGAGGTGCAAATTATCAATTGAAAAACGCAATCACAATTCAATAGTGATCATACTAAATATGACAGAGGTGTGACAATATAAGCATGATATTAAATATAAACTGCAAACAGTTTAAGAGCCTTATCCAAAGCCAATTCACCAGATCCGGCTCAAAACTGTTTGTAATTACCATTACTATTTTAAACCATTAACTGCAATTGCGTCATGTCGTCTGCTTTTATTTATCAAATTAGAATTAAGATGTTTTGACTAAATAAATATTGAGAATAGTGGTAAGCAGTGTGGATCCCGATCAGTCGCAGCGTGCGCGGTGTTTGATCAGGATTCAAATTGTTTGCAAATACAGTGGAGAATGTGTTATTCTTTCCCAATAAACGCGTTTACGCTAAAACTATTATTTGCAGTGCAAACAGTTTGGAGCCAGATCAGACGCCGGGTAACCCGGCGTCTGATCAGGCTCCAAACTGTTTGCCACCAAGATAAACATGAAATATCAGAATTGTCCAAAAGTTGTTCTTTTTCTACGTTTTAGTGCTTTGCGTTTGCGTACGTTTGCGTTTAAACGGGAAAGAATAACAGATTCTCCACTGTAACTATTGTATCTCTACCCTGGGAAGGCTGTGAATAGGTTTACACTCTTTGGTACCCAATAGATAAATCATTAAGACTATCAAGAGCCTGTTATGGTCTAACATTTATTCCATTAAGCTTGCGTTAAGTATATTTAACGCTAAGAACAAACGTCTCTTCTACTGTAGAAATGCAGATAGACTTTCAATATTCAGATTACCTTTTACAGTGGTAAATACGCTATTCCTACCCATTTACGCGTTTATCTATGCGTAAGAAACGCATAGTGAACGGTTAACGAACGCTTAATGAACGCTTAACGAACGGTTAAGGCCTAACGATTTGAACGCGTTTAAACGCGTTAATAAACGGTTATACCCGAGATGCTGCGATTGGGGCGTCCGTTTTCCGTTTCACGCGGAGATTTCGGATCTTATCGATGATTGCCGTTTTAGAAAAATCCGAATGAAACGGGTTTATCAAAAACAAGAATCGATTTGTCACTGGAGCATTTTCGCGATAAAACTCATATTGTAATGCGATATTTGAAAACATTTTCTGTAAATGAGACGCCTCTTATCAGGATCTAAACTGGTTTCGCTTATAGAATTTATATAAATATAAACAGTTTGGATCTCGATCATAATGCTGAGTGACTCGGCGTTTCATCGAGATTATTTCTGTTTGATATGTATTAGAATAATTCCTTCCATGTTGATTTCTATTCAAACGGTTTGAATCCAGATCAAACGCCTGGCTGTATAGATCGGCATAGCATCAGGATCCAAACTGACAGCTTTGAATAAACCCAATTACTTTCATAATAGTTAACACTATCGATTTAGATGTAGATGGGACGCCGAGTAGTTCGGTTCTTATATTTTACAGCTGAGAATGAAGCATACGGTCTTGATTTCATTTTTACAGTTTGGCTCTAGATGAAATGCCGAGTTACGGGAGTCTCATCCATATTCAAACTATACAGATATCTTTTACTTTGATGAGAGAGTATAATAACTGACACATACTCGCATATAAGGTTTGGTTTATTTGGTTGATATTCCAATCAACCCCAATGGGGCATTAGGATACTTACTTTGATAAGCCGCAGTTTTATTACCCCCTGTCCGGCTTGTGACGCAACAGTGTTAGCGGCTAGCCCTGCATGCCACATGTGGCATTTGGGAATTCCGCATGTTCATAGTAATAGTAATATACACAATTTACATAATCCTTTTTAAACCGTATCCTTTATATGGGAGAATAAATGTATATTCATAAAACTCTCACAGGATAACCTTTCTTCTTAAAGAAAATGATTTCATAAAATTTAATAAGATTATATTTACTCCACAGTAACGATATTTACTAAATACTTAAGTAGGATAAGAGCGGCCCTCAAGTCATACATGGATTACCTCCCTTTCTCCATGATTACTCCCCTTTCATCCGGGCTCTTTTAAACGCGTTTAAACGCGTTAAGAAACGCGTTAAGAAACGGGTAGTAAACGCGTTAAACGAAACGGGTAACGAACGCTTAACGAACGCTTAACGAACGCGTAAGAAACGCGTAAGAAACGCGTAAAGTGGGTAGGAATAGCGTATTTACCACTGTACCAGACAAGTTAATACGGTTTTCCACATCTGTTACATAGTGGTACTCTCAGACGAAACAATTACCCCGATATGTCTACTTCGGAACCGTTTATTATTAGATTTAGCAAACATATCTAAGAACTAGCTGATTTTAGGAGACATACAATATTTCTGGAGAGAAAAGTAGCGTTATTTGCGTCAACCCTTTCACCGCCGGATTCGCCTAAAGTCGGATTTGCAAACAGTTTTGATCCTGATCAGACGCCGCGTAACTGTTTGACACTCGTTTCGATATTTCTTATGTCATTCTCTCTTAAACCCAACTTTGAAATGATATTGCAGACAACAATATTGAAACAGACGACACAATAACGATGTAGGGGTAAAAATCTCAAAAATAATTTGGCGCCAAAAGGGTTAAGTCAGTCATTTGGCTGCTCTTATTTCGTCTGCTAACATAGCGTACTGTTTGTTTATATTGATTGTTTTGCATGACCTCTCTCTCTCTCTCTCTCTGTTTTATTCCCTCTTTCTTTATAAAATTAACACTTTATTTCTGTACAATGAATCCTTGAAAGTATCATTGTGCTACTATTGTATTTAGCACAGGTACAGTGTACATGTAATAGTATTATGTATATTGTGTTTAGTAATACAGCACTCCCTCTCTACAACGGCCCTCCCAACAACAATTCCCTCCTTACAACGACTTTTGACGCTGTTCCCGAAACTGGACAATTATGTCTAACGCTTTTATTGCTGCAATATCGTCTGCTTAAAATTGTCGTCTGCTGTTTTTCTAAAAGTTACATATTTGACCATTTCAGAGTAAAACACTTAATTACGAGTGACAAACAGCTTGAATCCAGATCAGACGCCGCGTAACGCGGCGTCTGATCTGGAGTCAAGCTGTTTGCAAATGTAAGCCAAATTCCCTCCCTGTAACGACTCCCTCCGAACAACGAACATATTTTGTGTCTCCCATTGGGTGTCGTTGTAGAGAGGGAACGCTGTATACTGTAAACGTACAATTATACAGTGTACGGTGTTGAACAGGATGTTTTCTTCGACCTGCCAATACCTAGTACGGAGAAAGTAAAGTGTATGTAAAAGAAAAAAAACCCACTCTGTTATATTTTCAACTATCTTCAGCCAGTGAAATGCCGTTACCCTCTGCACTGTTGGAGCACCTTTACTCACAGGCGGTTGTTAACATTGTTGGCAGATTAACAGGTTACTCCATATTGCGCAGTTTTACAACTTTGATTTATTTTTCCACTATGAATACGCACCATAAGATATATTTTCTTTATCCTAGCATATTGTAGCTCAAGTCAGGCTGGAAGTAAAGCAGAATGTGCCTTAAGGGATATTCTGTTTTACTTTTAACCTGTTTTAAGAAGTAATTTGTTTTCAAAATTACAAAAATTAGTACCAGGCTAAAGGGTATTGGGTTAAAGCAATATTAACGTACAGGAACTTCATCAGTTACATGTACTTTTAAACATTTTCTATGTTCGTAATAGTGATGTTCACTATTTATTCTTCACTAAAAACGTCTGTGAATAGATTTCTTGGTATATCCATAAACAGTAATATAAAGAATCAGGTTGTCCAGACTGAACTAATCGGTATCAAGTGGTATCGATGAACCGTAATGAATTGGCGAGTTCTTCGCCCTAAACCCTTCCACTCTCGATGATGCCTTAAAGCGCGCTTGCAAACAGTTTTGGACTTAGAAACGCGTCTTGCAGACAGCAATACTGAAACAGACGACAATAAAGCGTTGACGGGGAACAAATCTCCCGAATAACTTATCATGAAAGGGTTAAGTTCCTGCTGTAGAATATCGCTACTATTGAGAACATCTTAAATAAGATCAATTGCCAAATGACAGCTTAAAGCAGGACAAAATTATATCAGAAAGCTCCTGAAGAGCAGTTATGTTTTATTTTCACCTGCTCTATAAACGGACGACTGTTACATGTAACCATACATGTACATAAACGACCTACTTTAAATTGTTCGTAGTAGCAAGAACTTACTGAATTATAGTGTTGTCGTCATTTTGAACAATTCTTTGTTTTCTCACAGAAAACACCAAATAGACAGAGGATTGTCAGTTTTCTATATTAATATCAGTTGATTTTCAAGCCAGAGACAAGTAGAATTTGACACAAATTGGCATTGATATAAATAAGACTTGACATGAGTTGTCATTTCAGATAAACTTTCATTAAACGAATCTTACAGTGTTTTAAGTGAGCCCTTCCCGTATGTATCCTAGCGACGAATATATTAAGTCATATATAAATAAGCTGTGCCACGACAATACCTGTCTTATTACATTGCAACATTATACATGTACACACCAAGCACTGTTCTGTATCTGAGTTTGGTTTACACTGCCAAATATCGTAAATATTAAGCTTCTTTAGATACCTTAAATGCTATTTGCTATCAGTTCGGATCCTGATCAGACGCCTCGTTACGCGGCGTCTGATTAAGATCCAAACTGTTTGACACTCATTTCTATGTTTTCTATAGTCAAAATACTTAAATTTAAATTTCAGTAATAAAAGCAGACAACAAAATTGATGACGCCATGGCAGTAACAAGGGGATTAAAGCAGACGACTTTGTTACAATATGAGAGAGACTTACCTTTCAGTTTTTGTCATCTGTCAGAAAACTGACACTATGTTCCTATTTTAACCCTTATCCTGCGGTGATATCTTCTGCTTTAAAATTGTCTGCAAAATTTATTAAATTTAGATTTTAACTTTTTGTAGGTAGAGAAACCTAAATATGAGTGTCAAACAGTTCGGATACAGATCAGACGCCGCGTTACGCGGCGTCTGATCTGGATCCAAACTGTTTGCAAAGTTAGTAAAGTCGCGATCAGCAGGCAACGGGTTAAGAAATTGATATTTCAATTAGCGAAGCCCTATTTCTTCTATGAAACAAGCGATTTAATTTCACCAATCCAATGTATGGCTTCCGTTCACGATTCGGCATCACGATGATACTTTTACTTGACATTAGTGAACCCTTTCACTGCCAAATTGTATCGTCTACTTTTATTTATTCACCCCTGAAGCTTCAAATATATATAAAAGTTTGCATTTTCAATTTAGTCTATTTGCGCTATATGACATATTCTGTGTCGCAGGGCTGTAAAACCCAACTCACCCATCCATTAATTTAGTCTATGCAATTTCTGACTGTTGATGGTTGTTTTTGCAATATCTAGCAATATGAAAAACATTGCAGACCCTGATCCAATGGTTCTGACAGAATCCCTCTTATCAGATTCATCACTGTTTGCATAGAACATGACTGTGTATTCTACACGATAACACTGTGTGAAGACAAAATATACTCGTAGGTAGAGTTCACATGTTTAACCCATGCACCGTAATTATTTCGTCAAGTTTAAAAAAAACTATTTTTTCAAAGTGATATTCACAGTAAAATATCGGTACGAATATAAGACGATTCAGAACCTGATAAGACGCTATCTGAAGAAACGTCTGGTCGGGATCAACTCTGTTTGCAAAGAGGACTTAAGTCGTCTATTGCATTGAAAGGGTTCAAATAAAACATGGTACATGTAAGCGTGGCGATACGATTTTTTTATATTAATCCCGCACCTACAGTGGTAAATACGTATTCCTACCCATTTACGCGTTAATCTATGCGTAAGAAACGCATAGTGAACGGTTAACGAACGCTTAACGAACGCTTAAGGCCTAACGATCTTAACCCGTTTAAACGCGTTAATAAACGATTATACCAGAGATGCTGCGATTGGTGCTTCAGGTATCCGTTTCACGCGGAGATTTCGGATCTTATCGACAGGCACTGACCACCGCCTGTAACCAATCTATTTATGTAACCCGTCTATACATATGCCACTCAGGTATCGGGAGATTAACAGTGTATTGCCAATTAAAGATAGCAATGTTATCGGCGATACCACCTAGTATTCTGTAATACACATGTCATAAAGTGGGTGTGTAAACCGCTGAAGCTAAGGGGTCCGTCGGCTAAGTGATGACCCTTTCATCCGGGCTCTTTTAAACGCGTAAAGAAACGCGTAAAGAAACGGCTAGGAAAGCCGTTTAACGAAACGGATAATAAACGCATAGTGAACGGTTAACAAACGGTTAACGAACGCGTAAGAAACGCGTAGAGTGGGTAGGAATAGCGTATTTACCGTACTAAGCAAAATTAGCCCGACTTATTAACAGTTTGGCTCCAGATCAGATACTACGTAATTCGGCGTCCTGTCAGATACCAAAATAACCATTTAAGAAGGTAAAGACTTTGAAATATATCTGAGCCGTGCCATGACAAAACCAGCCTTATTACATTGATCATGCACCGTTGTCACCAAGGCTCTGTTTCTGAGTTTGGTCTACCCTGTCAATTACCATTTATAATACTGCTACATCAAATGCTTTAGATGCATGTGGTTGTCAAACAGTGTATATCTAATTATCTTCCAGGTTTGTGTTATTTATGTATTTGTACATTATCTAGTTTAACCCTTTCACTCTGACACTGTAGATAAGACATTACGAGAATTGATTTTCCATAAACAAGTTTTAATGACGTCCACTGTTAGAGCATGATAAGACTCCCAGTAGCGCAGCATCTGACCAGACTCCAAAGTTTTCACTAAGATTTAATTTTATCGACAACAGTTTCAAAAAAGCTCATTTTTGCACTTTAACCGTTCCCCATCTTACCGCGAGTAGAATAGTTATAAATGTCAAACAGTTTGGATCCGGAGACTAATGCCGCGTCTGAGAACGATCCAAACTGTTTGACATTCAATTCAATATTTCTTAAGTCAAAATAACTAAAAAGTAACTTTGAGAAATACAGGCAGACAACGTACGTTTAAAGCTGATGGTGTCGCGCCAGCGAAGGAATTTTTGGTTTGCAATTTCGATGGAACGAGGACAATTAACGTCTTCCCTACTGAGATATTGTTACCCGGCGTCTGATCAGGCTCCAAACTGTTTGCCACCAAGATAAACATGAAATATCAGAATTGTCCAAAAGTTGTTCTTTTCTACGTTTTAGTGCTTTGCGTTTGCATACGTTTGCGTTTAAACGGGGAAAAATAACAGATTCTCCACTGTAGTTTTGTGCCCAATCTAAACACAAACTGTTTGAAAATACCGATGCAAAATAGCCTTGCAGAAAAAAAATGATTTGCTAACTTCATGTATAAATTAGTTGATAGATAAAAATGTCGGTTTATCAATTCTTTTGACGCCAAAGTCGCGATATTTAACATTTGCAAAGAGTTTGGATCCAGACCAGACGCCAAGAAGCTCGAAGTCTGATCAGTATATCAACTGTTTGACAATCGTAATCAATAGTTCTTTAGTCAAATGTGCAAACAAATGAATTTGACATAAAACTTGCAGACAATAATGTTTTAAACACATGATAGTTCTGCGCGAAAAGAGTTTGTCAAAATATGCAAATCAAGTAATGACGTTGTGAGTTTTAAACGTGGTATTTACATATTTGAAATCATCTAGACCACGAAGGTCAATTGAAAGCCAAATAATATAGTGTATTTAAATAAAAGCTACAATGCATTGTTACATTTGTAACCGTAATCTTTTTATATATCTCTACACTATGCATTAGCGTTTTTTTCCTTCAGAGATAACTAGAGAAAAGAATAATTTGGAAAGACATTGATCGAAATATTCAAAATATGATTATGATTCAAAAGAAAAGAAATATTGTCAGGGTGGGATTTTTTGTGGGTAGACATTTTCCTAGAGATAACATCGTTCATGAAGCAAATAAGGCTCACGGAAGATAAAGTGTTTGCGAGAACAGTATTGAGAACGAAAGGCTGAAGTTTAAAGAGAGGACAATGTTTGAGGCCATAGCAATTAAGGAATATGGAGAAAAAACAAACAGTTCATTTGAAACAATAACATCTTCTTCATTGTAGCATGAACAGAACACTGATCAATGAAATAAAACTGTTTATACATCGTACACGTCCTTATTAATATGTCTTACATTGAATAATCATTTAGTTTCGTCCAGAACTGGTAAAGAGTAGCATCTACACCACTGTATCAATGACTGGCACGCATCTTTTTGGGATAAAGATATGGCCAACAGAATACCACTAGTTAAAGTTAGAATAATTATAACAGACAACATATCAAACTTGACAACTGTTATTGACAAAAATGTTATTTTCTACACTTTATTGCATTCATTTTGCATTAAGCTTGCAATATACGGGAAAGAATAACGTATTCTTTATTGTAGGATTAGCATCTGCGATAGCTCGAGCTGTTTCGTCATGTTTTAACAAACTGACAGGTCGATAAAATCGGACTTTACAGATGTTGACAGGCCAAATGTACCACCTGTGCACTATGACCGGTAGGTGGTGTTGACAAAAACAATAAGTCGTCTCACATTAGCTGTCTGTAATTGATGCTACATTTTCTATCATTGTCATGATGGTTGGGAGATAACACTTAGTTCTTTCATTCTAACTCACAACTCATGGACTCTTTGTTTAACGTGTATACGATGTAGTATAATGCATACTATAGTTGGATTTACACCCTTATTGTTCTAAGCGCGATTTGCCTAACATTTGCAAATACTTTGGATCCAGATCAGACGCCGCATAATGCGGCGCCTGATCTGGATCCAAACTATTTGTCACTCGTATTCAACTTTTCTTTTAATTTCAAAAGCATGAAAAACAATATTTAGCACACGATATAATTTAAGCTGACGACAATTCAGCATGATAACATGATTAACACCCCGCTATCTGAACCCCGTATAAGGCTTCTAGGTTTTAATAACGCATTAGAATACTTTAGCATGTTAAGGAGAAAGGGAGTAAACTTGTTTTATTGATTGCTGATAGTAAAGTCGAAGTTCGAGGTACCAAGTCCTTTGTATCTTTTATTTATAACAGGATATAATGAAAACTAATACCATGAAATGACCTGGTTCAGCTGCTGTTTTACACGCACTCATGTTACACGCAATATGACGAGACACGTTGAAACAATTACAACAAAACAATACATCAATCTTTACAAACTAGTGGAGACTCAAGCGTTGTAGATTGTCATGTGTTTTTAACTTCTCGTCTCTAGCGAAGCAAACATAGACTCTACGTTGTAAACAAAAGGATAGTTCAGATTATTAAGACACTCTAGATGAATATATCTTAATTTCAAAGTATCAGACTTAAACAAATTCTAAATGTCTTGTGAGAATAGTCTTCTTTCAACGCGCATAGACGTCGGTTAGCCGACTCCTGACAATCAACATCCCCCTTGTGATTGGGCTACTTAATAAAACTATCGTTTAAGTCTAACTTGGAAGACTAGTTTGACTCCCAGATGTTGCCGTCGACATATGGCGACTAGGAAACCCTAACATACATGTACACGATCACCGCCCCCTTAAGGTATCAATTTACACCTTGGTCGAGTGGATACTCTGTTTTAATTTCCTGTACCTTGACCATTTAACGTTGAGTCAGCGGTAGGATTCGAATCTGTGACTCTCGGACCCAATGTCAGATGCACCATCAATGGACCTAATTTTTATCTGGAGCAAGGGTGCCAAATACGAATGAGTTAAATCATGGTTATCTCATTGATACCTTACCCAAACTATGGTGTGATTACCCATCAGAACAGTCTTTTAGAGACGATTATAACGAGTAGTCACATTATAGGGGTGGTTCACACATACATGTAAGGATGCTACTATAATTTTGTATTTAAAAACTCATTTGAAACCGGTGCTATATAGAAATTGAATACATGAGAGAAAATCACTCAAACTACGAATATTTAAAGAAGAATTAGTTTCGCTTGTTAGACTTATGGATCCTATGGTTAAAAGTGATTCGCAAATAAAACAGGTTTCCAATAAGTAATTTTCATCTGAGCTTTCTTCCTTTTTGTTTCTTTTAAATGTAATAAGGAGACATTCTTTATTAACTAACCAATTTATACCTGAATATTTCAATGAACTTTTCTTATGTCTTTGCTTGAAGATTTCCTTATAAAGATGTACGAGGGTGATCTAAAAATATTGCAATGTCTATCCATACAACAGAATATCTCATGAAATAGCAAATAGTATAGACCCTGGTGAGACGCCGCACATTGTTATCTTTATTCTTTGGATACCTCGCAAATATCAATCACTGTCAACAACATCAATACTAAAATCCCATATAAAAGCGGTCTGTATATTTTGTACTGCCCGCAAATTGCTACTTACATTAACTATGTTACTGCCATTGGTACCAACAGGTTACTTTGCTAACAGTTTGGAGCCTGATCAGACACCACCTAACGCGGCGTCTGGTCAGAATACAAACTGTTTGACACTCTTATTGACATTTCATAAGTCAAAACATCCCTTAATCTGTCTTTAGAAATATTACATACATCACTACCAATGCAGACGATATTTTGGCGGTAAGAAGGTTAAAACAGACGATAAAGATGGCAGGTAACGAGTTGATGATGCCCAGACAATCTACTTTTGAATGGCCACTAAGTGGAAGTTCCATTGTACAGTGGATAATCTGTTATTCTTTCCCGTTTAAACGCAAACGTACGCAAACGCAAATCACTAAAACGTAGAAAAGAACAACCTTTGGACAATTCTGATAATTCTTGTTTATCTTGGTGGCAAACAGTTTGGAGCCTGATCAGACGCCGGGTTATCCGGCGTCTGATCTGGCTCCAAACTGTTTGCACTGCAAATAATAGTTTTAGCGTAAACGCGTTTATTGGGAAAGAATAACAGATTCTCCATTGTATGCTATTATTATGTATCTATGTAGCAAACATCGGATAACACGTTATTCTTTTCGTTAAACGCCTTTATGCTCATAATTTAAATTTCATTGCAAACAGTTCTGGGCCAGATAACATGGCGTCTGGTTAGGTTCCATACACTTTGCCTATTAGAGCAAAATAAATACCATTCTCTACATGCTACTGCTTTAATTTGATAAAGAATAACGTTTTCTCTACTGTAAAGGAATCGAGTTGTAAGAATTCAATATCTAATGTTGAATATGCATAACCCGTAATAAAACATGATGAAGTTGTTGAACGTATTATCAATGGATTTTTTCTGGTATATTTGACACAGACTTCGTCTGTATATATCAGTACGAATCACACAATACATCACAATACAGGACTGCCATAAGTTGATAAAAAAATCCTAAGATTTCCTTTTTTTTCAAGCCCGATTTCTCAAATCAGGTTGAAAGTGAATGCGCATTCTGCTTTATTTTCAGCTTGATTTAAACTAACATCTGCTAGGATAAAACTCCAAAGATTTAGGAAAATTCCGGGGAAATGGCAGCTCTGATAGGAGATCACAAGTGAATGGTGCACATTCTGCCTGATCTAAATTCGAAATTGTCTGCGCTTGAATAAATTTCCATCCGATCTTAGATCGACTGATTCCTCTTGATTTCATTTCATTCATTTTTGAGATATCAGAAACTATTTTATTCTTTGGCTGTCTCAGACCTTGAATAAGTGCAATGCTTCTTAGGTATTAAGTATTCAGAAGATTCAGACATTAGAATGTAGAGTAAATGTCGTCTATTGTAATGTGGTTTTGCTGAAGCATTGAAGCAATGAATGCAAAGAGCACCTTTTGGTCTACAAACAGTAAAACCTCGGATGAGACGACGAATATAGGGCGTCCTACCAAATCAAAAAGGCTAAAAAGAAAAGAAGATATATTCCTATATGAGATCTAAACATTCGTTTTACGATTTGTTGACTACTCTCCGAACTCTCCGACTCTACACTGAAATAAACAAAACAAAACACGGAGAGTATTGTTTTAAACATTCGTTTTACGATTTGTGAAGTTTAACAACTTTATAATCTTGGTAATAATATTGAAAGAATGTCCATGTTTTCATGTAACTCCGTAATGCATCATGTTTATTGTGAATGTAGTTATTTGTCTTTTCTCGCTTTGTAGGTACAAGTATATGATTTCATTTCAAGCGCCTTTGAACGCACATCTCTTGTGTATAAATCGGGTATACTACTACTACTACTACTACTACTACTACTACTACTAATAATAATAATAATAATAATAATAATAAAAATGTTTGCAATGATATAAATAAATCCCAGATATGTTGACGCTTTCGCTGCCAGTAAATACCCGTTTTTATATATGTTCGTCTACTATTGAATATAAAATGTATACGTTTATGCTTTTTTACGAAAGGGTTAATAAATCAGGTTTTTACTTAACCCTTTCCCACATAGAAGAGCCTTTTAGTATTCCACCGCTGAAAATATACTTTATCCTGCCGCATTATCGTCTGATTTTAAATTATCGTCTATTAAACAGATTAAAGTAATTCAAAGAATAACAGATTCTCCACTGTATATTTCCATATTTTAGTGCATTGCAATTCCGTTAAATGGGAAATAATAACGTCTTTCCACTGTATTCATGGAGGATATTGAATGAGTGTTTTTTCAGCAGTGAATTTATTTAACGAGTTGGATTTATTAAACGAGCCAAGGCTCGCAACATATTATTATTATTATTATTATTATACCAGATTTATATAGCGCTCTTTTCACACAGGGGTTGTGCGTTCAAAAGCGCTTCACATGCAATTACATAAATGAACCCACAAAGCGAGAAAAGACAAAATAACTACAATATGATCTAAAATAAACATGAATAAACATACAAAAGACAGCCCCCAACAACGTCCTTAGTTTCACTCTTTCCTCAGCTATTAGGAAAATTATTCGTCATAAGTGTTGAAAGGTTTTATTCATCTATAGATCAAAACACCTAAGAATGTTCTTATTGACTAAAAACTATCATTTAACATTTTGTTTCGTTTTCAAAATAACGTCTGTTTTGCAACATGTCGTCATTATTATCATAACGTCAACATATTAAAGTTTGTTCTGTGTCATTGAGCTCTACGTAGCCTGGTTTGCAGCCTGGATTTGTGGGACTTCTCGGGGGATTACTTTTAGGAAATTTGAAAATGTTTAAAACCCTAGTGTTGATCTAAGGTAAACAACTTTGTCTAGCATCTTGAAACATGCTTTTTCAAGCCGAAATATTTATTTTGAGTATTTCTGAAACATTTAGACAATAATGCGACAAACATGAAAATTATGACCAGTTCAGAGATATGAACTTCAAACTCAATATACTTCCATCTCCACTTCAACAACCGAGAGGAACATCTTGTATAAATAGGCCGTTTTGTTGCCATAGATACAAATGTTCTGCAAACTTTCAATTTCAGATATATCATTTTATGTTTACATGATGCTTGTGGTTCTGAGAAGGTTCTGCTGGAGAAAAAAACCTTTTAATAAATCATACCAAATCCTAGTGGTCTGTGAACTGAATTGGTCTGATCGAAACACGTTATTCTTTTCTGTTTAACTCTTTTACTGCTTTACCCCGAGTTGATTGACAATAGTTATTTACAAACAGTGTGAATTATCATAAGACGGCGTCTGATCAGGATCCAAACTGTTTGACACTCATTTCAATATGTCTGAATAAAAATACCTAAAGTTTGAATTTCAGAATAAAAGCAGGCGCCATTGGTTTACAGGTGAGTGTCAAACACAGTGCTGCCATTTCTCCGGATTTGTCCGAAATTTTCGAATTTTTATCCTTGCAGATGGTAGCTGAAATTAGGCTGAAAGTAAAGCAAAATGCGCCTACAGGCGCATTTTGCTTAACGTGCAACCTGTTTTAAGTAATTGCGCTTAAAAAATAGAAAATTTGGAAATCTTAGTATTTTTCAAGATCAACTTATGGCAGCCCTGCACACAGTTTTAAGCCTGGTCAAACGTCGAGACCTGGCTCCAAAGTGTTTACAATGGACATACAGTCGAACTTCGATATATTAATCCCGATTAACTCGAATTATCCGATATTTCGAAACATGATGAGCCTTATTTCAAGCTTGGTTTAAGTACACATGCGCGTGTTTCAAAGTTAAAAGGTGGCTTAGCCACGTGTATTAAAGAGTTCAGAAAACAGTTATCAACTATTTAAATTATTTTTTTCATAAAAACCTGAATAACACACAAACGACTCATTCAATTTTTTTTATCAATCTATCCCTCAAAAATATGGTTGGTGGAATAGTTGGTCTGATAAAAATAGACATAAATACAGTAAGGATTTGTTGTAATTACATATTTTCTTTTAAAAAGAGGGAAATATGACTCTTAGATACAGTAACCTCCCTATATATCAAAATCTGTCATAAAATGCATTATTAGTTATTCATAGATGGGCACTATTGATCTTGAAAATGTTGAAAAACAAACACAAACAGATTGATAAGCTTCAATGCATGGCTTGATCGTTCGTTCAAATCTTAAATTCCGATTTTATTGAAGTGTAAGTCATTAAACCAGAACGTACTATAGCATATATCACTGAGCAGTATATAGCGAACATTAATTCTAACCAACAAAGACTAAACATAACATATCATGTGGGCACTGTCTTAAAAACTGACAAGTCAATAAAACTGGACAATACATTTTCAACAAAAGTTTTGGATAGAATGGGACTGGAACCTAGTACCTTTGGATTGCTAGTCAATAACTCTACCGATTGAGCTATAGATGAAAACACTGAAGCTTATCAATATTTTCTTTATCTAAATCTTCTAGCATAAGGTTTATGTCGTCAAGACGCCTTTCCGCTCGCCCGCAAGAAATCTCTGACATTCGAGGTACGTTAGTCGAGTCAATGGCGTTGCCGTATACATGTAACGCCATGTCGCGCTCAGTCAGCCGAAGTGTACCATCACACTAAACTCAGATTAGTGTACATGCATTAATGTTTTTTAGCAAATATTGTTTGGTTCCTTTATAAAATGCTGAAGCAATTAATTGCATATTTGTATTCTCCAGGGAACCTTATCCGCTATATATGCATGCTATATACGAATGAAACAAAACGAAGTTTACTACAACACTCTGGGGGGGGGGGGGGGGGGGCAACTAGGTATTACGATGAAATCGTTTGCTACGACAACTTATATGGGTTTTATAACATATTTGTATTGCTACGAAGGCAACTTTGTTGTCGTAGACAAACATTTCTCACTGTTTACACTGACTTTCTATTATAATACCCGTATAGGTTGTCGTAGCAACACTTTTTGATGATAATACGTAGTTGCCGCCCCCCGCCCCCCCCCCCCTCCCCGTGGAATAAGGTTCTGTAAGTTGCTAGGTCCCCAAATTTAACTTATTCGAATAAACAAGACAATATCTAAATATATATATGTGTATCCATTGAAACACTTCTTGAATTTCAAAATATAGAAATCTGCTGGTCTTCGTAGTTGGCGGAGTTTATATGAACAATCAGTGGAGAAAAGCTAAATGATTATTTCAAAACAGATGTTATTGCTACGGCGTGAAGTATAAATCGTTACATCTGCATTGCTTCTAAATATAGTTGTTTTGCCATACACTAACTAGTAACGTCTTAACCAATTACCCCATAAATACGCCTCTTAACGCCTTTAATTTATTTCTCCACTGAAGAAAATAGTTCTAATTTATACAGTTATGAATATATATCATAAGAAATACTTTCTATTTTCTAGAAGATTGTAGCTTAAAGCAGGTTGAAAGTAAAGCAGAATGTGCATTAAGGCACATTCTGCTTTATTTTTAACCTGCTTTAAGTGGTCACCTATCTTCAATACTAGAAACAGGCTATGGGGTAATGGGTTAAGGGAGGTTCACGTTCTTCATATAACGCCAAGTAAACACAAGCTATACTTTACTTGTGATTTAATCCATTATAATAGGTTACAGTGGAGACTCTGTTATTCTTTCTCAATAAACGCGTTTACGCTAAAACTATTATTTGCAGTGCAAACAGTTTGGAGCCAGATCAGACGCCGGGTAACCCGGCGTCTGATCAGGCTCCAAACTGTTTGCCACCAAGATAAACAAGAATTATCAGAATTGTCCAAAAGTTGTTCCTTTCTACGTGTTAGTGCTTTGCGTTTGCGTACGTTTGCGTTTAAACGGGAAAGAATAACAGATTCTCCACTGTACATTCTATTTACAAATGTACCCTTCCTCGACTGATTGATCAACAGGGTTCAAAGCCGAGTGGTTAACTGTTTAAAGTAGGCTTAAAGTAAAGCATCAATCTCATATAGGGATATTTCTTCTTTTCTTTTAGCCTAACCAATACCATTACTGGGTGTAGGAAAATATCATATGGTTCTTTGTCAAGATGTCACATAAGCGATAAAATGCATTTTTACGAGGAAAGCCAAAGGTTTGAAAGAGAACATTACTCGTTGTTAGCTGATGACGATGGAGTGTGTCAAGTTTATCGGTGCTGATACATGACATTTGTTACGGCTTTCTTCGCTAATAAGGTCTGTTGTCTGATTAATTTGGCCTATAGACCAAATTTTAGATAGTTCAGCTTATAAATGTTCGATGTTCATACACCTGTCATATTGATGTATAGGCAATGTCAAGGATGACGTCACCAGGATTCATAAGTCGCAAAGCAGCAAGCTAGGACATTTATATAATACTCTTGTGTCCGTTTTATCGGAGATTTTTTCTGCTAACCAGCAGACACTTTTGAGGCAGGGTTTTCCCTCATCTTTACAATATGGGAAGCCATGAGACTCCCAGTTTTAAAGCTGGATGTCATGGGCTAAGAATTAAGAGTCAAACTCATAATCACTAAACTATACCTTATTAACACGAAGAAATATACGTTTTAGTAGAAGCTTGTTGAAATTTAATGGCACACAAACGGGTTGAGACACATACCCAAAGATCTCTTTTATAATTCAGACTGAAATAATATGCATTTAGATTTTCTGTGTTTCTGATACATGTAGTACCAAATAAACATGTAATTCTTTTTAAGACAGATATCATCTACTCTTTCTTAAAAACGATTTGCAGTGCGCTTGTTTCTGACACTCGTAAAAGCAATGTATATCAAGTTTAGACTCCCTACAGTGTCCTTGAAATAGAACACCAACTTATGGCTTTCATACAGTATAAAAACACCTTTTAACGCCTTAAAATTGATTTCTCCACTGAAAATAAAAGTTTTAATTTATACAGTCTGAATATGCACACTAATGAATGTACAGTGAAACCCCTCTAAACCGGACATGTGTGGGGACAACAAAAACATCCGGTTTAGAGGGGTTTCCGGTTTAGAGGGGTTTTAACCCATAGCTTGTTTCTAGTATGGAAGGTAGCTGACCACTTAAAGCAGGTTGAAAGTAAAGCAGAATGCGCCTTAAGGCGCATTCTGCTTTACTTTCAACCTTCTTTAAGCTATCAGAAAAAAATTATGATGATATATGTTCATGAATGTATTTTCTCCAGTGAAGGAATAAATCAAAGGCGTAAATATGGGTGGGAAACGGGACCAGCGTTTTTGTCCGGTTTAGAGAGAATTCCGGTATTTAGAGGTTCCGGTTTAGAGGGGTTTTACTGTATTGTATATCCTAACGGATGGTAGCTTACCGCCAGCTGAAGGTAAATAGTGCGCATTTTTATGTAGTCTCCTGTCTTTTAAACTAGGAATGAAGCTATGGGATAAATTATTCAAGATAATAATAACGAACTTGACATAAAACCTGAAGATGTACCTTTGGTTCATGTCGTATCTGTAAACAACAAATGTCCTGACGAGTTGGTTGTGTTATTTTACGCGTATCTTCTGGGTCAACAAAGTTTGTGTGTGTGTATGTGTGTCATTTTATGATTTGGTAGTTGCTTGATTAACACATTTGTTTTCCCGACACATGTTAATAATTAATGGTACAGTCAGTTAGTCTTGTGAATAACACTAATCTATAGAAATATCTTACATAATCTTACAGACAGAGTATGCCTAATACCGGATAAAAAAAATACAGAAAGCTCATGTTAAAGACGGAGCAATTTGCGTTATTCTTTCTTGGCATTAATCAGTCAGCTTTCCTTAGAAAGTCCTAGGCTATTAAATAGGCCATGATTGGTTGAAATATACTTGCAGGTATGTTTCCATGTTTGCAAAACAGTCTTGTCTTGACCGACAGGCAAAAGGTAACAGCACCGCTCATAAAGTAGAAAATACACTTTTCTTTCCTATTGAAAGCGTTTAAACTAAAATCCTAATGTTGATTGCAAACAGTATCAGTAGCTAGATCAAACCCCGGGTAACCCGGCTTCTTAGCAAACATCTAACGGTTTGTCCCTCAGATTGAGATAAACCGTTAAAAATTCAAAATATTGTAATTTTCTACGTTTTATTACAATGCGTTTGCGTTTAGTTTGTGTTTGAGCATGATAGGATAACGTCTTCTCTACTCGAAGAACATCTACAGTGCTCCTTCTCTGTAATAGCCCTCCCAACAACGGTTCCCTTCTTACAAAGACCTTTGCCGCAGTAACCTAAAAAAGACAATTATATCTGCTTAATTTTGTCGGCTGCTGCTTTTCACAAGTTACATAGATCTAATGGACATTTCGACAGAAAAAAAACACTTAATGACGAGTGATCAACAGCTTGAATCCAGATCAGACGCCGCGTTATTGTAGACAATTTTCCACCATATAACGACTCCCTCCGAGCAAAGCATATACGTTTTGTCTCCCAGTGGGTGTCGTTAAAGGGAAGGAGCACTGTATTTACTATTTGATATAAGTCAACTCTTTATTGTTTATCGTGTTGTCGGTGATTTATAAGCTGCCAATAATGGTTGCTCCTAAAACATTTTCTGGGCGCAATATTACGATATAAAAGAATTTCTAATGTCACAATTTATGTGCAGTTTCGCTGTAAAATTTGTCTGGGAAGCTTAAACACGCACAGTACGCAACCACAATGCTATAAAGATATAGAACAGAACAGAACAGAACAGACACAATGCTATAAAGATATAGAACAAAACAGAACAGATTTCGATCTGTTTTATAAAGATATACATGTATCAAATTACGAACGATTTATTTTACCGATAAACAGTTTGAAACTATAACATACGTCATTGCTCGGCGTGTTATCTGGCTCCAAACTGTTGTAGATGATCATTATCAAAACTACGATTATTGGGGGCAATATCATCGACTCCACTATATAGAATAGAGTTCCCTCTCTACAACGACAACCCACGAGAGACACAGTTTGTTGGTGTTGTTTGGAGAGAGTCGTTATAGAGATGGAAATTTAGCCTTTACTTACATATGCAAACAGCTTGAACCAAGATCAGACGCCGCGTATTTCGTCTGTCAAAATGTTCGCTAGTATGTAACGTTGAGATAAAACAGCAGACGACAATTTTAAGCAAACGATATTGCAGCAGTAAAAAAGTAAGACACAATTGTCTTGTTTAGGGAACTGCGGAAAGCTTTGTTGTTAAAAGGGAGTCGTTGTACATTTGAAGTTCTATACCAGAAATATCTCCTATCTACATGTAACATTCTCGTCTGCTTCTTTTTCAAACCAGACGACGAGATTATGGTTTTGAAATAAATATGAGAAAACCTGAACTATTGCATTGCAATTCCATGTAGATCAAGGCCAGCCGCCGTGTCTTTATCTACGCTGTTTGAAACCCATGTGCATCTAAAACGTTTTATGTAGCTGTATTATATACGGTTTTTGATAGTGTAGACCAAACTCAGCGACAGAGCCTTGGATGAGAACGATGTTTGGTCTGTACAACGTTTCGATGCAATAAGGCTGGTTTTGTCATGGCGCGGCTGAAATGTAACCGAGCTCGGCAGAGAAGGAGTTAAGCTTTCCAATTATATAATGCTATTGTTCTATTGGGAATCTCATACTCTATAATATCTGACTTCGATAGATAATCCCACCCTTTATCATTTGATTATATGTAATGTAAGTCTGCCTCTTAGAATATGCTGTGCTGTCGAATTTAACCCATATAAGCCTACAGATGAACATGTTATCAATCTTTTCCGTTTATTTCTTTAACTGCCAACGGCGTCAAAATGCGACTTTGCAAATAGTTTTGATCCTAATCAGACGCCGCGTCACGCGGCGTCTGATTAGGATAAAAAAAAATGACACTCGTATCGGCAATTCTTAAGTAAAAAACAGCTCTAAAGCTGACTTAGAACTATTACAGACGACACTAGTGATGCAGACGATATTTTGGCTGTAAGAGGGTAAGCAAGCGGTAAAACTTGACAGGGAAAGAAATAAAAGATATTAAAGGCAAACGCAATGTAATAAAAAGTGAGAATGATAAATTTATGTAAATGGAAGGAATCAATGTCTTCCGACTATAATCTAAATTCGGTTGACTATTGAATTACAGTACAAATGCACTATAGGCTGCTCAGATTGAGTGCAATCTCATCTTACAGTGGAGAATCTGTTATTCTTTCCCGTTTAAACGCAAACGTACGCAAACGCAATGCACTAAAACGTAGAAAAGAACAACTGTTGGACAATTCTGATAATTCTTGTTTATCTTCGTGGCAAACAGTTTGGAGCCTGATCAGACGCCGGGTAACCCGGCGTCTGATCTGGCTCCAAACTGTTTGCACTGCAAATAATGGTTTTAGCGTAAACGCGTTTATTGGGAAAAAATAACAGATTCTCCACTGTATTATTGTGTTTCCAGGTTAGGTTTTTGGTGAAATGGTGATAAACTTTAGTAAGCTATTCGGTAGTTCAGTCGGTAATAACTCGCTCCGTAAGCGAGGGTTCCCGGGTTCGAGTCCCGATCTGGCTGCATAAATGTTATATTTGGCGCCCATCGCGTAATCATTTGAAACAAAACTTGTAAGCTGTGTAAGCTCGTCATTGTGTTTTTTCTGTCTAAATGTCCAATATGTGAATTTGAGAAAACCAGCAGATGACAATCCGTTAGCTCAAGCAAGATATTTCTCGGCTTCTAAGCGATGGGTCCTAGTTCGAGCTCCTGTCTGGTTGCATACATTTCTCACCATGCCACAATTGTTCAACATATACAGACATCGTGTTTGTTTTAAAATCAATTAGAAGCCCTCTTTTAAAATTCACAGAAGCGTCTTTTGACACATTTACATGTACCAGTATGTTTTCTTCTTAGAATTGCCTTTATATGCTTCTACCATGTCATGATAAAGAACTATTACAGTGGGTAGTACACCCAATACCTCTAAGCCTATTTCTAACTTGAAAACAGGTGACCACTTGAAGCAGGTTGAAAGTAAAGCAGAATGTGCCTTAAGGCACATTCTGCTATACTTTTAGCCTGCTTTAAGTTACCATCTGCTAGGATAAAGAAAATATTTATTCTGTTTCATATTCTTGGCTGTATAAATTGGAACTATTTTCTTCAGTGGAGGAATAAATACTTAGCCTATTTCTAGCTTTGAAAACAGGTGACCACTTGAAGCAGGTTGAAAGTAAAGCAGAATGTGCCTTAAGGCACATTCTGCTTTACTTTTAGCCTGCTTTAAGCTACCATCTGCTAGGATATAGAAAATATTTATTCTAGTACATATTTTTGGCTGTATAAATTGGAACTATTTTATTCAGTGGAGGAATAAATAGAGGCGTAAAAAGGCGTTTATAAGGGGTAATGGGTTAATGTATACTGCACTTGACAGTCGTTTGGCTACGGCAAAACAGAATACCCTTGAAGGAGCGTTCTGCTTTACCACTTTTCACTTGTATAAAATAAACCCAGTCTGAGCTAACAACTCATACAGATCCATATAAGTTTTGGTTCAATACTTACATAAAGTATTCCCCTTTCCTAGTTTAATCAGTATGTTTTGGTTTAAACAGTATCTCAGTCTTCTTTAGTCATCTGAATTCGTTTAGCGATATAGAGACCTACATTCGATACAAAATACAAGCGGTTATAATCAAGATCAATCATCTAGTGACTCGGTGTCTGATCAATATTCACATTTATTGATATCATTTTCAATGTTTCTCTATAAGAAAGTCTTCCACAGTTACTTTTAGTTCTTTGGCAGAAGAGAATGTGGGTATACATGTACGACAATTTGATAGAATAGAGCCACTGGTTGCGACGTAAATGATTTTGATATATTTGCTGCATCCTCTGTTGATTTCATGCCTATTTCGAACTGGAAATTGGACAGCATAATTAGCATACGAATATTGCATATTTTGATTGATCTACAATACATTTATGAATCTGAATAGTTTTTTCTTACGTCATTTGATGGATGTATATAGATATATATTTTATTGTCATTTAATAAGAATATATACTAAGAGTGGTACTGGTGAATATTTGCCAGACTCTTTCCATGATACAATAGGGAATACGTTATTCTTTTGCATTTAACCATTTGCCCTATTAAGCGTGTTTCTAGTTTTGAACACAGGTGAACACTTAAAGCAGGCTGAAAGTAAAAGCAGAATGCGCCTAAAGGCGCATTCTGCTTTACTTTCAGTCTGTTTTAAGCTACCATCTGCTATTATGTAGAACATATTTCTTTTGACAATATTTACGACTGTATAAATTGGAAACATTTTCTTCAGTGGAGGAATATACTAAATGTGCTAAATGGTGATTCTATGGGGGAACGAATTAACTAAACGCCAACGCAATACAATGCAATGTTGGAAATGAGGACGCTTTGCTTTTAGTGGCAAACAATGTGGATCCTGATTAGACGCCAAGGTATTCCAAACTAGTTGCAATGAAAATGAATGTTACATCAATACGTTGCAATGTAAATAAATGTTATATCAATACGTTGTAATGTAAATAAATGTTACATCAATACGTTGTAATGCAAATAAATGTTTTATCAATACGTTGTAATGCAAATAAATGTTATATCAATACGTTGTAATGTAAATAAATGTTACATCAATACGTTGCAATGAAAAAAAATGTTACATCAATACGTTGCAATGTAAATAAATGTTATATCAATACGTTGCAATGTAAATAAATGTTATATCAATACGTTGTAATGCAAATAAATGTTACATCAATACGTTGTAATGTAAATAAATGTTACATCAATACGTTGTAATGCAAATAAATGTTATATCAATACGTTGTAATGCAAATAAATGTTATATCAATACGTTGTAATGTAAATAAATGTTACAGCAATACGTTGCAATGTAAATAAATGTTACATCAATACGTTGCAATGAAAATAAATGTTATATCAATACGTTGCAATGTAAATAAATGTTATATCAATACGTTGTAATGCAAATAAATGTTACATCAATACGTTGCAATGCAAAATACATATTACATCAATACGTTGCAATGAAAATAAATGTTTTCGCAGAAACGCTGTTGGTGTGAAAGAACAACGCAATTTACCTAGCTTTGCACAAAACGTTTTGCCAGACGCTTTGATTGATATAAAACCATAGAAGTGAACTATACTTAGTATACAGTGGATAATCTGTTATTCTTTCCCAATAAACGCGTTTACGCTAAAACTATTATTTGCAGTGCAAACAGTTTGGAACCAGATCAGACGCCGGGTAACCCGGCGTCTGATCAGGCTCCAAACTGTTTGCCACCAAGATAAACAAGAATTATCAGAATTGTCCAAAAGTTGTTCTTTTCTACGTTTTAGTGCTTTGCGTTTGCGTACGTTTGCGTTTAAACGGGAAAGAATAACAGATTCTCCACTGTAACCAAGTTTTGCCTGTAGTTCCCTTAACGCCATTCACTGCCATGACGTCCTCCATTTAAACAATGGTCTTCTGCTTTCATTTCTCAAAATTAAGTTTAGGTATTTATATTAAATAAATATCGAATTGAGAATCAAACAGTTTGGATCCTGATCAGCAGCCAGATAAATGTGCACCTTATGAAACGATTCTATATAATGGCAGATGGTAGCTCAAGCAGACTGAAAGTACCGCATTCTGTTTTACTTTTAATCTGCTTTAAGAAGTCACCTGTCTTCAAAATCAGAAATATCTCATGGAGCAATGGACTGAAACAAGATTAAACAATGGAAAACTCCTTTAAAATGTATTTATGGGCATTCTTAAGTTTAACTCGTTCGTGTGTTTTGTTATGACGCGAGTTGCATTTTCTACATAAGTGCATTATTTTTCAATTACAGTACACTCATCCGATCATGTAATAACGTACTTAGATGATATATATTTTATAATCTATATTGTAAAAGACGAAGAAGTCCAGTGGTTACATTTGTCTTGATATTATACACTATGTATTTCTAACATATTTAGGCAGAATAATATAAAGGCTACAGTGGATAATCTGTTATTCTTTCCCGTTAAAACGCAAAACGTACGCAAACGCAAAGCACTAAAACGTAGAAAAGAACAACTTTTGGACAATTCTGATAATTCTTGTTTATCTTGGTGGCAAACTGTTTGGAGCCTGATCAGACGCCGGGTTACCCAGCGTCTGATCTGGCTCCAAACTGTTTGCACTGCAAATAATAGTTTTAGCGTAAACGCGTTTATTGGGAAAGAATAACAGATTCTCCACTGTAGCTGTCTCTGTAAAAAGACTGAATATGAACTCAAAACCTGTATAAAACCACCTGTCATTGAGGACGTGTGGGTTATTTAACCCTTTCACTACCATATTTTCCGTGAGTTTTTTACCCCTTCACCGTTTCATAGTCGTCTGCTTCAATTTTGTTGTTTGCAAGATCGTTTCAAAGTAAGATTCAATATACATGTACATTGTAGTTTGACTTAAAGATATCTGTACGAGTGTCAAACAGTTTGGATCCTGGTCAAACGCGGCGTGACGCGGCGTCTGATCAGGACCCAAAACTGTTTGCAAAATCTCTTTAAGGCGTCATTGAGAGTGAAAGGGTTAAAACCACGTGTATGCTAAATTCAGGATCAAAATAAGTCTAGGTACAGTGGGGAAAACGTTATTCTTTCCCAATAAACGCGTTTACGTTAAAACTATTATTTGCAGTGCAAACAGTTTGGAGCCAGATCAGACGCCGGGTAAACCGGCGCCTGATCAGGCGCCAAACTGTTTGCCAACAAGTTAACATGAAATATCAGAAATGTCCAAAAGTTGTTCTTTTCTACGTTTTAGTGCTTTGCGTTTGCGTACGTTTGCGTTTAAACGGGAAAGAATAACAGATTATCCACTGTAGAGGTTGATTATGGACATAGTATTGAATGGTTGTCCATTTCAAACAGTGTTGGATCAGATTGGGCTCCAAACTGTGGGTCTCTCAGATTTAAATAAACCAACAGTTAACCTAGAAAGATGTCATTTTCTACATTAAACTGCATTTGTCTTTGAGAGTTTGTCGTTTAAAATGGGGAAAATAACGTTTTCCCTATTGCAGTAAAGACAACTGTGTGACTTGTACCCCAAAGGTTAAGTTAATCTACTACTGACAACACAACAACACACTTGATAGTTTTTATAGAAAACACAATTAGTGGAACAAAAACGCACGGAACTTGTCATGCGATTTAAATGTTTATCGTTCTCTGTGAGAACCATTTGGACAGAGGTGAATCACGCAAAGAAAGATTCTCAATAACACCTATAACGACGTCTGTAAAAAGGTTGCTATAGCGCGACTTTAATTCTTGCTTGCTGGGTATTTTTTCGTCAGCAACAATTGTCGTCTGCTGATGTTCAAAATGTAGAACTTTCTAATTTTCTTTTCAAAACAGGATCAGAGTGTCAAACAGTTTGGATCCTGATGAGACGTAGCTTTACGCGGCGTCTCATCTGGAACCAAACTGTTTGCAAAGATAATCACTGTGGTAGATATATCCGCCGCTACAGTGGAGAATCTGTTACTCTTTCCCAATAAACGCGTTTACGCTAAATCTATTATTTGCAGTCCAAACAGTTTGGAGCCAGATCAGACGCCGGGTAACCCGGCGTCTGATCAGGCTCCAAACTGTTTGCCACCAAGATAAACAAGAATTATCAGAATGGTGAACCACGCAAATCGAAATAGAAAATTTGCAGACCTAACGTTTGTTTAGATGTACATGTAACCGCTTATCCTGTTTAATGCGTGCATCTTACTAACGTGTAACTACGTCCTTTGAGTGTAGTAGTGAATATGAAACTGTCTTATCAGTCATAAACAAATGGTATATGCTGGTCAGAAGGTTTCTAAAGAACCCTGAATCAGTGTGAAATAAAACAAGAGTTAGTTAAGCGAGCATTTGATTACATTTGCTAACTATGTACGTACTGAACAGACTTCGAGTAACTATAAAACACGAATGTTTTGAGCGTATTTTTTAACTTTTGTTAGATTACCTTCGCCAGCTTATCGCAAAATGTAAAATAATGATGTACCGAAAAAGTATCGATCAAATTAGAATCCAGCCCTTTAAAGGTCGTTTCTATATTATGTGTGGGGTGGGGAAGAAAGGGGGTTCAAAGTATATTAGACGACATTTAAAGAAACGATATAAATGTAAAAATACGGTTCATATATTGATAAAAACTTAACTTTGACACAATGCAGACGTCATTCTTGATGCAAAATAGCGGCCACCTATTCTGCCGTAATGTCGTCTTGTTTGAAACTGTTCTGCAAAGTTTAGATAGACCTTGGAAGAAATATATACATTGTCAAAAAATCCAGTAATATGTTACAGTGTGAAAAAAGCAGTAAAATGTTAAGCAGACGATATTGCAGTAGTAAAAGCGTTATACATAATTGTCTTGTTTAGGGAACTGCGGAAATCGTTGTTGTAAGGAGGGGATCGTTGTTGGGAGGGCCGTTGTAGGGAGGGAAAACAGTATTACAAATAGCGCGTGCTTGCCACATGACTAGCACGTGTTTCATTACCGGTATCTTGCAATGCTAGCCAAATCAAATTGCAACTTGTACCAATATTTTGCCTGTTATAATATCGTTTGATTGAAAGAATGTCTGAAATATTTTAATGAAAACATCTAAATACAAAAGCGAAACAGTTTAAATCCTGGCAAAACTCCGAATGACCCGTATCTAAAGATAATACAATGTAAATGTATTTTAAATCAAGTTATAATATCCTCTATTATAACGGCAACTTATCCTGGTTCACCCAATTACCGGTGATCTAAGGATTCGTCTGACTATTTCTCATCAATTAATAAGATTTTTAACTAAAAAATATATTAAACATATAAAGTAAACATTTCTTTATGATTTTCAGCTTTAATATATAAATACACCCATAATTTGACATAAATAATCATAGTCAACTGTAGCGAGTGCGCCGCCATGTTTGTTTTGGTTACTCGTCCTATTATCGGTGATGAGGTAAAATGACACCCGGAATAATTTTCATGTATCGGCTTGAACTTCTATCAAACATTATTAAGAAGGCTATCTGTTAACATAATTTTTAACTGAAAAGTTGTAATATTTTCCGTCACATTTTTTCACAGTGGGGGCAATGGAATATGTCACATTATACAAATAGGTTACATGGTTTTATATGGGGAGAAAATGATTTATCTTGCGTAATTAATAAAAAATGCACACTTTCCCTTTTGGAATTTTTTTTTTTGCTTTTTACACATTAGTCTTGAGCAGCAGCCGAAAGATAAACGGAAGTTACGATTTTACACATGCGCGTAGCGGCGCTATGCGGAATACTCGGAAGTCACCGGTAATAGGATGTCCACGGTAAACGGGTCAATAGCGATAATACAAGGGCAAACGATTTGGCTCCAGGTCTAAAGCCGATGTTGTTTTAGTAATAAGATTTACATGACATACAGTGGAAAATCTGTTATTCTTTCCAAATAAACGCGTTTACGCTAAAACTATTATTTGCAGTGCAAACAGTTTGGAGCCAGATCAGACGCCGGGTAACCCGGCGTCTGATCAGGCTCCAAACTGTTTGCCACCAAGATAAACAAGAATTATCAGAATTTGTCCAAAAGTTGGTTTTCTCTACGTTTTTGTGCTTTGCGTTTGCGTACGTTTGCGATTAAACGAGACAGAATAACAGAATCTCCACTGTATAGATATTTCATCACTCATACTGCCTAAAATATTACTTTGAAACAAAAGAGCAATTTGCAGTAGATGCAGATTATACTTTGCATGTGAAAGGGTTAACTCAGGAAACTGGATAGACAGGTAACTAACCGGCTGTCAGAGAAAGAGAACAACGTGCCAAATTACAGTCATAATATGATCCGTAGTGACATAAATACAAGGCGCTGTCAATACTCTTGGCATGCTACTTTACAACAGTCTATTGTTCTGCAAAACATTAACTGATTCATCCCATAAACTTCAAATTCAATTCAATTCCAATGTTGATAATGTATTTTCCATTATTTATTGCTAAGGGTTGTTCTTACTGTATATTGCGAGGTTATGTAACGTATCGTAACAAGAGAGCTCCTAAAGGAGTCCTCTGATCTAGATGGTCTATATAGTTGGCATATAACAAGTATTACGCTCTTCACATGCACACCGTTGATACAGTGGATAATCTGTTATTCTTTCCCGTTTAAACGCAAACGTACGCAAACACAAAGCACTAAAACGTAGAAAAGAACAACTTTTGGACAATTCTGATAATTCTTGTTTATCTTGGTGGCAAACAGTTTGGAGCCTGATCAGACGCCGGGTTACCCGGCGTCTGATCTGGCTCCAAACTGTTTGCACTGCAAATAATAGTTTTAGCGTAAACGCGTTTATAGGGAAAGACTAACGTTTTCCCCACTGTAAATGATGAGTATACTCGCCGCCAGGGTTAAAATATTTAAAATTAAACCCTATATCTAAGATTACATCTTTGTTGAGATGGTACTGGCTTTTAGAAAACCAGATGAACATTGCAAAACAATGTAGACAAGGCCACGTCCCCATTTCAGGAATAGGGTTTTACCAGGGCTAAGTAAGGTAATTAAAGATTCAAGACATCTGTCCTTGGTTAACACTGTTAACACTGTTTGTGCAGTTAGTTTGGGTTTCTCAAAGCTCTGCTCAAAGTTTTAGTGCAGGTACTCAAACAGAATTTCGATCTTTTAATGACACATTAACAAAACCGATATTGCGTTCAATTCAAACGAATCGAGAATCAATGTATTATAACGACGAAAGTAGTGGTTTTATTTATAAATATGAATATTATATTATATTGAAAGCGTTTTCCTGCGTAACAGTCAATTAACAATGACATATCTGATATCATCGTCTGCTGGTACTTTCTTTGTGCATAAAAAATACGCAACAATCAGACCCACGTTCCAGATGTTACAATTTCTGGAGGAAATTATCTGATGAGAAGGTATTGGCAGCATCCAATCAAGTCTGGCTCAAGTTCCTGACTCGCAGATAACCACTACTTATAACCGTTATTATATTGCATTGTATCTGCTTCATCTACATTCAATGTCAGTTTTTATTATTTTTAAACTGTAGAAGGGTTGAATATTTATGTCCAACAGCTTGGGTCCAAATCAGACGCAACGTTACATGGCGTCTGATCTGGATACAAACTATTTTCAAATTTAAGTCAATCCGTGATAAGCAAGACAAGAATTGAGCTTATCAGTATTGTTGCAGTTACAACGATCGATGTGAAAGTTGTCTGATATGTTTTTACTCAAAGACTATACATGTAGTTACATAGCAAACAGAATGGGTCCAGATCAAACGCAAGGCAACTCTGAAGTTACATGCAAACTACTGAACTAAAGCAGAGGATTTTCTTTACAGTGAAAGGAATAACCCAGACAATGCATCAACTATAATTAAATGAATTGAACAACACACTTTGCCTTTTACGTCCTCTAGAAAGGCTTTTCAAGAAACCATTTAAAACCGTTCCATTGGTCATAAAAATAGTATAGAAGAGAAAACAGTCTATTTGTTACGAAAGCCCCGTGGTGACATTCCATATTCCTGCTTCCAACTTCCATCTTCCAACTTCTTACTTCTTACTTCCAAGATAATTTGCTATTATGGTTATTGTATATCGCCCGAGTTATAAGTTCCTACTTCTAAGTTCCTACTTCTTAGTTCCGACTTCCATGTTCCACGTTCCAAGTTCCGACTTCCATGTTCCAAGTTCCATATTTCCACGTTCCGACTTCCATGTTCCAAGTTCCATATTTCCACGTTTTGACCTCCAAGTTCCATGTTCCGACTTCCATGTTCCATGTTCCGACTTCCACATTCCGACTTCCACAATTATCCTCAGCTCAAGTATAGACTATGACGTCACAGACATTTCGCGCGTGTTCAACACATTGCAACGAGAGTGAAACACGAAGACAAAAACAAATAAAAACATGGCATACACGCTCGTTTCAATAATGATAAGTTTATTGATTTAATTTCATAATCCTTTTATGTTAAAGACAGATAAGCAAATCAATTAACTTCCCGGTTAAACGAATATAATAAAGGGTAAAGAAGACATTGAATCATGTCGTCCCTTCCACTTCTTTATCCAATACAAGGTACATGTATATGTACATTGATAAGACAGATACATTTATGTAGCCGGGTTGAGTTTATAGTGAAACGACGATAGCTTTAGAATGGTATGTGTTAGCAGTCTGGTTTAATACTCTCAGTCGGAAAATGGTTTGCCCGTAACTTAGAGCCAGGGGTCTAAAAATAGACATGCGTGAAGAAAAACGGCGCGAAACTATGACGTCAAGAGCAAAGTTAGAATTTTGAAGTAAAAATGTTGAAGTTGGAAGTCGGAAGTTGGAATATGGAACATAGAACATGGAACATGGAACTTGGAAGTCGGAACATGGAACTTGGAAGTCGGAACATGGAACATGGAACTTGGAAGTCGGAACATGGAACATGGAACTTGGAAGTGGGAATATGGAATGTCACCACGGGGCTTTCGTAATTTGTTAACCAATTTACGCCTGGCTATTGCAATTGAAATCTCCAAATGTGCTTGCTGGAATACTTATTCCATTACAAAGATGCAAAGGTGATTTAAAGACAATATACAGTGGAGAATCTGTTATTCGTTCCCGTTTAAACGCAAACGTACGCAAACGCAAAGCACTAAAACGTAGAAAATAACAACTTTTGGACAATTCTGATAATTCTTGTTTATCTTGGTGGCAAACAGTTTGAAGCCTGATCAGACGCCGGGTTACCCGGCATCTGATCTGGCTCCAAACTGTTTGCACTGCAAATAATAGTTTTAGCGTAAATGCGTTCATTATGAAAGAATAACAGATTCTCCACTGTATCATCAGTATCTACACTGGTTAAGAAGTAACTCAGCGTTTATTAATTCTGTCCTCAGTCACTATTGACGACAAAGGGCTTTGTATCATGGCTTTCAAATCAGATTTTGCAGGCATGTTTTCGAGGAAACATAAACAATGTCGTAAAATACATGATTTAATGCAAAAGGTGTAGATCTCTGGTTTGACTGTATGTTTTCAAATGAGATATTCTTTAATTTCGCTCAATTAAACTTTTTAAAATATCAAACCGTTTGCACAATTAGGGATGATATGAGAGCTTTTAAAATGCAACCCTTGTAATAATTAAGTTTCAAGACACTAAGTGGTTTAAAAACTCAAGACTAATTTCAAGTATTTCTAATCACGTAACCAAAATAATGACATTCTCCGGGAAGAATTAGCAAAAACTTCCGGGATCAATAAAACAAAAAACAAACGAAGATTCAATTACAGAACCGCGCTTCTAGCCGAGTATTGTCTGTATTTGAATGCAGCGCGGGTGAGTTGAATTTTTTAGTCAGGCCGAAGCCACTCATACCTGCAATGGGAAAAAAGCGTTATTCTTCTCCTATTACATGTAGTACATTAACCACTGAAATATCAAATAGGCAATTCCAGTTTCAAATAAACTTATTTTTTTATTATTTACATTAATAAGAAATCCTGATCAAAAATATTGATCAAAGAACTCATATAGGAACACTCTGATCTGAATATACACTGTTTGCATATACCTAAATTCAACTAAAGGGCAAATATACTCCTCGTTAAGGGTAAATATAGTAATCGATCAAAAACGCAAACGTAAATGAATTAATTTAGAAATTACAATTTCTAGAAAAATTTAACTATTTATTTTTATCGCCGAATAATATATACACATTACTAATCGTCGGTGCGATACAGAGCTATGTATTTCTAGCCAAACCAGCCAGTCCGACGAACGTCTTTGGTGTGAGTCTGATCGACTGTTTCCGACAAATACGCCGAAAGCTGAATACAACTCTCTTTAGCGCATCTGTTTACAGATACACGCGAAAAAGCTCGATATCACAGGAAGGCATACATTTTGTATAATAAAGTGTGTGGCCAGACCACACACCGAGATATTTCTTATATTATTTTTTCTTCATAAAGCACTGAAAACCAAAATCACCCGTTCATTTTAAGTTTGACGTCTATCTGTTTTAAATGATGTGAAGATGACTGTGAAAAAAGATAATGTAAATAAATACGAAATACTCAAGCAGGAAGCGCAACACAAACAATACACCCACCTCTCAAGCAGAACACACACACATTTATACCATAACAAACACACACATTCACACACGCGCAATATTATTCCTTTATCTACACACTAAATAGAAAACAACACGCAAGACAAACATAAAGCAAAGTGAACATTGGAGCCCGCCTTGGTACGGTCAGTAGCAATCAATAATTAATTATAAATTAACCATGAATAACCACTGGGGGTTAACCTGGGTACAGTGTACATAAAATATAAACGCTGTTCCACAACCTTACAATAAAAAATACCGCCAACACAGTAAGTAAGTACATGTAAAACATCTAACAAAAATTCTATGACGAGAAGATTATAAGTAACACGGGAAAGAATTCAACATTCAAGCCCGTGTTAAAAATAACCCACTATGGCAACGGTCAAATTGTACTCAAGCGACTAGTCCGTAGTCACGAGTACCTGTTTGACATGGAACCCTGATCAGACGCGTGTTTCTGGTCTACACAGTTTGCTTTAAAATATGACTTGTTTACATGTAGCTCTCACTTACAGTGGAGAATCTGTTATTCTTTCCCGTTTAAACGCAAACGTACGCAAACACCAAATCACTAAAACGTAGAAAAGAACAACTTTTGGACAATTCTGAAAACGCGTTTATTGGGAAAGAATAACAGATTCTCCACTGTATTAATTCTGTTTGAAAATGTTCTCGTTTTGGTGTAACCCTTCATGGGCTCAACTGGTTTGACTTGTATTTTCAAGCAATGTTGATTCTAACCAGACTTTCAAAAACTCGGCGTCTGATCGGATCCAACTTGTTTGCTGATAAGTATATTACCGAAACAATCTAATGAATAAATATGTTATATAGCGGACAACAGTTTCTTAAACACGCAAAGGTATTTTTCATACCAATTCAATCTTTCAACCCTTTAGCATACAAAATATCTACATATCTATGTTTAAAAAAGGCTTTTGAAGTTCTCACAAAAGAAGTATTGGTACGAGTGTCAAACAGTTTGAGACGCCGCGTTATGCAGCGTCTGATCTGGGTCTAAATTGTTTGCAAGGTCGACTTCAGTCTCCTATTGCAGAGGGAGAATAAATTGAAACAGTTACAGTGGAGAATCTGTTATTCTTTCCCAATAAACGCGTTTACGCTAAAACTATTATTTGCAGTGCAAACAGTTTGGCGCCAGATCAGACGCCGGATAACCCGGCGTCTGATCAGGCTCCAAACTGTTTGCCACCAAGAAAAACAAGAATTATCAGAATTGTCTAAAAGTTGTTCTTTTTTACGTTTTAGTGCTTTGCGTTTGCGTACGTTTGCGTTTAAACGGGAAAGAATAACAGATTCTCCACTGTAACTCAGACAGTGAAAGGATTAAACGATCGTTTAACATTTTAAAACGCAGACATCTCTTACAACCGTATGCATTAAAAGAGAAATTCTGGGTCAATAGAAATGCGAACAAAATTGGAAGATGCAAGTAAATGCTAGGGCAGAGTTGGTGGCAGACATTTCAATCACAAATAATATCATTATTCACTGTAACTTCTGCGAGACACCCAAATAAATGCAATCAAATTCTACAGAGAAATCAAATTTCTGGTAGCTAGTTCCAACGAAACGTCTTTTAGATTTTAGATTATATCTTTAACTCTCCAGACTTTAGATTTACAAACATATCCCCTTCTGTCTGATTAAATCTGTCTGTCTGTCTGTCTGTCTGTCGGTCGGTCGGTCGGTCTCTCTCTGTATCTCTCCCTCTCTGTCTATCTTTTTCTCTGTCTGTCTCTCTTTATGTGTATATATGTCACTGTCTGCCCGTCGCTTTCCCTCCCTCCCTCCCCGTGTTTCTTTGTGACTCTCTGTCTCTGCATTTGCCTTTCGGTCAGTCGGTATGTCACTATCTCTCTCTATCTCCCTACGTCTCTCTGTCTCTCATTCTCTCTTTTTCCTTGTTTCACCCTATGTCTATGTACCTACATGTACCCCATCTGTTTCTCTATTTCTCTTTCTCTCTCTGTGTCTCTGTTTCTCTCTGTATCTGTCTCTCTTTCTGCTTTCTTCCTTCTATCTCTATCTTTATCTCTCTCTTCCTCTCTTGCCGTTTAGTGTCCTGTAGAGTTAGCATTCATACAATATTACAATGTACATACAGTGGAGAAAACGTTATTCTTTCCCAATAAACACGTTTACGCTAAAATGTTTATTCCATTGCAAACAGTTTGTCACCAAAGATAAACATGAATTATCAGAATTGTCCAAAAGTTGCACTTTTCTGCGTTCTAGTGTTTTGCGTTTGCGTTTCGTTTCGTTTAAACGGGAAAGAATAACGTTTTCTCCACTGTAACGCTTTTTCATTGACTTTAATGTAGTACATCATCAGATATGCAACTTGTAATACAAGTACATGTACATGTAACAAATGTAACCACTGAACTGCAAACTCGATGTTCACTGGCGTAAACAAACAGTTTGGCTCCTGATCAGACGCCGATTCTTCGGCGACTGACCAGAATCCAAAGTGTTTTGTTTGTATACTGATATCGATCTTTCTTCAATCTAATGCATTCATATAAAATTAGTAAAATGAACGCAGGCGACAATCTTACGCAGACAATATTCTATCAGTTAAGAGGCTAATGTATTTGTTTTGTAAACGATTGTTTTAAACCGTGTAGTATAAACATTAGATTGAGATAAGATTGATTGTCTTCATTATTTCCCCGTATAATATTCTATCTTACAGTGGAGAATCTGTTATTCTTTCCCGTTGAAACGCAAACGTACGCAAACGTAAAACACTAAAACGTAGAAAAGAACAACTTTTGGACAATTTTGATATTTCATGTTTACAGTAGAGAATCTGTTATTCTTTCCCAATAAACGCGTTTACGCTAAAACTATTATTTCAATTGCAAACAGTTTGGAGCCAGATCGGACGCCGGGTAACCCGGCGTCTGATCAGGCTCCAAACTGTTTGCCACCAAGATAAACAAGAATTATCAGAATTGTCCAAAAGTTGTTCTTTTCTACGTTTTAGTGCTTTGCGTTTGTGTACGTTTGCGTTTAAACGGGAAAGAATAACAGATTCTCCACTGTATTCGACGTTATTCTTTCCCATTAAACGCGTTTAGGCAAAAAAGCGTATGCTCACTGTAAACAGTATCGGGCCAAATCAGACGCCGGTCTGATCAGGCTCCAAACGGTTTGCCACTCAGATTAAATTAATTCTTGAGCTCTTCTATCAAAAAATATAAACGGAATGCGATAAACTGTATAAATAACATGTTCTTGAACATTTTGACTTTTTCATTTAGTGAACAGTATGGAGCCTGATTTACAAACTGTTTTCAATCAATCGAAATACTTTTTTGGGCATAAACACGTATATAATGGGAACACATAACGTCTTCACCATTGTACAGATTTACCGATAACAGAGAGTGTGAAAGGATATTATTCCTTTCTCCTTTATGCCTCTACCAAAACCTCTGTTGCAACTACTTATTAGAGTCGTATTGAATAACATGAGTAGTCACAGTATTTGGTTTGTTGAAGACAAATTAGGGAGTTTGTGTTTAAAACATTGTATTACAAAGCGGTTGCCTATGGGACCTTCAGACCAAGGTCTACACTGTTTGCACGGAACATGATTACCCTTCACAAGTACACTTTTTGTGAAGGACGAGTTTACCCGTCCTTATAGTTCAATGGGTTTAATCCATTTGCATCCAGTGGATTCTTCCATGCTTATATATTGGATTTGTCCAATTTCATCCAAGGAATGCCTGGTCTAAATTTTCATTTTCGTTTTGTTTTATATACAAATTCCTATCAGCAAACAGTGTAGACTATGATCAAAAGCCGCATAATGCGGCGTCTGATGATACACTGTTTAGAGTCTACACTGTTTGCATATGTCATATATATACATGTAGTACTGTGGTCACAAATGGGTTAAGACATGAAGTTTAATTTCAACCTGCATCAAACTACATGTACTTTATAATTATGTCTAGTACATGTACACGAGATCAACAAGCTTTTCTTTCATTAAAACAAACAGCGCTTTGAAAAGCTTCTTCATTAAAACCGCAACCTTTTTGTATCTTCAATAAACCCACTTAAAGGAAAGCAATTAAACAAATTGCTGGATTAATTTTGAAATCTGCATGTAAGTGTAATGGTTAAATAATTTGTGTAGGGGGATATAAACTTGAGTGTTGTCTATTGATAACTTTACTCTCGTTAGGAAACGCTCAGACAGCTGGGCGATTTTTGCAGATATTCTTGGCTGAATGCAAACATAATTTTAATCTTGAAACCCAGGAATAATCTCTAATTATTTGGTTGTGTCCCAGCTTCTATCATTAAAACGTGGACTAGGAGCCACGCCAAAGGGTTAGAGAGTATCCTCGTATCTAAAGCCCGGCATTTGCTACTACGTATTGTGAACACAAATTTACATTATACAAATATAGAACGTGTTTCATCTGCACATTTTTAGCTGATGAACAGTTGACAGTTACAGTGGATATGCGTTATTCTTTACCAATAAATGCGTTTACGCTAAATCTATTATTTCTATTGCAAACAGGTTGGCGCCTGATCAGACGCCGGTTAGCCCGGCGTCTGATCAGGCTCCAAACTGTTTGCCACTCAGATTAAAATGAATAGTCAGAATTGTCAAAAGTTGTCAGTTTCTCCATTTTAGTGCATTGTGTTTGTGTTCCGTTTGCGTTTAAATGGGAAAGAATATTGTCTTCTCGACTGTATTAAAGTATATTGGACGTAATGCAGACTTCTTATTGGGATTTCTTCTTAATATTCAGTCTCAGGTTTCAAATGAAAATTTCGCAATTTCGAAGGGATCACTATGACCATTCTTACGACTGAATAGAAGGGGTATGTTCAGGAGTGAAAATACGCCTCAACGGGGGCTGTGATAACAACGTATTCCATGGGTGTTCACTGTTTTAAAATGTTAACTTTTAGGGTATGGTTGATACAAATGCATTTATCTACCATCTGACTCAAATATCAACATGATTTAACGTCCTATGAATACATGCATGTACAGTGGAGAATCTGTTATTCTTTCCCAATAAATGCGTTTACGCTCAAACTATTATTTGCAGTGCAAACAGTTTGGAGCCAGATCAGACGCCGGGTAACCCGGCGTCTGATCAGGCTCCAAATTGTTTGCCACCAAGATAAACAAGAATTATCAGAATTGTCCAAAAGTTGTTCTTTTCTACGTTTTAGTGCTTTGCGTTTGCGTACGTTTGCGTTTAAACGGGAAAGAATAACATATTCTCCACTGTAACGTCCTCTGAATACATGCATGTACGTAGCATTGATTATACATTCTCCCTATATTTGTGTTAGTGTTTAAAAAGTCATCCTGATTCAAGAAGTCAGCTGTCAAGATACAGAAAAGATTTCCTAGAGTTACCAGTATTTAAATAATGTGTTAGAAGTACGAAAATACATCTTCACATGTATATGGAAAGGGATATGCATGAAGGGTTTTAGGTTGTAAGGAAATAGTTTTAAAGTAGAAAGAAGAGCCATGTCGATGAGCATCGTAGAAAGTTCATCAGAAATACAGTAAAAACTTTCTATTGCGACCATTAAGTGTTCAAGACAAATGACTGCTTAAAGCAAGGCGACATTTAAACAGAAAGCTCCTTTGGGAGCTTCTTGATTACATGTAACTGCCACATTGCTTTAAGCTGTCACCTGCCTTATACAATCAGTTTGACATCGTTTTAGTGGTTGTTTTAGACACAGTACCGCTTTCATAAGTCACCATATGCATGCACATACATACCTGATCTCATTTGTATCAGAATTGACGTATGAACTCTTGTAAAATCCGACAATGGCTCTGGTCAAAGATCCGTCAAATTCCAATTCCAAATATAGCTTTGCCACTGAAATAGGGCTCTTGGCCTCAATAACCCAGAACTGATTTTCTTCGTACCAAAATGTCCGTGCTATTTCAATATCCTCACCATCATGATACCTTAATTTTGTTCTTGTGATATTTAGAAAATTAGCATGTATCAAAATATATTTAGTCTCTTGTGTGACGTCAATTTCAACTGTTTCATTGCCGTAAAACCAGCCGTTATTTCCGTAAAAATCCGGATAGAGTGTGATGTCATAATGAACGGGTATGACGTGACGTGGAAGACGTAGAGTTTTCCAGGGCTTAGAACTGTCTGCCCCACCATCCCCTGGAGGTTGGTCGGGTTTCGACGACCCTGACCCACCTGGTGACGCAGCGGACGATGATCCGTCGGAATCTGACGAACTGCATGACACCTTTGTTAAATGCCACACCAAGACGCCAACAACAACGGGTAGTATTATCACCAGAACAAGAAGAAAATAACAGCAACGTTTGTTCACAGTATTCGATTTTCCATTTTTTCCAAATTGCTCCATAGTTTCACGGTATTAGTATTTTTATATGTAATATCCTATGAAACTTGGCACTCATACAGTAGAGTGTACTACATGTATATTACTTCCTGTTTGAACGCAAACGAAACACAATAAAATGTAAAATATAACAATGTTTTGAAAATTCTAACGATTTATACAAACAGTTTGGAGTCTGAACAAACACCGGGTTACCCTGCATTTGATCTGGTTCCAAATTGTTTGCAATGGTTATAAGGATTTTAGCATAAACGCGTTTATTTGGGAAAATACCGTCTTCACAACTGTATACAGCGTTCAAGTATTCCCTAGTGTAACGTAGGCTCTCGGTATCAATAACATATTGTACTACCAAAACCTGAGACTAGGGACTTTTTTTGTTGCAATATATAGTACAGTGGAGAAAACGTTATTCTTTCCCAATAAACGCGTTTACGTTAAAACTATTATTTCTATTGCAAACAGTTTGGAGCCAGATCAGACGCCGGGTAACCCGGCGTCTGATCAGGCTCCAAACTGTTTGCCACCAAGATAAACATGAATGATCAGACTTTTCCAAATATTGTTCTTTTCTACGTTTTAGTGTTTTGCGTTTGCGTACGTTTGCGTTTAAACGGGAAAGAATAACAGATTCTCCACCGTACATGTACAAAGCGAAGATGGCAGCTTATATAAGACAAATAGTAATACAGAACGCCCCGTGTATTATCTTTGTCCCGGATTTAGCAGCCGCCCGTTTGAATTGACTTCCCTGGAAAAGTGTAAATAACGTTATTATTTCTCCTTCTCACGAAACACAGATGCAATGCAATAAAATTTAGAGGATGATAGCTTTTATTTTTAAATTGAGGACCATTCATTTTATTCTGTGTACATGTAGCTATTAGTTTGGAGCCGGATTAGACGCCATATTACTCGTCATCTGATCTGACTCTAAAAGTTGTGGACCCTAATAAGATTGGACGAAATTCGGTACTCTAGGAACAGCGACTGGCCGTTCTCGTCACTGACAGCCCTTTTCGAACTTTGTTTTATGTTTAATTCTCGTTAACTGACGACGAATTCCAAATATTGTCTTAGTATGGTTCGGAACGGACGACATTTGATGAGAATGGCCGATCGCTCTCCGCAGAGTACTGATATTGACTAGCATTGGCCCTAGTCCAACTGGTCCTCAACCTTAACGATTTGCTATGGACGATAATCGTTTTAACAGAAACGCACTTTATCGGGAATTAATGACGTTCCCTTCTGTTTTATCATTTAAACGGTCGCGTAAACAGATTGTGATAGTAACAATGAAAGTTTCACGCTATTGTTATCCTTTCCCATCACTGAGTACAAACTCTACACTCGGTCAACCACACACATTCACAGTGAAACAGACGTTATTCTTTTCCGTTTAAACGAAACGAAACTGAAACTAAAATGCATTGCAACAATATGAGGAAAATGACAAGTTATGGAAAAGTCTGAATATTTATTTTGATATGAGTGGCAAACAGTTTGGAACCTGATCAGACGCTTGGTTACCCAGCGTCTGATCTGGCTCCAAACAGTTTGCAATGGACATAACCATTTTAGAAAAGAAAACGCGTTCATTGGTACAGTGGAGAATCTGTTATAAACGCAAACGTACGCAAACGCAAAACACTAAAACGTACAACTTTTGGACAATTCTGATAATTCATGTTTATCTTGGTGGCAAACAGTTTGGAGCCTGATCAGACGCCGGGTTACCCGGCGTCTGATCTGGCTCCAAACTGTTTGCACTGCAAATAACATTTTTAGCGTAAACGCGTTTATTGGGAAAGAATAACATATTCTCCACTGTAAAAACTAACTTCTCCACTGTACAACCACTATCCGAAGAGTAAATTAGATTTCCAGCTAGCCTAGTTAATTTCTAGATCTGCTAAAAAGCATAGCTGTCATCTGCTATTTTCGGTGAATTTAAAGAAATCATTCATTGTCCTGTTGCCCTAACAACAGTAAGAACGATGTTATTTTTACCCAATAAATGCGCTTGTGCTAACACGCCAAAACAAATATGTCTATTGCAACAGTTTGGAGTCAGATCAGACGTAACTTGGCGTATTATCATGGTCTAACGTATTAGATATTCTTATTTGGGTTATTTTGCTTAAGAATAAAGCCTCAACTAATTCTAAATGACTTGCTGGCAGCAATGCAATATACAGACGATAGTATAGTTCCTAGATATCGCTTTGATCTTGAACAGACACTATAAATAAGCTTAATTTCACACTTCCAATTGCAATACAGTGTTCCCTCTCTACAACGCCCCCAGACAACGATTCCCTCCTTACAACGACTCTTGCTGCAATTCCCTAAATGGAACAACTATGTCTAACGCGTTTACTGCTGCAATATCGTCTATTCAAAATTGTCACCTGCTGTTTTTCCTCAGTTACATGTACGTGGAGATTTTGTTAGAATAAATTGAATGACGAGTGACAAACAGCTTGAATCCAGATCAGACGCCGCATAACGCGGCGTCTGATCTGAATTCAAGCTATTTGCAAATGTAAGTCAAGTCTTAGTTTTTCCTCCCTATAACGACTCCATCCGAACAACACACACAGTCTGTGTCTCCAATTAGGTGTCGTTGTAGAAAGGGAACCTTTTTAACCCTTTGCACGCTTATTTTTATCTTATTGTTGTCTGCCACATATTTTAGCATTGTTTTCAAAAATAATAATCAACCAGTTTGGACCCAGACTATACGCCGAGTATCTCATCAGAATCCTACCTTATTGCAACAAGTGTAGCTAGTTCGCCCGTTATGTGCCTAAAAGTAATAGTTGTATTTCTAATAACAAGAAAACATATCAAACCGCGTTGACCCTTTCATCGCCGGTGTCACATTAAGTCGAGTTTGCAAACAGTCTGGATCCAGATCAGACGCCACGCTACGCGGCGTCTGATTAGGATTCAAACTGTTTGACACTCGTTTCGATATTTACGAAGCCTTACTCTCTTAATTCTAACTTTGAAACGATCTTTCAGCCAACAATATTGAAGCAGACCGCAAATTAACGGCGAACGGGTAAAACCCTCACGATTAAGTTGGCACCGAGAGGGTTAGATATTAGCAGGCGACACATATTGTTAGCCGACGGTACGTGGAAACAAATACACCACTTAGAATCACTGACCACTAACAATTCCTCCCGGCTGTGATATAGCGATCCACTCACTGAATTGATAATAGGCACACTGAGCACATTGTACTAGCAACGTACGCTGGGGTTTCCCAAAAAGCTGCGCTACTTCGCGCTGTAATATGTGAAGTGTAATTTCGCCATTTAAATCAATAAAACTTCAAGTTGCTTAACTCATTCATGTCTGGATACAGTAAAACCTCTCTATTACGACCACTTAAATAAGGCTATTTGATTGTATGACAGAAAAAAAGGTAGCAAATGAAAAGCAATGTGATGAAGGATATTTCTGGTTTACTACCATCCTTAACCACATATAATAACATAAGTCAGGTTTCGTTATAGAAAGGTTTTTATGTAGTTCAGCGAATTATTTTATTTTGTTTGCTTGAAGGGGTCATTTTCCAGTTATTCGGGTTTACAGTAAACCTCACTTATAACGAACTCGGTTATAACGTACCCTCGGTTATAAGGAACAGTTTTAAAATCCCCGAGTCTAACCCTTTTTTTATTCTATATAAAAATACGGTTAAAGCGTACTCGGTTATAACGAAAACTCGGCTATAGTGCAAAATGCAAATCTTCACCATCAGCATTCCGAGACTTAATAAACGGCCAAGTGCGACATAGTGTGAGAGTTACCTCCACTAGCAAGTGTAAACATTAAGGCTTCTCGCTTAACTTTGCTAGTAACAGCATTGAAGTGCCATCAGCTCATGAATGCCGGAAGTACGCAATTTATTTCTTATATTTATATTCCATTGTGAGCTAAGAAATGAACCAGAAATGTACATAACCGTTCTAATAGACACTTTGCCCGTTGCTATGCGTTGCTATCGTAGTAACGATCTCTGTATATAGACTGAAAATAGTCCCAATCACATATTATAATTACTGGATAAATTTAGACTTTTTATCCGGTAACCTCGTTATGTTTAAAACCCCTTTTGAGTAATTTAAAAGCACACGAATATTTGTATTGTAAACATCTTAAATTTAGGTAGCGTTTTTTAAAACCGATTTACTCACACGCCATACTTGATTACTCCGCGTTAATCATGCCTACCATACGGACTTCTCTGTATCGATTTGAAAGTGATCAGTATAGCTCCGCCCCTAAACCAGTCGGCCAGAACTGGATTTTAAGTGAGCATTCATTGAAATATGCAAGTCTCTTTTTAGAATAGTGTTATATAAGGACAATGCGGGGCGAATGTAAATATTTGCAAAAAAAACGCATTTCGTGATACGACCGCAGCGTTTCTTAGAAGTTGTTAATCATGAAAAAACAGTTAATTCAATTAGGAGCGATGCGCTGTTACCATTTATTCATTTGAACAAGAGACTGTAGGGAGTTTTATTCTTGTCTGGTGTGAAATATTACTTGTCTGCAGCGTTGTCTAATTTGAGATATTACTTGCTTGGTTGGTCCAGACATTAACTCGTTCAATGTCACATGCGGCAATGACAAAATTGCAAACAGTTTCGATCCTGATCAGCACTCGTATCAATATTTCATTATACAGTGTATCTTTAATCTGAAAAATATTGCAGACAGCCATTATAATGCAGACAATTATGCACCGACACCATTCTGTTATATTGTACCAAGCGTAAGCTGTCACTTGTAAGGAGGTACATGTAAGGTAGTTTTTTTTATGGCCATCTATCTTTAGCAGACACCTGGCAACCCCTTCAAAACTGTTGCTTCTTTAGGATAGTATTGCACAGCACAGCCGTATTGAATTTTATTTTTTACTTGCTGGTTATTGAGTAATATATAGTTTCACGTTTTAAACGATTGTAACGAATTATACAAGTATGTTCATTTTTAACATGCACCAGCGGCAAATATTTGTATTCCTGCGGATCTGAATAACACATTATTATAATAAAAACTATGTTGCACTCCTAACTGTCACAAATATTCTCAACAGAAGTTATTTTCTTTGAAAATAAAATAAAACTACAATTGAAACGTCTCCTTTGAAAATGTTTTTTAAACTATTATTTGAATAAAGTAAACCTTAAAGAAATATTGTTTGTTGTGTAAAGACAAATACCGTCTTACAGTGGAGAATCTGTTATTCTTTCCCAATAAACGCGTTTACGCTAAAAACTATTTTTTGCAGTGCAAACAGTTTGGAGCCAGATCAGACGCCGGGTAACCCGGCGTCTGATCAGGCTCCAAACTGTTTGCCACCAAGATACAGTGGAGAATCTGTTATTCTTTCCCGTTTAAACGCAAACGCAAAGCACTCAAAAGTAGAAAAGAACAACTTTTGGACAATTCTGATAATTCTTGTTTATCTTGGTGGCAAACAGTTTGGAGCCTGATCAGACGCCGGGTTACCCGGCGTCTGATCTGGCTCCAAACTGTTTGCACTGCAAATAATAGTTTTAGCGTAAACGCGTTTATTGGGAAGAAAAACAGATTCCCCACTGTAAACAAGAATTATCAGAATTGTCCAAAAGTTGTTCTTTTCTACGTTTTAGTGCTTTGCGTTTGCGTACGTTTGCGTTTAAACGGGAAAGAATAACAGATTCTCCGCTGTAAGCATGGTAAAAATAGAGCAAAAGGCTCTTACACGAGATATCGTCATTAATTTTGTCTCGCATTTTAACTCTTTCATTGCCAATGGCGCCAAAAGGCGACTTTGCATACCGTTTTGAACCTGATCAGACGCCGGATCAAAACTGTTTTGACTCTCGAATCGACATTTCTTCAGTCAAAACAGCAGTAAAGCTGACTTTAAATATATTGCAGACGACAGTATCAATGTAGACGATATGTTTATGGTTAGGGGGTTAAAGAAGACCATAAAACTTTGCAGCGAAAGAGTTAACCCTTTACCTCATAGCCTGCTTATGGTTTTGGATACAGGTGACCACTTAAAGCAGGTTGAAAGTAAAGCAGAATGTGCCTTAAGGCACATTCTGCTTTACTTTCAGCCTGCTTTAAGCTAAAATCTGCTAGGCTATTTAAAATATTTGTAATGGTAATTGTTCATGAGGGTATAACCTGGAACTATTTTCTTCAGCGGAGGAATAAATTGAATACGCTAAAAGTCGCTTCTATGGGGGAAAGGGTTAAAGAGGAATCTACACAAAAACTAGAATGATGGCATTTAACGCACTTACAGTAAACCTGTCTCGGTCTTTAAAAAGGTTAGTATTGAAAATCGTATTTCGATCAATAAAAGCAGACTACACTTTTGACTGAAGCGGACCTGACAATGAAGTGGTTCACACGGATTTGATTACAGTGCCCCCTCCCTACAACTGCCCTCCCAACAACGACTCCCTCCTTACAACGACCACTGTTGCAGTTCCCGAAACAGAACAAGTATGTCAAACTCTTTTACTGTTGCAATACCGTATGTTTAGAATTGTCGTCTGCTGATTTTTTCCCAAAGTTACATAATTGACATTTTGACATAAAAACCTTAATGACGAGTGACAAACAGCTCGAATCCAGATAGACGCCGCGTAACGCGGCGTCTATCTGGATTTAAGCTGTTTGCAAATGTTAACTAATTTCCCTCCATATAACGACTCCTTCCTAACAACGCACACACTTTCTGTCTCCCATAGCTGTCGTTGAAGAGAGGGAGCACTGTATATGAACTGTAAAACTGTTACAGTGGAGAATCTGTTATTCTTACCCGTTTAAACGCAAACGTACGCAAACGCAAAGCACTAAAACGTAGAAAAGTACAACTTTTGGACAATTCTGATCATTCTTGTTTATCTTGGTGGCAAACAGTTTGGAGCCTAATCAGACGCCGGGTTACCCGGCGTCTGATCTGGCTCCAAACTGTTTGCACTGCAAATAATAGTCTTAGCGTAAACGCGTTTATTGGGAAAGAATAACAGATTCTCCACTGTACAAAGACCTACATGTACTGGGCGGTGACCCTTTGCCTTTAAGTGACCACGAAAAGCATATGGTTTGAACTTAGGATACTACATTGTAATGTAATGCTCTGTTTCTGAGCCCCCTTTTCGTTTACATGCCCCAATTTTCTTAAATATGCATTTTTTTTTCAGACACGTTATTTCAGGATTAAATTATTAATCCTGAGTTTAGAATCTATGTTTTTTTCATAGATATCGTTTTGACACGTCTCTAAAAGACTCGACTGTATTTTATTAAATAGCAATGATGTACAGGCATGTGTACTTTATTTAATCGTCTCAATCTCCTTTTATCTTTATCTTTTGAAATTCGATGTGGAATAAGATCTACTTTTGAGTTAAATTTCAGTCACGCGAAGAACGAACTCTGCATAGTAAATTATAATGTAATAAAGTCGAACTTGTATTAAATGACCGTTTAACCCTTTCCCCCCATAGAAGCGACTTTTAGCGTATTTAATTTATTCCTCCGCTGAAGAAAATAGTTCCAGTTTATACCCTCATGAACAATTACCATTACAAATAAGTTATATAGCCTAGCAGAATTTAGCTTAAAACAGGCTGAAAGTAAAGCAGAATGTACCTTAAGGCACATTCTGCTTTACTTTCAACCTGCTTTAAGTTGTCACCTGTCTTCAAAACTAGAAACAGGCTATGAGGTAAAGGGTTAATGAAGTACCATGGTGATATTAAGACACATATAGGAGCATTCTGCAAAGTTTTCATAATGCACTAAGATGTGAACTTACCTAAGGATCATGCTGATAGCACATTTTCAGTGGTGGCTTAGTGCAAATTTAATTGTATTAAATTACCGATGGGCACAATAAAGCAAGAACTATCCGGAAAAGGTATGTTAGCCCATTTGATCCTAGAGACGAGTATTATCTATGAAGAATACAGCTATGCAGCTAATATAGACCCGCTGTCCTATGGTAGTTTGATTCCAATATGATTCAACCCCGAGGTAAATCAATTAACCCACGATCAGCCTGTCCCTACAAGCGTATTCTGATCTGGATCGGCACCGTTTGTCATCTTGCAATATACAGTGTTCCCTGTCTTCAATGGACCTCCCAACAATGACTCCCTCCTTACAACGCTTACTACGACTCATGTCACAGTTCCCCAAACAGGACAACCGTGTCTAACGCCTTAACTGCTGAAATACCATTTGCTTCAAATTGTCATCTGCTGTTTTTATCAAAGTTACATTTTCACATAAAAGCCTTAATGACGAGTGACAAACAGCTTGAATCCAGATTAGACGCCGCGTGACGCGGCGTCTGATCTGGATTCAAGCTGTTTGCAATAATAAGCCAAATTCACTCCCAATACATGTAACGACTCCTTCCGAACAACGCACATACTTTCCGTCTCCCATTGGATGTCGTTGTAGAGAGGGAGCGCGCTGTAACTGTTGAACAATGGAATATTTGATATTTACAATCCGGGGATGAATTAACTTATTTGAGCAAAACAGAAGGGGACTTGTAGTACTAAACCATTTTGTGCCGTGACTAGAAACAGGTTTCTATAATGTTTCCGTTTGAAGGTTACGGTCATAAGCTATAATATATAATAATAAAAATACATTATTCAGCATAATTACTTTACTTTTATTTTTAATACATTGTACTGTTATTCCCTTGATTGTCATGGCGTCATATGCTTAAAATAATTGTCGTCTGCTTTTATATCTCAAGTTTAAAGTTTAGGTAAAGGGATACGATTTAAGCATATCAATGCTCATTTCTGGTCGAAAACTCATTGTCGCGTCGTGTTAGTGCCATAAGTTCCAATTGCAGTCACCAGGTTCATTAAACGGTCACAAATGTTCACCACGTACAGTAATAAAGTACAGTGGAGAATCTGTTATTCTTTCCCAATAAACGCGTTTACGCTAAAACTGTTATTTGCAGTGCAAATAGTTTAGAGCCAGATCAGACGTCGGGTAACCCGGCGTCTGATCAGGCTCCAAACTGTTTGCCACCAAGATAAACAAGAATTATCAGAATTGTCCAAAAGTTGTTCTTTTCTACGTTTTAGTGCTTTGCGTTTGCGTACGTTTGCGTTTAAGGGTGTATCAATGTCATAAAGGTCGGCGGTTTAGTCGAACCATTGCCGTAAGTAGAACATAATGTCGCAAAACGGAAGTAGAAAAAAAAACTTTTTTGTTTAAATTTTTTAACATAAAAAGTATTCAAATCTATTTAAAAAATATATATTATGTGTTTTCAATATGACAATGTATTTTTTTCTGATGAAATATAAGTGGTTTCACGACTGCCGTAAAGCACCTGTCAAAACAAAACAAAATGTAAACATCCGTTTTCGATTTCCTGATCTTTCAATCGTGTTGTTCTTCAAATGTTTGTGAAAGTTTGTGATAATTGATGGGTAAAAACGTTTGAAATATGGTTTCTAAATATACAAAGCAAGTCGATCACTTAAATAAATTGTCACAATGTGCCAAGGAACGGTGTCGTGAGAGAGCGACAATTATTTTAATCCTAACACACCGGTGCAAGAAAAAGAAGAAACGTGACGTGAAGGGAGACGAATTGTGGAGCTGGGAGTTTTGGCAGACGCATTATCGGCTTGTCGTCAGTGTGGATTGCCCCTGCAGTTAGCACGCACCTTGTCTATTAACACCTTCGGATTAGGGACAATGATCAAGGTATGTGTGATGTTATCACTCGACCTATGGTACTCAGGCCTAGTCTTTATCAAGTTTTTTTGTATAAAAGTATTATTAAAAACAGTGTGTTCTGATGCCATCTGTGGGAGATTAACCTGACCCAAGATACACAACTTCTCCCAACTGTGTGTACTGAATCACATGTGTACCTAGGCGTTGGTGTGTGTAATTAACATTGTAAACACAGTCAGCTAGACAAATCATGTACAGTGAGTAACGGCCTAGCTATTGTTATGTGAAGTTTAGAGGGGTTGAAGATATTTAATGGTGTAATTGCTTTAATATCAGGAATTAACATGAGAGCTCCAGAAAACGGGAGTAGATCTATTTCAAAAGAAAAACACCTTCATAGCTCAGTGGTAGAGCATCTGCTTGCAGTGCGCCAGGTTGTAGGTTCAATCCCCGACCAATCCCCGAGTCAAACCAAAAACTAAAAAATTGGTAGTAGTGGCTTCCCGTCTTGGCACCCAGGATTCCGGTTTAGCATAACAACTGGTTTTAAATGTATATCAATATTTCCCTTCCTATCCTCTCTGTCTATATATGAATTATCAAAATTCTAAATTAAGTAGAAAGCTTTGATTTCAAACTGTGTAGACCCAAAGCAAACATGTGTCAAAGGCTTAGATGCAGTGACTGGTGTGTATCTATGCAGTTTGACAGGCATTAAATCTGGGATCTACAAACTTCTGCAGGGCTCAAGATAAGAGGGAGTAAGCTGAACAAATCCAACATTTTCTCACTTGTTTCAGCACCAAATCCTATTATGTTACTTCTGATTCGAACTGTTTCCAAGGGACGATTCTAATGAGTAGTGACACCATAGAGTTTAATCTATTAATAATGATTTTAATGTTTTTAATACTCCCCTTATCTTGAGCCATGTTCTTCATATTAAAAGTATAAAGTAATTGGCATAAATTTCTATATACATGTAGATTTTAGTAAAATCTAGTAAATTTTTTCCTACGATGATAAAAAAATAAAAATAAATGAAATTTCACTTGTACATGTATGTAAATAACGTCACACTAAATAGAAAGCGATGTCAGAGTAAATTACAAAGTGCCTGATACAGACTCTTGTATTTTACTGATGGTGTATTTTTTGCAAAAATAAAAGAAAATACTCAAATAAAACCAAATGTGTAGCATTACCGTGCATCTGGCATTAGAAAAATATGATCAGTCTATAAACATCCTTAGGAAAAGTCTTCAAATATTCATTTTTTAGATATATTCTATCGCTTTATCCGTTGCGTCGAAAGACGCAACAGAAAGTGATCACGGGCTCAGACATAAACCCGAGCCGAATTGTGTACTCTCCATCGCTACACACTGAAGTATGTTAAATCGATCCCAAAGATATGACTGATAGCCCGTGGTTGAGTGGTCTGAGGGGGTTGACTTATTTTGCCTTTCTGTCCCCGCATGTCAGGTCACGGGTTCGAATCCCACCAGAGCTCAATATTTTTTTCCCCCCGGCATCTGAAGATGCGGAGGCATATAGTAATCGTCCTGTCTGTCAGTCCGTAACAGGTTAAGTAGATTTTACGGTTTCAACTAGCATCAACACCCCTTACTCAAATGCTTTGATACTTATACAGTTGTTGCCTTGGACCATTCCCTATCCACCAATATCACCCAACATTGATTTTGACCATGACCTTGACCTAATTTGGACTTAGAATATTTGGAATAGGCTATTTCTTGGTTAACTAGATTTTACCCTTTCGTATACAGTACTGAATCTTATTAAATTAACAATATTTGTGATTCGCTTGCAATTCGATGGCAATTCGATTGCGATTCAAAGTACTAACATTACCTTCGGGTAAGTTTTCTTGAATGTTGTATCTTACAAATGTTTGCACATATGCCTTCGTTAATGTTTTCGATTCCATTTTTGTCACAACCGCTTCATAATTCGCGTTCAAATATTCAAACCTAGGATTTGTTTTTTGAAGCGCGCGATTCGATGGCAATTCGCTTGCGATTATCAATTTAATTTAATAAGGTTCAGTACTGTAGCATAAACACTACTTACTACAATGCTTCAATACTTATACAGTTATTTCCATGGACCATTACCAACTGACCCATATTACCCAAGCTCAGTTAGACCTTGACCTAATTGGGACTTAGAAAATGTTCAGAATATATTGTCAAGGGTGCCACCGGGGGCATAAGCGTTTATTGAACGCGCAGTCTAGTTTTTAACTGCAATGCATTTTTATGCTCCCCTTATTAGGGGGGGAGCATATAGTCGCCGCTTTGTCTGTCCGTCCGTGTTTCCGTCTGTCCGTCACGCTTTATTGTCCGGAGCATATCTCTTGAACGGTACACCGTAGGTTGATGAAACTTGATACAATTATAGAGAATGACAGTAGGAGGTGCAGTACACAAGAACCGTAACTATCTTGTCTACCAATTTTGAATTATCTCCCTTTTTCTCATAAAAAATCAATTTTGTCCGGAGCATATCTCTGGACCGTTTCACCGAAAGTTGATGAAACTTGGAACATTGATAGAGGATGACATTAGGAAGTGCAATACACAAGAACTGTAACTCTGTCATCTCCTAATATTTAATTATTTCCCTTTTTCTTCATAAATGTTTTAAAAAATCAACTTTTCTGCCACACTGTAACGTGAACCTTGATACTGTGTTAGAGGATGACAAAAAGAAGTGTAGTACACAGGAATTATAACTCTGTCATCTCCAAATATTGAATTGCCTCCCTTTTTCATAATAAATTCATTTTTGTCCGAAGCATATCTCCTGAATGTTACATCGAAAGTTGATGGAACTTGATACTGTGTTCACCTACTAAACATGCTATACCTTGGGCTTTTTCTTTGTGGGGAGCATCCATCGTTGGGAACGATATTCTTATTTAAACAGAATTTTTATTATCCTAAACTAATTCTTACCCGTTTATATAAGCATTTGACATATATTACCGAATTACTATTTGTAATGCTAAATCTGGTTGCGAGCCTTTAAAGTACAAAATGTATATGAAGCTTCAATAAAATCTATTTTAAATAAAAACAAACATGGTAATTTTGTTTTTCATTATATATTTCATTTCTGTGGAAGTATTTTGGCATAAAGAAAATAAATCAAGACCAAATAGGCACCAGATTTGGAAAATATGTATCTCTGAATCAACAACATGGTTTTTATGGGTTAATTATGATATTTTTTTAAAACAAAAATTTATGAGAAATAGTAAAAAAATAAATATTTCTAGTATTTAACTTTTTCTTATATTCTACCAGATGAAAATCCATACAAAGGCAATTCAAAATATTAAAAGAAATTGATAGGTTAATGTTGAAAATTTTGAGTAAGGAGTTATCTCCCTTTTACAAAATTTACAAAAAAGTACCATATTGATGATATTTAGAGCTATATAAATTTCACATTTGGTGCCTGTTTTGTCTTAAATTAGTTTTTGTATGAAGAAATACTACCATAGACATGAAATAAATGACACAAAACCAAATTATCATGTTTGTTTTCATTTGAAATGGATTTTATTGAAGCGGGCTGTTTGAAAAGGACAAAATAAGAAAACGTGGGTGGGGTAAATTTTACACCTTTTAAAATGGCCGTAGAGCCAAAAGTTGTACACCAAATGTACACTTTTTCTATTTTTTTCATTCATCTTGAATAGTTCTTTAATACAAAACCATCATTGAGTGTTTTCATATACTTTGAAAATTTCACAAATTCATGAGTTTGATACATCCATAAATTCAGAATTTTCATTTTACAAAGGGCAAATAACTCTTGAAACAATAGGCCAATATCGTCCATAATCTATCTCTTTCAAGAACTTGTGGCCAGATATAGTTAAACCAAGTTTGACTTAAATCCATTAAAATTTGTAGACATTACAGTGTAACATATATTGATTTAATGTCTTTTTTTAGTATATTTTAGTGTGTCAAGGGCAGACAACCCTTTACACAATAGTCAATTTTCAACCATAATATAAAGAATCAAAGAACTTATAGTCATGAACTTTTTGTGTAAATATAAAAAAAACCAGCCAATACTGTAGCTTGTAGAGGGGTAACATATTTGTTCAAAATGGCATTTTCAATGCATCAAGGCCATTCAAGGGCAAATAACTCCGAGAGACGCTGGTTGAAAGGGTTCCTAGCAGCTTAGTCTTCATGCTTTAGGGGATAACATATATGTCCAAATAATACAGTATATAAAAATTTGAGAGTCAATGTAAATAACTCCATGTAATTGTGTGATATGTTAGAATTGTTACAAATAAATGATATTTTGTAAAGGGAGATAACTCTTTTTACTTTAATAACTCAAAATTTTCAACACTGACCTTTCAATTTCTTTTCATATTTTGAACTGCCTTAGCATGGGCTTTCATCTGGTAGAATATAAGAAAAAGTTAAATACTAGAACTATTTCATTTTCAAACTTTTTTACTTTTTTTCATAAAATAAAAAATCTAATAAAATCATGCCCTATACAAAGCATATTTTTGATATTCAAGGATCGATATTGTTCAAACCTGGTGCCTGCTTTGTCTAAATTTGGTTTCTATATGTGAAAATACCACCATAGACTTGAAATAAATAATGGAAACCCAAATCATCATGTTTGTTTTGTTTCGAAATAAATTTTACTGAAGCTTGTACCCTGAATGGGTAAATTTTGAAAAAAAAAGTCCAAATTTTACATACCTTTTTCAAATCGCTGTAGCTCAAAAACAAGGACACCACCATATATTTTTTTTTTCATTTTTTCATTCATCATAAACAGCTCTTCCAAAAAATCAAAGTTAGAAAAAAAGTTAAATACTTTGAAAAATTGGCTTATGACATTGATACACCCTTAAACGGGAAAGAATAACAGATTCTCCACTGTAACAATTTTTACCTGTAGAGTTGAACGTTCTAGGATGAATAAGTTTAATCATGAAGACGAAAGTAATCATACATGGCTTTACATGTACTACCAGATGGTTTTCAGTTTGGGGTTAATGTGTAAATAATGTGAAAATGGTGTGAAAGACATTTATTCACCCCTGAAAATGTAATGGAACGTTTCAATTTGTAACTAAGTCTAGTCCATATTTGGCTGATTATGTTTTTTTTTTTTACATTATATTAAAAAATGACAAACAGTGCATACCCTGATCAGAGGGTATTATATTGCAATGTGTTTGAGTTTCGTTTGCGTTGAAAGGAAAGAATAACGTCTTTTCCACTGCACGAGTATTTTATTAAAATCTACATTGCTAGACTTCTGTCAAATTAAAATGCTATAAATCAGATATGTAGATACAATATACCTTGTCCAGCCGCCGTGCCATTTGCCAAACACTATATCGGCTACATGCTCAATATAAACAGTATTACACTATACATAAACATCCGTACCACAGTACTATTATAAACAGTTGGCCTATCGTGCTATTGGCTACATTAAATGATAATAATAAATAATTGTTCGATATAGATTAATTGTATTTTTCTAGTTAAATATCTCGAATTTCAAACAGTTTGGCTTCTAAAAAGACACCTAGTGCTTCGGTGTCTGATATGGATGCAACTGTTTACAAAAGCAAATGCTTTTACGAATGGCAAGATAAAGATTAACTGATATATGAACATTCATCGGCGTACAGTTGAGAAGACGTTATTTTTCCCGTTTAAATTCAAACGAAACACAAACGTATTGCAATAAAACGAAGAAATGACTTGTTGACAATTCTAACCGTTTATTCTAATCTGAGCGGCAAACAGTGTAGAGCCTTATCAGACGTCCGGTTACCCGGCGTCTGATCTGGCTCCAAACTGATTGCCACGGAAACATAAGTTTAAGCGTAACGCTCTTATTGGGAAAGAATAACGTCTTCTGCTCTGTATACTGCAGACATGCCAGACATCTTGTTGTGATTAGTGTTAATTTGTATCTGTTTCAACTCTGACATACACTTGTTTATTTTCACATGTCCATACTTGTTAACAACGCGGGTCTGGTGAATAAGCAGTAAAGTTCTCCCATAATGACCTCAGAATAGAATAAGTACTTAACCCTTTCACACTTAATGACATCATAAAACGCATTTGCAAACAGTTTGCCTTTAAACGAACTTTGAAACGGTACTGCAGACATTTATATTGAATCATATGACAATATGGCAGTGAAGAGGTTAAAACTTTACCTTACATTTAGCTGCTAAGAGTAAAGTATATCTGACAGCTCCTGACAGCTCCTGACAGCTCCTAACGTGCTTAAGTATAAAACCTCAAGTCAGTTGTATATTTCCAAATAATAAATACACAGAGTTTAGATCTAGGTCAACAAGAAGTGTAAACGCGAAATACATATATTCGAATAGAAAATTGTATGGACATCTTTACGATTTAATACATTGTACATGTACAGTGGATAATCTGTTATTCTTTCCCGTTTAAACGCAAGACGTACGCAAACGCAAAGCACTAAAACGTAGAAAAGAACAACTTTTGGACAATTCTGATAAATCTTGTTTATCTTGGTGGCAAACAGTTTGGAACCTGATCAGACGCCGGGTTACCCGGCGTCTGATCTGGCTCCAAACTGTTTGCACTGCAAATAATAGTTTTAGCGTAAACTCGTTTATTGGGAAAGAATAACAGATTCTCCACTGTATATTAGAATAGAAAATTGTATGGACATATTTACGATTTAATACATTGTACATGTAGTATTAAATGATCTGGCTCCAAACTGTTTGCACTGCAAATAATAGTTTTAGCGTAAACTCGTTTATTGGGAAAGAATAACAGATTCTCCACTGTATATTAGAATAGAAAATTGTATGGACATATTTACGATTTAATACATTGTACATGTAGTATTAAATAAACACGCATCAAGAGGACAGTGTAGACCAGATGGTGTATCGCACAATACAGTGGATAATCTGTTATTATTTCCCGTTGAAACGCAAATGTACGTAATCGCAAAGCACTAAAACGTAGAAAAGAACAACTTTTGGACAATTCTGATAATTATTGTTAATCTTGGTGGCAAACAGTTTGGAGCCTGATCAGACGCCGGGTAACCCGGCGTCTGATCTTGCTCCAAACTGTTTGCACTGCAAATAATAGTTTTAGCGTAAACGCGTTTATTGGGAAAGAATAACAGATTCTCCACAGTACAACATCCAATCTGGGTCTTTAACTCTTAATACTGCTGACCACTGGAGTTGTCACTTTGACGTCTACAGGGGAAACATAATAATAATTGTTATCATTACTATTATTAGTAGTAGTATGGTGTTATGGTAATAACAATAATAATAAACGAGCTCTTTCACTTTGAGATTTGTTGTCCATTCCAAAAAGCTTTTCGGCATCCGATCTTACTCTTGGCAGTTTAACAATCACAACAATAGCCTCCTTTATTTTTTACATGTATTGCAATGCGTTTGTGTTTAACCCATTACCCCATAACCTGTTTCTAGTAGTTAAGATGTGTGACCTATTAAAGCAGGTTGAAAGTAATGCAGAATGCGTCCTAGGGCGCATTCTGCTTAACTTTCAGCCTGCTTTAAGTTACGATCTGCTAGGATATAGAAAATATTTTTAATGTTACATATTCATGACAGTATAAAATGGAACTATTTTCTTTGGCGGATGAATAAAATGAATGTGCTAAAAGTCGCTTCTATAAGGGAAATGGTTAATGTCGTTTAAAGAAAAAGAATGACGTTTGCCCAATTTGTTTGTTGTAAAATAACTCATTTGTTTACAGAAATTAAAAAAAAGACATTAACGTTTATAAATGCATTATGACGATCTATTTTATATGCCAAGCTATAAAGTATTACTTCTCATTTGAATGAAACATATACACATTTTAATCACCGGTGGCAATAAGCAGTGATATATGACCATTCAGAAAAGGCTTGTGGTCTAGGTTTAGTCAGGTAGAAGCTGAAATGCAACATGAATGAAAAACAGACAGTGCCTATAGGAACTTCATTTTTCTGCTTTCCTTTTGCTTTACTCACTCAACTGTCTTTATGGCAAATGCTTTAAACAAGTGTTTTCTGCCTAATATTTCAATAGTAGATAAATTGATTACGAGTTATGGTAATGTGTGTCAAACACTTTGGTCCTTATCATACGCCGCATCATGGGGCTTTTGGTCAGGGCAAGAATGTTTGTAAAAAACCCATATGGTACAGTGGAGAATCTGTTATTCTTTCCCGTTTAAACGCAAACGTACGCAAACGCAAAGCACTAAAACGTAGAAAAGAACAACTTTTGGACAATTCTGATAATTCTTGTTTATCTTGGTGCATGGCAAACAGTTTGGAGCCTGATCAGACGCCGGGTTACCCGGCGTCTGATCTGGCTCCAAACTGTTTGCACTGCAAATAATAGTTTTAGCGTAAACACGTTTATTGGGAAAGAATAACAGATTCTCCACTGTACTCGGGGCAATGCAGTGAAGGGGTGAAAGAACATAACGTGTCCGTATGAGTCGTTGCAAAATTGATTGTGAAAATACTATATGATAACATTTATCTATCAATGAAACTTCAAAAAACACGAATGAGTCGGAAAGAAGTGTTCTATTTATTTTAAACCTAGTTTTATAAATGACTTGTTGAACCTCGAAGTTCAAGTCACGAGTATGTATATTTGACAGAAACAGCTGAGATATACTGATGGTCTTGTAACCCCTGCCCCTGTTGAATTACTTGTTACAAAAACTGATATTTGTTGATGAGCCTCTTGTCCATGTGATATATTATCTCGGGCAGCAAACGTGATTTATAAGGTGTTCAAGCGTCTTGAAGTTATCGAATGCAAACAAATAGAGGATAATGAATTCCCTTGGATTGATATGAAAATTATATATCTCACTCGAATAGTTTGTTATCTGGTTATAAAACGAGTCCGCAGGACTCGTTTTTAAATCAGATAACAACCCATTATAGTGATATATTTTTCATATCTATCCAAAGGAATTGATTATTATATTTATTATATACATTCTAATTGCGTTTGTACAGAGAAAACACACAAAACTAATTCTTTACGCCCGACGTCACGAAAGATACTGTGACGTTACTTCACAAAAACGATATCGTCACTGCAAAAGTGACATCATCACTAGTGATGATATCAACCGTGACAAATATGAAATTTATCTAACCGATAAAACTCTACAAATCATCGATAGGTATATAATAAAGTGATATATTAACCTATTTTGCATATGCAAGAACAAATAATATGATGAGTTACACTATTATTTCGAAGAGATATTGCAGCGAGGCTTACCCCATTCAATGCCAACTCCGACAACACGAGCATGTGCAAACAGCTTGAATCCTGATTAGACGACGTCTTAGTGTATCAAAGCCATACCGAGCCTGGCCACCACGGACCATGGTATAGTCTTTCAAGAGCTAAAGGTTATATCCAACAAAAAAGAAAGGTGTTAAGCTACAAGCGGTCAAACTGGTCGTGAACACTTTTAAAAGGACATAGACAGCTTCAAAGACGACCTCCTTAATACTTCATATGGCAATATAGACAATGCTTAGAATGATTTTAAGGACATATTGAAACACTTTGTGACACACACACACACATACCAAGTAAAGTCACAAAGAATTACCCCTATAGTATAACTTTATTTCAGACAGCTCAGACGACGAGACACGGATACAGACTCTACCGACGAATTAAGACTGTATACAAGAAAGAATTAAAATATGTGTTTGAGAAAATAATATAGATCTAGATCTAATTATCTAATTTAGATCCACCATATCAAAGGTGATTCAGATTTAGATCAAATTATCTAGATTTTCAGAAATATTTTTAAGACATGTAGATTTAGACCTAGACCTACATGATCAAGACACCAGCCAAAAAATCTGGATCTAGATCTAATTATCTAATTTAGATCCACCATATCAAAGGTGCTTCAGATTTAGATCAAATTATCTAGATTTTCAGAAATATTTTTAAGACATGTAGATTTAGACCTAGACCTACATGATCAAGACACCAGCCAAAAAATCTGGATCTATACACTCGAGAACGCTAAGCATAGTCTCAGATACAATTTGGTATGGTCTAGCCCTTCAAAGTCCCTATCGAAAGATGTGTAAACCGTGGCCGACAGAACGATGTAAGACACTGAAAACATGTTCTCTCCACTAGCTTACAATGGACCGACCTCAAAAGTATTAATAGATCTACAAAAATATCCGTGACGTAATATATTTAAAAACGTCACAAATCGATTGATTCCGTCATGAGTTTATAGGTCAGACTATTTGCTCAAAGGATTCAATTTCGGCTCTTACTTCGTTTTTAAATATTCTTTTACAAAGATATAACAGCACTTTCAAAATAACGATGTAAATGCATTTATTTGTTGTCTTAATATTAAAGTTGAGATCATCATTCACCGAATTACAAAACCATTTTAAGTTGTTTTTAGACCCGCTTCACCCAACGTAAAATGGACTGTCCCACGACGTCACAAACCATTCACAAGTCGGACATCTTTGTAAACAGCTGAAGCCAAGTTTACTATGGGGAAAACACATTTTTCACAATCTTTCGTTATTCACAGCCCCGGTAAATCTCAAACTTTGCATGCGAGTTCGTAAAAAACGATCTGATCGTCTCATGCAGGTAAAAAGCTGATATTGTTTAAAATAAAAAAAATATCGATACAAATTCAGTGAAAGAGCGGAGTGAAAAGGACAGTAGATGTTTTGATTTGTAAAACATTAATGAGTTAATTAGTTTAAACATGTTTAAGCGACGTACGATCTAATTCGAAACAGTTTGCAAAAGTTTGGCACCGGAGGGGTTAAACCTCGAATCTGATAATCGTAGAATGACAGTAATGCAGAAAACTTCTTTAGGACCTTTTTGGAATGTATTCTCTTTATGCATTAAAATGATATCTTTCAAATATTTTGCCGAAACTTTAACTACCTACTGGATAAAAAAGTTAGGTTTGGTTGTGTAGAAAGAAATATCTAACGATGAGCTAAAACTCTTGTTATTGACACAGTCAATAAGTGTTGGCAGTTGGCAGTTTAACTACTACTTAAAAGAAAGGCTAGCGTAAGACTGCTCCAACCGGAACCTTCTGCTTTACTTTCACCCAGCTGTAAGCAGCCTAATGACCGAAATACCGAAAACTAGACTTCTATTGAGTATTGAATAGTCGTTATAATGGTACGTTGCAGTACCGTATTATCAGTTGAAGAGCTATAATTCAACATCAACCAAGTATACCTACCGCGTAAACACTACAGAAAATTAGAGCTATTTTGTATAAACTACTTTCCCACATTGACTGCGTTTAACCCAATTTTTCTGGCGTTAATATGAGAATTCGTGACGTAGAAACATTTAGTGATTGGGCAGAAGAAAATCTTTATTAAAGCACATTCATGAAACATTTGCCGGTGACAGGAGAATAACCAATAAAAACGCTACATAGACATTTCTTCTCAGTACTGCTTGCACTTGTAGAAAGTGATCACTAACAAAAATACGTTATATTCTTAGCAATTTTCAAAGGGGTGAAGTAGGGCGGTTTGTATGCAACGAAATGTTGCGAATAAAACTTTTGTTAAGCAAGGTTTCTTTCTAGTCAAACGTTTTCAATGTTGCGCTTTTTAACTTTTTTAAATCCAGATGAGACACCGAAAACGAATGTAGTATTTTATTAGGACATGCAATGTAAAACAATAAATACCCTTCAGTTTCATAACAAAAAATGGATTACCTATATTCAAACGAATCCGCTGAAACCCGAATGCATCTATACAAAGCAAAGGGTTCGATGGTGAGAGGTTCCAAGAGTAGTGATTTTTAATAGAAACTTAAAGCATTTTAACGTGTGTAAGACAGAAAACAAACAGCTTAAAGTGTGACAACTTTAATGCAGAATGTTCATTTAGGAGAAGCCTATGCAACAATACTCAGCTGTTTATTATGTCAGTCATATCCTTCATTACCTAACACTGTCTACTAGGTCGATGGTAGACAATCCTCTAGCATCAACTTGCATTTGTCGAATTTCCCTCTGCCGTCTGTCCTGATTACTGTCTGAGAACTGACGATGGTTTGTACAGTGGAGAATGTGTTATTCTTTCCCAATAAACGCGTTTATGCTAAAACTATTATTTGCAGTGCAAACAGTTTGGAGCCAGATCTGACGCCGGGTAACCCGGCGTCTGATCAGGCTCCAAACTGTTTGCCACCAAGATAAACAAGAATTATCAGAATTGTCCAAAAGTTGTAATTTTCTACGTTTTAGTGCTTTGTGTTTGCGTACGTTTGCGTTTAAACGGGAAAGAATAACAGATTCTCCACTGTACAACCAAGGTTCATGACCACTCAGACATAAACTCTTGAGAGGTTGTACAGTGGAGAAAACGTTATTCTTTCCCGTTTAAACGAAAACGCATCCCAAACACATTACAATAAATGTAGAAATAACAACTTCTGACTATTGATATTAAGCTTAGTAGCAAACAGTTTGGATCCTGATCAGACGCTGGATAATAATAGTTTGAGCGTAAACGCGTTTATTTGGAAAGAATAACGTTTTCTCCACCGTATAACTAGTGCAGTCGAACTTCGATATCTCGAACTTGCTTAACTCGAACTATCCGATAGTTCGACACATGAACTGCATTATTGTATGCTCGGTTTTGTCGAACATACCCATATTTCAAAATTAAAACGTGCCTTAGCCACGTTTTAACTTTGAAAAACGGGTATGTTCGACTTAACCGAGTTCTATATATCAAAGTTCGACTGTAGTTTCTGAACTATAAAAAAGAAAGCAGAAACTTCCAACAGTAGCTTTATGTTTTACCTGCATCTTATTTTAACCAGTTACCTGCCTAAAACACGAACGTTAATCATTTCTTAGAATGGTCGTGGTATCGAGGTTCTTTGTATAAAGCAATTTCGATATAAATTGTACATGTCTTTTGTGTTTCTATCACAAATGCTTCTTTGAACGTTACCATTGATATACATGTATTGTTTTCGCATCTTACGTTTTTTACATTTTGTACATCTGTCCGGCTTGTTACCGTCGCCATAGGAAATAAACCACTGACCGTAGACACATGTGCCGCATCTTATTTTGGACAGGACATCATTAGACTGTTGTCTGACAATAATTAAATCAATTTGTCGATTGCGACATTAGTGGTCTATAGCAGATGGTTAAATCGTTGTAATATAAAATAAGCGCCTACCTAGGACAGAAAAATAGTTAAGATATCACTTATTAATCGGTGAAAATATGGCATTTTGAGTTATTAATCACATACACCGAACTAGTCAATGCTACTACATGTAGCAGTAACATGCAGGGATATCAGTCACTCGAGAGAGTACCATATATAATAAAGCAGAACGATCTTATAGGATAGTTCTGCTAGTTTGTATACTGCTTCAAACAACCATTTGCTTCAATTCCGAATTCTAACCATTTAGGGGTACTTTCATTGACGTTGTTTATAGCCAGTCAACTGCCTGAAACAGAAACAAACATTGTTTTTAGTGGTTGTTATAGCGGTACTTCAATGTATTATAGAAATAATATAACTTAAAGCCCTTATATTCTGTTAAATGTTAGACTAAATGATGAAACAAGTTGGTTTCTTGGCAATAACCTCTATTTTAAGCATTCGATTTGTATAAAAAATGATAGCAAGTACAATGTAACAGTTAATCACAAGACAAAATCCTTTACAACTTAAAAAAAACTTTCAGTTGGATGCAAAAGGCAGTTTATCCTTATACATATCTGGGATTTGCAACCACTTGCGTAAATTTATCTTAACCCATTTGTGCCCAATGGATACTTCCATTCTTATATATTGGATTAACCCATTTTTTATCTAAGGGGTGCCTGGTCTAAATTCTAATTTTCGTTTCGTTTTATATTGTAATTACTATCAGCATACATTGTAGACTCTGATCAGAGGCCACATGATGCGGCGTCTAATCAGAGTCTACACTGTTTGCCTATGTCCCATATATGGGATCGTGGGCATAAATGGGTTAAACCTTTAATGATTAAATATATCAGATGTCTTTACCCCTTCACCGCCATATTGTCGTCTGGTTCAATAATTGTTGTCTACAATATCGTTTCAAAGTTATATTTAAGGCAATATAACTGACGTAAATTCAAAATAATTGTTTGTAAATGCGTGTTATGACGTCATTGAGAGTGATAGGGTTAAGAAACAGTTCATTATTGATCTATGCTATTGTTTCATACACTAGGCCACATGTGTATTAGTCGAACTTCGATATATTAAACTCGCATAACTCGAATTACAGCCAAGTCTCTCTATTACGATCACTAATACGAAGGTTGATTGATTGTTTAAAAGACAAATGACAGCTTAAAGCTAGATGGCAGTAAAACAGAAAGCTCCTGAAATAATGAAATAGTTAACTCAAATTAGTGGTCGCAATAGAGGGGTTTTACAGGATTTCGTATTTCTGTTGTTAAAAGTCATTATGTCGGTATCGCTTTGATAAACATTTCTGTATTTCAAACGTTTAATATGTCATGCCAACAGTATTGATGAGCCGCAATTGCGATATCTTATCTGGATCTACACTGATTGCCATTGTCATTTAATATGACTTGGGTTTCGGTTGTATTTACAACACATAAGGTCGACATTGTTATCTATTTAACAAAAGAATACTCATGAGATGAGAGAAATAAATGTGAAAAATTGTGAAAATACCGTGGGATAGAAATGTATTATGTGAATGAGCTCATTCGAACTATCATTTCTGTTCTAAAATTAAATGTCAACTATCAAAGTCTTAGTTCAGTCACACTGAGTGTGAGAAAAAATATAATTATAAGATACATACACACTATGCAGTTACAATGTTTTGGAACCACCAGAACCACATCCACAGGTAAATAAAACAGTACTGAACCTTATTAAATTAACAATTTTTGCGATTCGCTTGCAATTCGATGGCGATTCGCTTGTAATTCGATGGCGATTCGCTTGTGAATGTTTTCCCATGCTATTAACGCTTTAAGTTTGCATGAAGTGTGTATCTCACCAATATTCATGTTTTTCGATTCTATTTTTGTCACAACCGCTTCGGAAAAAATGAGTGAAACGACTCAAGCACACGGTTTACTTTTTGAAGCGCCCGATTCGATGGCGATTCGATGGCAATTCGATGGCAATTCGATGGCAATTCGCTTGCGATTATCAATTTAATTTAATAAGGTTCAGTACTGTACACATAGGAAATATGCAATAGCAAATATACGAATACCATTGAAAAATGACATTTAATATCTGTCAATCGGAAATTGTAATAAAAATATTCAACGTTAAATCTGTGCAAACTTTCGACAATATAGCAAAACTGCAACATTTATTCGATTTTAATTGAGTATCTTTAATTAATGGAAAAGAACGTCTATAAAGAATAATCTATGGTTCTTGAGCATATATTACATAATGAGGTTTGAAAGTAAAACGTGTGTGCTAATAGGAGGTTTTGATAATTTAATTAGCCTGAAAAAAGGTTTTAATTATACGAACAATTTCGCCTTAAATCAAGGAAAACCTCGATAGTAGAAAACTGAAAATTATTAATATTTTGCTGAAATATGGTAAGCTGTTCTATTAACTCTTGAACTGCCATAAGAAACTACACAGATATTTGCAAACAGTTTGGATTCAGACCAGACTCCCAATATCTTGGCATCTTATTTGGGTCCAAACTGTTTGACAATCATTATTTTAATTTTGATATTGTAATCGGGTGTTGTAATAAAGAAACGCACGCCCAAACCCGGGATAGAACCCGGGTCACACGGTTCGCAGTCATGAACTCTACCATGTCGCCATAAAAGCGCGCTTATACAGCAAGGCCATGAAAGTGATATAAACCTACACCTGTGACATACTCCCCTAGCAAATAAAATTCCTCCCGAATTTATATGGTTACATGTATGAGAACGACTGTGAAGTTAACTCGGAGCACATACAGTCACAGTACATGTAACCAGGTTTGGCGCCAATGTAACCGGTGCTGTTATAAAGAAACCGGGTCGCCAGGTTCGCAGCCATGCACTCTTCAACGTCGACATAAAAGCACGTTTGTATAGCAAGGCCATACAAGTAATGATACTCCTACACCCTGTGCCAATGTTTTTAGTCAAACGACCTTTAACCTGAAGTAAAGAAAAATAAAAGCAGATACGTGTTAAGCTGACAATTTTGTACCAATGAAGAGGTTACACTCAAATAGTTCATGTTAGCGTTTTTATTGCAGTAAAGAATCAGTTTAACACTTTTATGTTTAATAAGTGCATAAGAGTTATTCCAGTTTCGGAAACATTACCAGCTCGTCTTTAGTTTCAGGGCTTTTCTGGGAATATATTTAAGCAACTGAAGATTAAAGATAAACAAAACTTTCAGACCCTTTGTCTACACTATTTGCAATAAATATATTCCAGCATAGAATGGGTTTAAACTTTAAAACAAAACCACGGAAATTTAGGGCAGTTCTGAATGAAAAGATATGGGAAGAACTGGTGTAAAGTTTTGCAGCCAAACATTTAAATTTAGTAATACAATGTCGAGGGCTTGGTGCAAAACTATTGTAACTCCCTCACAATTGTGAGAGAGTTACAATAGTTTTGCACCAAGCCCTCGATATGCTCTATGGGAATTTTTGATGGGCCAGGCAAATAAACATTGCATATAAGTGGAGAATCTGTTATTCTTTCCCGTTTAAACGCAAACGTACGCAAACGCAAAGCACTAAAACGTAGAAAATAACAACTTTTGGACAATTCTGATAATTCTTGTTTATCTTGGTGGCAAACAGTTTGGAGCCTGATCAGACGCCGGGTTACCCGGCGTCTGATCTGGCTCCAAACTGTTTGCACTGCAAATAATAGTTTTAGCGTAAACGCGTTTATTGGGAAAGAATAACAGATTCTCCACTGTGAGTGGGTGCGTAAGTATAATCAAATATTGGTTTAAACTGTTGCAAACTGATAACAGTATTGTACATGTACCTCGTATTTATATTACGCCAATAAAATTATGCATCTTGGTATATAGCAATAGGTGTCTGGGATATCTCTTATACCTAAGAAGAATATTTAAATAAATACGAAAGACTCAAACCTATATTTAACCCTTTCATCGCCAAAGTGGCAAAATGTCGACGTTGCAAACTGTTTGGAACCTGATCAGACACCACGTAAAATGGTGCCTGATAGCATTCAAATTGTTTGACACCCGTTTCGACACTTCGTCACTCATACTGCTTTAGATCTAACATTTAAACAATATTGCAGACACATGCCCATACACACAATTTTTGGGACCATGGGTTAAAACTGCACGATACATTTGGCGATGAAGAGTTAAACATTTACAATCGTAATTTAAAATTTAGTATACTATAATGTAAATATCTGCACAAGTTGTCTTCTGTAACAAAGCTAAGTTGTATGTCTTTCCCTGCAGATGCGAGCCGCACAGCGTAGCATATGGATCCAAAATGTGTTCAAACGATACAATAAATATAGTGGTTGCGTGCAGAAGTTTTATGATAATGTAGAATTCACAATAGTTCTGATTTTGCAATACATCCCAGTCTTTATTGAAACCACTTCCAGTTATAACGCAGACACAAAATAAAACATATTTAAAACCACTCTTTCTTGTGCTCTGTATTTTAGTTTTAGGGAAAGTACATTGTTCTTTGTCATTCCATATGCCTATTTCAAATGTCAAATTATTATTCTTGTACTCATAAAAGATTTATATAATGCACCCTAAAACAAATAACAGACTTGTTCCCAGCGAATCCACAGCATGAATATTCTTTATTGTTTTATTCCGTGCTATATGTAATAGTAGGCTTGTTAAGTTTCATACTGCTATGAAGATGAAGGGCTGCCATAGGTTGATCATGAAAAATCCTAAAATATCTCCATTGTTTCTATTTTTTAAGCGCGATTACTCAAAACCGGTTGAAAGTAAAGCAGAATGCACCTGACCCGACGTCTGGCCTGTGTGAATTGAAAATAAAAGTTTTAGCGTACACACGTTTATTGGTAAAGAATTAAATCTTCCCCACTGTATAAGCTCTGAAATCCCATTGTTGACAGATAGGTTAGTATGTAGAATTAGCACATGGCTTGGAGCTCTCGGCCAATCAGAGGCCTCAAAAACCTGTGAATATATCGTTTATTTTACAAAACCATGAAATAACTAACACACTGTTCACTTATTCCAAGCTTCCGTCATATCAAGGCAATTTGACGTCACAACCCTAGATCGGAGGGGAACTGCGCTCGCTTGATGACGTCATATTATGTACAGTGAGACCTAAACTTTAAAGGCAATTAATAATGAATTGTGCTTACATATAGAGCTTCAATAAGCGTTATTTATGTTGGTGTTAAAGCATGCTTAATGTCTCAAACTGCACATTGAAATAACCTTTCAATTTAAGTAAAGTATTACAAATTAAATGACTTTTTCGTCTAAAACAAAAAGTAGAAACGTAGGGTTTTCTTGTTTTCCTCGAGCCCAAGCCAGTGCTAAATAGGTTAGACCACGGTTGCGCGCGAATAAATGACATAGTTCTCGGGGGCTATGCCCCCTCGAACTATATCGTTTATTCGCTCGCAACCATGGTCTAACCTATACTAAATGTTTGGGGCCGAAATATTCGTTCGGTTTTGAAGAGAATTATAGTTGTTGGTAACTGGGTGTTCGGAATTAAAGTGAACCATTCTTATTCTTGCTGTATAGAAATGTATATCTGTTGTCTGTATCGCACTAAGCACTTTACAATACTGATATATCGTTTTTCCAAATATGAACTAAGTAGTTTGCTTCAATAAACAGTCGAACTTCGATTTATCGAAATATTCCGTATTTCTGTAGTTGAATTTCATTATATTGGCCTCGTGTGATTAAACACATTATCATTGTATTTTTTAAAAGCGGTTTAACCACATTTTTACTATTGTCGACTAAAGTAAGTCAAAATACAGAAAATTGGCTGTATCTATTTAGTCGCTGTATAATTGACACTATTTTCTATAAAATTGTTAAACATGTTATGGACCCTTGATCACACTGTCCTGATCCAAACGTTTTGCAAATTGCAGCCAAACCGTTATATATTTTACATATGGCACAGCGCAGGGCGGCCTGATTTGTCACGAACCGATACCGAAACACCAGTAGTGTATCTGACAATTGTAAAGCATTAAATGGGAGTCTCGTGAAGTGCGATGCTAGAAAATGCAACTGACAATGCTGTACAAGATCGTCAATGACCCGATGGACATCGATGTAGCTACCTATGTACGTCCAGCCAACATAATGACTCGATCTTCACACAGCATCAGATTTCTATCCTACAATACCTCCACGAACAGCTACAAGTACAGTTTCTTCCCAAGGAGTAGTCTACTGTGGAGCTCCTTGCCAGAAGGCCAACTCTTTGGCATCCATTTGGACTGGACTCTCCAACTTAGAATTCTAATGAAAATTTCTCCTTCCGGTTACGAAGTAGTATCAAATGAGGAACTTGAGCTGTGTCAGTAAGGGTATTGTACCCATGAAGCGTCACGCAAGCTAAATTTGTCTTGCTCTGATGATAGAAAAGTAACTGGAATATATTTACTATTTTCTTTCTTTTATCTTTCCTAAGCTACATGTTTAGACAGGATCTTCTCTAACTTTTCTATCATTTACTTTTATCTCTTTTCCTTAGCGCATCGTTGAGTAATTGTCAAGCTTGACAGATCAAAGTACGATGAAGATGTATATAGCTTAAGACGTGTTATACAGTGGAGAATCTGTTATTCTTTCCCAATAAACGCGTTTACGCTAAAACTATTATGTGCAGTGCAAACAGTTTGGAGCCAGATCAGACGCCGGGTAACCCGGCGTCTGATCAGGCTCCAAACTGTGTGCCACCAAGATAAACATGAATTATCAGAATTGTCCAAAAGTTGTATTTTTCAACGTTTTAGTGTTTTGCGTTTGCGTACGTTTGCGTTTAAACGGGAAAGAATAACAGATTCTCCACTGTAGCAGCATACAATGACACATAGACCAAAACACCGTAACGTTCCATTGCAAGCGCATTAATCGTGTTACAGCAGATTATGTAAAGCAGAACACTCTAAAGGAGCAATTCGTCTATAATTCTAATCTAAATAGCGTTGAAACGATGATTACCTTTGCAAGCAATTTGGGTCTTGATTGATCGCCACATAACGTAGCGTCTCATCGAAGTCGAAGCTGTTTGGCGTTTTGACAGATGGCATAAAATTATAAATATTTTTAGATCAGTAGCAGACGACAAGTGTTGCAGACGAAACAATACACAACATGCAAAGAGTTAACATGGCTATTTTGAATAATCATTATAATGTAACGTTACTATACCTAATATACCTACACTGTAAATATAAAGCAACAGTTAAAGAGCAATTTTAAACACCAACCAAGTAAATATAGCACGTACTAACTGGGGGTTAAAGTGGGTCTATTTGGTATCAACTGCTTTCTCATATTAACTTCGTTGAACCTTTATCTGTCTGTTGTTAGAATGTTCAGTATAATATATAGTTTTATATTAAAGACCAAACATTTTTTTTAAACAGTCGTCAAAGCTTGGAAATTATCAATGAAGGCAATGGCAAATAGAGAACGTTAATATATATTATATATTAATTCTCTTTTCCAGACCTACGTCATACACCCTTCATTCGGCATCCCTCACTTTGTTTACACTTGGCGAGCACGCGCACTGGGGGACAACAAACCCGAAATCTACATAGGCTTATGAAGGGAGGCTTTTAATCTCATTCTTTTTAACGATTTATTATCTGTAAAAAAGAAAAACGAATACGGAGGATAGGTCCTATGAATACTACAAAGGTCTTACATATGTTGCAAAAGCCCGATTTTACCAAAAAATAGAATTAAATGCTTTTTAAAAGCGAGAGTCCTATCACACTTGGACTCCCAACACGGCAACAGGTGGTTGTCAAATAGATCCAACGTAATAGTTGTGATATGGGAGATATGTACGTATGAATGACTGGAATGCCATGTACGTTGAATTTATTCCTTATTCTGAATAAAAATTTAGGAAACTCTTGTGCTGACATATCAATTTTCTCTTAATTTTTAGAGAGTTACGGTACACCCAATTCCACCCAAATCCACCTAAATCCCCTTAATGAGAGAGAGAGGCAGGGAGAGAAGTATCTGCTCCGTAGTTCTAGTCATGTTCTTTGAGTTAAAAAACTAAAATATCTCGGCATTTCCGTTGAAACCTTTGTTGAGTGTTGTCCTTCATTATTCTTTTATTATGTAGATCTAAATTTACACCAATTATAATATATAGAGAGATTCTAATTCAATTTTGTTTGTCAAATTAAAATGAGAATGCATAGCATGTACACGCACATTTGAAATGGGTATAGATTTTATGACGGTTGTAGATTACATCATGGAGAAAGGACCAAAAAAAATTTGTCCTTTCTCCATGATTACATATCTTCTAGATTTCTAGATCTAGATCTACATGATTAAAATATGACTTTTAGATTCAAAATTTATCACAGACTGCCATCAGAGTAGAGTAACAATATATTAATCAATATGACAGTAAATATAATATTTATTAAACTAAACAGAGCTAGAATGTTTATATGGGGATATTTCTGAAATTGAAGAAGTAAGACATTTTACATCTTTCATTATGTCCCCTTTAAATATATGCTTAAAGTGTAAGAATAAATCTACATACACACAGAAAAATATAGAAGATTATAGAAATATTTGCATTTTTATTTTTTTTTCTTCTTTGCAAGTAGACAGTGATAACTACAGGGCTTCCTACAAGCTACTCTTATTTGCTAAAATCTACTTGTATATTCAATTAGTACTATACATTTCACTGAACCATTTCAGATGTCTTTACAAAAGAAAGTTTGAAGATAATAGAAGCATGGAGGCATTATGTAACAACTTCTTCAAGTCTGGTTGGTAATGTACAGACTATTTTGAGCTAGGCTCAGGGCTGCCATTTCTCCGGATTTTTCCGAAATCTCCGGATATTTTCTCAGTACATGGTAGCTTAAAGCAGGCTGAAAGTAAAGCAGAATATGCGCCCTAAGGCGCATTCTGCTTTACTTACAGCCTGCTTTAAGTAGTCGCATGTCAACAAAATAAGAAAAATGCTATGGGGTAAAGGTACGATTCGTAAAATCGCACTTGAAAAATGCAAATTTGGAAATCTTAGGATTTTTCATGTCAACTTATGGCAGCCCTGTAGGCTACAGACAAGAGAACAGTCTATATCTGTGATCCTTAAGTCTGATGTCAACATAGGAACTTTAGGAAGCACGTCATCCCTGTGTTTCTATGCTAAAAGATGGGATAGTTTCAACTGTCCATTGTGATTTTATAGCCAGATAAGATTAAGAGTTGGATTACCCTGTCCCAAATACAAATATCTTGAAAATTTTTAAGATTGCCAAATATTTCCAACTGACACTAGTATTTGCTGATTTTGATCTACATGTATTTATGTAATAAATAAGTAAAGAGATTAATAGTTTTAACTCATTTTCTTTGTTTTTGTGAGGGATTTTTAAATTTGCTAAAGGTCTTTCAAGTGAGAATATGATCACTTTGTTTGCTTGCAGATTTTTATTTCATATCCATGCCTCAATTTAATCAGCAATAAACTAGCAATTTTAACCACAATTCATCTATAGAACCTTTAATGGTGTCCTTTATTATTATACACATTATTTACAAATATTGTACATGTGAAGACTATATAACTCTTGTCCTACTGAACAGCACAGACCTAAAAGAGCCCTCTGAATCTGGGTTTGATCTGCACTGGTTGTCCATTTGTAAAATAAATGTACATGTCTTGTGGAAATGAAGCATAAATAGTCCAATATGCTCTTTAAAAATGAGGATATTTTTACATTTAGCTAATTTTGTAGCCACTACTACTTGACCTCACATGCCAATCTCAAAAGGCAGGTGCATGGTTGCTGAATGTAAGCTGGCAATAATGCATTTATTAAATCTACAGGAGTTTTCTGCATAAGTCTCACTCAGCTTTTAAAGAACCACCTGTATTTATGTTTACCATAATATGTTTTCTTTAGAGATGTCACTTATTACAGGATTGACTGTAGATTAATGTACCATGACTAAAATCACTTGGCAATTTGTAATTGATAACACAGTACATGTACAACTACATGTATTTGTATTTTTCCAGACTTGTTGAATCATGCACCCATGTTGCTTTCCCTGTAATTTGAAATTGAGACTGTTCATTGTTTTGGATACACAAGGAGATTCTGAACTGACCAGCTTAATATAAACATAGTCAATCATTTATTAAGCAGTCACTTTATAGAATATCACAAGGCAATCTTAAACACAGATGGTTGTTTAATGCAGGATAAACTTGAAGAATGAAGAAAATCCCTATATGAGCTGCTGCCTAATAGCACCTGCATTAATTATAAAAAAACTTTTACTTCAACTAGTAATATGTAGTCAATCATTCATCAAGACAGTAATCAATAGAAGATCACTATGCAATCTTAAGTATAGATGGTTGCTGTCTAAATTATGTTTACCCTGCTTTAAGCAGTCACCTGTATTCTAAAATATTTTTGCTATTTCAATTAGTGATGATTTAATATAGGAGTGTAAAATAAGTTTTTACAAATAGACTAAAACTCTTAGAATTCAGTAACTGTTTTTTTCTGCGTTCATGCAAAATGAATGATAGGAAATGAACAGCAAATAAACTAAGAATTGATAGCATAATTCATGTACATGTATTTATACATACCATTTTGATCAGTAGCACATTCCTATGAAACAAATCCTGGATCCATATACATGTAATGTATCATTTTATGACAGTATGTTGATTTTTTTTGCATAATTCACAATATTCAACAGTCAGACCTATATAAGGCATCCATTCAGTAGGTGACCCATAGGTTGTTTTCAATATAAGACTGACTGTACTTATATTAGGCATCCATTCAGTAGGTTACCCATAGGTTGTTTTCAAAATAGGGGTGTGAGAATAATAATTATGCAGAAAGCTAGCTCCAGTAGGAGCATTTTTTTTTTTATCTTGCAATAATAACTTGATGAAACAATCACACAGATCTACTTCAGTGAGTGGTCAACTATTAAATCAAGATTGACTGTACATATCTGTCAAAGTGTGGCATATATCATATTCCTTGATAATATGGATATTCATGTATAATAAATTTTCTTAGAAAACTTTGCATGTTTAGTTTTAACAGACATTGAAATAGAACTTGAATGGTGTTGTTACAGGGAAAGACTGATCAATCTCTGTGGATAAAAGTGACTAACAGACTGAAACAGTTAAGGTGTCATGACCAGATTGGGCAATCACAATGGCTGCATTGTCTTGATTTTTTAATTTGAATTTTGTCAAGGACTTTAAATAATAATTTTCTTGTGATATGACTCATGCATTCTCTTTTTTGACTCTTGACTTTCAATTTGGCCAGACAGAAACAACCATTAGTACATTACCAGCATTTCAAAGTGAAAAATTAGTTGACTAAGGAAAATTATATGGGAGGGTCCTGATGTATGAGAATCAATGATATAGATATTGGTGTTTTTACTAAATTAGGACAGGTAATATGGATTTATTGATCGGTTATCATCACTAACAGTGGAGAAAACGTTATTCTGTCCTGTTAAACACAAATGAAACGCAAACGCAAAGCACTAAAATGTAGAAAAGTACAACTTTGGGACAGTTATGATAATTCATGGTTATATGGGTGGCAAACAGCTTGGAGCCTGATCAGACGCTGGGTTACCCGGCGTCTGATCTGGCTCAAAACTGTTTGCAATGGAAATAATAGATTTAGCTTAAACACGTTTATTGGGTAAGAATTACGGTTTTTCCACAGTGGCACTGTAACAATTAACATCATTATAAACTTTTCCATCACACACAACTGTCAGTGAGCACCATAGGTGTCAGGCACTAAACAGATTTATTTTTTTTAGGTGTAGAATCTAGAGATAGTGATAGAAACCTTTATAACTTGTCTTATTCACGGGCAGGGCGACCCTTACCGGGACGAGTCTGTCGTACTTTTTTCGCTTGTCATGCATAACTTCCAAATAATCACGGTTACGGTAGAAAGAGAAATGTTTTTTCTTCACATTGAATACCAATTATACCGTCAATAGACACAAGTTTGTTAACAATTTACCGTATCAAATCCGTACCCATGGTATCGTCTCAGACAAGAATATAGCCGTAATGTTGCATGACAGGATGTAGTTTTAAATCTTTATTAGAGTCTCGTCATTATTTCGACATAAACTACATACATCTATGAATAGATCTAGATAGCAATTCATAGAGATGTAGGAGCATACGTAGAATATCTCAGTTCTGGGTCGGCCAGGGTAGGTATGATAATTGCCACGAATCCAACGCTAAAACCGGTCGATCTATTTCGAAAACTGAATAAAATTCTCAGTAATAAGTACCTATGTTGTTATGATTCGTGCCGTTGGTGAGACATCACATGCCAGATGCGCAAACGCAGCTTTTGGACATTTCTCTCGGTCCGATTTCAACGTTTCTAATGACGCGAGTTTTCAACGATAGGGTCCGACGTCATTCGAATGAAAGGACCGAGAATATGCGTAAGGTGAAAAAAGAAATGACCGAGAGGATGCGTAAGGTTAAAAGTACCCGGATGACTGGAAAACAGAATACAGCAAGCAACTCTCAAAATGATAAATACTAGAACACTACTGAAACCTTCTATTATGATCGCTAAAACGAAGGCTAAATGAGTGTATGGCAGATAGGTGACACGTTTAAAACAATGCCAATGAAATAGAAATTTATGGTTTACTTTCAACTTGCTTTAAACAGCAACCCTCCTTAAACGCCTAATAACTTACAGTTGTCATAACATAGATATTTTGTTCTAGTACTTCTGCATTCCAAGACAAAAGTAGCACTTTTCTTTAAGACCAATAAATCAGGTTATATTTTCGGTGTTAAAGGTAGGTGGCTGCTAAAAAAGTAAATCATGTAGTTCCTGATGGCGCGTTTTCGTTTCTTGCATATTTATTGTATTGCATACAAGTTGTAAACCACTATTCTTTTTATCCAGCGACCTTCCTACCATAAGTGTTTTTGTTTGCACAGTGGAGAATCTGTTATTCTTTCCCAAATAAACGTGTTTACGCTTAAACTATTATTTGCAGTGCAAACAGTTTGGAGCCAGATCAGACGCCGGGTAACCCGGCGGCTGATTAGGCTCCAAACTGTTTACCACCAAGATAAACAAGAATTATCAGAATTGTCCAAAAGTTGTTCTTTTCTACGTTTTAGTGCTTTGCGTTTGCGTACGTTTGCGTTTAAACGGGAAAGAATAACAGATTCTCCACTGTAAGACCGAGATCCTCCCCTCTCCCATGAACTAAAAGGAAGGCAGGTAGGTGGTTTTGATCCCATGCGCTGCCTCGCAACAAATGGGATTAGCCGAACTCATCTTCTTGAAATCCTCATTATCTCATCTCATCATCCCTCATCATGCATCGGCGCTATTTGACCTACTTTGTGTCGCAGTGCCGTAAACCCAACTCCCTAATCCATCCAACCACCCATCCTGTGCAAATAATTTGGAGTTAAACCGAACAATGTTCTGGTTTTGAAACACTTTATATACTTAGGACCCATATAGTAACAAATGGTTATTTTCAAATCTGAGATTCCTTTTAATAATTATGCGGCTATAACTTGAAATGCAAGACCCTCTTTTCTATCGTGTCAGTCTTATTATTCACTACCTTATAATGTGTACATTCTCCAGCATCAACTCTCCTTTTCCGTCTGTCATGATTACTGACGGAGAACTGTCAACATTCGTCAAGTCCGCGCTACAATAACCACTTAAAAGAGAACTCGAAAATTGTTTTAAGCCGTATGATAGTGTAGAGCAAAATGAAAATAAACAAGTCTACTTAACCCTTTCGCTGTCAATGGCGCTTATAAGCGCGTTTGCTAACATTTTGGATCCTGATCAAACGCCGCGTAACTCGTATTGAAGTTTCTTCAGTCATTCTGCCTTATTTTTTAACTTAAAAACGACATTGCAGACAACACAATTGAAGCAGAAGACAATGAAGCGATGAAGGGGCAAAACTCATTACAGTCATAATCTACCCTCAACATTAAAAGCAGTTTCATTTTAGTTGTATAATGCAGTTTTGATAAAAACGAATATACTTGGTTTTGTTATCTGTGGTATTCGTTTATGTTATGTCAAGTTATGTTCATTAGCAGGGGTATATGCAAGTTTGAGGCACGTTCGATGTCCTACCAAACAGCTGACAATGCTTACTAAGGCTCTGGCTGACTTATCTATGCTTGTAGCAGATTTTCACCAGATCATTTTATTTGTACATAAAGCATGATTCTAAGGTGACAGGTGGTGACAAGCACGTTATTGTATAGATTCTTATCGCATGCTATCGCGTGCAATAAGAATCTATACAATAACCTACTCTTAACTTCTGCACTGCCTTACCCTGAATCCAAAGGTTACAGTATATGCAAACAGTTTCGATCACATTCAGAAGCCGCGTAACGTGGAATCAAAACTATTTGACACTTATTACGTTAACGCTTTGGAGAGATAGATAGATGTGTTGGGTTATAAATTTGGTAAATGAAACTAAAGTTTAAATTTGAGAAATAAAAACAGGCGAGAATTGTTAAAAAGCAAATGAGGTTAGTGCTGAGAAATGGTTTCAAAGGTTTATAGCTATCTTTATTGTGTAATTAAGAAGTGTCTTATCATGGTCTAAACTACTTTCATGTTTTATACAAATGATATCAGAAATCGTCCTGGTAGCCCAGATTTAAGCATACGCCTGTCTAAACTCTTTACCCTATTACATGTTCCTATGTTAACCACTTAAAGAACATGTAGGTTCAAAGTACAACAGAAGGCGCCCTCGTGCACATTCTAATTTACTTTCAGTCTGCTTTAAACTACCATCTGTTAGAATATGGAAAACACGTTCATGCTGCATATTCATGACTTGACAAGGTTGAACCTGTTTCTTCAACTTGTTTGTCTACAAGCGCTGCATGTAGCGGGACGCCAAATGACGTCATTTACTATGACGTTAACGTAAACAACGTAACGTTTTGGCGGAAAATCTATATAGCGGAGGATCTACAAACTTAGGCTTCAATCAATTTAATAGTTGCTTGAACTTGTTATGTGATAAATAGAATCTCACATTCGTGCTCATTATTTATCATTTTTAATAAACTCGTTGACTAAAATGAATATGACGCTCACCAAGGCTCACGTCATATTATTTTAGTCAACTCGTTTATTAAAAATGATAGATAATGAACACTCATACAAGATCCTCTATTAACGCTCACGCCTGGTGTTTGCTACTAGAACCGAGAATGAGACAGCTCTGATCTTTGACAATCGTCTCAATTCAGGCGTTTGATTACAGTAAACCCCCTCTATTACGACCACTACAAAGAAGACTTATTGGCTGCATAAAAGACAGGTAGCAACTTAGTTTATATTCTTTTATCCCGTTACTACAGCCTCCGGGGACATAATAAAGGGGTAGCATAATAAACCTAGGTTTATCTGTACAGTAGCAGGTTTATCTGTATAGTAGCTGTATGAATACACCGGAACTATTTTTATTTTCATTATTCAAAGCAAATAGACGCAAAAAAACACCCTTAATATGTTTAATAACGATTTAGCATCTACAAAAAAAAGATTTTTTTTTTTACCAAAGTTGGATTTGAACGCGGATCGCCTTGATGGAGAGGTCGATGCTTACCGCTGGACCACAGCGGCAGATACAAAGTGTCGTCGATTTAAGTTGTACAAATTTTGTATATTGAAGCGTTTTAAAAAAAAATCATTTAGATAGAAACTAACCAGAATAAACATTGTTTTTTTTAAAACAAGTTCACAAATAAATCTACATATTCATATTTTATTTCTATACTCATATGGACCTACGCTTTTAGGAACCATTCTACAATCGTCTCTGATTCTATTTTTAGCCTACTTCTGCTAAAGTAAAGCCACAGGTAATTGACCTCGTTTTCCGAGGGTACCACAAGAGAATACCGATGATCTCGTCTATTTTAGCATCAGATTAAGTTGATAGTTGGATCCCCGCTGTATACATTGTCTTTATATTAACGGTAATAGAAGTCTAGTTTTTAATAGATCTAGATCTATGTGTCAAATACCTGTGGCTAAAGCCAATATACATGTATTGTGTACTGTAGAGCAACAAGTTGAAGGAAACTTTAGGTAGGTTTATAAACAAAGCAGAATGCCAGCTTTAGTAGCAAATTTCAACATAATCATTGGATGGGATATAGAATTTGAATCTGAGCGGTCAGAAAAGAAACTGTTTCCTTACAATAAACGACCTTGACGAGTAACGCGAAAACTGGTGAGCGTTATTTTTGGCAATTCTAATTTCTGAGTTGAAGCGTAAAGTATAGCCCATTTGTGTTAAAATGTATAACTTGTCAAATTTGAATCGACTCACTTTTCCAGTTTGTTGCCAGTTTGTCACTAAGCGTTGTTGTGGTCATTTTTTTCTATTGTGTAATTATAACTAAGCGCAATTCGGTTGGGAGCGGTTATTATTTTTTTGTATGTCAGAAATTACATAAAAATTGTCAAATTAAGTATTATTGTAAATTTGAAAAGCATGAATCATTCAGTGACGGGATAAATCAAATAATATGTCATTGCAAGAGATAGGACTTGTTTATTCTGCTCGAGGAGAAATAATGACCACTCGGCAAGCCTCGTGGTCAATGAATTCTCTTGCAAAATAAACAAGTCCTATCTCATGCAATGACATATTATTCTCTATTTTTTCCATATACATAAGGAAATCGGGTCACAAGGTCTCACATTAGATTCGACCCCCTAACAACTTAAAGTAAGGTGAGCGTAAAACAGAAAGCTCATATAGGATCTTTCTGTTTTATGTTCAACTTGCTTAAAGTAGTCACCTGTCTTAAACACCTATTACTTATTAAACATATTGGTTGTATTAGGAATTTACAGTATGATTCACTTTGCAACAAACCAGACAAATCACGCCATGTTCGCGAAACACATAAGGAAATTATCCTTTACATGTCTGGAAAGTTCAGCCATTGTATCCAGTGAGTCTAATGAATGTGTTTATCATTAAATTAAAGTGATGCAACGCATACAATGACATTTTTGTCTATAGCATCATATTTTCTATGTCGACTAACATTGTAGTCCCTGATTAGACATCGCAATTACACATAGTGTTTTTTGCCTATATAGCTCAAATTGTTTATTTCAGCAAATTCATCTAAATATGTCGTAAAGTTTAATCCTTTACCCTACACAATGTTTAATGTTTTAAGACAAGTAACCGCTAACAGCACGTTGAAAATAAATAAGAATGCATCTTAAGACGCAATCCGCTTTCCTTTCAGCATGCCATTAACTACACTCTGCTAGGGTTTGAAACTATGTTTATGCTGCATATTCATGACTGTATGAAATTGAACCATTTTCTTCAGTTGAGGAATTAAGTGATGGCGTATTCAGGTACAAGTGGATTAAATGGTATATTATAAAAAATAGGTCGCCATTGTGATGTTTTAGACCAGGGCATACTATTCAGACTAGAGAAGTGAATTAGAAATATTACGATAATACCGTGGGATACTAGTGTAGACTGTGAATGATCTCATTTTAACTACCATTTATGTTTTAACCTTAAATGCCAACTTACAAAGTATGTGTTAAGGCAAACAGGATACAACTACAGTGTCACCTCCTTACAGCGGTCCTCCCAACAACGACGCCCTGCTTAAAACGAAGCTTGCCGCAGTTTCCTTAACAAGACAAATGTCAGAGCTTTTACATCTGCAATACCGTCTACTTAAAATAGTCGCCTGCTGTGTTTTCTCAAAGTTACATATAAGTGGACATTTTAACAGAATTAATATAATGACGAGTGACGAACAGCTTGAATCTAGATCAGACGCCGTGTTACGCGGCGTCTGATCTTGATTCAAGTTGTTTGCGAATGTAAGCCAAGTCTTAATATTCCTCCTTCTAACAACTCTCTCCGAACAACACACACAACCTATGCCTCCCATTGGGTGTCGTTGTAGAGAAGGAGCGCTGTCTAACATATGTACACACCATTACACGAGCATGTAAAGTCAAATTTCGATAAATCACTTAAATCACATGTGCATGATCCATTGATAAAACATAACATGTCTTTTTCCGAAAATTACTAGATAACACAGTGAACCGGTGCGGCAGAGTTTTAACGGAATTTTGCCGATCAAATGAATGATTAATTCTAAATGGAAGGTGTTTTAATGTAAAGCAGGTAAGCTTACGTGTAAAGATACGTCTGCTATTGACTATGTCATTTCTTCACCTGATGCACTTGGTATATTAAAGAATTCAGTATAAATGACTTTAGCCCATTATTGTCCGATGTACACTGCTGTATCGATTTTTCTCTGACCTCTATTCAAAATATAAATAATTCAGAGGACATATCTGATAAAAGAGAAAAATTACGTAAATGGAAAGCGGAAAAGTCAGATGATTTTATAAATAACATAAACATGCAAGAGATAGATGAAGCAATCGCAAAACTTTCCGAAAATGACGATATTATCTGTCAACAGAAAATGAATGAAGAAGTTGATGGTATAACGAACTCACTAGTTACCTCTGCAAAGTCTGTATTTGGAGTCTACAAACAGAGTCAAATAAAACAAACTAATGTAAAACATAATAATGATAAAAAGAAGTGGTTTAATAATGAATATAAAACAGCTAGAACTAAATTTCATAAATGTAAAAGTATATATAGCCGTGTAAAAAATGCAGAAACAAAGACAAACATGTTAAACTCCTCCAAAAGCTATAAGAAAATCTGTCATAGATTATAAAAGAAATATGAGAAAGAAAATAAGAACAATGAGAAGTACATCTCCTAAAGAATATTGGAACTATATAAACAGTCTGAATAAACAAGAAAAACAAAATAAGTGTGTTTTAGATGCCTTTTTTGACTACTTTAAAGATATTAATTCTAATAATGAACATGAAACAAAACAGGCTAACGCTAGTTTTCCAGCAGTGAACATTGAAAACGACTTAAACCGTTCTATATCAATTGACGAAATTAAAAAAGCAATTAAAAATCTAAAGTTAGATAAAGCAAGTGGTTTAGATCGAATCTCAAACGAATATTTACGTGCAACAAGTGATATACTCATGCCATTATATCATACTTTATTTAACAAGATCTTTGACACTGGACTAAACCCTGAATCATGACTGGTTGGACGTATTGAACCTATTTACAGGAATAAAGGTAATAAGGAAGATCCACAAAATTATCGTCCAATTTAAAAAAAAAACTAGTTGAACATAAAAATGACTCTAGATCTCTATGGAAAACTTTAAAACGGTTAGGTCTACCATCAAAAAAGTCTTCTGTAACCTCTTCGAAAATAGGTCTGAATATTGATGGTGAAAGAGTGTCCAATAATCAAAATGTAGCTGAACGTTTTAACTCTTTTTATACCAGTGTTGCTTCCAAGCTTGTGGAAAAATTGCCAGCTTGTACAAACACTTTTATAAAGAATTTTGTTTTTAACTTTTACTCTTCTAAGGGCGTTGTTCCCAACAGTTTTTCATTCAGTATTGTCTCTGAAAGTACTATTTTAAAACATTTGAACAAACTTGGTTCCAGTAAAGCTACTGGCTTAGATGGTTTTCCTTCTAGGTTTGTTAGAGATGGTGCCTCTATCATTGCCAGTCCTTTGACTCATATTGTAAACCTTTCTATCATTCAAGGTTCTGTTCCAGATAGACTTAAAATGGCAAGAGTTATTCCTCCTTACAAGAAAAATGATAAGACAGAAGTAGGCAACTATCGCCCTGTTTCTGTTTTAAGTATTATTTCAAAAGTTTTTGAAAGGATTATTTATGACCAACTGGAACAATATTTGAATGATGGAAAGCTCCTTTATAGTTTGCAGTCTGGTTTTAGGAAGGCTTACTCAACTGACACGTGTCTAATACATTTATCAGATTTCATCCGTTTCAACATGGACAAAGGAAATATGATCGGTATGGTTCTTTTAGATTTACAGAAAGCATTTGACACTATTGATCATAAAATCCTATTAATGAAACTTGAAGCTTTAGGTCTACATGCTAACGCTCTTTTTTGGTTTAGATCTTAATTATCTTGTAGAAAACAGTGTGTTGATATTTCAGGGATACTATCCACAGAAGCCTCTATTGAATATGGTGTTCCACAAGGTTCAATTCTTGGTCCATTGTTGTTTTTAATTTATGTAAATGATCTTTCAGCTGTTGTCAAGGACACGATTTTACTGTATGCTGATGATACTTGCATTCTTGTCACTGGAAAGTGTAAGTCTGATATTGAAAATGGCCTTACTCGATCTCTAGAATTGGTGGGAGCTTGGATGGTAGATAACAAACTATATTTGCACCTAGGCAAGACAGAGTCTATTTTATTTGGTTCAAAACCAAAAGTTAAACAAAATTCTGAATTAAATATCAAATGTACTGGAGTTAGTATTTCATATTCTAGTTCTGTTAAATATTTGGGTGCAGTTTTAGATCAGACACTTTCTTGTGAAAATATTGCTAAATCAGTCATTGGCAAAGTTAATTCCAAATTAAAACTTCTTTACAGGAAAAACAAATTCCTTACAATGCACACCAGAAAATTGCTTGTTATGTCTCTAATTCAATGTCATTTTGACTATGCCTGCTCTTTCTGGTACCCTGGGCTAGCCAAATACTATAAACATAGGCTTCAAACATCACAAAATTAGGTTATTTGGTTTGTTCTTGGTTTAGATAGTAGATCGCACATTGGCAAAGAACAGTGTACTTGTCTAAATTGGTTGCCTGTGTCCAAAAAGGTTGAACAGATTTTTCTATGTCATGTTCACAAAGTTAGATACGGTTCTGCCCCTGATTACTTAAGTGATAATTTTAAACTTTTGAATTCTGTTCATAACCATAACACAAGATCAAGCAAAATTGCTAGTCTAAGTGGAGATTTTTCTAATGTGACTTTTTCTGATACTGGACGGTTTGCGAAACCCAAGGTACGTAGTTTTGGTGAAAAAGCATTTGCTTGGCACGGTATTGAGTCTTGGAATAGTCTCCCACAGTATTTAAGAGACATCACTGACAATTTGAGGTTTAAACTGTCCACCAAGAAACATCTTTTAACTACAATATAAAGTTTTTGAGGTGCAGTATTTTCAGTATTGTAAGTATGATTCTTCTTGATGGTTGTGTTTCAGTGAATTCAATTCATTGAGACAGGACCATTGGGAAAAAGCATTTAACTGTATAATTTTATTTACTCAAACTTTCATGACTTTGTGTATGTTTCCTAATATATATTTACAGATTAATATATTAATTTTTATGAAACCAACTCTATTTTATATCAAATTGTCATATCTTGTATGTGACAGATTGATTGATATTTTATTTATTCAATTCTTTTTTAAATCTGGGTAAAGTTCCGTTTCTTGTAGGACCTTTTAAATTATCTCAACACGGCATATATTGTGCAATAACTTCCGTTGATGATCATTTAATTTATTGAGTGTAATACATATAATTATTCTTATGTCAGTAATATCATAATTAGTTTGTGATAAGAAGTCTACATATGTCTTTCAAGTATAATACATAATTTAACTAATGCAATAAGTGATATTTTAATAAACTATGTGATATTGAAAACTTGCTAAATATTTTCATACCATTAAATTATTATTTTGTTTATGTAATCAATGCATGCCTTTCATGGATCTGCCACTAGTATCGGGGACCACAATGGAAATAAGTGAAAATACATTTTCCCTTTTTTGTGCAATCCTTGGTATTGGTGAGCATATCATTTGCAGTTTCATGTATATGCATTATTCGTTATAGTTTTCATTATATTAGGCGGCTTGCATTGGGCGCTCTGCTATTATTTCTATTGGTCAGCAATCTTTAGCCGGTCGGTTCATTGCTGATTGATGGGAGTAATGTGGTTGCCATTTTGGGGCTGTCTTCTGTATGTCTATTCATGTTTTATTTCAGATCTAATTATAGTTATTTTGTCTTTTCTCGATTTGTAGGTACATTTATGTTATTTCATGTAAAGCGCTTTTGAACGCACAACCCCTGTGTGAAAAGAGCGCTATATAAATCTGGTATAATAATAATAATAATAATAATAATGTGTATGCATTTGTATTGCCATGTTATGCCACTATTGCCAAAATAAAATCAATCAAATTACAATTTTGAGCTGTTTTTGCAAATTATTTACGGCAAATAATAGATTAACAAAATATTTAGAAGATAAAAATTTGATTAATGACAATCGGGCTGGTGTTAGAAAACACAATTCAACATCTGATCAATTATTTGTCCTCCATTTACTTTCAGAAATCTGTAAACGAAGAAACATAATACTATTTTGCTGCTTTATTGATTTTCAGAAAGCTTTCGATTCTGTGTGGCGCATCGGACTATGGAACAAATGAATAAAGTATAACATAAATGGCAAAATTCTAGATATTATAAAAAACATGTATAAAGGTATAAAATCATGCGTGTCACTTAACAACAAATTATCCAGCTTTTTTACATGTGCAAGAGGAGTGAGACAAGGTGTAAACCTATCCCCTTTACTATTCACACTGTTTCTCAATGATGTTGAAAATTTCTTGATGACCAATACTAATTCCAGTGTAACTATCTCAGATGATAACATCGACTTGTTCAGATGACACTGTAATCCTTGCAAACACAGAAGATGACTAAAAAGCTTTAATGAATTCATTTAATGATTATTGTAAAATTTGGAAATTAGATATAAACTATGATAAAACGAAAGTTATGGTTTTTGGAGATCGTGTTCGAAGAAACAGACTTATAAGCATAGATGCAACTCAGATAGAAGTAGTAGATTGTTTTAAATATCTAGGAATATTATTCTCCAAAAACAGATTGTTTGCGCGTGTAAAAAAAGCACATCTCAGAACAAGCGAGAACGTGTCTTTTTAGCTTATATAGACACATTCGAAAACTTGATTTACCTTTAGATTGCCAACTAAAACTTTTTGATGCCACTGTATTACCAGTTTTAACTTATGGTTGTGAGATTTGGGGATTTTCTGACCCAGGGCTAATTGAAAAAGTACATACTGATTTCATGAAACACATTCTTCATGTTGAACGAAGCACGCCGCATATCATGCTATACGGATATCTTGGAATATGCCCTACCCAAATAGCCACCAAGAAAAGAATGATTGGATTCTGGTATAACCTTATAGAAAATTCAAGTAAAATATCGTCAATACTATATAAATTTGCTTATTTTGACCATGTCCAAAATGAAAGAACCTACAAATGGCTAAGTTTTGTTAAATCTATTTTTGATGAATGTGGTATGAGCTATATCTGGGAAAACCAGAATTTTACAGTATCAAGAATCCAATTTTTAGATAAAATAGAAAAGTCATTAAAAGATCAGTACTCCCAAAATTGGCATAGTGCAATACTTGAATCGTCTAAATGTATAAACTACCGAATATATAAAACAGAACATAAATATGAAAAGTATCTCGATATCTTAACACCATTTACAGTACAAAAATGATAAATTGTCGTATGTGTAATAACTATCTACCTATTGAAAAATTACGATGGACAAATATAGACCGAGCAGAACGCATTTGTAACGCTTGTTATTCTGCCGAAATAGGGGATGAGTACCATTTTATGTTTAAATGCCAAAAGTTCAACATGGAAAGAAAAGAACTTATCCCAGAAAGGTACTTTAAGCATCCAACCTGTTTAGCTTTTTGGTCCCTAATGAATGACACAAATGAAGATACTCTTTTTAAGTTGAACAAAGTTATTGCAATAATTTTAAAATATTTTTCAGAACCCATTCGGCAAAATAACGCCACCATTTGATCATCGAATCAGAAAAAGAAGCGAAACTAGAAATAAAACTTAAGTATACATCCCTGAACTATTTTGAACGTGTTGCTTGGTTGTTTCTTTTTTACTCCCCCCCTTTTATTTTTTTTCTCTTTTTTTCATTTTGCTTTTTGTTTGTTTGTTTATGTGTTTATTTGTTTATGTGTTTGTTTGTGTAGGTGTACTTTTTTGTGCTTTGCTTTGCTTTTGTCATGTCTGACCTTCTTTTGTTTGTTGATTTGCTTATCCTTCGTTTTGCAATAAGCATATATATATATATACGAAAGACTCAAGCAGAAAACGTAACACAAACAATACACCCACCTCTCAAGCAGAACACACACACACACAGTCATACCACAACAAACACACACATACACACACGCAATACCATTCCTTCATCTACACACTAAATAGAAAACAACACGCAAGACAAACATAAAGCAAAGTGAATATAGGAGCCTATGTCTATGCATTTGAGTTTGCCTGTAAATGCAAAAGTAACTGAATAGTTTTCGATTACTTTTCACATTCAAGATATTTATAAACCCATTACCCCATAACTTTTTTGTAGTTTTGAACAAAAAGGTGACCACTTAAGGCTGTCAGAGAATTAAGCAGAATGCGCCTACAGGCGCTTTTTGCTTAACCCTCCGTCCGCTTTAAGCTACGATATAACGAATAGTTCTTAGGCCACATGTTCATGACTAAATAAATTAAACTGATTTCGTCTGGAAAGGACTATACTGAATGTAATTAAAGGTGTATCTATGGGGGAAGGGGTAACCAGTAGATTGTAATGAATGCATGTTATAAGGTTCTAAACCAAACAAGTTGATGGTTTGCCTGTCTGTCTTTGACCAATTTATTGGTTAGTCGAACGGTTGCTTAATTAATCGATTGATTGGTTGGTTGATTGATTCAGTAATTGATTACTATTTGATTGATTAATTGGTTAATGTAGTCATTTATTTACCTTCTTATTTTTCTTATTCATTTATTTATCTATTTATTTATCATATGTTTATTTGTTTATTGCTATATATCTTGTTTATATTTTGCATGACTCGCCTTCACCAGTGTGATACAAATCACCAACAGCCTTGACTAAAATTATTTGATATGTTTGATTAATGTTTCTGTGTTCATTCCTCATTTCACATATGTATGTGCTGAGAAGATTGAATAAACTGTAAACTGTAAACTTAACGTAGCCGATTTTCAAATTTCACACGTGACTAGCCCACTTTGAAATACACGTAATTTCGGATTAAGCGGCTTCAGTTTATCGAAGTTAACCTTACAATGGAGAAGACGTTATTCCTTTTACCATTAGTCCAAACTGATACATGTCTAAGTTTTATAGATGTCTGGATCATTGGCGACTCTTTTATACATTGGTCTGAGAAACGTGCTAAAATGCGTGGTATTGCCAACAACCTGGGAATTGCGAGAGTGGAGCATATAAAGTGGAGTGGTTGCAGAGGGATGAGATGAAGCCAGTTGTGGAAAGACATTCAGTACATGGCTATGCCAGGGAGATTAAATTAAATTTATATATAACGCCATTATATAAGAGCTCCTGGCTATACATAATACACCCCCAATAGTATTGTTCATCCACTTGGGCTCTAATGATTTAGGTTCAGTTAATTGCAGTGTACTGAGGCAATGTTTCAAATCTGATATTGAGGCCATACATGAGTTGTTTCCCAGTGCTACATTATGTATTTCTGCTATGCTGCCAAGACTTAATTGGTCTAGATCCAGCATACCGGCAGAGAAAATTGAGAAAAGGCGCAGGCTTTTGCATCGCTTTTTGCGTAGACAGGCGCATTATTTTGGAAGTAGGTTTGTTTCCCATGAGGACATTAAGACAGACACATCCGGTTTCTTTTTAGCTCACCTGAGCCGAAGGCTCAGGATGAGCTATTGTGATACCATTCCGTCCGTCGTCCGGTGTCTGGTGTCTGTCGTCCGTTCACATTTTCAAACAACATCTCCTCAGAAACCACTGAACCGATTTCAACCAAATTTTGTCAGAAGCATCAGTGACAAGGGTGAACGAAATCTTGTTCAAAGATTTTGGCTAGAGTTATTCCCCTTGCTGTGGGACCAGATTTTCTAACATGACCCTATAGACAACGTTTAATGCATAAGAAAATCTTAAAAAATTTCTTCTCAGAAACCCAAAGGTCCAGACCTTTGATATTTGGTATGTATCATAACCTAATAATCCTCTACCAAGATTGTTCAAAAGTTTGACCCTGGAGCCAAAAATGGCCCCGCCCTGTGGCTTATCAGTTTTTCTTAGGAAAACCTTTAAAAATCTCCTCCTCAGAAACTGTATGGCCTAGATCATTAATATTTGACATGTAGCTTTGTCATATGGTCCTTTACAAAGATTATTCAAATTATGGCCCCGGGTCAAAATTGGCCCCGCCCCGGGGCTTATCAGTTTTACATAGACTTATATAGGAAAATCTTTAAAAATCTTCTTCTCTGAAACTGTGAGGCCCAGATCTTTAATATTTGACATATAGCTTTGCCTTGTGGTCCTCTACGAAGATTGTTCAAATTATGACCCCAGGCCAAAAATGGCCCCGCCCTCGGGCTTATCAGTTTTTCATAGGAAAACCTTTAAAATTCTTCTTCTCTGAAACTGTAAGGCCTAGATCATTTATATCTAATATGTAGCTGTGCCTTATAGTCCTCTACCAAGATTGTTCAAATTAGAACCCCTGGGTCAAAATTGGCCCCGCCCCGGGACTTATCAGTTTTACATAGACTTGTATAGGAAAACCTTTAAAAATTGTCTTCTCTTAAACTGTAAGGCCTAGATCTTTTATATTTGACATATAGCTTTGCCTTGTGGTCCTCTACCAAGACTGTTAAAATTATGACCCCGGGCCAAAAATTGCCACGCCCTCGGGCCTATTAGTTTTTCATAGGAAAACCTTTAAAAATCTTCTTCTCTGAAACCGTAAGGCCAAGATCATTTATATTTGACATGTAGCTTTGCCCTATGGTACTCTACCAAGATTGTTCAAATTATGACACCTTGACCAAATTTGGCCCCGCCCGGGGCTTATCAGTTTTACATAGACATATATAGGAAAACCTTTAAGAATCTTCTACTCTGAAACTGTAAGGCCCAGATATTTAATATTTGACATATAGCTTTGCCTTGTGGTTCCTTACCAAGTGTGTTCAAATTATGACACCTGGGCAAAAATTGGCCCCACCCAGGGGCTTATCAGTTTTTATAGGAAAACCTTAAAAAATCTTCTTCTCTTAAACCGTAAGGCCCAGGTCATTAATATCTGACATGTAGCTTCGCATTGTGGTCCTCTACCAAGATCAAATTATGGCACCTGGGTCATAGCTATATCAAAATGTTGTATTGCCCAGTCAGATTCTATGGTACAATGTTCTCAGGTGAGCGAAATGTGACCCTCTGGGTCTCTTGTTCAAAGATGGTATACACTTGTCTGACGTGGGCAGTGATATGTTCATCATGGCATGTAGGGACATCCTCGAAGAAATGTTTTAACCTTATGTAAGCCGGAATTTTGGGGCGAACGATAGTTCGTTGTGGCGGAAAATTCCGGAAGATTGTGTAAAACAGAGATTAGGAAGCCTATTGTATTAATGAGACTTGTCTCATTTTACTTTCTTTATTATTCAAATCTTCAAATAACAATGACTTTCACTATTTTGGCCTTTCCAAAGTCGTAATTGCTAGAAATATGGTTAATTGTATAAAGAACTGGCTAATGGCCGATCCACTGAAGTGACCAGGTCCAGTGATTAAGCTATAACGCTGGCCCAACTCCATGTGTGGCCAACTACCATGGAGGGAGGTCAATAATGATGCTAAGATACGAAAAGTTTTAACACCCGGTCCAGTGGTTGGATACTAACGCTGGTCCACCTCCATGTGAGGACAACATCCATGGAGGCAGGGAAGGGTGGTGAATAAGGTTTGTAAGATAGCATCGGGGAGTCGCAGTCCAGTTCCTTGCATAAAACTTTACGCATTCATCTTGGGTTTTCCGCCGCAACTTGGACTTTTATCGCCACACATAAAGCGATCATATAGCAATAGTTATTGCCAGAGAGTTTTCGATGAACATATGTACAGTGGGCGTCACAGTTTAGTAGAAGCAGTGAGCTCTACTGTAATGAAATTGTAATCCAATTTTGTTTTATGTTTTAGTTTAAGCCATCATATAATAAGTAAAAATATATATTTAAAAAAGAAGAGATGAAACAAACAGTACAGACCATGGTGTAAAACGCATTATCCCCTGAAACTATAATCAACGATTCTAGCTTAAAAGTGTACTCGTCACAGTTACACTTTTGGTAAAGGACGCATATATGCGTCATTAGGGCTCAACGAGTTAAGAAGCCCTCTGATTAGGGTCTAAACGTTTTGCGAGATGTGTATGTGCTGCATGCTTTCTAGCATAGAAGGGGTATAAACGGAAATATCTGGGAAGTTCTTAATGAAAAGAAATGTGAAGAATCGATGTAAGTTTTGAAACCAAACATTAAAATGTAATACTACAACATGATCTTTGGGGATTGATGATGAACTAGGCACATAAACATTTCAGAATAGCGGATACGTAGGTATAATAAGATATTGGTTTATACAGTGGAGAAAACGTTATCCTTTCCCAATAAACGCATTTACGCGAAAACTATTATTCCATTGCAAACATTTGGAGCCAAATCAGACGCCGGGTAACCCGATGCCTGATTAGGCTCCAAACTGTTTGCCACACAGATTAAAATGAATAGTCAGAGTTACCAAAATATTGTCATTTTCTACGTTTTATTGCAATGCGTTTGTGTTTCGTTTGCGTTTAAACGGGAAAGAATAACGTTTTCTCCACTGTAATAAGACATTGGTTTATACAGTTGGAAACCGAGAACAGCATTGTGCAGGGGGTTTATGGCGTGTCCATAAAAGAGACAGTATCAACATATTACATGTATATAGCAGTTGGGTATAGAATGTAATTCTTGTAACCAATATATGGCCGCTTTATCGTCTGCTTAAAACTTAAGTTTGCATGTAACCTTCAAATTTGGAAATGATTGCGTTCAACTCGTTCACTGCCAACATCCTTATCGGATCCGGCGTGTGATCAGGTTTCAACATTTTGTTAGTCATACTTCCTTACACCTAGCTTTGAAACCTAATTGCAGACATTACTATTGAAGCAGACGACACTTAAGCGGTGTAGGGGTAAAATCCTCAAGATTCATTTGGTGCCGAATGTGTTAATGAAAATGATTAACACAGTCTCCCCTTTACACTACTGTATATAGAATAGATTAACACCTTCACTGCTTACGTCCAGCGCATTGGTTATTTGAAAATAGTACGGATCCTGATTAGTATCCGCGTAAGTTATACGTCAAAATACGTTAGTTTTAAACGTATGAGAATCCAAGCAGACGACAAGTATTTAAGATTTCATACCATGGACATTTCTATATACTACGTATGCATTTCTATCCTTCACTTACAATCGAATATGTAAATCTTATATTCCAAGAAATCAACTGATGATTTATATTTCGTCAAGTAAACATGTATCGTATATTTTGGAATAGAGCTTTAAGATAAAGTATCGGATTGCCTTTTCCCCTATTTTCAAAGTCTGCAACTAGGACAAATCAGCAGTTGATGGCAACTACGCAATTGTAGCACAGCCAATTCACCAACATGAAGTAAAGATGCGCGGATACAGTGGTTAAGTCATCATTTTTCTCAATCACCCTTGTTAATGGACAATTCAAATTTAAAAATAAGCAATATATTTCAAAATGACAAACAGTGTAGATTTGCTAGTTTATATGAAATGTTCTGCAGTATGGACAAACACTCAGGTTTCTTAACATCACCATATGATTGTAGTTCTATAATGCAAATACTCCTGGAAAAAAACAGAGAGAGAGTGCATTGCAAGAACCTGAAAAATAAAAATGCTAAACTGCTACTTACTTTGAACTGAACATGCAACATGAATAGAATAGAATAGAATATGTACTCTACTATCAATAAAAACGAATAATATTCATTTTGATCCTCTTTAGCAAACAACCATTTCCAGAGCATTGTAGATTAACAATCATTAAACGACTTGCTCAATATCAGACACATGCGTTGCAGATTCAGATAACCAGTGTAATTTGTGAGTTTTTGCCAGTGATCAACATTTCGTGTAGACCACGAAACTTTCCGGTTAATTATATCTTTTTACTATTAGCAATGTACTACATGTAGTTGCTACAAAGGAAGGCATGTTGGAGAGGAACAAATCTGACTCAGGTGGATCAAATGGTCCGTTTTTGTGTGACTGGCACTGAATGCATGATATATAGCACGGTTTAAATCATGTAATGCTACACAAAAGTGCAAATCTAGAAATCTACGTGTGTAGATTTCAAAAGTAAGTAGGAGAATATCACAAAAAAGTAATTTATGGTTCAACATACTAGATCTAGTAGTACTTTTGTTCTCGGTTTAGAATACATGTATACAGCCATTAAACATGCATAAGCAAACATGACTCTCTCATTCTAAAATAAAACATATCACCAACTCTCTACCTCCTCTCTCACTCGCTCATTCTAATATCTTGAACATCTGCCTCTCTCTGTGTGTCTCTCTCTGTCTCTCTCTCTGTCTCTCTCTCTCAGGTGCGTTTATAGAAATGTCCATATTAACGTCATAAAATCGGTTATCTTTCTTAGATGATTCCTATACAGTAAACACTTCTTGGTTTTAATTAAAACAACATCAAACATAATCTAGGTATATAGACAATCTCAATTAATCAGTTTAACGGATTTAATTGCAACATTATCGTGCAGCATGTTAATTTATAGCTGTCACACCTGCAGAAAAATGGAATAGTCCTTGACGATTTACGCACATGCGCATTACGTCACATTACGCTACACGGCGACCATTTGCAAACACAGCTGACCGCAAGTTCACTATAGGAAAATAATATTGTTCAGGATATCTCACAGTCCCGATATTTCTTAAACTTTGCATGTGAGTTCGTAAAAACGATCTGATCGTCTAATGTAGGTACAAATTTGAAATTGTTTGAAATAAAAACAAATCTCGGTACAAATTCAGTGACAGAGCTGAGTGAAAAGGACAGTAAGGTACTAAACTTTAAATGCAAAAGCATACTACGTGTTTGAAGCAGGCGACATTATAACAGTGAATGTATTAGACGGGTTATGACGTCATAAGACTGGACATTTTAATATTTTGATAGATAGCTATGATTTGCTAGAGTATTGTAACCGTTTCTACTACTCTCCAAAGAACCCAGCTGTCGTTTCTGCATTGTCACTGCCACCATCCAAGTTCACTTAGATTCTGATACATACACGATCGGTCCTAAAACTAGTTCTACTCAGAGTAAGCAACCACAAGTTTCTACTTTCAATGGGATATACTGCAGGAACTTCACTCAATCCCTCTTGTACTTTTTCAAATGTTTAATCCAGACACACGCCTTCTTTGTCAATGCTTCTTTTATACAAGCCCTAACCGAGAAACGACGGTTACCTAACCGTTACTTTACCGTAACAGAAACCGCCAAAGCCTAACCGAAAAAAGCCGGTTACTCTAGCAAAACAGTAACTAACAAAGTTCGGTTATTTAAACGACAAATTCGGCCATCAAACAGTATAACGACGGTTTTGTAGAGCAGGTAGCAGCCAGAGTAATGACACGTGGCTGGAAATAATAATGATGATGATCGAATCAGTCAAACAGCATCTAAGCAATACTTTAATGGCTATATAAACAAATCATCTATCTAATGAGTGATGAAACAAAACGAATAAATGCTAATGGAAAGAGGCAATAGCATTTGAAATTATTAAAGCATTTGCCTATGAGTTGTGATTTGACTGTTCTACTATAGCCTAAATTCTCAGTAACAATTTGAAACAAGCTCGCTATAACAATTAACACGGAATAAAACAATAAAGACTATTTCCTGCCGTGTTTTTATGAGAAGAGACTGTAAATAGTTTTAAGAGGCATTGTGTAAATCTTTGATACTACAGTGCTCCCTCCCTACAACGGTCCTCTGAAAAAAGATTCCATCTTAACAATAATGTTTTCTACTGTTCCCCAAACAAGATAATTTTATCTGTTGCTTTCAATGCTGCAATATCGTCTGCTTAACATTGTCGTCTGCTGCTTTTTTCCGTATTGGACATTTTAACAGAAGAAACACAAAGACGAGTTACAAACAGTTTGAACCCAGATCAGACGCCGCGTTACGCTGTGTTTGAGCCGGGTTCAAACTGTTTGCAAATGTAAGCCAGTTCATGCTCAGCACTTTAGTATTTTTTTAATTTTCCCTTCCAAACAACTATCTCCGAACAACACACTGGGTGTATTTTGTAGAGAGAAAGCACTGTACTGTTCGACATTTAGTATCGGCAAAAAAACCCAGATAAATGTCACTGAAAAGAAAAAACAGTGTACCGGAATGTATTGTTTGTAACAAAATCATGTCCTTGTAACAGTTTGAAAGATCATACTCGGAAAAGGGGATAATTGTCATCTTAAGCTAATACTAACGTGTTTATATTCACATTTTATCAAAAAATGAGCAAGAGATATGCAGAATCTTTTAATTATTTGACATCGAAACAGAAGAAAAGTCAGTTTTACAGTGTCCTTGAAATAGTTATTTTTGATTTAATCAATAGCATTTCTGTTGATTATCTGAAATATTTCAGTAGTGTGCCAATATAGGTAACTTTAACTATATCGGATTTCATATAAAAATAAAATTGTGGGAATTTCACAATTTCAATACTTTTTTTCATTGTTAATCACTGTACCTGGAATCCTGTTCAGTGATGTAACAATTTCCAATTATAGTTAAGAACAGAGTTGCTTTCCTTAGGTATTTATAGCAAAACATATCTATTTTGAAGAGTGAACATGGATGCAACAATGGCGGAAAGAAGTTTTAAGCGCGTGATTTGAAATAAGGAATCACTGATCATTTTAGTGCTGAGGCTGGTACCATACATTTTGAAAACTTCCTTGATGTTACGATGTATTATTCTGCCTTTGACTGCAATACTCATTATTCTCCTTTTGCACAAAATGTATGCATTTGAGATATGATAAATTGTGTCATGTGGTTCCAGTATTTAGTGCAAATTAATATGGTTAGAATGTCATTTAGGTGAAATACATCCTTGATGTAACGATCCCTGATGTAACGATCCTTGATGTAACAGTGAAAGTGTTACATCAAGGACCAGAAACCGTTATTTCAAGGAAACCAGAGACCAAAAATCAATAAAATAAAAAAAATCAAGTATACAGGTATTTTACATTGAAAAGAATACTTTTCATAAGGGGTAGCACGTGATGAAAGAAAACATAAGCTGCCTTTGCTTACTAGTATTAGCCACCGGACAAATCCTGTTAAACGTGTGTTACATCAAGAAGGTATTTCGTTACATTAAGGAAAACAGCTGAAAGATATTATTAAAATAGGTAAACTTTATACAAGATTTGAAAATTCACTTTTTGAAGTTGGTAGACATTATTTCAACAGTTATTATTATGAAAATCATTACAAGTTCTTCCTAAAACTGTGCTATTTTCCTTAGATGTTACATCAAGGAAAATAAATCGTTACATAAAGGAAAATTACATTGTTACATAAAGGAAAATAAATTGCAAAACAGTTCAGTATTTTCATTTTATGTTGGATCAGTAATTGCCTAAACGTTTCCATTTATTTTTGACAAGAAACTAAACATATGGCATAAATTTTGTATTGTATGCCTTTATTTCAGAGCCTAATTTTTGTTACATCAAAATATTAATATCTCTATATATTGTCTGTAACACATTTATACTATTTGTTTCTTCGTATAAGTTACAGTAAACCCAAGTCCTTAAAAACAAGTGCAAACTAGATAGGAAATCCTGGTTCATGAATTCTGCTCATTGTTGAATATACCATGCATCCGTTTTCATTAAGAAATTGGCAAATCAAGTACACACTGATATTGTAATCCTTGCCGTAACAATATAAATTCAGTGATGTAACGGGACCGCAAAAGTATAGTTGCATAGGTCTTTTAGTTTCCGAAATGATGAATGTCATAGTAAAACATTTATACTTGAAGAGACTAGATGTATACCAAGATGGCAGTCAAACTCTTCTTTAAGCTTTATGTATCAGAAGAGTAATTTATTTCCTTAATGTAACATATTTGCTTCTTTACTGTAACAACTTGTCGCTAATAATATGGAATAACTTTCAAACAATCCAAGTTTTGATACTAAGTAAGCAATGGCTAATTAGTGTTAACAGTTCTAAAATGTTTAATTGTTTTATTTACAGTTAGTTCATGTTTATCAAACTTTTGACGTTTGATATATCTTTGTATTTTCCTTAATGTAACATTGCTGTAGCTGCAGATTCCTTGATGTAACCATCTTCTTTTTAGCAAATACAATTCACAGGTGATGGCAGTTTGGTGCAACTTTTGCTCTAAATGGTTGTATTTGTTATACTACAGCATGGAATATCAGAGGAATCATGTTCAAGTTCTCAATGTTTTGTCAGTGTGAAAACAAAATGTCAATTATGACGGTTATTTTAGGCGCAAACCGTACATGATTGGAAAATAAATCATCTGATATAATTTGCAAAATTTACTATTAAGGAAATCTATTAGTCGAGTATTAGATGCTATTCATTGTGATGAAACACCTAATAAAATGTTTTCATTCATTTAATGATATTGTACTTGTTTAAAGGGTTGTTATATCAAGGAAATAGTTTTGCAATGGTGTTAAATATACGCCACACCTCGACAACCTGGGTACATTTAAGCCCCTTCTGTAACATATTTACACAGTATAGACATGCATGGTGCTATAGTGTAAGCCATTAACCTCAGAGAGAATATAAAAATAATCTCATCCTTGACATCAGAATTGTTACATAAACAAATATTGACACTTATATGTTTTCTTTTAGGTCAGTACCAAAATATTGTGAATACGGGCCCAGGTATTTCAGCGTCTGATCAAACCACAAACGGTTTGCAACTTTATCATAGGTTATCATAACAAACGCGTTAATTGAAAATTAATGACATCTTTTACAAGTAAAATGTCTCTATTAACACCACTAAAAAGAAAGCGAGTTAATTGTTTAAAAGACAAGTTAAAGCTGAAAAAAGTCGGCAAGTTGAACAACAGTTGCCAAACACAACGTAGAAGGGATACTGACCAACCGCTGAGTAAACTCGACATCATATCAATGTTCAAACTATTAAATACGTGTTTCTATAAACATTCGATCAACTAACTTAATAACCAAAAAGAAACATCTTTATTCGAGAAATAAAGCTAGACAACAAATTTAAGTAGACAATATTCCATTTTAAATCTACTTATAATCTCCTAACTGTAACTAAAGTCCGACTTAGCTGTAATTAAAATGATCTTTTAGCTGTTATATAGGAAAATGAATTATTCTTTCTCAATTAACGCGTTTATACTAACAAATCTTAATATGTCTAACACTAAATAACGGTATGCATACTATATATATTTCAAATGTTCATACAGAAAAACTAATACAAAACCTGAATTAAGATATAATATATACATAAATTGAACCACTTTTCAGATGACAAAATGAGCAAACAATTATTCAATAGTATCTCGGTTATAACAGTTTTCTATGGTATTGCTTTAGCTCATTTTCTGCAAGAACATTGTCGATTGTTAAGGACATTGTCATGGGTTTGCTATGTCAAAGCGCGGAAAAATTTCCTCTGTGTTAATCCTTCCCGCGATATGTGAATGTTGCCAGAAAAGATTGTTATCTGCAACAATGTTCATAGGTTTCTTATAAGCATTTCCTTTTAATGAACATCAGCGGCACTTCAAACAGTTAGGATCCAGATGAGATACCTAGTTACTCGGTGTCTCATCTGGATCCAAACTGTTTGCAAAGGATTCACAAAGTCGTTCGTAGCGTGGAGAAGGTTAAACTTGATTCGCCACCTCTTGCATTCTAATAAGCAAGACTTCCACCAAAAATAAATAATTAGATTGAATCATGTTTTAGGTGAACTGCTAAGCACAGTTCATAACTTGGCCATACAACGCTGAAAATTAAATCTTACAATGCTAGCGGCGGATATGACTGCCACAGTTAATACCTCTGCAAACAGTTTGGATCTTGATGAGACGCCCCGTCACGCGGCGTCTCATCAGGATCCAAGCTGCTTGACACTCTGACCCTGTTTGGAAAATAAACTTTGAAAATTCTGTTTAGAGAAAGTTAGCAGACGACAAAAGTACCCAGCATGCAAAGAGTTAATCACGCTGACTGCCAGGATACCGTCTGCTTCAATATGTTCGTCTGCATTTATTTGTCTAAAGTAGATGTTTTGGAAACAGAAACGTTCGATCTGAGTAAAACACAGTTATATCCAGATTAGGCGCAATATTAGGATGATGACACCATACAGTCTGCAAATGTCAAAACACTTGGCGTAAGGCAATGATGGATATGAGTGCGCAAAACTCTGTGAACTCATTGAGCCCTAATTAATGACGCATATATGCGTCCTTTACCAAATGTGTACATGTGAAGAGTACACCTGTCCTATGCAAATAGTGAAGTCCCTGATCAGAGGGCTCCTGTGGGAGCCCTCTGATCAGAGACTTCACAGTTTGTCATTTTGCAATTTATTACAAAAACAACCCTAAACAGCCGTTATTGCATACTGGAATTGTCCATTTGAAGTTTCAGGGGGTTATGAGTTAACTGCAGTTATTTTCGGTTCCATATTCAGTCAATGTTGTATTTAAACAGTCTAGATCCTCGTGTATTCATGGTTATCATGAACTGAGAGTATAAAAGGAAATGAAATTGAATAGATCAGACGTCACCTAACGCAGCGTCTGGTCAGGATAAAAAGTAGGAAAAATATTATCCCAGGTGCGTTTCAGTCAAACTACCGAAAGTCAGAGAAAAGGTTGAGGTTACTTAATTCATGGATAGTAGTAATGCAGTGTGTTTCTTGGGGTTTATTTCTCATCCCAAAAACAACGACAAAGGAGTACAATGGAGAATCTGTTATTCTTTCCCAATAAACGCGTTTACGCTAAAACTATCATTTGCAGTGCAAACAGTTTGGAGCCAGATCAGACGCCGGGTAACCCGGCGTCTGATCAGGCTCAAAACTGATTGCCACCAAGATAAACAAGAATTATCAGAATTGTCCAAACGTTGTTCTTTTCTACGTTTTAGTGCTTTGCGTTTGCGTACGTTTGCGTTTAAACGGGAAAGAATAACAGATTATCCACTGTAACCCAGGACCAAACTAGCGACGTACATGTTGCACAGGGAACATGTTGACTAAAACGTTACGGACGTTCCGGGCTATGTGTGGACCCTCTGATCCGGGTCTACACTGTTTGCTTAGGATAAGTATACTCTTAACAGCAAACAGCTTCACAAAAGGTAAATGATTTAAATAAACTTGTAGTAGCATTATGTAGTAATATATAGGATCTGTCATGAGTCGATGTTTAAGACAAGCTTATCTAAAACGAATTGAAACTTTTCTGTTATAGATGAGTTTGAGATCAACTTGTCTTAACATCGAAGAGTGTCAGGCTCTTTCTTTTTCTCACATAACCAACGAATTTAATTTATTTTTTAAAGCAATAGGCTTTTTTGTTTCACAGTGACGTAATAATGTCTTTACGTCGTATAAATAGTGACGTTAGAGTGATCGTTGTTCGCTAAAGAAAACAGGGGTAGTTATGTGAGAAATAATATTATTATGTTTCAATATTACTTTTTATCCAAGAGAGATTACTGCTTTTAAGAATAACGAAGCAATGTGTGGTATTAGTTCCCCTTTATTCAATCCATTCACCGCCAAAGGCCAACACACCGACCATGCGAACATTTCTATCCTGATTCGACGCCTCTTTACGTGGTATTTGATCAGGATCCAAATGTTTGACACTCGTATTGATATTTCTTAGATCAAATTGCTTATCATGCTGAATTGTAATAGATCTGCTTTAAATATATCGACTGCCAATATACTAAAAAAAATACCAAACTGTTTGCAAATGTTAGGCAATTCGCGTTTAACATGAACTTGATTTAACCATTCCTTTCAAATAATAGTTAGCGCCCCAAAGCTGCATTCAATTGGTGATAGAAGGTTTAAAATAAACGAAACCGTTTTGGAATGAAAATATTGACACTTAGACCGTTGTTATATTTTCGCTTGTCTTGGAATGAAGGTTTGGACTTTTTAAGGATGGGAATTGGACTGAATTTTGGCTTTAAATTCGCCCTGCTTTAAACTGTCATCTATTTTAACACATTCACAAAGTGAAATGCGGTTATGTTCGACGCAAGAGAGTTCGAGATATCAAAGTTTGACTGTGGATTCTATCATTCTTGCCTGGATCAAGAGGTGTCTTTTATCAAACATGCAACAATGAAACAGTAAGTTTACAGCGGATAATCTGTTATTCTTTCCCGTTTAAACGCAAACGTACGCAAACGCAAACCACTAAAACGTAGAAAAAACCCAACTTTTGGACAATTCTGATAATTCTTGTTTATCATGGTGGCAAACAGTTTGGAGCCTGATCAGACGCCGGGTTACCCGGCGTCTGATCTGGCTCCAAACTGTTTGTACTGGAAATAATAGTTTTAGCGTAAACGCGTTTATTGGGAAAGAATAACACATTCTCCACTGTAATACTTTCCTCAATAGCAAGGGTGCAAACCGTCTATATCTAGCAGTATTTTAAGACAAATAACTGCTTAAGATAAAATTGTTCTGCTTTACTTTCATGTTGTTTCTAGCTGCCACCTGTATTAAACATCATCAATGAATATACATTTGTGGTACCTATCCGTACGTTCTTATGTGCTATTGACTCGACTGAACCCCTTGAGAAACAAACTAGTTCTGCATAATGTTATATAAATATCTAAGATACAAAAAGGATACAATGTCGATACATATATTTTGCACTTAAGGCTTTAGATGAAAGGATATTCATCGTTACTTCTATCTTAAGGAGAAAACGATATAACCTATTCACAGAAATGATATTTCACTTGTCGATGACATGTCTTACATTTTACTTGACAGCACCAGAAGAACGTACACTCGCAATCATTGAACGTTTCATTGACTGAGTACATTTTTACATTGTAGCCACATTGATTGCAAAGTCGCCTGCAACTACTGCGTTCCCATTTCGACATATCCGGTTTCTTTTCGCCTTTTTCTACCATTTTGCATTCTCTACCACTGGTGCCTTCATAACCAGTCGTGTTGTCTGGTTTACAATAGTCTGGAGAAGTCTCATAGTAAACGAGATCATCTTCCGATATTTTCTTGATGAGACCATTGCGGCTTTTTTTGGTTGCATGTAGGGTGCCGTTTTGATAATTGATAGTCTTTGCTTTCTTGTATTTCTGTTTCAGTTGAGAGGCAATGACTGTGAACTTTGGAACAACCTTCCAGCATGTCAAAACGCTACAAAATTCCGGTGGGTAATAGCATTTGCACTGTTTTCGGAGCGATGATGTCACTGCCTGTTTAAACAGAAGAGTGGACAATATACAAATAACTTTAAATATTATGAATTCAGTGATTCCAGTCGTGCGTATAACGAAACGAAACGCAGACTATATAAATAACAATATGAACGTGACATTTTATCGAAAAACAAATAGAAACTTTATATCATCCAGTGTGCAAAACAATGTGCAGCCTGTACAAACGCCGATTTACAGATACCAAAATTATTAAAAGTCGGTACGGTTTCACAATATTTGCTCCAAACTGTAGCAAAAAGGCGATTGTAGCACCCTTTTTCTGTCCTCCCTGTAAACTGAACAATGTTAGCTCGCAATCTAGAAACTACAAATTTGATAATTTAACCCATTAATTCATGAATTGTTTTATGTTCTCCCTGTGCTTGTTTCAATTCGAACTTCAATTCAATTTCACAGTCGAAGTAACTCGTCCTCGTTTAAAGGCCCTGACAGAAGACGACTTGATGCGATTGTCATATTGTTTTGATTCAGATCAGACACCTTAACCCTTTCAACCCTAAATATCTCTTGTGGGTATTTGTTATTCGGTTGGGCTCTTCTATTACAGTGAATTTGAACCAGTCTACAGTTGCATTTATTTTTATATTACAACAAAAACATTGAATATATCAGACAGTATAGACCCAGATCAGAGGGCTCCAGTAGGAGCCCTCTGATCAGGGTCTATACTGTTTGCATATATAATCAGTAATCTCTACAGAGAGCTTTAGAGTTGAAAGGGTTAAAACAAAGTAAGTACAGTGGAGAATCTGTTATTCTTTCCCGTTTAAACGCAAACGTACGCAAACGCAAAGCACTCAAACGTAGAAAATAACAACTTTGGACAATTCTGATAATTCTTGTTTATCTTGGTGGCAAACAGTTTGGAGCCTGATCAGACGCCGGGTCACCCGGCGTCCGATCTGGCTCCAAACTTTTTGCACTGCAAATAATAGTTTTAGCGTAAACGCGTTTATTGGGAAGGAATAACAGATTCTCCACTGTATATCAATACCAACCACCAATCCTGCATGCACGTTGTGCCCTTTCATTGCACGTCTTGTTGAATTGGCTTCAATCTCTGTACCAAGAAATAACTGTGCTACTTTCTTTCCAAACATATCATTTTGTATACAACCCTTCCACTTCCAAGATTCGCTGTCTGGAGTTTAAAATGTATGTTTAAATCTATATTCGAGATCTTTATAAACAAAAGACAGAGGGAGCGAGGAAGAGCCACATATAAAGAGAGAGAGAGAAATGAGACAGTCAGACAGACAGTGACTTAGACATGGACAGATACATGTAGTAACAAAGAGAAGACAAGTGTCATATCAACTAAAATAATTTTTTAAATGCAATGAACTAAATTGATGCATCACTATACATTTCCATTGATATGGTAGACCACTCTCGACAAATACGACTTCTCAAGGGACGATTCACTGTAATTTATCTCCCCTGGTGAATGTGTAACTTTCTAAGGTTCTCTAGACAGCATTTGTACAAAAAGGCATGTATCCACTTAACACTGCAAATAACCAAATAAAATGTATCTGTGTCTCACAATAGTATAACTTCCTTTAACCATTTCGCTCTCAAAACCGCTTAAAAGCGCGTTTGCAAATAGTTTTTATCCTGCGTCTGATCAGGATCCAAACTGTTTCACTCTCGTTTTGAAATGTCTTCAGTCATACTGCCTTGTATTTAAATTTGAAAACGACATTGCAGACAACAAATTTGAAGCAGGCGACAATGACACGGTAAAGGGGTAAACGTCTCACGAAATTCAGTTTCTCAACGTCTGATCTCACTATAACTGTTTACACTGATTGAACATTATTGTTTTAGCAGAGACGCGATCTTTTAAAGAATAACGTCTTCCCCACTGTTACAATCATATAGAAAAGAATCTGATGAGTTTCCGTGAGTCTTTCCCAATAAACGCATATTTGCTACGGCATGTCCATTGCAATAGGTTTGGAGTCAGATCATACATCGGGTTGCCAAGCGGCTGATTAAGCTTCATACTGTTGGCCAATAAGAACAATTAATAAGAATGTTCTAAACAGTTGTCATTTTATAGAGTTCGTGCAGTGTGTTTGCGTTTCGCTTCGTTTAAACGATAAGGAATCTCGTCTTCTCCACTGTTCATGTACAGTGGATAATCTGTTATTCTTTCCCGTTTAAACGCAAACGTACGCAAACGCAAAACACTAAAACGTAGAAAAGTACAACTTTTGGACAATTCTGATAATTAATGTTTATCTTGGTGGCAAACAGTTTGGAGCCTGATCAGACGCCGGGTTACCCGGCGTCTGATCTGGCTCCAAACTGTTTGCAATAGAAATAATAGTTTTAGCGTAAACGCGTTTATTGGGAAAGAATAACGTTTTCCCCACTGTATGTGCAAACGGTTTTGATCCAGATCAGACACTGCCGTCTAATCCAGAAACAAATTGTTTGACACTCGTCTTTATGCAAGAGAGACTGTCATATAAATGGCATGCATGGCTCTAATACAGTAAACATATCTATTACTTAAAGTGAGTATAAAGGACGGTACTTAAGACATATGACAGCTTAAAGCAAAACAAATAAAGCAGAAAGTTCTATACATGCTTTCTGCTTGACTCTTTTTTTGCATTAAGCAACCATCTGCCTAAAACGCCGAAATGATTGTCTCATTCAATCCATTCATTGCCTTACCTCGAGTACAATAGTTATTGGCAAACAATTTTGATCCTGATCACACGCCGCGTCACGCGGCGTCTGATCAGGATCCAAACTGTTTCATATAGGCTAATACTCATTTCAACATTTGTTAATCAAGAATCGTAATAGATTCTATTTAAAAATTGTTTCAAATTGATGGCGTCATGATAGTTGATGGGTAAATGGTCGCAACTGTGTATACAGTGGAGAATCTGTTATTCTTTCCCTTTTAAACGCAAAACGTACGCAAACGCAAAGCACTAAAACGTAGAAAAGAACAACTTTTGGACAATTCTGATAATTCTTGTTTATCTTGATGGCAAACAGTTTGGAGCCTGATCAGACGCCGGGTTACCCGGCGTCTGATCTGGCTCCAAACTGTTTGCATTGGAAATAATAGTTTTAGCGTAAACGCGTTTATTGGGAAAGAATAACAGATTCTCCACTGTACATACATGTATGTGTACCTGTAACCCGATTCCCGACTGCTTGTAGTTCTTTGTAGGCTTCCGAGTCGCAGCCACAGATATCAATGTCGGGGTGTTTGCATTTCTTTATCACCTGATACATAATGCCAGCAGCCGTGATCGCCTGAATGTAAGCTGTCTCCTTTGTGGCTAATATATCAACATTGGTTCAATGGGATACGTGTGTGATAATAATGATAATAAGAATAATAATAATGTATGTTACAATAATAGTAGATCTAGATCTATTTATCGTGGATGGACCAGTTTTGATGCACTTAACGTTCAAACTGATCGTGGTAATTACAAATCATAAGAGTGTATGAAAACAATTATTCATAGCTTTGGCAAAAGATAGTTTTGAATAATTCCGTGACAATTTATATTCCATTTTTATCCGGGCCATTGTCATTTGATGACATATCCGTTTTGTCTAATAAATTCGGTACCTGTCTCAGATATTTCTATTTCGGTGCGGTTAGATTTTTACCCAACACAGATTCGATCAAAAGTATGTGATCGATAAAAGTATAGCAAGAGAATTCCACCTATATTCGTGAATACATGTATTTGAAATATGGTTTTTTTTCTCCCCTTTAAACGAATATAATTGGTTCCTCAGCCGTAATGCCTCTCTCCTATTTGAATAAGAAAACAACAGTAAATTTCAAGTCATTATGTTATTAACCGTGTAGGTATTTGTTCCAACTCAGCACGGTAAGGGCTTTGATGATTTAACGATAGAAACAATGATACATGTATACAACTTACCCTTCGATTCCAAAGTGTTTGACAGGAGGTGAAATAATTCTACTGGACAATTCCAGCGGTCCCACTTGAACTGGTTCTTGCACTCCTTCACGGCCATCTCTATACCCTCCAACACTGCCTGTCCAATAGGGAACTCCTGATATAAATAGGAAATACAGTTGAACCTCGTTATCTTGAACTCGCTCCAGTCGAGCATACCAATGTTTGAATGTCAATACAATATATCAGGGCTACAGATAAGGGGAGTATTTCAAAAGCTAAAATCTTATTTTTGCATTAAACCATATGGTGTCACTACTCATTAGAATCGCCTCGAAGAGGCGATTCTAATGAGTAGTAACACCATAGGATTTGGTTCGGTAGTAAGTGAGAAACTGTTGAATTTGCTCAGTTTACTCCTTCTTATCTGAAGCCCTGATATATAAATCAAAAGGCAGCCGAATTACTCGACATCTGATCTGTTTGCAAACTATTTGCAGTAAACACTAGTATTTAAAGTGCAAACACCGCCAACTTTTATCATCTATATAACCATTTCGTCGACAAGAAATCGTCTGATTAAATTTGCGTCTGCCGTTTTAGGCAAACTTAATTTTTTGTGAAGTTTTGAATTATTAGATATTGATATGAGTGCATAAAGTGACGCGGAGATTGATCTAGATCTAGAGTGTTTGCAGATTCGACTCAGCCACCTATGGGGGAGAAATGGTTAAATGGGGTCCTAATTCAGTCAAAAAATAAATCTAAAGTATCTAATTTATAAAACATCTAATAAGTGTTTCATTCCCTTTATAACAGTGCAGTGAAAACTACTCTGAGCAGATTTATTGGTAACCCTTTCATCGCCGTGACGTCATCTGCTTTGAAAAAACAGTAAGCTTTAATTTCTCAGATATAAGATTAACAAGATACAATATTTTCAAACATACATATTAGGTAAAGTGATTTCAGTAATGGTGTTATAAGTGTCAATGATCAGACACCGCGTTAAAACTGTTTGTAAATAATCATTGTACCCGTATTAAGGCAGTGAATTGGCTAAACGCAAGTACATGTACATGTATATGAGGAAAGAGGAGTAACACGTGCATGCATGTTTTGACCAACCATATGTTTTTGATCAGTTTCATTCTCAGCTTTATTAATCTGTGGCAGATGCTCCAACTTGTTGACACCTTTCGACTGTCTTGAAGCCTCCGACCTGTAAAGATTCGAATGTTAAATTTCGTCTTTTATAGAAAAATATAAAATTGGAGAACATCTATAATTATTTGATTCAAACATAAATAGTCAATGTTATGGATTACGTGTGAACTATTGGTACAGTGGAGAAAACGTTATTCTGTCCCAATATACGCGTTTACGGTTAAACTATTATTTCAATTGCAAATAGTTTGGAGCCTGATCAGACGCCGGGTAACTCGGCGTCTGATCAGGCTCCAAACTATTTGCAACTCAGATTTAAATGAATAGGCAGAATTATAAAAAAGTTGTCATTCTATAAATGATAATGCTTTGTGTTTGCGTTCGTTTGCGTTTAAACGGGACAAAATGTGTACATGAACTCACATTCACTGCCATTATGACGTAAAACCTATCTAACACAGTCGCTGCCATATGATCGTCTCCAGATATTGTTCGTATGTGTTTCTTACGGAATTTAGAAACAGTCATATGAGTGTCAACAGTTTGGATCCTGATCAGAAGTCGTATTAAGCGGCATCCGATCAGGATAAAAACTATTTGCAAAATTAGTGTTGTGGACCTTGGCGGTGAAATAGTCAATATGTCTCGTTTAAATATTTCAAATAGTAATTATGTTTCAAATGCAGTGTTTATGCTATTACATATATGCGTGTTTATTATGCTTGGATTACAATGTGTATATGTTGTATGTTGTATACATGTGTATATGTTATAGGTCTCCAGGTAAGGAGGAAACAAATAAACAAGTTAGAGATCAAAATTCTAAAGTTAAGAAAAAAATGCAAACACTTACAGTGGAGAATCTGTTATTCTTTCCCAATAAACGCGTTTACGCTAAAACTATTATTTGCAGTGCAAACAGTTTGGAGCCAGATCAGACGCCGGGTAACTGTTTGCCACCAAGATAAACAAAAATTATCAGAATTGTCCAAAAGTTGTTCTTATCTACGTTTTAGTGCTTTGCGTTTGCGTACGTTTGCGTTTAAACGGGAAAGAATAACAGATTCTCCACTTTATTCATAGAAGCCAGGCAGTAATATGTCACGGAGTGATTTAAATGACATTTTAAAATATCACATTGAACATGCAAATATAAATGAGCTGTGTCATAACAATACCTGCGTTATTGCGTTGCAACATTGTATAGATCAAAAGCCGTTGTCATCCCAGGCTCTGTATCCGAGTTTGGTCTACATTACCAAATACAGTATATTATATAGCTACATAAAGTGTTTTAGATGCATGTGCCTGTCAAACGGTGTAGATCAAGACCAGCCGCTGTGTCAAGACGCGGCGGCTGGCCTTGATATATACTATTTGCAATGTAATAAAAACATATTTCCTCATGACACGGCTCAAATAACAACATACGAAATATTAAAATTGCTGTCATAGTATCCGCTTTCATATTGCTTGATTTATTAACACATTTGTGCCCAGTGGATTCTTCCATGTTTATATACTCACCAAAATAAAGGGACAACAGTATAAAGTCATATACATTGTATCTTTTTCGAAAATGAAAACAATTTTCAAATTAAAACAGTGAATGTATTTTTAGGTCCTTTAGAATGAAAAAAGTCATTATGTGCAAAAACGGTCATGGTTGAATAAATTTAAGCGCATAGGTATCAAAAACCAGGTTTCCAACGTCCACTGAATTTTCGCACAATGTTGCTGCCTATTCTCCAATGATTTATTTTCGATATATCGAGTGCATATTTTTGTTTTAAAGCAAAAATAGATTGCGTATTGATTTAAAATTTGATAAATATTTATCAAAGACGCCATATGTGCGCTTTGCTATCTGCTAGATGATCAGAACCAACGTCACGTTGCGTCAGATTTTGACGTTAGCAAGAACGAGGTCAACAGGTTGTGGAAGTTGTACCTGGACACCAGGAAGGTAAATGGGAGACCATGTCAAGATCGTTTACGTGTCACACATGAAGTACAGGACAGACGTTGTCTCTTATGGCATGACGTCAACGGCTGGATCCCAGCGTTACGCTTAAAATCGTTTATAAACAGACGTATAGGTACAAGATCTCTGTTCAGATATTCGGGAACAGACTTCATGCTGCAAACCTATGTGGTAGAAGACCCATCGTGCGAACAGCCTTGACCCGACATCATCGAAGATGTCATCCAGTGTTTTGCCCCCAACGGTGCACTTTAAGCGTCTACGTTTGCGCAACGTATTGTGGACTGGTAAGTCAAATTTCAATTTGGATTTTAAAAAAGGGTGCAAACGATTGTAAAGACAGAGAAACGAACTTTTCGTGCACTGTTGTGTGGCAGTGCATGACAAATCCACGAAAAGAGCCAGGGCTCGTATGGGTGGGCATCTCCTGAAACGATTGCACGGACCTTTACGTCATAAAAAGCTGGGCTCTGACCAGTTTGGGGTACAGGAACGATTCTTAAGACGCTATTGAGCGCACTTACGCTGGAGTTTTGGATCTAGGCTTCACCCCGACAGACGACAATGCTCGCCCGTACCAAGCACGTATGGTGAACCAGTACTTGGAGCAGAATGACAAAGAGCGGACTGACTGGTCAGCAGGGGCACTAGACCTCAAACACATTGATAATGCATAGGACATGCAGCGACGCCGGATATCCGGCCAAGATCGGCACTTTAGGACTGTCCAGGAGCTTAAAGATATGCTTATTGAAGAATGACACAGAATACCCATGGCATACATGTACAACCGCAAGTTAATTATCAGCTTTCTCCGCAGTTGCCAGAAAGTCATTAATGCATTATTATGGACACACATGATACTAACTGTAATTTAAGAGAAGAACTTGTAAGATGGGTCTCTTGGTTTTGTTGTTTGTTACCCAACCCACCTAGTCTGGCACACTGACTTTGTAGGGTACATGTAGTTGTGTTTTAAGAAGATTTGTGATATCGTTTTCTTCTTTTCGAAAGAGAGAAGCACCTTACAATTAAAGCCAGAATGTAAGCCAAATGTATGTTTAAATCGCGCAATTTCTTATATAAGAACATTTTCTATGTATTAAAACTAAGCGAAATCCATTGTCAGGTGCCTGAAACATGCCCCCCTTTCTTTAAGAACCATACATAAATGTGTCGATTCCTTATCGAGATGGTTGGAAAAATAAGCTTTTTGTTTACAAAACAAATCTTCGTGTCGGCTTCCGAGAGTTTCCGCAAGGTCGAATAAGAGTCACGAGCAGAATAGTTCATAACCATTAAAAGGTAACGGTGGAGAAAACGTTATTCTTTCCCGTTTAAACGCAAACGAAACGCAAACGCATCGCAATAATACGCATAAATGGACAACCATTAGACAATTCTGACCACTCATGTTAGTCTGAGTGGCAAACAGTTTGGTGCGTGATCAGGCGCCGGGTTACCCGGCGTCTGATCTGCTCCAAACTGTTTGCAATTGAAATCATGGTTTTAGCGTTAACGCGTTTATTGGGAAAGAATAACATTTTCTACACTGTAAGCAAGGTAACATCGACTACATCGTCGTACACTTTCCTACTTGAGATAAGTATGGTTCCCGTGCAGCACGAGACCGCTGCGCTAACTTTACTGATATTTTATTCTCTACCAAATAAACGCATTCGTATACAAAACTATTATTTCCATTGCAAACATAGGGGTCTATAGCGCTTTCTAGTTTCTACACACTACATATATAATAACAAGACTGGACATTCGTACACCACAAGTATAAAAAAGTCTGTAACTCTATCAATTTACATGGTATACGCATAATTCGTTCGACTATTGAAAGCTAAGACATTTGTCTACTAATTTAATACACTCTTCTAAAAAATTCTTATGCATTTCGACAATTCCAAGAACGATTTTCTCCAAAGCTAACGTCTTTTTTGGATTCTCCCCTGACGCTCGTTCACCCGGGTCTCACTATATCACAGCGATAACCTGGTGATGTACAGTTCAAAACATGGCATGATTCAATAAAACGACCACAGTCTATCACTAACCTTCGGGTTTTAAGTCCTCAGCGTCAAAGTGTTGTTGTAAAATTAGCGATATTTCCGAGTTACTTTCACTTCGTCGAGGAGTAGCCATTTTGACTGAAGAGTTACAAGTGAGGTGGAACAAATTACCCCAAACCATGAAACATCTTTCAAACCACAAACCACCGAAATCCCTAAATTGGGGGTATTTTACTGCCACAACCCCCACTAGAACAATGACTGTTGTTTTTTGAGGGTGAAATATGTGCATATAATGCAAAATTATTAAGTTTCTACACTATTGTACCTATATAAAATAATTACTTGATATGGGAGATTTCAATTACCCCGCAATACTCGTAGACTGGAACACAATGATGGCAAATACCAATACATGTAGAGAAACTCTTGAGAGAACTAAAACCTGACAAATCACCCAGTCCAGACAATTTACAGCCAACGTTTCTCAAACAACTAAGTAAAGAACTGTCAACACACTTGATTTGATTTGTTATGATTTTACGTCGCTTTTAACAGTATTTCAGTCATATCGTGACGTCCAGCTAATTACAGGTGGAGGAAGACCCCAGAAGCCCTTTATGCACTGTTTCAGACACAAGTCGGCAACTGGGTAGAACCACCGACCTTCCGCAAGCCAGCTGGAAGGCTTCCCCACATGAAAAACCCTAACGACCCTACAGGGATTCGAACTCACAGCGGTGAGGATCTTAGTGATTTAAGTCAGTCAACACACTTGAGTACTTTATTCGAAGCATTGTTTATAAAGAAGTAATAATCAATGGAATATGATCAAACTGGCATGACGTCACTCATGGCATCCCGCAAGGATATGTGATTGGACTCCTCATGATCATAATATACATAAATGATCTTTCTGACAATGTTAAATCAACAATATACTTATTTGTAGACGACACAAAAATATTCAATATTATCAAAGCCCCAGAAGAAGAAACACTCCAAAATGACTTACACAAAATATCACAATGGACTAAAACTACAACCACAAAAGTGCAAAAATATGCATATTGGAAAGAAAAATCCAGATACAAATTTCTCATACGAGCTAATGGGTTTCACATTGGAACATACAGAAGAAGAATACAGAAGAAAATGACACAGGGGTAATAATAGATAACAAATTAAACTTTAATTAACACATTGCAGAAAAAGAAAAAAAACACACACACACACAAAAAACGTATGAGTGCAATAATTCGGCAAAATTTCTATCATCTTGATGAGAACATTCTCTAACCATTGTACGAAACCTTAGTCAGAATGCATTTTAAGAAAGAAGGAAACTTCAAGAAGTGCAAGGTTAGATATCAGAAAATACAGTTTTCGTATAAGAACAGCAAACATTTGGTACAGCTTAACAGAAGAGTTGGTAAATACAAAAACACTCAACTCATTCAAAAATAGATAAGATAACTACTGGAAAAACCAAGAAAGTAAATACAACTACATGTATAAGGCCACTATAAGAACCGAAATCTAAAACAAAAGTACTAAAGTACTACGTGCACAAAAAGAAAAGTCCAGCATAGAGGAACCTGAGCTGGAAATCAACGCTAAGTAACGCTAACTAAGTATAAGGTTATATTCGGGATGATCGCCAAAATTAGTTTGGAGTCAGACAACAATTTAGCACGGAAATGTGTCATTTCCTGGAAACCAAAAATCAGTTTACTCCTCTATGACGCTTAAAAAGATTTTAATGACACGAAACTGGAACTGTCAATGTCTAAATCTTTAAAACCTTACCTTCATAACACACTTTATATGCCAATCCCCTTCCCCGTCCAAAGTGTTCAGCATCGGCCGAAGTTATTCCACTACAAACCACTATGATGTTCACATCTCGACAAAAACAAACCCTTCAGACCTCTTGACTTATGTTTATCAAGCACCACACACTAAAACATTAATGACTTTCTTCACCACAGGGACCCGACACGATTGAGTTTTGAGAGAAAAAAATGTCAGAAGGTATATATAGAGACAAGGGATACAACTGATCGTCAGTATACATGTATTCTCACTCTACCTCTTCAAAACCAGGCATTTCATGAATATTAATTGATGAAACGACACCCTTTTTGCATTTCTGTCTAGCTAATATAATGCCCTTCCATAAAAACATAACACATGCAACTTGAGCTGTAACTGTGTCTACTCAATGAAATCACCGATTTTCGGAAAACGGGACATGTGTTCGTTCACAGCCGACACAGCATTGACCACTACTGTACGCTTGTTTAGGTGGTAATATCGAGCATGACAGTCATCAAGTTCCATATATATACACGTTTTAGACCACAGGGATCCAACATGATTGATTGTTGAGAGAAAACAAATTCAGAAGGTATATATAGAGACTCTAAAGACTATATATACCTTATAACAATTTTTTCTCAAAGTCAATCGTGTCGGGTCCCTGTAATGTAAACATGCGAATTTATTGTTGGAACGGCACTGACTTGAGATGAAATCAGCTTTGATCGGTGACAAAAATGTATATATGGAACTGTAAGACTGTCATGTTCGATATTACCGCCTAATTAAGCGTACAGAAGTGGTCAATGCTGTGTCGGCTGTGAACGAACACCTGTCCCGTTTTCCGAGAATCGGTGATTCTAGTGACTAAACGCAGTTACTGTTGAAAATGCATGTTTACAGATGACTTTATGTTATGTTTTTATGGAAGGGTATTATATTAGCTAGACAGAAATGCAAAAAGGGTGTCGTTTCATCAATTAATATTCATGAAATGTCCGGTTTTGTCGAGATAGGGTGAGAATAAACTGATGATCAGTTGTACCCCTTGTCTCTATATATACCTTCTGACAATTTTTTTCTCTCAACAATCAATCGTGTCGGGTCCCTGTGTTCTTCACCGGTAACACTTTGACAGTCTTTAAAACGCAGCGGTATGCTTCTGTCCATATGGGGCTGAATTTGACTATTTTCGTTGCATCCATCAACGGGAAAAGGTATGCGGGTATAGTTTTATGCCCCTTGCAAAATGTCTTCCTGCATTCTGTTTTTACCCTTCCAAGTTATCGAGCAGCTCAGTGTCTGATCTGGATCCAAGTTAGTTGTACGTTAAAGACTAATGTCAGTTCAGTTGAAAAAAGCAGTACAGTGTACATGAAACTGCATGCGGGGAATGAGGGAATTTGTATGATTGTTAATCCTTTAAGTATTTCGCCTCTGACGGCGTATAAAATAATAATTTGCTTCCAGATCAGATGCTGAAAAACTCTGCTTCTGAATTAGAATGAAAGCTGTTATGAAGGTAAGGTTTTAAAATTTTCGAAAGCGAAAGAGTTGGAGGACTAACACACATGGCAAGGTGAACAGACGTTGCTAGGATGAAGTGTATGGTTAGCAACAGGGATACCTCCCACAAGAAAAATAAATTACAAAACCGAAATTCATTTTGGTGATCACCCCGATTATGACCTTATATAGCTACAACAGTCTTTTAATATGCATACTTTTGCACTTTGGTGGGTGTAGTTTTAGTAGTTATTTATGTCCAATATGATATTTTTTGTAGGTCATTTTGTAGTGTTTCTTTGTCTTCTGGGGATTTGATGATATTGAATATTTTGTGTCGCCTGCAAATAAGTATATTATGAACATGAGGGGTCCAATCACATATCCTTGTGGAATTCCTGAAGGGACTTTATGCCAGTTTGACACGATTCCATTGATTGTTACTGTTTGTGTCCCCCAGGATAAAAACTATCTTGTCAATTCAACCATATTTTTTCCAATTCCATACGACTCTAACTTACTTATTAGTCTATTGTGGGACACTGTGTCGAAGGTCTTTTGGAAATTCATGTATACACAGTCAATTACGTCTCCAGTGTTGATTGCTTCTGTCCCTTTGTCCATAACATTTAACAGTTAGAGCGCCGTGGATCTCCCAGCCATTAAACCCTACTGCTTGCCCGTGAAATGATCTGATTACTGCAATGTTCTCTATGATGAGTTTTCTGACTATTTTCTCCATTACTTTGTAAATGACCGATGTGAGACTGACTGGTCTGTAGTTTCCTGGATTGATTTTGTCTCCTTTTTATAAATTGCACTGGATTTGGGTTTTTTTCTAATCAATAGGGATGTCCTTCTTTATTATGGATTCTTTGAAAATGATATTCAATGGTATTGACAGTTCTTTGACAGTTCTTTGCTTAGTGCTTTGAGAAATGTTGGGTGTAAATTGTCTGCACCGGTTGATTTGTCAAGAGTTTCTCTACATGCATTGGTGATATTTCAATTTCTGTCCATGGTGTCTTTGTGTCTCTATTTGGCAATTTGGGTATTTCACCAGGTGCTTCCTTTTATAAAAACACTACTAAAGAGAAATCGGCGAAGATGTTCGCCTTTTCCCCCTATTCATTAGACTAATTATTTTCATATCTCTTTCTAGTTTGTCTGACAAGTTTTGTGACTTTATTCCGTGCTCTGTTATATAGTTTCCTGTCTTTCTCTCTTTTGTTCGGATGAAGCGTCTTTAAAGAGTGTTTTTCATTTTGATCATCTAGCTAGGGTGTCTTTTTCCAGTGGCATGGTATTTGTTTTTTGTTATTCTTAATTTTGATCAGTGGTGGATATTCATTTTGTTGGGTTTGTAGTAGGTTTCTCTCGGTTTTTGTTTTGTTTGTGTACAGCAGATGAAGTCAAAAAGAATTACACAGTGGTCACTCTTTCCCAGGGGACTCTGGTATTCAGTATTTTGCTATGTTGTTTGCATCTTCAGTTAGAATAAGTACACACATGTTGGGAGTGTCTGTTCCCCTCCATCTGGTTAGTCTGTCTACTATTTGGAATAGACGGTTTTTTTTAATACAGTCATCAAACTTGTTTCCCTCAGATTTTTTCGCGGTATTGCGGGGTAATTAAAATCTCCCATTATCAAGTAATTATCTTATATATGTTACAGGGTAGATTTATGTAGTAACCTTTATGTTCACAGTCAATCATAGTTCATCCAGTTTCATTCGTTTGTCATATCAAACCCCATACAATTCATTTTTCATCATCATTTGTCATCCTTATCAGTCATGCGCAGCTCCTAATATCATTCCTACTTTCACTTTAACTGTCACTAACCAACCTTTAACCTTAGGCTTCTTCCCATCATGCTTACGCATGCGCGGTGCACTGTTAATAAAGGTTTCATGGCGAGAGCCACGTTTCTGTTCTGAGTTAAACCTAAGAGTTTACTTACGCCACCCTTCGCCTATTTTCAGGTTAGTTTGTTGTAATTGATTGTTCTTACGATATTAGGTGATGTTTATGTTATGACTTTGTATGACAACCTTTCATTCCATATATTTGTATTGTTTTTCATGCTGCGTCTTAGGACGGCATGGCACTGTTAATAAAGGTTTCATGGCGAGAGCCACGTTTCTGTTCTGAGTTAAACCTAAGAGTTTACTTACGCCACCCTTCGCCTATTTTCAGGCAACTCGTATTATCAAGAGAACCCCGACGGGAGAGCCCGTTACATATAGGTACAATAGTGTAGAAACTTAATAATTTTGCATTATATGCACATATTTCACCTTCAAAAACAACAGTTATTGTTCTAGTGGGGTTGCGGCAGTAAAGTATCCCCAATGTAGGGTTTTCTGTGGTTTGTGGTTTGTAGGGGTTTTATCGTTTGGGGTAATTTGTTCCACCTCACTTGAAACTCTTCAGTCAAAATGGCTACTCCTCGACGAAGTGAAAGTAACTCGGAAATATCGCTAATTTTACAACAACACTTTGACGCTGAGGACTTAAAACCCGAAGGTTAGTGATAGACTGTAGTCGTTTTATTGAATCATGCTATGTTTTGAACTGTACATCACCAGGTTATCGCTGTGATATAGTGAGACCCGGATGAACGAGCGTCAGGGGAGAATCCAAAAAAGACGTCAGCTTTGGAGAAAATCGTTCTTGGAATTGTCGAAATGCATAAGAAATTTTTAGAAGAGTGTATTAAATAAGTAGACAAATGTCTTAGCTTTCAATAGTCGAACGAACTATGCGTATACCATGTAAATTGATAGAGTTACAGACTTTTTTATACTTGTGGTGTACGAGTGTCCAGTCAGAGAGTTGCGCCCCTTGTTATTATATATGTAGTGTGTAGAAACTAGAAAGCGCTATAGACCCCTATGATTGCAAACAGATTGGAGCCAGGTCAGACGCCGGGTAACCCGGCGTTTGATAAGGCTCCAACCTATTTGCTACTCATATTAAAAAATAATAGTTAAAACTTCTAAAAGTAAATTTCCACAGTTACGTACATTGCGTTTGCGTTTAAACGGGAAAGAAAATGCATTCTCTACTGTATACTGCGCACAATAAACACAGCTATCAATGGTTGTATTCGAATCATCGAGTTTGCTGTCAACGAAAAGTGGGTGGAGCAAACGCGCGAAGATTTACTGATGTCAACGATTTTGGCCCGACTCGAATAGAAATTGTAGTCAACGAAAACTTTGTACTTCCGGACGAATGGAAATGAATCACCCGTTAAAACAGTCGTAATGCTCCAATTTTTTATATACGCATATAATGCCATGTGATCTGGATCCATTCGATTAATTGAGAGGGTCTTCATGTTTGTTTTATCTAGTGGCACAAATCACGTGGTATAAACGTGGTCACGTGACTAAATCAACGCTCGATTTCAGGGTTTGACAACATTTTGTCAACGGAAAACATCAAGTAGTGATTCGAATAGAACTTGTTGACAACTATTCCAACTAACGCGATAGTTGTTCTGATTCGAATACGAACAATGTTTCTTGCTGGATGTAGGGAGTACTCATCCCTTTTAAAGTTTTAGAATGTTCCAATCTAACAATAACTCCGACAGGTCATAAGAAAACATCTTTACCGGGCACAAGCCGAACGAACTCGGAAAATCTCCGTCGTTGATCGGATGTCAACAAACCGATTTAAAAGTCGACCTTTTTCCATCAAATTCATGTGTTTGTCAGATTTATTGCCTCCATAATCATCGCGGATTACTTCTTTTTATATGTTTAGATTACGTATCTGCCTGAATATTCAGGTTTAAAAAATGCGCTATTCTGGCTTACATACTGCCTTTAAGTAAACACTGGGAAGACTGGGAACATAAGTGGCAAATGAGCTTCCACCCAGAAAAGTGCACTGTGTTGAGGATTTCAACTAACAAGCGACATCGTCTTGACACCAACTACTTCCTCCACGGCCAACGTCTTCAAGTAGTGGACAACGCCAAATACCTCGGAGTGACTCTCAGTGATGAGTGATGACCTTCAATGGGAAAAGCACACGCAAGCCACTGCAGCGAAAGCGTCAAGATCACTGGGTTTCCTCCGGCGGAACTTGAGAGATTGCAGCAGGGAAGTCAGGGAGACAACGTACAAGACGATGGTACGTCCAACTTTGGAATATGCCGCTTCAGCATGGGACCCTTATAAGGCCGATGACGTCAACAGACTTGACAAAGTCCAACGCAGAGCAGCTCGTTTCGCCTGCAATAACTACAAAGACAGAACCCCAGGATGTGTAACAGCTATGGTCAACATACTCGGCTGGGAACAACTTCAAGACCGCCGCAAGATCCAGCGCTTAACCATGCTATTCAAGATCATCCATAACCTGGTGGACATCCCTGGGGCATCTACTATTGTCAAGACAAACGACCATCGTACAAGGGGATCTCAGCGCATTTACCAACCATTCATCAAAGTCACCTGCTTCAAACAATCATTCTTCCCGAGGACAATCCAAGACTGGAACAAATTACCAGCCAGTACCACCGACATACTCGACATTGAGGACTTCAAGACTGCTCTCCACATTGCGATAGCAGCCTCTCCTCTGTCCTCAGCGTAGACAGCGACCGGATGTAAATAGTTTTAACTGTATATTCTACACCAGATTCTTTTAACTGTAAATAAGCCTGGGAGAGGTGACTGTCTTGCCCCCCAACCAAATAGGACAAAGTACATTCCAGTATTGGATTCCTGTCCTTATAACGGAAGAAGAAGAAGAAGAAGACATGATACTGTTAAAAATTTTATGAATAAACTTACGTTTATTTATTTCCTTTACCCTATATATTTGCCCGTTTTCTTGTTTTGTTGAGTATAATTGTACTGGATTAGTCCATTTTTTAACAAAGGGATGCCTGGTCAAAACATTTAATTTTCATTTTGTTTTATATTGAAATTCCAATCAGCAAACAGTGAATACTCTGATCAGAGCCCGCATAAAGCGGCGTCTAATCAGAGTCTACACTGTTTGCCTATGTCCCATATATGGGATCGTGGGCATAAATGGGTTAAATTTAAGTAACTATGAAATCAAAATGCGAGTGTCAAATAGTTTAGATCTTGGTCACAGACTAGGGTTCTTTGTGGCTGATCAGATTCCAAACTGTTTTGAGGATTGGATACATTATTAGCAGTAATTACTTACCGTCCTTCACATATCAAACTGCCTGTTATAACGAGAAAAGTCAAGAACGTTAACTTCCGTTGAGTATCCACTACCATGATTTATAATTTCTAACAGTCTGCATTCACAAGGCAGTAAGTCAGAAATGATTCACTACACAACTGTCCTAGTGACAGCAAAGATCTTATTCAGTAGAGACGACCTTATTTTTCCCGTTTAAACGAAGCGAAACGCGAATCTTAAAACATGGCAATTTCAAGAAATATATGTTCCGGCGTTTGATCTGGCTATAAAATTATTTCACTTGGTATAAGACTTTTAATGTAAACGCGTTTATTGGGAAAGAGTAATGTATTCTCTACAGTATGTATAAAGATAGCATTAGCACAAAAGGGTGTTTGAAAATTCCCCTTAGCCCTTTCATGATCAAAGTTATCGTGAGGTGTTTACCCCTTCACCGCCATATTGTCTTTTACTTCAATATTGTTGTCTTCCATATGATTTCAAAGTTAGATAAAAGGCAGTATAACTGACGTTATTTAAACATTGCATTACGCGACATCTGATCTGGATAAAAACTGTTTGCAAATGCGATTTATGACGTCATTGAGAGTGAAAGGGTTACTACATTTATTGGTCCTGTTACATGTACAATGTATATACGCTTATTAAGCAACGTTGCTGCAACCTTAAGGAAGTGCTTAACAGAATTTATCTTTTGCACGCTTAGTTCATGGAACTGTGGTTTGTAACCATCATAAGAGTTATATATCTGTATTTTATTAAAGAAAATACCATCAGAGTTTCAAACATTTTGATACGGTTGAGACGCCGAATTAAGGGTCGTTTGCATTTGGATCCAGTCTAATTACAACAGCTGTCACAAATATTCCCGTAGATTAGACGAATTATTCCTGTCAATTAGTCGAAAACTGAAGTGGTCAATATGCTGTCGAGGGTTTTCTCTTATAATTACCCTATTTCATTAAATCGACCAAAACAAGTACTGACGCAACGCAATGAAAATGGAACATTAAACAACCCTATCTTTTCAAAGCATTCACCAATACAAACATATTTGTGTTCGGCACCAACCAAATAGATCACGAAGAAGCAGTCGTTTATATTGGCGGTACGTTACTGCAGGGTAAAATGCAGAAAATCCGTATTGTTTCCGTTTAATCGAAACGAAACATACAGACAATACAGTTAAATGTAGAAACTTATTTTAAATCTGAGTGGAAAACAATTCCAAACTGATCAGACACCGGTTTACCCGGCGTCGTATTTGGCTTCTAACTGTTAACTGTGGCTATGAGATTTTTAGCATGTTAACTCATTCATTGGGAAAGAATAAACTATTCTGTGTAGTATTTACTCAAGAGCAATCACGAACTTTTAGGCAGATGCTTAAAAAATCATATTAACTCATTGAGCCCTAGTGACGCATATATGTGTCCTTTTCCAAAAGTGTACTTGTGAAGAGTAGACTTGTCCTATGCAAACGGTAAAGTCCCTGATCAGAGGGCTCCTGCAGGAGCGCTCTGATAATTGTCTTCACTGTTTGTCATTTTGTAAAATATTATATAAAAAAAAAACAACTTAATAGTTGAAAATGGACCAGTCTTTATTGGAAACTGAATTTTTCCATTGGAAATTTCAGGGGATAATGAGTTAAACTGCAATACTTCTTGACCAATTATAGACGCTAATGAGGCAATGTTGCCTTGACCTTTACGAAAGTGCTCAAAATAATTTACCTTTTGTTTGCTGTTCATGTAGTTGTCGTTCGCAACATGTATCTTCTTCAACAATGCTATGAGTAGTTTATTATGCATGTCATTTAATCCTTTAGTCTGATCTTAGTTTTGAAGACGGGAGATCACTTAAAGCAGGTTGAAAGTAAAGCAGAATACGTCATCAGCATGCTTTACTTTCTGCCTGTTTTAAGCTTCCATTTAGTAGGAAATGGAAAATATTTTATTATATATATTCATAACTGTATAAAGGGGAACTATATGGAATGAATTAAATGGGTAAAAAGGCATACTTATGGGGTAATTGGTTAAGAACATACCATCTGAGTTTCATCCTTTTTGATCCGGTTAAAACACTTAATTAAGCGTCATTTGCATCATCTGGATCCAATCTGATTACAATAGTTGTCAAAGTTCTCTTACAGAGTAGACAATTTATTCCTGTCAATAAGTTAAAAACGGCAGTGGTCAATATGTTTTGGAGTGTTTTCGCCTATGATTGCCCTATTTTATGGAATTGACTAAAACAAGCACTGACGAAACGTGATGATAGTGGAACATTTCACAAGACCGTCTTTCAAATGCATTCACCACACTAACACAATTAGATATACAGTGGAGAATCTGTTATTCTTTCCCGTTTAAACGCAAACGTACGCAAACGCAAAGCACTAAAACGTAGAAAAGAACAACTTTTGGACAATTCTGATAATTCTTGTTTATCTTGGTGGCAAAAAGTGTGAAGCCTGATCAGACGCCGGGTTACCCGGCGTCTGATCTGGCTCCAAACTGTTTGTACTGCAAATAATAGTTTTAGCGTAAACGCGTTTATTGGGAAAGAATAACAGATTCTCCACTGTAGCTGATTTGTACTTCGGGCAATGGAAGAAATGATTAACCTTTCCACCGCCTGAGTCGCATAATGTCAACTTTGCAAACATTTTGGATCTTGATCAGACGCCGCGTTTCGTGGCGTCTGATCAGGTTCGAAACTGTTTGACACTCGAATCGATATTTCAAACTACTTTCCAGGGATACTATATTTAAGAAGTACATGTAGGCATACTCTGTACTCTACCGTTGTTAATCGGCTAATTTACAACGGTTGGTCGTTGTGATGCACAGGAATTGACCACTCAGGCCTACGTGGCCAATTCCTGCGCATCACAACTCCCAACCTTTGTTAATTAGCCGATCAACAACGATAGAACATAGATTTTTGATTCTGACATTACAGCAAAGGGTCTAACCGGGTCTACACTCGTTTCTATGTAGAAATAAAGGACTATTTTCACAACGAATATCTACATGTATATCTACATGAAGTAGGGACGCCCTTTTTAGACTGTTCAATTCTACCCATTCTCCTAAAATCCTACCTAATAATTGAGCATGTTTTTAGCTTTGTTCTGCACAAAGGTGACCACTCAAGGCAGATTGAAAGTAAATCAGAATTTCCCTTAAGGTGAATTTTGCTCTAATTTCTGCCTTCTTTGATCTACTATCTGCTAGGTAATACTACGCCACATGCCACACGCCACTGTGTTTTAACGTAGGGCGGGCAAGGGAAGAGCCTGCATAACATACTATTTTCAAAGGGTGATATATTATACTAGATATATCACGGTAAATTTGTTCTTTGTTTATAGAGACGAATTTACGTGTCGTGTTAGAATAGGTTAATATACTGTCCCTGGTAGAACTTATCCATATTTCAAAGTTGTTACATAACGTATGTATGTTTTAACTTTGAGATACTGGTATGTTTGAATTAGGAAAGTTCTATTTATCGAAATTCAACCACATGAAAAAAAGCAGGCAAGTTTGACTGAAGCAGTTCAAATGTAAAACAATACGTAATAGCTCATTATTTTCTATAAACAAGTCTAAGTAAATCCCTACATAAAACGATTTAGAAAGAGTTGGTGATTTGTTTTTGTAAAGAGGATTCTTCTTTAAAGTAGTGTAAAGCAGAAAGTGTCCATTGGGACTGTCTTCTTTACCTCTAACAAGCTTTAGTGAAAGTTTTAACCCATGCATTGCCTTACACCGAGTACAATGGTAATTTGCAAACAGTTTGTATCCTGATCAGACACCGGGAAAAAAATAATGAAATGAGTGTCAAACAGTTTTGAAATTGACCAGACACATACACAGTTTGTACATAGATAACATTTGATCACGGTTACACATTTTGTAGGTGGTGATGAATGAGCAGTAAAGAAATGGATGTTCACCCCATTATTGTTTATGGATTCATCTTTGGTTTTTTTCAAAACTGAGCTATTGTTGGTTTTGTGCTTAAAATTGAACAAGATGTGTTTGTGAAACGCTATGCCTCTGATATGACCACGATATCTAAATTGCATTGACCTTTTGTCTAAAATGACCTATTTGTACTAAGCTTAACAGCTTGACTTAAGTACACATGCCAAAATGAAGTCTCTATCATATATAAGTAGTATAGTAAACTGTTTAAAATACCTATTTTGACGTTGAGCCCCCCCCCCCCCCCCCCACACACACACACCTTCCCCACCTTCTGAACTAAGAGTTCAATGACTCCCTACTAGCCTATGAACCTCTTCTAATGTAAAGTTCAACCACCTAGCGGATGACAGACATCCTCGCAGACTTCCAGCATTCATGGTTCAAATCGAGATATGGCAAAAGTTGACCTGTATGGACCCTCCTCAGTACACTAAGATAGTATGCGACAGTTTTGGCCGCACTAGCAGGCTTCCAGGATTCTGGTGCCAATCGAGTTTAGCTTAGTTCCGAACCGTACCTAACCATGTATATTGAAACTGTCTGCGAGGGTCTCCGGCACTCTGAAAGACTTCCAGGATCCCGATCCGGTGCCAATCGAGTTATTCGCAGTTCTGTGCCCATTGGGACCATCCCGAGATCATACAAACGGTCTGCGACAGTCTCCGACACCCTTACAGACTTCCAGGAGTCTTAGTGCCAGTCGACGTAAGCTTGTGTCAATCTCTATAGAGTTTGCCTCCTCTTTCACTCCTCCGTTCCTCCTCTTAACTCCTACGAGCCTCAATCTCACTCCTCAGAGCCTCCACAGAACCTCCACCCACTCACAAAGGCCTCTTCAAAAGCCTTGCAGACCGTCGGTATAAATTCGAGAGGGTATACAGGGGTGGCCACAACCTTAAGCCGACTGGCACCGAGACTCCTGAAAGTCTGCGATGGTGTCGGAAACTGTCACAGACCGTTTTGATGAACTCGGGGAGGTCCCAGCCCGGAACTACGCACAACTCGATTGGCATAGGGGTCCTTGAAGTATGCGAGGGTGCCGGAGACTCTCGTAAACAAGTTCAATAGACTCGGTGGTCCCGTGGGTCCGGAACTAACCAAAACTCGACTGGCCAATGTCGCAGACTGTCTTAATATACTCGGGAAGGTCCCTAGAGGTCAACTTCGGTCATAACTCGATTAGCATCGGAATCCTGAAAGTATGCTAGTGCGCATGAAATTGTCGCACACCGTCTTAATATACTCGGAAGGGTCCCTAAAGGTCAAATTTTGCCATATTTCGATTGGAACCGGGAATGCTGGAAGTCTGCGAGGGTGCCGGTCATCCGCTGGGCGGTTGAACTTTAGGTTGGAAGGGGAATATGGAACTCCTGCTAGGTTAGAAGCGGGGGCTCATTGAACTCCCATGTCAGAAGGGGGAGCTTCAACGTCGAAATGGTAATGTTTACATACAGTTTCGATCCAGATGAGACACCGCCTAAAGCGGCGTCTCATCAGGATCAAATCTGTTTGACACTCTGGTCAGGTTTTGAAATTTTTTTTAGTAAATTTTATTTCTGAACGACAGCAGACGACAATTTTAGCAGACGAAACAATTGCCTAACATTCAAAACATTCAACATGTTCACTGTCTTTGATTCAACGCGCTAATATTTGCAAAATAGTAGATCCAGATCAGAAATCGAGTTATTTGGTATCGGATCAAAGTCGTTTCACATTGACTACGATGCTTCTCAAGAATCGAATTAAATAAGTTATTGAGAAATTAAAGCATACGACAACCACTAAACAGATGAAATAAACTGATAGAAAGTAGGTTAATGTGGTAACCAGTATTTTGGACTGCGTTAGTCCTCAGAGTTGAAAAAGTTAAATGTATCGCCTATCGGCCATGACTTCACTATTTGGATCCAAATCAGTCATCACATAAGGTGAAGTCTAATCTAGATCCAAACTGGTTGCTTATTCATTTTACAGTGGAGAATATGTTATTCTTTTCCGTTTAAACGCAAATGTACGCAAACGCAAAGCACTAAAACGTAGAAAAGAACAACTTTTGGACAATTCTGATAATTCATGTTTATCTTGGTGGCAAACAGTTTGGAGCCTGATCAGACGCCGGGTTACCCGGCGTCTGATCTGGCTCCAAACTGTTTGCACTGCAAATAATAGTTATAGCGTAAACGCGTTTATTGGGAAAGAATAACACATTCTCCACTGTACGTTTCATTATTAAAACTGTACTAAATATGCGATTGCCAAAATTTGTAGACGACAATTTCAAAACAGACTATATTTTGTCGGTAGGAGCGGGGTTAATTGAAACATATTGGCTAATGGATGGTCTTCAATAAGTACAAGTACTTGATTTGTGGTTATTACATCTGCCTTAATTGGACCTTTGTAATACAATATCAGCTCTAATAGTAAATGAACTTTACTCACTTTAGGCCCCACTGTTGACGACACAATATTGTAAGATTGTCGACCTGTATGTTATCTTGCCACTGGGCATGCATCGAGATACTTTGGTACATGTCTTTAAAGCATTCAAGTTGAGTCTGAGATCAAACTCAGGCTTTTAATTGGTCAGATTTTAGCAGACAGCTCAGATACGTACAAGTAAAAGCTTCAGAACGATCTCAGACTCAACTCAGAGACTTTATTAGCATAGAATCGGATGTCTAACCAAGTCCATTACGTATTCCACTAGACATCTGGATCAACTTTTATAAAGTGTTTGAGTTCAGTCTGAGATCGTTATCAAGTATTTGATTGGTCAGATTTGCACAAAATCAGACTCATCTTTGTTGGAAAATATAGTAAGCTCTGAGTTAGACGGTCAAATAAAGTATGATAAATTGACAGGTCTATATAAAGATAGAGGATTCGATGCCGAACAGCAGTAAAGCAGAAAGCCTCGTGTTTCTTTTCTTTTCTTTTGCCCTGTAAAACGCATGTATGCCTGTGCAAATCCCTATTCCTTACAGTGGAGAATCTGTTATTCTTTCCCAATAAACGCGTTTACACTAAAACTATTATTTGCAGTGCAAACAGCTTGAAAACTCTGTTGAAAACTAAGATAAACAAGAATTATCAGAATTGTTCAAAAGTTGTTCTTTTCTACGTTTTAGTGTTTTGCGTTTGCGTACGTTTGCGTTTAAACGGGAAAGAATAACAGCTTCTCCACTGTATCACTGAATTGTCGCTTGACACGCGCTTTACTGTATTTCCTGTTACTTTTTTATTGTAAAGTCTGGCTGTTGTATGCAACCTCTCCAGCGAACTCTTATTTATATAGGAAGATTCCATTTAACCTTCACTCTAAGGTAAGCTATAGTCAATTTCTTTATTAACTGAAACCTTTATTTAAAAATCCAGTTTCAAATTAGACCTAGTACATTTTATACATTTAATGGTTGCTTCTACAATAATTTGCTAACACAACAATAATGGCAGACCCTGATCAGATGGCTCTTTTATGAGCCCTCTGATCTCGGTCTTTAGCATTTGCACAGCACAAGTGTTTTATTTGCATGTACAGTGGATAATCTGTTATTCTTTCCCGTTTAAACGCAAACGTACGCAAACGCAAAGCACTAAAACGTAGAAAAGAACAACTTTTGGACAATTCTGATAATTCTTGTTTATCTTGGTGGCAAACAGTTTGGAGCCTGATCAGACGCCGGGTAACCCGGCGTCTGATCTGGCTCCAAACTGTTTGCACTGCAAATAATGCAAATAATAGTTTTAGCGTAAACGCGTTTATTGGGAAAGAATAACAGATTCTCCACTGTACTCGTGAATGTTAGAAGACGTTAATATAATGTAGACAATTAAAGTCTCTTGAAATGTAAACGTTTTACCCTAACCAGATGGCAAACAACTTTGAGTCTGGTCAGACGCCAGGATATCCAACGTCTTACCTTTGCCCCAAAGTGTTTGCAATGGACTAAATTGGTGTAGCACGAACGCGTTTATTTGGAAAATGATACAGATAGAGGCTAACTGTAATTTGAGGGAAAGATCGAACTTTGATTCATTGAGTGAATATAAGACGTTAGAGTTGATGGATGGATAGATGAGCTAGGTTTTAAGGCACTGCGACACAAACTAGATCATAAAGCGCTGATGAATGATGAGGGATGATCATATGAGATAATAGTGATTTCAGGAAGATGATTTTGGCTACTCTCATTCTCATGTTTTCAAACAACTGTTTGAACAAAACTGTTTGTCAATGAAAAGCAAAATGTCAATATTTCACCCGTGTCTTCGGATACTTTTTTGTGACAGATTGACGTACCATGATCCCACTGATTCATTGATTTTTTAACACCATCGGTATTCCGTCATTACTACCGATTTAGGATTCGTTGTCTTCCGTTAAGGGGTTCTCGTCAAACCAGACTGTCGGAAATATACGATAACACACGATTGGCTACGGTTTCTGGGGAGCCCTTCGGGAACACTCATAGTTGAAGCAACCGTTGGTTAATCGCGTGACAATTAACCCACTGTTTGAAACAGTGAGAATATCATGTGATAATCTCCTATTATTTCCCAATAAACCATCAAAAAACATGAAATAGAACACTTTATTCTTTCCGGTTTTAAGGAAACTTAAACCAGGCAAATGCAAAAAAGTGTAAAGAATGGGAACATTTTGAAAATATTAAGAATACGTTTTAGCCTGATGAGATGCGTCTGATGTGGCTCTAAAAGGTGGACATAACATGGTGTACATCAGAATCCCCTGCAAAGATTATATGCAATTGGTTTTCACCAAGATCATAGCATTACCATTGCTATGTTTTCTCAATAATCATATCGAGATTACGCCTTGTATGGTTTAATGTAATATACAGTCAAAAAAGGCATTTGCTTATCTTTATTGAAAATGCGTGCTACAGTGGAGAATCTGTTATTCTTTCCCGTTTAAACGCAAACGTACGCAAACGCAAAGCACTAAAACGTAGAAAAGAACAACTTTTGGACAATTCTAATAATTCTTGTTTATCTTGGTGGCAAACAGTTTGGAGCCTGATCAGACGCCGGGTTACCCGGCGTCTGATCTGGCTCCAAACTGTTTGCACTGAAAATAATAATTTTAGAGTAAAGGCGTTTATTGGGAAAGAATAACGTTTTCTCCACTGTAGGTAAACTTCCATATTGCAATACCACTCTACATGATTATGATATCATACCAATGATGAACATAGGTTTTGAAATATCGAGAAAAGTACAAATTATTTACAGAAATAGCGCCAGACTTTTTTCTGACATTGCCGACAGTTCACAGTACAGCACCACTGGAAGGTACAATCACAGTCATGTGTCTCTTGTTCCATGACTGGATGCTGGCTAACGTTGCCACAGCAAAGTATCACACAGTCATGATGTTCATGCTCAGACATTTCAAAATTTGTTTCCTCTTCTTTGGCCCTTTTGCATTTTCTTCCGCTAACTCCTTGATAACCAGTCACATTGTCTGGTTCACAATAATTTGACGAATACTCGGAGTAAGCAAGATCGTGTTTTGAGATGTACTCAAAATTACGTTTAGGGACCTTTTGGCTTGTGCGGAGGGTATAATCATTTGCAGACAATGCTTCTCTGTATTTTTCTTTCAGCTGAGCGGCAATTGAAGAAAATTCTGGAAGAACTAACCAGCACGTTTTAAATACACAACCTCCGGTTGGACCATGACATTTACATTGCCTCGTGAAAGAAGATCTAACTGTCTGTAAAACCAATCAGAGTACAAGATTAGTAAACGTTACACCATGACAATGTTCAGTTTCGTGTACAGTGATCCAAGGGTGGGTACAGTGGATAATCTGTTATTATTTCCCAATAAACGCGTTTATGCTAAAACTATTATTTGCAGTGCAAACAGTTTGGTGCCAGATCAGACGCCGGGTAACCCGGCGTCTGATCAGGCTCCAAACTGTTTACCACCAAGATAAACAAGAATTATCAGAATTGTCCAAAAGTTGTTCTTTTCTACGTTTTAGTGCTTTGCGTTTGCGTACGTGTGCGTTTAAACGGGAAAGAATAACAGATTCTCCACTGTATATCGGCCATTTCTTTCTTTAGCAAACGCTTCAAACTGTTTCGAGTAACTGATCTTCTCATTCGGATCCAAAATGTTTACATTAGTAATTACAATGTTGCCGGATGTTACAGACTTATAAACGATATAGCCACAACTGAAATTGTCTTCATTCATACTTCGAATACAAACAATATTTAACCAAGTACTCAACAAATACACTTATTTACTCATTTTATTCTTTTCTCCACTAAAACAAATAGTATTACTTTATACGACTCGTACAGTCATAAATACATGTATGTACCAAAAGAATCAGTTTCTTTATCCTAGCATATAGTAGCTTAAAGCAGGCTGAAAGTAAATATGAATGTACCTGAATGCGCACATTGTTTTACTTTTGACCTGCTTTAAATGGTCACCTGTCTTCACAAATGAAATTAGGCTTTTCGCTTAAGGATTAATTAAACCGCATCGCTATGATCAGATCATTCGGATACTATGTTTAATAAATAAAGACTACTGCAATACAACCGTTGCAATTTGTCCAGTTCTACACTATTATATTTAAACCGTGGTTTTTGACGCTAGGACAAACACTACCCCTTTACTGCAACAATGTCGTCAATGTAAAATTTGTATTACAAAATAAGACTTTCGGATTTATTGACGAAACAACGATCAGATTACTTGGAGTCTGGTCCGATTCAAAGCTGTTCGTAGCAACCAGTGTAGTCGACATTGCCTTTGACTAAAAATTCGGACCGTGCGTCTAAGTTACAGTGAAGAAGACGTTTTTCTTTCCCAATTAACGCGTTTACGCTAAAACTATTATTTACATTGTCAGACACAGCAAGGTCTGACACCGGGTAACCCGGCGCCTGATCAGACTCCAAACTGTTTGCCAAAGTTTAGAGTCAGATCAGACGCCGGGTAAACCGGCGTCTGATCAGGCTCCAAACTGCTGGCCACTCAAATTAAAATGAATAATAACAGATACTCAACAATTGTTAATTTCTACATTTTGTTGCAATGCGTTTGCGTTTCGTTTGCGTTTAAAGGGGAAAATATAACATCTTTTCCCCTGTATAAATGTGGATACAAACCACCAATCCAGCTCTCTCATTGTGGGTTTTCAATCGGCTTGATTCATTGTTCGTGTCAAGGAACATCTTTGAAACCTTTTCTCCAAACTTAACATTATGCATACAACCTCGCCACTTCCAGATGTCACTGCCAGACTCTGCAATACATTTATAAATTTTAAAGTAGCTGCAAAATAAGTATGTAATATTTACAGTAATTTCTTAGACTGATTTTGTTCACCTGGCAGTGCGGAGCTAACCTTTGGCAAAGATACTAATTCACTTTTGATTTAGGGATGACAGCTATAGTTCCGAATTATATCGTTATTGTCCTATACTTTCAATATGGAGAAACACAATTTATGCTTGCATCCATATCACATGAAAACGGTATATACAGTGGAGAATCTGTTATTCTTTCCCAATAAACGCGTTTACGCTAAAACTATTATTTGCAGTGCAAACAGTTTGAAGCCAGATCAGACGCTGGGTAACCCGACGTCTGATCAGGCTCCAAACTGTTTGCCACCAAGATAAACAAGAATTATCAGAATTGTCCAAAAGTTGTTCTTTTCTACGTTTGAGTGCTTTGCGTTTGCGTACGTTTGCGTTTAAACGGGAAAGAATAACAGATTCTCCACTGTACCATGCTCCCTCTCTACAACAACACCCAATGGGAGACAAATACTGCGTGTATTGTTCGGAGTTGTTATGTGGAGGGAAATTAAGACTGGGCTTACATTTGCAAACAGCTTGAATCCAGATCAGACGCCACGTAACGCGGCGTCTGATCTGGATTCAAGCTGTTAGTCTTCCTTCATTGTACATGTATTCCTTCTTAATGACAATCAAAACCCAATTCAAACCATATTCAGGAGATACATATACGAAACTCAAACGCTTTATAAGCACTAGACCTGACTCCAAAATGTTTGCACTGGACACAAGATCCTGCAATGTAAATGCTTTAAGAGTAATGAACTTATTCTCTCGCGACCCTACCCGGAATTTTATCCACATCGTATCGTATTACTTTCGATTTGCAGCGGCAAACACTCTTGTTATGGTTGTTGCATTTCTTTGTCACGTGATACATGATGCTTGCGGCCGAGATGGCTTGTATGAAAGCAGCCTCCCTTGTGGCTGAAATATTAATATCAGACAATAGTATGCACACCGGAGTTACAACACTACATCACCACAATAGTATCGTTTTGGCTGTACTGTACTGTTCAACCACAGAGTAGTTTTACACACAGGGCTCCCTCTCTACAGAGTGTCCCAAGAATTTCAGGACGGCTTGACTTGAAAATAAATAATTTTAGCTTTTGAATAGGTTGGACATAATTGTCCTGTTTAGGGAACAACGACAATAGAGTCGTTGTAAGGAGAGAGTCGTTGTTATTAGGGCCGTTGTAGGGAGGGAGCAATGTAATAGATTGTTGTGGTATGAGGAAGACTATTCCGTCCAGTTTGGACGAAACTAACGGGACCACTATGCAGTAAGACGTAAAAACCTCACAGTTTGTTTAATCTTGTTTATTTATATTTGAATGGGAAATAGTTTTGAGCCTGATCAGACGCTCAAAACTAATTGCAGTGGAAGTAAATCGTTCAGCAATAATTATGACAATATTCCAGATAGGGAATTAAAATAGCATTAATATATAAACTGCTCTTTTCTAACATTTAGACCTCTAAGGGCCTTTTTCAAAGAACATCGCGTCCAAACACACGTCACATTTTGTTACATGCATTCAGCCATAAAATCGAATCTTAATGCATGTGACAAAAATGAGACGTGTGTTTGGATGTGATTTTCTTTGAAAAGGGCACTTAGCGGTCGAAGTATTATTTATTACGTAACGTTTAGCACAAACGTTTCCCATTTGGGAAAGAATGACGTCTTTACAACAGTGTCACCACGTGTAAAGCTTCTGGTTGTTCAACGCTTTCAACACTCAGTATTTCATGTGAGTTATAAGATTCTCTTGTTGATCTTTTTAGCTACAAAAACATGTGCCTGACTACTTGGAATTGTGCATAGTTTTTTAAATACATACGTATAATATCAAACAGGAGCCCTCTGATCATGGTCTTCAGTACTCTTCAATGTTTACAAATATAATTCATGAGTATATCTCAAATAGGTCCATGGTGCTGTAAGAGTAAAACAGTATTTTTTAGCCTTAAAGACATCGCATGATCTAGCTTGGGTGGTAACACCTACTCCCGTAGATAGTTTGAGTCAAAGCATGGAGAGCATGCACTAACGGTGGTAGAATCATTCAGGCGTCTCATGTGAGGCCCGCACCGAATATTTGATAGCTTGGTTAGTAAAACCCATTGAAAAACCTATTGAGATCTAATATGTAAGGGCCTCTATTCAAAGCTCTCAGCCTAACAATTTTCTCATGCTATACGGTAAACTACCTGTATTTTCACACGTAGTGAGGACAATGGGGTGGTAATCAATGAATGGACTGGCTTGATGTCTTTAAACACGCCGTGTCATTAGTGATTCAATCACGATTTACCAATTAACACAGTCACCCTAAAACAACAAATAGACAATATCAGTTTCTGATAAAGTTTTGTCATTTATTTTACTATTTAGGATGTTTTTGGCAATTTTAAAACAGTGCAGACCCTGATCAAAAGTTTCCTTAAAAGGCTATTTGATCTTTGTTTACAATATTTTGTCAAACGAGATTGCTTACCTTTAGATACGTATGGATTTGTTAAAAGAGTGGATGCTTCTATAGGACAATTCCAGCGATCCCACTTGAACTGGGTCTTGCATTCTTTCACGGCATTCTCAATTCCCTCATGAATACCATCCACAATGTGAGTGTACTCCTGACAACAAGGAAACAAATAAACTGCTATCAGATATTAAAAGGCATTAAAGCTTTAAATATTATGCCGGGTTAAGGCTATCACTGAAATTGTAGTTTTCGGTTTATAAATGGTTATGAGCAATTTAGTTTCCCTGATCAGAACACTAGCTTTTTGAACGAAGAAATATTTATATAGATGACAAACAGTTTGAGCTCCTTGTTGACATAAATTGTTTTCAAAACAAATTATTGTCATTTAAGTTGCGCTCGTAAGTGAACGTGTTAAAACTTTTAATACAACGGTAATGTTTACTCGGCGATCAAGGTTTTCGACAATAATTTATTATAACAGATCTCTCAATTACCGTTACAGCATTTTTCAATTGGTAAAGTGCAAAACAGGTTAAATATGGTGGCATATTTCTGACACCATTAACCACTTATTTATCATGATAGATTCCTGTTAATATCTCACATAAATACTCAACTAGTTAGTTTTCGCAAAAATGTTCGCGTTAGTTTTCAGATTATTATCTGTAAAGTGGAATGAGGAGACTTATGGTGGCATATTTCTGACACCAGTTAACCACTTAGTTATCATGATAGTTTCCTGCTAATATCTCAGATAAATATTTAACTAGTTACTTATCTAGAAAACTTTCGCGTTAGTTTTCAGATAAGTATCGGGTAAGTGGAATGTGGAAACTTTTCACGATAACCAGATACATATCTGAACACCAACTTTGTCACGATACTGCGTTAAACTGACACCACCTAACGAAGTTATCTAGTTACTTAACTAGATAATTAACTAAAAATGTTTCGTGTAACCAGTTTCTAAAAATAGAAACATTGTATAATTTCGTACTTGGCTATTTCGGATTCTTTTCAAAATACACATGTAGGCCTATTTACAAAATGACAAACAGCCTAGACCTTGGTCAAGTGTTCCTTTAGAGCTCTCTGATCTGGGTCTAACCGTTTACCCAGGGCAGATTTACTCCACTAGGGTACACTGTTTGTGAAGAACTAGTCTACTCGTCGCAAGGGTCGAACGATTTAACATAGGTGACAGCTTAAAACAAGATGAAAGTAAATCAGAAAGCTCATAGGCTACTGCTATACCTTCACCCACCCCAAGCAGCCACCTGATTAACAAAACAAACTATGAACGAAGTCTACGAGCCTTTCGGTCTGGATCTACAAGGTCAGATACATCTTTGAAAACATTATTCGTTCTCGTTTAAACGCAAACAAAACGCAAACGCATTGCAATAAAATGTAGAAAATGACTACTACTTGCCAATTCTGAGTGTTAATTTGAACTTGGAAGGCAAACAGTTTGGAGCCCGGTCAGACGCCGGGTTACCCGGCGTCTGATCTGACTCCAAATTGTTTGCAAGGAAAATAATAGATTTAGCGTAAAAGCCTTATTTTGGGGGAAATAATAACACATTTCTCCCCTGTATATACTTAATGAGTATCATAAGTGCATTTTAGTGGAGTAGAACCTTTATTAGGACTCATATGACTCTTCTGTGAAGGAGGATGATTATTGCAATGAATATCGCCGAACATCACCAAATCTGGGATATATTAATTTGTGGTGACAGTATATGGCACTAATAGGTCATTTTGTCGCGTTAAGATAATTATCAGGTTTTCATGAAAAAATCCACATTCCACTTACTAGATAATTATGTCAGATATTAACTGGATTTTTTTTCAGAAAAGCTAAGTGGTAACTGGTGTCAGCACCATGCCACCAAAGCGTTCATATAACCAACCGGATTTATTTGTTCGGATTCGTTCCCTGCTTGATACAGCTGTGATAACTTGTTGACAGCTTCAGCCAGACGAGAATTAGACCTGGAAAAATAACACATCACATTATATAACATAACATAACATACTTTTATTGGCTCAAACATTTTTACAATGTTTCTTGCCATTTGAAGGCAAAACAAGATGAACATATTTACAGAGAAGCAATATATCACTGCAATACCGTATACTGGAGTAAGGCAGTATAATATAAACAGTTAACATTTCTTTCATGTAACCGTCATTCAAATGTTAATTTTTTTTTATCTCATTTCAAATTAGTTTAGATTTTAATAGGCTTTTTGAATACGTGTTGGCTATTATCTATCTTGTAAATATTTCAATGGTGAAACAACTGGTAGCAAATAGTGCACATCCAGACCAGACGACTGCCATAGTCGTCCGATCTGGCACTACACTATTTACTATATTCTCTAAACATAACTAAGATGAAATGGATCAAAAAGATGTGTACACAATGTATATGGAAACATAATAATGTACATACTACATAATAGTCGAAGTTATTCCCTTAATCTATTAGCAAAATACACATATTTTGATAAATTAAAAAGAGTATTTCTGCTTTTACTTTCCATCAATTGATTAAATTTTGTTAAAGTGGGCCATCTACAATATCTGGGTTTTAAGTACTTTTTTCTCAAGTCATTGTGAAAAGGACAAATTAGGGTAAAATGATACTCATTCTCTACAATATTCATGTTACAATATAAACATTTTCTTTCCTGTCTTGGTAAATTTTCAAATCGACCTATTTCTATTCTTAATTGATGTGACGATATTCTAAGCCTTGTTAATGCTATTCTATATTTCTTTTCGTGTATTTTATCAAGATAATTTTCAAAAACCATGTCATGTTTGAATCCTGAGTATGATGTTAGTCTCGGTGAGTTATTTATTTCTGAATACCATTTTTGTTTATACATATCAATTATTCTATGTTCTATTTGATGAAAATTTATGTTTAATAGATCTTGCTCTAGCCAAATATAAAGTAAACCATGAGTTTCTAAAACGTTTTTAAGTTGATATGCCCAATTTAACCCACCATAATTTATACCATTGTCAGTATCCGATCGTAACATATTGTAAACACGTTTAACTAAGAGGTTTTCTCCCAATTTAATTATTTTTAACCAATACTTTATTATATGTAGAATTCGCATAATGTGCATTGGATAACGTCCTAATTCGCCATACAAAGCAACAAGGTTGGTGGATTTTCTAACATAAATAACTTTTCTGCAGAATTTCGTATGAACAATTTCTTTATTTTTACCATGGTGAAAACCCCACACCTCAGAACTATAATTAAGTACTGGAGCAACGAGAGCATTGAATAGTTTGTTTTTCTCTGAGGTAGGTAATTCCATAGTATTGTAAATTAAAAATAGTTTGTACAAGGATGAAGATGCATGTTCTGCTATACATTTTTGCGTCCTATACCAGTTGGCATTTTTAAAAAAGTATACACCTAAATATCTAAAAGATTCAACTAATTCTATTTCCTGTCCTTTTAAGTAAAATTTATGTGACGAAGGGCGAGATCCTTTTTCAAATATCATAACTTTTGTTTTATTTATATTTATAGTTAAACCCCAAGTATCACAATAGTTTTGTACATCATTTAACATTGATTGGAGGGATTGGGCTGAAGAACTGAACAATACTTGGTCATCTGCAAACATTAGAATGAATAACTTTAGATCTTCAATCGAAAATATATCTTCTATATCTGTGTTAATGCTTTCGACAATATCATTTACGAACATCATAAAAAGTATCGGTGAGCTGGAGTCCCCTTGTTTTACCCCTGAATTTAAGTGCACCCACTCTGTTGACATTCCTTCGTTGTGTTTTATACAAACTCTAACCGACATGTACATAGATTTTATTGCTTTTACAAATTTCCCACTAACCTTTTGCGCTAATAATTTTTTAAACATAAAGGATCTATTTATACGATCAAAACATTGTTTGTAGTCTAAAAATGCTGCATAAACTTTTTTACCCATGGATAATGCCTTTGTAATTATTGAATGGAAGACGAAAATACAATCAACAGTGCTTTTATGCTTTTGGAACCCAAACTGGCATTTTGTAATTTTATCATACTTTTCTGTCCATGTATTTAATCTATTAAGTAGGAGCTGTGAATAAACTTTTGCTAGAATATTACTTAGAGTGATACCTCTGTAATTACATGGGATGTCAGCATCGCTACCTTTAAATATAGGCACAATGATCCCCTCACCCCATCTGTCGGGATATTCTGCGTTTAAAAAAAGTTTATTGTAAAATTTAAGTAATAATGGTGATATTATCTCGTAGGAAACCTTAATTATTTCTGCACTTATTTTATCTGGGCCTGTAGCTTTATTATTCTTTTGTTGAAAAACAGCTTTCTGTAACTCAATTTCTGTGAATTCTGCATCAAGCTCTGTATCTACTGTATCTGGGTCATCCCATCGCCTCTATAATTTTCCTGTATTTCATACAAATCTTTGAAATGTTTAACTAAATCTTCCTCTTTTAAATTTGTAGATTGGGGTGTCTTTTTATAAGTTTTTCTTATTGATTGCCAAAATTTTCTAGGCTGCCGTTTCGCCATATTACTAAGTTCGATACCCTGTTTACGCTTATAATTCATTTTTGCTTTTCTTTTCGTTCTATTGTATTTAGTACGGGCATTTACAAAGGCAACTCTATTCTCGCCATTTTTATTTCTACAAAAAATATTTCGTGTTTGTTTAAAAACTCGTTTAGCATGATAGCAGTTTTCGTCAAACCATTTGTTTTCTGTGGAATGTGATTTTGATTTTGTAAAAGTTTTTGAAAAAACAGTTGATGCACTTTCAGTAAACAAAGTAACGAAATCGTCCAAAACTGTATCAACTGGGGACGTACTTATCTTTTCATGAATTAAGACTATTTCGTTGTTTTTGGAAGATAACAAGTTTAGAAATTCAGTTGATTTCTTTTCATCGAAAATAATTTTAACTTCTGCACTATTTTCATCATTTAAAGTATTCGTGTTTTCATGTGATACTATTTCTAAAGAAAATGATAAAGGAGCGTGGTCAGAGTGCTCATTAAACTCCTCAATACTAAAATCGCAAATTGTATTTACCTCCCTCCCTTTTATTTACAATCAGATAATCTACCACGCTTAAGCCCCTTTGTGAACAAAATGTATATTGGCCAACGCTTGCATCATCACCAATACGCCCATTCGCTATAACAAAGCCAGTCGCTTTACACAAGTGTATGAGTTTACGTCCATTGTTATCAATAAAAGTGTCCCTATTTACCCGTAAAGGAAACGTTTCATCATCAAAATAATCATTTTCATCATCTAAATATTCACCATATGATAATAATCTGTTTCATTTGATGTGCGACTATTCAAATCGCCAATGATATAGATTTTGCCCAAGTCCGTGTATTTCTCTATCCCAATTTCTATTTGCTCGAAAAGGTCAATATCACGATCGTCTAACACGTGCGAATTCGCTGGGGGAATATATACCAAACAAATATATACATGTTCATCATGAGAAAATAACGACTTGTCTAATTTAATCCACATTAAACCATTTTGATCTTTTTCAACAACTGATATGTATTGTTTGTATTTATTTTTATAGTAAAAGGAAAGACCGCCGCTATATCGACCCTTTCGAGCACCTAGTTGTTTGTTTCCGAAAATATGATCAGAATCAAAACTTTTAATGTCTAAATTTAACTCATGTTTTTTACTAATCCACGTTTCGGTGCATAGTACAATGTCATAATTGTCACAGTATTGCAAAAAATCGTCGTCTGCTAGCTTTCGTGCAAGACCGTTTACGTTCCACGCTACTATCTGTAACTTCTCATGACTGTCCTATAACTCCATGCCGTTCTGGTCACTATCGCTGTTATTGGTGCGAGCACTGGGGTTTACAAGTCTGTCATTCACATAAAGTTTGTCGCGTACAAACTTAACCCTGTGCCCCTTTTCCCTTTCCCTCAGCATAATCGGTCGTAACTCTCGACGTGTATCTCGAACCTGTTTTGGCCACTGCACTCCGACACCGTAACCCGTGTGCTTTAGCTCGTCAGAAATGTCCTTCTCGAATGATTTATTTCTCACGCCTTCACGAGCCTTGTATGAATGAAATTTTACTACGATTGGACGCGTTTGGTTTTGGTGGATCGATCCAACACGATGGGTCCTATCAATAGGGATTTGATCCAGATCTTATTATATAAGTTCGTCTTTCAATCCTTTCACTGCCTCATCCAAATCCTTATCAGGATCCAGTTGATTTGACAATCGTATCGATGTTTCATCGCATAAACTGTTTTTCAGAAAATAAAGGCACATTGCAATTTTAAGTAACTGATACAGTGGAGAATGTGTTATTCTTTCCCAATAAACGCGTTTACGCTAAAACTATTATTTGCAGTGCAAACAGTTTGGAGCCAGATCAGACGCCCGGTAACCCGGCGTCTGATCAGGCTCCAAACTGTTTGCCACCAACATAAACATGAAATATCAGAATTGTCCAAAAGTTGTTCTTTTCTACGTTTTAGTGTTTTGCGTTTGCTTACGTTTGCGTTTAAACGGGAAAGAATAACAGACTGGCAGTGAAGGATTTAACCAATTACTCCATAACTTCGCCTTTTTACTCTTAAAATGTATTCCTCCAGTGAAAAAAATACCACTGTATACAGGCATGAATTTTATACCATGAATAATGTTTTCTAATTTCTAACAGATGGTAGCTTAAAATAGGGTAAAAATAAAAGCAGAATACGCTTTCAGGCGCATTCTGCTTTTCTTTCAACCTGCTTTAAGTGGTAACCTATCTTAACAACTAGATTCAGGCTATGGGATAATGGGTTACAACCTTGCTACAGTGGAGAATCTGTTATTCTTTCCCAATAAACGCATTTACGCTAAAACTATTATTTGCAGTGCAAACAGTTTGGAGCCAGATCAGACGCCGGGTAACCCGGCATCTGATCAGGCTCCAAACTGTTTGCCACCAAGATAAACAAGAATTATCAGAATTGTCCAAAAGTTGTTCTTTTCTACGTTTTAGTGCTTTGCGTTTGCGTACGTTTGCGTTTAAGCGGGAAAGAATAACAGAGTCTCCACTGTATGTATTTATAAGTAAAGTGTACTAACCGTCCTTCGCAAACCAAACTGACTGTAAAGAGAAGTAACGTTATGGGTATGATCCTTGGTTGAATGTATACCGCCATATTTATTGTTTAAGACATTCTCACTATGTATACATCTAATGCAAATATTACTCATACACCAAATGACCAAGACATACAAGAGGGGTTAACTTCTCGTTTAGCACGTTGTACAGTGGAGAATCTGTTATTCTTTCCCGTTTAAACGCAAACGTACGCAAACGCAAAGCACTAAAACGTAGAAAAGAACAACTTTTGGACAATTCTGATAATTCTTGTTTATCTTGGTGGCAAATATTTTGGAGCCTAATCAGACGCCGGGTTACCCGGCGTCTGATCTGGCTCCAAACTGTTTGCACTGCAAATAATAGTTTTAGCGTAAACGCGTTTATTGGGAAAGAATAACATATTATCCACTGTATTTATTGTCTGAAAAAATTGTCGATTGCAATAATTCTAAAATTAAATTGAATTGCATTTTCTTTCCGAAAATATTAGCAGAGTATTAAACAGTAAATATCCATTTAAGACGCCGCGAAATGTAGGCCGAAATCGTAATTCAAACTGTTAGTAGTTCTCACAAATTCGCCCGCAGCATGGGATAGTTAAGGGCATTACTTACAGGAAAATGAGTCATTCTATTCCCATTGACAGTTTCACCCATATACTTTGCGAACAGTTTAGCTCCCGATCAGGCTCCAAACTGTTTGCCACCAAGATAAACAAGAATTATCAGAATTGTCCCAAAGTTGTTCTTTTCTACGTTTTAGTGCTTTGCGTTTGCGTACGTTTGCGTTTAAACGGGAAAGAATAACAGATTATCCACTGTATAAACGCATTGAGGCTAAAAGTATCTGATCAGGCACCAAATTACTTGCCACTCTTATCAAACATAATAGTCAGAATTATCTAAAACATGTCCTTTCCTACATTTTATTTTAATGAGTTCGCGTTTAGTTAGCGTTTAAACAGGAAAGAGAAACGTATTCTCCACTGTAGAAATAGCCAAAATTAGAACATAACATCGAACATAAGTTTTGATGCCTACTGTAAATCAGTTTAGAGAATATAATAAGTCTTAGATCTTCACTAGGGATTGCAACGTTTCCAAGTGTCCTAAAATATTTATCCCAAAACAGTCCCGCACATTCATGCCGCAAATCAGGCTCCGTTGAGTTTCAAGTATTAACGGTGACTCAGAATTTTAAATTTAGACGTTACCATAGTAATGACGTCATGTTACTTAATGACGTACTTTTGAAAACGAAACCAAATGTTAAATGATCATTTTCAGTCAATAAGAACAGTCTTAGATTAAATGTTAATTAGTTTAAACATATTTATTTGCATAATAACATGTGCAAAGGGATTGGGCTACAAGTTATTACAACATTATCAATGGCCCTTTCCCTAGATATATACAAAACAGTGGCATAGCATAATAAAGTAGAAATTACAATGGTTACTTTGTTAGAATAGCAATCGATGGCACAACCGGGTGATGTTTATACTCATTTACATTAATACAAATTGTTTAACGATTTTCAAAAAAAGTTGTAATCGACTATATAGTCCTTGTATCCAGTAAAGTGTTTAATAGGATAAGTAGGATAAGTTTCAAATACTCTTTGAGGTACAACTTAATGGCAAAATATTGGTTTTAGAGTGCCACCGGTTAAACTAAAGCAAAGCAACATAACTATATATAACAATAGCATAAACTTATTGTTGCGTGTTTGTTGAGAATCGCATGGTATCGTGGATGTACTTATGGACTGTCTGAAAGATATGCATATTAAAATCAAGAGGTTTCGATTCATCTCCAGATAATAGGAGATCTAAGGTTACTTGATTTATATGAGATAGGTTGTTTAGCATAATGTTTCGTGTTTGTGTGTATAAGGGACATTCAAGAAAAAAATGAAATGAATTTTCGCATGGACTTCCGCATCTACATGATGGATCTGCAACTAGATTACAACGAAATAAATCGTAGTTTAAACAACTCTATTGATGTCTTAGCCTGGTATGTAGGATATTATTCTTACGTGTTCCACATTGATAGAAAGTTGGTAATTTATCTATATTACTCCCTAGTGCGGTCTTAAAAGACTGTATGGTAGTTTTGTTTCTAACATCCTGATTTAAGGCATTCCAGCTATGTGTGGTTGACACTATAAATGCACGTTCAGTTAGACGTAAGCGTGTATTTGGGATATTATAGTCATTATTATTTCTTAGTGGATAATTAGATACTTCGCTTACAAGAGGAGGTAGTATATTGCTAAGATATGGTGGAACAGACTGGTTGTGCATTTTATAAAACAAAACAAGTTTCTTTTTCTCTCTTCGAAATTCTAAAGTCTCAAGTTCTGCTTCTCTATAAATAAACTCTTTTTTACAAAATATCGGTAACCCACATGCTATTCTTGCTGCTTCTAATTGTATGCTTTCTAGTCGTTGCTTATCGACCTGAGAACAGCCATCCCATAATTCTGATGCGTATTCTAATACTGGAAGGATAAAACATTTGAAATTTTTTAATAAAGTTCGTCATTTAGAATGTATTTAAGTTTTCTTAACACAGAGACCTTTTTCATACAAGATTGATATATACTATCTATATGGGAAGACCATTTACAATCAGAAGATAAATTTACTCCTTAATGTCTATGAGAAGAAACGGGTTCGAGTAAGTTGTCATCAAATGTTAAGTTTAAATTGAAAGAGTTAGTTGAATTTGTTATGAATAACACATTAGTTTTATTTGGGTTAAACTTTATCAACCATGTTTTGGACCAAGAAGATACCCTTTCCAAATCTCTGTTTATTACAGCTTCTATTTCATTAACGTTTTGAGAAGAAAATGACAATGAGGTATCGTCCGCGAATAGACGTGCTAGTGTCTCCAAGGAATCTGCAATATCATTTATGTATATAAGAAAAAGGAGAGGACCAAGTACAGATCCCTGGGGGACACCAGCATTTAGCTTATTGAAACATGATTTTTGGTTATTAACCAAAACCTGCTGTTCTCGATTATTGAGGTAATTTTCTACCCATTTTAAAAATATTCCCCTGAAACCGTATCCCTTAAGTTTTTGTATAAGACCTCTATGCCAAACCATGTCAAAAGCTTTGGAAATATCACAAAAAATCACACAAGTATGTTGCTTTCGTTCTAAAGAATTACAAATAGAATCATACATTTCAATAAGTTGATAAACAGTTGAATGATTAGGAAGGAATCCTGATTGGTATTTATAGATAAGATTATGTTCTACAGTAAAATTATACATATATTTGAAAACAACACGTTCAAAAACCTTCCCCACACATGACAGAAGGGAGACTGGTCTATAATTCGACACTTCGTGTTTATCTCCCTTTTTAAAAAGAGGTAATACTATAGCTTTTTTCCATATAATAGGAAATGTTGAAGAATTAAGAGATAAGTTAAACAAAATAGAAAGAGGTTTACTAACAGAATCACGAGTGGCTTTCAACATATTATGACTAATCGTATCACAGCCTGTTGCTTTTCCTAATTTAAGATTTCCTAAGATGTCATGAACGTCTGTTTCTAAAATAGTTAAAGAGTCAAAGGAAGCGTTAGTACGATTTATGAAGTCTGGTAAATTTGTGTTTGATTCATCAATAGTTGAAATTGAACAGAAGTATTTATTTAAGATATCCGCCTTTTTTGAGTCATCCATTATCACTGAACCAGAATTTAGATCCAAAAGAGGGGGGAATTGTTGATGAGTGTCCTGACTGACGGGTGATTCTGTTAATTAATTTCCAATAAGACCTTGGATCACTAGTGTGTAAAGTGTCAATTAATCCACTAACGTTTTCAAAAAAGTTAAGTCTGGAGTGTTTTTTCATATTATTTATCTTATTTCTTTGTGCTTTAAATTTATTTAAATTTGTTAAGTTTTTAGTAGATTTATATTTATCATGCAGTCTATTTCTTATTCTTGTTTCTCTTCTGATGTCACTATTCATCCAGGGTTTATCGTTTGTTCTAATGGTTACTTCTTTTAAAGGAATACACTGTTTAGCCATTGAAATATATTTATCAGTAAATTTAACACACGCTTCATTTATATCAGAATTTTCAAAGTAGGTTACCCAGTCAAAGTTTGATATCAGATTATTGAATTTAACATAGTCGCCATTTTTGTATATCCATACACTTCTCTTGTAAGATTTGCGTATTTTAACAGGTACATTAAGATGACAAACAGAGGCATTATGATCACTCACTGCTCTATTAACTTCAACAACATAGGCACTAGTATATGAGCAACACTCGCTTATTAAAATTGGATCTAACAGTGTACTACTAGTAGCACCAATACGAGTTGGTTCATCTATAATATTAGAGAGACCAAATTGAACAATTAAATTATTTAATGGATGTCTACTTAAATCGGAAAGCATATCAACGTTAATATCTCCAGTTATAAGAATATGACTGGATGTTTCACAAGCTTTATCAACAGAATAGATAAAATTTTCCCAAAATATAGCCCTTGCATTAGGGGGTCTGTACACAGTGCATAACATTAGAGTTATATTATTAAGTCTAACTTCAAGCCAGATTGTTTCCTCTAATGGCGATTCTAAGTCAGTGCGTCTTTTACAAAACAAAGTGTCCGAGCAGTAAATTAAAATCCCCCCACCCGCAAAGTTCCTGTCTTTCCTGAAAGGAGCACAAAAATTATCTAATAAAATGTCATCTGTGTGTATATTATTGTCTAAGTGAGTTTCAGTGATGCATAGTATATTATATTCGTCTGCGATGTCTGCAAGATAATCAAGTTTATTTCTAATACTTCGTGCATTCCAGTTAAAATAGATATTTCGGAAATAAGGCCTGGGTTTATTTCAACGTCCATTGACAAAACAATAAGAATCATGATGAGAAGATAAAAATGGCTATTCTGAAAATAGCTTTTTACAGCAAGAAATTTTAGTCGGCTTAATGTTTCTGTTATGTATTTTTGTAAAATAACTAGAAACAAATTCAAAAAACTATTTTCACAACATCTTGACTGAAACAAACACCTCTTGATGATTCGACAATAACATTTACTATGAAATGTTCCTATGGCAGCTCGGTATAACATGATGTATACAGACATTAACCATTGTCATAAATGAAGTTTTCCGAGCTGCCATAACAAGAAGCGACATGTCCATATGTACATCCACGAGCAAGCGACACAACAAGCAACAATTGAACTGATGAAAAAAACAACATGAAATGGAATAAAAGGGAAAAGGAGATACAGTACATCTCCGATTTTACCATTTTGAAACTGGAAATTCGAAGGAATACTACTTTTCTAAGGAATGATAAAGTTTTGTTTTTTTAATTGATTGTTTACTATTTATACCTAAAACTATTCTGAAAATAGAGTTCTAAACGGTAACTCATACTGTACAATACATAAATTTAAAAGGATTGTCCCCCTTCAAATAATCACCTTTGACTAAGAGTCCATCATAAAGGGAACTACAACATTCATATACAAAAAAACAACAACCGTAGCACAAAATGCACGTGCATTACCTATCGGTGTATAACGTTTTACAATCTTTGTAAAGCGACGCCAGTGTGTAGTGAGCCCAGTGGACAGTAAATCAATAATGGATTAAGTGGGTACTGGCTGCCTGTCTCTCTCAATGCAGAAAATACGAGGAAGGGAAGTTTAACAGAAGGTAGTAAACTAAACTAATTAAATATGAATTATGATCAATCTAGAATATTTCATGTATGGATCCAGCTCCAGTAACTAAATAAAAAATCGAAAGCTAAGAATATTCTGTCTGGATTATCAAAGTAATTTCACCCATAAACTCTCTCTAACTAACGGAATTTGGAGACAAGTAAAATCAGAACTTTGTAATATTCCATCACACGGTGTCTGATATGGGTCTAGATAAAATGTGGAGTAAATGAGAGTAGGACATATTAATATTTTGCATCCAAACCAGAAATCGTCTATAGCGGTGTCTGGTCTGGATCCAAACATCAGATGTTTGTAATAACCATCACATGGTGTCTGATCTGGGTTTAGATAGTATGTGGATTAAATGAGAGTATAGGACATATAATTAGACTGCATCCAAACAAGAAAGCGTCTATAGCGGTGTCTGATCTGGATCCAAACATCAGAATGTTATAATAAACCATCACATGGTGTCTAATCTGAGTCTAGATAGTATGTTGAGTAAATGAGAGAAGGACATATTAATAGTTTGCATCCAAACCAGACATCGATTATAGCGGTGTCTGGTCTGGATCCAAACATCAGATTTTTGTAATAAACTACCACACGGTGTCTGATCTGGGTCTATATAGTATGTGGAGTAAATGAGAGTAGGACATATTAATAGTTTGCATCCAAACCAGACATGGACTAAAGCGGTGTCTGGTCTGGATTCAAACATCAGATTTTTGTAATAACCATCACACGGTGTCTGATCTGGGTCTATATAGTATGTGGAGTAAATGAGAGTAGGACATATTTATAGTTTACATCCAAACCAGACATCGACTATAGCGGTGTCTGGTCTGGATCAAAACATCAGCTTTTTGTAATAAACCATCACACGGTGTCTGATCTTGGTCTAGATAGTATGTAGGTAACCGAGAATATGACATAATAATAGCGATATCTGATCTGGAACCAAACAATGTGCAACATAAAAAAAACGATATATATCATAAACGAATTGCATCGGTTCTTTCGATACCTTGTTTAGGACAGAATAAGATGTAACGGGTCAGCAGCCAAACAAGACGTCGAATTTATCGATGTATTGTTCAGATGCAGTCCGTATTCAAGAATATTTACGATTTATGATCATCATTCAGCAAATACAATAATCATCAACTATGACATTCTTTTCACCATCAATCTATCAATCAATCAATCAATCGACCAATTCCTGACATTCGTTATCAATCATCACATATCGATCATGGTTATAAACTAATTCAATCAATCACCATCTGTCATTCATCAATTTCTGCAGGTTGGTCGATTGATTGGTCGATTGATTCATCATCATCATCATCATCATCATCGTCATACACTGGACTAGTAATTAAATATACAATATATAACACCATAACATTCGACTACCTTGACATCATTAACACTATCAATCACCATATGTCAGTCATCCTCAATCATCAAAGATCAATCGATCGAAAGATCGATCCATAATCTTAATCATCACCACACATTAAGCTAGACGTTACATATACAGTTTACAAAGTACAACTCTCAACATCCGTGACATTATTATCAGCATCAATCAATCATCAACTGTTGGTCTTCAATTTATTGATCGAACATCAGCATCATCATCATCATCATCGTCATCATCAACATGCATCGAACCAGACACTATACGTACAATACATAATAACAAAACAATCATCAATCATGACATTATCATCAATATCATCTATCAATTAACATCTGTCAGTAATCGTCAATCATCAAATATTGATCGATCCTGTAGGACTTGACTGGTCAAGATCCACCTCGTTTGCATACAGACATTTATACATTGAAATATTCAACGTGTATCATTGAATATGAAATTGAAGTAAGCATATTACTAAAGATATCATACTAGACGGAGACTAATATGTTAGATTGTATATAATATAATTATTACATGAGTTGATCCCTTGTCTGAGGCAAATGTCGTCTGCTAAAACTTCACAGTATTCCATTGTAAAACTTTAAAGTGGTTATGAACAAAACAAACTTCATATAATTATTCGGCCAAGTACCAAACTACATGCAACATGGTTCCAGATCCGATGCCGACTGTTCCGGCATCTGATCAGGATCCAAGCCGCCTAATAGAGTTTTACTTTGTCTCGAAAAGCTGGCGAAGGGGTTAGTCGTATTTTGTCGATTGTTATGTAGGAAATATTGATTCTTTGATGATAGACAACATATACCGGTGACAATACATAGGATCCATACAATACATTGAGTCAATACATGTATAAACACAGGGCGTGTTAGTGATGTATTGATCTACAACTAAATAGATTGTTTCCACTGCATTGATCTGTTTTACATGAGCTTGATAAAACAGCACGTGTGTAATACATGTAGTTCAACTCGAATCATTCAGTTTCGTGTTTTGCAATCACACACCTGTACATAGGTAATGAGCAGACGGCAGAATATTTATTCCATCTGTTGATACGTGTGTGATAGTTCAACACGAACTCATTCAGAGTTGTATTATACCAATACACACCTGTACATAGGTAATGAGCAGACGGCAGAATATTTATTCCTTCTATTTAACACGTGTGTGATGATTCAACACAAACTCATTCAGCGCTGTGTTATACCATTACACACCTGGCTGTACATAAGTAATAGGCAGACAGCAGAATATTTCGTTCGTCTAGTAAATGTAACAGGCGTGTAATAGTTCAACACAACTTATTCAGCTTTGTGTTTTACTATTATATATCTGTACATAAATAATTGTGTATTTATTTTCGACTTCATGCATTTTATAGTTTTCCATCGATCGTTTTGATATTTGTTAAAACAAATTGCCAAGGAATGCATTCGAAGTATATAAAAACAGAGTTGATTTAGATCAACGTGAAGTAACAAGGCCTGTTAAAATTAAGACACAATTGCTTTGATCAGGATCTACAGTGTAGAACCCTTAATGTTCTATAGATACTAGTCACTTGACACTGCTAATGAAGTCAGTTTCTTCACGTCTATATATTATGAAAGATCTGATGAGAATTGTTGCAAAAGAGAACTTAGGACATGATATGATAACAAGTTATGTGTTCACACGCGTCGATGATCTAGACACAGGGTATTTATATTAGGAACAGCAGAGCGTTTATTTTTCACCTGTTCATTTGAACATATTATGTTGAATGATAATGACTCAGTTAACTTTTGTTTTGTTTTTACGTTATATTGTAATTGTGTTTAACCTTTTGCATGCTTGGTCAGATGTCATGTGTTGTATTTCTGCAGCAAATTTAAGAGTAAATCAATTTATATGATATTGTTTTATTATTGTTTAGAATGAAAAGGTAGTTAAGTACCACACAGCTGTGCACGTTTAGACCCCGTGTAACTCGGCGTCTGAACAGGGTCACAGTTGTTTGCAGAGGTTACATGTACAAGAGGTTAATTACAATGGGATGGAACTGCTACATATATCAGTGTACACAATTGACCACAGCAGGCTAAAGGTTTAGAGACTCCTCACTAAACACTGATTTAATAAGCACTGGTGTTGATTCTGCTGAGTTTTTGTAGAAGATGCGGCCATCACTGGTCCAGTAAGAGTGAACATAACCGGACTTTCGAGCTTCTGACAGTCTCTTTATAATGATTTGCCTAGGCTTGGTTAGATCTTCTGAAATAAAGATTTTCTTTCCAGGTGTGTGTACATGTTTGAGGTTGGACTTGGCTTTGTACACTGCTGCTTTAGTTTTCCAAGCCTTGAACTTGCAAATGAGTTGGGCACTGCCAGCTGAGGGTTTTCCTATGAAATGCGACCTCTCAATGTCGTTTGGTGTGATGGGCTGACTTGGGCGAAGTTTTTCATTTACTAAGGTCACTATTAGGTCGTCAGTTTGACTGGAGGCTGTTGGCACTGGTACGTTGTGAAAACGTAGACTGTTTCTTCTGCCATATTGTTCAAGGTGGTCAATATTTTCAGTGAGTTCCATGTTATGCTTTTCCAAATTGATCATTTTTGTTTTTAAGGCTTTATTTTCGATGTTCAGATCATCTATTATGGCAATTTTTTTGTTTAGGTCGGTGCTGAGCTTTTCCATGTGTTTGGATTGTCTATCTAAGCGAACAATAACAGATTCGATAGCATCCTGCACTGCACTACTAACGATTGAGGAGAGGCTAGGTTCTATACCCTGAACTAGGACTGGAGCAATCTTGTCAATAAAACTTTGATTGGAGACTGTTGTATGAACAAGCTGGGACAAATCAAAAGATTTACCCTTATGCGATATGACCATTGGGGTGTCAGGGTTCTTGCTGGTTGGCATGATATCCTGTATGCTACCGATAGAGTTGCGGCGCCTTGTAGGTCTCGGTGCTCCTGCATGGTCCTCTTGTGAACTGTTTGGGCTCACTGTTTGGGCTCACAGTCTCTAAATGTTAATTAAGAATTTGACAATAGTATCAGAGAAGTCTTTTCACAACACATTGATGTTGTTTATCTTAGTTAGATAGGTGTTTTTATTTCAGGATGAATAAAACCTAACAACACGTATGGCGAATTTGTTTCCTAATAGCTGTGGAAAAGGTGAAAGTAAGAACATTCAGAATTTTGTGTCAGTTGTTGTTTAAGTGATAAATAGAATATCAAACTCGTGTGTTTTCAGCATTGACTTTATTGAACTCGTTGGCTAAGATATGTTGCTCGCCAAGGCTCGCAATATGTTATTTTATCCAACTCGTTCAATAAATTCACCACTAAAACACACTCATTCAATATCCTCTATTTATATCACCCTTGTACATGTATATCGATAATGAAATCTTGCAGCAACCACCTAGTACAGTGGAGAATCTGTTATTTTTTCCCAATAAACGCGTTTACGCTAAAACTATTATTTGCAGTGCAAACAGTTTGGAGCCAGATCAGACGCCGGGTAACCCGGCGTCTGATCAGGCTCCAAACTGTTTGCCACCAAGATAAACAAGAAATATCAGAATTGTCCATAAGTTGTTCTTTTCTACGTTTTAGTGCTTTGCGTTTGCGTACGTTTGCGTTTAAATGGGAAAGAATAACAGATTCTCCACTGTAGCATTTCATTTCAATATCCAGGCATTAATTTGATAATTGAAAGTTAATTTAAGATATGAGTGAATGCCAGTTTCAATTTAATACTCAACATCTCTCTACAATGCATCAATTCCACATAATTCGCAAAGAACGTGTGAACATCCAGAATATTCGCAAGCTACATGTACAGTGGAGAATCTGTTATTCTTTCCCAATAAACGCGTTTACGCTTAAACTATTATTTGCAGGGCAAACAGTTTGGAGCCAGATCAGACGCCGGGATCTGGCTCCAAACTGTTTGCCACCAAGATAAACATGAATTTTCAGAATTGTCCATAAGTTGTTCTTTTCTACGTTTTAGTGCTTTGCGTTTGCGTGCGTTTGCGTTTAAACGGGAAAGAATAACAGATTGTCCACTGTATAAATGATCACGATATAAAGAGACTTGCGAAATCATTGTATTCGCAATAGCTGCTTAATAATGTTTCAAAAAGCCAATTAGAACGCTACAATAGTTACATTAGGTTATACCGGTACTTTCTCAATAAACGCGTTGTGCTAAAATAATTTTGCAATACTTTGGAACTGGATTAAACCCCGAGTAACTTAGCTTCTTCTTCAAGGGCCCGTTTCATAAAACTTCGCACGACAAGTGTTGTCATACGTCATATTATGAAAGTCTCAATTATAGTTTATTTTCCATCTAAGACAGGATTAGATAGAGAAATCAGGAATTAGATGTATTTTAAAGTTTTGACTTATGTCCGTTTTTGTCATACGACGTTTTATGAAACGGGTACCAGGCTTCCAAATGTTTGCTTCTCAGATTTTTGTGAGTAACTTCCATTACATCATCAAATTTAAACAGTTTTCATTTGGTTTCATTTGTCATTTATTTAAGTATGTTGACGTAAGCAGTATCGGAATGAGTGTAAACAGCGTATGATCAGGATCCAATTTGTTTGCACATTAGCATTGTATTGGGTAAACTGTACGGGTATTTTTCTATACTCTATACTTATTGCGTTGCGTTCTCAATTATTGCTACATTCTTATTGTTTTAAGTACACAATTATTTGAAGAAGCGATTAGAGACAACGGTTTGAACAATAATCTCAGACCATTGTAGGAAACACATCATACAGGAATATATCTAGCACCTATAATTTACAATATAAACATTCAGGTTAATCAAAGTACTGTTGTACTGCAGGCTCGGACTTTCAGTTTAATGTAGAACAAAAGTAATGCAGACAGTTAATTATGGAGTTTCTGCATTACCCTTGCCATGCATTAAGCAGTGACCTGTAGAGCTTAAAAGACCCTAAAGAATTTTGTAATGTGCATGTCTTATGCATCGTCTGCTATGACTAATAGGTGAATATTCATTACAAGGGAGTAAATACAGTGTTTAAATCACCACAGGTACAGACTAAGGATCCTGAGTTTAACTCAGTGCGGTTACACGGTTTATCTGATAGTAACGTGTCAGCCACTGAAGCTCCATTAGAAAGCATATGTAAACCCCGTATGACAGAACTGTTGTAGGGGTCTAGACGCGAACTTATCATTCGATATAGGCTCGTCCAAGCCAAAAAGCTGTAGTTTCCGAGGGCCTGCCCTACGAAACTTCGTACTACATAATTATATTGTCGTAAGTCAGGTTATAAATTCCTCAATTATTATTCATATCTGCATCTTATCCAATATTGTGACAACCCTTTGAATTCGTCTTGATTACAAAGAAACATCACAAGACAGGATTAGATGGAGAAATCGGAAGTATTTTAAGTTTTGACCTACCGCCGTTTTTGTCGTACGATGTTTCGTAAACCTGGTCCCGGTATAGTTGCTAAGTCACGATGACTTTTGTAGCGTGGTTTGTGGAGACAATATATCCATTAACTATGAGTCGAATCAAGTACATTGTACATAAAACCACGAAATCGTCTGCTTAAAAGTGTCGTCTTTTTATTGTTCTTGAATTCAGATTTTAAAGATTTGGATTTAAAAAAAACCCGCAAAAACCGCAAAAACTTGTGTCGAATAGTTGAAATTTGAACTTTCTGCATATTGTTGCAACGGGTGAAGTCTTTCTTAAATTTCAATTTTCCAAACCGCGATTTTGTTAGTCTGGAAAAGTTCGATTGTAAGATGTACGTATAACTGTGTTGTATCTCTCTTCGGTGGCTGCTTAATAAGGATAAGCTGACACGTGTTGGGTTTTTGTTTTCCTCTTTTCAGTGTTTGCCTAGATATGAGAGAAATAAAGATAATACAACTGCTACCATTTACCACTTTATATTTATATCCTTTATTCTCTTGTTGATAGTTGCACAACGACTAATGGGTATACATTATATAAACACATGCACTAAATATTTGACATGTAATTGAATACGTATATACATCATATACATGTAGTACTACACATAAACGAAAACAATGTTATGAATCATATGTCACAGACCGAGGTCTCACTGAAATGAAGTACAATGCTACATCGTGGAAATTTACATTAAACGCATATAGTATGTTTGTTTGTAATAAGACACTGATTTAACGAGCTTCAAAAATGGCATCGTCTTTGGCTTAAAGGGAATTTCAAATTAATGTTACTAAAATTTATCATTTATTAAATTAAAACTGTATTTCATTAACCCCTTGAGCTTTTAATAAACAATTCAAATTTCCAATTAAGTCAAGCCCATTTTTGTACTTTATAGGGTTCATTTATCAATAAATTGAAAAGCGACAAACAGTGCAGACACTGATAAGTGAGTGGGTTCCTACAGGATCCCTCTGATCTTGGTATACATGTTTTGCATTATACAAGCGTATCCTTTACAAGTGCACTGTTTTTAACGACGCGAATACTTGTCGCAAGGGCTAAATTCGTTTACGGAGTGGAATAATACAGTGCTCCCTCTCTACAACAGCCCTCCGAACAACTATTCAATCCTCACAACAACGCTTGTCGCTGTTCCCTAAAAAAGACAATTATGTCCAACATTTTCACAGCTGCAAAACTGACTACTTAAAATTGTCGTCTGCTGTTTTTCTCAAAGTCACACAACGGACATTTTGACCGACGAAAACATAATGAAGAGTTTCAAACAGCTTGAATTCAGATCAGAACCCGCGTTACGCGGCGTCTGATCTGGATTTAAGCTGATTGCAAATGTTAGCCAATTTCGCTCCCTATAACAACTTCTCCGAACAACACACACACTATGTGTCTCCCATTGGGTGTTGTTGTACAGAGGAGAATCTGTTATTCTTTCCCAATAAACGCGTTTACGCTGAAACTATTATTTGCTGTGCAAACAGTTTGGAGCCAGATCAGACGCCGGGTTACCCGGCGTCTGATCAGGCTCCAAACTGTTTGCCACCAAGACAAACAAGAATTATAAGAATTGTCCAAAAGTTGTTCTTTTCTACGTTTAAGTGCTTTGCGTTTGCGTACGTTTGCGTTTAAACGGGAAAGAATAACAGATTCTCCACTGTATGTGTCTCCCATTGGGTGTTGTTGTAGAGAGGAAATACTGTATTACTTTTTCGCAGAAATAGCGCGACGAAGTTTTGTTACATTTGTTACAATTGACTGTACAACACCAGTGAGTAGTACGTGTACATCCACAGTCATATGTTTCAGTCTCCTTGACTGGGTAACGGTCAATACTGTATCCACAGTCTTTACAAAGTCGCTTGCAACTATTGCGTTCCCATTTAGTCATTGTCGATTTGTCCTCTCCCTTTTCAAGCTTGATGCATTCTCTTCCGCTCGTGCCTGGACGACCTGTTGCATCATCTGGTTGACAGTAATCTGGTGAAGTATCGGTGTAAACCAATGCAGCTTGGGGGACATTCTTAAAATGGCCAAGTCGGGCGTGTTTGCTTTCGCGTACGGATCTGTCTTGAGATTTTACAGCTCTTGCCCTCCTGTATTTAATTTTCAGTTTGGACGCAATGAAGGAAAAATCAGGAAGTACCCTCCAACATGTCTTAATTGTACAGCCTCCGGTTGGTCCTAGACATTTGCATTTCATCTTTAATGCTGACTTCATTGCCTGTTTAACCAATGAGAGTGCTAGATTAATAAAGGTTTGAAGATTAGCAATTAAGTGACTACAAAGGTATTTTGTTACACTCATTTGTGTCATCTATCATTACAGTTTTGTTAACTACAGCGCTCCCTCTCTACAACGACATCCAATGGGAGACAACAATTATGTGCGTTGTTCGGAGGGAGTCGTTATAGAGAGGGAAATCGGTTAACATTTGCAAACAGCTTGAATCCAAATCAGACGCCGCCTAACGCGGCGTCTGATTTGGATTCAATCTGTTTGTCACTCGTCATTACGTTTTTATCTGCCAAAATGTCCAGTCTGTAACCTTGAGAAAACAGACGATATTCCAGCAGTCAAGTGTTATACATAATTGTACTGTTTCGGGAACTTTGTAAAGTGTCGCTGTAAAGAAGGAGCCGTTGTTGGGAGGGCCGTTGTAGTGAGGGAGTAGTGTTGACCGGCGACTTCAAAACACTTAATAAGCGACTTTAACCATCTTAAAGAATTGTCGCCCCTTCCATTTCTCTTAAATTTTAAATATTTTGATGCTTCTTACTAAAACTGATGTTTGCCGGTATAAAATTGCCAAATACCTTGATGATCATGTTTTTTTTAAAATCGACCATTAAAAACAGACACTGCTGTGTCGGAAATATTGTTAATTGTGTATACCGCTACATATACGTCTACATCTAGAATCATTTAAACAAACCTCCAAGCCTGCTATCTCATTGTGTGCTTTCATTGCCTGTGTTGATGATCTTGATTCTCTCTCCGTGCCAAGAAATATCTGCGATACTCTCTCTCCAAACATGACATTCTTCGTACACCCTTTCCAAGCCCACGTCACGTAACCAGATGCTGCAAGCAAACGTATAAATTTGTGTTCTGAATAAACCATTACCTAATTAATACGCCTTTTACGCCTCTAATTTATAACCCTCTAAAGAAAATAGTTCCAATTTATCTAGTAGATGGCAGCTGAAAGCAGGTTGAAAGTAAAGATAAATGCACCTTAATGTGCATTCTGCTTTACTTTCAACCTGCTTTAAGCGGTTATTTTACTTCAATATAAGAAACAGGTCATGAGGTAATCGGATAATCATTTTACTCCATAAATAGGCCTTTCATGCATTTGATTAAATTTTCCACTGAAAAGAATAGTTCCATTTTATACAGTCATGAGCGCGCAACATAAGACATATTTCCTATATTCTTGCATTCGGTATGTTAAAGCAGGCTGAAAGTAAAAGGAAAACGCGCATTAATGCGCGTTTTCCTTTTACTAGTGGTTATCTGTATTCAAAACTAGAATCAGGCTATCAAAACTAGAATCAGGCTATGGAGTCAAACGTTGAACTAACTACAAAAAACTGTCTTCCGTTTGAAAATAAAATATCTTTCATGCTCCTATCTTTTAACCCTTTCCCCAATAGAAGCGCCCTTTAGCGCATTCAGTTTATTCCTCCGCTGAAGAAAATAGTTCCAATTTATACAGTTGGGAATATGTATCATACGGAATCTTTTTTTTTATTCTAGCAGGTTGAAAGCAGGCTGAAAGTAAAGCAGAATGCGCCCCAAGGCGCATTCTTCTTTACTTTCAAACTGCTTTATATAGTCACCTATTTTCTTAACTAGAAACAGGCTATTTGGTAAAGGGTTAAACATGCACATTTTTCATATTCAGTGAAAGCTCAGACAGTAAAGTTCAGGATACAATGTAATGTATATTTTACCGTTGCCAGTGCACGGATGCTCAAAGCAGAATGACAGTGAAACTTAAACCGGAAATCTCCCTAAACCGAATATGTCTCTTTGTATTCTGCGGTATTGTTAGTTTTACAGACATTTGACATTACCGAAATGTCCCTTCACCTCCAGAATACTGCGATGTCGCAACTCATTCACCTCTGGTCAAATTGAAAGGAAATAATCCAGTTTCCTTTTCAAGTCAATTCCATTTAAACTATTAAGTAATGTTTTTAAATATATTTGCAAAAGACCCTGATCAGAGGGCTTCTTATGAACCCTTTAATCATGGTCTATACTATTTACATAGGACTGGTGTACTCTTCACAGGTACACTGTTTGTAAATGACGATTCAAGGGAATCACACTGTATGGAACGAATTCAATTCTATCCGACCTCAAATTATCGAAATGATTTCAAGATTCAAATAAGTAAACTGTATTAGTCTTGGTTCTGGTCCTTTCTGGAAGTTTCAATAGCAGTCATGGGCCAAGATTGGTGACCTTGACCTTTGACCTTGACCCTATTGATTGTTGGCCAACGAGGTCTGGTCGGTCGTTATTTAAGACGTCTATTTCAATGATTTATTGCCATTTTTCAGTATATCAGATTCAGATATATAGCTACAGGGAAACAAAAACATACATTAGACAAACATGCTCCATTTAGGATGTATGGCAAACGCTTGTTCAGCAGTAGCTTAACCTAATGTTTGATACAATTTCTTGTTATTTCATTCGTGAATGAAAATTAATGTAATAGATAATGATCGCAGAAAATTGACGATATTGTTCAGCTGGGACGCTGTTTTGGTTACATATGTTCCACTAATAATGTTTTTAAGTCAGTCGTGGTTAACGGTTGTATAGTAACCCATGTTAATATGCATAAATATTATTTGGGGTCCACTGGACCCCAACCATATTTTTGTCATTTTCTTCCAAATATTTACATAGTTTTGTACAAGATACACCATTAATGTAACAAAATATATATCTAGTCATAAATATGTCCACATTTCCCAATCTGTACATTTTCTGCACAAGTTATTAGATAAAATTCGATTTTAGAGCAAAAAACTCAGTTTTTTGTGTTACTATGGTCGCTGGTTGCCATGGTAACTGTGAGAGCAACGTTTCGGTTTTATCACCACCATATAGCATAAACACATCAATTTATAATGCGGCATCAGTTATGTTTCAAATGCCCATCTTGATTTAGAAAAATATAAAAATGCACAGTGGGGTCCAATGGACCCCAAAAGTCTCAAAACGGAAGTTTTTGCAAGGTCCGGATGAGGGTTAAACAGTAGACAGACTAGAACAAACAAGAACATCTGACATTAATAATATAAAATATAAAACGACGAAAAAGCGCAAGATATGTCTGGATATTACGCAAGAAATTACGGCGTTACACCAAGACCTAAAATGATTGCTTCGACATACTGGAGGAGTGCCCAATTATTTTCAAATATACGCGTATGTATTTCAAAGATGTCCGTTGAAAACAATTGAATCAACGATCAGATCAGTAAATCGAAATTTGATCTGTTTCAAAACAGCTTGAAACGCATACGTATAATATTTTTTAGTATTTCCAAGGAAACTGCAGACCATGTAGCAATATAGAAAGATGCGTTAAAAACATTCCTGACAATGACAGTTCATGTAAACTGATGAGAGCGAATGTAGTATCTTTAAACATAAAACAGACACAAATCGCGTTACCCGCACGGAAGCTTATCTGAGTAAACAATAAATCCTCTTATAACGACCACTACATTGCATTAATTATTTCAGACAGACGGCTGCTGGAAGTAAGGTGAAAGTTAAAAAGACAGCTCCTTTAAATTTGCTGATTAAAGTAAGGTGAACGTAAAACAAAAAACTCCTTTCGGCGCTTCCTGTTTTACCTTCACCTTGCGTTACAGTGGAGAATCTGTTATTCTTTCCCGTTTAAACGCAAACGTACGCAAACGCAAAGCACTAAAACGTAGAAAAGAACAACTTTTGGACAATTCTGATAATTCTTGTTTATCTTGGTGGCAAACAGTTTGGAGCCTGATCAGACGCCGGGTTACCCGGCGTCTGATCTGGCTCCAAACTGTTTGCACTTCAAATAATAGTTTTAGCGTAAACGCGTTTATTGGGAAAGAATAACAGATTCTCCACTGTAAGCAGCAAAACCTGACTTTCAAACAATCAATAAGCCTTTTTTCTTAGCAGTCGTACTGGAAAAGTTTGCAAAGGACATTATAGTTTTAGCGTAAACGCGTTTATTGGGAAAGAATAACAGATTCTCCACTGTAGTTAAGCGAGGTTTACTTGTGTTTGTAGTAAAGAAAGTTGGCGATTCGAGTGTACTAACTAACCTGATTTATTTGACTGTATTCATTCTCGGCTTGATATGCTAATGACAGATTCTCAAACTTACTGGCAGCCTCAAGCAGATGGGATTTTCTGAAAATAAAATTGCTGTAAATGTTAAGTGTCTGAACTCTTTGCATTCTGTGTAATTACTTCCTTCTGCAACAAGTGTCATCTGCTACTATTTTAAAAATATAATTTTCTAAAAAAAATTTCGAAACAGGATTAGAGTGTCAAACAGTTTGAATCCTGCTGAGAGTCTCATCAGAATATTACTGTTTCCAAATGTAATCATAATGGTAAGAGTTAATATACAAATGTAGTCTGTTCTGATATTGGTTGCAAACGTATTCAAATGGAAACTGGACCTTTTGTTTCCTTTTGAAGTTTTGTATTTCAACATTTTAGATCCAAATGAGACACATCGAACAGCTCGGTGTCTGATCTGGATTCAAAAAGTACATTCAAGTCGTGATCGTTCAGCAAATGATTAAAGTTAGTACAGCGCTCCCTCTCTACAACGGCCCTCCCAACAACGACTCCCTCCTTACAACGACACTTGCCGCTGTTCCCCAAACAAGACATTTATGTGCAACATTTTCATGGCTGCATAACCGTCTGTTTAAAGTTGTCGTCTGCTGTTTTCTCAAAGTAACATCATGGACATTTTGATAGAAAAAACAACTTAATGAGGAGTGAAATACAGCTAGAATCCAGATCAGACGCCGCGTTACGCGGCGTCTGATTTGGATTCAAGTTGTTTGCAAATGTAAATCAATTTCCCTCCCTGTAACGACTCCCTCCAAACAACGCACATAATCTTTGTCCCCCATTGGGTGTCGTTGTAGAGAGGGAGCGATGTAATCTAATACAGTGGAGAATATGTTATTCTTTCCCGTTTAAACGCAAACGTACGCAAACGCAAATCACTAAAACGTAGAAAATAACAACTTTTGGACAATTCCGATAATTCATGTTTATCTTGGTGGCAAACAGTTTGGAGCCTGATCAGACGCCGGGTTATCCGGCGTCTGATCTGGCTCCAAACTGTTTGCACTGCAAATAATAGTTTTAGCGTAAACGCATTTATTGGGAAAGAATAACAGATTCTCCACTGTAAATTAAGGTTATGGCGGAAGGAAGAGTTTGTTAATCGACAGGAAGACCATTTTCAAATGTAAATGTATTAAAACCTTTATATTGTGGAAATAAAATAATTTCACAGAAAATATTCATTTTTTCAGACCAAGTTCGTCTATATACCGAAATGACCTGTTCGTCGCAAAAGGGATATAGGCTACCTTTCTAGTTTTCAATTTGTTCGTCAATAAATACATGTCACTTAAATGGCATAATCTATGACAATATAAAACAATTTCCACCCTATAGTAGAGGGGCTGACCGCATGAATCCAACTTTTTTTTTAACCCATCCGGTATAAAATTTCTGTTGATACCAGGGAATAGTATATATACATACATGACCCTTGAGGGTGGATGCCAGATTCAGAAGTGGTGCAAAAAATTTTTACAGTATGTTTTGTTACCCCACCCACTAAAATTCAATACTAAATACCGATCTTACAGATTGTTAAATCTTATGACAAGGTTTTTTATGTAACATGTTTATCGATTAAATTGTGTTGTTAATTGGGTATTTAAATGCTTTAAAATGCAAAATCTTAGTATTTAGAAGGTTTAGAAGCTCATAGAATGTCATAGAATGTAATAGTAAAGGGGCTTACACCATAAGTGTAAAAAATTTCATTGACTTAAAATCACCACAAATAAGTCTTCTTATGTATTCTTATTTAGAATCATAATCTAAAAAGTTGCTTACTGGCAATTTATGCCCCCCCCCCCCCCCCCAATGTTTTACTTAAGTTATAGCCATTGAATTCTTTCCTTCATAGACTATAATAGAGGCAAAGTTGTGAGCACATTTAACTCCTACTAGAATATATAGGGATTTGCTCCGATCCCTCATAGACTAACTACTTGTAGACAGACAGACATAAGGTATTCTATTTATTTCTCCCTTCTATACATGATAAAATTTACAAACATGAGTACGTAAAATATATAGAACAACTCAAATATGAGTTATGAGAGACAATGTAAATCTTACAATATGACAACTAATTACCGGTAGATACAAATGTACCTAAAATCATGCAATTTAATGTACAGTTAAAAGTATATGCTTATTAAATTATATAACAATTCAACTTTCATCAAACATGCTTAAAGTTTTAAAATATACATTACTTCTATACATCATCACAGGATTTTTTATACAACTGTTGTCGAGTAAACTCGTACATTAAAATATCGCGGCAGGTTTTGGTACTATATTTAACAACATGAGATCAGACCGAATAAATTCAAAGTTCTTACATGTGAATGTGTATTTAAAAAAAAGGTGGTATGGAAATTTGACTGCGACCATTTTGACTGAAGTTATTACCCTTTGAATATGTTTCCTACATAGAATGCAGAAGACAAATGATGTGCAGCGAGCTAGCTATTTCCAAACTTTCCCAGATTGACTACTTATATGTGAAAGTATTCAAGTAATTTGAATTTGAGCTGCATTTTATTACCGAAGTTATGGTTTTTTGAATAATGTTACAACGTATAATATAGATGCATAGGAAATAAGTCCTATGCAGCTAAATCTTCCAACAATTTTGGCAGGATTTGCTCCGAACCATCACAAACTAAGTATGTGTATGTGCAGTTGTAGAGATAGTTTGGAAGCTTGACTGCGACCGTTGGTATATATGTTTTTGCCTTTCAAATTAAAATGTATGCAACTTCCTCACTAAAGGAGGGATTTGGTTCAAATCGTAATAGATGAAACACCTATAGCTATTTTGAAGGAATATGATGGGTAGGAGTACTGAAGTACTCTTCATTGGTGAGTATTTTGAAAAGCTACATTTTAAGTTGAAGATAGTGATATTGATAAATATATTTACTCCATAGATGAGTACGATAGGCATAACAAACTTTACTGGTACAAAAGCTGTCCCCTCCCCCTGTGCGCCATCCATGTGCATTCAACAACATCAACATGTCAGAACCATTGTACTTTTGGTTAATTATCAAGCTCTGACCGGGAATCGAAACCTGTCCCCCTGTGAACAAACCACGTCGCTATCAGCAACATCAACATATCAGTACCATTGTACTTTAAGTTAATTATCAGGTTTTTCATTTAAAACTGTCATATAATCATGCACTTTTGGCACGAATAGAACAATTGGTTACCTTAGCAACCACTCACAATATATGCTAAATAAGACCACTATACTGAAAGTATGTATCAAATTTAAAGCCCTTTTAAGACAAAGTAAAGAAACTTATTTGAATTAGTGTATGTCAGTTTTATTATCATCTGGGCAACTTAACAGTGTTATATAAACATTCACTTTTAGCATCAAAGTAACATTTGGTTATCTTTGCAACCACTGACACTAGAAGCTTAACAATAACATTATACTGAAAATATGTGTCAAACACTGGCTTTTTTTAATATAAATTTCTAGTGTAAAATACAGCAAGCTCCCGGAACCATTTATTGTAAGGAACACGAGTTAACATTGTTGTCAGATATACACTTTAAATATCAAAGATGAACATAAAATTGGTGCATCTTATCAACCTGGAGTCACATACATAAACACCAATATAACAGCGGTTAATTTAGCTTTGAGTCCTGAGTCGTATACTCACTAACATTTCCAATGATTAATTTGCCAAGAAACTATGAGACCCAGTGACTCAAAATGTTTTGGCCTTTTATTTATAGTTTAAATTTGAAAAACTCAATGTTTTGTCCCAGGGACTACACCATTCTGATGTTTAAATCAATCACTGAAAAGCCGATAAAAGAATATACTAAATCCCTTGTTTGTTTGTAATTATGACCCTTGATATAGCTGACACATTTTGACGACATTTCAAGTTAGACTGTTCTGTTCATACAACTTTATCTGATATTTGCCATCCTCTGCTTCAGCAGCCTCTACATCATACCTGCTAGACTTTCTCTCATTTTGAGATAATTGAGCAAAAGAGGAACATGAGATCATGAAGCGCTGACATGAGAAATGAGAAAACATAAGTCCACATTGGTTGTCTCCAGAAGCTTTCTTCTGCTATTTAATCAATTGACCTGCTTTATGATTCAACACGACCAATATTCACATCATGTGACCTAGCTCTTTGTCCATGTTATCATTCTGAGTAAGTTTCCTGAAAATCTGTCTAAAATGTTGCCTCCGTAGTCCGTAGTGTGGGTCTAAGTGGTTACTGTGCCTTAAAACATGACTTCTACACATACTGTCAGTATAATGCTCTTAATTGGCACATATTGTGATAGGTTGTTAAGGTAACCAATTTTCTTGTATAACAATGCTAATTTGCCAACCCGATACTAACACTGGTTCTAATAACTTTATCTCCTTTGCCTTCAAATAGCTTGATTTTGAAACATATTTTCAAAAAGTATTCTCATTTAGCAATTACTGTGAATGGTTGCGAAGGTAACCAAATATTGCTTTCGTGTTAAAAGTGAATGTTTTATGACAATGTTAGCTTGCAAACCAGATAAGGAACTTTAAGTACATGTTCAATGGTTGTTACAGGTTGTTTTACTTTGACTTCATAAATGCTAGGATACCTCTCATATTTTCAATATAATGCTCTTACTTAACAATTGCTATACGTGGTTTCTATGGTTACCGAATATCATATTCAGGCCAAAAGCAAATCTGTATATGACAATGTTTATATGCAAACATTATAATAAAACTAATTAAAGTAACTGTGCAAGGATTCTGATAGTTTGCTATATATTGGGTGCCAAATGTCTAAAATTGACACACATTTCCAGTGAAATAAAATTATGTTCTTTTGTCAGATGTTACCATAGTTACCAAGTAATATCTGCATGTTTTGTCTTCTATTGCCTTTTTAACGCTACACTTTGTGGTAGTAGCCATTAAAGAGTGGTCCGGGTTCATTTCAAGCAATCATAACAGCTCAGTTAAATAGGCGATACAGCATTGAAATGTTTATAGTTTCGTTTTCATGGTTACCTTCTTAGCAACCGCAATCCCAAAGTTTTCTTTTTATCCAGAACAGTAATAAAAAATATTTGCTACTGATAATCAATTATGATCGGCAAGGATTCACAAACTTTCTGTACCAGTCCTTAAACTATGACAAGAATAATGAATTCTTGTTTTCAGTATTTTGACCCATAAACCTTGCACTTGTGAACCAATCAGAGCTGAAAGCTACAATATTATTTTATTGTCAATACAAATGTATGTCATATTTCAATTTTCAGATGTCATTGTATCTAAAACTTGTACATTTTTGTCTGAAAATGCCATGAATTTGATGTTTTTAACTAACCAAAAACACTGATTTTAGGGGAAAATAATGTTTTCCCGTTACTATGGCAACCGGAGACCGGAACTAAGTTTTTTTGGTATTATTTCCCATTTTATGTAAAGAGGTGCAAATAGTGTAAGTTTCATGCAAATCGGAAACCATGCGTGCTGATTATAGCAAATAGTTACTATATGTATGACATAATGTTAAATCTGATGTAAGAGTTATAGCCCTTGTTTAAAAAAAATCTGCACCACTTCCAGATCTGGCATCCACCATAAATTAAAGCCTCAAGGTCTGAACTATTCGAATATATCATCAGAAATTTTATACCAGATGGGTTAAAAAAGAATCAAATTTAAGGCCCTTTTATTGAGTTGGCCCTTCTACTACTAGTTATTAATATCATTAGCCTAATGACTATTTGAGATGAATAAAGTATTTTCATTTTGTAGAAAAATAATCCCTTTCTGGAAAGGAATCTTCCTTTTAACATTTAGATCAGCACTGATAAAACTTTGTCTTGGGATACATGTATATATATGATAATTCAGTAAGCTCCTCAAAGAGCATTCTGCTTTACTTTTTTCCTGCGTTACGCAATTATCTACATTTAAATATATCCACTAGCATTTATGGATGGTCGCCCAAAAATCGTAGTTACAGTGGAGAATCTGTTATTCTTTCCCGTTTAAACGCAAACGTACGCAAACGCAAATCACTAAAACGTAGAAAAGAACAACTTTTGGACAATTCTGATAATTCTTGTTTATCTTGGTGGCAAACAGTTTGGAGCCTGATCAAACGCCGGGCTACCCGGCGTCTAATCTGGCTCCAAACTGTTTGCACTGCAAATAATAGTTTTAGCGTAAACGCGTTTATTGGGAAAGAATAACAGATTCTCCACTGTATACAATTCTATTCTCTTACTCCATAAATACGCATTTTTACGCATTTAGTTAATTCCTCAACAGAAGAAAATAGTTCCATTATTCATAAATGAATGTGTAACATCAGAAAGATTTACCTTTATTGTAGCAGGTGGTATTTTAAGGCGAATTCCGCTTTTCTTTTAACCTGCGTTAAGCGGTCAAATGTCTTCAAATTGCAGAAACTCGCTATGGGTAAAGGGTTAAAAAGTAAAGAGTTAAAACACATGGCTTTTACTCACCTCCCTTCGCAAACCACACTGGCAGTAATAAGAAGCAAAGTTTGCACTATAATTCTCGGTTGCTTTTCAAGACACATCTTTCATCGATTATAAAAGAGTTCCAGTCAGCCAATACAAGCTTCCCACATCATTTATAGAAACAAACCATAAAGCACAAGAAATCCTCATTCAGCGTGCCACGAGTTCTTACATACAATAGTGTTACAGTGGAGAATCTGTTATTCTTTCCCGTTAAAACGCAAACGTACGCAAACGCAAAGCACTAAAAAGTAGAAAAGAACAACTTTTGGACAATTCTGATAATTCTTGTTTATCTTGGTGGCAAACAGTTTGGAGCCTGATCAGACGCCGGGTTACCCGGCGTCTGATCTGGCTCCAAACTGTTTGCACTGCAAATAATAGTTTTAGCATAAACGCGTTTATTGGGAAAGAATAACAGATTCTCCACTGTATACAATTCTATGCTCTTACTCCATAAATACACATTTTTACGCATTTAGTTAATTCCTCAACAGAAGAAAATAGTTCCATTATTCATAAATGAATGTGTAACATCAGAAAGATTTACCTTTATTGTAGCAGGTGGTATTTTAAGGCGAATTCCGCTTTTCTTTTAACCTGCGTTAAGCGGTCAAATGTCTTCAAATTGCAGAAACTCGCTATGGGTAAAGGGTTAAAAAGTAAAGAGTTAAAACACATGGCTTTTACTCACCTCCCTTCGCAAACCACACTGGCAGTAATAAGAAGCAAAGTTTGCACTATAATTCTCGGTTGCTTTTCAAGACACATCTTTCATCGATTATAAAAGAGTTCCAGTCAGCCAATACAAGCTTCCCACATCATTTATAGAAACAAACCATAAAGCACAAGAAATCCTCATTCAGCGTGCCACGAGTTCTTACATACAATAGTGTTACAGTGGAGAATCTGTTATTCTTTCCCGTTAAAACGCAAACGTACGCAAACGCAAAGCACTAAAAAGTAGAAAAGAACAACTTTTGGACAATTCTGATAATTCTTGTTTATCTTGGTGGCAAACAGTTTGGAGCCTGATCAGACGCCGGGTTACCCGGCGTCTGATCTGGCTCCAAACTGTTTGCACTGCAAATAATAGTTTTAGCATAAACGCGTTTATTGGGAAAGAATAACAGATTCTCCACTGTATACAATTCTATGCTCTTACTCCATAAATACACATTTTTACGCATTTAGTTAATTCCTCAACAGAAGAAAATAGTTCCATTATTCATAAATGAATGTGTAACATCAAAAAGATTTACCTTTATTGTAGCAGGTAAAAGTAAAGTGTTAAAACACATGGCTTTTACTCACCTCCCTTCGCAAACCACACTGGCAGTAATAAGAAGCAAAGTTTGCACTATAATTCTCGGTTGCTTTTCAAGACACATCTTTCATCGATTATAAAAGAGTTCCAGTCAGCCAATACAAGCTGCCCACATCATTTATAGAAACAAACCATAAAGCACAAGAAATCCTCATTCAGCGTGCCACGAGTTCTTACATACAATAGTGTTACAGTGGAGAATCTGTTATTCTTTCCCGTTAAAACGCAAACGTACGCAAACGCAAAGCACTAAAACGTAGAAAAGAAGAACTTTTGGACAATTCTGATAATTCTTGTTTATCTTGGTGGCAAACAGTTTAGAGCCTGATCAGACGCCGGGTTACCCGGCGTCTGATCTGGCTCCAAACTGTTTGCACTGCAAATAATAGTTTTAGCATAAACGCGTTTATTGGGAAAGAATAACAGATTCTCCACTGTATACAATTCTATTCTCTTACTCCATAAATACACATTTTTACGCATTTAGTTAATTCCTCAACAGAAGAAAATAGTTCCATTATTCATAAATGAATGTGTAACATCAAAAAGATTTACCTTTATTGTAGCAGGTAAAAGTAAAGTGTTAAAACACATGGCTTTTACTCACCTCCCTTCGCAAACCACACTGGCAGTAATAAGAAGCAAAGTTTGCACTATAATTCTCGGTTGCTTTTCAAGACACATCTTTCATCGATTATAAAAGAGTTCCAGTCAGCCAATACAAGCTGCCCACATCATTTATAGAAACAAACCATATAGCACAAGAAATCCTCATTCAGCGTGCCACGAGTTCTTACATACAATAGTGTTAGCCGCCTTCTTTGTCATAATATTGTCTGCTGTAAACCCTTTACTGTCTAGCCCCGAGTATACTCATTAATTGCAAACAGTTTGGATCCTGATCAGACACCGCGTAACGCGGCATCTGATCAAGATTCAAACTGTTTGACACTCATTTCAATATTTCTGAAGTCATAAAACCTTAAATTTAAATTTGAGAAATAAAAGCAGACGAAAATTGTTAAAAATTGATATTGTTACGGCAATTAATTGGTTAAAAGATGTCATCTGTTTTTATTTTTTAGATTTACAGTTTTTGGCAATTTTGACTGAAGGAACATCGATATCAGTGTCATGTATTTTGGATTCTCATCATGTTACGCAATGTTTTCCAATGTCAGTGTACTAGAAATAAGGCAGTTAAGGGGCAGGAGGATAATAAATGGTTTTTGTACCACGTTGCAGATGAAAGAAATTAAGCATTTGTATACATTATATTATATATTCAAAAGTTGTAAATGACTGTTTTATGTGATATTCAGGACTGAATTGAGGGAGATATCAGAAAACGAAAAATGTAAAACAAACACTGCGAACCCTGATAAGAGGACTCCCTTAGAAACCTTTTAACCAGAGCGAACAAAGCTTACAGACAATATCTGGTTTCCAGCATAAAAAGGGTTTGCAACATATTATCCTGCTCTGAAGTACTTGATATGCGGCAAGCACTTGATCTGAGTCGATTGCTAAAAACCTAAAATAGAACTTTCGTAATACAATAAAATCCCTTACTCACGAAAGAACAATATGCTGTACTCTATATTCTCTGCTGTTTAGCATCTGCGTATATATTTCATTTGAAAATTCGTTGCAGCGGGGCTTAATGCATATAAAAGAAACTTAAGGTGGAAAAATGTGATTAGAATGTTTTGAATTTCAGATTATATGCAGTTTGACTTTCAGAAAATTCGAAAGTTTTATACGCAAAGACACATGTTATATTCATAGAAAAAGAAAGAGAAACAGAGACAGATAGACAGACAGACCGACATGCCTAAAGACAGACAGAGATAAATAGTGACAGACAAGTTTATGGACAGAGGGGAATATAGCCAGTGAGAATGAACAAAAGTTTGTGTACATATATGCTGAACATAAAACAGAAAAAAGCAAAACAGAGTGTGTAAGATGGTGAAATACAACAAAATAAATTTGAACCGAGGAGACCGAAGTTGTTAAGTCACGATGACTTGAGTATTGTGTGGTTTGTGGTTTGAAGATATATATCAACAATCTAGTATTCGAAAATTGTAGCTTCGGGTGAAATTCCTCTCCAACTGCGATTCTGTTGTTTACTTTTACATTTGTCTATGTAGGATTCAGTCGTAGAAAGAAATTCTTTGGTCTGTTTGAAGAAATATTTAGCTACAGTGGGGAAAATTCAATATTTCCCAATAAACGGGGTCACTTAAACAGTTATTTCAATTGCAAACATTTTGGAGCAAGATCAGACGCCGAGTAAATCGGCGTCTGATCTGGCTCCAAATAGTTTGCCACTCAAATTAAAAAGAATCGTTGACAAGAAATTGTGATTTTCTACATCTACAGTGGATAATCTGTTATTCTTTCCCAATAAACGCGTTTACGCTAAAACTATTAATTGCAGTGTAAACAGTTTGGAGCCAGATCAGACGCCGGGTAACCCGGCGTCTGATCAGGCTCCAAACTGTTTGCCACCCAGATAAACAAGAATTATCAGATTTGTCCAAAAGTTGTTCTTTTCTACGTTTTAGTGCTTTGCGTTTGCGTACGTTTGCGTTTAAACGGGAAAGAATAACAGATTCTCCACTGTATAGAACATAAACCACAACAGACTTCGTTTCACTGCCATCAATTTTAAACAATTGTCGTCTGCTTTTTCTCAGAATTTAGATATTCTGACATAAGAAATATTACAGTGAGTGTCAAACAGTTTGGATCTGGAACAGATGCCGCATGACGCGGCATCTGTTCAGGGTCCAACTGTTTGAAAATATCGATTGTACTCAAGGTGAGACGGTGAAGGGTTAAGCTGTCATCGGTGCTTAACACCATCGACGACTCATTGTGTAGAGTGCTTTAAACAGCTGGTTTGACTTAGCGTCATGCCGGTGTAATATTGAAAAGTATCTTCCTCTAAAACCGTGTCACTCGGAGGACGTTTTCAACGTAGAAAGGTGTCCTTGGGAGTTGGTTCGAAATATGTCTCCTATGCGTAGTAAAATGACAGTTTTCTACGTCGAAAAATGAACCAAGGATACATTTCTGAATGGGACACGAATCGTCATTACACCAGCTCATTGTTACTTGACTGGTATCTGATGGCCGCTCATCGTTTTAATGGTCGCCCATCGTGACTTGACTGGTATCTGAAGATCGCTCATCGTTTTTGTTGTCGCTCATCGTGACCTGACTGGTATCTGAAGGTCACTCATCGTTTTTAGGGTCGCTCATCGTGATTTGACTGGTATCTGATGGTCGCTCATCGTTTTTGTGGTCGCTCATCGTGATTTGACTGGTATCTCATGGTCGCTCATCGTTTTGATGATCGCTCAAGCAACGTTCAAAGTACATTCGAACCTCGATAATTCCAGATTGCCTGATTCGAACTTTCCTCTGATATGACTTTGATAATTCAAGTCGCGTCAGTGATTGACTTAATTCGAGTTATCAGGATTTGAATGTTTGATGCTCCTTCTCTTCAACAACACCCAATAGGACATAAAGATAGCTTGTGTTGTTCGGATGGAGTTATTATAGGGAGAGAAAATAAAGGCTCTGCTTACATTTTCAAACAACTTCAATCCATATCAGACGCCGCGTCACATAGCGTCTGACCCTGAGTCAAGCTGTTTGCCACTCGTCATTATAATTCCTCTGTCAAAATGTCCACTTATATGTAACTTTGAGAGAAAAAACAGCAGACGACAATTTTAAGCAGACGATATTGCAGCAGTGTAAGCTTTGGCATAATTGTCTTGGGGAACAGCGGCAATAGTCGTTGTAAGAAGGGATTCGTTGTTCGGAGGGTCGTTCTAGGGAGGGAGCACTGTAGTTACTTACGTCTTGCACGATATCTGTATTAACCCTTTACCTAATAACCCGTTTATAACATTAAATGCAGGTGATCACTTAAAGCAGGTTGAAAGTACAGCAGAATGTGTCATAAGGCACATTCTGCTTTACTTTCAGCCTGCTTTAAACTACCATCTACTAGGCTATATAAAATATTTGTTATGGTAATTGTTCATGAGGGAATAAACTGGAACTATTTTCTTCAGGGGTGGAATAAATTAAATACGCTAAAAGTCGCGTCTATAGGGGAAAGGGTTAATAACCCAAGGACATTTATCAAAGACCTTTGTGTACATGTACAGGTAAACAGAACCCTTCGGATACATAAACTGTTCGGTTTCGGAACGTTTCCAGGTGTGAATGATTTAGATGTGTTTCAAAATAAGTTGACTTTTCATTCGTTTCAGGCAGATAGCTACCTAATGCAGAATAGCTGTTATGCAGTAAGCTCGTAAAGGAGCTTTCTTCACCAGTGTTGTCTTTCATTAGGCAGTTATCTTTACTTTGGGCTATATATGTCTCATGGATCGTTAGTGAGATAGCTGTGGAGAAATGTGGGTCAGTTTTCAGACATTGCACCGTACATAAAAGACGGCAACGGAAAAAAGATGTTATGCGTACCCAATAACCGCGCTTGTTCTTAAATGATTATGTATTTAGCCAACACTTTGGAGCCATGTCAGACGCTAAGTAGCCACGGGCCACCCAGTTTTCAACAACTCGTCATTTTGTTTCAAGAACGCAATAGCGTGTATTATTTCCAGTCATCATAAATTCTTGGACTCTGATTGGCTAAAACTGCACATGTGACCACTGTGTACGAGACCGTATTCATTGATTTTGCCGGGTAGTACGGATCACGTGACTTAATAGATGTTTCTCCCTCGATCGATTCGCGTAAATAATATCTCTTTTTCTGTTTATTAAGCAATTGTTTATTAAGAAATAAAAAGAAATCTCAATTAAAAACTGTATTGAATCTATCATTATGCGCATGTGTAACTCAAATATCGATTAAATGCTAATTTCTTGCTTTGTTTTCCCTGATTACCCCACCCGCGCCGTCACCATGGTAAACAAAAGACTGGAAATGAAATGGCACTTGTCACTGGTTTATAATGAAATTGACACATAATTAAGATATATTTAGATCAATATTTTTATCGAAATCAACCCAAATAGACTTAACTCGATATGCATAGTAGCCACTGACCTACGTAATATTCGTTCGCTCCAGATTATTTCCGTTCATTTGTTAAAACTTATCGTTACAGTGTTTCATAAAACATAAATGTCGTCCTAGAACTGTCCGTTCGAAATAATTTGGTAGCCTGTAATGAACATTTATAAGATGCCCACATTCCAATGTGATGACGTAATCATGTTAGATACAGTTAAACTTAGGGCATATCTTGAATTTTGTTCACTCGAACATATCGGTATTTCAAAGTTTAAAAGGTGGATATGCCACTTTTTTTTTAGCTTGAAATACGGATATGTTCAACAGAAGCAGGTTTATGACATTAATCTGTAGAAATGCAGGTAGATTCTACTTATGCGAGTTCCAAACATCGAAGTTTAACTGTATAGACTTTTTTGATCTAGCGCGAGAGATTTCAGTGAACTGTTGTCAATTTCAAGTGTCAATTTAGGATCAAGTAAACAACACTATGTCAGATGATGCATGTTGTCTTTCTTGTATTGGATCTAGACTGGAAATAAATTCGTTACACGGCATTCCGGCAGGGTGTACGGGCTTGTATGACGGTTTTGGATTCCGTATTTCCTTCGCGTTTCGCGCTCAGGAAATACGGAATCCAAAACCGTCATACCAGCCCGTACACCCTGCCGGAATGCCGTGTAACTAATATTATCAATTACACGGGATGGAATAACATTATTTAGCATGGTATGGCAAATAATCCAATATCATTAATTCAAAACAACAAGTATATATGATATCAAATTTTGTTTATTACTTTTCATTTATCAAAAATAAATTTGGCACAGATAATACCTAGTCGGGTTATAAAGTTTCAAAAACGGAAAATAATACTGATGAAAGCTATCTAATATACACTTGCCCTGTTAGAAATTGACTTACTCGATAGAAAATCACCCAAGTAACCGTATACAATTTAGAAGACGTCATTTGTTCCCGTTTAAACTCATTCATCCCTGAAACTTTTAATGGTCAATTCAAATTTCAATATAAGTCTAGTCTATATTTGACTATTTAGGGTAGAATCCTGATCAGGGTCTACTCTTTTGACCTATCCTAAAAATAGTTTTGAAAAATTAAAGCTGACGACAAGACTTTAGTGTTTACAGCTGATGACGTCATGGCAGTGGAGAGGTTAAGTGCCCGAAACCTATCGTTCTTTGGAGTGATTATTATATCATAAACAGTCTGTAGTCACAGTAAAACATTTCATTAGCAACCAATGCGTTAGGAAGATTAAAAAAAATATTAAAGGAATTTGATTGATAAATGAATTCAGAAAGAAAACAATGCAAACATATATGTTACCTTCGGCTTCTATTAAATTGTGAACCATATTAACTCTTTTACAGCGGAAATACCTGTACAACATGATTGATGCCATACTGTCACCTGCTTATATTTTTCGTCTACTTTTAGTTCAAATTCGGATTAGGAAACATCAATATAGTCCATATCAGGAACAGACGTCGCGAGTTCACAAAGGTCAATGTTGACATTCTAGGAAGTGATAGGGTTAAAGGCATATAGATCTAAATCAAAAATGACATATGCGTATGTAGTAAAAAACAAATGTTGATTGAGAACTGTTTGGTTCCAAATCAAGCTCTAAACAAATTGACAAACATGAATAAATAAATCGTTCAAATGTTATATAGCACTGAGATGTGCATATGACTGAAAGACACAGGATGCCCCTTACTGCATGAATTATATATACAAAATACTACAAAGTTAAACTGACTGTAATTCTCTGAAAAACTGAGGCATACCAAGATCCGGACAACCTGCATATTTGTGGTATATTTACATACATCCTTTTCAATTATAATGTTGTAGCTTGAAATCTGTATGAGAAGTTAAACCAGCAAAGTACTACCAATATATGGACGGACTGGTGGACGGAAGAAAAAGAGTTGGCAGGGACATAGGTAAACCAGCATGTCCCTGAATAATCGTCGCGGAGGAATTAAAACAACACTGTCATCTTCATTCTGCATGTGATAACATTGCGTCTGCGTTAGGGAAGCAGTGTTCCTCAATTGTCTCGAGATACTATAAATTATTTACAGAAATAGCGCCAGACTTTTTTCTGACATTGCTTACAGTTCACTGTACAGCACCACTGAAACGTACAATCACAGTCATATGTCTCTGTTTCCAAGGTTGGATAACGGCTCACCTTGTAGCCACAGCTTTTACAAAGTCGCTTGCAACTATTGCGCTCCCATTTGGTCATTGTTGTTTTATTCTCCCCCTTTCCGAGTCTTTTGCATTCCCTCCCGCTTGTACCCTGATAACCAATCGTATTGTCTGATTCACAGTAATCTGGCGAAATCTCGTAGAAAACGAGATCGCCTTTTGAGATATGCTTCAACCGCCGATGGCGCACTTTGTTACTTGCATGTAGCCTAGTACGGCGATGTTTTGTAGATTTTGCTCTTCTGTATTTCTTTTTCAGTTGAGCGGCAATGTCAGAAAAGGTTGGAAGAACCCGCCAGCATGTTTTTAAAGTACAACCTCCGGTTGGTCCGTGGCATTTGCAGCGGATCTTTAATGATGACGTCACTGCCTGTTAAAATCGAAGAAAAACTTAATAAGATGTTATATCTTAACAAAGAAACAAAGTACATGTATCTAAAGAAAGTGTTAAACCTTTATCAAATGCAGTAAAAACCTCTCTATTACGACGACTAAACTGTTTTAATAAGTATATGTTTGCGATGTGACTGCTTAAAACAATGTTACAGTAAAACAGAAACCTCCTCGACTATCATCTTAGTTAAATTAAACATATTTTATTCTTATAAAAATACACTACATGTTAATACATATCATAGTGCAAATGGATTGGGTCGAAAGCATAATGCTTATGGAGACCCTCTCCTCAACACTGATATTTTACACAGGTTGAACAAATTTGTACAATAACACCTCTCCATCACGATCACCTAAACTTTTCCAGTTGGTAGTTTAAAGGGCAGTGGAAGTCTCAGAGGAAGATGAAAGCAAAACAGAAGGCTAAAAAAAGGGGCAATCCGCTCTACTTTCATCCCGCCTCCAGCAAACACCTGTCCAAAACAAACATTAACATCTTACTCTCATGTAGTGCCTTCGAAGTGGCCGTAAAAGAGAGGTGTTACCGTATAGTCTAAATGTCAGTTTAAAATAATAAATTGAAACAAGGAAATTAGCCAATTATATTTTGTATATGGTTGTTCTGGAACTAAATATCGACACCTGAGTGAGATGTCTATCACGGCTCTGGATAGATAGATAGATTTATTTCGGTAAAAGGTGTACATAACATGGCAAAGCATAATTAAATCAAAAATATATAAGAGCCATGTAATGCGCACTAGAAACCAAGGATAACACAAAAAAGGAAAAATATTTTCCTTATTTCCATTGTGGCCCTGTGAATGCTACCAAAGTCTATTATCTCTGACCCTCAGTCAAATCGCTTTGTTTGCATGATAAAAGATTGCACTGCAGTAAAAATTGTTTTTTTGGTTTCAGTACTTAGTAAAGCGTCGCCATTAAGAAACAATTTAGTTGTTGCAGACCGTATCGGATTCACAATACTTAAAAGATTTGTTCGTATAAGTGAACACCTGGGACAGGTGAAAAAGTAGTGTTGAACACTTTCTATGTCTCCACAAGTACAAAGAGGTAAATCGATAATATTCTTTTTTTAAACAAAGTAAGAGTTAAGCTACTTGAATTAGTTCGTAGTCGACAATGTTGAATTTGGGTTTTTCTGTTTCCATGATAATAGTAACATGGTATATTAGTGGAAGTCGTATTAATATCAATTGATCTCTTAAAAGATAATACAGTATTAGAATCTCTAGTTTCTACAGATAACGCGTTACAATCACGAATCACAGATGGTAAAAAAAGAATCGTAATACAAGTGTGTCCTAGCATAAATGGACTTGACGTTATCAGCATTTCTAACAGGATATCTAGTTTCTTGGCCAACAAGAGGAGGAACAAGTTCAGAGAGATAGTCTGGTGTAAGATGATTAATCATTTTGTAAAAGAGTATAAGCTTATTTTTTCCATCTTGCTTCAAGACATTCCCAACCTGTTTCATTTCTAAATGGTTAATGGATACAAATTTAGTGGCCCCAGTTACTATTCTGGCCGCTTCATATTGTATTTTGTCTAATTCTTTTTTTTCTGTTTGAGTACAATTATCCCAAATCACATCAGAATATTCTAGTAAAGATCTAATGAAACTTAAATAAATAATTTCATGTGATTTTCTATCCAATTTATATTTTAACTTACGCATTACATTAATTCTATTCCAAGCCTTTGATTTAATGTTATTCGATATGTGTATGCCATACACCATTATTTGACAAATAAACACCAAGATGTTTGTGCGATTCATATTCCTCAATACCTGTATCTAACATGTTTAGTTCTGGATGATTGTGTTTATTTATTTGTTAGCATGTTCAACAAATAAATACAAACTTGTATCGTCAGCAAAAAGTATTATATTAGATTGTATATCAGTGACAATGTCATTTATGTAAATTAAAAATAAAAGCGGACCAAGTATCTAGCACTGTGGCACACCGGCTTTAATTGATGACCAGCTAGACTCTGCCCCGGGTATGACTACACGTTGTCGCCTATTTAAAAGATAGCTTGAAAACCATTTTAAAAGTGTTTCGGATATACCAGTTGATTTAAGTTTTGCAAGAAGCCCCTTAACCCATACCCGGTCAAAAGCTTTGCTTATATCGAACAATACCGCTCGGATTTCCTTTCCTTCATCAAGAGCCTTACAGAATGTATGATAAATAAACGCTTATTGATTACAGTGGAATCACCGGTTATAAATTCAGATTGAAACGATGATAAAATTAATGTCTCTGAGGTAATTAAATAAGTGTTTAAAATGATACGTTCAAAAACTTTGTCAAGGTTACTTTGAAGTGAAAGTGTGCGATAGTTACTTACTGAAGATGGGTCACCCTTTTTAAAAACAACACATACGTGGGCCTCTTTCCACGTTAACGGCACAATTCCTTCACTTAAATATTTATTCATTAGATCACAAAGAGGATAACAAATTATCGAAGAGAGTTCTCAAAGAATACGGTTGATAATTTCATCAGGTCCCGAGGCTTTGCCTAATGAGAGAATATTTAAAGTGGATTCAACTTCTTCTGGTGTAATAATGAAATCAGGCATTATGGTATTAGTTACATATAAATTTTGAAAAGAAACATTACCTTCATTGAGAATAGTTTGACTAGTGAAAAAATTGTTCAAAAAATTGGCTTTATCAATTGTTTCAATTGCTTGAATATCGTTATCAGTAAGAATTGGTATTGAACATATTTGATCAGAAGACATAAAACATTTCAGCACTTTCCACCAATCTCTTGAGGTAAGTTCATCAGTTATTAGTTTATTTGACAAATACATATACTATAAGGTTTTCGTTTCTTGAATTAAAGAAGTGATTTCATTACGAAGTTTCCTGAAACGGTCCCAGTGGTTAACAGATTTAGTTTTTTTGGCTTTTCTATATGCTCTCTTCCTTGACCTAATTTTGCGTTTGATAATTGATGTGATCCAAGGGGGTTCGAGTGGTTTGAATTTAACTGTTGTGTTTGGAATGTAGACATTGGTCAATTCAAGAAGTTTGTCAGTCATTCGTTTTGTATAAATGTCTAGGTCGTCATCTTTCAGTGATATCCAGTCAGTCTCATGTGCTTTAAGTCGAAGGTTGTCATAGTCAGCTTGGTCATATTTCCATATTTTTCTACTAAATGACTTAAATTTTGGTTTGTTGAAATGGAAGATGCCATAAATCGGACAATGAAAGCGTACGTCTTGATGAAGGAAAGGATCCCCTACGCCACATGATTTAAGATTACTTTTTTTCTTTATTAGCATTATATCAATAAGTGTTGACGAATGTTCAGTAAAATGTATAGGTTCTTTAATAACCTGAGTTAGTCCATAAGTTTGGCAAATACTGTGAACCTTTCTAGCTGACTGTGCATTAAGCATATTAAATTGAAATCATAAATAATTATTATATCCTCTACACTAGTGTCAACGGCAGAGTGAATATAATTCTCAATGAGGGCTAGGTATGCAGATTTTGCGTTTGGGGGCGATAGATGACGCAAAATAGAATATGCTTGTGGCTAACAAAAAGTTCAATCCAAATGCATTCTAATCCTTGGATTTCAAGATCCTATCATCTTGATTCAAGCTGTCGCGTGTCTTTTATACAACAATTAGCATTTTAGTGGTCGTAATTGAGAGGTTTTACTGTATATACTTTATAGACTGGCACTGAGAGTCAATAGGGGTTTTAAATGCTCTCTTTGTCAATATATTTGTTGGATGTTTTTTTCCGATAGTCTTAAATAAATTTCACTACCAGACAAATATTCTAAATTAAATGAATTGAATTTAGCTCACTTTTTCTTTATGGATAAATAAAAATGTCAAAACAAAACATTTCCTACTTCCTGACCGGTGACTGCTTTAAAATCGAAATTAAAGTGGGGAACTTCCTCAGACGGTTAATGTTTTACTTTCAACCTGTTTTATGCAACCATCTGTCTTAAACTCAATACCGCCTTTCTAAACCACGCTGCTATGTGACCTCTACAATGCATTGCCATTATTCCCTAATGGAGACTGAAAACTCAATTTGGCCTTAAAACTTTTTTGTTTATGTAAATAGATGCAACGAACCTTTAGAAACACATATCTATTAGTTTATAAAAAGGATTAATCTTAAAAAAGCATTTGCAAAACTAAAACATGAGCTCGATCGGGATTCGACCCCGTGCGGAGAAGGCAAAACAAGATAAGCCCTTAAGATCAGTACGCACGTCAGACTATGGCATCACGGTGCCATTCTTGGCTGACGGCATATTCTATTGTTTTTGCATTGCATGTAGCACAGTTTTACTCACTGAGCCCCTGTGACGCATATATGTGTCCTTTAGCTAAATGTGTATCTGTGAAGAGTACTCTTGTCCTATACAAACAGTAAAGTCCCTGATCAGAGGGCTCCTGCAGGATCCCTCTGATCAGGGACTTCACTGTTTGTCATTTTGCAATTTACAACAAAAACCAACCCTTAATAGTCTAAAATGGACCATCCTTTATCGCAAACTGGAATTGTCAATTGAAAGTTTCAGGGGATAATGAGTTAAAACAACGGTCTACTTTATCTCAGGTTGGAGTAGAAAATAACTGGATAATATCTAAGACCAAAGATTCATTGAATTTTCTTGACCATGTTTTAGACCGATCATATTGTTCATGTCATTTCCACGATAATGCCACACACTTGCCTATATCTGAGTATGTTCTTTTTATTTTACAAATACTCTATTCGGTTTAGACATAATCATTGTTATTGAAGGACTTAGACATTTAAACTTGATTTTTATACAAACCTTCAGTCCTGCTTTCTCGTTGTGTGTTTTAATTGCATGTTTCGATGACCTATAGTCTATATCTGTACCAAGAAATACATGCGATACCTTCTCTCCGAACCATATATTCTCCATACAACCTTTCCACTTCCACGTGACGCTTCCTGATACTGAAAGTACAATTATAAATGGCTGCAGAACAAACTACTGAGACTAAAATTGCACCAACTCAAACTATTACTATGTGTACAGTGGATAACGTTAACACACTGCAATGAAATATCTGACGTCTGGTCTGGATCAAGACTGTTTGCAATGGGAATAAGACTTTTAGCATAAACGCATTAATTGGAAAAGATTAACGTCTTCTCCACTATACAATTGTAACTCTGCAGAGAATAAATGCATTCTTTGTGTTTAACTTGAGAAAACAACTACATTATCTGCTGATTGTGTGGGTAAATTGTCCTGTGATAGATCTACTGCGAACTATTTTCGGGGCTGTGCGGTAAAGTGCACACCTTTAGGCCAAATCACAGCCTGGGCCCAACGGAAAACAGCCGAATCACCCAATGATATAGAATTAAGAAGGAAAAGTAGTTTCTCAAAACAAAATCGCTACGCAATCTGGTCGTAATTTTCAGAAATGGTATCTAAAGTGCTGGATTTCACATCCAGCACTAAACAGTTACCTAGCAATAACAGTTCTACATCTTTTTCATAGAACTTGACACCAGTATGAATACGTTTACCTAATTGTTCTTCAGAGCCGAAGAATCCGAAGACTCAGCAAACAGCAAGAGTGTTACATACAGTGGCGAATCTGTTATTCTTTCCCAATAAACGCGTTTACTCTAAACTATTATTTGCAGTGCAAACAGTTTGGATCCAGATTCGACGCCGGGTAACCCGGCGTCTGATCAGGCACCAAACTGTTTGCCACCAAGATAAACAAGAAGTATTAGAATTGTCCAAAAGTTGTTCTTTTCTACGTTTTAGTGCTTTGCGTTTGCGTACGTTTGCGTTTAAACGGGAAAGAATAACAGATTATCCACTGTACGTACAGTAAAACCTCTCTTTTACGACCACAAGATTGTGTCAATTGTGTTTACGACAGGTGACTGCTTCAGGACCTTTCTGTTTTACTATCACCTTGCTTTAAACTGTCACCTGTCTTTTATACAAATAGTTAGCCTTTTTAGTGGTCGTAATAGAAAGGATTTACTTTATTTGTTACTTTATAGATGACTACTGTCGAATGTGCAAACAGTTTAAATTTTAAATCAGACAACGCATCACGCGGTGTCTGATAAGGATCCCAATTTTTTACCAAACATTTCGAAGTGTATTCAGTCTCTTTGCTTTCAAACAATAGTACAGACCACAGAAGTAAAGCAGACAATATTATGACAATGAAAGGGTTCAAGCCGACGTTCAATTTTGACGATCTTTAAAATGGATTAATGAGAAGAATTAACGTGTGTTTGCGTGTTTTATACCTGCACGTTTGTCCTCTCTGGCACGCATTTCTTTATAATGTTTCGAGTTGCAGCCACAAATCTTGTTGTTTGGGTGGTTGCATTTCTTTGTCACGTGATACATGATACCTGCAGCCGCGATAGCCTGGACATACGCAGTCTCCCTTGTGGCTGAAATATTAATAATATAGAATTATGATATATATTAAAGCATATCAGCATCATACTGTCAGAATAAAAGTAAATTATAGCAACTGTTTTACCTGCACCCCAAAACAATACAGTTTCACGCCTCTATGGTGGAGAATCTGTTATTCTTTCCCGTTTAAACGCAAGCATGCGCAAACGCAAAGCACTAAAACGTAGAAAAGTACAACTTTTGGACAATTCTGATAATTCTTGCTTATCTTGGTGGCAAACAGTTTGGAGCCTATATCAGACGCCGGGTTACCCGGCGTCTGATCTGGCTCCAAACTGTTTGCACTGCAAATAATAGTTTTAGCGTAAACGCGTTTATTGGGAAAGAAAAACAGATTCTCCACTGTAACTTATTCTTTCAGTGAAGAAAACAGTTCCACTTTATACAGTGATGAATACGACATGTTATAAATACTTTCTGTATCAAAGCGGATTGTAGCTTATAGCAGGCTGATAGTCAGGTAGAATGCGCGAAAGGGGAGGGTTGAGTCCGCCACGGTAGTCTAAATCAACCGTTTTGAAACAAACTACTACATGTAATCGAACTTTGATGAAATAGTATGTCACACTAAACCGGTATCGGTTAACCTTCAAGATCAAGATAACCCGCAACACAACAAACGGACCAAGAACTGAACTGTTAGAATTATATAAATTGCATGAATAAGTGATATTGTTAAGTATGTCAACCCCTACTTAATTGTGGCTAGCCAAAACAATAAAATATGAGTAATAAAAGAAATCATGTCACGCGTAATAGAGACATATATACTATTCTTAAAGCCACAAACATACTTAAGAAACGTATCGAGTCGTGTTGAGAAAAATCTACAGTCGAACTACAATACAGTAAAACCTCTCTATTACGACCACTAGAAAAAAGACTAATTGTCTGTATAAAAGATAGGTGACAGCTTAAAGCAATGTGAAAGTAAACAGAAAGCTCCTGTATGAGCTTTCTGTTTCACTTTCACATTGTTTTAAGCAGTCGCCTGTCTGAACCGACTAATAGTTGACACAATTTAGTGGTCGTAATAGCGAGGTTCTACTGTATTTCAAACTCGCTTAAGCCCAATTTTAACTTTGAAATACGGATAAGTTCGACTTAAGCGAATTAGAGGCATCGACTTTCGACTGAGTGTTAAACTATAGAATTATATCTCACCTCTCGGACAGAGGTATCCCGAAATCTAGGGGTTGTGAGATAACCTTATCTGTCCGGACAGACAAGCCGAACTATTCTATGATTGGTTGTTATTGCCGTTGTTTTGACGCCGTCATGACGTCGTCATGCATGCATTAGCGCATTAAAATACAGCTCGCCCGTGTATAGCAAGTTAAACGCGTTTTTAGGGTTGACGAGGTGAGAAAATAAATATAACACCACAGTTGAGTATGAATATCCCACCCTCGTTTGAAGCCTCGTGTTCCAAAAATATCTTCAAAACTCGTGTGGGATATTATTATCTGAAACTCACGGTGGTGTTAGATTCACTATATCTCACTGGTAAATCTAGAGAGTCTGGAGATCAATACAGTGTAAATCTAGATCCATCAACCGGGGTCATTAATACCCCTCAGTCTCCTACAGTTATTTTCTTAACTGACGTTTTAACAGCGCGTATTATCTGGATATGTTCTAGGTCTTGTGTAATAAACTATTTGGTTTACCTTTAGATACAAACTCATTGGCGAGTAGAGCTGCTGATTCTACTGGACAGTTCCAGCGGTCCCACATAAACTGATGCTTGCACTCTCCTACGGCAGTCTCAATGCCCATCGATATCCCTTTTACAATGTGGAAGTAGTCCTAATAATAAGAAAATATTCAGCCGAAACTCGATATTTCGAACTGGCGTTAGTTCGAACAGACCCATATTTCAAAGTTAAAACGTGGCTTAGCCACGTTTTAACTTGGAAATACGGGTATATTCGACTTAAGCAAGATCGTTTTATAAATATTAAACTTATAAAATACAGGCTAGGTCGATTTGAGCGAGTCCGAAGTACCGAGTTCAGACTGTATGTTAACCTCGATTTGGCATATTAACACATTATTGTTACTATCTGGCATTTAAACCATTAGTCCATACATATACCGTTAATGCCTGTTAATTATATCTTCACTGAAAAAAGTAATTCCACCTTACCGGTCATGAATATGCACTATAAGAAACAATTGCTATGTCTAGCAGACAGGAGTTTAAATCAGGTTGAACATAAAGCAGGTCACACCGAAGGGGAATTCTGATTTACTTTGAGTTCGCTTTAAGTATTCATCTGTATCCAAAAGTAGATACAGGTAATGAGTAATGCGTAAAGCAAATGCAGAACGATGAGAGTCTAAATAACAATGTTTGTCTATACTATTTGAATTAAATATTATGCTAAATACAGTGGAGAAGACGTTCATCTTCCCAAATAAAAGCACAGAAAAAATATCCTTCCAGACATACGGCTCATAAAACCAGTGGTGATAAATAAACATATTAGTACATAAAAAGGCATAAATTGTAAAGAAGTTTAGGTTGTGTATATTTAACTAACCAGATTTATTTGACCGGATTCGTTCCTTACTCTGTAAGTCTGTGACAGATTCTCATACTTGTTGAGAGCTTTCGACAGGTGAGAGTTAGACCTGGAAATAAAATGAAATACGTTTTAAATTATATATACATGTACATTATGGAATATTGTATTTCAAAAGTAAGGTAAGAGCGTCTTGTCGAATATCCAAGTACGAGTAACACATGCAGATTTTCAAATATGTCAATGCTTTACGAAAGTACAACGTATTCAGTATACTGCAAATAGTCTCGTGCCAAGTCAGATACCGAATAGCCCGTCGTCTGATCAGGGTCCAAATAGTTGGCCGTTTAGATAAAAACTAATCCTCAGAATTTTCAAAAAGCTGTCATTTTCTAAACTTGATAACATTGCGTTAACGTTTTGTTTAACCCAATAAAAGATTTACCCCGAGGACAATAGTTAGTTGCAAACAGCTTGGGTCCTGATCAGAAACCGTGTTATGCGGCGCATGATCAAATACATTTGTTTGACACTCACTTCACTATTTCGTAAGTTAAAATACCTAAAATTTAATTTTGAGAAAGAAACGCAGACCTCACTTGCTTACAGTGGATAATCTGTTATTCTTTCCCAATAAACACGTTTACGCTAAAACTATTATTTGCAGTGCAAACAGTTTGGAGCCAGATCAGACGCCGGGTAACCCGGCGTCTGATCAGGCTCCAAACTGTTTGCCACCAAGATAAACAAGAATTATCAGAATTGTCCAAAAGTTGTTCTTTTCTACGTTTTAGTGCTTTGTGTTTGCGTACGTTTGCGTTTAAACGGGAAAGAATAACAGATTCTCCACTGTATAATTTATGACGTAATGCCAGTGAATGGGTTAAAAATACGTCATTCCCACTGTGTAAGTAGATCTATTGCATTTTACTGCACAAAGCAACAACAAAATTGCATCTATCGAATGGAATAGTCTGTGCTGCCTTGAATGCACTCTTTCAATTTGTATATTGATATTTCATAATAATTCACAAGAAATATCGAGGTTACAAGGAAGAAGATAACATACAGGTATTTACCAAACTCTACTAAATAGGGTAAAGAAATAAAATACTTGGTTCATTATTGCCAACAGTAATGCTGGGGTATCCATATGATAAGCTTCTCCAGCTTGACTAAACTTTGAGAAGAAATACAGGCACACGCAGCAGTCTACTGACTAAGAGTAGTATTTGTGAAGATATAATTTCACTGACTTTGCCCGCGTACATTGACATTCGCAATCAGCACCTCAAACAAGGTGACTGCTCTTGGTCTGTTCTGCTTAGTTCAGGCTCAGGGTCATTTTCCATTTGAGTAGATCAACATGTTAAACATTTCACTATCAATGACGCCAAAAGTCGCGTTTGCAAACAGTTTGGATCCTGACCAGATGCCCTTGTCATAATGCCTTCAATCTACCTTTGAAACGATATTGCAGACAACAGTATTGAAGCAGACGACTATATGGCCGTGAAGGGGCAAAAGTCTCACGAAACGTTGATCATAAAAGAGTTAAACAGCTGTCTGTTGGGATTGGTCGGTATATGACATGGAACATTGACGTATGACATTTTCATAAACTGATTATAAGTTTCGGCCAAAAGAGATAATAATACTGTTTAACTTCTGATAAACGGTCGCTGAAGGGAGAGATGCATTTAGAGTATTTAATACACTTAAACGTTTATCGAAAACTAAAAGTAAAACAGAAAGCTCCCAATAAGAGCTCTCTGCTTTACGTTTGTATTTCATAAAACCTAACATCAATCTTTAAAGATCATGTGATTCTATATAGAATGACCGTTTAACAGAAATACGACTGGTGTAGTATTGACGCATGGCATATTCATAAACCGATCATAACGTTTCGGCCATGCGAGATAATTATATACTAAAGACCCATATCAATGACTCGGTCATTCGAAAAACAAAAACACATTTCACGACATTGAATACAGAGGTTTAACCCCTTCACTGACTTTGCCTGCGTACATTGACATTCGCAATCAGTTTAGATCCTAATGAAACACTGGTTATTACGGCGTGATCAAGTTGTTATCTCTTTGTCAATGACGTTCACGTGTCTTCAATTCAAATTGCCTAAAACCTAAAGTTTATAAATGTAAGCAGACTGTAAATTTAGTCGATATCCTGACAATGACTTGGTTAACATTGTTGCACGGGGTGTCGCGAGTGCGTTCATTGTCAACCGGCGCAATCAGATATACTGTTTACTGGCAAAAAATCTGCGAGATAAAATAGTTCGCATAGTCCCGATCAGATTAGGTGTCTATCAAATCCGGTGTTTCGTTAACTTTATCAGATTTGTAACAGCCTTAAATAACACATGGGCAGCTCATCCCTTTGTCACGGGTACATGTTGAAATATTAATTAGCTGATTGCGTTCAGTCCTGAATGGCATAACTGTCAAATAGAATTAATGAGGCAGATACTAGAGACAAAGGAATCTTCAGCTTCGTCGATTTAGTTGTTTCACTGTTAGTGTCTCTCTTGGCCTTCTCTGTCAGTTTGGCATTACGGGTTGTACGAAAGGTTAAAACCGTTTATATAAAAAGTGTCTTTTTCGCAATGTAACGCTGATAATACCTATCTTTGCATGGGTATTTTCAACAAACAGCTCTAAAAATCTATCTAAGAGGCCTTCACTATTTAGCACTAAAGCTACTGGTGTTATCAATCTATTAATGCCTGAATAGTGCAATGAACTTTCCCTATGTACTTGCAGGAATATTTTATTTATGATATACAACGGTGATCGAAATGTTCTGCATGCTTTATTTCAATCCATACAACAGATGCTTTCATATAAAATAGTGAATAGTGTAGACCCGGATTAGACGCCCCACATTGCGACATCTTATCAGGGTTGATATTGTTTGCCAGTGTCTATTTTGTAGCCCATATGCACCAGTGACTTACTAGGGTTTTACAAGTTCGACTCTGTCTATTCCAGTTTTTAAAATGATACTTGATCTTTTAACTAAAGAATTAGAGATTATGTTAGTCCGTTAAGCTATAATTTTGTATTTTTTGTTATGCTGCATTGACCCAAACTGACTGAAATGAAATTGTAGTCACCAGTGGAAGTTAACTGGTTCAGTCATAATGAAACACTGAGTTGATAAAACGTAAAATAAACCAACCGATCAGACATGTAACACCGTGGACAATTACAGTTTCCAATTACGTCTAGTGTACGCCTATGTGTCTTTTTCAATATATTACAATATTTCAAACATTGCAGACCCCGCTCAAAAGCGCTATTATATTGGTATGTTTGTAAATGACGCCCATATACCTCATTAGAGAGTAAATGGATTGATATAAGGTTCATCATCGAGCAAGTTAAGTTTAATTCCGACTCAGAGTCTGCACTAAACGAAATCAACAAAAATCATTGATTGCAAGGGTATATCGACTTGGAAACAAATGGACCACTTAACCATCTCTTTATAAAGATAACATATATAGCAAGGCACGGGTAAACTACGAACCTTATGGATATACTATAGAAGGCATCGAGAGATGCCTTTTCGTTATTATTGAATTTGCTTCATTTAAACTTTTTCAGTGGTATAGCATCTTAACACTGAAAACGAGTTAAGTAAAGAGTTTGCCGTCAATTACCAAATACATGTAGGTATTTTCCCAAATCAAAAGTAAGTTTCCTTAGCGTCTAAACCGTTTTAGAATCGTTCCCATAGTTCATTTCAAAGATAACACAAAACACCAAACTGAAAAAATCAATTCTAAATGTAAATACTAGTTGGATCTTTTAGTATTATGAAGTTTTATGTCTCTTATAATTCTAGTTAAAATGACATGGGTAACCTTTTCGTGCTAAATATGTATTTCAAAATAATTGGAAAATGAAAAAACTTTAAGATATATACTGTAAATAGTAACCGTTTCCTGCTAGATCCACACATTCATTTAGAAGAATTTTATTACAGATAAAATATTTTTCCTTTTGTCTTTCTAATGCTTCTTATTTGGGGGTTCTTAAAACCCAAACGTGCCAGTTTCCAAACTCGTTTCCGGGCTTTCCTTTTGATTTTTTGAAGATATTCAATATGGCAGTGTGATAGTATGAGTTAAGTGACAACAATTTTTAATGACTCTAAGTATGAATGTGGACAGCTTATATTGAAATTGAGTGCTGTGTTGTATACTGAAGAGAAAACATAAATTAACAGTATTATATCACCTTATGGGTTAAATTATTTGAACTTTTCAATCAGTACATTTGACTTACCGTCCTTCGCAAAGCAAACTAACAGTAATGATGAGTGAAGTTACGAATATAATCCTTCTTTTACCCATCATGTTCAATCAACTGCTATGTTCCATTAAGTCAAGACATTTTCACGACAGAGCGAATCCTCAATAAAAATATTACTTAACCAGTAAAGGATATATACACATTCAGATGGGTAGACAATCACTTAAATACAACATTGTTTAAACTAATGATACATGCTAATTGGTTAACGCTACCCGACGGTGACGAAGACATTCTATTGCATGAATTACCACAAATAAGCCAAGCCTGAAGTGTTTACTACGCTGTATGTACATGATATGATTATGTCAACGAGTTTCGGGTTATTGCATCTGCCTAAAATAGAACATAAGACAATAAACTAATAATTTTACATGAGCTGTGTCTGCTTTAAAGTCACTCATCTTTACACTTCTAAAATTAAGATATCATTTCCTGTATAAATGAAACAAAACGAAAACGAAATGCTATGCAATAAAAATAGAAATGACTCCCTTTTGAAAATCTGATGTTTTTTATCTACGCGGCATACAGATTGGAATCAGATCAGACGCCGGGTTAGCCGGTGTCTGATTGATCTGGCTCCAGACAGTTTGCAGTGGCGTGTTGTTGTAGTACAAACGCGTTTAATAGGGAAATTATGTAATCTTTTCTGTATGTGCCTATAACACAGGTGCTCTTAAAGCGATGTTAAATAATAGGATATAGTATGCAATCAGTGCAATTTAACAGCAATACCCATTATGTTTGGCGAATAGTATTCACATCTTTTACAAACATCGGTCTCGTAAAAAGTGTTCGTTTCCTATGAAACGGTGCAGACTCATATTGTATGGTTTAAACTTATTTTATAAAATATTTATCATTATTATGGGGTTTTGCCACAAGTTCTTGCAACATTAGAGGCGGCTCTAAGCGAGTCTTCTGAACAGGGTCTACACTGTTTGAAATTTTGAAGTTAATAAATCAATCAATCTTTTATTGCATAAAACATCATACAGGATGCTTATAGCAAAGCAAATATGTATGGAGCTTATGATGTTTATGAAGCTTAAGTTAATAGCAAATTCAACTATAAATAGTCAAAGGTAGAGTAGACTATATTGGAAAGTGGGAGTTTCCCATTTGGAGTTTCCGGGGAAGCGATATGTAAAAACAAAATTGGTAAATATTGAAATGCCTAAACGAATAATTAATACCAAGAGTTAGGCTTTATGGACAGATATTCTTTGATTCTTATTTATTATAAAAATTTGTATGTTCAGAGATGATCTCATTGAAGACTGTTTTTTCAGTATTGTCAACATCAACATTTTCTTTAATTCCTCCTTTAAGATTCAGCCGAACTTACAAAGTAAAAATGTGCGTGATAGTTGTGCATAAATAATACGGAAACAAATGACATTTGCTAAATACAAACCTAGTTTATCAAACCTGAACATACTGGAGACACTTTTCCCACTTTTGTTTAAAAAAGCAAAAAAACAGTATTTTTGTCCAAGACTTAGATCCTCGGAAATTCAAATCTGAAAAAAGATGTCTGGAAACCAATACAAAGTTGTCCTCAAAATGACGGAACGCATGCGTTTATATATTATATATATAACTAGTTATACAGAGTTATACAGAGTATCTGGACTTGAATTAAGATAAGAAAATATGAATTAGTAACACAATTTGGGTCAATTTTGTATATCATGTGGCACAGTTCATTTTTGAAATTGATGTATGATGGTTAAAAGTCTTGTAAAAGATTTAAAACCCTATTTGGCAATGAAATTGCATAACATTTGGAAACTTATTCTGGGACAGATAGAGGGCTTTGTAGCAACCGGAATTGCAATAAAAACAGGTTTTGCAATAATTATTGCAATTCCTGTTTTTATTGCAATTCTGGTTGACAGTTCAACCGGTTTTGCAATAACCGGAATGGCAATACAATTTTGAAATCTCTCAAAACGTTTTACTCGATATGGTGATCATACATAATTGATATTTTTGTGTTTTTTGGTGTGTTTTGGGATCATGCTACGCTGTCCTCGATAAGAAAAGGCGCAGAGCTTCACGACTTTTTTCTTTTTCTACGCTATACCACGCTTTCTATCGCTCGCTGCACGTCTTGTTACCTCTTGTAGCGTTTTGTTACGAACCAAATAAGATTAATATGAAGATCTGCTACGATTCCATCACGTTCTCTCAAGCTCTCTTACGGTAACCACGATACGCTTTCACGTTTTATCGCGTTCTGTTATCAAGATCTTCCACGATAAAACGTTCTGTTAAGCTCTCCCGCGTTTTATGGCAAATCTTTTACCAAAAGTGCTGCGTTCTGAGCACGATTGGGGGAAGAAAAGGAGGCATGGGCCATGCAGTCATTCTCAGGATTGGGATGACGCATCTGAACAATTTTTGTGGAAAACTTAATCTGTCACTCGTATTAATATATATTCTATCAAAATGTCAACTTATATGTAATTTTGAGCAAAAACAGCAGATGGCAATTTTAAGCAGACAAAATGGCAGCAGTGAAAGCATTTGAAATACGGTTATTGTCTTGTTTATAGGAAACCCATCTGTTATCCATAATACAGTCGCAACTTGATACTTCGAACCCACTTAATTTGATCGTACCAGTAGTTCATAAGTTGAATATTGTTAAGTCGATCCGCATAAGTCGAACATACCCATAGTTCAAGGTCAAAGTTAATACAGCCATGACACTCATCATTATATGCCAAGGATAACATGAAAAAGAGTAAGAAATGCTTTTATTTCCATTGTGGTCCATAAGATATTGCATTGTATGACATAGGACGGTAACACAGTCAGATTCAAAATCACAGCATGCTACTGAAATGTAAAACAAGTTAAATTTAAAGTTTAAGTTAATTGGTCTGAAACTCAAATTGCAAATCATGCTAAATAGTCTCATAAGATTTGTGTCATAATTAAAATCTAGGTCACATATTGGGAAAATAACATATTAAGTCTTAACTGGATGCCTATTGCAAGCAGAGTAAATCATATTAGTTTGTGTTATGCTCTTAAACTTAAATCAAATTTAGCTCCTTCATATCTTGGTGAACATTTTACCCCTATCAGTACTTTGCATAAGTATCCAATCAGATTTAGGGTCACTGCACCAGTAGTATGTATCAATGAGTTTGAGAGAGTGCATGGTGCATATGGTGCTGTTACGTGACCAATGACGTCACAATGGTGTGACCTCTCATTGACCTAGACACAATAGGGACACCACCCCAGAACAATAGAGGGGCACCATCCAGAACATTATGCTGACCATCCCACATTCCGTACGGTATATCGTAATCCTGCTGCCGTCACATGACGGCTCGATGGGAGGATGGCATAACAATAGATCAATAGGAGTCATGCCGACCATAACAATATATCAATATGGGTCATGCCGACCCTCCCACTTTCCATAGAGCCTCTTCGCGAGTGGACCTATTTTATAATCGGTAGTATCCCATACAAAAAGTTGTAATCAATTTGGATACCGATAGCCTCTATGGAATGTGACGGTAAACAATGTCGTAACCGCACCCCATTTTATTTAATCTTCGACTCATCGGTCCAAAACAATGAACGAATCGGATTCATTATAATAGAACCATTAGATCTAACAGCATTATTCGAATTACCCCTGTCTATTTTCTTCCAGGGTCTCAATGACCCGGATACAATTACAGACGTTTGGACTCGAGTTGTTTTGAAACGCGATAATTCTGCCCACGCGACTGGATACATTAATAGGGTCTTCACCTGCCTAACACAGTAACCCTTAACTCGGGACTTGACCGATATTGGCAACCAGTTTGGATCCAGATCTTCTCGCCACATCTAATCTGGTTTCAACCCGTTTGACCCTCATCATTTGGTTTTCCTTAAAATTAAGTCGGACAGACATTGTATTTTCGAAGCAGACGTTACTATGGCGTGAACAATTTTACTTATGGGTACACGTTTCTCACTCCTATATGGAGCAAGAGAATGTCAATATAAGATAAGGCTCACCGCTTTTGTCAAACGGTATTTGTTACACTATATCCAACCCGTTTGACTGAAAAAGTATGTAATAAAGGCCTGTTGTGTAGTTTTGACATACAGACTGTCACACACAGTTCACATCAAACCTCTTGTCGTTTAATGCATGTTAATGAAAACTAATTTATGCATGTTGCAGCTTTGAAATGATGACCGATGGAAGTTGTCAAGCAGAAAGTATCTATCAGTTTTGGTCTGAATGCACATATTGTTTATTTTGTATTGACCAGATAATGTGTGTTTAAGACAAAATGAAATACTTTCTGTTCTGTTATGATAAAAACTCAAATATGATTACTTAGAAAGTGTATTTTATGCCTATATTTAACATGTATGACTTATTCTGCAAGATACAAGCCTTTTCGAAATTTTAAACTAATATTGAATTAACTCTATTTGATCTCTAAATGACTTTAACATTGACATGACCCAATCTCTATCAATATTAAGCGTGTCTTAAGTTGAATTCACATGCCAAATATGAAGTTTCTATCATATGTTGTTCCAGAGTTACGGCCAATCTTAAAATAACCATATTTGACCTCTAAATGACACTGGCCCTTGATGCACATAACCCAAGTTATACCAGGCTCAAGAGTTTCTTGAGATGAGTACACGTTTCAATTGTAAAGTCTGTATCTATGCAGCCCCAAAGTTATGGCCAAATTATCCGATTTTACCTCTAAATGACTTTGACATTTGTCGGACATGACCAAAATTGTACTAACTCAAGAAATGCTTGAGTTGACTAAAGATACCAAATGTACACTACGTAACAGTCTCTATCCTATTTAGGTCCATAGTTATGGACAAGGTTGAAGTTGTGGACAGACGGACAAACAAACAGAGTAACAGACAGATAGATAGACAGACAGACATACCAACACAATATGCCCCTTACTAAGTAGTGCGAGAGCGTAACATTATCGACACATCGTTACTTTTCAATACAATCCTTAAGGAAACGTATGCCGTCTGCAAAGCAAGGTCACGAACATATGTGACTTTAAGTTTTAAAAAACAAAATACACAACTAAATTACTAATCATTGTCATACTTAATCCTATAGTTATTGTTTGAATCATATGTTAAGATATTATACGTGTTCCATCATACTTAAAATGTGTCCCTTCTTGTGTTAACGCAACTGGTCAAATCCATGGCCGTCGCCATTATATGTGTATGCCTCACCTAATAATCGAAGTTATATTAGGCAGGGAACAAGACTTGACCTTGGATCTGGAGTATAGAATCATATGGTTATTTCTATTAAATATTGCTTACCAGGCTAGCCACAAAACCGAATTATCTCTAGCCAGAATAGCATGACATAGAAATTACATGTATCTCTTCGCCCTTTTATGACAAATTTTATAATAAATTTTGCCTGTTTAGAATTTTCTTAGTCTTTTCATTTTTCCAAGAGGGAACCCGCGAATACTTGAAATGGCCGAAAACTAAGGCAACAATGATATTCCTAGAGAATAATAAAAAACTAAGTTAAGTTGTCGAGTTTAGAATTTTAATAGTTTTGTTTGCTTTCTAAGAGCAAATGGTCAAATACTCATAAAGAAAATTTCCGAAAACTAAGAGAATATTGATTGTCTTAGAACAATATTTAACTAAGACTGTTTCAGAATACGGGCCAAGGTTAATGACACAACGCATGGCCAGGTTAATATCTTCTACTATCAATTGAGATATTATATTTCGAGGATGAACTCTTTCAACATTTAGTAACTTTTGTGGATTATTACGTTCCCTGGTGAATCATTTTATATACCAAAACATGAACCAGTCTACTTGGAAGTAGATATATTGGTAGCTTAATAAATACTAGACTAAAAAGCAAACAGTGTAGAACCAGATCGGAGGGCTCCTACATGTATACATATAGGAGCCCTCTGATTTGGTCTTCGCTGTTATGGGGTATAATTTTAACAGGGCAATGATGTTCAAAGAATTAATAATCCGTGCCGTCACACCCACTGTCGTGTTATACTTGTTTAATTATACTGAACACACAGTGTTTAGTATTTATTCTATGGCAAATTGGGTTAATAATCACAGTACTGGAGGTCTAGGCCAAGCATGAACGTTTTTATAACTTGGCCAAATACGGCCTCTGATATGGATCCAAACTGTTTGAAAATATCAGCATAGTCGCGATCTGATATGGATCCAAACTGTTTACAAATATCAGCATATACGCGATCTGATCTGGATCCAAACTATTTGCAAAAGTCAGTAAAGTCGTTATCAGCAGGCAAAGGGTTTAGGCTGAAGTTTTGGGACAGTTAACAACAATAATAACAACAAAAACATTTATTTCTCAGATCATTATCAGAACATATGAGAAAGGGAAATCCGTGACAATATTAAATTGAAGAAATTATTTTCTCCCATCCAAGATCGGATATCGAATGAGGTTTCAAAAGAGGACTGTGTTATTTAATATTGCTTACTCGATTCCGACCTGGATGGACCAAAAGAGTATCATTAAGGTGCACAAGCAGCAAACGTATCACTAGTAAAAGGAAAACGTGAATGCATAATTCGGTATTGAAATGAATTGGGATCAATTAGTAGATACTTAGACAACTTATTTAAAGGAATGAAAGTGTCTACATAAGAACCATATTAAAGCAGTGGTTGCAAATTAGACTACTTCAAGATATGAGTCAAAGTGCAATTTATTTTGATAATTATTATTATCTTTATTATCATAATTATTATTATTATTAATTATCAAATAATTGCGTTCGGCGTACTATTTGTTAGACGATGTGAGACCCGGATATTGTCTGCACTGGCATCTACTAAAATGATTTCACATCGTCTGGAAAATAATACGCCGAAGACAACATTAGTTTTTAAATACTCGGTTGCTGTTTGAGTTTAGATAAAAATTACAGTTCAACATAATACAAACACGTGAGTATAATGGCTCATTGGAGTATACACCCCAAAAAGAAAAAGAGGCAGCGACACATACAGTCAAACCCGAGTAGAGCGGCCAAGCATAAAAGTGACGATTTAGTTGACCTGTAGATAATTGGCAGCCTAGTGCAGAACGGAAAAACTGCAGCCAGATTCCTTTCTGCAGCGCCTCTGTACTACCCACAGGACTTGCCGCCCAAGACAGGTTCGACTGTGTCGTCCTCACCGAAAATAGTAGGGAAGTTTTTACATAATTATAGTTACAATTTCCTGCATGAATACATAGACAACATAATGAAAGAGATGTATATATATTCAAGGTTTAAGACACATACTACTAATTTAACTTCTTCAATGCCAGATTTTAAACTACTTGGAAAAGTTAATATTATTGTTATTTATCTATTTTTAGCATTAAGACTGGACATAATATGTAAATAAATTCAACGCAATTTTTGTGTGAAGTAGATTGGAACCTGAGCAGACGCCTCGTGACGCGGCGACTGGTCTGGATCCAAGCTGCCAGCAATTACAAGTACATGTTTATTATTGAGCCGCAAGCAGCGAAGGTGCCAAACCATATCCCGATTATTAGTGAGCATGTATGTAGCAGATGATCCTAATAAAATGAATTTAGATGCTATCTCGGGAACCAACCATACATGTACATGTAGTAACGATGACAATAACAACAACGACAATGCTAGATAACTGCCAGTATTATCGTTATCAACACACTCATCAACACAATAATATAAACTTGTATGTACCCAGACTGATCTCTCTAACAAAACGAAGTTTAGATAAGAGCGTCCTAGAGATAATGTTCGTCCAAGCAAAACCGTCTTCTAACAGCTGTTACAAGGCACTTTTGAAGCAAAACCCGTAATGTATCTGACTTAAACACCGAGTCAATAACGATTGTGGTCAATGTTTTAAAGCAAATTATTCTAACCACTTCTAAAATATTGAAATACACGTGAACCAACTATTTTTTCCATTGGTTCAATGTCGAACTTGCACGAGCATACTGTACAGCCTCTGTGCTAGATCTCGTCGTAAAACCAAGGACCAGAGACCCCCCCCCCAAACAGACACAATAATATCCCTTTCACTGTCATATAGTCTTTAAAATTGCCGTCTGCTTTTATTTTCAAAAGCAAAGTCTCGGAATTTGACTGCATGAATGTTAATACAAGCATTATACTTTAAGCTGGCACCTGCTTTAAACAACTCATAATTAACATATTTGAGTGGTCGTATTAACCCTAAGCCCGCCAAATAAATTGTCGTCTGCTATATTTCTCGTCTGCTTCAAGTTTCAAAGTGCCTCAAAGTTGCTCAAAATTGCTGAAAATGTTGTCCGAGTATCAAACAGCTTGGATCCGGATGAGACGCCGAGTTTCTCGGCGTCTCATCCGGATCCAAGCTGTTTGCATATGGAGCTATAGTCGTGAGTGGCAGGGTAAGGGTTAAAAAGGGTTTACTGTACTATTATATTGTACAATAAGGGAGTTAACCAGTGAGATCTTGCAAGGATAATATTATCGCCCTAGATGCTCTTAATTAAGGGAAAGCCCTGAAGGGGTGTCCCTCCGCATAGGGGGCATTCCGTCCTGAGATCTCGCGTACGGTAATAATAGGTTCCAGTCATATTGGCCGGAACGTAAAAATATGTACATTTTAATTTCGATGTACAAACACAGAAGAATGGGGTTGGTGATTCCATGTTAATGTTAATTATATTTTGTTAAGTATTCAAATGGTTGCATTTCAGAAAAGTCCTCGTCTTTTTCCGGTTGTTCTTGTTGTAAAGAGCTCAGGTATTCATGAACAGGGGTTAAGGTGGGGTCGTCCCCCTTCCAAAGCAAATGACAATACTAGTGGTAAAATGTTTGCACATATTTATGCTAGTTTTTTACTTGTCTTTGATATGCGAAATATGCGAAACGCACCAAGAACGTACCACAGGTAATCTATAAAACAACATTTCCCGAGGAGCATGATCCCGGACACCCCTGGTAAGGGTGTGTAAACTAATCAGAAGGGGTAGGAAAAGTGGTTAGAGATAAATGGCCGGCATATGATATTGTAAAAAGAATGTCCTATACTTGTATATATTACATAGTTTGTTAGTTAGAGTATATTTTTATAAAGATTTATGTTAGTAATTTATCTGTTTGGATGCGCGAAACGCCCTCAGAACGCATTAGAGACCATCTAAAAAAACAATTAACCTAGGGGAGCATCCCCAATCCGCTAGTAAAAGTGTGTACTCCAAATCCCCCCCCCCCCCCCCCCCCCTATCGCAATTTAATTTCGACGGGCCTTGAACTAAAGATAATCAAGGCACAAGCAGTCTACATAACAGGAGATTACTACTATGTAAGGTACAGCAAGCTGTGGGAAAAGTACTTTCCCTTGGAAGAGTAGTGTGTAATGGTATTAGTTATACAGTTCGTAGTGTACCGAATATGGAGTATATAATGCTCCATGGACGAGAGCTAGGACTTAGTTCAATATGAAAGTTTACTGGCAGAGTATATTCCATATTAGGTACTCTACGCACTGTATATAACGAATTTATAGTACCGATTGGCTTTAATTCCAAGCACTTTGTACGATTGAATCATACATGTATAGCTTTGAGTGGACGTCAATCCTTCCTTTAAAAAACATTTGAAATGCTATACAGAACAGAACAGAACAGAACATATTTTATTCAGACTTGTACATAAGTACATCATCTTGTAACATAAAGTAAATATACCACATTTTATAACATAATCAGTTATATCTAAGAAAATACTATTGGTGATATCTTTATGATTAATATATGTCTAAGGTCACTTATACGCAATGCGTAAAATCGTTGGTACACAATATTATAATATTTTCAAGAGGAAGATTTAAACAATATATGACATAGAAATCCGTTGCAAAAAGGCAAATCTCAAATATTTTGCCAGATTGTACAACGCATTTTTATCATTCGTTTGAAACAGTTCTAGAAATTTAGCCATAATTGGCCTTACATAATAGTATGCATTTATATATTTCTTTCGTAGCTCTAAATAGCATGGACATATTATTATAAAATGAAATTCATCTTCAATATCATTATTTACACAATAAATACAATGTCGTTCAGCTCGTGGAATTCTATTTCTACCATATCGTCCGGTTTGAATATGAAGAGTGTGTGACGACAATCTTATTTTTGTAATAAAATGCCTCAAATCAAATGGCAAATTATCCAAGTAGCTTTCATATCCAAACGTAGTTTTGATATTATTATACAAATTTAAAACTTCACTACTGGCTTTGTCTGTATACCAGCTTTGATAAAATATGTCAATTAAACGTTGTTTAATTTAAAAAATAAACGATTTATCTTGTATAGATGCTTGTTGTTGCCACACATATTCAAAAACATTTTGGCATAGCATTGTTTTAATATTTGATAACCAGCATTTTCGTCCTGCAACACATTCTTCATAACAAAGCTTATACACAGTTTTTAATATAATATTATCAGTTTTTAATAATTTAAACCAATATTTCAGGATACTAATATATCTCTGTATATACAATGGGTACCTACCCAGTTCCCCATATACTCCAACTGTAGCAGTGTTTGTTCTAACATTTAATATAGATTTACAGAATTTCAGGTGAATTCGTTCAATTTCTTTTGACTTACTATACCCCCATATTTCAGACGAATAACCTAAAATCGATCCTACAAATGAGTCAAATAATTGACATAATATTTTTGGCTTCAATTTAAGTTTCTTACAATTTATTATTAACATATTCAGAGCTTTAAGAGCCTTGCCAACCAAATGTTCTTGGTTGTGTACAAACGAACCAGTATAGTTTAAAATCGTGCCAAGGTTATTAAAATCATTTACAACTTCTAACTCACTATTGTTATATGAAAATATTTCGTTATTAAACACTCTGCCTCTTTTTCTAAACACCATCACCTTAGTGTTGTCGGGGTTCACCTCTAGACTCCATTTATTACAATAATTGTTTAATAAATTCAGACTACTCTGTAAATTTTCAGGTGAATCCCCAAGGATTACCATATCGTCTGCAAAAAGCAAAAGGATTAATACAATTTCATCTATCTTCAATCCAGAATTAACATTTTCTTGTAAATACATTTCTAAACCTTCCAAGTAAAGGGAGAACATTACAGGTGAAATAATCTCCCCTTGCCTCAATCCAATGGCGCACTCAAAAAACTCCGAGTAACTACCACATGCCTTTACACATGATTTCACCCTACTATACATGTCCCTGATAACCCTCAGCAATGTCCCGTCTATCCCTACCTGGTAAAGTTTTAGCCACATCCCGTTACGGTAAATGCTGTCGAACGCCTTTTGGAAATCTACAAAAGCACAGTATAGCCTTTTATTATCATTTACAAATTTCTGCACAATAGAATGTAAAATAGATAAAGCATCAACTGTAGATTTCCCTTTCTGAAAACCAAATTGTGCATCTGAGATAATGTTATTGTTTTCACAAAAGCATGCTATTCTTTTATTCAATACAGTAGTGAAAAGCTTCGAAAAACAGCTGACTAACGTAATACCCCTATAGTTCTGTACACTCCCTTTATCACCTTTCTTGTATAACGGTACAATAATCTCTTCCGTCCATTTAACAGGAAATACCCCACTGTCTAAAATTGCATTAAACAGATCGCTAATATGTAAACTTAAAATATCTACACTATTTAAAATGTATTCATTTAATAAATAATCATTTCCACATGCTTTTCCCTGTTTTAAACATTTGGCCGCAAGTAATATTTCCTCCACAGTGGTTCGTTTGTTCAACTCTGCACAAGGTTCATCAATATTATCGAAATTATGCTGAGTTGCAAACTGCTCTGACTCGTCGTTTTGATTTTGAACTATATCATTGCTTAATTCTGAAAAATAAGTGTAAAACTCTTCTAGTGTAATATTTATGTCTACCTTTTCCCTCTTTCTCTTAAAATATCGCCAGAAATCTTTTGGTTTAGTAAAACGCAAGTTTTCAATTTCGTGTAGCTTCATAATTTCATACTGTTTTCGTTTCCTTTGAATAAATACTTTATATTCTTTCTTTCTAAAACAAAGCAATTGTCTATTTTCGTCAGATTTACATGTATTAAAATTATAAAGAGCTTGTTCATATATACGTTTCTTATCCCTACATTCCTTGTCAAACCAATCTTTATTGTTTATATATGAACTGTCTACAAATTGGGGCTTACTTCCCTTACAATACTGTTTACAAAACAACGGGTCTGCGACTTGACGAATTAAATCGGTAAAACTATTTACCGCCTCATTTACACATACTCTATCAGCAGCATATAAAGTTTCTGATACACAATTAAAGCTTGGAAGGCTTGCAATTATTCCATTTCTAAATTTTTCTCGTAACTCATCATTCCAATTTACCCTTACACCATCCTCAGTGTTACAGTCATACACAACATTACATTTTAAACAGAAAGATAAAGGTGCATGGTCACTCCATTCATTGAATACATGTATTTTAAAATCAGTGATGCACGGGAAACAATGCTCTGTGGTAAGTAAATAATCAATAACCGAGGCCCCGCTTGATGAAACATATGTATATGAACCACAATTAAAGTCACTGCCAATGCGCCCGTTAGCTATGCGAATTCCCGTGGACTTACAAAGATCAAGCAGTTTAAGACCAAATGAATTACATGTTTTATCAAGCGAGGTCCTCGAGAGGGGGGTGTCAGGCATATAATCACAATCATCTATCTGCTCATTAAAATTATCAAATACAATGAAATGGTCTCTCTGGCCAACTCTACTATTTAAATCGCCTATAACATAAACAGATCCTATATTTTCAAACTCGTAAATATCATTCTGCAACAATTCAAAAAAGTCTATGGGTTCTAAATTATAGAAAGGAGACTCCTCTCCCCACAAATAAATTCCACATACAAATACATCTGTCTCAAACTTGAAAAAGTTACTATCAAGCTTTAACCATATACACGAGTCACTATGATTGCGTACTACAGAAATGCCTTGAGATAAGGTCTCTCTGTAGTACACAGCCACGCCCCCACTAGCACGCTTAGCCTGTTTATGTCTATATTGTCTATAAAAGTTATGCGCCACATATCCTGAGATGTCTATTTTGCTATCTTTATCAGTCCAGGTTTCACTTAAGAACACAATGTCATTGTTGGTTAAAACTGCCAAAATATCATCTGATCCCTTCTTTAGGTCAGTAAGTCCATTAACGTTCCATGAAAACAGGAGTAAATCGTCCCCTTCGCGTCCCTAACTGCTTTCGTCTCTAACTGCCTTTCCGTCGATATATAACGTGTCGTACGACAACCACGCTTTCTTCTGTTCATTTCTTGCTTTTTTCATTTTGGGTAAAAGTTCACGCCTTTTATCGGCTACCTCCTTTGGGAATTGCTCGTACACATAATGGTTTGTCCCAGCTAGCATTTTGCCCTGTCTCCTTACTGTCTCTCTGTCTTTAAATGAACTAAACTTTGCAACTATCTTCCTATCAACATGTCCCCTTTTCTGGCCCATTCTATGCACTCTCTCAAAGGACATTTTGTCAACCAAATCTTGAGCAACCTTCATTGTGTCACTTAAAATTGTACGAACTTTCGACTCACAGTCCTCTGTTGTCCCCGTCGGAGCCTCAGGAATATTTGTAAATATCAGGTTATTTCTCATTGATTGAGACTGTAAATAGACAAGATCATCCTTCAAGGAATTTCGCTCTCGCTCGAGCTGCACGAGCTTGTCGTTTACTATTCCGACAGAAAAATCCACGTTCTCTACCTTATCTTCTATCCTTTCTATTCTTTCTTCTGTCTTCTTGTTGCTATCTGCTACATAAGTCCACAACTTTGACATGTCCTTCTCGAAATCGCACAGCTTGTTTTCCAGCGTATTTAATTTCTTTTCCACTTTTTGATCACCCCGACTGATTTTGTCTTCCAAACGTTTCATAAACAACAATAAGTCTGCGTTAGTAGGTGAGGTTTCGTTCGCCGCCATACTTGATGAGTGGGTGGGGTTATCACAATATGATTTCACTGAATCACAGTCACTATCACTGTCCCCATGGACTAACTGTGATAACGATAATGTATCTTCATCTTCATTATATAGCACAGAATTAGTCTCTCCTAAGAGTCTACTCACGCAAAGTTGCTCCTTTGGTGAATCGGTAAACCTTCCCGCCTTTAACACACTGTCATTACAATCACTATTGTCACTTTTCTTTCTTTTCTCGTTCCTACCACCTTTTTTTCGACCCATAGAGACTCATATATGATCCAATCACTGATATAAATCCAAACAAACGTCCGATCACAAAAATCACATAGTTATATTGCCGAAAATAATATAATTTCTACTCCGCTCTTATAAACTGTTTGTACACATTACATGACCTTGACCTTCTATCTATATATGTACAGGGTGTCCAAGAAAACCGTAACCCTAGTTCAAAATATACTTTTCCTAAAGTAAAAAAAATCGTTAAAATACAAAAACGTTGTACGCAGTTTTGTAGATTGTATATTTCTGCCAAATGCAATTAAATAGATGCATTGGTACATGTAAAATTTTACTTGGCCTTATTTCAAGAGTTTCAGACAATGTTGCAGTATAACCTCCGTTATCCGACACCCAATGGTGCCATGTTTGTAAGTCGGTTAAGAGAGGTTGTCGGTTAACGGAATTAGGCCTAAGTTCACAAGTTTACACATCCAAAGATTGTCCCTGTGAGGCGAATTTCTCGATGCCGATTGACTTATTAAATATGCTTGCATGACTGCAGTATACCCTTGTCAGGTTATTCCAGTTTAAAATAGGAGTCCCCTGCTCCGGATCTACACGGTTTTTCCATTGTTCTTTCTACAGTAGGCATAAACGTGTATTGTCATTGTACAATAGGAAGTAAACACGCATACATGTAGATATTAAGGGATCGACTAAAACACCGGCACATTCGTTTTTACATTTTATATATAAGTACATTCTTCTCTCGTTATGTCCAACTAGCGGGAAAATAACAACAACTTCAAATTGCGAGAATGTTTTTATTTTCTCTCAATATAACTTGAGCATACAATTTTACGCCTGCGATTATTACTATAGACTTTTCGGCACTGCGACCCTGAATGGGTTGCTTACACGTGTTGGCTGAAGTTATCTTATCAACCCTCACATTATTCACTCATTGTTTAAACAATACATGTTGTCTTACACGGCCATCCGAGCAATATGTGTCATTATCACCTGCGCATGTATAGTCAGTCAATGATCAAAGGTCAGCATACCGTCGGATAACGGGGTGTGAAAAACCTCTAATTTGCCTTTTTTGGTCCGTCAAGAGAGAGTTAGGTTACATAAATATATAGGGAAACTGCCGGGACCAAACAGCAGGGTCGGATAACAGAGGTTTCCGATCAAGAGAGGTGTCGATCGACAGAGGTTATACTGTATTTAAAAACCCAATTGTCTTATTTCTCTACTACATCATATGCCGGGAGAGACTATTCTTGTGAATGTTTCTAAATGTATGCTCCCACTGGAAACCTCCATGTCCAAGAATGCAGGCCATATTTACAGGAGTGTCGTTCTTGCTCACTTTAGTATATCATACGTAAACCATTATCTCCCTTGGTCCATGATATCAATTATCGATTCGTTAGGCAGACTATCGGGCACCGCTTGATGATCTTAGCCTTGATAAGAAATCACGAATGATTCGTTATCATTCGGCTGCCTCCGGAACACTGCTTCCGGACTCGTTCTTATTCTCAACGGGACCTCTGAAAAGCCGTTCCTGTATATCTGCTGATGAAGTTGTTACCATACAACCGCGTTCTACAACAATTATACCCCGACCAGCATTATCGATCGAATCTTATACTAGCATATTACTCGTACATCCACACTTAACAACGATACTATGAATTATGATCAGACTTAGTAATTTGTCTATACGTCAAGTTGCAAACTGTTAACCAATCGGATCAAAACTACTTGATATCTAAAACGGTAAAAAACAAAATTTAAATAAAATTAAAACATGCATTTTTTCGAATTTCTTTTTAAGGAGTGATTTACACATGTAAGAATAATATGATGGAAATGCGTAGATATGTTTCAAATAAGATATATTTGTATGAAACACACAGAAAAAATGATGCAAAAGTTTGGATCAAGATCATACCCCCAACAATTATGTGTCGGAAATTACTCTGAAAACAATCTTGATTTGAGTGACTTTGACACTGAATGCAATTCTATAAGAAACAATGTCGTTTTCATTTTAGACTTTCTATGTCGGATCATGATCCAAACTATTTGACAGGGATTTTATCTAGGTAACTCGTGTCAAAGTTCAAGTTTCTGCTCCGGGATAGTAAAATGGCCCCCGGCAAAACTATCAGTATAAATCTGAATAAGGGGGATATCCTTTGAAAGCACAGAAAACAAAACAAATACTGAAAATTGCAGACTCGGTTTAATTGGGTCTGTTCATGAGCAATACTGAAATATGCAACAGTGCTCACGCCCCCTAGCACAAGCTTAAGCGGAATTCAACTTTCAACTGTAAATGCGCTGAAATCAATGATTCCAAAGGACCAGAAAGTATAACAACACTGAGAAGGAAGTACGGGGCGACTTTTTACAGCCGCCACACAAGCACTTAACATCTGCTGTTGTGAATTATATAAATCTGAGTAAGGGGGCGATCCTTTGAAAGCACAGAAAACAAAGCACATACTGAAAATTGCAGACTCGGTTCAATTGAGTCTGTTCATGAGCAATACTGAAATATGCAACAGTGCTCACGCAAGCGGAATTCAACTTTCAATTGTAAATGCGCTGAAATCAATGATTCCAAAGGACCAGAAAGTATAACAACACTGAGAATGAAGTACGGGGCGACTTTTTACAGCCGCCACACAAGCACTTAACATCTGCTGTTGTGAATTATATAAATCTAAATAAGGGGGAGATCCTTCGAAAGCACAGAAAACAAAGCAAAAACTGAAAACTGCAGATTCGGTTTGATTGAGTCTGTTCATGAGAAATACTGAAATAAGTATGTCTGCGAAGGCGCGAGTCCCCGTTCCTTAACCCTTATCGTGCTAAGCGGTACTTGACTTATATTTGCAAACAATCTGGATTCAGAGGAGATGTCCTGTTACATGGAGTCTGATATGGATCCAAGCTGTTTGTCACTCGAAAAGTATTTTTTTCTTTAGATTTAAAAAGATCATAATTAGTTATTATATTTTCGCAGACATTATATTTGAAACAGACGACAAATCAGCAGGATAAGAGTTAAGTTGTGACACTTTGTTTTTTAACTCATTCAACCATAAAATTGTTAACTGACTTATTAATTTCCAATTAAGTCTAGTTCAGTCTTTACTTTCTAGGGTTGATGTTAACAATATATTGCAAAATGGCAAACAGTGCATGCCCTGTTCAGATGACTTATGCTATCATACGACAAGTGTACATTTCAAAATTCAAATTCAGTGACAATGGGTTAATATATAATTATTGTTTTCTGATTGCTGATTTCCGGCTTAACTCTGATCAGATCGGTTACTTGCTGTTTGATCTGGATATACATTGTTTGCTTATGTAATTCAAATTGCATTCAGTATAACAATGGTCAGCAGTCGATTTCGAGTCTAATCTGGATCTAGACTGTTTGCAAATATAACTGACTCTCTCTCTCTCCCTCTCTATATGTATGTATGTATATATATATATATATATATATATATCTCCCCTTTCTATGTCTCTCTTGGATCTGATCTGAATCCATACTGTTTGCAAATAGAACTCTCATTCTATGTCTCAGCGGTCTCTCTCTCCCTCTGTCTTTCTCAGTATTTACTCTCTTCCTCTCTCTCGAATAACTTTAGGATCTGAACTGGATCCAGACTCATTCCAAATAGAACTGTGATATCTCTAAAAGTCTGGATTGTGTACTTTTTGTCTGTCGGCTAATAGTATAAATTCAAATTTGTCAAATCAAATTACCGAGGAAGCTATGGAATGCCGGTCGCGACATGTCAATGCTTGTTTGCCAATTGCTAATTTGCAATTTGCAAAATGCTTGCCAATATGTCAATTGCCAGTTGCTTACTGCTAATTACCATTTGTCATTAATCTAATTTCGTTTAACAGAAAAGTCTTGTTTCGGGGGTCAAATTTGTACTGTAACACCGTCTAATCGACAAGATGGTGGTCATTAGTGTAAACAATAAACCCACAATACTTTGTCCTCTGTTTTGACCAAGTATGTAAATTGCTAAATGCTTGTTTGCCAATTGCTAATTTGCTAAATGCTAATATGTCACTTGCCAATTGTCAATATGCCACTTGCCAGTTGCTTAATAACTTTACACAAGTCTGCATCTACTGTAAGGGAAACATGCTACAATATTTCACTTTACCTCCACGGCAATGTCTAAGGACATCAGCTGGTGAAGCCTGGTGCTGTAGTTTGATCTGACAATTTCATCAAAGTAAGCTATTTTGGATGTATTAACATTAAGCAATTGGCAAAACAGCAATTAGCATTTAGCAATTGGCATGTCGTGACCGGCATTCCATACATGGACATAAGCCCCTATTAACACACAGCGGGAACCGGCTCACAGCTCTTGAAACATAAATGGGCCGTCTTACGGAAAATTACGACGTGATTTCACGGAAATAGCCGATCGTGAATGAAGGATAAAAGTCCGTTTTCAGCAACACGACATTTGCCAATATTTAACTCAATTTGGAAGCAAAAAGACTTAATTTAAATTCAAAGTAAAAATAATTTTTGAATAGTTTAGAAAACAGTCTTTCTCCTCATAACTGCTAAAATATTCGCAGATGTTTAAATGGATGCTTTATTCGCGTTCAAAATCAGCAAAGTACACGCTTTCACTTGTTTTTACTATATGTTTAATGTGCCCGACACGTACCTTTTTTAAATCAAAATGGTAGCAAAAAGTCATTATTAAAATTTGTACCATGTGAAACAGAAGAAAATAAAGTTTATAGCTATAACTGCTAAAATATTGTCAGATATATTCAACACCTTAAACTATGAGTTTTAGAATTATTCCCCTATATATTCCTTATAGGGCAGTCAGCCGGCAAATTGATCGATTTAAATTTTATCGGCTTTTTGCAAGGGGAACAACCCACTTGATTAAGCCAGTCAAAATGGACTAAAAGTTTGGTATGCTTAAATGATTCCAATTGAAGTTCAAAGTCGCATTGTTATCGCTTGGCACCAAGCATAATCTTCTCAATTACCATGAACGGTCGCTCCATCGCCATTGACAAAACAAACGCAGCAAAGAATGACACGACGATATTTCCTATAACTAGGTATACCTGAAAATATACAAGAAGATAATGCAAGGCTCCCTCTCTACAACGGATCTCCGAACAACGGTTTCCTTTTTGCAACAATGCTTATCGCTGTTCCCTCAAACAATACCATTATGTATAATGCTTTCGCTGCTGCAATATCAGTTGCTAAATATTGTCGTCGGCTGTTGTTTCTCAAAGTTATATATGAGTGGAAATTTTGACAGAAGAAAATAAATGACGATTGCCAAACAGCTTAGGTGGCTTCTGATCTGGATTCAAGATGTTTGCAAATGTGAGTCAAGTCTTAATATACAGTGGAGAATCTATTATTATTTCCCAATAAACGCGTTTACGCTAAAACTATTATTTGCAGTGCAAGCAGTTTGGAGCCAGATCAGACGCTGGGTAACCCGGCGTCTGATCAGGCTCCAAACTGTTTGCCACCAAGATAAACAAGAATTATCAGAATTGTCCAAAAATTGTTCTTTTCTACGTTTTAGTGCTTTGCGTTTGCATACGTTTGCGTTTAAACGGGAAAGAATAACAGATTCAGCCACGTTTTAATTTTGAAATACGGCTATGTTTTGTTTAAAGCCATCATTCAAAAGCCACGAATTGCAATCAGAAAATAGTTCACAGCTTAATGCTGCAAACTCAAGTAATGCAGAAGACTTTAAACAAGCTGTCGCCATCATTTTCGGTCAGTGTTGATCCCCTACCCCTACTATAAAAACGCCTTGTAGCGCATTTAGTTTCTTCCTCCCCTGAATGAAATGGTTCCAATTTAGACAGTCATATACCATAATAAATAGTGTCTATACCCGTGCAGATTGTAGCCTAAGGCAAGCTGAAAGTAAAGCAGAATGCGCCTTAAGGCCTTACTTTCAACCTGCTTTAACGGCATACACCAGCAATTCGTGCAACACCTAGTGGCTTTTAACGAAGTACGATAAATCAAGCATCGTTACTCAACGAAATCGTGCATATCGGTTACCTCCCGTTGATACTTTAGGTGGTTTCAAACAATCTCCATAAATCGCGTAATAAAGACGTTAAATGCATGAAAGTGTACATGTACTTGATAAATGAAAGTACGTGAATCTTGGTAAATACTCTATCTAATAAGGCTAGGTTAATAACCCAAAACTTCAATCAAATTGAATTTGAGCGTGAGCCCGAGATCACATAGAAAAAGCCGTCGGCTTATTTAGGCCATTGGTATATGTATGAAAGTGTCTATAGTTTCAAAAGAAGCATTATAACTTATGCTTTTTTTTACCATTGTCTTATTATTCACACCTATAGCTTTTATTGTGAGAAGTTTCATCAATTTATTTCGGGCAGATTTTGAATGAGTGAGTGTTTCATTGAATTTGAGCCGAAAACAATTAAGAAAAATGCATATATATCAGGCAACAAACTATACACTTTGCGTCATACTTTCAGTGATCATCACTTTTTAATGTTTGTTTGTGCCAATTATTACTTTACAATATTTTAGAAAGGCAAAATAATGCATGCCGACTCTTTGCCGAGAATGGTTACATCATACATTTCAAATACCCATAGACAAAAAACTACCATTATAACCTATGTTTTTCTTTTTGCCATTGTACTTAGATATGTTTGAAGAACCTATGCTGAAATTTTCATAGAGATCTATCGGAGAATTCATTTGGTCTCGTATGTCCTTAAGAGGTCATATGTTTGCAAAACTAGAAACAGACTGTGTGGAAGGGTTAAGCATCAACCTTAATTTAGTCTTAACCCTTTCACTCTCAATGACGTCATAAAGCGCATATGCAAACAATTTTGATCCTGATCAGACGCCACCGGCGTCTAATCAGGATCAAAGCTGTTAGCCATATATTTTTAAATATCGTCAATTATACTATCTTGAATCTAACTTTAAACCGATACTACATACAACAATATTGAAGCAGACGACAATATGAAGATGAATGGGTAAAAATCTCACTATTTATTTGATCATGAAAGGGTACAGTGGAGAATCTGTTATTCTTTCCGGTTTAAACGCAAACGTACGCAAACGCAAAGCACTAAAACGTAGAAAAAAACAACATTTGGACAATTCTGATAATTCTTTTTTATCTTGGTGGCAAACAGTTTGGAGCCTGATCAGACGCCGGGTTACCCGGCGTCTGATCTGGCTCCAAACTATTTGCATTGGAAATAATAGTTTTAGCGTAAACGCGTTTATTGGGAAAGAATAACAGAGTCTCCACTGTAAGTACAAATCTGCATTGCAAATTGCTGAGCACAGACTTGTTAACTTTTTGATACTTATGACTATTAGTATTTATTTCAACATAAGTAATTTGAGTGACAAACAGTTGGGTGCCTGATCCGACGCCGGATTAACTAGCGTCTGATCAAGAGCCAAACTGTTTGTAATGGAAAAAACATTTTAGCGTAAACACGTTTATTTGGAAAGAATAACGTCTTCTCCACAATATCATAACTTACATTACTGTAGTCATCCATATAAAACACTGTCGGGCGGCTTCTCATGAAGAAGGTCAAGATCACTGGATGGACAAGGTATGCACAGTAGGTTAGTCTCGATAGAGGTACGAATCCCCGCCAAGACAAAATTGCGTTAAATGGTCCTTTAAATAGAACAAACCAACCTCACTTAAGCAACGGTCAGACTATGTCGAAACGAAAGTATGTACGACAAATGGCTACAAGAGTTGTCAGAGAGACAACAAAGCTCGCCACCGGCACCTTAATAAACTTAAAAGCACACTCAAGGTCACCGAGGTCAACCTTTTGGCCTGCATGAAAAGGTCTTGTCTATATACACATGCAAATCAAATATGAAAATAACACCTCAAGGAACATAGGAATTATAAGCATTTTTGAAATCTAAACGCAGATTTCGAAACCTAAATCCGGGACCTTAGTTCAAGGTCAAGGACACTGGGCTAATTTCTTTGCATGCATGGACTAGTCTTGTCCATATACACATGCATGCCAAATATGAAAGAAATATCTCAATGGATATATGAGTTAAAGAAATTTTGAGAAACCTAAACGCAGAATTTGAAACCTAAACGTGGGTCCTAAGTTCAAGGTCAAGGTCACATGGGTCTAAATGTCTCTGTGCATGTAAAGGTCTTGTCCATATACACATACATACCAACTATGAAAGCAATACCTCACAGGACAAAAAAGTTAAAGGCATTTTTCGAAACCTAAACACATATTTCCAAACCTAAACACATATTTCGAAACCTAAACGCAGGCCCTAAGTTCAAGGTCAAGGTCACAAGGGTCCCAATTTTCTGTGCATAGAAAGGTCTTGTCCATATACACACACATACCAACTATGAAAGCAATACCTTAAAGGACATAGAAGTAAAAGGCATTTTTCGAAACCTATACACAGATTTCGAAACCTAAATGCAGGCACTTAGTTCAAGGTCAAGGTCACAAGGGTCCAATTGTTTCTGTGTATGAAAAGGTCTTGTCCATATACACACACATGCCAATTATGAAAGCAATACATCATGGGACATAGAAGTTATAGACATTTTCTTAAAATTGTTTAGGCCGTTCACGACGACGCCGACGACGACAACGACAACAACGACGACGACTACACCGGAGGTATTATAATAGATCGTCATGTACTTCGTACAGGCGAGCTAAAAAAGGACTATAAACAGTTTGGCTAAGCAACCAGACTATTTGACAATCAAAGAGATATGTGTTTCTGTCATTTGGCTTAAATTAATATTTGAAACAATATTAAAGAAAACAGTGTCGAAGCAGACGACAGTACTAGTATGTCAATGGAAGCGTTAAAGCATACAATACGATTTGACATAGAAAGGTTTAATATTAACTAATGCTTTCTCGTTGATGTTGTCTTCAGGGCTGCCATTTCTCCGGATTTTTCCTAAATCTTTGGATTTTTTTTCTAGTACATGGTAGCTTTAAGTAGGCTGAAAGTAAAGCAGAATGCGCCTTAAGGCGCATTCTGCTTTACTTCAAGCCTGCTTTAAGCAGCCACGTGTCAACAAAATTAAACACAGGCGATGGGGAAGAGGTACGATTCGTAAAATCGCACTTGGAAAATGCAAATTTGGAAATCTTAGGATGTTTTATGTCAACTTATGGCAGCCCTGTGTCTTTGTTACAGTGAAGAAGATGTTATTCCTTCCCGTTTAAACGCAAACGAAAGGCAATTTCATCGCAACCTTTTGAAAAATTTGACTATTTATTCTTATCTGAGTGGTAAACTGTTTCCTGTGTTACCGTGCGTCTGATCAGGCTCCAGACGTTTTACAATGGTAGATAAAAGTTTTAGCATAAACGCTTTTATTGGAAATAATAACGTTGTCTCCATGGTAACGCTGAAATTTATGGGTTTGATAAAACACTGACATTACCTCCATTACCAGTAACGCTGGCAAACACGGCCCATGCAATACATGCGCCGATAACGCTGCGTGATGTGGCATTATACAAGGCCGTCACGTCAGGACTTATGTATTTGACCACGCCTTCTCCTCCAGGTGTGAAAAGTCCGTACACAACCAACAAACTGAGTCCAAAAGCCAGTATCCAACCAAAGAAGTTCAAAACCTAGGTATAAAAATCGGCATGACCCACTATACGTCGTACAACTTGTAGTGTATTGTTCTAGAATAAAGATTTAACACATCTAACCCTATAGACGACTATACTCGTCAATTATCAAACCGTGTGCATGTGAGGATTAGTATTTTCCTATGTAATCCCTGATTAGAGGGATCCACTGTTTGTCATTTTGCCACAAAATGGTTAAAAACAACCTCGTATAGACAAACTTGTACAAGTCTTAAACTGCGCCATTAAAAGTTTTAGGTGAATAAGTTAAAAATATGTAAGACCATCATTTAAGATCAGGTAACTAATGAAGGATTAAGGTAATGTACAAACATGAATACAGGACATCAGATACAGTGGAGAATCTGTTATTTTTTCCCGTTTAAACGCAAACTTTTGGACAATTCTGATAATTCTTGTTTATCTTGGTGGCAAACAGTCTGGAGCCTGATCAGACGCCGGGTTACCCGGCGTCTGATCTGGCTCCAAACTGTTTACACTGCAAATAATAGTTTTAGCGTAAACGCGTTTATTGGGAAAGAATAACAGATTATCCACTGTAAGAGAGAGTAACTGAACAAATACAACATTTTCTCACTCATTTCAGCACCAAATCCTATCTTATGAGAAGTAAGACTCTATGGCTAAATGCAGAAAGTAAGATTTTAGGTTTTGAAATACCCGCTTATTTGAATCCCCGTGGATACAGTGGAGAAAACGTTATCCTTTCCCAGTAAACGATGATGAGCTTGTATGCTTAAGTCAAATAAAACAGCTGTTCTGTTCTGTTCTGTTCTATAAACGACATCTTAATATGCATATCAATTAGTAAATAGTGGAATTGTTTTCTTCAGTAAATGAATAAAATAAATGGCTGAATAAATGCATTTACGCTAAAACTATTATTTCCAATGCAAATAGTTTGGTACCAAGGCGTCTGAACAGGCTACAAACTGTTTGCTACTCCGATTGAAAAATGTACATTGTCATTTTCTTCATTTTATTGCATTGCGTTTGCATTTCGATTGCGTTCAAACGGAACAGGATAACGTACGTCGTATGACTGAACCTACCTTAGGTATCTTGACTATTAAGTCATTTCTATACAACAGGTATCCCGTGAAGACCCCGACAGCATAGGGTCCCACCCTGCACCAAGGTTTGACATACAGCTTGTTAAAGTAATCATACATCTTATACCTGTATAAAGAGAGCGATTCATAAGCGAACGAAAAACTATGATTTTCTCTGCATTGTCACAGAGCTTAGGTTTTCCCATAAAATGCGTTTATACAGTGGAGAATCTGTTATTCTTTCCCGTTTAAACGCAAACGTACGCAAACGCAAAGCACTAAAACGTAGAAAAGAACAACTTTTGGACAATTCTGATAATTCTTGTTTAACTTGGTGGCAAACAGTTTGGAGCCTGATCAGACGCCGGGTTACCCGGCGTCTGATCTGGCTCCAAACTGTTTGCACTGCAAATAATAGTTTTAGCGTAAACGCGTTTATTGGGAAAGAATAACAGATTCTCCACTGTACCAAAAGTATTATCCATTGCAAACATTTTGGAGCTAGATCAGATGCTTGGTAACCCGGCGTTTGAACAAGCTCCGATGTGTGTGCCGCTCTGATAAAATGATTATTATTATTTCAATGACAATTCATTTAAATACTACATTTTATTGCATTGCGTTTGCGCTGAATTTAAACGAGAACGAATAACGTATTTACTATTTCGAAAAGTCTAGACGTATTCGGTGTCGGATGAAAGTCTACTTTAGTACAGTGGAGAATACCTTAATATTCTTTCCCGTTTTAATGCAAATGTTTCGCACTAAAATTGAGAATATGACAACTTTTTGATAATTAAGATCTTGCTCCAGACTGTTTGCACTTGGAATAATAATTCTAGCGTTAACGCGTTCATTGTGAATAATTACCTATTCTCCACTGTATTCGAGTTTATATAACAAACTACTGTACATACTGGCGCGTTTCATATTACAGTGGTGAATCTGTTATTCTTTCCCGTTTAATCGCAAACGTACGTAAACGCATTCTCCACTGTACGACAGCAACATTCTTCAGATTCAGAATCCAAGCTGTTTGGCACTGATATCAATATTTCTAAAGTCATGTTACAGTACTGAACCTTATTAAATTAAATTGGTAATCGCAAGCGAATTGCCATCGAATCGCCATCGAATCGGGCGCTTCAAAAGGCAAACCGTGTGCTTGAGTCGTTTCACGCGATTTTTTCGAAGCGGTTGTGACAACAATGGAATCGAAAAACATTAACGAAGGCATAATTGCGAATATTGATGAGATAAACAATTCAGCCAAACTAAACGCGTTCATTGCAATGGAAAATATTCACAAGCGAATTGCCATCGAATTGCCATCGAATTGCAAGCGAATCGCAAAAATTGTTAATTTAATAAGATTTAGTACTGTACCTTAACTCTAAATTTGCAATTTATCTTGTACACGACAATACAGCGTTGAAGGGGTAAACAACTACAATGGAGAATCTGTTATTCTTTCCCAATAAACGCGTTTACGCTTAAACTAATTTTTGCAGTGCAAACAGTTTGGAGCCAGATCAGACGCCGGGCGTCTGACCAGGCTCCAAACTGTTTGGCACCAAGATAAACAAGAATTATCATAATTGTCCAAAAGTTGTTCTTTTCTACGTTTTAGTGCTTTGCGTTTGCGTTCGTTTGCGTTTAAACGGGAAAGAATAACAGATTCTCCACTGTAACAATTAAGTTGGCGCCAAAAATGTATAAGATGTTTCCATTATGTCTACGTACACGTTGTAGAAGTTTGCTGGTGGCAGGTCGTAGACACGTGACACGACCCCTGGGCTGACCATCCCTGTCAGTAAGAAGGTCAAGGTGGACAAAACTCCAATCCTGGGCCAACTGAATCAAAGATAAAAAGTACAGCGGAGAAAACGTTATGCTTTACCAATAAACGCGTTTACTATTATTCCTAATGCAAACAGATTTGAGCCAGATCAGACCCCGGGTCACCAAATTGTTTGCCACTCATATGAATATAAAAAGCCAAACTTGTCAAAAAGTTGTTCCCAAAAACGCGTTTATTATAAATGTATTATTTCCATTTGCAAACAGTTTGGAGCCAGAAAAGACGCCTGATATTCCGGCGTCTGACCAGGCTCATAACTGTTTGCCGTTAGGGTTAAAAGCAACATTCAGGATTATCAAAAAATGTATTTTTATTATTTTTATTGCGATGCATTTGCGTTTCATTTGCGTTAAACGGTAAAGAATAACGTCTTTTCCACTGTATGATATGCTAGGATAATTGAATAGAGAAAAAACGCCATTTCACGAGGAACCAGGTACCATTATTAAATGGTTTTAGCCTTAAAAATTCAAACTAGCACCATATTTGACAATGTTTACATAATGTCTGAGATAATCCTTACATACAAATAATAACCACTAGGGGAGCGACCGAATTGTGTGTTGAATTCCTATTTAATATTACATGACAGACAACGCACTTGCAATAAAACGATAGATTTATAAATAATCGCAATAAATTGGAAAGTTGGTTTATTCAAATTGGACAATTTATACGGCCAATCACCTTATACCGGTGTATATTTTGTAATATATTGTTAAAATGAACCCCCAATCACCCATAACTTAATAGACTAAATTTGAATTTGGTTCTGCCATAGAAAATTGCAGTGTTGAATGAGTTATTACAGAATTAGGTGTGTGTGTGTTCAGACAACGAGTAAATATTAGAGAGTGTTTGATCTGACTCACCGGTATAGGGGTATCAGCATCAGTGGGCTAAGAATGTAGAACTGCATGTCGTTGGCAAGGTAGTACGACCAGGCCATGCACTGTGGAAAACAAAACGACGTAATGTTACGAAAACCGGTGGTGAAATTCTAAACTCCTACTTCATAGTTACCACTTCCAAGTTTGATATTCCGAATTCCAAGTTCGACTTCCAAGTTCCGACTTCTAAGTTCCAATTACCGACGTCCACTTTCTGACCGTGGCACTTTGAAGTAGGAACATTGAAATTGGATTTCCAACTTTGGAAGTGGGAACTCTGAAGCACGAGCTTGGAACTCTGAAGTAAATACTATGAAATAACATAATCTGCGTATGTGCCAAAGAATTCAAAAAGTCTCATGTAAGACCTCTTTTAAAGAAACCTGATCTCGATACAAATGATCTTAAGAACTACAGGCCAGTGTCAAATTTGCCATTTCTCTAAATATTATAAGAAAAGGTAGTAGACAAACGCATTGAGTCCCATTTGACCACAAACAATCTGCATGAACAGCATCAGTCAGCATACCGTAAGCATCACTCTATAGAAACTGCTCTTCTAAAAGTTCAAAATGGCATCTTGCAATATATTGATAAGAATGAAATCACAATTCTGGTGATGCTTGACCTATCAGCCGCATTCGACACAATTGATCATGAAACATTACTCAATCGCCTTGAAAAAGACTTCAACATTATTGGACACCCACTAACGTGGATGACCTCATACCTGACTGACCGTTACCAAACAGTCGCAGTACATTGAGAATTATCTGCCCCAGTTCAAATGAAAAATAGTTTGTCACAGGGGTCAGTCCTGGGGCCGAAAACTACATCTTTTACACAAAACTTGTCGGCTCAATTTGCAGAAATAATCAGCTGGATCATCACTTCAATGCAGATGATTCACAGTGGTACTTGTCATTTAGGCCTAAAGACACATCTTGTCAACAAGAAGCCGTTTCAAAAGTCGAAGGGTGTCTAAAAGACATAGCATTATGGATGCACCAGAACATGTTGAAGCTGAACACTGACAAAACTGAGGTCATACTGTTTCATTAAAAAAAGGTTAACGTTCCTGGAGCTTTTCACGTTCAAGTGGGAAACTCTAAAATCAAAACATCATTGTGTGTGAATAATCTTGGTGCTAGATGAGATTCCCAAATGGACATGACACAGCACATTAACGCTGTGTGCAGGTCTAGCTACACACAGCTGCGGCAAATAGGTCACATTAGACAGTACCTTTCTCCAGAAGCTACAAAGACATTGATCAATTCTCTGGTCACTTCGAAAATTGACTACTGCAACTCACTGCTGTATGGGATTCCCCAAAACTCACTATGCAAACTACAGCATGTGCAAAATACAGCAGCCCGCATCATTACCAGGACACCTCGGTACAATCTCATCACTCCAGTATTGAAGGATTTTCACTGGCTTCTAGTTCAACACAGAATTGAATTCAACATTCTGACACTCACATACAAAGCCATGTGTAACGATTCTCCAAGGTACATTATCAGTATGCTTGACGTGTATAAACCTTGAATAGAGTTGCGGTCTGTGACTAAATCAGTATCGCTGGTTGTACCGAGGACTCGTTTGGTGAGGTTTGGAGATAGAAGTTTCATGCATGCAGCCCCAAAGATCTGGAACAGTCTACCATTAGACATCAGAGATGCGAGCTCAGTTTCAGTCTTCAAAAAAGAAGTCTGAAACACACTTCTTTAATATTTGTTATATGTTCTTGCTGTAGATGTTGTGGGTCTAAATGGGAGTTCTGGTGTATTAACTGGTTTATGGTCTCTTCATTATAGAAATGTTTAGTTATTGTCGCATGATATTTTTTCTAGTTTTGTTGCATTGGGCTGCCTGCATTGGACGTTCTGCAATTATTTCTGTTGGTCGGCAATCATTAGCCGGTCGGTTCATTGCTGACTGATGGGGATTTTGTAATCGCCGTTTGGGGCTGTCTTTTGTATGTTTATTCATGTTTATTTTAGATCTAATTGTAGTTATTGTCTTTTCTCGGCGGCCTGCATTGGGTGCTCTACAATTGTTTCTATCAGTCGGCAATCATTAGCCGGTCGGATTATTGCTGTTAATGGTGGTAATGTGAGCGCCTTTGGGGGCAGTTTTTGTATGTTCATTCATGTTCATTTTAGATCTAATTGTAGTTGTTTCTTTTATCGGCGGCCTGCATTGTCGTTCTACTATTATTTCTATCAGTCTGCATTCTGCACTCATTATCAGGTCGGTTCATTGCTGAGTGATAGGGGTAATGTGGTCGTCGTTTTGGGGGCTGTCTTTATGTTTATTTTAGATCTAATGTAGTTATTTTGTCATTTCTCGCTTTGTAGGTACTTTCATGTAATTTAATGTGAAGCGCTTTTGAACGCACAACCCCTGTGTAAAAAGAGCGCTATATCAATATGGTATAATAATGATAATGATAACGACTTTATTTAACAATAGAGCTCATTTGATAAAGATCAATATTCCATAAGGCCCTCAACATATATCACTACATAAAACAAAAGGCAGTTCATACAAAATATATATTAAAAATCAATACTACAATTAGATCAAGAAAATAGCAAGAATAACAATATCTAAATCAATGAAAATAGGGTACAGTTAAGTGTACACTTGTCCTATGTAAACAGTGAAGACTCAGATCGCATGGCTCCTAATGGAGTCCTCTGATTAGGGTCCACACCGTCTGCCATTTTATAAAATATTAACAAAAAGATAAAAGACAACCTATAGCAAATTGTTTTAGAAGTAAGAAGCAATAAGGTCTAGTGCAGGGTCCAAGGCTTTTGAGTTGAGTCTCCGTTTGTTCTCAAGCATATAATAAGTCAGATTTGAGTTTTGCATGGGATACCCAATTGGTATGGGAGTTAACCGTCATATGAGTATCGAGCATGGTGTCCATTTTGATATTACTCATACATCTGGGCCACATTTTCCATTCCAAATCGATTAGTGATACCAAATTTATAGTGCGAATACAGCTTTGGGTTGCGGTTTGGTGAGAACTAGTTTCTAATGTTATGCATGAGTATATTTACAGAACATCTTACACAAACTTATTTCCGTGTCAATACAACAGTTTAACCGTTTCAACCCTACAGCCCTCTGTAGAGATTACTGATTACATATGCAAACAGTATAGACCCTGATCAGAGGGCTCCTATAGGAGCCCTCTGATCAGGGTCTGCACTGTTTGATAATTATATTGGTTTTTGTTGTCATACCAAATTGGCAACAGTAGGCTGGTTCAAACTACCTGTACTAGAAGAGCCAAAAAGGACTATAAATATCCACAAGAGAAATTTAGGGCTGAAAGGGTTAAGAGAATTTGTCATTTACTGTAACACAATGTTGATTTGACACGATATTGTTTTACACAGCCATTAGGTTATTGATATGCAAATGGTACTGCTTTGAAAAGAAAAATACTACCATTAAATAAAGAATTATTGTACGCTTTTTTAACGTTACGTGAAGGGGGATATAAATCAAGAACAAAGTAACGAATTATAACCACAATAACAGGTACACACTTCCAGATGGTACTCAACTAAACAAGATGGCGTTGACGGCCCTGAATTACTCACCTGTCCATAGTTGCAATCAATTATATTAAAAAGGCCAAGTGGTTTCGGAAAAACGATTTACTATGCTCACTGATACCATATAAGGCATATAAAAATGTACCTGTGTTTCCGAAACCCGACCGACCCTTGTTTTTTTACTTTTCGAAAAATGTATTGGCAAATATCGATCATTTTGCGACAATCGTTTTTTGAGGAACGTATGATAGAAAATATGCTCCATTTAATTGTTTTAAAAAACTCATTTATAGACGTTTAAGTGTTGTAACAATTGATTTTTGAATAAGATTTAGCAAATATCGAAGAGAAATTTGATCTAAGTCTGTCATAAAGTAGCTTCCTTGAAGATATGATATGCTAGTTATTTAACCTTTGATAGATACAACGCGGAGACAGAACATTTTAATGACACGTTTGACATGCATACAACACATTTCCAAACATTATTCATTCCATCTGTCATATATAAGTCGCTACTTTGCCGTTATGGTATATCAATATTATAAACAATCATACTGGTTTAGATTTTTAAAATAATTTTGGTAATGGGACCTATCAATAAAATCAACAATTTGAATGGATATGTATACGTTTTTTATGTATAGCCCAGGGCTCTGCAGAATGAAATATATTTATACATTTTCATATATAAGATACTCCATCAAAAAGTAAAATGTATTCTTGTATGTGTTTCACAAATATTTAATTTTTGGGGGCATGTAAAAGGAAACACGGGTACGTTTTTTTGTCCTAAGGAAGCCTTATCCACCCACTGGCACTCATGTTTTTCAAGTAAGGAAAACAACTTCAGATATCCGTGAAAAATGGTCACCCATTGTCATTTGTTTAAGATCATTTTAATTATTAGTTACTGCATTCATTTAGTTAACACGGACAACGCTCATTCTGCAATTGGAATTGTCCAATTGAATCAGGGGCAATGAAAAGAAAAAGAATCATCATATTTAAAGTTTGAATGAATAAATCATCTTGCATGTTTTAGAGGCTTGTGGGGGCTTAGGAGTTCTGTTTCTTGTACTGGTTGTTGCTTACGTGATTTTTGGAGTCTACGAGGTTGTTAATGTACAGTACGTTCCTCCACATGTCATCACAGTTGTTTTCCTCGAATCCGTCCTGGTCCCATAGTGGCCCTTGAGTCCAGTACTTCATTAGTGATGAATAAAACAAGATCCAAAACAGATACACAGGTGTAAGTCTGGAAACATTAAATACAGGGAAAAGCCGTTATTATTTCTAAATAGAAAATCACATTTTTTGACATTTCAGACTTCATTTTTTTATTCTGAGTGGCAAACATTTAGGAACCGATTTGACGCCGAATTACTCTGCACATGATCAGGCTATAAACGTTCTTGCACTCTGATTAAAATGAATCGATACAAATGTCTAAATAAAAGGACATTTCTTTCCATTTTATTACAAAGCGTTTGCGGTAAATAGGCAGATTAACGTCGTCTTCTCCATGGTACAGTATAGAATATGTTATTCTTTCCCAATAAACGCGTTTACGCTAAAACTATTATTTCCAGTGCAAACAGTTTGGAGCCATATCAGACGCCGGGTTACATGAATAAACATTAAATATCAGTTGTCCAAAAGTTGTTCTTTTCTACGTTTTAGTGCTTTGCGTTTGCGTACGTTTGCGTTTAAACGGGAAAGAATAACAGATTCTCCACTGTACATGTATGGTCAGATAACGAATTGAACACACGTGTACCTCTATATTGCCATAAACTATTCTAATATACTCGTTAGAATTTGATAATACATAGTGTTGATCTAAAGACACTGCAGGGTTTGTTCATACACCAGGATATCATTTCATATGAAATACCAAACAGAACGTACAGTGGAGAATCTGTTATTCTTTCCCAATAAACACGTTTACGCTAAAACTGTTATTTGCAGTGCAAACATTTTGGAGCCAGATCAGACGCCGGGTAATCCGGCGTCTGATCAGGCTCCAAACTGTTTGCCACCAAGATAAACAAGAATTATCAGAATTGTCCCAAAGTTGTTGTTTTCTACGTTTTAGTGCTTTGCGTTTGCGTACGTTTGCGTTTAAACGGGAAAGAATAACAGATTCTCCACTGTACGTAAATAAGACGCCGAAATTTTCATCGTCTCATCATTGACTTCACAGTTTGACTGAACAATTAAAACATATCTAAACCCGGACCACATGTACATATCAGTAACATGTGGTAACACCTTTTAAAATGATACGGTGGAACCTAGGAACAGTTCGTACCATATATGGGTGGACGAACAGACGGACAGGCCGACCCCGATTTCTCGTCGCGTGGGTATGACAAAACATGTTGTATGATCAGAATTTCATTAAACCCAGATACTAGAGTAAATATATACGCAAATAACTTATACGTCAAATAAACTGGATGATAACAAAATAAACTGCTAAACTTGGTTGTCAGTCTCTTTAAAATGTTAGAAATCATGTTTTTATACCAATGGTGCTCTGATAGCTCACGAATAACATCGCATAAATGACAATTTCAACAACATACAGTAAATAGAGGATATTGAATGAGTGTGTTTTCAGTCGTGATTTTATTGAACGAGTTGGATAAAATAAGATTTTGCGAGCCTTGGCGAGCAACATATCTTTTTTTCCAACGAGTTCAATAAACACGAATTTGATATCCTATTTATCACATAAACACCAAATGACACGAACATTCGAACGGTTTTACTTTCACTTTTGCCCCTCGGTTCTTAGAAAAACGATACGTCATAGGTGCGTTCGATTTAATTCATCCGTAGATAAAAACACCTATCAAACTAAAATAAAGAAAATCAACATCAATGTGATGTATAAAGACTTCTCTGATACCATATTCAAATTAAAAAAAATATATTAAATTTAATATTGTTCTAATTGACTAAAAATGATTATTTGACATTTAGAACCTAGTTTCGTTTTCAAAATAACGTCATTATAGGACCATGACGTCATTATCATTGTAAACGTCTAAATTTGAAAAACAGTCTTAGTCACTCTCTACGTAGCCTGATTTGCAGCCTGAGTTTGCGGGACGTACTTATGTTTTAAATATTTAGTAGAATAAACCTGTCCTAAAACCGTCCCAAATCGTAAATTATGTATCTTATTGTCTTCAAAATAGACGTTGCAACTCTTACACTCACATTTCTAACATGGTCAATGGGAAGTAACTAGTACTAACACCTTTCTTGTTCAAGGTAACCTCACCTTGATTACGTTGCATGGGCCACTTTTGGTCAAACATTCGAACAAAGACGTGGCCATTTTTATTTTTAAACCATATCACTGGAATAGATTTATTTTTTATCCAGGTAAATTAATTATTTTGTACCTTTATTGTTGTTACAGTAATTACTGATTATATGTTTCATGTACTTATTGTTTTGAATGTCAGTGAATTTGAACGACCTATCACATTTTGTAATTTAGTATACTTTATGAAATAACCAAATGTTCAAATTTACCTCCAGTATCTATGGAAATAAAACATCACCCAGGGAAACTTGCGCACACCGCCTCGCTTCTTAAATTCTCCTAATGTAGAGTATGCTACTAAAATGCCACTGAAAAACAAAATATAATTTCGTGGGAAAGTATTACATAAACAATGCGTTGGATGCAGGTTGTGAATCCGGGGAGTCAGAAAAGAAAATGTACCAAAACAATGCATAACTTTTAAAAGTCATGCAAAAAAAAACATTGACAGTTGGCAGTCATTGCTTTTTGAAATTTTATCCCATGAGTTGAAGCGTAAATTATGGCCTATTTCAGTTGAACTTTTCAAATTTAAATATACTTATTATTCTATTTACACGACGTTATTGTCATTATTTCATTCTTAGCGTTCGGTTGCTGCCTTTTTCTGTTATGTACGATTAACGTAGAAACAACGCCCAGTTCGGTCTTCTCCCCCGCGGTTATTATTTGTATTTCAGAAATAACGTAAAACATGTCAAATTTAGTGTTAATATAAATTTAAAAGGCTAAACTAACGGAATAATCGAAAACCATCGCATTGTATGAGCTAGGAGGGAAAAGCCTCTTGGTTACTGGTGTTTCCCCTCGAAGAATAAACCTCTTCTATCTCATGCGATTATTTAAAATTCTCTTTATCTTATTTCCCGTTAAACGCATAGGAAACGCGTTGCAATTTTTATTTTGTAAAATATACAACTTTTTGACAGTTCTTACTATTCATTTTTATCTGAATGGCAAACAGTTTGGACATAGAGGATATTGAATGAGTGCTTTTTCAGTAATGAATTTATTGAACGAGTTGGATAAAAATGATATTTTGCGAGCCTTGGCGAGCAACATATCATTTTTATCCAACGAGTTCAATAAATTTATTACTGAAAAAACACGAATTTAATATCCTATTTATCACATAAACACCAAATGACACCAAAATCCGAACGGTCTTACTTTCACTTTTGCCCTCGGCTCTTAGGTAAACGATTCGTCATAGGTGTTATTCGGTTTTATTCATCCGTAGATAAAAACACCAATCATATTAACGTAAAGAAAATCAACTCCATTACGTTGTGAAAAGACTTCTCTGATACCATATTCAATTTTTAAATTAATATTAAAATTAAATTTGTTCTAATTGACTAAAAATGATCATTTGACATAAAGAATCTAGTTTCGTTTTCAAAATAACGTCAAGACGTAACATGACGTCATTATCATTGTAACGTCTAAATTTGAAAAACAGTCTGAGTCACTGTTAATACTAAAGTCTACGTAGTATTAAGTTTAGCCTGATTTGCAGCCTGAGTTTGCGAGACTGCTAGGGATAATGTTTCTAGGACACTTCGAAATGTTTCAATACCTAGTGGTGATCTATGTTTGTCTAGATTCTCTTAACTGATTTACAGTCGGCGTAGTAGTACATTATTTTGGTGATTCGAAAATTAGAATAAAATATATGCCCAGTGGGCCATACGATTTTTACGGCCCTCTATATTTTGCACGTTTATGTGATAAATAATGTTATTGCATTTTTGCATTTGTTGGGAAATAATAACGTCTTATCCACTGTATGTAACTTTAACTATGATTTGCTATAACTAAATGGAGAATCTGTTATTCTTTCCCGTTTAAACGCAAACGTACGCAAACGCAAAGCACTTAAACGTAGAAAAGAACAACTTTTGGACAATTCTGATAATTCTTGTTTATCCTGGTGGCAAACAGTTTGGAGTCTGATCAGACGCCGGGTTACCCGGCGTCTAATCTGGCTCCAAACTGTTTGCACTGCAAATAATAGTTTTAGCGTAAACGCGTTTATTGGGAAAGAATAACAGATTCTCCACTGTAAATGGTTCAGCCTTTATGTAAATGTAAAACAATAAAAGACTGCTTACCTTAGCGCAAAGAAAACGTCAACAGCGAAACTGCCGTTTGCAAAAGGCGACATTGTGAACCGTTTAAACAGGACTTCTATCATAAATGGGTTACCTGTATCAATTATAGTTTGTAATTGAGTCATTCAATCTAATTCGGCACTATATTATTATGACTACAGTGGAGAATCTGTTATTCTTTCCCGTTTAAACGCAAACGTACGCAAACGCAAAGCACTAAAACGTACAAAAGAACAACTTTTGGACAATTCTGATAATTCTTGTTTATCTTCGTGGCAAACAGTTTGGAGCCTGATCAGACGCCGGGTTACCCGGCGTCTGATCTGGCTCCAAACTGTTTGCACTGCAAATAATAGTTTTAGCGTAAACGCGTTTATTGGGAAAGAATAACAGATTCTCCACTGTACATAACCATTTCACTGCCAAAATCGAGCGTTTTACAATTTAAGCTTTATGATACCATGTTCATATTCATAGTTAAACTATTGAATGGTGGCGCCTTCAATAAAACACAACGTTTCGCAGTAAAAAGGTCTTGATCAAATAATGGTCAAACTTACACGGAAACTACATGACTACTTTAACCCATTACCCCATAACATGTTTCTAGTTTAAAAGAAAGATGATCTCTTAAAGCAGGCTGAAAGTAGAACAGAATGCGCCTTATGGCGCATTCTGCTTTACTTCCAGCCTGCTTTAAGCTATAATTTGTTAGGATATAGAAAATATTTCGTATGATACATATTCATGACTGTATAAAAGGAAATATTTTCTTCAGTTCAGGAATAAATTATAGGCGTTAAAAGGCGTATTTTCGGGGAATGGGTTAATCATGTACATGTACATGCTATGAGAGATTTGATAAAAAAGACTTTGCCGATAAGTTTAATCCCGATGAGACGACCATTAAGTCGGCGAAATATAGGAACCAAAAGTGTTTGACACTCTTATAATATTAAGAAGAAAGAAGGAGCATTTTGGTAAGAACAAAAATAAAATAAAACCCGTAGTGAGCCGTACTACTCCTAACTATATAGTTTCAACGACTTGGTCTGAACGTAGCAATACATTATTAGTTATACAGTTTCTTTCCAGGGTACTTGAGGATTTATTCCCGGCTGAGGAAAATCATGTTGCCCGAGCTGTTAGGCGCGGGTAACATGATTTTACCAGCCGGGAATAAATCCTCAAGTACCCTGGGAAGAAACTGTATAATTAATTTATTATACTGTCAAAGATTTTACGGTTTAAACGCTTTAAAATAATTATATGTCCACTCCTGTCAATTATCATAACGCAACACTAATCCCCCGTTGGACACCCCAAAAACACTATGTAGCTGACGTCACACCAACCTACGTCAGAAATTAGATGTCGTTATGAGAGCAGCCAACTGATCGATACTGCAGTAGAGCTGAGACCTTTGTTTGGGAAATAAAGACAATACTCTTGATGATAAATGAGAAATTTTAAATGGAATTGAAAAGGGAAATATTCAATTTTAATTGTAAGTGACCTCTTTTTATTGTTTTACTGCTTTCTTCGAATGTATGCGATCGAAGCGTTAGGATAAGGCGATTCAAAGACCTCTGAGGATAAGTCTGCCTCGGTTAAACTGACACAATGTCTGTGTAACGTTGAGACAGGTATTATACACTGACATCTACGTAGATCTATAATAGGACGTTATTTATTACCGCGACTCTAGACTTTCATGTACTCAATCCTTGTTTACAGTCATAGAAAGTTTGACCTAGTTTTGTTAAATACCGAGGTCCGATGTATCAGTGCGTTACACTTTGCATCCAAGGGAACCACATAACTCTGTCGATGATAAGGGTAGAGCATCGACCCGAGGGTTTCTGTATCCGCCCCGGTTTCTCTAAGGCGTCCACTTTGCTCAAAGCTGGCAGAAACGGACGTAAACAAAACAACCTTATATGTTTTCGTGACGGCACTTTGTCATCGGTGATCACGTCAAAATAGACGAAACGGATATTACAAATAACTAATTTTCAAAAACTGTTTTATGTGTCAAACGAAAGTCTAAAAAACACTTTCGTTTCCAAGAATATATTTTTATATCACAAACGTTTCTTCGTAGTAAAATTTGATAGTATTTGGTCGAGTCGAGTCGTCGGCCATCTTGTTTGTGATGTAATGAAACATAAGGGGCCTTCAAGGGGAATGTCTATGTACCCTGTCAGCTCACAGGGTACATGGTTCAAGTCCAGGTTCCACTGTCCAATCAAAAAAGAGGAACTTTCTTTGCAGTATAATAAAGTAATCAGGTACTATTCACATTAAAGCGTATCGGACTACAGACATCATTTATGAACCGTATTATCCCGTTTCGTGTGCTAAGTCTCCTAGAAACCCGTATTGAAACCGTACTTAAGCTGTTCCGACTCTTATCAACCAGTTCTGTACAAGTACCAATTTATACAGTAATTAATATGTATCAGAAGGAAAATTTTCTATATTCTAGCAGGTGGTGGCTTAAAGCAGGCTGAAAGTAAAGCAGAATGCGCCACAGGGCGCATTCTGCTTTACTATCAACCTGCTTTAAGTATTCCCCTATTTTCAATACTAGAAACAGGCTATGAGGTAAAGGGTTAATGTAGTGTCGAATATGAAGCATGCCGCAGGCTATCTCCACTTTGTTAATACATACATGCACGGTTCATACAAGATATTGGTCTACCACGAGTCAAATTATGAATCGTGACGCACCTGTGGGAAGTATTTTAGAACTGTCTGTTTAATGAAACTGTCTGATTGGCTGTAGCCCACGTGAATTTAATTTGGGTTGGAATCATGAATGGACAGGTGTCAGAATAGAATTTCACATTGTTTGCTTGTTCTCTGATACCCTTTCCGGTTACAGTTGTATTTGACATTGTTTACTATTATTGGCTCCCACATAAATGAGCCCTCTTTGCCTTTGTGTATAAAAGAGTAGTGGTAACCGCCACCATGGCATATATTAAATCATATTAGACATAGATAACTTCGTGAGAAACCTATACATCCTCTGTTAGAAATATATACATACGAATGCATCTTCGTAGCTGAACATGCGCAAACTATACTAGATACTGAAACGGGGTCATATCACTTACACTGTTTGATTAGGTATAAATCGAGCATCAAGTGTAAATATGAAACGCAAACTGCATATAATGGTTTCAATTCTACAATCATTGTGTCGCTTCTTATATTTTAGGAAGAAAAGGCCGATTCATGTTATTTTACACTTTACATTTTACAATATATAGGTTAAAGTTAAAATATAATTACTAAGTCAAAGCAATTGCGACAATATGTCTTAATTTGAAACATAAATCCAAGAATAAACAATAAACGCACTGTTAGATAATGATTTTAATGAAACTCACCCTCTTAAATAGGATCTATGCGGGAAATCTACTACAAGTTGGTGTGTTGATAAACAAATGTATACATGCAAACAAGTGAAATATTCTGACCAGTCCAATACATGTTGTCGTACGCGTAAACGTAATATATACCTATGGCCCCCGGTGTATATCTTTCCCGCACTCTCAAAAATGCATAATATTATACTAATTATGACACGTGTGTTCCTGTCTTTTCTTCAATAAACATGGATTTCTGATTTTGCATACAATGTAGTCTATAGTCTAGGACAACGCGGTCATTGGTCAGTCTTCACCAGCAATCGCCAAAGTCAAAATTAACAAATCCTAATTAACCCTTTCATCGCAATGCATTCGTCTGCTTAAAGTTGTGGTCTGTTTTTATTTGTCACATTTAGATAACGTTGACCGTCTGACTTAGATGTGAAATGTGTCAGTAGCATGTTACTCCTGTTAGAATTTTAACACCTTCACTGACATGGCGTAATCAGTTTTGACTAACTGTCGTCTGTTTTATTTCTCAATTTGTTTGACTGAAGAACTATTGAGATGAGTGTCAAACAGTTTGGATCCTGATAAGATGCCGCGTTACGCTTAACTGATTGAAAATAACTATCGTGCTCTTGGTATGGTAGTGAAGGGGATACGAACAACAGTGATGAAGTACTGTTATTCAGGGCTCCAGATAAGGGGAGTATTTCAAAAACTAAAATTTGTATTTCTGCTTTAAACCCTATGGTGTCACAACTCATTAGAATCGTCTCTTCAAGACGATTCTAATGAGTAGTAACACCATCGGATTTGGTGCTGTATGAGTGGATTTTTTCAGAGTACCCCCTTCTTATCTGGAGCCCTGCTGTAATGTTTGATAAAATCCCCTCAGAACCGGGTCATCTGCAACACGTTTAGATTTCGAATCGATAGAAACAGGTTAAAAGTGAAGCAAAATCCGCCTTCATGCACATTCTTCAAATATTAGAAACATGCTATGAGGTAATGGGTTAAAACAAATGTAGGAAGCTAAACCCTCAGAGGAAATTAGAAGCGTCTTACCTATGTTTGGGTCTATCATCCAGGAATAAGAATGACTCACAATCACCCAGAGCATGCTGATAAGACGTATTCCGTGTATAACAGACATTGTGTCACCACTGCTTCCCGTATCCAGCAGCTTCTTCACGTTCGTATACAGGGAGAAAGACACCAACAAACCAACTGCCAGACCTACATTGTACAACACATGACAAGGCCTGACAAAATATCATTTGTCCAGTGAACATGTGTACCAAGTTATTTTAAAATCCATTTACTGTTCGAAAGTGACAGATCGGACAAGAAATTTGTGACAACCTCATTTTGTTTTCTGTGACCTTTACCTTTGACCAATGTACAAGGGAGTTAAACGCGACGCATCGCCTTTGCCTGGTGTATAATTGAGGTACAGTGGAGAATCTGTTATTCTTTCCCGTTTAAACGCAAACGTACGCAAACGCAAAGCACTAAAACGTAGAAAAGAACAAATTTTGGACAATTCTGATATTTCATGTTTATCTTGGTGTCAAACAGTTTGAAGCCTGATCAGACGCCGGGTTACCCGGCGTCTGATCTGGCTCCAAACTGTTTGCACTGCAAATAATAGTTTTAGCGTAAACGCGTTTATTGGGAAAGAATAACAGATTCTGCTCTGTAAACGCGACGCATCGCCTTTGCCTGGTGTATAATGGAGGTATTGTGTAATCCGTTCACTAATAAAGAAAAGTTACAGATCTGACATGATATTTTGGACAACGTTATTGATCACTGTGACCTTCACCTTTAACCTATGGACAAGGCAGTTGAAAGCGTCACATCGTCGTTGTCTGAACAGTATTTTAATACATATATACAGAATGATGAACAGGCAATATGATTACTCTATGCCCTCTTTCTTGGACATAAAATGTACTTAGATAAAAGAGGGGTAACAGAACAAACGACAAGGCAGAAATAAAGAGAAAGAATGAAACCCCATCGTAGAACCGGTGGATGTGGCTGATAGGTAGTACACTCGATTAAGATGTCAGGAGTCGTGAGTTCTATCCCCCGCCAGACGAAGTCGTTCGGGTGAGACTTTATAAAAAGCCGAGGTCCGGTGTATCAGTACTTTACACTGGACATCCATTCCCCTCTCTCTAGGGCACCCAATCAGTCCATAAATGGCAGAAAATGACGTAAATGTAAAGTATATCGTAGATAGAATTTCCAATAGTCAAATACTTAAAAATACCTTGTCCTTTAGCTGTTTGATGCTTCGCTATTTTCTCGCTATTTGCGTTGTTATTGATAGTATCCATGGATTGGATTTGTTGCATTTCAGTGTCCATTCCTTTATGACTATTTGTTTCCAATGATATCGTGGATACAGATTCTGTATTTTCACGTCCATCAAGTTGAACCCCGACATCCTGTATTGTTACGACATTAAATAAACCTTTACTGAAAACAATGCAAAATCATTTGCAGACGTGTAATGTTTTGTAATTGTCGTTTTGCCATCGACCAATCGTCTTGTGCGAAACCGTGCTGCATGGAGCTTTGATATTTAATATGAAGCAGTGAATAGTATATATCTACCTAAACTGTTCAAATTATGCCCCCATCAGGGTTTAAATTTACCCCGTCCCTGTAGTCACAGTTTTACATAGAGTTATGAAAACATAACAAGTCTGAAACTTTTACTTTTCACATCATTATCATTCGAACGCAAAATTAGAATACAGTGGAGAATCTGTGATTCTTTCCCAATAAACGCGTTTACGCTAAAACTATTATTTGCAGTGCAAACAGTTGGAGCCAGATCAGACGCCGGGTAACCCGGCGTCTGATCAGGCTCCAAACTGTTTGCCACCAAGATAAACATGAGTTATCAGAACTGTCCAAAAGTTGTACTTTTCTACATTTTAGTGTTTTGCGTTTGCGTGCGTTTGCGTACGTTTGCGTTTAAACGGGAAAGAATAACAGATTCTCCACTGTATTCATATTATTAAAGACAATATCGTGTAGCCAATACAATAATGCGCATGTTGATACCAAATGTGTCAATGGTTTATACATGTACTAACAAAAGTCCCTTAAACGAAAGGTACAGATTCTTTATAAAGCAAATGTTAAGAAGTAACATCTCAAGATAATACATATTCAAAATAGTTTTTAACCTTATGTAAGGAGTTGTCCATTTTATTCGGCTGTAATTCTGTCTTGCGTTGAACGTGGAATATATCAATGGCAGTTCCCGCTAGAATTAAGGCCACCAGTATCCCACACAAAGCCCTAGAAAAGTTGGTAAAAAGATGCTCAGTTTAAACCTTTTATACCAAGTGAATTCTTCCATGTGTATATATTGGATCATTCCATTTTTTATCAAAGGATTTTCGTTTTTTTATATTGCAAGCTCTGTCAGCAAACAGTCCAGACTGATCAGACGCCGCATATTATGGCTTCTAATCAGAGTCTATACTGTTTGCCTATATCCCATATATAGGATCGTGGGCACAAATGGGTTAATACTCACTATGTATAGCTTATATTCCGATACTAATTGAGAAGCATTGTAACCATCTGTACATCCGGACGCCCGTCCGTTCGAACCACATCTTATCAAGACTTTGCGTTTATATCTTGTTAAACGTGTTTTACATGGTCAAGGATTTTTTTTCTTCTAAATTTTCAAATTTACTGTTCTGTTTTCTTACATATGGCAAGTTTAATAAGCGTGTTTGAAAAATAGCTAAAAGTATGGAAACAGTAATTGTATAATCCTGAGCATTGAGTTTTGACTTACACTGTACACTGTAAATAGTAACAGGACTGAGTCTGTATTATGCAGAATACTGCCGAGTCGGTCAACGGAGTAATTAAACACTTACAATACAACAATGGCTCGTGTATCGAATGGTATGTGTCGGTCTTGGCAACTGACTTCCGGCTTTGGTGTCCATGATGAGGTATTTAAAGATGTTAAACCGAAAACTGAAATATATAACATATAAAATAAATAAAAATAAAACTCTATTTAAAAACAGTGCTCCTTCCCTACGGACGGTCACCGAACGACGATTCTTTCCTTACAGTAGTGATTGCAGAACTATGTAGAACGCCTTTACTGTTGCAATATAGTCTACTTAAAATTGCCGTCTGTTGTATTTTCTCAAACGTTCGTATCTGGAAGTTTGACAGAAGACACATAAAACCGATGAAAAAAGTCACGCGGCGTCTGATATTGGTCCAAACTATTTGCAAATGTAAGCCAAGTTATGCTCAGCTCTCTAATGGTGTGAATCTTTATAACAACCCCCTCTCCATTATACACACACATTTTGTCTCACATTGTGTGCATTTGTAGAGATATAAAACAGGGCTGCCATAAGTTGGCATGAAAAATCCTAAGATTTCCAAATTTGCATTTTTCAAGAGCGATTTTACGAATCGTACCTTTACCACGTTGCCTGTTTTAGTTTTGTTGACATGTGACTACTTAAAGCAGGCTGGAAGTAAAGCAGAATGCGCCTTAAGGCGCATTTTGCATTACTTTCAGCCTGCTTTAAGCTACCATGTACCAGAAAAAATCCGAAGATTTAGGAAAATCCGGAGAAATGGCAGCCCTGAGAAAACTGTATATAATACTGGCAATTTCTAGTTTATATAGATTAACATAATCATACTATTCAGTGTATGGCAAAATAAAACATTAGCCCATAGAGCTCTAGCCTCTTTGATCATTCTGATCGGACCCAACAAAAACTTGAGAACGATCTTAGACTCATCTCAAACGCTTTATGCATATGGGTCCTGGTAGTTCAACTGTTTTCTACTTAGAAATAAAATGAATCATGAACATTTTCAACAAGTTATTTGCTTCATTTTATTGCACTGCTTTTGTGTCAACTGTCACTCAAACAGGCACGATCAAGTTTTTTCCACTGTATACCCCTGCCTCTGACCATACTCCAAAAGGTTTGCAACAAAGAGTTAAATAAACTGCTAGCAATTTCAAATATTGTATTTGTCTACATTTTCAATAAATTGCGTCTGCATTAAAACGAGATAGAATAACGCCGTACCCACTAAACGTTACACTGTATATGTCTGATATACATGTACTACTCACATATATTTAATAGAACCTTGACATCAGTGGAACTGCAAAGGTTCGGATAACACACTCCAATTCTTAATGGAAGAGTCATATTGGCAGAAACTCCAAATATCTGAAATCATCATACACTATGTTATATGCATGTATATTGCATGGCGTTCACGAGTAATCTTAACTACACCACACACTACATGAGTGTACGTTTACATAAGATCACGAATAAAACGAGTGCATTAAATGTCGAGTAATACGGTCAAAATATAGGTCAAGAAGTGGTACTATTTTGTAATTATGTGCGTCCATACATTTGAATACAGAAATAATTGTATAGTGCTTCTTCAATTTAGCAGCCACGTGTGTTTCAACTCCGCAAAAACCTTTCTCAGTTTCCGATTTAAAGAGGTTTCAATGGAGAATTGACAATAATGATTTTTGAATTTAAGTATATGTTATGTAATAATAACATCCGTGGTGTATAATTTTATTTCAGATCTAGTTAAAATTGTTCTGCTTAAGTTTGAAGATGACGTAGAATGTATAAATGATACAGTCCCTGTTTTACAGACACAGTTAAATATATAACATTGATTTGTGACGAGGACAGAATATAAGTTAGTACTGATAAAACAAAAGTTGTTGGGGTGGGGGGCAAGAAATGAAAAATGGGCATATGATCATACAGTGGAGAAAACGTTATTTTTTCCCAATAAACGCGTTTACGCTAAACTATTTTTTCAATTACAAACAGTTTGGAGCCAGATCAGACGCCGGGTTACCCGGCGTCTGATCAGGCTCCAAACTGTTTGCCACCAAGATAAAAATGAATTATCAGAATTGTCCAAATAGTGTACTTTTCTACGTTTTAGTGCTTTGCGTTTGCGTTTCGTTTGCGTTTAAACGGGAAAGAATAACCGATTCTCCACTGTACACCATTACAAACAGTGAGTGGTTTGATTATTTCGGTATTGATTTCTCTAAAAGATTTTCATTATGTAAAATGACGGAGAGTATGTCTATGAAAGGGACAAAAATGTATCACTATATCTTCTAAATTCCTTGGAGAATAATGAATGATTGCCATATAATGTATTCTTTAAAATATTGAATACCAAGATAGCACATATGTTATTTTATGGTTCAGAGAAATGGAGTATAAACAGTTGTCAATGTATTGAGAGTGTGCAATATTCTTTGGTGTTTAGCAACTCACACGTAATGATACAGTCATGTGCGATCTTGCTCGATATCTAATATACATTTGTATGTATATAGCTCGAAAACGTGAATTAAGTACAGGATCATTTGCTTCTTTGACAAATGATCGCTATACTAAATTATGTTATAATATGTTGATTTATTCTGATAGGTGAGGTTACAGAAATTGAGCTACGAGTATTTGGGAGTATTGAAATGGGTTTGGGAATTTGTGGGAGGCACAATACTACAATAATAATACATTGTTCCTTAGCCAATATGTCATGCGACTGAAATATCACTTTATCCAAAATTGGCAATCCATATGTGAAGTAGATGGAAAGTTAACACTGAATGTTCATTTTAAGCATGCATTTAACTGTATATAGTATATGTAACTGTATATATACATGTACTGCAAAGTGTAAGTTATTGTTTGCATCTTTTAGACGTTAATATCATTCTCTGTCAGTTAAAAAAGGGCGATATAATTGTCTTGATCGTGAAAAAAGACTTTGTATTATATGCCCGCTATACAGTCATTTATAGTGTATTAAGGACACTTTACATACAAAGTTTACCGACCGTTGAAAAAAATTCTGATCTCTTAGGTGGGCTTTAGACAAATGACTGCGAAATTCAGGAACCTCTGAAGAAAGCTTTTTTATGAGCATTCTGAGTTGATTTTGATCTGCATGGTGCAACTACCTTAAACGACAAACTGACTTAAGAGTACTATGTTTTATATTGTTTCATGCAATTTTGAATGTACATAGATCGAAGACAGGTGACTGCTCAATCCAGGATAGAAATGATGCAGAATACTTTTCCAGGAGAGCTTATTGTGTTGATCTTGACCTGAATTCATCCTACAGTGGATAATCTGTTATTCTTTCCCGTTTAAACGCAAACGTACGCAAACGCAAAGCACTAAACCGTAGAAAAGAACAACTTTTGGACAATTCTGATATTTCATGTTTATCTTGGTGGCAAACAGTTTGGAGCCTGATCAGACGCCGGGTTACCCGGCGTCTGATCTGGCTCCAAACTGTTTGCAGTGAAAATAATAGTTTTAGCGTAAACGCGTTTATTGGGAAAGAATAACAGATTCTCCACTGTAATTGTGCAATCTCATTGAGCAGTTGAGAGGTTAATACGCAGGTTTCGGATGAATCTTTCATTCTTTATTTATATTAATTTTTAAAGAAAATTAAAACAAAAATCAAAAAACATTTTCAAGTCCGTTCTCATATAGTCTGAAAACCATGCTTTGACATAGACAATGCAGACTAAAATATAAAATAATATGAAACATGGCAGTGAAAAGGCTTATAAATCAGATAACAAAACAGACGATAAAAGCGTTAACCCTTTCAACCCTACATTCCTCTGTAGAGATTACTGATTCCATATGCAAACAGTGTAGACACTGATCAGAGGGCTCCTATAGGATTGTTTGATATTTTCATTAATTTTTGTTGTCATATCGAAAATGCAACAGTAGACTGGTTCAAAATATTTGTACTAGAAAAGTCCAAAAGGATCATAAATACCCACAAGAGATATTAAGGGTTGAAAGGGTTAAAACGGAATACAAGGTATAAGAGGACACAATACTGAAATCTATGTCGGCCATCAAGGCTACTGGATAGATGCTCAAATTTAATCAATCAAAAACTGGAAAATATTCTAAGACTCATATCAAATGCTTTAAAACGTAAGGGCCAATTCTGTTTTTCTTTTTACTCTTGAGATTTGTCTATATTCACAGAATCTTACTTTTATTTGAGACCAAAACTTATACAGTAAAACCTCTAGTTAACGACCACTAGAAAGAAGCTTAAATTATTGATAAATACAAGTAAAACTTTAAAGCAAATTCAACGTAAAAACAGAAAGCTTCGAAAGGAGCTTTCTGTTTTACGTTACCCATACTTGGTTAAACTTTATTTCTTTACATCGATTATAAAACAAGCTACATTAACACGCTACATTTACCCATGCTTGAACCTGTCCCCGTTCTTAAACACCTGATAGTGAATACAATTATACAATTAAGTGGTCGTAATATAGAGGTTTTACTGTATTCACGACAGGGTCTTACTTCTTTATCTGAGACCATGTATTCAGCCATGCAGTATTTCCCTGCCACAGGGTGAAGTTTGTGAGCGCGATGATCATCTTTACCAAATGTAGCTGGTCCATTTACACACAGATTCCAATCCCCTAGCCATACTAGATTGAGGTGCATCACACCACTCGACGGCTTCCCAAAAGAATCAACAACTGCAAGTGTAATGAATAGACATATGTTTTGGTAGGTTTCGAATTACGAATATATAGTTTCAAGAGCGATGAAAGTTTGCTTTGAGCTACCATCTGATAAGGTACATGTATATAAAATAATTATTTTAGCACATGTTCATGATTGCATCAATTGGATCTATTTTCTTTTCAGTGCAGGAATTATTTAAATGCGCTAAAGGGTGATTCTATGGGGGAATGATTAAACGCCCTAGAGACCAATACAAAGACCACAATTTTAATGAAACTTTCTCAGATAACTCTTTGCACGCTAATGACGAAGCAGTATTGCGAGAAACGCATCGTTATCTGGGGCCCGTTTCATAAAACATCTTACGATAAAAACGATCGTAAGTCAAAACTTTAAAATACAATTAATTTCTGAGTTCTCTATCTAATCCTGTTTTGTGACATCTCTTTGGAATCGTCTTTTCAAGACGATTCCAAAGAGATGTCAAAAGACATGATTAGGTGAAGAAATAAATAATAAGTGTGACTTTTATAATCTGACTTACGACAACCTTTGTAGAACGAAGTTTTATGAAACGGGCCCCAGGATTGTATATAGTTAAAAAAAAACACGACAAATGTATTTGATGAATTATTACTGAGCGTTCATAGAATCAAAATATAATCGTTTTAGTTTTAAATTTAGAAAATTTCATTATCAGTTTCGGCTGATAAATAAGGGTGGGGCGTTTATTTAAAGGGTTCGTTTAAACGACAGCATACGATTTCGCAGATACGTACATGCCAGCGCCCATTTCTCTCCCTGTTCCATGGCATTCAGAAGCTGCGATACCTCCTGCCAACATCCCAGTGTTAGATTATCCTTCATAGTCGAATTGGCCATCGTCTCAAGTGTTTCTCTTGCTTTGTGTCTAATATCTCTGTTATCAATGAGACCATCGAGTCTCGCACTCTGAGACTTCAGATATAGTCCAAGGCCCTGGACAAGGCGTATGTGCGCGTCTGCGTTCCCGGTATATCCATAGTCCTGTCCGGACGCTTGCTTCATACACAACACAAGTGCTAAGAAATGCAGCACAAGTCTCATGATTGGAGATTCTACGCCTCGCTCTTTATCCGTCACTCAGATTTTGATCATCTTCTACAAAAATGATAAGTTAGCTAGAGGTGTTTTGAAAATTTACGTTTTACAGGTTTTTGGCACAAACGGGGATGGGAATTACAGAGCAATAAATTATACTTTACTCACTTTTAAATTAATTGATTGTGAGTTTGTTACGTACTTATTTACAAGAAATACACCAAATACGATAATACATGATCATGTTTCCCAAATATTTAGAATACCTTTGTGCATTTGTGGGCTAGAATATCTTGGCAAAGACTGAATGTTCTCCAAATATCATTTTCATTCTACTATTGTAATTATTTTATAATTAATGTCCAATGCCTTAAACACTGAACGAGGTACATTGTTAAGCACACAGTGTAATGTTTCGTATCTACTTGTTGTACAAAACTATGATGCCATCCAACAAAGTAAAACAAAATTGGGGACGGACATTACATTACACGAAATGACTTAACATTTCAAGTATTTTGTGAAATGACTAAGTAAAGGTCATTTCATAAAATGCCTGATTACACTGATTGACTGTAACATACTATTATATCTAATTGACAACATTTTGACGTATCTTATCTGTCGTACAGGTATGTCGTTAGAGTAATTGATTTGTAACGGCGATGTCCCGGGTTCGAATCTCGATTGAGGGAACATATATTTACGTTACAATTGTTACTTTATAGATACAGTGGAGAATCTGTTATTCTTTCCCGTTTAAACGCAAACGAAACGCAAACGCAACACACTAAATCGAGAAAATGACGCTATTTGATACTTCTTACTTTTCATTATAATCTGAGTGGCAAACAGTTTGGAGTCTGATCTGACTCCAAAATGTTTGCAATGGAAATAATAGTTTTAGCGTAAACGCATTTATTTGGAAGGGATAACGTTTTCTCCACTGTACCATAGACGATATATATCTATCGATAATGCCGGACTCCACTTTCGTGTATTATCGGCATGGGGGTTGTGCGTCGTGCAGATTAAAAGCAAATAAAAGTTGTGAAAGGGAGACTTCAAAAGAAGATAGAGAGAAGAAATAAAGTGTGACAGGTGTTAAAATAGGTGAAAACAAAGAAGCTAAAAACACTGATCCCAGGCCTCAGTGGCGGTTTGAAATAAGGGAGGGGCTCAGAGTGTTTCGAAACCCCTCGAGATCAGGCTGGAGGACTGTGTCCGCTGGTAGGTTGTTCCACATAACCACTGTGTAGGGAAAGAAGGAGAACTTAAAGTAGTTCGCCGTGGTATGTACCTGTCGGAAGGATAAAGGGTGCATGTGACGGGTCATTCTCGTAGGCCTCTCTAGATAGGACGGCAAGGGTATTGCTACATGTACCAACCCATACGTTATTTTATAAAATATGATGAGCCGTCCTATGTCACGTCGGTCTTGCAGGGTCTGCCACCCCAGACCCTCCAGAAGTGCTGTCACACTGTCATAGGTTGAGTAATTGTGCGTTGTCCATCTCGCAGCTCTTTTTTGTACTTTTTGTAATTTATTGATATTTAGTTATTTACCTGTGTGCTGGGTGACCATACACTTGATGTGTATTCCGATATGAAATAAAATCTTAAAAAATAATTATAAAAGAAACATGTTCCATTCTTAACACATGGTGTATGAATACTTAAAATAAACAATATATAAGAGTAAAACATATACATGTATGAATATTGTTTAAGATTAAAACAACTGAATGTACGAATAAATGTATTGCCGCCTTCCTTACCACTGGAGTTAAATACTAGTCGATAAATTTGGAACCTGGCAATGCTATATTTCCTCGAAACCGGTGTAGTTACAGAACAGAACAGAACATACTTTATTCAACTTGTACACAATCAGGTACCTCGTTACAATGTGCGTTTCCGTTTAAATGATAACGTAGTAGATCTATTCCGAAGCTGTATTTAGAAATGCAACGAAGTTAGAAATTATGATAATATCTAGGTCCCAAACTTCAGGTGCACCCGTCCGGATAACACACTATAGGTTAGCTCTTTGCATGCTGGGTAATATTTGTCGTCTGCAACATTTGTCGTCTACTACTGTTCTAAAAACAGAATTTTCTAAATTTCTTTTCAAAACATGATCAGAGTGTCAAACAGTTTGGGTCCTGATGAGACGCCGCGTTACGCGGCGTCTCATCTACATCCAAACTGTTTGCTAACTTAAAGGTACAGTGGAGAATCTGTTATTCTTTTCCAATAAACGCGTTTACGCTAAAACTATTATTTGCAGTACAAACAGTTTGGAGCCAGATCTGACGCCGGGTAACCCGGCGTCCGATCAGGCTCCAAACTGTTTGCCACAAAGATAAACAAGAATTATCAGAATTGTCCAAAAGTTGTTCTTTTCTACGTTTTAGTGATTTGCGTTTGCGTATGTTTGCATTTAAACGGGAAAGAATAACAGATTCTCCACTGTAATCACTGTGCCCCGCTAGCATGCAAAGAGTTAATGTACTACAACTAGTCCCATAGTACAGCCAAGCGTGTCTGTTTTAAAGTACAAATATATATATAAAAGTAAATGTTTGACTTTCAAACGTTGATTTAATGCTTTTAAAGACCACGGGCGCAGCGAACAACCAATGCATTTAAATAGTTCTTGCTAGGAGCAACAGCCGAGACAATGTTTATCTTTGTTTTGTACAATGTAAAGTTGAGAAGACTTTTCTCCAATTTCCTCAAGTTTTTTTATCATTTAATATATCAAATTACGTAAACTAACACAACTTTTTTGACAGTGGAAAAGATTGCCGCTAAGACATGAATATAATTCATTGACATGTATTTGTGCTTAATTGGGCCGACATTGCATACATGTATAAAGTGGAGAATCTGTTATTCTTTCCCAATAAACGCGTTTACGCTAAATCTATTATTTCCATTGCAAACAGTTTGGAGCCAGATCAGACGCCAGGTAACCCGGCGTCTGATCAGGCTCCAAACTGTTTGTCATCAAAGTTAAAATCAATTTTCAGAATTGTGAAAAAGGTGTTATTTTCTGCATTTTAGTACAATGCGTTTGCGTTTTGTTTGCGTTTAAACGGGAAAGAATAACAGATTATCCACTGTATTATATCATTACTCTAATGTGGAAATGCTGAAGAGAAGGGTTAATATTGTCACTTACAGTGGAGAAGACGTTTCTCCTTCCCATTTAACCCTTTCACTGTCAAAGTTTTTTTGAGATTTTATCCTTTCACCGTCTCATTGTCGTCTGCTTCAATTGTGTTATATGAAATATTTTTTCAATGTTAATTTTAAGGAAAATTGACTGACAAAATTTCGATATGAGTGTCAAATTATTCCGCGGCGTCTGATCAGGATCCAAACAGTTTGCAAACGCGATTTGTAAAGCTTCATTGAGAGTGATAGGGTTAAATGCAAACGCATTGTAATGAAATGTAGAAAAGGAAAACCTTTGTATTTTGTTCGGAAAGAATAACGTCGTCTGAACTGTACTTTGCAGAGTTTTCAGATTTGAATCTCTATAATTATGTTCTACAGCGCTCCCTCTCTACAACGACATCCAATGGGAGACAACAATTGTGTTCGTTGTTCGGAGGGAGTCGTTATAGAGAGGGGAATTGGTTTACATTTGCAAACAGCTTGAATCCAGATCAGACGCCGCCTAACGCGGCGTCTGATCTGGATTCAATATGTTTGTCACTCGTCATTACGTTTTTATCTGCCAAAATGTCCAGTATGTAACCTTGAGAAAACAGCAGACGACAACTTTAAACAGACGATATTCCAGCAGTCAAGTGTTATACATAATTGTACTGTTTCGGGAACTTTGTAAAGTGTCGCTGTAAAGAGGGAGCCGTTGTTGGGAGGGCCGTTGTAGAGAGGGAGTACTGTATATCATCTCCGCAGTACCTTATCATGATTATAAGTCTAATTCGATATGAAACAAAACATTTCCATAAGTTTCAAAAGAATTAAGTGCTGCAAGAACAAGGTTTATGAACACACTCAGTATATTGCGACAGACGTTGTGATTCTTATAAATAAATGTTTATTGTCAAAGAGAACAAAAAACAAATGTTACAGTGGAGAATCTGTTATTCTTTCCCAGTAAACGCGTTTACGCTAAAACTATTATTTACAGTGCAAACAGTTTGGAGCCAGATCAGACGCCGGGTAACCCGGCGTTTGATCAGGCTCCAAACTGTTTGCCACCAAGATAAACAAGAATTATCAGAATTGTCCAAAAGTTGTTCTTTTCTACGTTTTAGTGCTTTGCGTTTGCGTAGGTTTGTGTTTAAATGGGAAAGAATAACAGATTCTCCACTATAAGCGTGGGTATTAAAATACTGGCACTATCTATAAACGAAGGCAGGCGTTTTGTGCGGAGATTGTAAAAATAACCAGTATTTAAGAATTTAAATTTAACTGCGGTATTAGTGATGTGATTTAGATATATATATGTGGGGAAGAGACAGAGAGAGGAGAATAGAGAGAGAGAGAGATAGGACGACGGCCATGGAGAGACAAACATATATACAAAGAAAGACAGACATAAACGAGGCAGAGAAAAACGAACAAGAGAGTGAGAGACACAGAGACAGACAATCAAACAGACATACAGACAGACAAACAGATCGATTGACCGACAGACGGAGAAAAGATATCAGTATCAGAAAGGCAGACAAACAGAGAAAAACAGAAGTATGTCACATACATGTACAGAGACAGAGACACCCACCCACATAGAGAGTGAGAGAGAAAGAGAAAGAAAATGCATTCTGACAGAGGGTGGCTGATTACAAAAAGACGACAGAGAGAGGAACAGAGACACACATGCATGTATATGCATACGTCCATACATTTCCCTGGTACTAGTAGCAGTAGAAGTAGCAAGTGTGAAATATTACATGTAGACAACATCGCAGAAGATAATCATTAGTTATCCCTCGGTGAATATTATTTCACATTAAAATTTAATATATTTTAACCTTTCACCGCCATGACATCGTCTGTTTTAATACAGTGGAGAATCTGTTATTCTTTCCCAATAAACGCGTTTACGCAAAAACTATTATTTGCAGTGCAAACAGTTTGGAGCAAGATCAGACGCCGCGTAACCCGGCGTCTGATCAGGCCCCAAACTGTTTGCCACCAAGATAAACAAGAATTATCAGAATTGTCCAAAAGTTGTTTTTTTCTACGTTTTAGTGCTTTGCGTTTGCGTACGTTTGCGTTTAAACGGGAAAGAATAACAGATTCTCAACTGTACTATGATTTGCAATTTTTAAAATCTATATTTTAGGCAAATTGACTGTAGAACTATCGACATTAAACAGTTTGAATCCTGATCAGACGCCAGGATCCAAACGGTTTAAAATAAGTTCGAATATGTTCACCTATGCCGCCGATAGGGTAAATCCTACTCTTTTTTTATCTGCAAAACAGCTCGAAAATGTTTTAAACAAGTGACATACCTGTAAACGTGTTCCCAATTCAACATCACTAAGACTTGCGATTGTAAAAGCGCTCCGATTTAATTTTTTACCTGTGATATGAACGTGAGTAAATGATCAGAAATGGAGCTTAAAACTAATATGTGCCCCAGTTGCTGGGACTCACTGAATATATATCGGTTCACTCCGCCCACTTTTAAAAATTAATTCACCCCTGAAACTTTGAATGAAACATTCCTATCTTCAATTAAATCTAGTCCATTTTTTGACTAATTAGGAGTTGCTAAATAACAAACTGTACATACCCTGATCAGGAGCCCTGTAATTAAGGTATACACCGTTTGCATAAAACACGGTCCATGAATATGCTATCTAAAGATATACTGTTTGTAAATGACTAGAAAACTATCGCTAGGGTTGAATGTCTTACAGTTGAGCAAACGTTATTCTTTCCCAATAAACGCGTTTACGCTAAAACTATTATTTCCAGTACAAACAGTTTGGAGCCACATCAGACGCCGGGTAACCCGGCGTCTTATCAGGCTCAAAACGTTTTGCCACTCAGCTTAATTTCAATAGTCAGAATTGTCAAAAAGTTTTTATATTCTACAATTTAGTGTATTCCGTTTGCGTTTCGTTTGCGTTTATACGGGAAAGAATAACGTTTTCTCCACTGTACCATTTTTTATCTGAACTACATTCAGGACACATTATACAGACACCGATAACACCACAATAATTGGGAAAGTCTATATTATCTATATAAATGACGGACATTCTGGGAAATACTTTCTGACGAATCACTAGTGACATGAACCAGGTGGGATGGTAAAGCACAACTAGTTTCTAGAAAAGAACTTAAAGCCGCATTGTGTTTTTGAGAAACCTGCATAACACGGTTGTTTGGGGACCCATTTGAACTACGTGGGACGTGATTCTTTCACAAAAAACCGGCTTTATCTAAGAACTTCGCTTTTTAAATTTTATTTATAATATTTTTGTGCGGCACAATTTAAAAAGCCTCCCTTGTGAATGGAAAGAAGGACAACTCTGTAAATACAGGGCTCCAGATAACTGAAGTATTTCGAAAACTAAAATCTTTATTTCTGCTTTTAAACCCAATGGTGTCATACTCATTAAAATTGTCTCGAAGAGACGGTTTAATCAGTAGTAACACCATAGCATTCGGTGCTGAAATGAGTGAGAAAATGTCAGATTAGTTCAGATTACTCCCGCTTACATGTGTATCTGGAGCACTGAAAATGAAGCGGTTAACCCTTATTCTTCTGCACAGACGTCTGCTTTGACATTGTCGTCTGCAAAATTTGTTCAGTTTAGATTTATGCATTGTTTTAATTAAACAAACCTTAAGACGAGTGTCAAACAGTTTGGATCCAGATGAGACGCCGCGATTCGCGGCGTCTTTCTAGATTCAAACAGTTTGTAAACTCCGTAAAGTTACGACCAGTAGGCACAGGGTTAAACTATGAGATCCAGTCAAAATGTGTAAATATTATTCACGGGGGGGGGGGGGGGAGCGTTTAAAAAAAATACGGAGAATCTTTACCAAGCTTGCTGAAAATGACTGTTTCAGCCTTGTCCGCTCTCTAACTCAAACCATTCTTTTTGGATCTTCACCAAACTTGCTACAAATGTTTAATAGTATGGAATCGAGGTCAGGTTCAATAACTAGCAAACTCTCATGAGGCATGTCTGAGTTATTGCCCTTGAATAATAAAAAAATGACTGTTTCAGCATTTTCTGCTCTCTAACACAAACACTTTTTATTGGATCTTCACCAAACTTGCTGACAATGTGTATTGGTATTAAATCTAGGTTCAGAAAGAAAAATCGAATACAGTTGAATGAAAATCCTTTAAGAGGTAAAGGAGAAATGGAGTGGTCATTTGTTACTTAACTTATAACCAACACGGCTAAGATGAAGCACATGCAACCAATGACCAAATAGTTAGCTAAAATAGAATAAAAACTGGTCCTTTTACAGAGTGGACAGGGCAAAAAATAAGGATAAAATAGCAAAATTTTAAAAAACGGAAGAACCATAACTCCAAGATGTATTCGGCGATTTGGGTGTTTATAGAACTGGACCAAGATTTTATACAAATACTATTTTCAGCAAATTTGGTGAAGATCCAATTAAAACTGTTTGAGTCAGAAAGCTGACAAGCCTGAATTTTAGTCATTCAAGGGCAATAACTCCAACATGCCTTGTGCGATTTTGGTAGTTAATTGTGTATCAATGTCATGAATTTAAGAAATTTTCAAAGTATATGAAAACACTTTATGATGGTTTTGTATTGAAGAGCTATTTAAGATGAATGAAAAATTAGAAAAAGTGTACATTTTGGTGAACAGCAGTTGGCTCCATGGCCATGTCAAATTTACCCCACCCCCTTCCTCTTATTTTGTCCTTTTCAAACAGCCCGCTTCAATAAAATCCATTTTAAATGAAAACAAATATGATAATTTGGTTCTGTTTATTTATTTCCTATCTATGGTAGTATTTCTTCATACAAAAACTATTTTAAGAGAAAACAGGCACCAAATGTGAAATTTATAAAGCTCTAAATATCATCGATATGGTACTTTTTTGTAAGTTTTGTAAGGAGAGATAACTCTTTTTACTTTAATAACTCAAAATTTTCAGCACTGACTTTTCAATTTCTTTTCATATTTTGAACTGCCTTAGCATTGGCTTTTATTTGGTAGAATATATATAAGAAAAAGTTTAATACTAGAACTATTTCATTTTCAAACTTTTTTTACTTTTTTTTCATAAAATAAAAAATCTATTAAAATCATGCCCTATAAAAAGCATATTTTTGATATTCGAGGATCCATATTGTTCAAACCTAGTGCCTGCTTTGTCTAAATTTAGTTTCTATATGTGAAAATACCACCATAGACATGAAATAAATAATGAAAACCCAAATTACCATGTTTGTTTTGTTTTGAAATAGATTTTACTGAAGCTTGTACTCTGAATGGGTACATTTTGAGAGAAAAAGTCCAAATTTGACATACCTTTTTCAAATCACTGTATCTAAAAAAAAAGGACACCACCATATATTTTTTTTCCATTTTTTCATTCATCATAAATAGCTCTTCCAAAAAAACAATGATAGAAAAAAAGTTTGATACTTTGAAAAAATCGCTTATGGGTTGGATACACCCTTAAAATGATTGACCTAGAAGTTTGGTGAATATCTGATAAAAACTGTATGTGTTAGAAAGCAAAAAATGCTGAAACATTAATTATTAATACTTAAAGGGCAAAAACTCAGACATGCCACATGCGATTTTAGTAGTATTCAAACCAAACCTTGATTTTATATACAGTGGAGAATCTGTTATTCTTTCTCAATAAACGCGTTTACGCTAAAACTATTATTTGCAGTGCAAACAGTTTGGAGCCAGAGCAGACGCCGGGTAACCCGGCGTCTGATCAGGCTCCAAACTGTTTGCCACCAAGATAAACAAGAATTATCAGAATTGTCCAAAAGTTGTTCTTTTCTACGTTTTAGTGCTTTGCGTTTGCGTACGTTTGCGGTTAAACGGGAAAGAATAACAGATTATCCACTGTACATAAACATTTACAGCAAGTTTGGTGAAAATCAATAAAAAAAAGTATTTGTGTTAGAGAGCAAAAAATGGTGAAACAGTCCTTTTTAATACATAAAGGGCAATAACTAAGATAATCCTTATGGGATTTTAGTAATAATCACACTGTACCTAGATTTTATATAAATAAAGAATTTCAGAAAGTTCAGTGAATATCCGATGAAAACTCTTTGTGTTAGAGAGCAATAAAAGCTGAAACAGCCATTTTTTTTAAATAATTAAAAGGCTATTACTCAAACATGCCTAATGCGATTTTAGTAGGATTCAAACTTAACCTTGATTTTATATCAATAAACATTTGCAGCACGTTTGGTGAAGATTCAAGAAAAGTATTTACGTTAGAGAGCAAAACTTGCTCTGAAAACAGTCATTTTTAATACATAAAGGGCAAAAACTCAGATATGCCACATGCGATTTTTGTAATAATCAAACTAGACCTAAATTTTATATACTTAAACATTTGCAGCAAGTTTAGTGAATATCCGATAAAAACTGTATGTGTTAGAGTGCAAAAGTGACTGAAACAGTCATTTTTTATTAATAAACAGGCAATAACTCAGATATACCTTATGCGATTCTCCACTGTAAGACACATGTTGTTGTTGATTAACCCGTTCGCTCTCAAAGAAAGCTTAAAAGTGCGTTTGCAAACAGTAACGCGGTGTCTGACAATGATCAAAACTGTTTTACACTCGTGTCGATATGTTTTTAGTCATACTACATTGTACAGTGGAGAATCTGTTATTATTTCCCAATAAACGCGTTTACGCTAAAACTATTATTTGCACTGCAAACAGTTTGGAGCCAGATCAGACGCCGGGTAACCCGGCGTCTGATCAGGCTCCAAACTGTTTGCCACCAAGATAAACATGAATTATCAGAATTGTCCAAAAGTTGTACTTTTCTACGTTTTAGTGTTTTGCGTTTGCGTACGTTTGCGTTTAAACGGGAAAGAATAACAGATTCTCCACTGTATCTTACTTTGAAAGGATCTCGCAAACAACAAAACTTAAGAAGACGACAGTGAAACGGTGGTTGGGTAAAAATCTCATGAAAACTTTGGCAGTGGTAGGGTTAAAGCAGGATTAAAGAAAGATATACATAGAAAAAGCTTTCTGCATTTTTTTAACCCTTAATAAGCAAAAACCTGTATCAGAGATATCCACTCTTCTTCGTTGATCGGTTACTTAACACATATCTGACTTTTGTAAATATTCTTTACACAGTGCTCTCCCCCTGCAACGACCATCCAAACAACGATTCCCTCCATACAACAATGCTTGCCAATGTTCCATAAAACAAGACAATTTGTACATCGCTTTTCTCAAAGTTTCATATTACATATTTTGACAGAACATATATAAAGACGCGTGACAACCAGTGTGAACCCAGATCAGATGTTGAACCCTAGATAATGCATATACAGTAAAACCTCTCTATTACGACCACTAAATTATGTAAATTATTAGGGCGTTTACGATAGGTGACCGCTTAAAGCAAGGTGACAGTGAAACAGACATCTTAAGAAGCTTTCTGTTTCACCGTCATATTGCTAAAAATGGTACCTATGAAGCGTACACTAAGTATTGTCCAATGAACACACTATGAAGGCCCACATCAGACAGCCTCTTAATGAGCCATTTGATCCGGGTAGGCACTGTTTGTCGTATTGCAATACATTGACAACAATAATACTGCTAAATAATAAAAAAGGGACTAGACAAAATTTAACCAGAAATGGGTGTCAAAGCCACCTGATGCTCGCCTGTTTAAAGTTTAAGTCTAAAAACATCTTGTATCAAAAGAAAATCAATTTTCAGTTTAGAACTATTATTAAATTAATGTTGAGTCTTAGTCTAGTTTCATTAAACTTTAAACAACCCGTGCAACCTTTAACCTGGTGATTTGAAGTCAAACAACTAAGTCCAAATCGTGTCAAAAATTGACAAATATTAAAATTATTTTTAAATTTCATCTGCATAACATCAATGTTTGACTCCCAATGAACCTCCATACAAAATTGCATCACCTTAGCACAAATATTAAACTATAAAGCAACCCGTCCAAAAACCTTTAACCTGGTGTTTAGTAGGAAAACTACTAAGTCCAAAGCGTGTCAAATATTTACAAAAATTAAAATTATTTTAAATTTCAACTTCATCACATCAATGTTTGACCCCTAATGAAACTCCATACAAAATTTAAGCATCCTAGCACAAGTATTAAACTTTAAAACAACCCGTCCAAAAAACTTTAACCTGGTGGTTTGTAGTAGAAAAACCTAAGTCCAAAACATGTCGAAAATTGACATAAATTAAAATTATTTTTAAATTCCAACATCATAACATCAAATGTTTAACCCCAAATGAACCGCCATACAAAATTTCATAACCCTAGCATAAATATTTAGCTTTAAAACAACCCGTCCAAAAAACTTTAACGTGGTGATTTGAAGTTGAAAAACCTAAGTCCAAAACATGTCAAAAATTGACATAAATTGAAATTATTTTTACATTCCAACATCATAACATCAATGTTTAACCCCAAATGAACCTCCATACAAAATTTCATAACCCTAGCACAAATATTAAGCTTTAAAACAACCCGTCCAAAAAACTTTAACGTGGTGATTTGAAGTCGAAAAACCCAAGTCCAAAACATGTCGAAAATTGACATAAATTAAAATCATTTTTAAATTCAAACATCATAACATCAATGTTTAACCCCAAATAAACCTCCATACAAAATTGCATAACCCTAGCACAAATATTAAGCTTTGAAACAACCCGTCCAAAAAACTTTAACGTGGTGATTTGAAGTCGAAAAACCCAAGTCCAAAACATGTCGAAAATTGACATAAATTAAAATTATTTTAAAATTTCAACATCATAACATCAATGTTTAACCCCAAATGAACCTCCATACAAAATTTCATAACCCTAGCACAAATATTAAGCTTTGAAACAACCCGTCCAAAAAACTTTAACATTGGCCACGCTCACGCTCACGCTCACGCCCACGCCCACGCCCACGCCGGGGGTATGACATTAGCTCTGCTGTTCTTCGAACAGGCGAGCTAAAAAGGGAATGTTACATTAGAAGTTTTCAAGGGTGAATGAGTTATCGTTTAAAACTGTAGGAAACAGACACCTGCCCTACATGTACAACCACTGTACAGTGGAGAATCTGTTATTCCCTACAACCACTGTAAATGTACAATTGAGAAGACCTTATTCTTTTTCGATAAACGCGTTTACGCTAAAACTATTTAAAATATTTCAAACAGTTAAGAGTCAGTTCAGACGCCGGGTAACCCGGGTTTCACCAGGCTGCAAACTATTTGCCACTCCGATTACCGTAAATAGTCAGAATTTACGAAAAGTTGTCTTGCCATGAATTCAGTAAGGAAATCGATGGCCGTCGATGGCCATCGATTGCAGTTGGCTTCCGGTCTGAACTACAATGGATGAAACGTTAGTCTTCTGTTCAAACGCAAACGCATTGCAATAAAATATAGAAAATGACAACTTTTTAACAATTCTGACTACCAGTTTTAATCTGAGTGGCAAACAGTTTAGAGCATGATCAGACGCCGTGTTACCCGGCGTCTGACCTGGCTTGTAACTGTTTGCAATGAAAACAGAAGTTTAAGCGTAACGCGTTCATTTGGAAATAAAACGTTTTCTCCACTGTACTCTGCACGCTGCACACGGGACACAGACTGCTAACCTAAACAGAAAACAGTGGTAACTGAACACGCTACAGTTCTACGTTTTGTTTTATTGCGATACGCTTGCGTTTAAACTGGAAAGAATAACGTCTCCACTGTAAGCAATTGAAGTTGCGTGACCGTAGTTGCTGTTCTAATTCTAAAACAAATTTCAACGCAAAGTCACGGAGATTAAGGTTAAAGTCATCGTAATGCGATGAAAAATGCTACATGTATACACGCTGAGGTTCATCAATGTATTACAGTGGATAATCTGTTATTCTTTCCCAATAAACGCGTCTACGCTAAAACTATTATTTGCAGTGCAAACAGTTTGGAGCCAGATCAGACGCCGGGTAACCCAGCGTCTGATCAGGCTCCAAACTGTTTGCCACCAAGATAAACAAGAATTATCAGAATTGTCCAAAAGTTATCTTTTTCTACGTTTTAGTGCTTTGCGTTTGCGTACGTTTGCGTTTAAACGGGAAAGAATAACAGATTCTCCACTGTAGTAACCAATCCTCCCCGTAACTTCAATTGGACATTTCCAGTTTCCAATTAAGACTAGTCTATTTGAGACTATTTAGAGGTGTTTTTGCCAATGTAAAAGCATATTTAGCAATTGCGATATAGCAAACAATGTAGACTATGATCAGAGAGCTCTGATCTGGGTATTTATTGTTTGCATTAAGCAAGTAATCTTTTCACAGGTACATGTATAATAGTTATTTACAAAGAAGGCGTTTATGCGTAACTAAGAAGGATTAGGTCGAGCTCACGAGTTTAAGGACATGTAAAACCAGGATCCAAGATTAATAACCCTTTCATGATCAAATTATTCGGGAGATTTTTACCCCATTCGCCGCTTTCTTGTCGTCTGCTTTAGTATTGTTGTCTGCAAGACACGTTTCAAAGTTAGTTTTAAGGTGGTATGACTTAATAAGAATCCATAAGAGTGTCAAACTGATTTGGTCCTGATACAGTGGAGAATCCGTTATTCTTTCCCGTTTAAACGCAAACGTACGCAAACGCAAAGCACTAAAACGTAGAAAAGAACAACTCTTGGACAATTCTGATAATTCTTGTTTATCTTGGTGGCAAACAGTTTGGAGCCTGATCAGACGCCGGGTTACCCGGCGTCTGGTCTGGCTCCAAACTGTTTGTACTGCAAATAATATCTTTAGCGGAAACGCGTTTATTGGGAAAAATTACAGATTCTCCACTGTAAGACGCTGCGTTACGCTGCGGATGATCAGGACCCACGCTGTTTGCAAACGCGCTTTCAGGCGTCATTGAGAGTGAAAGGGTTAAGCGTTTGCGATAAGTCTGAGATCGTTTTCAAGCTTTTTATTTGTTAGATAAGAGCAAAAGCTAAAATCTGACGAATCAAAAGCTAGAGAACGATCTCAGCCTCACCCAAGTCAAACGCTTTATTTTCACAGAATCAGATAGGTTTCTCGGCTTCCGGTACACAGAAATCTGTATAACACAAGATAAAACGGTTACTGAAAACGCACTAAAGAACTTTCTGCACTACTTTCGGCAGTCGGCGAGTAACCCGGCGTCTGATCAGACTAAAATGTTTGGAAATTAACATTACTAGATTAAAACGCCTGAGACTTCAAATGGATAATCCAAGCTTCCAATAAAAACTTGTCTTTATTTAATGTTAGGAAGATTCTTTCAATTTATTGCAAAACGACACTCAGTGCAGATACATGTATTTATAAGATAACTGACCAGGGTCTGTGTGCACTGTTTACATAGGACAAGTGTACTTTTCACAGGTGCACTTCTTGTAAGGTCAAATTTCAGTATTATACATTTTTTTCACAGACCAGTAACGAGTAAAATACTAAAAGTACTGCAGGCTTGTGGTTTCCGTTTTGTGCAGGCTGGATTTGAATTTGGGTTTCTTTTGACTTTATGTCTGTTGCACAGTATTTAAAGACATTACTTAGTTTGGGTGGTTATGCCGAGCAGCTTAAATCTTGTGCAACCAATGCTCAGAACAGAGAATGTGTACATGTATGTGCAAAGAATCATTGTTCAAGCGTAACTTCTTACATGTATAACAACATGTCAACGGACCTATATAATATCGGGAAATAGGGCTACTTTAAAAATAAATTCGTTGCCCGAATTAATACTGAATTCAATCGTGTGACACGTGTGTTTTAAATAAAAATGTAATTTTGTATAAAACTGTTCCCACTGTTTACAATAACTAACGAAAATAAGAAAATACCATATTACAGCTAATGTAACTCCAACTACTATTTATCATTCTGGTATTAAAAGAAATACCCGGTTTCCTCTATTTCATTGGTGTCGTCATTATTCTTCTTTGCCCGATCCTACCTCTCCAGTGCTGCCATAAGTTGACATGAAAATCCTAAGATTTCCAAATTTGCATTTTCCAAGTGCGATTTTACGTATCGTAGCTTTACCCTATAGCCATTTTCTTGTTTTGTTGACATGGGACTACTTAAAGCAGATTGAAAGTAAATCAGAATGCGCCTTAGGGCGCATTCTGCTTTACTTTGACGTTACGCACAATGTTGGTTAACTTATGAAATGACGTCACTACTCTTTAAAAGATGAACTATATTTTCTGCGTGAAAAAAGATACCTTTATAAAACTACATATCATTTTGAAAGCTCTTCGAATGACGTTTTTAAACATGTGAATGATAATAACTCTATTCAGAATGTAATTCAAATATAGCGCATTGAACAGCGGAAAACAACGAAAAAATGCGTGAAGCAAGGTAACTTGTGCGCATCGTTACTTTTGTTCAGATGCAGACGAAAATATCAAAATGGCGCAAACATTTCCTGAAATTATCACCAAACGTTGGTCTACAAATGCGGTCGATAACGTTATGTTGAATGTTGACGTCAGGTTTAAAAAAAATAACATTGCGGCTTCTCAAAGTTTGGCAACGAAATGAAGCAATTCGTCAAAAACGGCTAAAAATAAGAGGTAAGTGTTTTGTAAGTTCTTGGTTCTACATTTTTCCTGTGAATATTGTAATAAAAAACATATTTCTGAAATATTGTCAGCGCCAAGTGTTTATAATTCGTTTTTTAAGACATTGTCGTAAAAATTGTAAAAATTGTGTATAAAACTGAAAGACGAAATAAATGTCACAAAAACAGAAAAATGGCGTATTTTGACGTTTTCAAGGTAAATGCTAAAATTCGGTGTAATTTACAATGCTTTAAATAATAAAATGCTTAAACTTGATTGCAAATTATAAATATTGTTTTCTTAAATTTTCCAAAAACGTGTTTACATAACTTGTAACGTTAAAATTCTAAAAAATATCTGTAAAATTGAAAGACGAAAAAAATGTCACAAAATTCGAAAAATTACGTATTTTGACGTTTTTCACCGTCAGTATTGTATTTCTATGTATTTTACAGTGCTTTAATTAATTGAATGCTAAAAATTGATTGCAAATTACAAATATTGGTTTCTTACATTTTTCAATGATGTGCTTATATAACTTGTAGCATTAAAAATGTTCAAATTAATGATTTTTTATGAGACGAAAGAAATGTCACAATTGAAACATAAGAAAGTCAAACCGCGTACTAATCGCAACGTCTAAACTGAATTTATAGTAGATTGTATAACGGCTGTCAAGCTGTGTCAAGACAACCCTTCGAACTTTTGGTAATTGTTTTGCAACTGCAATTCGCGCTGAAGTCGCAAGGAGTTCATAGGGATATCGAGACACAATCGCATGATTGTTATACGACGTTGCAAAAGTCCTTAAGATGGTCGCACGGTCGTTTGCGCGGTTGCCGTTCAGCGGTCGTTCGGCAATCCTATAAACAGATAAAATCGCAAAGCGATCGCAATAACAAATGAACATGTCGATTATTTATTGTGGTCATCTTATGATTTTATCAGTTTGTACGAATGCTGTGCTTTAATTTAAGGTGGAGGAATGACGATTAGTGAGAAAATAAAAGAGCGTCTGGAGAACAGGAAAAGGCAAAGAAGAGAAGAACAGTTAGAGCGATATAGAAGAAAAGCGTCGGAGAATGCACCGAAAGAGAAGAAAAGTATGATGGTAGCTTAAGGCTAAAAGCAGACACCTGGATCTAGATTGAAAATGAAAATTAAATGAATTACACAATAGACTCCTTCTCATAATCATCAATTTTGATGGAGAGAAGTAACAGTAAGAAAGAAAGAAATATCTCTCTATACAGGACCCCAGATAAAAGGTAGTAAACTGAACAAATCCAACATTTCTCACTTATTTCAGCACCAAAACCTACAGTGCTACCACCCACCAGAATCGTCTCGAAGAGATGATTCTAATGAGCTGCGACACCATACGGTTTAATGCAGAAATAAATATTTTAGTTTTTAAATTAAACCCCTTTATTAGGAACTCTGCGATATAGAAGTAAAACACCGGTTCCCCCTTTCTGTTTCACTCAGGGACTATGTCCCTGGTTTCACTATATAGCGCGACGGGAACCTGACTGAGCAAAGTACACGGTATGAGTTCACAATCATGACATCACATAGTAGGACCCTATGACGTCATAATGATATTAATTGGAATGTAGAAGTTTCCCAGGTCTTTTGTAGAAATACAGCAACACACCCGAAAACCGGACACAAACATAACTTATCCCCCGAAAGGCAGTCGCCCAGTGCAGCACGATGGTATCACAGAAAAATCATATAAGAGCTCTGTTTCCGCTAAGGGTACATGTATAATAAGGGGAAACTTTAATCAGTAGGCCTAACCTGGTTACATTAAGAATATATGGAGCGCAATCGTTGCCAATAATCTAGACATGTAGATGCTAACATCTATTTTGTAGTTTGTATAAAATACAAACCCGACTGTACAAAATATAAATGTGACTTGTCCATAAGTTAGTCATGACCATACAATGCTATTTTTAGAATTGACTTTCTGCTTTGTTCAAAGCAAACACCCGCTTTACATTTCATGAAATTGACAAATTAATCCTACAGATCAGAATGAAATTCCTCAAACCGTCACAAGCAAAGAACTGCATCCGAAAATTCAACTGAAATCATCTGTTTTCAATAAACTTGAACACAGATATAAACCGAAAGTTGCGGATTGACGACCGACATTGACATTTCTCCAGTGTACAGTTGACTCTTGCAAGTCGAGAATTACATTTCTCCAAATGCAAAACTAGCGAATTTTGCTATGACCTTATAAGGATTTTTTACGGAATACTACGAATATTAATTTGGGCGGAGTAAACTAAATCGGATCTTACCGGAATCGTTCGCCGCACAGGGTCGGTGTCCAATAAGTCTGCCTGCGCGAAGACCGGAAGTGTGTCGCCCGTATTATGCTATGCTGCTATGAGAGTTGCCAGTTCTCTTTGACAGTTGTTGTATTTAGATCTACTGTTGAAAATTACATAATTATGCATGTGTAACCAGGATTTCATATTCAAGTGTCAGTCGTTACCAAACCACTTAAGGAACCCTCTGATCTGGGTTTACACTAGTTGCATACATGTAGTATACTAGCGGCGGGGAATCGAACTCAGGGCCCCTGGTATCGTGTTAGAGTGCCTTACTCGACCACATCAGCCGGTACTTAGACCGGCCCTTATGTAAGGAGACCTCTGATCTGGGTCTACATTGCTTGCATAAGATACTGAAGGAGGGAAATCGACCTTACGAAATTAACCTAGTATAGTCCTATAGGGATGTGGAATGTCTCGTTCCTCAGCCACGTCCTCATGTACATATTCACCCCCTCCCCTTTGGGAGCCATCTGATCTGGATCTTCTCTGTTTGCATAGCCATAGGGATCGAGCTCAGGACCTCTTGTACAGTAGTGGAGTCCGTTAGGCTAAGCATCGGTCGTCTCCGCCGGTATACTTAGACCCCTATGTAGGAGCCCCCTGATCTTGATCTTCACTGTTTTCATACGCATCGACCTTGTCCAGCGATAGGCCTAATATACCGCCCTAGGAGCCCTCTGATCTGGTTCTACACTGTTTGTATAGCGGCGATAGATAGAACTCCCAGATCCTTGTATAAGGTTATAGGCCTTTATATTAGCCGACCACGTCAATCGGTACATATATCCTTAAGGAGCCCTCTGATCTGGGTCTACATTGCTTGCATAGGATACTGAAGGCGGGAAATCAACCTTAAGAACTTTAACTAGTATAGGCCTATAGGGATGTGGAAAGTCTTGTTCCTCGGCCACGTCCGCATGTACCTATTCACTCCCTTTTGATTTCCTCTGATCTGGATCTTCTCTGTTTGCATAGCCGTAGGGATAGAAATCACGACCCCTTGTATAGAAGTGAAGTCCGTTAGGCTAAGCATCGGTCGTCTCCGCCAGTAAGCTACTTAGACTTCTAATAAGGAGCCCTCTGGTCTGGATCTACACTGTTTGCATAAGATACTAGCGGGGTGATCAAACAGTGCATTAAAAATGAGAGGGTTCATTCAGGAGCTCTGTGATCAAGGTCTGCACTGTTTGTTATTTTTCAGTACAGTGAAACCCCTCTAAACCGGACATGTGTGGGGACAACATAAATTGTCGGTTTAGAGGGGTTCAGGTTTAGAGGGGTTTTAACCCATAGGTTGTTTCTAGTATATAAGATAGCTGATCACTTAAAGCAGGTTGAAAGTAAAGGAGAATGTGCATTATGGCGCATTCTGCTTTACTTTCAACCTGCTTTAAGCTATTATCTGCTAGAATATAGAAAAAAAATCTGATGATATATATTTATGAATGTATTTTCTTCAGTGAAGGAATACACTCAAAGGCGTAAAAAGGCATATTTATTGTGTAATGGGTTAAAATAAAGAAGGGTTTGAAACGGAACCAACATTTTTGTCCGGTTTAGAGAGAATTCCGGTATTTAGAGGTTCCGGTTTAGAGGGGTTTCACTGTATACTTATTGAAACGACCTTTAATTACTGAAGAGACATTACTCTGAGGTAGTACTTAACATACTCAACCTTAGCGACCAGTACAGTTTTCATGTATGTAACCAGTGTCGAGTACGTACACTATTCCTATACAACAGTACATATACCCTGGTCAGAGGGCTTCATTATTGTGCAGTTTATCCATTTACAATCAAAATTCAACAATTAAAACAAATATTCATACAGTAGACATTACTCTGACGTAGTCAACCCTGGCGACGAGTTAACTCTCCATTTATTTCACAACCAGTGATGAGTACTTGCACTAGTTCTGTGCAAACACTATATATATATATATAGACAAAAATACATATTAGATCTTGATACCTTTCTAGAAGTGGATCCTTTTTTCTTTTTTTGACTACTTATATATATATATAGACAAAAATACATATTAGATCTTGATACCTTTCTAGAAGTGGATCCTTTTTTCTTTTTTTTCTTCTCAAGAATCATGTGGCTTCAGCTGTAGGCAGCTATGGGACACCAGTTAGCGGCGGGTGATCAAGTAGTCAAGTGACTTACTCATCGACCTTGTTCGCCGGTAGGACCACTTAGACCCCTTAATTTATTAGTAGTCTGATCTGCCTCTACCCTATTTGTGTAGTTTAATATAGCGACGGGATATCGAAATCAGTACCTCTATTATCATAGTCGAGCGCCTTTTCTCTCAGCCGGTACCTACCCAATTACAGTGGAGAAAACGTTATTCTTCCCGTTTAAACACAAACGTACCCAAACGCAAAACACTAAAACGGAGAAAAGAACGACTTTTTAACAATTCTAATAAATCACCTTTATCTTGGTGGCAAACTGCTTGGAGCCTGATCAAACGCCAGGTTATCCAGCGTCTGCTCTGGCTCCAAACTGTTTGCAGTAGAAATAATAGTTTTAGCGTAAAAGCGTTTATTGGGAAAGAATAACGTTTTCTCCACTGCAGGAGCCCTCTGATCTGGATCTACTCTGTTTGCATAGGATACAGTTACTAGCGGCGAGGAATAGAATTCACGGCCCCCGATACCATTATCGAGCACCCGTCAGCCGTTTCTAGACCCTTTAGGAGCTTTCTGATATGGGTCTACACTGTTTGCATAGAATAATAGGGCTTTTCAGTAGGCATAAGCTGCTTGAAACGGGCGAACACACTCGTCGCTAGGGCTCACAGTGGATGAGTTGTTTACTCATAGGTTTTTCAGCGGGTATCTATTTAGACAAAAATATTCAACCAAGCATAAAAGCACCTGCGGAGGGTTGAAAACTGAATTGTCTGATTGGATAGTAGCCATGCAGGGCTCCAGATAAGTGTAGTATTTCCTTTAAATCTTTATTTCTGCATTAAACCCTATGGTGTTACAACTCATTTGAATCGTCTCCCCGAGAGGATCCAAATGAGAAGTAACACCATAGGGTTTGGTGCTGAAATAAGTGAAAACATGTGATTTGTTCAGTTTACTTCCCTCATATATGGAGCCCTGTAAGCAGGTCTATGCATTATTACAGTTTTATCAGATATGAATTGTGAATTTGTTGTATAGATCAATAGATTAATGTGAGGATCTCCTACCAGGATATGAGTTAAATTATTGTTTTGTTTTGCATTTCTGTACATGATAGATCATTTAAATAAAATTTATTGTTTCCATTGTATACTTGTGTTTTTTGCTTTTCAGTCCAAAATATCAAAATTCTTTGAAAACCTCAATTTCATTCAATTTTGCACACTCATCTAGAATCTAGCATAAATTAGTTCAACCACTCATTCCACTGAATATCTTTTTTAAAGATATTTCTTGTTTTAAATTAATCAGGGGAGGTCACTGCCTTTTGAAGGGAGAGAACTGCCTTTTCGCGCCTTCATAAGTATTGAATATTCATAGCACCGCATTCTCTCGCCATACCCGCTGTCGGATAGCACTCAGAGTTCTTTGCATACGTTCTAGGAAATACCGAAACTTCACGAAGGAAAATTGACGCGTCGAAGGAGGGGCTTATGTAGCTAAGACACGCCCTCGTGACTCATTTGTTACTTTCTACATTGTCCGTTGTACATTTATAATTGGCGAATATCCGAAGTTCATTGTATGGTGTCTGTTTGCAAAAGGTGAAACGTCTTTCGCAAAGCGTACTTTCAATTCTTCCAGGCGGAAAATGTTTATTTCAAATGTTGGTTATATGTAGTTCTGTCTTAGAAAGTAACATTAAATCGTGGATTTTGGTTCCCTTGTTAACAGCTTTACATGAAAGAATTGCAAGTGTTTAAAGTATAAACTATAAATACCTTTTTATGGAATACAGTATACACATGTAAACAGACATTTACATGTTAAGTTTGCATGATTCTAAACGACATTTATACAAATACATATCGTTTTTGGCCAAACAATAATTGAAAACTGGGTGATTGCATGTCTGGATTTTTGGCAACGAATGCGCTCCATAAGAATACGGTATTAGCGTTCACACTTGACGATTGCTTGCACCGTTGCATGAATTAAAAACCCGATTGAGGATAAGAAAACGTACTTGGATGTACTGAAAGTATTTTTCCCTAGTAAAAACATGAAGTGAGTTTTAGAACTCGGCTGCTTACAGTCCCATTGGTGCACCTAAAAAGTGCACCTTCTCATAATCATCAGAATTGATGGCGTAGAAGTAATAAATAGAAATAGAACTATATTATCCGCGCAGTATCTCGGTGAATAAACGTACACAGGATATAGACACCGAAGTGATTAGGAATTGAAAGTGAAAGTGAAAGTAGCGAGGTGAGTACTTTTATTACGTTTATCTCTAATATCTTCTTACAAATAAAGTAAACATGAATTACAAGATAGTCTGTAGACATATGTGACCACACTGATGCCAGGAATATAAATAAATTCACCTGGAAGACTGAATAAAAAGCTTTAATCACTGGCCTTAGTCGCATCTTCGTCAACATTTGTCATTATTTTCGCTGTTTATACACGTTATACAAAAAAAGTGAATCGACAGCTCTGTTTATTTTTCATTTAAATGTAACTATGCAAAAGCTGCTTAAAAATCGACCAACAATAGCTAAGATATACCATGTCAAACCGACCGCCAAATGTACTGGGGATATTGTCCAACGGTTATTTATTGTACTGGGTATAGCGGAAGGCTGTACTGGGGATAGCCTCACGAAAACTTATTGTTTTGTGTCGTAAAATGGTATTATGATACATTGCGTTTGATTTTGATGGCAAACTACATGCTGTTAAGTTTCCAGCATACGAAATAATTGATACACTTCATTTTTCTAGGAAGTTAAGTCCAAAGCCACTAAATTTATTACATATCATTTTCCCTTCTTACGCCTTTATGCGATGGTAGTAGTTTGTGGTGAAATACATGTCGAATTTATTTAACTGAGTAAACTATAAATTATCAAAGCATTCTTGAAAGAATCACTGATATTTGAACTATTTTGTAGTTACTCATATACCAACAATGCGCAACCCTTCACACAACACTGGTTTTCAAAGTAAAAACATACAACGTGTTCATCTATATATGTATGAGCCAAAATCAGACTTTACCTTTGCGACCAGTGCACTGCACATCCGCATTTTGATCAGGATCTGCACCGTTCTCCTTTAAGTTTCTAGATGTCGTCATACTACTTCTATTACAATAAAAACAGCCATTATTAAGCATTGACAATGCACAGTTTTCTTAGTACTTGCACTTGCCGAAAGGATTACAAGGAGTGTTGCCAACGATTTTCTTCTCTGAGACCGGTTTCATCGAACATTGTTGTCAATTAATCTTTGGTTGATGCTGCTTCAATGTATGTGTGTGTGGGGGGGGGGGGGGGGGGGGTGTATCCGTACACCTGTATTGCTAGCACAGAAGGCTCTGCAATATTTTACAAAACAATGTTGTTGCCTATATATGCGACCAAAAATCTTTTCTAAACTACTGGTCCATTTGCATCGAAATTTACTGTCAGTTATCCTTGGGTAATTTCTTCGTCTATTTTATAACAGGTCTAATTAGGCTCCACAATGTTTTAAATAGAGATACTTTTGAGAGAAAAATTAAGATCTCCAAGCTCCGAAACTACGGTTCGAGTAGAAACATATACCGTATAGCTGGTATTTTCTACGGTGTAGAAATTTCTGTCATTCTGCGGTTTAATCATCGGATCGCTGAAAAATAATCGGCAAAATAAAATTACCATACTAATTTATCACGTACAATAATTGATAATCCTTCAGTACGCTAAGACAGTTAAAGCAAGGAATATTGCCACCGTTGCTGTTTTGATTGCATTAAGTACGCCTTTTTACGCCTTGGGTGTATTCCTTCATTGTAGAAAATAGGGCAACTTTATACAATCATGAATATGCCTCATAAGAAATATTTGCTAGATCCTAGCAGATGATAGCCCAAAGCACGCTGAAAGTAAAGCAGCATGTGCCTATGGCTATGAGGTAATAGGTTAAATAGGTCTCACTCCGCATTACCAGACGTCTCCAAACCGTTTGATTGTAGATAATTTGGTATCCATGATACTCAATTATCCGCAATCAGACTGTTCAAATTTGTGATATTATGAGGTTATTAAACAGTGTTGAGTACAATACTGAATTCTATTGGACGAGTACACAGCAGTCATAACCATATTTGGACGAGGCGATAGCCGATTCCAATATAGATTATGACTGCTGTGTTCGAGCTTTGGGATAGCTTTTTTACGTTTCCGGTACAATATAGGGTTCTCTTGTACCGTCACGTGGTAGAAAGAGGGGCTTTCGATTGGTTTAATCGATGTAGGTGTCAAATAAAATATTGTACCGGAATTTAAAAAAGCTATCCCAGAAGGCCATATTTTTCTCATATTGGACTCGGATCCAAAACATCTATATATTTGTCATATTGGACTGGACAACTCTTCCGACACTCTGTTAAGAGTAACTTCCCTTGGCATTTCACCTTTGTCTGCTACAGTGTTCCATCTCTGCAATGACACCCACTTGGAGACACATTTTGTGTGTGTTGCTCGGAGCGAGTCTTTATAGGGAGGGAAAAATAAGACTTGGCTTACATTTGCAATATTTATTTAATTTAATGACGTAACGATAAACAATATGCTGTAGATATATGCTGTTTTGGCGCGTTAACGTTCAAACGTCAAATACAGTAAATAGTAATAAGTTTTTTTTCTATATTATGAATATAATTTTTGGTTATCCGAATATACATTTTAAAAATGCATAAGATAATTTATGCCTTATCGGAATGAAATTCTAAACATTAGTAAGTTTTATAATGATAACAAACAAAAGAAAAAATATAAAAATGCTTTTGAGGAATAAAAATAGGTGTTTCTTCACTATTAAAGGGAGGTAATTAATAAAGTTCTTTATATCATAATTTGAAAAAAGGACCCTTTGTTAGACTTCTTACACCTTTAATAACATGTTTAAAAAGAGTATATTGATGGGATAAATGATTAAAAATTAGATCTAGAACAGAAAATTATGCAAAATGATAAGATAAGATAAGATAAGATTTTATTTCCACCTTTAGACTAACAAGTCCATGAGGTAACACATTCAATACATTCATCAAGATGACATTGATCAACAGAAATAATCTATATCATTCAAGCTAGTTTTCAATGCGTACATATAAATTTTCAGCGATCTAGCAACCCTGAAAAAGTTTGTTCTAAAAATAATTAGACTTCAGACTGATACAATTCATCTGCAAACAGTTCAGACTAGGGTCAGACAGTTCCTTCTATGGAGACTATGTCTGATCTTTGGTTACTCTGTTTACCAAACACTAAAATCTACCTTAAGTTACAAAGCTGCAGTACTTTTTGAAATTGTTATTGTAATAAATATTTTGAAAGAGAAGCTGTATGGTGACTAGATCTAGATCTTATACTGAAACTGTTCTCATTTACAATGCAAGTATAAGTACAAATTAATTGTTATTTATCATAAATGATTTTTGTATAGTCGTAGACTGTTATTGTTTCAATGCTCTTAAAGTAATCGATGAAATATAAACTCAAAAGCTCTAAAGTTCGTTCATGATTTATCAACTTTTTCCAAGAGCAAATTTCAATTATCTCTTGAAACTGTGTCCATCAAAACGATTATAGATTTGAAATAGATCTATTGGTTTGAGTATTATGTAAGGGAATATCCTCCTTTTAATTCCTTCTTTCTTATTACCATTTTACAATTCTTGTTTTGATTTTAAACTTTGTATTGTACTTTTAACATTTTAGTTTTAATTCGCAACTTCTTATTATCGTTTTCATTTTTCTTCGTATCATTGTTTACTTTAGATTCTTATTTAAACATTTAAATTTCTATTTTTGTCTTTTTAGATTTAATTATATATTCTTAAATTATTATTATAATTTTCAAATTGTAGCTTTGTTCAAATATATGTTCCATATGTTTATCCAATATTCTAGTAATTGTAATGTGCTGAATAGTGATTTTTGTTTAAACATTGCTGTTTCAATTTTTTAATTCTTGCGCGAAACAAATCGAAGCAAGCTCGAAGAACGATAACTCTTGAAAGCGAAACAAATACATTGAATAATAACTGCTCCCTATGTCTATCTATATCCGGTAGAAACGCCAAAGCAGCGATTGAACGAGGGTAAGTAAATGCGTATTTTCTCTTTATTAGTTCCTTTCCGGCACTTAACAGGTGTTGATTTTGAGTCACCATACGTATACTATACACGCTATATAACATGATATGAAATCAAACATATTAAACGATGGGAAAAATAACAAAATGAACGCCGTGCTCGCGAAAAAATATACCCCTCTCCAATATGTTGTTCTCTTATTGGAAGACTCAACCGAAACACCAAAATGTGAATTGGTCAATCTTTTTAAATATCATCCAACTATTTATTCTGAAAATTTCAGCCACGTAAGTTGAAATTTGACCGAGATATGGTCACAAATCAAAGTAACGGGTCAAATCGGCCCAAAACAACAGATATATAGTGTCTTGCAGCCAACCGGTTGTATCTTGGCCCAAACTATCTCACATTCTGTTTGGAGCTCTGGAACGTCCGTGGACAGATAGGTGTCCTTAATAGCAATGAGGACTCCACCACCTTTACCACAGGATCTATCATTTCTCCAGATTTTGAAATTATCCGGAAGTATTTGGCTATCCGTAACTGATGGATCAAGCCAGGTTTCGGTCATAATAATTATGTCAGGTTTGACACTGTCTATAATATTTTCAGTACGTTCTCTTTTCTTCTTAATTGACTGGCAATTTATATTTAAAATTCTGAGTGGTACGTGCTTAGCTGGTTTCTTTGATTTAGGCTTAGTGTGCATAGTATTGCTGTCATTTTTCTTCAATGGTGTGGAGGAGTGAACAGGTTTTATATTTTTATTTGGATCTGGGCTTGGCAGGCTGGTGTCACTGATTGACAGACTGAATGTGAGTCATGGCAGACCAGGCTATAGTTTGGGTTGTTACAAATGAGGCAGTCCCATCGGATTGCGCTGTCTTCATTCAGTAAGCTGTATGTGCCACTGTGAACATCCTGGCAATTAATGTGATACCACTGATCACATGTGTCACAAACAACAGCTCTGTGGTTCCAAGTCACTGGCTGGTCACATGTTCCACAGGGATACACTGTGCTCTCATTTGTAATGGGCCCTGGGTTAGTTTGTATGTCATTTGATGTGGCTACAAGGATCATGCACAGGTAGGCAAGGAAACCTTTCTGAGTATAATTAGTATCAAGAAGTCTGTTTGTGCGCTGGAGGTTATAGAGAAAGTTGGCTGTATGAACATTGAAGGATACTTGGCCTTGTGAGTTTGTGCAAGACTGACGGGGTGCATATTTGTCGTCTGGCTGGCATCTGGGACATAAATATAGTAAAGTGGCTGTAAAAAATAGCATGAACTGGAGGCTCATTGTTTGAGTTTATTACTTACATCAATTTTTCTGTGAAACAAAGTCGTAAGAAATGTTTGTTTACATGTTCAAATTTCCACAGGAAGTACAAGATACAACCGGAAGTAATGGTAGGTCTCACACCGATATTTGAAAAGTTGATATGTCAATTTTGGAAAGTGTCAAAAAACTGTTGATCGGGTTTACAAGAACTCTCTCGGCGGGTTTAGTGATAGAAAATGGTTTTCTTTTACCTTCTCTGTAGTGAAATATCAGCGAGAGTGAAATTAGAGTGGAAAGTAAAGGATTTACGGTCCCGGACAAGAAAATACGTCCGATAGCTCGCGCATGCGCAACCCCAAAACAGCGGATGAAAACAGTATCTCTAGGTTTGGTGAATCAGTCAGTAGAATGGCAAGCTTGAAAGACTCTGTCATATTGATTGGCGGAGATTTCAACTTGCCTGGATGGGACTGGAAAACAAAAACACTTAAACCAAACTGCTCCTACAGCAAAAATCACTATAAACTCATTGATATTTTGGATGATCATGGCCTTTGCCAAATGGTTGACCAGCCAACCAGAAATCAGAACATTCTTGACCTTATTATCACTAATCTCCCAAGCAAGATCTTGAGAACAGACACCATCCCAGGCATATCAGACCATGACGCGGTCTACACTGAAATAGACATAAATCCTGTGTCTCATAAGCAGGTTCCTAGAAATATTCCACTATACAAACAAGCTCGCTGGGGTAGTATGAAATCAGATCTCCAGGAACTTGACAAGGAAATCAAACAGTTGGCAGCTGATGGCAATGAAGTCAACACTTTATGGCTGAAGTTTTCATCTGTTTTACACACTAGTATCAAAAACCATATCCCACACAAACTAGCTAAACCCAAAGACTCCTTTCCGTGGATAACAAGCGAAATTAAACACATGATAAGGAGACGTGACAGACTAAACAAACAGAAAAAGAAATCCAATGACTCAAGCCACATACAGAAATACAAAAAGGCCAAGCAGGAGGTGCAAAAGAAGTTAAGACAGGCGTACTGGGAATACATTGAGGATATCATCACAGCCAAACCTGAAGAAAATAAGGATAGACCCTGCACAAAGCGATTCTGGACATACATAAAGCACAAAAAGAAAGATAACTCCTCAATAACAGGGCTCAAAGATAATGGTAAATTACTAACGGATCCCAAACTGAAAGCAGATATTTTGAACAAACAATTCCAATCAGTCTTCTCCAAAAGTGAACCCATCAGCAAAACTGACTTTGAAAATCAAAGTTATGTCAACGACAACCACTATCCCATAGCACCAGATATTAATATAACTGTAAAAGGCGTCCAGAATCTTCTTCAGTCCCTAAACCCTCATAAAGTAGGTGGCCCAGATGGTATCCAATCAAAAGTACTGAAAGAACTCGCTGAATACATTGCTCCAATACTAACAACCATATTTAGAGTCTCATACGATACAAGCACACTGCCAAATCAATGGAAAATTGTCCTGGTTCAGCCTATTTTCAAGAAAGGTAACAGATACAACACCATCAACTACCGCCCAATCTCATTAACTTGTATAAGTTGCAAGTTGATGGAACACATAATTACCAGCCACATTATGAACCACGGTGAAACCAAAAATATCTTATACCCTTTACAACATGGGTTCAGAAAAGGCCGCTCCTGTGAGACACAGTTACTTGAATTTACCACCGACATCACAAACAACCTGACACTAGGCAAACAGACAGACGTCCTTGTCATGGATTTTTCCAAGGCGTTTGATAAAGTCTCCCGCAGCCTCCTCACGCATAAACTCAACCATTACGGCATTCAAGGAAAGACAAACCATTGGATACAGGCCTTCTTGTCTGGTCGTTCCCAATCAGTTGTCGTTGATGGCCACACCTCAGAACCTGTCCCTGTTCGCTCCGGTGTTCCTCAAGGTTCCGTCCTTGGGTCGTCACTTTTTCTGTACTACATAAATGACATACCAGAAGGCCCGCACTCATGCGTTCGTCTGTTTGCTGACGACACCATAGCGTACTTAACCGTGTCCAGCGACGCCGACTGCCAGAAGATCCAGCAGGACCTAGACCAGCTAGCAACCTGGGAAGCCAAATGGAAGATTGAATTCTACCCAGACAAATGTAACGTTCTTACCATCTCAAAGAAAAGAAAAACCATCATCCACCAATATCTACTACACAACCAAATTCTGAAACATGTTGAATCCGTTAAATATCTTGGAGTAACCTTAAACAATCGTCTAGACTGGGGAGAACACATATCTAAAATAACAAATAAGGCAAATAACACACTAAGCTTCCTCAGAAGAAACATTTACATCGGATCAACCAAAGCAAAAGAAACCGCATACACCACAATCGTCAGACCAAATCTTGAATACGCTAGCTGTGTCTGGGATCCCTATGAAAAAGGCGACATTCAACGACTGGAAATGGTCCAGCGAAGAGGAGCGCGATTTGTGAAGAACAACTACCACAACCGCTCAAGTGTCTCCACCATGATAAATGACCTAAATTGGAAATCGCTCGAAGACCGTCGGCGTGACTCTCGTTTAACTATGCTCTTTAAGATAAACAACAACATTGTAGCTATCGACAAATCTCACCATCTTTGTAAACCACTCAGAACATCTTCTAAGCCGCACAGCCACACCTTCCAAATTCCATACAGTTCCACTACCTACACTCTACAATCCTTCTTCCCTCGCACAATTCGGGAATGGAACAAGCTTCCACCAGACATAGTGTCAGCGGGTGTAGTTGATGCCCTCAAGGCTCAACTTGCTGCCCTATCCTTCTAATTTCTTCTTCCTGTTTTTAACTTTTTATCGTACACTGTACATACTTTCACCTTTCACTTTTACTGTCCTTCTTGCGCAACCCTGTCAGAATATTCAGTTAGTTGAATGTGGACAGTAATGGAAGAAGAAGAAGAAGAAAACCAAATCGGACCCAGAGTCAAATCGGCCCAAAACCAAATCAGACCGGGTCGTTGAATCGGCCCCTTTTTGTATTAACCTGTCGAAGCAGGTACATTGGGGTCCATGGAAAACCCCATACGACTGTCACACTACTGGTATATTACCTAGATCCTGCCCACCCATCGAGTAAGTCGGCGTCTCAACTGCATCCAAGCTGTTTACCATCTAGTTCAAAATGTCATCGAGTACTGAGCGAATTGGTTAAAATTAAATATATAACTATAAGAGCCAAGAAATGGAGCAGCCAAAAACTTATTTAGCATGGCACGGAGTAACAGCTGTTATTACTCTGTGAGCATGATAAGGGTATTTTTAAAAGACAGATATTTACAAAGTTCTGATTCTTTCCTTATTCCTTAACCCATTACCCTATAGCCTGTTTCTAGTATTTAATATAGGTTATCACTTAAAGCATGTTGAAAATAAAGCAGAATGGGCTTGAAGCGCATTCTGCTTTACTTTCAGTCCGCTTTACTTTCAGTCCGCTTTAAGCTGAGTGAGTATTATCTGCTAGGATATAGTAAAAAGCTTTATGATACATATTCTCGTCTGTATAAAGTGGATCTATTTTTTGATAATATAGTGCCTCTATAAAATCTTATTGGTCTGTAGAAAAAGCAACTGACATCATTTAGGATCCAAACTGTGTTTGTAATTTTTTTGCTATGCGATTTTAATTTCAAATATATCTGGATAGTTCAACCGCATTTCATATCTGATCAGGATCCAAACAATTTGACACTGTTATCAATATTTTCTCTGTCCAAACTTCAAAATCTGAACCAATAAATCAAATTTTGACAGTGTTAATGACATGGCCGCTATATCTATAAAATCAGGCCGGTTTGAATCGGCATACTTTTGGGCTGATTTGACCCGGGCCGATTTGGTTTTGGTCTGATTTGACCCGGATTCAAAACCGATGGCCAGTTAGTCATGATTAGGGTAGGCTAATTAATGGGGATTACTCTCGTGAACAATGAACCCCATTTGAACGGTCCTGTGACGGCATGCTAGTTTTGTGACAGGTGCCGCCTCATTTCCTAAAGATAGCATATTTACAAATTACTTCTCTCCATCAATACTGATAATTATGAGAAAGAGCACATTTTAGGTGCACTAATGGGACTGTACCCGGCCGTATCCTGACACCCACAAACTAGTCGTAATGCTAACCCAAACTCCTGAGCGCCATTACTACCAATTTTCAAGCTTTTGGTTTGACCTGGTCAAGGATTGAACCCACACTGCAAGTGGACGCTCTACTACTGAGCCACGCAGCTGGTCTGGTTATATGGGTGGTGGTGGTGGGGGGGGGGGGGGGGGTGTTAATACTAAAGTTGTTGAGGCAGTTAAGACTCCCCAACTCTTTTCCTTAATGTACCCGTTTCTGGCAGATTACTTCTGCTATGTCAAAGCTTTTCATTTTAAACTCACCTGAGGAACCTCTTTCACTTTTGTTCAAAGAAGTTAAAACAATGTAGAACTCTGGTTGCCATCAACCAAGTGAAAAAATAGGGAAATCTTCTTTTCAAACACTATAGGGTTCAAAGCTTAGATATTTGACACATAGCATCATCGACAGGTCCTCTATCAAGATTATCCAAGTTATGCTTCGGAGGTCTCAGTTTTACATAAAGTTATATGGTGAAATTTTCAAATCCTCTGAAACTGATATAGTTAGAGCTTTGATATTTAAATTGGCATGGTGGCACTTCTAGCTGTCCTATAAATAGATTGTTGAAATAGTTCTGGTCCATAACATGCAATGTATCTATGTCACATGGGGATGGCGGAGTGTCACATACTACTTTTAGCCATTTTGTGTCACTGTGACCTTGACCTTTGACCTCAATTTTTTAGCTCACCTGAGCACAAAGGTCCTCTATGAAAGTTGTTCAAATTTTGTCCCTGAGGTCAAAATTGGCCCCTCCCCAAGGTCACTGTTTTACATAGAGTTATATAGTGTGATGTTCAAACATCTTTTTCTCTGAAACAAATACGACCAGAGCTTTGATATTTGGCTCGGTGTAACTTCCAGAGGTCCTTCACATACATTGTTGAATTAGTTCCGGCCTGTTGCATATCTGGGTCACCGTAGTTAGAAATAGAATATTTCAATGAAAACTTCAAAAATCTTCTAGTTTGAAATCACTTGACCCAGCTTAGTGTCACCATGGTCAGGTCAGCGATCAAGGGCCATTCTGGCCCTCTTATTTTCAAATGCTTGTCTCGAGCGTATCTTCTGTACCATATCAGATAGGAATAGCAAAAATGATGTGTGAGTACATCATGGGATGGCGGAGTGTCGCGTTTCACCTTAAGGTCACTGTGACCTTGACATCTGACCTCAATGGTATAATGTGTGTATGTTTGAATGTATCCAACTCATTTTGTCTGGAGTGTACTTCCTTTTCAATGAAACTTCACACACATATTCACAGACATCTTCCCTTTTAAAAGATCATTGACTATAAATAGAACTGAGCGAGGGTGTTTGCATGGTCTGGGATGTCTCTCACTTCAGTATTGTTTACGCTCTATTGTCAACAAACTTGAAAATATTTTGATAAAGCTTTGTAAAGTGATGTATGGCTATAAGGTCTCCAATGAGTTTGATTATTTTTAAGTGGGTTGAATTGGTCAAGAATTATCTGCCTTTGATGCATTGTAAAAGCCATATTTGAAGTCATATACACTCTAGCATCTTAAGTTTTGAATGCATTTGATGTACTTGCAAAAAATGTATATAAGTTCTTGAAAAGGTGCAATTATTGTTCAAATCAGGTCATTGTGTCAATAGGTGTCTGCTTTTGATGTATTCAACTATCCTAGTGCATTCTGTTTTACTTTAAACTTGATTAAACCCTTTCAGAGTTCCCTAATAGAAACATCTTTAAGCTCATTCAATTTATTCCTCTTCTGAAGATTATATTTCCAGTTTATATGAATATGTGGTTACTCTCCTTTCAACCTGCTTTATGAGGTCACCTGTCTTGATAACTAGAAATGGGCTATGGAATTAAGGGTTAAGTGGTTTGAAATAGAGTAATGGGTTAAAGAGAAAATATGATATAACCCTTTTTACTCAATGGCCTGTTTCTAGTTTTTAAAGACACGTGACCACTTAAAGCAGGGTAATAGTAAAGCAGAATGTGCCATAAAGGGCATTCTGCTTTATTTTGAGGCTGCTTTAAGCTACCATGTACTAAAATATGTTGCTGATTGTGCACATTCAAAACTGTATAAATTGAAACTACTTTCTTCAGTGGAGGAATTAATTAAATACTCAAAAAAGGTATATATCTATAGAGTAGAGGGGTAACAGGACCTAACAGGTTTAAGGACTGCAACAACTACTGTTAACCCTTTCTCTCATAGGTTGCTTTCCATGTTTAACCCATTACCCCAAAGCCTGCTTGGAGATAAATTACCACTGAAAGCAGGTCGAAAGTAAAGCAGAATGCACCTTTAGCCTGCTTTAAGCTACTATCAGCTTGGAAATAGAAAATACTTCTTATATATCCATGACTATAAAGTAGAAGTCCTTTCTTTAATGGAGGAATAAATTAAAGGCATAAAATGACATATTTACGGAGTAATGGGTTATGGTACATAACTGAAGAGAACTGACAAGAAGACATAAAGTTGTTGTATGAGATTTTGGATTAACTTTAGTCCTGCTTTGAGGTGCCATTTTATCAGGAAGTTATAAAAGTATGTAATGGTACTTTTATAATAATCTGGAAAAGTAGTTCTGAGGCGGAATAGGTAAAGGTGTATATGACAGAAAGGTGTAACCATAATGCCATAAATACACCTTTACTTTATTTTACCACTGAAATTTTAGATTCATAAATAACCCCCCCCCCCCCAAACCACCAAAGATCTTCCCTATCATTTTATTTAAGGCATTATTAAAAACCCTCTTCTCTGGGTTTACACTGTTTACATAGGACAAGTATACTCTTCACAGATACACTGTTATGTGGCACTAGATTTCAGTGAGTCTGTTACATTGTATTGCAGTGTGATAAACAATGAAGACCTTGATTAGAGGGCCTTTATTAGGGGCCCTTTTACTTGGGTCTACACTGTTTGCATAGGACAAATGTACTCTTCACAGGTACATATTTTGTTAACAGTGTAAATATGTGATTGTATATTTCAATGAGTTTGTTAATTTATTTCAATGTGACAAACTGAATATTCGGATCAGAGTGTCCTTTTATCTGGATCTACTCTGTATGCAATGAACAATTGTACTCCTCACAGTTACACAATTTGTTAATGATGTAAATATGTGGCACTAGGTTGCAATGAGGTTGTTACAATTTATTGTAACCTGATAAACAATGAAGACCCTCATCAGAGAACCCCTATTTGGAGCCCTCTGATCTGGGTCTACACTGTTTGCAAAGGACAAGTGTACTCTTCACATGTACACTGTTGGTTAATGATAAACTGTTTGCATAGGCTAAAATTAATGTTAGTAGAAATCTCCTACAGGATTTATTTCTTATCACATTTCAGCTTGCCTTATTATTAATACTTTCAGTCTGTTTTAAGCCACCATCTGCTAGGATATGGAAAATATTTCTTATGGTGAATATTTATTTTTTAATGACTGCACAAAGTGGAACTATTTTATTGAGTGGTAAAAAAATGAAAGGCATTAAAATAAGTATCTTTGGAGTGAAGGTTTAAGTGTGTTATAACCCATTACTCCATATATACACATTTTTACGTCTTTATTTTTTTCTCCAGTGAATAAAATAGTCATAATTTAAACAACCATGAATGTGTTTATGGGGGCTCGTCACGTGACAAAATCGCGGTAACTTGTTATTTAAGAAGCTCCACTATTTCGGCTGTTTTTCAACGGTTTTTGAATTGCTTCCTGAAGTTTATTTGTGTTAAAAAGGACTATAAAGTGTTTTTCGTGGTACAAGCTATGTCGGCATCTGGAAGCAACTTAATTTCTGGGAGAAACAGGGAAAAGTCTTATATTAGACCATGGATCGGTCAAGGTTATAGTGGCAATGGCGGCGACAACAGTGCTGAGCGAGATGGCTCTTGGCAAACAGTAAACAGACGCAGTCGCCCAACAAAACGACAACGCAGATCTACTGGCTCTACAGATACGCATTTAAGTCAACAAGAAACAAACAAGGTATCTAAAGAACAATTCAAACATTTATCCACTGATGATAAACTCATTACACTTTTTGAAATGATCACGCACGTGACAGTCGTGAGTTCGAGACTAGACTCTATTGAACAATCAGTACACACGGGCAGTCAACTCATTGATGAGAATACACGTCGTATTAAGCTTCTATAGTACAAAAGCATTGATCTCGAAGCACGTTCAAGACGTAATAACCTGATCTTTCGTGGTATTAAGGAAAATACCAATGAGAACACTGAAACTGTTTTGAAGGCCTTTATGCACGACAGCTTGCATCTAGATCCAGCTATTATAACATTTCAACGTGTACACAGGCTTGGTAGACAATCACACCGTTCACGTCCAATCATTGCCTGCCTCAGCGACTATCCAAATGTTGAATTGATCATTGAACATGCCCGTCAGTTGCGTGGCACACCTTTCAGCATCAATCGTGACTTTCCGCCAGAGATCTCTGCAGCCCGCTCACGACTCTGGCTCGACTACAAACAGGCATGCCAGAACAATCCAAATATCCCTGCAAATATTGTTTATCCAGCAAAGCTCATAGTGAATGGACGAGTAGTTAAGGATGAATTTCCTGATTAGTATAACGTAATGAGTGGACATCGACTGGGTCCAGCTACTTATACTGAGGACACCAGACCCAAGCACAACCGTGACAACACTGAACTATCAGATATGTCCATCCAAGACGTAGATGAGGATGAAGCTGATGACTCTTCGGTGTACTCCGATAACCCGGAAGTAGTAGACAAGCGTCCGCCAGCGCAACCCCCAATACACCAGTATACCATCGATCGGCCTGCAGATCTTCCGGAAGCAGCAGCAGCAGCAGTAGATGACCCTTCTCTCGTCAATCAAAGCGATCAGCAACATCCACCTGGTGATCGGGGTGCCAAGTCAGCCCCTACAACATAGGACAATGGGAGGAATGTTAACTATAGTGAAACCAGTTCTGATGAGAACAGTGCTAAAAGTGCTGATAGAAGTAAGGAAAGAAACATTAATCATCATGAAAACCAATCTTTAAACTCTAAACATACCATTGACATTCCAAATATGGAATCCAATAGTAACCACAGTACAGAGAAATTAAAATTAGGACTCCTTAACGTATGTGGCCTTAAAAACAGACTACATTTCCCTGACTTTTGTGACACAATATCCAAGTTCGATTTATTGTTTATTACAGAATCACATCTTGATATGCACGATCTCATTAAATTTGACGGTTACTCCTATGTAAATAAACCAAGAAAGCAAAAGTATTACAGAAGGTCTGGCGGAATAGGCGCATTTATTACTGACAAACTTTCATCTTCTGTAGAAGTAATAGAGTCAGAATCAGACTACGTTTTATGGCTAAAGCTTAAACAGCAGGGGATTCATCTCACTGACGACGTAGTTTTTGGCATAGCATATATACCTCCTAGTCAATCTAGATTTTATAATGAAGATGAATTTGGCGTGCTCGAACAAGAAATAATAGATATGTGCTCTAAATATGATAATATTTTTTATAGCTGGAGATATGAATGCCCAAACATCTAACTTACAAGATTACACAGAGGGTGATACCTTCATGTCACAGTATTTCGATCTTGATCGGGAAACAGAGGTATTTTTCGATCAAAAGACCGTCCTCGAACAACATGGCATCCCCACTCATCGTGTCTCCTGTGATAATAAAAAGAATAATCATGGCTATAAGCTTATAGATATATGTAAAAACAATAATCTAGTTATTCTGAACGGAAGATTTGGCAAAGATAAAGGCATTGGGAAACACTTCTGTAATAGATTATGTAATTTGCACGATAAATGGATTCCAATTACTGGCTGATTTTAATATAAATGAAGTTGACGAATTGCATGGAGACGGCCACGCCCTGTTAAGCTTTGATCTGTGCATAAACGTACATACTCTCCCTTTTGAAGAACCCCCTATACCCCAACAAAGATTTGAGTGGAAATCTGACAAAGCAGATACTTTTACACAAAATATAGACATTAATAAACTTCAAGATATACATTATACACTTAACTCAAGAGTAAATATTGATCAGAACTGCATGGATTCCACAATAAATAAATTAAATTATACCTTACTTGAAAGCGAAGAAAAAACGTTAAATAGTAAAACTAACTATGCACTTAAGCAAAAGACACATAAAACTAAAAACCCCTGGTATGGAGTCGAATGTAAAAAGGCTAAAAGACGATATACAAAAGCCAGGCGAAAATATTGCAAATACCCATCAGAAATGAATAACACTGAGATGACTCAGGCATGTAAAAGCTATAAAACAGTAATGAATAAATACATTAATAAATATCACAATGACGGCCTCATGGAGGATTAGTCATTAGACTAAATGGGTTACCCTCTTTAAATAAAGTCTTCAAATCAAATCAAATCAAAACAAACTTAGGCACGTAAATAAACATAACCCAAGGGAATATTGGAAGTACTTAAATAAACTAAAACAATCAAAATCTACCAAACACCCGGATCTCAACACTCTGTATGATTATTTTAAAAATATCAAGACTCAAATCAAGACTCCCATGAAGAAAATCTTGTTCAACCTGACATCAATGACCCAGAAAATATATTGAATAGGCCAATCACTTTACAAGAAATTGAAAAATAAATCACAAAACTTAAGAACTCTAAATCCCCTGCAGGAGATTATATCATAAATGAATATATTAAAGCCTCAAAAGACCAATTGATCCCAACATACCATTTACTATTCAATAAGGTCATGGAAACTGGTATTATTCCGAACCAATGGTTAGAAGGTATCATAATACCCATCTACAAAAATAAAGGAGACCCTCAGGATCCCAGTAATGTTAGACCTATAACTCTGCTAAGCTGTCTAGGAAAGCTTTTTACAGCCTTACTAAGCTCTAGACTTACATATTTTCTAGAAAACAATGCAATATTAAAAGAAAATCAAGCAGGTTTCAGAAAATCCTATTCAACTGCTGACCACATTTTTACATTAAGCTCCATCGTTGAGTTGCTAAGACATAACAAAAAGAAAATATTTACGACCTTCATAGATTTCTCAAAAGCATTTGATTCGGTCTGGAGAGTCGGCCTCTTAAATAAACTTGTCAAAAATGGAATAAATGGAAATTTCTTTAAAGTTATTAAAAACATGTATGCAAATATTAAGTCGTGTGTCTCTTTAAACGGTGAAACTCTGCATTCTTCAGCAGCGAAATTGGTGTCCGTCAAGGACAAAACTTGTCACCTGCCCTTTTCTCCATTTACTTAAATGACCTTGAAGATTTCTTATCACAAAATGATGAAGGAGGTATTGATGTCAATATGGCTCACCAAGACCAAACTGCAAATTTCTTAAAATTATTCTTACTTTTGTATGCTGATGATACAGTGATTATCTCAGACAATGCAGATACTATGCAAAAGTGCCTAAACAAGTTTACAGAATATTGCAAAATTTGGAAGTTGGAGGTAAATGGTAGTAAAACAAAGGTATTGGTATTCGGTTCAACCAAAAAGACATTTAATTTGAAGATAAATGACTCTTTGATTGAAACAGTCAACCATTACAAGTACTTAGGTGTTATATTCTCCAGGACATGTAGTTTTGTAGGAACACTTAAACACATTGCTCAACAGGCCCAAAAAGCAATGCACTTTCTATACTCATGCATAAATAATCTCCATCTTCCCATCGACCTCCAGCTTAAGCTATTTGACCACACCATTCTCCCAATAATGACATATGCCTGCGAAGTCTGGGGCTATGGAAACCTGCAAATACTTGAAAGAATACATCTCTCTTTCTTAAAGAGAATCCTACATGCTAAAAAAGCACCCCGAACTATATGGTCTATGCAGAGCTTGGACGTTACCCAATAGAAATTACGATTAAATGCAGAATGATTTCATTTTGGTCTAAAATTATTGAATGCAAAGAAGGCAAATTAACTAAACAAATTTACACATTAATGCTCAAAAAGCCAAACTTTCATTCGAAGTGGACGGACGCTATCAAAGGAATACTCACTGAAATTGGTAAACCAGGTATCTGGCTCACACAACAAAATTTCAACACAGCTAATTTAGACAAAATTACCAAAAACGTTTTGATTGATCAATTTCACCAAAAATGGTACGCCTCTCTTCAAAACTCATCAAAAGGGTTAAACTATAGATCCATTAAAAATGATATAAAAACTGAAAACTATTTACTTACCTTAAACAAACATCATGCCATTTGCCTGGCAAAATTCCGTACAGCAAATCACAGACTCCCTGTTGAAACTGGCCGTTGGAGTTCTGTAGATTATATGGACCGAAAATGCAGCCTCTATAACAGAAATTGTATAACTTACTTATGGTTACTTATGGTTGTTTTCCGACACAGGTCCTGCAAGGTCCTCTTCGTCAGACTCATTTGTTTCTTGATTTTTGTTGTATCCGGTCCGGTTTATAGTTATTTCACTTTTAAAATTATACACTACGTCTTGGTTCGACCAATGTTTATCTAGGCGATTTTTGAACGCGTTAGTTGTATTTGCAGAGAGCACGTGATCTGGTAGGCTATTCCACAGGTTTATTATTCTAACTGTGAAATTGTATCTTCGCAAATCGTACTTCGGCCTTTGAGTAAATAGCATCTTCGAATTTCCTCTGTTTGAGGATCTCTCAGTATAATCTTTCCTAAATTTCAAGAATCCGGTAACTTGTGCATCATATTTATTTGATATTATTTTGTAGGCTTCTATCATGTCGCCTCTGTATCTTCTATATTTAAGGGTCGGCAACTTTAGTTTTCTTAATCTTTCTTCGTAATTTAGGTCCTTGAATCCTGGAATTTGTCTTGTGGCTCTCCTTTGTACCCCCTCGATTATTTCATTATGCTTTTCTTTATATGGACACCAGACTGAGCTTGCGTAATCCAAATGGGATCTTACTAAGGCCTTGTATAGTGGCGTGAAGGTTTTCTGTTCCAAATTTTGGAATGATCTTCTTATTATTGCTGCCATGGAATTTGCCTTTTTTACTTTTTCGCATATATGTTGTTCAAAACTAAGTTTATCGTCTATTATAACTCCTATGTCTTTTTCTTGTTCTATTTGCTCAATTTCTTTCCCAACTAGTTTATATTTGAAGCTGTCTGGTGGCTCTTTTTTGCCAATGTGCAAGAATTTACATTTGTCGGGGTGAAATCTGAGTAGCCATTTATTACTCCATTCTGTTAGTTTTTCTAGGTCTTTTTGTAGTATATGTCTGTCATTTTCATCCCTGACCTGCCTAAAGATTTTTGTATCATCTGCGAATAAATACACTGGTGAGTCTACAAGGTCAGGCAGGTCGTTTATGAAGATCACAAACAAAACTGGTCCTATCACAGATCCTTGGGGTATTCCGGAGGAGACGTTATGCCATGTTGAACTTGCGCCGTTTACACAAACTTGCTGTTTCCTTTCACTAAGATAGTTCTCTATCCACTCGATAGTAGTTCGGTCAACATTGTAGGCTAGTAATTTTTGTATGAGTCTCCTGTGTGGGACTGTGTCAAACGCCTTTTGATAGTCCATGTACACGCAGTCTACCCCGTCCCCCCTGTCTAGGGCTTCTGTCCACTCGTCAAGGACTTTAATTAATTGTAGTGAGGTTGACCTTCCGGAGATGAATCCGTACTGCCTTTTTGTAAATAGATTATTAGATTTGAAATGTTCTATTAGATGATCCCTTATTATGCGTTCCATTGTTTTACATATAACTGATGTCAAACTGACAGGCCGATAATTGCACGCCAGCCCTTTGTTGCCTTTCTTATAAATTGCGCATACCCTAGCTTTTTTCCAATCGTCTGGAATTTGTTTATTCTGCATTGAATTAGTAAATATTATGTTCAGCGGTTTGCTTAATTAATTCTTCAATTCCTTTAGGAATTTTGGGTGCATTTCGTCAAGGCCTGGCGATTTTTTTGGTTTCAGTATGTTTAACGCTTCTGCAATTTTTTCTTCGTTTATAGTTACTGTTTTATTTGTCTCAGCTTGTCTTATGGGCTTGAGTGTTGGTATTTCTGCCTCCGGCTCTTTCGTGAATACGGTTGCAAAATAGTTTCCTAATATTTCTGCTTTAGATTTGTTATCTTCTGCTGTTTTTTAATTTGGGTCATTTGGGTCAGTGCATAATTCACTAATACCTTGTCTTGTTTTACTTTTTGAGTTAATGTACTGCCATATCTTGTTTGGGTTGCTTTTGGCTTCTTTAGCGATATTTTCCTCATAGCATTTCCTTGCTTTTCTAACCGCTTTAGTTACTTTTTTTCTTGTGCTGTTATATTTCTTCCTTACGTCTTGATCTTTTGTTTGGACGAATTTTCTGGACAGCCTATTTTTCTCTTTTATAAGTTCTATTGTTTTCTTATCAATGGGTACTCTGTCTTTTGTTTTTGTGGATAGTGAGTTAGTCGGGACATGTCTTGGTTCGATTTCTTGTATTTTACCCCTAAATTTTAACCACATTTCATTTGTATTTAGTATTGCTTGATTTAGCTCTTTTTCCCAATTTATTTGCCCTAATTCTTTTTTGATCTCTTCATTGGTATTGACATGGAGAAAGGACATTTGTCCTTTCTCCATGGTATTGGTGATGAATTTCATTATCTATTAGTATGCGACCATTTCACAGATATTCGTAAGAACCATATCAAACCTTACTACTCCTGCAACCCGAATAGATTCAAATACAAGGAGCTTATGTCTTCCAACTCATCAAACACACTGAATAACCTAGCCCGATTCTGCAAAATTATAATGCACGCGTTCTAGATAATATTAACTAACATAAGCCGTCCGCGTATATAGATCCCACTGTACCTCTTCTATGTAAACAACGCAACAGTTGTAATTTCCCAGCTATTTCATTGACAAAATTCTACAAATGGTCAACAACATTCCTTATCCAGTAGTTATTGCACGTGAATCACGGTCAATCATCATCTAAATAGTCGGAACACTCTGGGTTATACGCTGCAAACCTTGTGGTAGTGAGGCTACCCTAGGGGAACCTTACTACAAATATTGTCGTGTTATACAGTTACACCTCGCTTTGCCATACATACCTTTTTAAGACACATGGTCGGATCTAATGTCATAACCAGATTGTGGTTGATGACAGCATGGGAAAAGAGGTATACTTACGTTTCCTACTCTGTTTCCATCCTGCTCCTGAAAACATGCTTCAAACACCGAAAATCAGTCCTTTTTTTGCTGTAGTAGCCGGCACGAAGAGTTACTGTTGCACACGCCTGCAGCTCGAGCGACCACAGGAATGGCCCCTGTACTCTATCTCCCGGGTGCAGTCGAACCTTTGTTCGACGACCATTTCTATGGGATCCTTGAGTGAATTTTGAGATATTAAACTCTAAATAGGGACGAAAGTAACATGGAAGGCTATACGGTTTGGATTTCTGTGTTATTTTCCGCCTACATAGAGCTCCTTGCTGATTTGAAAGCTGAAATGAATCTTCTGTGGTCGCTTACCACAGGGTTTACAGTACAGGCTAGCTGTCAATCAAACAATTGTCGTTTAAATTGTAAAGATTGCGTTTGCCATTTAAAACGAGGCATTTACAATATACATGTATGTCCTCATCTGCAGTGCGACTTGTATCATAATGGTCCCACAAACTACGACTAAACAAAAGTTTTTTTAAAGTAAGTTGGTGCAGCACAGAAGCACAACTGAAAACCTAATCCACGGGCTTTCAGAATTGCTTTCGCTCTGCACAAACCCTTTCCAACAATACAATTTGACATTTTAATAACAATATTTATTACGTCTTTATATTACTGCTGTTCTACATAAAACGAAAGCAATTTGGTGGCAGTAGTAATAATAATAGTCGATGCTAATGTTTAAGAAGGATAAGTTATGGATAATGATTCTAATGGTGACGATCAGTGAAAATGATGACGATAATAACAACAATACTAGCTGTTCGCTAGTATGGTTGTTGTTGTTGTCATTACGACTGTGATTCGTACCTAAGATCTTATCTAAACTTCGTTTCGTTAGAGAGATCAATTTGGGTACATAGTTTATACATTGTGTTGATGATCGTGATAATAATGGCGGTTATTGTCGATAAGGTTTGACCTGACGGTTCATGCATATTCCGTCTTTTTCCGTAAGTTATTCGTTAGCTTCCGAAAACAACTACAGTGTATTGAGAATAGACAATTCAACGGTGACTCGAACTGGAATTGTGTTATCGGTTATAGATAAATACAGTCGGTGATGGCTCAGTGGTAAGGTCGCCGCGCTACCAAGGTAAGGGTATTTGGTTCGATCCCCGGTAGAGTTTTGTATTATTTATTGAATATGTACATGTATTTTTTTTAAAAATGCGGATAGACGCATGCAAACCATGACATTCATGCAATTGCATGTACATGTATATGAAATAGAGTACAGTGCTACTTGCCTAGGAAAAACTTGGCTAGAAAACTGGTCCAAAGAACACCACGTTATGCAAAACACTCCCAGAAAGCACTGTGCGTTACTTTTGTATTTCGTCAAGCATCAAAAGGCATCAGGCAGCAGGCCCTTTTTTTTCAAAAAAAAATGCTGACTGATTTATTTTATTATCGTTTAAGGCATACTTTACTGTTAAATGAAAGCACTTGCCTATATAAAGAGCTCAGTATTCTATACATATGTAGTCGGAAGAAAAGGGAAAAATACAGTCTGAATACAATTAGATACTATATTTAATTAACACAAAATACTTTTACGGCTAATATACTAAAAATAAATTTACAGCCGAAGTTTACCAAACAGTACCGAGAATCGAACCCACGACCCTTCCACAACGAGTCATTAACGCTATCCATTCAGCTATTGCAACACAGTGACTTTTGGTTATCGGCTAAGGTATATATCGTGAGATCTATAAATAAAGTATCCGGAAACTCCCGATTGTACCACCGATTGTACCAACGAAAGCTGACGGAAAGTGATGACCGTCAGGTCAAACCTTATTGATAATAGCTATTATTGTCGTTGTTGTTATTGTCATCGTTTCTGTGACTGGTACCCGAGATAGCATCTAAATTCTTTTATAAGGATCACCCGATACATCTTGCCCCGCTAATAATCGGGGTATTGTTTTAGCTCTTTCGCTGCTTTCGGCACATTTGTCCTAACATACAATTGCTAGAAGCTTAGACCCAGACCAGTCGCCGTGTCACGAGGTGTCTGATCAGGTTCCAATCTATTCTTTACATAAATATTGCGTTGAATTTATCTACATTTAAAATACAGTTATAAAATTGAAAATTAATAAATAATAATAATATTAACCTGTCATACCATTGCATTTGACAACTTTCCCTACCAGTCTAAAATATGGCAGCGAAGAAGTTAAAGTAGAATGTGCCTGAAACCTTTAATATATATACCTTTTTTGTAATTAAATGTATGTTTGTCTATGTATATATGTAGGAAATTGTAAATCCCTATTATTTTCGGGAGTGACGATACAGTCGGACCCGTCTTGGGCGGCCTGTTCTGGTATAGGACAGCGATCTGGCTGCAGTGTTTCTGTCATGTACTAAGCTGCCACCATCTACATGTCAATCATATTGTCACTCTTAGCGTGACCGCTCTATTCGGGTTTGACTGTATGTGTCGCTGCCTCTTTTCCTTTTTTGGGTGCATGCTCCAACGAGCCAATATATTCAAGTGTATGTATTATGTTGAACTGTATTGTTATGTAAACTCAAACAGCATCCGAGTATTAAAGAAAACAACTATCAAAACCAATGTTGACTCCGGCGTATTATTTGCGAGACGTTGTGAAACCATTTTAGTAGATGCTCAATGCAGAAACTTGCTTGGTCTCACATCGTCTAACAAATAGTACGCAATTACATGTTAAATAATAATAAAAAGAAGAAGAATAGCAACAATAGTAATAATAATAAACCATTTTCACTTTAACTCATATCTTGAAGCAGTCTAATTTGCAACCACTGCTCTAATACGATTAATTCGTAAACACTTTCCTCCCTCAAAATAAGTTTTCTTAGCAATTACTAAATTATTCATAATTTCATTTCATTACCGAATTATGCACTTCCTTTTACTACCGATACATTTGCTGTTTGTGCACCTTAATAATGCGGAGCTCTTTTGGCCCATTCAGGTCGGAATCGAGTATACGATATTAAATAACACAGCCCTTTCTGAAACCTCAATCGATATCCGACCTTGGATGGGAGAAAAGATCTTTTTTTTCACATAAATATTGTCACAGATTTCCCTTTCTCATATGTCATGATAATGATCTGAGAAATAAAAGTTATTGTTGTTGTATTAAGAAATATTTTCTGTATTTTAGCAGATGGTATCTTAAAGCAGGCCGATAGATAAGCAGAATGCCCATTAAGGCCAATTTTACTTTATTTTCAACCTGCAACATGTATATATTAAGATTTCACCTGTCTTTAAAACTAAAACAGGCTATAGAGTAAAGAGTTATGCAGATGATTGCTTAACCCATTACCCCATGAATACACCTTTTATTTATTCTTCCACTTCTATATCATAGCAGATGGTAGCTCAGAGAAGACTGAAAGTAAAGTAGAATGCTCCTAAATGAGCATTCTGCTGTACTTTCTGACTGCTTTAAGCAAATATCTGTCTTCAGTTCAAATTCTGCCAGTCGGGGCAATATTTCAAGGATTGGGGAAACATTTCCTAAGAAATTTGGACCCCTGGTTGGGAACATTTCCTGTTAACTGGTATGCACAATTTAAGAACTATTTTCCATATCCAAGCAGATTGTAGCTTTAAAGCAGGTTGAAAGTAAAGCAGAATGCTCCTGAAGTTGCATTCTGCTTTACTTTTAACCTCATTTAAGCGGTCACGTCTTCAAAGCTAGAAACAGGCAATGTGGTAAATGATTAAATCAAGATAGAAAAAAATCAACTTGACAGACTCTGTATACCCCTTCTTTATATGCATAAAGGCACACATTATTGTTTTTGATATACCTGTACATGTATATATGCAAGACATATAAGTCCTGTTTGATAATCCATGGTATACAGGGCTCCAAATAAGAGGGAGTAAACTATACAAATCCAGCAGATTCTCCTTCAAGACAGCTCCAAATCCTATGGTGTTGCTATACTTATAGGAATCCTCTCAAAGAGATGGTCCTAATCAGTACTGTAGTGACACCAATGGGTTTAATACTGAAATAAAGATTTTTGTTTTTGAAATACTCCCCTCATCTGGAGCCCTGTGGTATATTTGAATGAACAAAACAAACAGCAAGAATTTGTTTTTATCTATGTACAATTAATAACAAACAAAATATTTTCAAGTTGATACTTTTATTTACTTTCTCCCATCTACCAAAAGCAGAATTGCTATTGATTACAGTCAATCTGTTATTAAGCACTCCTTAACTTAGGCAATATTATGGGCTGGTGGTTGCTTAATGAAGATGTAAAATAATGCATGAAAAATCTATGGCTTTCTGCATTATTATTGTTCATGCATTAAGCAGTCGCTTGTCTTTAGAGGTCTGCTTGCTCTGAAAAATGAGTGCTTGCTTAGAACATGACTGACAAAAACAAATCACAGGGAATGGCTCATAGTACAGCCCTTTCTTTTTAACCCTTTACTCCATAGACAGGTAAACACTTAAAGCAGATTATTAATTTCTTTGGATACATACTTATATGACTGTATAAATTGGAATTCTTTTCCTCAGTAGAGGAATAAATTAAATGTGTATCTATGGAGTAAATAAAAAGTGTATGGTCCCTTAGGGGGTAAATGAATTAAAGAGTCAAACCACAGTATCTCAAACTAGCTAAGGTGGAACGTACTTGTTTTTCCACCAATGAAACTTCTTAATTTGAAATTGCTTAAAAAGTCAAAACATATCCCTAATTTAAAATTTAAAATTTTAGGCATATTTGAACTTTAAAATACTGATATGTTCCAGGAAAGTGAGATCAAGTGAGATTTACTGTACTACAGTCAAACTTTGATATCTCGACCTTTCTTTACTGGACATAGTGTACATGTAGTACTCCTTTTAGTGTTAAACGCCTTGCCCTGTTTCTAATATTGAAGATAGGTGACTTCTTAAAAGTACATTGAAAGGAAAGCAAAATGTACCTTACTGTGCATTATATTATTTACTTCAGGCCTGCTTTAAGCTACCATCTGTTAGAATATATAAATGTTTCTATTGAAACAATTTCAATACTGTATAAATTTTGACTTTTTCTCAATGGAGAACATGCATAACAATGTGTATCTATGGAGTAATGGCTTAAAAGTGACAGGCAGCAAAGTGTTCATATTGAAGACATACATCCATTCTTATTCTATTTATTTAAGAGCACCCTCTGATCCTCTCAATAAGGAATGTCATTTTATGTAATGGGTGTGGAATTTCTTGGTAAATCATGAATTGAGAATCCTTGGATCCAGATTTGCCCCATCAGAAATTTCTCTTGAGATCACTGATAACGTATACATGCACTTGGCAGAATGTTCACTCTGAAAAGACAAATATACACAAATTATACATAATGATAAACGAAAACTTTGATCAAGGTCTACACAGTGATTCAAAACAACATAATTTATGAAATGCCAAGTGTACCAGTGACAGGTAGCTAACTTTTGATAAAAACACTTGTAAAGTTCAGGAAACAAATAAGTTTACTACATATAGTTCAATAAAGGCTGATACCCGCTCCAATCACTATAACAAACTTACATTCAACCCTAGCGGGGATTACACTCGTCATTTACAAAATGGTACCTGTGAGGATTACACTTGTAGTATGCAAACAGTGTAGACCCTGATCAGAGGGCTTCATTTTGAAATATATTATTACAATCAACCCTAAATAGTCAAATGGACTAAAACTAAAACCTTTAATCTGCATTAAACCCTATAGGGTCACTACTCATTAGCACAGGTGTCTGTCGTGTGCTACCCCCCTACCCGCTCATTTGCGGAAAGATATAGGTCAAAATTATCCCAAACATGCCAAAATGTTGTCAAAATACCATAAAACAACATTTAAAAGTGAAGTGAAAAAAAAACATTTTTTCGTCAATGTTATATAATAACAAGGTAGGTATCTCTGAACGCTGAAAACAGGCATGGGGTCACTACAGGCGCCGTAACTTTGTCAATTTCCCCGATATTCTCAAAATGTGTGGCTTATATTTCGTTGGAGGGATGCCTCGAGACATGCAAACTAAAAAAAACTTCACTGAACGACTAATTCATTCGAAAACGGGCCCCTTACTTCTCAAGCAAGTTAGTCGGCTCCGATCTGATAGACTACTTACATAGGACGAAAGTGAAAGTACATGTACATATATTCGCCGGTTACCGAACAAATTCTGTATCATATCGGTCAAAAACATTGTTTTAAACATCTAAACTTAACGCACATGCATCAATTTGCATGATTGTGGCAATAAATAGTCCTTTTTATCGCTCTAAGTTCGATCATCTACACGCTTGCAATGTGTCCCACGCGGAAATCCTCCAATATTATCGTTATCCAGAGTTAGCGCTCGAAAGATGCTGATTTCATTTGAACATAAATCAGAATATAACGGATCACTGTAAATGTAGTAAAAGATAAAACTGTTTAGCTTTTGTAACGGTTAGATGCTTAAAACAATGTTTTTGACCGATATGATACTGGTTCCCGGCTTCAAACATTCTTAATTTTCTATTCTTATTGTTAACTTGTAGTTGTACATTTGCAACATTGAACTTAACATGGATTAATTTCTCTTCTTATTATTGTTTTCCAATTTATCAATTAGAATAATGAAATAGTATCTTTTAATTCTTAAATGAATAATAAACAGAATACAGTCATAACATAGATATTTTAATTATATTTTAGAACTATAAAATAAAAATAAAAAGATAAAAATATAAATTGAAATTTCGAAATAGTAATTGAAATGTTACAATAAGAATTAGAATAAGTAAATGAGAAAAGCAAGCTTGAAATAATAAGAAGAATTAGAAAATCAAAATAGAAAGATTAAAATAATAATAAGAATAGGAAAATCAAAATAGACAGTTAATAATAATAAGAAGAATTAGAAAATCAAAATAGAAAGTTAAAAATAATAATAAGAATTAGAAAATCAAAATAGAAAGTTTAAAATCATCATAAGAGTTAGATAATGAAAATAGCAAAGTTAAAAGTAAAAGGCGGATATTCCCCTCCATAGAGTATAGCATTTTGGAGCTGTTTCTAAGAGAGTTACGTCTACTCAAAGTCATGCGTGTAAATATTTGAATTTAAAAGTAGTCGCCTCGGTAAGATTGTAGTTATAATGTACTGTTAAGTCATCTACACTACTGTTTATTTTTCATTGCAAAATAGAAAAATGGCGAATGCCTTTGGAGCGGAAAGTGGGGGTAATTCATATAGGTTATATAAAGTAGGCATATGGATTAAACTTAAATGCTTCAAATCAAAGATAACTTTCCGAATAGCGGCAATCGACAAATTTAAGCAGATGGTATTGCAGCCATGAAAAGAGTTAGACATACATGTAGATCTATATAGTATTGTCCTGTTTAGGGAACTACGACAAGAGCCGGTGTAGGGAGGGAACACTGTATTTTGTTTTTGGAAATTGCGAAGTCAAAGGCTAGGCTAGAAGGAATAGGACAAATTGGTTTCTTTTGTCATTTTATAATTTTATGGTGTGAAATAAAGAGGTAATTTAACAGTGTTGAGTACAATACTGAATTCTATTGGACTCGTACACAGCAGTCATAATCCACATTGGACTCGGCTATCGCCTCGTCCAATATGAATTATGACTGCTGTGTACTCGTCCAATAGAACTCAGTATTGTACTCAACACTGTTAAATAACCTCTTCATATCATTATAAAGTTACAAACTCTGTAAATTTGCGAAATATACATGTTAAGACAAATTTATTATTTTCAGTTTAGAGGATTCTGATAGCAGACTGGTAAATTTCTGTAGTGTAGGCCATGTACATGTACAGTAATACCTTTTTATGTACTTAAATCTTAGTTCTGAGTGTTTACTACATGTCATCATAAAATTCAGTTTCAACTAAATTAGAAGAAGTACAATTAGTGCATATTCTTTCTTTTCTAGGTACATTAATATATCTTCCTTTTAAGCCTTTTAAACTTGATAGAGGATCTGTTTATAATGATATGTGCCAAATATCTAAGCTCTGGTCCTTGTAGTTTCAGACAAGAATATTTTTTAAAATTTCCTTAATATTTTTACTTTGGTTGCCATGGCAACCAGAGTTCTACATTGTTTTTAATTTTTTGAATACATTTTAAAGAGCTTGACCAAAGGAACATTCCTGTAAAGTTTGGTTGAAATCTGTCAAGCGGTATAGGAGATGATGTCATTTAAAGCAATTGTCGACGACGCACGACGGACACAGGGGCATCCCAATAGCTCACCTTGAGCCTTTGGCTCAGGTGAGCTAACAATGCCTTACCTTTTGAGATATTTGATGCCCAACAATTTCCGTCGGGGTTAAATAAAACATAGAGCAAAATAGAACCTCTCAATGATGACCCTTAACGCCTGTGTACTGTGAGGGACAGCGCCTGAAGTCTAACATTAGCTCGATGTCCCTAACTATACACATCTGATAGACTATGAAGATGTGTGTATTGTTTATACATGCTGACTATTATTGCAATACTTCGTACTCTCGAAAAGTGGCTCTAGTTTCATATTTTATATTCGTCTATCCCCAGTACAGTTATATTTTTGGAAATGCTATCCCCGGTACAGTAATATACTATCCCCAGTACAACGTCCTATCGGTTTGACGTCAACTATCTCAGCTATTGTTGGTCTAATTTTAAGCAGATTTTGCACAATTACTTTGAATTGAAAAATAAATCGAACTGTCGATTCACTTTTTTGTATAACGTGTATAAACAGCGAAAATAATGACAAATGTTGACGAAGATGCGACTATGGCCAGTGATTAAAGCTTTTTATTCAGTCTTCCAGGTGAATTTATTTATATTCCTGGCATCAGTCCGGTCACATATGTCTACAGACTATCTTGCAATTCATATTTACTTTATTTGTAAGAAGATTTTAGAGATAAACGTAATAAAAATACTCACCTCGTTACTTTCACTTTCAATTCCTAATCACTTCGGTGTCTATATCCTGTGTACGTTTATTCACCGTGAGTATAGATCTATCTATGTTATTTGGTTACAGGGGGTGGAGTTAACTTCGATAAAGCTGTTTATTTAAGTTTATTTTTTCGACGTTCTTTTCTCCTTTTCAACACCATTTCTCCTTTAATAACTGAAAGTCTGGATTTTTTTCATAACAAATATAAAGATAAAGTAATGTAAATATAAGAAATGAACAGATTGTTTTCGGTGTTCAAGCCAAATGAACGACAGAAAACTATCGGCAAATTTGCCATGAATCGTTAACGCGATTCATGGTATTTGCCGATAATTTTCTGTCGTTCATTTGGCTTGAACACCGAAAATAATCAATTCATTTCTTAAATGATTTTCAAAAAATAACTACTTGTTTATAACCATAGCGTTATTAATCTGGATATACATATAAGAAAGAAATGGCGTGCAATCAATATATTTTGTGATCTTGTGAGATTGTGAATGTTGACTTCTTTTCAATAGATTGTAATATACAGTAGATTCTCTTTAAACTGGTAAAATATACACACTACATTAAGGTTAAGAGACAGATGACTGCTTAATTCAGGACATCGGCTATATAAACAGCTCGCACGGGAGCTTTTTTAAATTAATGTTGACATACATTTAACGGCGACTTGTATTAGAATTCAAACAGCAATAATTGTCTGTCATGTTTAGCGAAATTTTACTGTACATGTAACAAACGTGTATGCACGATTATATTGTGCAATAAGGCCAATCCAAATAAGCGTATACCGCCTCTCTTTTTCGCATTATTTCTATGTTGAACGCACAATATTGCAACGAAAAAAGGTGCTGTAAAGTTTACATTAGATAAAACATTGTTGATAAATAGGATTATCACTCTGCAAAAGCGTACTTCATCGAGGGATGTCCTGGTTATGTTAAGGACATTACTTGACGTAGCTGGGTGGTGACACCTAGTCCCGTAGAAAGTTTGAGTTAAAGTATCCAGCATGCTCTAAACTGTACACATGACTTGGCAAAAACACCACATAAGCGTCCCCATGTGAGGCCCATTCCATACATTTAATAGGTCGGTAAGTAAAACCAATTGAAAATACCCTCCAGTTAGAGTATATCAGGACCTCTCTACACAACTTGAGATAGCTAACATTGGCTATGCACATTTTTCTCCTGCTTTACAGTTACTTTCTCGTGCATAGTGAAAACAATTTGGGGGAGCTCTCATTAAATGGACTGGGGTAATGTATTTAAAGAAAACTTGGACCCTTTACGGATAAAGCAAGATTATTAAACCAGGGCCATGAAAATGCTGAGAACTAGAATACCAACTAAAATGTCAAAGCTAATGTCTGTTAGAAACATACAAAACCCTGATTTATAAGGTAGTGGGAAGATCGCCCGTCTGCTTAAAAAATTCAGAGTGAATATTCTACGAATTTCTTTTGCACAGACATGATAAGTATGTCAATGAGTTTGAATCCTGGTGATACACTGAGTTGCTCGGCCTCTCATCTTGACTAAAGTGTTTTTCTAAGATATTAATGATCTGCCCTTCGCGCCGAGTGAGTTACCCTTTCAACACCACTGCCCTCAAGAGAGGTATATTGATCAAGATCAGAGGACTTCTATAGGTCTGAATTCTTCTGATATATTTTTCAAGTGCTTACGTTCAAAATTGTTTAAAACAAATAGGTTATTTTTAAGGGGATATATTCTGTTATACACAATGAATATGTCCATGTAGCCATCATCGGCAATTCAATTGTAAATCCGGAAATAAAACTATTAACTCTACCAAATACGACTTGATACATATAGAAAATTCAAAATATTTTGAAGAAGAGTCTTCCTAAGATATCGGATAATGACCTGGCTGAGGTGGGGTTATTCTACAACAGTAAATAATATTGAACGGGGAGTCTTCTGCGACATCGAAAACTGACAGTTGGAGTCTTTCAACGATATCGATTAATGACTTGGGAGTCATTCTATGACATCGAATTATGCCCCGGATAGTCATTCTATCACATCGAATAATGATCAGGGCTCATAGTAAGCTGTTATATAGCACGCGTTCATATTCAGTGACTAGACTGGGCATAGAAATAACTACTCTAAAGACGGTTGTTATGACATTTAGATCGGGTACTAGAAAATAGCTTATCGATCTTAATGGCTAAATGTTGAAATATGTGGATAAATGTAACTATTTGGGAGTAACACTGGCGTCAAATGGCATTTTTTCCAAACTCAAAAAATTCTTTCCCAGCAAGCAATGAAAGCATTATATTCCTTAAACTCATTGTTTGATGTTATGCCAATGACCCTATCTGAGAAACTGAAATTATTTGATTCTATGGTACATTTGTATCACCGATACTCAACTACAAATGTATGGTTCAGAATTATTGGGATTTCATAGCGCTCCAAATATTGAAAGAGTCATATAAAAATGACACAATTGTTGGGAGTAAAGGCACAAACAACAAATAACGCTGTATATGGAGAAATGGCCAGGTTTCCATTAAGTATCCTAAGAAAATAAATATTATCAAATATTGGGCAAAAATTGCTAACTCTTAGAGATTCTTTTTATACAAAATATTTAGCAGTCAATTTAATAATGATGGGAATGTAATAAATAGGGCTTCTTGGATACATCAAGTAAAAAAATTACTTTCAGACTTAGGTTTTGCATATATACTCAGCAAAAATAGAAACTTTACATGGGATTCGAATGCGTATAGTTCTGTCTACAAACACACTTTTGCAGAAAGCTTTTTTTTTTTAAACTTTGGATCAATGTCTGCAAGTTTTCAACAATCGTGATGAAAACAAATCCAAAAGTCACGTTGTAATTTGACGTCAAAATGCGTAGGGGTCGATTTCAAAATTCTCAGAGAAGTCAAGGTATACGCAAGATGTGTTTAATTCATTTTCCGGTTTCATTTTAAGTGACTTTTTGCATAAAGTCACTTCAGTAGTGTGCATGCCTACCGTCACACCCGATGCAAGCAACACTCCGTCTCGGATGTACCGTCTAATGACGCTATCCGGGATGACAAGCCATTTTCGTAATCTAGTATGTCTGAGGTCGTTGGTCGCGTCAATCTGGTAATTGTTCCGCCCCGACGACAAATTTACCCCAAACATGCTCTATTGGTTTCAGATCCGTTGATACCGAAGGCCAGGACACGACGTTAACGTCATTCTAGGCGTTGTGCGTCCAGTTAAGATCTGCCAAGAGTCCGGTCTACGGGCACGGATAGGACCGTGACATTGCCCCCAGACGATTCCTTATTGTCTCGGCAGTGATCCTAAACAGCAGAGCAGTTACCGTTGTTGGAATGATACGGTTACGTCGGTACATTAACGTAAGAGTGCGGTCGTCTCTACGTGACGTCACCGATCTCGGGCGATCCTGGACTTACCCCGTACATTTGGTACGAGTAGTCAGGATATGAATTGTATACCGTATGCGTCCAAAGTGACGCGCAACATCAGTAACTGACGAGCCCGCCGTAAGCATGCCAAATGACCTGATTTCTGTGATTTTCAGAAAGCTGTGGCATCTCAGTTTTTGACATGTTTGAAACTAAAATTTTGTTTTTTCAGTGTTTGGCTAAAGCCTGCGTGTGTCTGTTGCATTAAATAAAGTTGAAATAACCCCTGAATAGGTCAACTCGCCGTCAGTGTTACAGTAGAGAAACTGTTATTCTTTCCCACTTACCGCGTTTCAAACGCGTTTAAAACGCGTTTAGCGTTTATGCGTTTACATGCGCATATAAACGCATTTACTCCGTTTATAAATGTTTTTACTACATGAAGGGGTAAAACTCAAAGGTAAAACTATCAAGTGTAATCAAATTAGGTGAGCGCTATCAGGCCTTGAAGGCCCGCTTTGTGTCGTTTTGTCTCAGTTTAACCTTGGCTTTTGAGTGACAGGATGTGCCTATTAAATATCCATCATTCAACTAAAACCACTACAGGAGAGCTATGTCTTTTACCAACAACGCAACTCAACTCAAAATCTTTATTTCGGCTAATTTTTACATATCATAACCCTAAAATGGCCGTTTATGTTAACGAGAAGAATACCAACGCGTGAGAAACAGATAAAGTCAAATTGATTTTTTCCTTTCAAATGGTCAATGTAAAATATTATTCGTGTGTATTTCGTTTTTGTTTTTCTCCCAACTGCCCTGTCAGCTCAGCCATGAGAGGCCACGGATAGCCCGTACACACACACGGCTGATCCACATCTACGTTACAGAACTGTCGGTTTGTTACACGATGAGCAATAATGATCTTGCTGGTTGATCTAATTATACCTTATACGTGATTTATTAATTCTTTTGGATAGTTTATTCGATACTGGAATAACGTGTAATATAATCCGGTAGGCGTTTGTTTGATGATTATTGTGTTACAATCCATTCAAAGTTATAGACACTAGAGTGTAAACAATATTGAAACATGACATTTTCTTGCATATCGGAGTAAATCAAGGAAAGGTAACTCTTGACACAATGATCTGATTTCAACAATAACTGTACCCCTCTAAGAATTTTTAAATATATAAACAATAAGTACTATGAAACAAAGATAATGCAGACGGTTCATGCAGAAGGTTATCTACAAATTATAAACATTGTGTTTAAAAGTAAATACCTATATGTAAAACTTCAAATTGGTTTCCTATTGAACGGTTGCTTAATACTATATTGCCTCTAATGTCACTACAGGGTGTCTACAAAAAAACAGGAATTTTGGGTCAAACATGCATATATCCAATTCCTATCAAAACTGATGAATAACAAGAGCGTGTCCCAGTTACACGAATGTTCCCGATGGCACGGGGAAGGGAATTGAGACATTCAAATGTAAACTGTATGAGTTAGACAGCGGAAACTATCATTGAGCGCCATAAAAACGCTATTTTAAGGAACTGAAAGGCCATAACTCCAAAGGGCCTTGCATGAATTGGCGCCGCTGGTAATCAAACTCGGTCTTTATTTTATGTCAACCATTTGGTTTAAACATATTTTTTTTCAATAATTTACATGTATTTTACAAACATACAACAAAGTTTAGGATTGAGACGAAAGCAAAACAGCTTATTATGTTTATCTCCTTGCACCGTTATATAGCTATCTCTCTCAAATGACACTCGGGAAAGACGATATAAGGAACACCTAGTTACAGGTAGTTGCCCAGAGTAGTGCAAAAGTAATGCAGAATGCATATTACTTGCTCATCGCATTAATTATACACCATATTTCCCCCGCCTGTGCTTACACTCACATGTATACTAAGCCCGTCGATCAAGAGAGGCAGCACCAACTAAACGAAATGTTTCAAGTTACCCTAAATATGATAATAAAGATAATAGTTAATGTTTTGAGAATAAGATAAAAAATAATATGAATACAATTTAGATACAAAAACTTAATAGTAAAGAGTTGTTTTAATAAGAAATGACACATGGGGAAGGGGGCAGGTTCCGAAAAATAGGCAGATTGAAACGTAGTTTCGGTATGTATATAGCAATGTTATCAATTTCTTAAAAACGCTTTGTGCTTTGAATATACCGATGAACTGCTTCGACAATTTTAACATTTAAAACATAACCTAGTTCTGGATCACCTTGAAGGAAAACGGATAACGACAGAAATGTGTAAGAAGATACTTCAGTTAGAAGTTCAATTCTTTGTATGTCAAAATGTTTGCATTTTAAGAAGAAATTTGCTGCATTATCAATTTGGCCACATGTGCAGAGAAGGGTATCAGACATGTTCTTTGAGAAGAGGTCGTGATTCAAGGAGCTGCAGTTGGTACGAAGTCTTGTGAGTAGAATTTGAACTTTTCTGTGTCCATGATAGAATTGTTTAAGTACACCATGTTTGTTAATCAGGGAATATTTGAATATGGAAAGGCTAGGTGAATGTCTTGTTGTTTCCGGAAGGTTGTTCCACTCTTGTATAGTTGAGGGAAGAAATGTTTTGTAATAAAAACTTGTGCGACACGTCACAGATTGAATATCATTAGCATTTCTCAGGTGGTAGTGTGACGCATGAACAGCTACTTCTGGTACGAGATCTGTTAAATATTGTGGTGTCAAATTATTGACCATTTTAAAGAAAAAATATTAATTTGTGATTTCTTCGCCTGGATTCAAGATTGTCCCAACCAACTTCATGTAAGAGTTTTTCAATTGAAACCAGCTTAGTTGTTCCAGTGACTATTCTGGCTGCTTCGTATTGGATTTTTCAAGTTCATACATTTGGTTTTGAGTACAGTTACTAAAAATAATATCTCCGTATTCTAAAATAGGTCTTATAAATGACATGTAATTTGTTTCAAGAGATGTTCGGTCTAATTTGTATTTAAGTTTTCGCATAACATTTATTCTACGCCAGGCTTTTGGTGTGATATAATCAATCTGGTTTTGCCATGATCAATTATTTGACAGAAACATTCCTAAATGCTTATGCGAGTCTACTTCTAGAATTATGTGGTTCTGCATAAATACAGATGGATGGTTGTTTTTAACCGACTTCCGTGGGATAATTAGGGACTCATCTTTCTTCGGATTGAACTTCACAAGCCATTTGTCCGCCCATAAACTAACTTTTGATATGTCTCTATTGATCTGAGATGTCATGAGTACTGGATCATTCCCTATAATAAACAAGATTGTTTCATCCGCATATAAACGAATGTTAGTACCAATATCATTGACAATATCATTTATAAAAACAAGGAATAGCAGAGGACCAAGGATTGAACCCTGTGGTACCCCAGCTTTGATATATTTCCAGTCAGAAAATGTGCCTGGCAAAAGCAACACGTTGTTTTCTGTTGGTTAAATAGTTGGTCAGCCATTCAAGCATACCTCCTGTAACACTAGCAGCCTTAAACTTTTCAATTAAACCATTGTGCCAAACTTTATCAAAGGCTTTGCTGATGTCACAGAAGATCACTCGAATTTCTAAACCAGAATCAACAGCTCGACAAAAAGTATTATATAAATAGGCGAATCGGTTCGTGGTTGAGTCTCCTGGAGTGAAACCAGACTGGACATCTGCGATGACATTATGATCATGAAAAAAGTTGTAGAGATGTTTAAAAATAGACCTTATCTACGGCACTGAGCAATGAAATAGGTCGATAATTTGATACCATTGAGGGATCCCCTGATTTAAATATTGGGCACACATTGGCCTCTTTCCAACAAGTTGGTACCTCGGAAGTTTCGAGACTTTGATTAAATAACTTACTTTATGGTAGGGATATTTCGTTGGCTAACTCCCGCAAGATACGGCTGTTGATCTCATCAGGACCTACAGCTTTACCTGTTTGGAGATTTTTAAGAGTTTCATTTACTTCATCAGGAGTAATTGTGATTGACGAAAGACTGTTATTAGGGACGGGGAGATCTTGAAGTACCTGATGTTCATCGTCTATCAGAGTTTGTTCTTGGAAGAAATTATTTAAGAGATTTGCCTTTTCCAAATCCTCAGAAAGAATAAGTGAATTATATTGGAGAGGAGGAATAGACGTTTTGCGACCAGGACAGAAAAATTGTTTTAGGGAATTCCACCAACATTTCGAAGTACGATTTTCAGCTGATAAATTCTGAATTAATTTTTCATTACATTCAAGTTTACGCTTCCTGATCATGGCTATTGTTTCGTTCCTATTTTTTCTAAATTTTTCCCAGTGATAGGCGTTATTTGTCCGTTTTGCTTTTCTGTAGGCCCGCTTATGGTTTCGAATATTACGTTTTATAGAAGATGTAATCCAAGTTGGTTCATTTGGTTTTATGTTTACCATTTTGTTAAAAATACATTGTTTTGAAATAGATAAAATAAAGTATGTAATCTGGTGTGCGTGTCATTGTCATAAAGTAGGTTCCAATCGGACGCGCTAGCTATTGATCGTAACCTATCATAATCACCAGTATTAAAATTCCATACACGTCGTTTAAAAGATTTTGGTTTGTTAGAAATGTAATTTAAAATTCCATAAACAGGACAATGATAACGAACTTTTTGTATTAAAAATGGTTCCCCAACCCCGGATAGTAATAATGAAACATCTTTACTAACAAAAATCAAGTCAAGAATATAAGAAGATGTCTCTGTGTAGTGAGTGGACTCATGTATACACTTTTGTAGTGAGAACTGGTTACACAACGACCTAACTCTTCTACGAGCGGCATCATTTGAAGTATTGTAATTAAAATCCCCAATGATAATAATATCTGTTAAGCCTGTATCGAGAGCAAAGTGGAAGGAACTGTCAATTGTGTCTTCATAACGTTTGTCAGCACTTGGATGTCTGTAAAATAGTCCAAACAGGAGCCGTTTGTATGTCAGACCATATGCATTCTATTCCCTTAGGTTCAAGGTCAAGTTTTCTTTTGTAGTGTATAAAATATTTTACATATAACAAAAGGCCTCCATGGCTATCACCATCACGATCCTTACGCTCGGGAGCAGCATAGGAATCAACATTTATAGAAAGTTTGGTGAAGATCAGATGAAAAGCAATGTGTTTGTAAAACACAAATGCCCCCAGCCAGCATCATGTTTGATAATGTAATGTCAAGGTCAAGGTCACAAGGTCAAAGAGGTTAGTATAGTTGGAAAGGTCTTGACAAGAAGAAGACACATACCAAGTATAAAAAGCCCAGCTACAAAAAGGGAAAAGTTATAGCCAAGCTTAAGGTTTTTGGTTAAAGTTTGATTAAATAGGTCAAAGGTCAAAGTCAAGGTCAAATGGTCATAGACGTTGGTATGATTGGAAAGATCTTGACACAAGAAATATATATTCAAAATATGAAAGCCCTGGGCCTACTGGTGCAAATGTTATAGCCATTTAACATTTTAATAAAAGTATATCGAAGGTCAAGATCATAAGGTAAAAAAAGGTTTGTAAGATTGGAAATGTCTTGACACAAGAAATATACATGCTAAGTTTGAAAAGTCCAGATGCAAAAATGCAAAAGTTATAGCCAAGGTTTAGGTTTTTGGGGCGGACGGGCGGACAGACCATCAAACAAACCAACAAACAGACAGGACAAAAACTATATGCCCCCGAATCGTAGATGTTGGGGGCATAAAACGTGTATATACATCAGTAGAGACGACATTTTGCCATATGTCGTCCAAATTTGGTCAAAAAATATTCATTATGTTTTTAGATATGATCATTTTAATGAAAGCAATCGAAAACCCGTTTGAACATGATATGGATTTCTCTTTCACTTGGAGCGCATAATAAATAAGCCGTTTTCACTGTACTTTTATTTGACTTCTGTCAACAGGTTTCTCCTTGATTCAAAATTCAAACAAAAGAATTTGGATTAATTTTATGGTCTATAATGTAATTTCTTTTTGTTTTATCGGCTATTTACCCCTTCACTGTCATGACGTCATCAAATTTAAACAATTGTCGTCTGCTTCTATTTCTAAAAGATATTGTTCGGTATATTGAGTTAAGAAATATTGCAAAAAGTGTTAAACAGTTTGGATCCTGATCAGATGCAATTTTACATGGCGTCTGACCAGGATGCAAACTGTTTGTAAAAACAACTGTACTCGGGGTAAGGCAGTGAAGGGGTTTAACGAGTTTACTATTTAAAATGAAACAAACTACGTAACATATAATTGTCAGTTTTATCAGAGCGTCTCTGCATGACACGAAAACTTGAACATAACTTTGCAATGTCGGGGTAAATAACAAAAATGCAATTTAATAGAAATATGTAAAAAAGGATGTATCTACAAAAGTGCATATTTATATCTTAAAGTATATGTTTACTTTACGAAAAATTATACATTTGAGAAAGGGTTCCGGTTTTTTGGATACCCTGTAGTGTTTTTGTATCATAATATGCTTTCTATCATAAAATTTCTTTGTTGGGTGTTTACTAGTTTGCGTCAAATTTCGCATACATTCCCCGGAGTGCAGCTGCAGCTATATATAATTTCATGAGACCAAACACGTGTACCTTTTAACCGCCATGCACCGAGTACAATGGTACAATTTGCAAACAGGTTGACCCTGATCGTACGTCGCGTAACGCAGCGTTTGAGAAAGATCCAAACTGTTTGACGGTCAGTTGTATTTTATTTTTAATTCGGAATATTAAAAAATCAAATTTAAAAAATGGGAACAGAACGCAATTATTGTTTAAAGATGATAGAGTCATGGCAGTAAAAGGCTTAACCCATTGTATGCTGGGTAATATTTGGCGGCCATTTTAAAATGTCGTCTGCAGTGGGTATAACTCAAATATTTACAACTGATTTTAGCAGTTCTGATAGAATACTGAACTAACTGCAAAACGTTTTGATCTCAGATCAGGCCCCACAATATGGGGCCTGATCTGAGATCAAAACTGTTTGCCTAGAGGTACACCTAAAACTGTATCCCGCATAAAATGGGTTAATGTGACTGATACTGTGCGAGTGACTTGCATTTTGTGCTACAGTGGAGACTCTGTTATTCTTTCCCGTTTAAACGCAAACGTACGCAAACGCAAAGCACTAAAACGTAGAAAAGAACAACTTTTGGACAATTCTGATATTTCATGTTTATCTTGGTGGCAAACAGTTTGGAGCCAGGTCAGACGCCGGGTTACCCGGCGTCTGATCTGGCTCCAAACTGTTTGCAGTTCAAATAATAGTTTTAGCGTAAACGCGTTTATTGGGAAAGAATAACAGATTCTCCACTGTAGGCCTTAAGCTGAATACAGTGGAGAAAATACATTTGTTAGACAAATATGTCCAAATTAAGGAGCAGACTATCGAGGTGAACAGCGACGAGCTTCTGTCACATTTTGTGAAAGAGCTATGAAATATGGACAAGAGTATCAAAACGTATCACTAATATTTTGTATCAAGTTTGACAACAGCATCATTTATTGGTTTTATGAAGAAAAAAATGTATAATGCAGTTCCTATGTCGAACTATCGGATAGTTCGAGTTAAACGACTTCGAGATATCGAAGTTCGACTGTATATGATATATGGTAATTCAACCTTCTACTGTTTGAAAGAAAAATCAAAATAGTGCACGTCTCTGAAACTAAAAACCGAAATTGTCTGACAAGGAGAACAACTCACACTATAAATTACATGTGCCCACAAAATATTTAGCGAAAAAACAACTACGGTTGTTTGTCAGGCAGGTAACCGAATAATATCAGCGAATAATGCATGATATGGCAAAATACAGTGCTCCTTTTCTGCAACAATGGAAGACACTGATTGTTTGTGTTGTTCGGAGGGTTTCGTTGTAGGTATGGAAAATTACATTTGCAAACAGCTTGACTCCAGATAAGATGCTGCGTAACTCGGCGTCTGATCTGGATTCAAGCTGTTGGTTACTCGTCATTATATTTATTTTATAAAAATATAAACGTATAATTATGTTACATTGAGAAAAACCCAGAAGACGATAATATTATGCAGACGATATTGCAGCAGTAAAAGCGTTACACACAATTGTCCCGTTAAGGAAATTGCAGCAGGGGCTGTTGTTAGGAGGCAGTCGTTGTTGGGAGGGCCGTTGTAGGGAGGGAGTACTGTACTTGTAACTGAATACAAGTAGTTTCACTGGGTACTCACTACAGTGGAGAATCTGTTATTCTTTCCCAATAAACGCTTTTACGCTAAAACTATTATTTGCAGTGCAAACAGTTTGGAGCCAGATCAGACGACGGGTAACCCGGCGTCTGATCAGGCTCCAAACTGTTTGCCACCAAGATAAACATGAATTATAAGAATTGTCCAAAAGTTGTACTTTTCTACGTTTTAGTGATTTGCGTTTGCGTACGTTTGCGTTTAAACGGGAAAGAATAACAGATTCTCTACTGTATTGCCAGGCGTCTGACCGGGCTCAAAATTGTTTGCCACTTAAATAAATACATGTAGTAAGAATTATCAGATAGTTGTCATTTTCTTCCTTTTACTGCATTGCGTATGCGTTTCGTTTGCGTGTAGACGATAAAGAATAACGTCTTCTCTACTTAAAGACTTTACCTCAGTCCATTGATGGACTACCCCCCCCCCCCCCCCCCCCATGTCTCGATAGGTGTGATGTTAACGGTCAAAGCATGTACAGCACAAGCTATACCAATCTCAGCTTACCTGGTGAGGCCTAGATTATACTCATGCTCGAGTGATTTTCAATGGTTATTTCTAACCAAACTATCAAATATAAAGGTCGGGTCTCACATGAGAAGCTTCAATGACTCTTTGCTACCGACATGTCCACAAGACCTATGCTTTTTGCAAGGAAATTGTCTGACAAGGTGTTATGATCGAAATATCGTCAGGAGATGTCTTTAATCAAACGTCCGTACTTCGGCGATTAGAAATTGTTCAACTTAAATTGGAGACAATTTTTGTGAGTGCTACAGAGGTAATATGCTGCGATTATTCTGTATAACCTCTCTATAACGACCACTAAATGGGAGGCTAATTGATTGTATAAAAGACAAATGACAATTAAAAGCAAGGTGAAAGTGATTACAGAGGAGAAAACGTTATTATTTCCCTATAAACGCGTACTGTCTAATACTTCTATTTCCATTGCAAACAGTTTTCAAGACTATTAAGCACAGTGGGGAAGACGTTTCTTGTTTAAATGAAACGAAACGCAAATGCAATAAAACAAACTGAAGAAAAATGACAGGGTTTAGAAAATATTGAAGATTAGTTTTCTCTGAGTAGCAAACTGTACAGAGGAGAAAACGTTATTATTTCCCAAAAAACGAGTTTACGCTTAAATCATTATTTCCCATGCAAACAGTTTGGAGCCAGATCAGACGCCGTTTGCCACTCAGATTAAAATGAATAGTCGGAAGTATCAAAATGTTGTCATTTTCTCCATTTTAGTGTGTTGTGGTTGTGTTTCGTTTCCGTTTAGACGGGACAGAATAACGAACGTTTTCTCCACTGTATGGAGCCTGGTCATACGTCGGAGTTACCTTCGTCTGATCAAGTTTCAAACTGTTTGTAGTCAAAATAATAGTTCAAGCATATCACGTTTGTAAGAAAAGAATATCGTATTTCCCTCTGTATAAATACACACATGTCTGTCATTTGTACATAATAGCCTTTAAGAACGGATTCCGGTTACAGTACTGAATCTTATTAAATTAACAATTTTTGCGATTCGCTTGCAATTCGATGGCAATTCGCTTGTAATTCGATGGCAATTCGCTTGCGATTCAAAGTACTAATTTTACCCTCGGGTAAGTTTTCTTGAATGGTGTATCTCACAAATGTTCGCAAATATGCCTTCGTTATTTTTTTCGATTCCATTTTTGTCACAACCGCTTCGGATAATTCGCGTAAAAATATTCAAACGCAGGATTTGTTTATTGAAGCGCGCGATTCGATGGCAATTCGATAGCAATTCGCTTGCGATTATCAATTTAATTTAATAAGGTTCAGTACTGTATTAGGGACGACTCTTGTTCTGTTTTACATGTTCGCATCTTTCTTCGGTCTTTTTTGTCATCAATTCCTACAGACTCTAGAACTCTATTGCGAAAACGTCGAAAAAGGATGCGAGATTGCAAAGGTATTCGTTTTGTAAAAACAGGTTTTCGTATTTTAGTGATTAATTTGTTATCTATTTTTTTAATGTCATAATTGCTTTTCTCTCCGAAAAGTAGAATAATTGTAATGCATTAATTTCGGGGAAATAACTCGACACTTATATGTACCGTCAAAATCTAGAGTTATTCCGCTTCCTTAAACAGGTACATGTACACTTCTAACTGTGCGTTACCCTATGTTCCAATACACATTTTTGAGGGAAAAAAGGCATGCGACAATTTTAAGCAGACGATATTAGTGAAATGGCGGCCATCTTGGATTTTGATTTTTGCCTATCAAACTAATTAAAGATCCTCTCAACAGGATTAAACATTAAAACTAGTAATTTGTAAATACATGTACATGTATATACTCAACAAAACAATTAAAGGGGCAAACGTATAAGTTCATATATCTTTTTCAAAAGTGCAAACATTTTCAAGTTTAAAGAGTAATTACGTGTTTAAATGCTTTAGAATAAAAAAATAAAGAAACAAACGTCACAATGTGCAAAAATGTTAGTGGTAGAATAAATTGAAGCGGACACGTATCAAAACCACAAGTTTTTAACGTCCACTCGATTTTTGCACGATGTTTCTGCCAATTCTTAAATGATTCGTTTTACAGCTGTATTCATTATATCGAGTGCATATTTGTATCTTAACCAAAAATAATTGCATATTGATACAAAAGTTGACAACTATGTCCCTAAAGACGCCATTTGTCGTTTTGGCTATCTCCTAGATGGTCAGTCCAACGTCATGTTGCGACGGAGTTTAACGTTAGCAAGGGTGTCGTCGACAGGTAGTGTTTGTTGTACCTGGACACTAGGATGGTTAATTGTAGACCAGGTCAAGGTCGTTTGCAGGTCATATTTGAAGTAAAGGACCGACGTTGTCAATTATGGCATGACGTCAACGGCTCAATTGCCTCGTTACGCCTTATAGTGTTTATACACAGACGTGTGGTTACAGGATTTCTGTTCAGGTCGTCGCGAATAGACTTCATACTGCAAACCTATGGGCTAGAAGACCTGTCATGTGACCGGCCTTGACCACACCCCACCGAAAACGTCATCCGGTGTTTTGCCAGAAACTATGCCATTTGAACGTTTACGTTTTCGCAACGTTTTGTGGACTAGTGCGACAAATTTCATTTTGGATTTAAATGACGACAGCAGACGAATGTAAAGACAGCAAAACGAATGTTTCTTCGACTGTTACATGGCAGAGCATGACCGACTCAGAAAGGGGTCAGGACTCCTATGGGTGGGCATATCCTACAACGGTTACACGGACCTTAATGTCATTAGGAACTGGACTCTGACCAGTTTTAGGCACAGGGACGAGACTCTAGACGCTATTACACGCGCTGAAGCTGGAACTTTGGGTTCAGGCTTCATCCCGACAGACGACAATGCTCGTCCGTACCGAGCACGTATGGTGTACCAGTACTTTGAACACGATGGCATAGGACAGATGGACTGGCCAGCAAGGTCAACAGACTTCGGTCATATTGAGAATGCTTAGGACATGCGGCAATGCTGGATATCCGTTCGAGATCGTCATCTTAGAGGCTAACAGACATGCTTATTTAAGAATGGCACAAAATGTACATTGCATACATCCTTAAACTAATTCTCCGATTTCCCTGTAGATGCAGGGAAGTGATTAATGCACGCGGTGAACACATATGATACTAGCTGTAATTTAAGAGAATAACCTAAAAGGTGGGGCTCTTGGTTAAGTTGATTGTTACCCCACCCATCTAGTCTGGCACACGGGTATTTTAGGGTGGTTGTGTTTAAAGGGGAACTGCGATATACAATGTATATATCTTCATTTTGAAATAAAGTTGTACTCTACAACGAAGTTAACATGTAATTTTACATGAAACTGTTAAAAAAATATTGCATAAACTTATTTTTATAAATTGGGCCTACCCCATAAACTTGCCCCTTTAATTATTTTGTTGAGTATATGTCAAATGCTCATATAAATGGGTAAGACTTAGTTTAGGATAAGAAATTCTGTTAAAAAATGCATTTCAAAAAAAAAAAAAGAAGCTCTGGTGGGATTCGAACCCGTGACCCTCCATTGCGGGGACACACACGAAAATTAAGGAAATACCTTAACCCACTGAACTACGGGCTCTATATTTCTATGGTATCGAAATAGTGTACTTCGGTGTGTAGCGATGGATTGTACATTATTCAGCTCGGGTTTATGTCTTAGCCCGTGTTCAATTTCTGCTTTCTGCATCTCATCCTGTCTTGTGACAAATCTTTGGAATCGCCTTTTCAATACGATTCCAAAGAGATGTCACAATACAGCAATGGAGAAATTAATAATTATTGGTAATTTTAGAATCTGACTTACGACCATTTTCGTCGCACGACGTTTAAAAAAACGGGCCCCTGATCGTCTACCAGAGTCGTAAAGATCTGTATGAATATTTGATTTATCCAGAGAATGTAACCAAATGGCTATTATGGCTGCTATTTAAATTGATCCGTAGTCAGCCAAACGAATGTTAATTCCCCTAGAACGAAAGCTAAAGATCTAAGTGCTACACAAAATTCTAATTGGGAAATTAAAATAACAAGAAAATTGATGATAATACATATAGCATTTAATTCATTCATTCAGAAATTTGATAGTGTATACAGTTTAGCTAAAGTTATTATTTCCCAATAAACAATTTACTTATAGGCGGAATACATAAAAAAAACTGCCATTTTCTACATTATAGTGTACTGCGTTTGCGTGTCGTTTGCGCTTAAACGGGAAAGAATAACGTTTTCTCCACTGTATGTTATAGTTCAGCCTACAGTGGAGAATCTGTTATTCTTTCCCGTTTAAACGCAAACGTACGCAAACGCACAGCGCTAAAACGTAGAAAAGAACAACTTTTGGACAATTCTGATATTTCATGTTTATCTTGGTGGCAAACAGTTTGGAGCCTGATCAGACGCCGGGTTACCCGGCGTCTGATCTGGCTCCAAACTGTTTGCAGTGCAAATAATAGTTTTAGCGTACATGTAAACGCGTTTATTGGGAAAGAATAACATTTTCTCCACTGTAAAGCTCTTCTTTTGGCAAACGGTTTGAATCCGGATATGACGTCGACTCGACAACTGCTAATGCTTTGTTTTGTTGCTAATACGTTTTCCCTGCCTATAACGGCCTTCCGAAGAACGATTCCCCCTTTGCAACTACGCTTACCACTGTTCCTCAAACTAGATCATTACTTCTTACACTTTCATCGCCACAATATCGTTAGCTTTCAACTGTCCTATGCCGTTTTTCTCAAAGTTTTATATTGGACAATTGACAGAAGAAACATAACAAACGCGGTATCTGATCTGGGTTCATACTGTTTGCAAGTGTTCTTTAATGGTAATTTACATTTCCCATAAAAACTGCAAAAACCTTTGTCTCCCATTTACTGTAGTTGTAGATAGTAAGCACTGTGGGTATTAAGGATTAACACATTGAACTTCAGCGATTGTACATTGTATACTTGTCATGTACAAACAGAGTTCACTTGTCCTACGCAAAAAGTATGCACCCTGGTCGGAAGGTTCCATTATAGAGTTGTATACGCGCAGGTCGGAGGCGGACTGCCACTGTCGGACTTCGACTTTCAAGCAGGGGCCGTCTCAAAGAGGTTTTGATAGCCTAAAACCTGCATTGTTGCGGCAATCAATAGTTTAAACTTATTTTATTTCCATATACATAAGGAAATGGGGTCGGGTCACAAGTTCTCTCAACATTAGATTCGACCCTTCCCCTACAATGTATATAAACAATGGAACAATGGCAAACAAAATATGAAACATATTTAAATGAACAAAACAAGAGATGGAGAGAGGAGGTGAGAGAGAAAGAGAGAGAGAGCAGAGATAGAGAGAGAGAGAGAGAGAGAGAGATGGAGAGAGAGAGAGAGAGCATAATGTGTGATCTACAACATAATAGAAAGCTATTGAAAATAGCAGCTTATCAACAGTAGCTATTATAATTAAATGTAACTGTCTATTTGAGTCAGGAATGCAGTAACAATCAAAAATGGTTAATGTAGGTAACGACTGAACAGTATTTATTTTTATGCAGTTTGATAAGTTTTCCAAAACAAATCAAAAAAAGAAGTTATCGTCCCATAAGGTCAGGGTGGATTATCCACAGGTCCGACTATAAAGATGCAATTGATGATCTGACCTTTTCAAGTTAAAATCTTCTTGTTTGTTTAATGAACACGTGCACAGCAGCAAATAAGGTTTTGTTATCATCGTAATTTAATTCAGGTTTACCGTATAAAAGTGTTTCAATGCTAAGGGGATGAAAGGCATGTGTTGCATGAAACAAAGATATTCTCTGGTTATGAAACAACGGACATTTAAAAAAATAGTGACGAGCATCCTCTATTGCGTTTGAGCATTCACATAAAGGGCTTTGATTAATATGGTTATTATATAGGTCATTATTTAGATTGCTACATTTGTTTCTTATTCTGGCATGCATGACAGACAGATATCGATCACCAAAACAATATATAGTAGGGATAGTCGTCTTATCAGAGTTTTTAATCAGAGCATTCTTGAAAGAACTTAATGTGTTTGAGTTTCTTATTTCAATATTAGTACCATTCCATAGAGATATTGAAGATGGGATACAAGACTTTTGAGAAGTTGTTGTTCGTGCTATAGGGACTTCTACATTACTTCTATTTCTTAAAGGATAATTGGTTATCTCCCTTACATAAGGGGGCAACAAATCATTGATGTAAGACGGTGCCATATGATGGCATGATTTATACATAAAGTAAAGCTTTTGACGATGACGTCTACTAGCAAGAGATTCCCAACCGCATTCATTATATAAACTATCAAGAGACACTGATCTAGTAAGCCCAGTAACTATACGGGCTGCTTCATTTTGCAATTTTTCCAATGTATCAGAACAGTTTCCAGAGCAACCGTCCCAGACAACTGAAGCATACTCTAATATAGGACGGACATAGGAAATATATATCTGATTAAGAGCATTTCTATTCAGTGTAAACTTAAGTTTCCTCATAATTCCAATAGTTTTAGAGGCTGATTGCAATATATTGTCAACATGATCATTCCATTGTCCATTCGAGCTAAGAGTTACCCCTAAATGTTTATGAGCAATACAATACAATACAATACAATACAATTGTATGCTAGTTCCATTAAATGTTAAATTAAGATGTATATTTTGAGGTCGTAGTGAAAATAGCATTGCCTCAGTTTTATTTGGGTTGAAATTAACAAGCCATGTCTTAGCCCATGCTGAGATTAAATTAAGATCGTGATTTAGAATACCTTCAATGTCACCTAATGAGGTAGCAGAAACATATAAGGAACTATCATCTGCAAATAATCTGGTTAAGCTTAGTAATGAATTTGATATATCATTTACATATACTAGAAAGAGCAGAGGGCCTAACACTGATCCCTGTGGAACACCAGCTGATATTATCTTTATATCAGAATCAATAGAGTTAAGAACAACTTTCTGAGATCTGCTATTTAAGTAGTTTATTATCCATGATAAAAGGCGACCATCTATACCATTTTCTTTCAATTTAAAAATAAGTCCTTTATGCCATACTCTATCGAAAGCTTTGGATATATCACAAAAGACCATGCATGAATATTGTTTGTTATCGAAAGATTGACAGATATGGTGGAATATATCGATCAATTGGTAAACGGTAGAGTGATTTGGTAAGAAACCAGACTGATATTTATAAATCAGGTTGTTATCCATAAAAAAGTTATAAATATGTTTAAAAACGATTCTTTCAAATAGTTTGCCACAACAGCTAAGTAAAGATACAGGTCTGTAGTTAGATGACACTGATTTATCTCCCTTTTTAAAAATTGGAATAACATTAGCAACTTTCCAAGTTTCAGGGAAAATACCCTCTTGAAGGGAGCGGTTAAACAATAGTGCAAGTGGTTTAGATATTGTTTTGGCTGACCCTTTAAGCATTTTGTGAGAAATACAGTCTGGACCTGATGCGAGTGAAACAATGGTGTCTTGAATCTCTGTTTCAAGAACATGAATATTTGATATTGTATTTGGTGTTTTAAGAGATAAGATTGGCAGTACTGCATTATCGTCATCTACAGTAGATATTGAAGCAAAATAGTTATTTAAACAATTGGCTTTATCCTGATCAGAAGTGTGACACATAATTTCTCCATTAACAGATGTTTCGCACAAAGGCGGTATATTTGAAGTTTTATTATTTTTAAGAAAATGACGAATGATGCCCCAGAAACTTTTTTTATCATAAGTTCTTAGATCTTCTAAATTATGTTCTAATGACGTAAAGAAAGACTGTTTGGCATGTTTTTTCATGTTGTTAACTTTATTTCGCATGTGCTTATATTTATCCAAATCATGTTGTTTTCCTGTTCTCAGATAAATACGTTTGAGTCGATCTCTGACTCTACAAGATTTCCGTAGCTCGGAATCAAACCAGGGTTTGTCATCATGACGTACAGTAATGTTTCTAGAGGGAATGGATGTATTTACAAACTGAAAGAATGAGTGTGTAAACAAATTGCAAGCATCATTTACAGAACCATCATATAGACAGTTCCAGTCAAAAGACGATATCAATGTATTCAACAGATCAAAATCTGCCATTTTGTACAAATAAATCTTCCTAGTAAAGGCAGCCCTAATGTCGTATAGAAATGGTAACATGATGAAAGTAGCACAATGATCGCTTATTTCCTGTGGGACGCTTAATGTACCCGAATCTAAATATGGCATATCAGTAGAGATAATGATAGGATCAAGTAGGGCATTAAGTCTTGTAGGAGTTTTAATTGTATTTATCATGGAATTCATTAGGATAATATTTCTCAGTTTTCTATTATTAGGATTCAGTAAGTCATCATTGAAATCTCCTACCAGAATTATATTAGATGTCATCTCCAAAGCTTTCTCAATGTTGTGGTTAAAGTTAACAAAGAAGTCATTATCAGAAGTTTTAGGGCTATAAAATGTTCCTAACAGGTATGACATATTTCTAACCTTAACTCTAATCCATATAGATTCCATGCAAAATTGTTCTAGTTCAGGTATTCTTTCAAAGTGTAAGTTTGCGGATACATAGACAAGTATTCCGCCCCCGTGATTAGTTCTATCCTTTCTGCATGGCGAATCAAAACTTTCTGACAGAATTAAAGATTCATCAGATATATTAAAATCTAAATGAGTTTCAGTGAAACATAGGATATCATAATCAGCAAAATTATCTCGTATGTAATCAAATTTATGTCTTATACTCCGTATGTTACTATGCAAAATGGATAAAAAACCATGAGTGCCTGTTTCTGAAGTACAGGGTCCGGGGTTTGTTTCTATGTCACCCGCTACTAGTAGCAAAAGCAACACAATAAATAAAAAGTAAAAATCTACACTGCACCTTCTAAATAAAGCCAGCATCTTTAGTGTCATACTAATTAATGTAAAAAAAAAGGCAGTACAAATTAAACGACTCCGTTACCTTTATATTAGACTTCGTAAATAACGAGCGTCTTCTGCCGTGAAACAGACCGATGGAGCATCTCCAAGTTTGTAGGTCACTACCCATTAGGTAGTAAAAATATAAAATATATAACGATGTCCATCAAGTCAGTTTCACAACCGGAAGACGCTCTCTGGTCACACATCATGCTAACTCTACTCGTTAGAGGCGAAAGCTCAAGAGAGAAAGAGGGAGAAGTAAGATATAAAGTAAACACTAGAGAAACAAACATGGTGAGGTTTGGGTTATGGGGTTTATTCCATTGGGAACCTGGGGTAATCAAAAATATCAATAGCAAAACAATACAAAGTCAGTCAATGTACTTATGGTGAATTAAATGAGTTAGCGCCATCACTGTCTTACCCAGAATACAACGGTCTTATGAAATCGATTATTTCAAATAGTTTCGATCCCGATCAGACGCCGAGTAAAGCGGTGTATCATTGGGATCCAAACCGATTGACTCTCATGACTAAGTAAGTTCTGGAAACATAAGCGAATGGCATTTGACATTCAATATGATGGCGTGGCAGTGAAATTCTATAATGGTATGGTTCGTATTTAGGAGGCAAAGTAAAAAAAATAAAAAAAAAATTTTTTTATTATTAATCCTTAGTATTTCGGAGTCAGGGTAATACTTTCGGCTAACTGATGAGTACAGTTAGGGTCCAGATGGAACTCCATGTAACTTCACCTGGACCCAAACCACTCATTGGTAAGATAATTGCTGTAACAGTTAAGGACAGGTATTCCTTACTGAATATGAATTGGCAAGTGCCATAAGTAATCAATACCTATCCATATTTGACCGTTACATTATAGCTGTTGAATTTTAAAACATTAAATGGAGTGTAAGCATATCGTTAGAACTCTTCTCGTCGGACCTCTTTTCTCATGGCAAATAATCAGGATAGAAAGATGAAGAAACGCAAGAGTTTAAGCAGACACCATTTTATAGCATGCTAAAGGTCAGGCTCATGGACGATATGTAACGGTATTCTCCCTGAACCCTATACAATAGTAATGTTATTCCTTTCTAGTTGAAGAAACTTGCCACTATGAGTGTGAAACAATTTTAGTCATTACTAGACGAATGGATTGTCGGCGTCATATCTGGACCAAAACTTATGTACTTGAAAAATTTCAGCCAATTCGATATTTGCGCGAGACTTATAAACTTTTCTATGCCAAATTCAACCCGTCGCATTTTAACCCTTTCTCGGAGACATAATAACGTCTGCTAAATTTGTCGTCTGTAATGTCGGTAAAAAGCTATACATAGCTTATGTTACATGTTAAAAACTGTTCCGACAATAAATAAATATTGATTTCATTTGATTTGATTTGATTTGAATGTTATGCGAATTTCAAACTTGTGAATTTTACTTCTACTTGTTACTCCGGAACAATCTATAATGAGTATGACTGTTATAGGTATACTGTCAGCTAGGGTAGTCCATTAAAGTGCATTAAAACACGATGATGACGTCATTCTATTGTCCTAGCAGTACTGTCGTTTTCAATACTGGACGGGTATCAATAGTGTATTCGCGCTTACCGTACCGTATTTGTGCACGTGCAGTCCAATATTACTAATATTTGACTGCACGTGCACAAATACGGTACGGTAAGCAAGCTTATACGCAGATACCCCCCGCAGAGCTATTCAAAAAGTGTCCTCTTACGTCTGATACCGGACACTTTTTTCTGTTACCGGACTGTTTTAGTTTCTGTTATTGTATACTTTTTACGGGCGTGATGCACGTGGTGAGCATGCGGTCACAGGTTTAACTATTGCACTGCCCGGGAATTGACGAGGTAACCCTTGCAATGCTACAGTGGAGAAAACGTAATTCTTTCCCGTTTAAACGCAAACAAAACGCAAACGCAAAACACAAAATGTAGAAAATAATAACTGTTTTACATTTTTTATCATCTTTTTTCATCTGAGTGGCAAAACGTTTGGATCCTGATCAGACGCCGGGTTACCCGGCGTCTGATCTGGCTCCAAAATGTTTGCAATGGAAAATAAAGTTTAAGAGTCAACGCGTTTATTGGGAAAGAATAACGTTGTTTCCACTGTGAGTACCGCTTGGCTAACATTTGCAAACAGTTTAGATCCATAGAAGACGCCTTGTAACGCGGCATGTGATCTGGATCCAAATTGTTTGGCACTGATTTTCATTTTTAAATTCAATTTGAAAAGCATAAGAAAGATTTTGAGATTCTCCGCAGACGATACTTTTAAGTTTGAAGCAGAGGGCAATTCAGCACGATAAGGTATAACGAACTTTTGCAAATAGTTTGGATCAATATCAAACACACAGTAACTCAGCGTTTGAACAGGATCCAAACTGATAGACACTTGATACGTGCAATCAAATCTCGAATCTTTTCGTTGAAAAATAAGTGCAGACAGCAATTTCAAAGCAGGCGACAATATGGCAGTGCAAGAGTAAAACAATGCTATTTAATATTGTGCCTGTTCAGGAGAAAAATATCTGGTCCTTGTTTTGATTATGAAGGAACGAAAAAGGAATTATATCGGGCTAAAATGATAAAATTCTAAATGCCTAAAATAAGATGTCACCCAAATTGATAAATACAGCGCTTACCTTACTAGCTGAATACTTATTCTGAGCGCAGACAAACCAATGCGTAGTTATTTTACGGCATGACCCAGCCCACAGGCTGCACGGTATGCTCGTGCAAGTTATAAAAAGGACCAATGAAAATAATAGTTAGTTGGTTTACGTTAATTTCAATATTTTAGAAATGGATATATTAATTTGCTATATTACATTGACCACAATCATTATTGACTCGGTGTAAGGTATTTATTAAAATCTACGTATAAGTCAGATACAGCGACTCGTTCGCCTTAAAAGTGTACGGTATGAATCGTAATAAGACTGTTTCGCTCGGACGAACAACAAATATGTCCTCGGCTTCGCCTCGGACAATTTGTTGTTGTCCTCGCAAACAGTCTTATTACGATTCGATACCGTACACTTTTAAGGCGAAACCCGTCGTGTATCTATTACTAGTATTGTACTACACACTAATATTGTATTGCTAGGCATGGCTTGTGAGACACACAAAAAATACAGTAAAACCTCTCTGTTTTGACCAATAAACTGTGTGTGAACTACTGTGGATAAAACGTTACTCTTTACCAATAAACGCATTTACGCTAAAACTATTATTTCCTGGCAAACAGTTTGAAGCCTGATCAGACGCCGGGATACCCGGCGTTCGATCCGGCTTCAAACTGTTTGCCACTCAGATAAAAAAAAATAATAAAAAATGTCAAAAAAATGGTAATTTCCTACATTTTAGCGATTTGTGTTTGCGTTTCGTTTGCATTTAACGGGAAAGAATAACGTTTTCTGAGAAAACCTTTCTCCACTGTATATTGGAGAAGATCTTATTATTTCCCGTTTAAACGCAAAGGAAATGCAAACGCATTGCGTTAAAATGGAGAAAATGACAGCTTGTTGACAATTTAAATCTGAGCCTAGTCAGACGCCGGAAAACCCGGAATCTGGTCTGGCTCCGGAATTGGAAATAATAGTTTAAGCGTAAACGCGTGTATTTAGAAAGAATAACGTCTTCTCCACTGTACTTATTGAGTGTTTTAGACAGGTGACTGCTTAAAGTAAAATGACAATAAAACTAAAAGCTCCTATAGTAGCTTTCTATTTTGCTCTCATCTTGCTTTAAGCTGTCAACTGACTGCTATACAATCAATTAGCCGTGTTTATTTTAGTGGTCGTAAATAAGAGGGTTTACTGTATTTTAAGCAGTGTCATGACAAAACCAGACTTACATGTATTGCGTTGCAAACAGGGTAGATTAAGACCAAAAACGGCTTCAAAGACGCGATGACGGTTCAAGATATACGCTGTTTGACACTTACAAGTATATTCAAGATTTTAAACAGTAATATATTCTACAATATGTGGCAGTGTATACCAAACTCAATTTCAGAGCCTAAGACGACAGTCTTTCTAGAAAGACCCCGAAACTTTATCCTTTCACGTTCATCATAGTGTGTTTTTTAACATTTTCAGCGAAACCAGGGTTTATCATTCAGTAGCAAGTTTCGCAAGTTTTGACTGTTTTGCATTTACTATGGGATTTAAGCAAGTGAATTTGGACGATAGATTTATCACGCGTCCTGATTATTTGGACTAGTCTAGAGACGACAAAGTATTCAAATTGCTCGACACTGTTAGCCTACATTGCGAATAGGAGAAAACAACTACATTATATTTTGTAATTGTCATTAAACAGAAACAACCCGTTCAAAATTGCAAATCTTTGTCCCGGCTTACGGAGATATGAACAACATTTGCTGATCACATTGTCAACAGTGCAGACCAAGAATGGAACAAGCACTTAAACTTTCCCAAGCGGCATTTAAGCATGATCTACACTATTATCAAATTGGACATTTGTCCCACTTGTGACCCTGACAACGGTCAAAACCCTTATACTACTATAATCGACTAAAACAAGCATTTAGTAACAGTTTAGCTTCTCATCAGAAGCAACTACATCTGACAAGAACATGCTGTTTAATACTTTTCTGCTGTTTCTCTAAACCAATTAAGTAGGGCGTATAAATTACTATAATTGCGTGAATGTTTATCATTTGTTATTTGAATGGCAAATCAAGTTTGCTGTCGCTACAAACCAAAAACAAAAATCACAGTTATGAACATGAAATGGTAAAAATTGCAAAATGAAGGGTCTGTCTAGAAGGACCTCTGTTTCTTTTGTTCAAGAACTTATCAAAATGTGAATATTTAAGCAGATGCCGTTTCTTGTAAAGAAGACGGTATTTGAGCCGGAAAAGTCTTCAAAAGGGGTAAACGATTCTGACAAACCGTGCGACTGTGTAGGGTCTACACAGTTTGAGAAGCATAAATTGGGGTTCCCTTTGTGAATATGCTAATTTCCGATACACTAATATCCAATTCACTGTAAACCTTTCCACTATGTTAATATCCAGAAAATGTGAATACCTCGTCTACACGTTCCGACATTTTTATAGGCAATGAATGCACGACACGCGACGGTGTAAGTGAAGCAATCCAATATTACCGAGGCGAAAGGCACGTGCAAATCAAGGTCATCGTATACCACAGGGCTGATCACCCGTGTAAAGGATAAGGGATCAATAGGCTTATATTTTAAACTGATGAATTTGCTTTTATTTTAACAAGAAAATATTAAACTAGGTTTGAATATATAATCGTATGGCTTTCATTGAAATATCTGCTGTTTTCAGAAACGTGTTTTAAGTAAGATATAAGCCTCAAACGATCCAGTATGTAAAATATTGTACTGTGTTCGGCGCTACGCGCCTCACACAGTACAATATTTTACATACTGGATCGTTATCGTCTTATATCCTATACATATTTCAACACCATAGACCGTAGGGTGTTCAGTTACCCCTGTTTGCTGTTTAGGATAGCAGTTTTTGCCCCGTGTGCAGCGTGCAGAGTACAGTAGAGAAACGTTATATTTCCAAATAACCGCGTTTACGCTTAAACTATTATTTTTAATTGCAAACAGTTTGGAGCCAGATCAGACGCCTGCTCCAAACGTTTTGCCATTCAGGTTAAAACTGGTAGTCAGAATTGTTAAAAAAAATGTCATTTTCTATATTTCATTACAATGCGTTTGCGTTTGAACGGAAGAATAACGTTTTCTCCAAAGTATGTCAGATCGGTAGCCAACATGAAGCAATAGAAATTGCTTCCTTATCTATCTATTTTTTACTTTGATTTCCATTTTCTTCAAAATGCCTCAGAATTAACGTATGTTTGATCGAAACAATCCAGCTAATACCCCCATTCCACGAGACGGCGATTTATGGCGCTCTGTCAGAGCGCCGCAGGTCGCCATGCAGAGCGCCGAGGTCGCCAGTGGTCGCCAGGAGCGCTACCTGAGCGAAAATGGGTCGCTATCTGATCTCCATGATCGCCAAGGTCGCCGTCGGTTTACTCCCCTGCACAAAGATCCGTGGCGCTCCGGCCAGAACGCCATCAGATCGCTAATTGATCGCCTAAGTCGCCATCGGAGCGCTACTTGATCGCCAAGATCGTAACTAGAGCGCTATAGGATCACCTTAGAGCGCCACCACCATCCAACAAAGCAAATCAGTAGATCCTTCGCGCTCCGTGGCGATCTGATAGTGAGTCTCTGCATTTTAAAATACCCGATAGTATTTTCCATCAATATCTCCAAATTGCATGATGTAACTCGACGTCTCATCCGGATCCAAACTGTTATACACCCATACAATGATGATACCGAAAAGTGTGTTAATATTATGGTGTTAACATTGATTTTGATGTGCGTTAGAACATTTGTAGTAACTATTAAATGAAAAAACACAGATTTCTAGTGACTTGTGGCAGTACGAACGTAATGCAGAAAGCTCTTCTAGGAATTGTCTGCATTACTTTGTTACTGTATTGAGTGGACACAAGCCAAAAAGAAAGCAGCTATATGTATGGCTATTTGCCTAAATATCTGCTAGCGAATTTAAAACGAATGAGCGCGGCAGAGCGCCACAGGTCTAAATAGGATATCTCCCTAATCAGATCAAGTAGAGCGCTAACAGAGCGGTAATGGATCTCCATCGGTCGCCGACATCGCTATCGGATCTCTTTTGAGCGCCATAGGTCGCAGTGGTCGCTTTCGGAGCGCCAATATAGCGCAATGGATCGCATCTTAGTCGCATTTGAGCGCCAACGGAGCGCAATCTGATCATACAAGAGCGCAACATTTTTATGAATTGGGTGGCGACCAATGACCATGAAGTCGCAATCGGATCTTACAGATCGCTAACAGATCGCCATCGGAGCGTCATCTGAACGCAATCGGATCGTAAATGCCGTTAGATTGCCTCATCCTGGGGTGACCTATATATGGCGCTCTGTCGGAGCGTGGAGATCGCCATCGAGCGCCGTCTCGTGGAATGGGGGTATAAAGAAAGTAATTTCTTTTCAAATTAGGTGCGGGCGTTTCGGAAGGATACCTTTACAGGTCTCCACGCATATTCATTCTTAACCTTTAGCCTGTTGTAAAATAATGTCTGCTTAAACGCCTGCGTTTATTCATCTTTCTATCCTGATTATGTGCAATGAGAGTCGAGGTCCGACGAGAAAAGTTCTAACGATATGCTTTAACACCATTTAATGTTTTAAAATTCAACAGCTATAATGTAACGGTCAAATATGGATAGGCATTGATTGCCGCAACAATGCAGGTTTTAGGCTATCAAAACCTCTTTGAGACGGCCCCTGCTTGAAAGTCCGACAGTCGCAGTCCGCCTCCGACCTGCGCGTATACAACTCTTATAGGAACCCACTGATCAAGGTATAAATACGATCGTAGCTTGTAAAGATTGCTAACCCTTTGCCTGCTGGTCGCGACTTTAATCATTTTTGCAAACAGTTTGGATCTTGATCAGACGCCGCGTAACGCGGCGTCTGAACTGGATCCAAACTGTTTGATACTCGTCTTTAGGTTTCTTTACTCGAAAAATGTATAGATCTTGATTTAACAAATTTTGCAGACGACACCTTCGAAGCAGACGATTTTACCGCAGGATTAGGGTTAAGGAATATTAACACGTGTTTCTAATTAATTGAAACACAATAAGTGGTAGAATTTCGTAACTATCAAAACTACAAACTGATTGGAACATGATCAGACGTCTGGCCCCGAGGTTATAAAACTTAAAACGAACTCTGTGCTCAAAACTCAGTTTTGATAACAGGCTCTAGTTTTTACAAAACACATTTTATTTGATTTTTTAACCTTATTTGGATACATTATTACATAGAGGATAATTGTTTTTTTCAGAATAAGATAGAAATTTAATCCATTGAGTGAACATCAGACGTTATATTTTCACGAGTGGCGAAAATATAACAGTCTGATGTTCACGAAATGGATTAAATTCGATTTGATACTGAAAAGATACAATTATTCTATTTATTTATTCTTTTAAGCCACTTTTTAAACGAAATTGTTCGACAATTGTGAAAGCGAAAGTACATGATTTATCCCGTGTTGAGCCCCGAGTTTACATCGAACACATTAACGAAACAGTTTCCCGTACGATGACGTCACTTATTTATTGATTTGACGTCATCTGAATTACGTCGTTGCTCCCGATTTTGGATTCGTGTTCTTCCGTTGAGTGGTTCGCGACAAATCGGACTGCCGGAATTTAACGATAAGACACGATTGACTACGATTTTTGGGGAGCCCTACGGGGAAAACGGCGATTGGTGATAATCCACTGCAGTGGATTACCAAGTGATAATCCTCTGCTATTTTCCGGTAATCCACCGAAAAGCATAAATAAAGTAATATTATTATGTATGAAAATACTAGTTATAAAATAAAATGTTTGCCGAAGTGTTATGAGCTGAGACAATTTCTGAGTTTTTAGCACAGGGTTCGATTTAAGTTTTATAACCTCGGGGTCTTGCTTCAAACTGTTTGCAATAGAAATTTTTGAATTTGCAAAACGCGTTTATTGGGAAAGAATAACGTCTTCTCAACTGTAAGAACATGGATTAAACTTACCTAGGAATACGTAAAAGCTCAAACTACGAAACATCGTCTTGGTTTCCTACAAGCGCAATTGATGATAGCCTTAGTCACGATATTGCAGTATTGATGACCTAACTCGGCTTATTATCTACACTTAAGGTTGGTGATCCCTAATGAGATCCGGGTCCATGCTTATAAAGCATATGAGCTGGGTTTTAAATCATTCTCAAGCATTTGATTGGTCAGATTTGAGCCTAGGCTCAAATCTGACCAATCAAATGCTTGCGAACGCACTCAGACTCAACACAAACGCTGTATAAGCGCTGGGACCTGTCAATGTTGGTCAATATCGGCACTCTACGGATAGCGATAAGTCATCCTGAACTATGCAAGGGTCCAAGGTTATAAAGCTTTTCAGTTCAGTCTAAAGTCGTTCTCAAGGATTTGATTGGTCAGATTTGAGCCTAGGCTCAAATCTGACCAATCAAATGCTTGAGAACACACTCTGCTCAAACGCTTTATATCCTTAGACCAAACACATAATTCGGAACTGGCGGTCACTAGACGAAAAGTGCCTAACGCTGGACGTAGAGTACCGATTTTAGTTTGATCTCATTAGGGGTCCTCAACCTTAACAATCTTATCTGTGGAGTGGTTAAGATAATACTTTATTTTGTGTTTTAACTTCACCTACTTTCGTGAACGAATAAAATAACGTGAACATGCCTTTAGATGATTAAACACATTTTATATGGTTAAAAAGGATAAGGTATGAATTATAATGAATACCCCGACATCAATGTCTAAAACAAATCATCAACAGACACAAACCGGCATTGTTACAAGCCGAGGACTGATAAAGCGCTTGAGTTGAGATTGTGTTCGTTCTCAAGTATTTGATTGGTCAGATTTGAGCCTAGGCTCAAATCTGACCAATCAAATGCTTGACAACGACTTCAGACTCAACTCAAACGCTTTATAAGCATGGACCCAGATCAAATTGTGAAAATTGGTTGATATCTTCTCTAATTGAATGCAATAATAGTGGTAGTGAACATTATTATGTTTGCAAATTGCATCTAAGTAGACGTTTATGCAATCACAAACACACTCAATCTAAAAAAAGCTATCAAAAAGGACACACTGGTAGTTTCTACGACATAAAGGCAATGCAGAAGGTTCCTTCGGGAACAACTGCACAAAACTAAATTGAAAAATGGAGTTGTCCATAAAAGGTTTCAGGGGCGCGTTTTACTAAACAACTTACGCAAATATTTTGCGTAAGTCAAAATCGTTTAACTCTTATTTTTCGATCATAAACGTTTGCAAACAGCAAATAGCCAGATCAGAGGACGCGCTAAAAGCGCGTCCTCTGATCTGGCTATTTGCTGTTTGTAGCAAGTGATAATAAAAAATATAAATGAAAATTTAAAATTTTGACTTACGCAAACATTTTGCGTAAGTAGTTTAGTAAAACGGGCTCCATATGGGGTGAATGAGTAAACTTTGCAATAGACGTGTTGATATTTGGATGCTTTATCCCTGAGGATTTGAATGTTCTCATATAGATGTATGACAATGAATTATTGAGCAAGTAGTGTGCGATGAAGCAGTGAAAAAATGTATTGCTATTCAACATAAACAAAAATGATGTCAGTAAGTGTGAAGGCAAGATGAATGTGTGTTCTGCTAGTAAGCCGATTCAGACAGTGTTGGTTGGTTTAGAATTAATCGGATCTTATGATTGTATTTGGTGAGTAGATCTACTGTTTTGATTAGCAATACAGCATTGGTGTTTTCTTCTGACCTGTCAGAGTTATTTTTAGATTGGAACATTCTAAAAATTTAAAAGGGATGATCACCGTACTTGTTGATTTCCGTACTGTCAGCCAGGGATACGGAAAGCTGTATTTATTGTGTGTCATCTACAGTAGAGTCCCGAATAAACGCAAACATCTTTTTAATCTGTGTGACAAACAGGTTGGAGCCTGATCAGATGAATAACATATCAGTAAAATTAGCGCAGCTGTCTCATGCTGCACGAGGATCATGCTTATCTCAAGTTGGAAAGTGTACGACTTTATAGATCCGATGTTACCCTGTTATCTATTTACCATTATGAACTATTCTGTTCTAAAAATAACGCTGACAGGTCAGAAAAATTGGACAAATTACGCATCGCTTCCGTGGCCTCGAGTTTTGTTTAGTTACTGAAGCCATGAAGCTATTGTTTTACAATGTGTGTTTTCAAATTTGCCTGTTTTGAGCTTCTTTAGGTTTGTCATGTAGTGCACCCATAATGAGATGAGTCTTATACATGTATAGTACAGTGGAGAATCTGTTATTCTTTCCCAATAAACGCGTTTACGCTAAAACTATTATTTGCAGTGCAAACAGTTTGGAGCCAGATCAGACGCCGGGTAACCCGGCGTCTGATCAGGCTCCAAACTGTTTGCCACCAAGATAAACAAGAATTATCAGAATTGTCCAAATGTTGTTCTTTTCTACGTTTTAGTGCTTTGCGTTTGCGTACGTTTGCGTTTAAACGGGAAAGAATAACGTATTCTCCACGGTAAAAACTCTCTATTACGGCCACTAAAATGTGTTAATTATTGGATGTGAAAGGCAGGTGACCGCTTTTAGCAATGTGAAAGTGAAACAGAAAGCTCCTTCAGGAGCTTTCTGTTTCATTTTCAAATTGCTTTAAGCTGTCACCTGCCTTTTATACAGAAAAGTATCATTCTTTTAAGTGGTCGTAAAAGAGAGGAGCTACTGTATAAGTATCGAATCATTTTAAAGCGTACATTACGCATATTAACCAATATTGGACCGATCTTGATTGGGCCGCACCACCTTAAAGATCATAGTTTATCGCATACATAATAATTCTCGTGAAAATCAGTTCGGATTATGATCGAGTGCCGAGGCACACGCGATGTATTCACAAACTCGTCCAATGCTATTGTTTAGTTGGATTATGATTTATCTATTCTCTGCTTTACCCCGAGAGCAATGGTATCATAGCGAGAATCATACATGTACATGTTGGATTCAGACCAGACTCCGTGTGACGCTGCGCCTGATCATAATCCAAACTGTTTGTTACTAATTACATTAGTAATATCACGGTTGACACGCGTCATTTTCGAACAGTGTATCAGTGAAGAGTACTCTTGCTTTACGCAAATAATGTATACTCAATTAGGAGTGCGCCTTCTAACCATGGTATGCATTGATTGTCATATTGCAATACATTTGTATAAAACAAATCTTAACAGTAAACACAGAGCTTGATTGAATTGAAACTGGAATAGCCCATTTAAAGTTTTAGGGAGTACAAATGTACAACGAATTCTAAAGCAATTTTACAACCGGAAAGCATCAATTGCATCTGTAGTCAATAGAAACTAAATAAATAACGGTTACGATTGCAATAACATAAATGAGTACACGGAAAGTAATGAATAGGCGTGCCTAGTTCCATATTATCTCTGCCTCTGTTTAACCCTTACCATACCTTTCTAATTGCTTGTAATTAATTTATTGTTTATATGGCTGCTTATTATTATTCAACTAATTGCAACATACATGTACCATAGGGAAATATGAAGTATGTCTATTAACCCTTATACCCTTATTCTGCTACAATGGTAAATACGCTATTCGTACCCATTTACGCGTTACATGTAAGAAACGCATGGTGAACGGTAAACGAACGGTTACATGTAACGCCTATCGATTTTAACGCAGTTTTAAAAACGCGTTAATAAACGATTATACCAATGCAGTCTCGGCTAATGTCTCCGTCGGCTAAGTGATGACCCTTTCATCCGGGCTCTTTTTAACGCGTACAGAAACGCGTAAAGAAACGGCTAGGAAACGCGTTTAACGAAACGGATAATAAACGCGTAAGAAACGCTTAGGAAACGCGTAAAGTGGGTAGGAATAGCGTATATACCACTGTATATCGTCTGCTTTGAAATTGCCATCTGCAGAGTTTGTTAAATTCATATCAATACATTTGTAAATAACTAAATACAGTGGAGAATCTGTTATTCTTTCCCAATAAACGCGTTTACTCTAAAACTATTTTTTGCAGTGCAAACAGTTTGGAGCCAGATCAGACGCCGGGTAACCCGGCGTCTGATCAGGCTCCAAACGTTTTGCCACCAAGATAAACAAGAATTATCAGAATTGTCCAAAAGTTGTTCTTTTCTACGTTTTAGTGCTTTGCGTTTGCGTACGTTTGCGTTTAAACGGGAAAGAATAACAGATTATCCACTGTACTAGTGTCAAACAGTTTGGATCCTGATCGTGCGGGGTTGAAAGGGTCATACTTTCGAATTTCTTCATATGTCAGTTTGGAGAAGAGCGAAACATCTTTTTGTAAAGTATTTATTTCTCAACACTACAGAAATCTGATTATCTTCAAAGTAATTCACACTGCCTTCACTTTTGAGCATGATTTTGATTAGCTTATTTGAATAGTAATTGTCATATAACAATGGTTGATTTGGAGCAACGGAATATCCAGACTAGATCTGATATTGCCTCATATTGTTTTCAACAGCCATCATAAAATGAAATTATGAGTGTGTATTCATGCTAATGGTTAGTCATGTGTTTCTTAATATATCTATAACGTCCACGACAAGTAAATTAGACTGAAAACGTTTTCAAGTAAAATCCAAAATATTACTTTTTTGAAGGTAACATATTCTAATGTTTTTAATAGTGAACAGCTGATGTGAGTATACAAAAATATTCAATACATATCTAAAACAAAGGTGAATATACTTCTGTTTCTTGCAAAAGACGCTTAGGCCATGATTATTGATATAAAATGGTATATTTCCCTATTGTGCAAATTAGTCTGGCTAGTGTCATGATACTTTAGTTCCTAAACAGCTACCCTCCTATTAGTCATTCATGCAATAAGTAATCAATCATTCACATTTTTGGTACATTCGTTCAGTCTTGTTTTAAAATAATATCACCATAGATTTTCTTCTTTATAACATATAGGACACATTGGTTTGTTGTCTGATTACTCTTCTCATTTTGAACGATTTTAAACAATTAATCAGATGATCCCTGATTGACAGTTTCTTCCTATACGCCCATGCATTAGCAAGATATTTAAATTTGACCCATTTAATTCCATTGAAAAAAATGACGTTTATTTTATTTAAACGCAATTTCTTTAGGGGCGGGACTTGCGGCGATAGTCGCTGTGACTGACAATCACTTACAAATGTAGCTCCCCACCGCTGTTTATTCGGATCCCGGTATGGGCACATCGGAACTTTCATGTCGGAAAGCCTTTCAGTTGGCTCGCGGAAGGTCGGTGGTTCTACACAGTTGCCAAGTTGTATGCAATCAACAAACAAATGTCACCCTTACTCATTTGGTGTTACAAAATATAGAATGATTATATTGTTTATTAAATCACAGTCATGCATGTACATGAAATTAATATGTCGTATTGATTGTTCATTTTCCTCTTAATCAATGTACATTTAATTAAACATGTATACAGTACTGAACCTTATTAAATTAAATTGATAATCGCAAGCGAATTGCCATCGAATTGCAATCGAATTGCCATCGAATCGCGCGCTTCAAAAAACAAATCCTACGTTTGAATATGTTTACGCGAATTTTCCTAAGCGGTGGTGACAAAAATGGAATCGAAAACAATAACGAAGGCATATTTTCGAACATTTGTGAGATACACCTTTCAAGAAAACTTACCCGAGGGTAAAGTTAGTACTTTGAATTGCAAGCGAATTGCCATCGAATTGCAAGCGAATTGCCATCGAATTGCAAGCGAATCGCAAACATTGTTAATTTAATAAGATTCAGTACTGATACATGTAAAACCTTTCTATTACGACCAATAGATAGTGTTAATTACCTGGGGCCCGTTTCATAAAACTTCGTACGACAAATCTTGTCGTAAGTCAGATTATAAAACTCGCAATTATTATTTATTTGTCCATCAAATCCTGTCTTGTGACTTCTTTTTGGAATCGTCTTCCAAAAAGGTGTCACAAGTGGGGATTATATATATATAGTAATCAGAGATTAAATGTAGTTTAAAGTTTTGACTTACGACACCACTTTTCGTACAAAGTGTTATGAAACGGGCCCCAGGTGTTTAAGGAAGGTGACTGCTAAAAACAAGGTGAACCTAACACAGAAAGCTCCCGTAAGAGCTTTCTGTGTTACGTTGACCTTGTTTTCAGCTGTCACCTGTTTTTTTTTTTTATAAAAATGCCCTGTTTAAGTGTCCGTTATGGAGAGAGTTCACTTTGTACCACTAGACTAGGATGCAGCGCAATGCAGAGAATGAATGTTACAGTTTGGAATGTAGAACATGGCACTTTATTTAAATGTTAACGATAGTAAGTTACAGTGGAGAATCTGTTATTCTTTCCCAATAAACGCGTTTACGCTAAAACTATTATTTGCAGTGCAAACAGTTTGGAGCCAGATCAGACGTCGGGTAACCCGGCGTCTGATCAGGCTCCAAAATGTTTGCCACCAAGATAAACAAGAATTATCAGAATTGTCCAAAAGTTGTTCTTTTCTACGTTTTAGTGATTTGCGTTTGCGTACGTTTGCGTTTAAACGGGAAAGAATAACAGATTCTCCACTGTACCTGTTTGACACACAGTTTGGAATCAGAGCAGACGCTTGGAAACCCGGCGTCTAAGCTTATTCCAAAATTGCTTGCAATGTATATAATATATTTAGAATAAATGCGTTTAATGGAACACATAAATGCAGTTTTTTGCAAAATTATCGTCTGCTTTTATCTCTTAATTTTAGCATTATATTTCCTTTCACACAAAACATTTAAATGAGTGCCAACAATGTTTGATCCTTGACTTGATCAAGCCAGTCAAAATGTACAGATCCATACTGTTTGCCAATGTTTGTGTTGTCAAACTTGACACCGAAAAAGATAACCCCATAGCCTATTTGTAGTTTTAAAGACCGGTGATCAAGAAGCAGGTTGAAAGTAGTGTATAATGCGCAATGTTAATCCTTATCAATAACTCTTTAACTAATAATTCTACCTACATGTACATGTAATACTGTCATGAATATGCACCATAGAAAATGTTTCTATATCCTAGCAAATGGTACATGTAGCTTAAAGTAAACTGAAAGTGAAGCAGAATGTTTCTGATGGAACACTCTGCTTTGCTCCCAATCTGCTTTATGTTTGTTTGGCCACTTTGGCCATCTGTAAATATGTTGTGAGTAACGAGGAATTTGTTAATTCAAGTTACTGATTGAATAAAGAATTATTATTAATATTATTATTATTTATGCAACGATCTGTCGTGAGTATTGAAAACACCCTATTGGAATAGGTTAAAGGAGGGGCGTTTGGTTTTACTATGAGCCTGTTTTAAGCATCATCTATCAGAACACAGTAATGGGTTCCTAGATAGAAGGACCAGATAGTGGCTTTAAAGGCTTTAAGGCAGTTCTATTGAGGTTAATGGTTGTGTAGTTATATAAGAGTGTTTCATAAAAACAAGCTATAACAAATGTTGCCTTGACTTTATTTATTTTTTCAAAACAATATTTCATGAGCAATTCATGGTATAACTTTGTCAGGAGTTATCCATCGCATGTGCCGTTATGGAGCATGTGAACTTTACCATGACATTTGTTGTCATAATTTAGGGCGCACATGTTGCTTAGAATATATGAAAATGAATATCAACAGCATTACAATCACACCTGCACTGCTAGAACTAGCATTCACGTTGCTATTCTTTCCAGAAGTGTCCATTAAGTGTCCAACTACTTACGCAAAATATTTGCGTAAGTCAAAATTTTAATTTTTAATTTATATTTTTTATTATCACTTGCTACAAACAGCAAATAGCCAGATCAGAGGATGCGCTTTTAGCGCGTCCTCTGATCTGGCTATTTGCTGTTTGCAAACGTTTATGATCCAAAAATAAGAGTTAAACGATTTTGACTTACGCAAAAAGTTTGCGCGTAAGTTGTTAAGTAAAACGGGCCCAGGGGCGTGAGATCGATCCCCCACCCGACCAATTCCTTAGGATAAGATTTTGTCAAATGTAAAAAGTGAAGACCCAGATAAAGGGTCACCTATAATGTAGATCGGGATATTTACTGTTAGTCAGAGCAAAACACAAACTATTAAAACTAAATTGGAAACTTGACATGTCCATTAAATTTTCAGGGAGGAAATGGTAAACAAATTTAAACTGCGTTTAACCTTTCATGATCAAATTATTAGGGAGATATTTACTCATTCACCGTTTTATTGTCGTCTGCTTCAGTATTGTTGTGTGCAATGTCGTTTCAAAGTTAAAAATAAGGACTGTATGACTAAAGAAATTTTAAAACGTGTTTCAAACAGTTTGCAACTGCGCTTTTAAGCGTCATTGAGAGCGAAAGGGTTAAGCACGGAATTATACAAGATATACGAGTGTACAGTGGAGAATCTGTTATTCTTTCCCGTTTAAACGCAATCGTACGCAAAAGCACGCAAACGCAAAGCACTAAAACGTAGAAAAGAACTACTTTTGGACAATTCCGATAATTCTTGTTTATCTTGATGGCAAACAGTTTGGAGCCTGATCAGACACCGGGTTACCCGGCGTCTGATCTGGCTCCAAACTGTTTGCACTGCAAATAATAGTTTTAGCGTAAACGCGTTTATTGGAAAAGATTAACAGATTCTCCACTGTATAAATTTCGTGGGTTAACCCATCACTGCCTTACGCCTAGTACAGTAGTTACATGTTTATGCAAACTGTTTGAATCCTGATCAGACGCCGCGTAACGTGTAGAAATAGAAGCAGACGACAATTGTTTAAATTTGATTACGTCATGGCAGTGAAGAGGTTAAGCGACTATCAGATTTGATCATCTGTAAACAGGCTTTGATAGATACAGAGCCTAGTATATGATATATATTTGTAAAATAATACAGAAAGCGCATAAAGGAGCTAAATCATGTTTCCTATTTTATTTAGACTGTTTATGTATCAACTATGGTCTAGGTTATTTCATAGATATGTCATAGTGGATAGAATTACAGTGGAACTATTTGCTGTTTGTAAACGTTTATGATCGAAAAATAAGAGTTAAACGATTTTGACTTACGCAAAATTTTTGCGTAAGTTGTTTATTAAAACGGGCCCCTGGACATTAGTGGGGGAGGGTAAAACGAAACGAGAAAATCCATGTGAATCATGGAACCTACATTGTGTTTAATTGGCCATTGCAAACAGTAACTCGGCATTTGATCAGACACTAAACCTTTTGACAAAAAGACACACTGGTATGAGTGTCAAATTGTTTTGATCCTGATCGGATGAAAATATCAGTGTTGTCGAACAAGTGAGTGGAAGGTTTAATACGATGTAATAAAGTTATGCCATTTGGGTACATGTACTTACTATAATTTTTCTCGTTCGATCCACACACAGGATTATACGCAGACGGGCAGACCACAGTGGCGCACGTGCTGTCATCTTGTCTTTGTTTAAGTACCGCAGCGCCGACAAAAGCTATATGCATGTATTTAAATAAATGATAAAACATATTACTGAAAGTTTCAGTCAGTTAATCAAGAAACCATGTATCATTTTAAACAGAGACTGACAATTTCATTCAAGTTTATCAGGATGCAACTTTCCTGCTAAAGAAAATAGTTCCAATTTACACAGTCATGAATATAATGCATAAGAATTATTTTCAGCTAAACTCAAACGAGACGCAAACCGTGGTCAATGATATTAAAAGGCGAAAGTTACCAATTTTTTAAAATGTTGACAACTTTTTTAATCAGAGTGGCAAACAGTTTGGAACCAGATCAGACGCCGGGTTATACGGCGTCTTATCTGACTCAAAACGTTTCGCTTTAGAAATAATAGTTAAAAACGCGTTTATTTGTAAAGAATTACGCCTCCAATCCTGTAGCTTTGTTTGACACTTGTCTTTAAGTTTATTCACTTTCAAAACGATGCAATATTTGCGGACACACTTGCGGATTAGACGATATTACGACAGGGTGAATATTAAATGTACAAAATGTACAAAATAATGTACATGTAACCATTACACTGATACAGTGGAGAATTTGTTATTCTTTCCCGTTTAAACGCAAACGTACGCAAATGCAAAGCACTAAAACGTAGAAAAGAACAATTTTTGGACAATTCAGATAATTCTTGTTTATCTTGGTGGAAAACAGTTTGGAGCCTGATCAGACGCCGGGTTACCCGGCGTCTGATCTGGCTCCAAACTGTTTGCACTGCAAATAAAAGTTTTAGCGTAAACGCGTTTATTGGGAAAGAATAACAGATTCTCCACTGTAAAGCGCGACTTGGCAGTTGCAAACAATTTGAATCCAGATCCGACACCGAGTTAAACAGCGTCTGATCGGTATCCAAATTGATGCATCTATCGACGTTTACCTGTCACAAATAGCAGATGATATATTTGGAGAAATAAAAATGTTATCATTTCAACAGAAAATATTAAACAGTGGGTGGTTTAACCCATTTTCCCATTCATCCACTGTAGAAAATAGTTTCATTTTAAATTTTCATTGATATATTAACGCAGGCTTACAGTAAAGCAGAATGCGCATAAATGCGCCTTCTGCTTTACTTTAGCCTGCATTGAGTGGTTTTACGTCTTCAAATCTACAGTGGAGAATCTGTTATTCTTTCCCAATAAACGCGTTTACGCTAAAACTATTATTTGCAGTGCAAACAGTTTGGAGCCAGATCAGACGCCGGGTAACCCGGCGTCTGATCAGGCTCCAAACTGTTTGCCACCAAAATAAACGTGAAATATCAGAATTGTCCAAAATTTGTTCTTTTCTACGTTTTAGCGCTTTGTGTTTGCGTACGTTTGCGTTTAAACGGGAAAGAATAACAGATTCTCCATTGTAGAAACAGGCTATGGAATAATGAGTTAAAGAGAGAATAATATTTACCCAGAAATACACAAAGGACTGGTCCACGATAAAACATCCTTTAGGGCTTCTATAGCTAGATTGTACTAATGTATTGCGTCTCTCGTAGTTTCTGTATACATGTACAAGCGTATGCCACGTTGCAAATTATACATTCATAAATGAATGTCATGTAACTAAGCACTTTGCTATAACCGTATCTGGAGCTAGGAAAGTAGGCAAAAAATGTCGATAATGAAACAAGAGCATCACAGCGCTAAATACGCCCGTCATGACAAAATAAACACCAATCAACATCATCCGATCCTAACCAAAATATTTGTCTAAAAACATGATGAGAAATGTAATATTTCAAATTTGGTTACAATTACAACTGTCATTATTGTTTCGGACACTAAATTGGTTGTTCAATTCTAAGAATATACGAAATTACGGATAGGGACTTTACTGCAATAAAAATCATCAGACCGGAACCAAATTCAGATAGTGTTTAAATTGTTCAATGAGAAAGCGTTAAATGAAATTGAGAAACAATATATCAAAAAGAACATAAAGTTATTGTCCGGAAACAAGCTTTTGTAACATTATATTTATAGTTTGACATTTATGATAAACGTTCATGCTTTTTGTGCAGGATATATGTTATTTAGTATAGGGAAGCTAATTCAGTCAACCTTAGAATGATTAGATCTAAAACTTATACTTAACAAACTAGACAAAATGACTGTTTTACTCAAAGATTAGCATGCATACCTATTTGAACCAATGTTTATTATTTTGTAAATTACATGTGTCAAAGTGTTGGTCTCAAAGCACACAAAAACTAATTATGTGATCATCTATCTATTAAAAATCTTGTTAAATAGGGTAATGACACTTTTTGCAAATATATATTATAGTTTATGACAAGTTTAATAGTAAATGCTTAGTGTATAACAAAGTAAATAGATACACATTGTTTTTTGTTTTATTATTGCTTATATTCCCTTTGCAAATGCATCAATTTGAAAAAGGAAAGCGCATCGAGAATACTTGTATTGGTCTCGACAATCAGTGTATTGTAGTATCTATGTTTAAATGGGTCTATGCAACTATACCTACATTGGAGAATCTGTTATTCTTTCCCAATAAACGAATTTACGCTAAAACTATTGTTTGCCACCAAGATAAACAAGACTTATCAGAATTGTCCAAAAGTTGTTCTTTTCTACGTTTTAGTGCTTTGCGTTTGCGTACGTTTGCGTTTAAACGGGAAAGAATAACAGATTCTCCACTGTAGTAGGTTACAGTGTAGTCCAGTGTATCAGCAGAGTGTTTTCTTCATTATAACTCTACCGAATACTTCCATCATGACACACGTTATTGGGTGTGCAGAACAAAATTTGCTTTGTTCAAACAGATCTGCTTGACCTTAAGAAATTACACCATAAGAATTCTGCCATCCGGCAAACATGTCAATTCTAATACAAAATTAGTATAAATTGAACTGATCTCATAATTTTTCTTATAATAATATAGTGATGCAATGTTTTCTATATTTTATTGGTTATTCGTTTTAATTTATTGTAACTATACACTGGGCTTTGACAATACACATATCTGTCATGATATACATTCTATGTCGTCCATATCGTCGTTCAATATGGAAACCTGGCGGGAATTCAGTTCATGTTTGATCGTTGACAACATGTCACAGCACTGTCTGTAGACTAGGTTATTTTAGCATTTTTAATTTACTGAAAGCATCGACATGAACATATTAGAGATAGTGTATGTTATTTGGTACAATAAAGGGATACTGCTTGTTATCTAAATGAAGAATAGGCTCTAATGGTATTTAAATGGAGACACATAATTCCGAGTCTTCACAGTTTGCTTAAAAGATAAAATATTGAGGGTAAACTGTTGATAGTGGCAGAAATCAGTCTTTTACTTTTTGCAAAATTATTGTTCACATTATTGTATATCTGACAAATAACACATTTGCACAACATGAGCAATCGCATTAAAACAGATAACATATTTTGGTATGTTACTGAGAATACATTTGTTAAACTGGAATAAACTATACATGTTTAGCAAAAATAGGTCATTTAATTAGCCTATTCTATGAAAACGTCAAAATGATCAGGAGCATAAGCAGTTTTCTCATCGTGTTTAAACTGTTCTTTGACACCAAATGTATGATCAATGCTCATATATGTTAAATTTAAGAAAATAAGTGTGCATATAAATTATTTCCCGGAAAACTACCTCTCTTTTTCCAGAACATGTCGGTATGCAATAAAGTAGATTTTAAGGAATCGACTATGTTTCGTGCTTGAATGACTAAGTGCATGGTTACCCCAAACTTTGACTTAATATGCTATATATTGTAAATATGAAGATGTAAAAACACAAATATTAATGCATGAAATGCATGCTGTAATAGGAGATCGCAACACTCACAAGTTAAATTCTAATGACACAGATGTACATGTCATGTCGATGCTCTTGATGAATTTCAAATACCAAATAATCTTCGTATACAGAGAGTTTTGTGTGCATTTGGTCAGCAATCAAATATGAGCTGGTTTCCCATACATGGGGTAAACAAGTTCAATTGACCAAATAAGATTCCAAGGTACGAGTATTTTCTTTCACTTTCTGTTATTAGTGTTTTCTTCTGACCTGTCAGAGTTAATTTTAGATTGGAACATTCTAAAATTTTAAAAGGGATGATCACTGTACTCGTTGATTTACGTACGGTCAGCCAGGGATACGGAAAGCTGTATTTATTGTGTGTAATGTACAGTAAAGAAGACATTATTATTTCCCGAATAAACGCAAACACAATGCACTAAACTGTAGAAAAAATAATTTTATCTTATTAATCTGGGTGGCAAACAGGTCTGATCTGGCTCCAACCTGTTTGCAACGGGCATAATAGATTTTAGCAAAAACACGTCTATTGAGAATGAATAACATATCAGTAAAATTAGCGCAGCTGTCTCGTGCTGCACGAGGATCATGCTTATCTCAAGTTGGAAAGTGTACGACTATATAGATCCGATGTTATCCTGTTATCTATTTGCCATTATGAACTTTTCTGTTCTAAAAATAACTCTGACAGGTCAGAAAAATCGGACAATATATCGTACCAGGTTTCAATATGAAAATAAAAAGGTTTAGGTTCATGTATAGTGTTTTTTGGTGCATGTTTGAAAGGTGATATTTTGGTCATTTATGGAGCAATGTTGCATAATTTCATATCAAAATGTTCGTATTGAAATGAACAACCTTATGAGATAGCTTACAACTTGATAGGAAAACTGTGTATCTTGATTTTGAACAATATGTTTGGATTTGCACCAAAATGTGAAGCAAAGTTTCTGTACTGAAATTCAACAAATCCTTCCTCTATATTGAAGAATATGCTTTACATGAGGTAGTAGGACCAAAATCCTGACGAAATCCACTCAAATAACAAGAGAAGAAGTCATGGAATATTTGACAATTTTCAAGGACAACACTATTTTGCAATGGGGGACTACTTATTTTTTCCAAAGTATTGTGGGCAACACGAGCCTCTGTCAAACATTATTACATGTATAAATATGCATGCTGTATTATTTTTTTCATCCTTTTTTAACTGAATTATACCTTGAGAATACATTGAGAATCGTTGTTGGGCTCTCGCGGAAGGATCTGCTTCTTTATAACACCATCCTCTTCCTAGAATTCTTCTATAACTGTGTTTTAACGCATGTTGCAAGATACATACATGATTATAATGACTTCATTGCGTATAACGATTACACAATTGCTATTCAAAACCCAGGTCTCTTTATGCGTCTAAGCTTGCCAACGTGTTCCTTACTTTGCACGTGCGCAGATACAGGTGTTTCACTGTAAACAGCGCTACATTCATTACCGCGAAGGCAAGAGAATCTCTCGAAACGGTCCGCTCGCCTCAATGCGCAAAAAGGAGGAGTGACCGTGGAGAACGATATGTTTGAGAGAGACATAATGGGTGGTGGCAACGCTATGGTCTGGTTTGGGAAAATTGGAACTCTGGAAATTTAGTTGGTTACTATTCAATAAAATGCCAATGCTCAGCGTTACATCAATGTTTTAAATAGCAGTGATTCGATTCATGCAAAAGAAAGGAAGGACCTGGCATTTTCAGCTTGACAATACATGTATAAAGCATCACACGGCGCGTATCACCACACACTTTCTTGCTAAAATACATTAACGTTCTGCCTTGGCCTGTTTTATCCTCGCACATGAGCCCCATAGAACACATATCGGATGTATTTGATAACAAGGTCGGGTCAAATCATCAAAGTTATACCATAATGACCTCCAAGTGCATTTTGGTTGGAATGGCAACGTATTTGAAACGTTACGTAAAATCAATGAGGGGACGTATTCTGCAATGTATCCGTAAAATGGAGGGAACAGTGGTTACTAGTGCTTTTTTAAACATCATTTTAAATGCGCATCAAGTAAATGTTTGTTTCCAGATGCTGTGTGGTCATTTTAATTATTAAGAATATTCCATTTCGACCCCTCTCACTGACTGAATTATTCATTAAACAGTATGCAATATTTGATTCTAATCCAATGAAGTACACAAACACATGACTATGACATTGAAGCTTCGATTACAAAAATAATTCATCCGGCATATAAATGTATCAACAAAATTTATTATTTTTAATTCTATATAAACTGATGTGAGATCCGGTTGTTTATAATTCTCTGTGAAAAGTGTTGTAAACTTAATGATGTTTTTTTAATTCGAAAAATATTTTTAAGGTAAAATCTTTCTATATGTATATCCTCCATTTCTTAAAATAATTTTCAACATTGTATCATATCACCACGGCTTCGTTGATGACCAAGCAATTTTTGAAAACCAATCTTTCGGTACATGTAAGGTTGACAATCCAGGAGACGCTTATTGGTAGGCTTACATAATTTTTAAACACTTCTTTTAAGAATCTATACCATAATACATGATAATAGTGTTTCCATATTGACCTGACGAGTGCTTTGTACAGAAATATGAAATAGCTTTTCGAAATATAATCATACATTCTGATTATTAAGGATAATACACTGTTGGATTTGTTATCTTTTTCAGCTATATGACTACTTACTTTTTAATCCTAATATTACCCCTAAATCCCCCTTTTAACTAGCAGACTCAATGTCCGCAAAGTTCAAAGTATACTGGTAGTATCGGTTGTCTCTTCCAAAGTGTGGGGTTCTGTAATTTTTCACATTAAAACGCAACAGCCACTTTGACTATGTTTAAGGCATCTAAGTCGTGCTGGATAATATCAATTTTAATGTCTTTGTTGTATAGTTTGGTACCATAAGCGAATAATTTCACAATACTACGTATAACTTCAGGGGTAGGGGGTCATCTATTATAAACATATGAATACTATGGGTCCCAGGACATTTCCCTGGGGTACCCCACTTAAAATGTCTTTCCACGAAAAAGACCAGGGTCCTTTCACAGATACATATTGCCTACGTCCAGTAAAAAAGTCACGTTTCCATGACAAAACGCCCTCTGATACCAAATACTGATACTTTGCGAGAAAACGTTAATGTACTATGCTCTCAAAAGCTTTGACAAAATCTAAATATACAATATATTTTCCCAAATTCTATCACCCTCAATGTAATGTGACTAATCATCTATGTATTCAATTAACTGTAAAACGCAGGATCCCCTAGAACGAAAACCAAATTGAGCATCAGATAAACTAATATATGATTGTTTCTGACTAAATTTTCAAATATCTGTGCCCTTATGATTGTTTTTAAATTCTTACAACTACTGAAGTAAGGCTATCAGGATGGTAGTTGCATAATTATACTCATGAACTATTACAGTATTTTAATGTGTGTGTATGTGTGAAATGCAGAAGCAGAATATACGTGAAAAAGGTAGTAAGGACAAAAAAGAATTGTGTGTCTCTGCCCAACGAAATCGTCGGTTGTGTCCCTACTAGGACACCATAGAAAGCCTTGTCCAAATCGTGCAATAGTATATATAGTGGAGAATCTGTTATTCTTTCCCGTTTAAACGCAAACGTACGCAAACGCACGCAAACGCAAAGCACTAAAACGTAGAAAAGAACAACTTTTGGACAATTCTGATATTTCATGTTTATCGTGGGGGCAAACAGTTTGGAGCCTGATCAGACGCCGGGTTACCCGGCATCTGATATGGCTCCAAACTGTTTGCACTGCAAATAATAGTTTTAGCGTAAACGCGTTTATTGGGAAAGAATAACACATTCTCCACTGTACATGAGCATTTACCCCTGTACCTGCCAAAGGCTTGACTAGTTTCACAACAAATGTAAGCTTTATATAATAGAGATCGCAATGCAAAGTGAACTATTAATCAACATTGTTACGAAACAGTTTCGGAGCGAATGGACTCTTTCAATAGTTATTGCTTATCGCCCTTGCTACTCTTCAGAATAGAGATAACACCATGCTTGTTTATTGAGAAAATCATGAATACGTGCATCTTTAGAGGCTTTGTTGGGCCAAAATGTAAGAATAGCTATTAATACAGACAATCACAGGCTTATATACTTACTATTCTGTCCATTTATTACGTATCTAGTCATTATTTGTACGGTCAGTCCGTTAATCTGTAAACAGAATTTGGTTTGGGTTCGTTCCACATCAGTTTCGTACTTAACCGTCGGAGTATTGAATGTGTCATTAAGATATATTCTATAGTTATAAGTTGATATCAGGTTCTTCTGTTGCCAGTACTATGTTGTGACTACACATTGGTATTGTTTTCAAGTGACAATTCTCACTGGTAGTCACATATTGGGTTTGGTTGAGATATTAAGCCGAATATAAACATTGATGAAGATTTAAGTTCATTCTTCTGATAAAGTCAATAGTATATTTTGTTTAGATTTACCATAGGTATGGTATTTACAGTGCTTCTTCTCTCAAGTGACACTCTAGCAAGTCTTCATAGTAGATATCTGATATGAGAAAACCCAATATAGGATGAAAGCAATACAGAAAGCTCTTACAGGAGCTATCGACAGTACTTCCATCTTGTGTCATGCATTATTTTAAGCAATATGTCATACTAGAGTGTCGCTATAGGAAGTAAACACCATGTTTTCTCTAATTTCCTTTACTGATGCTCTTTAATTATGGATCTAGTGCACTAATTCTGTTTTGTTAACCATAGGCGCCTGTATGTTAACCCATAGGCACTTGTTTCTAGAATAACTGTTGGCTAGAACAGCCAGTAAGATTGAGAGGCACTAGCTCCATTAGATTTGAGAGCATCTTGGTAAAGTTTAGCTCAGTAATCATAATAGTAAAGTATATCCTTTATAATTTCAGCTTTTTACGATAATAAACAACGTTCAACAGTCATCGGGTTTGTTAGTTTCCGCCCTGGCATTGTTCGGTTACAGTAAAAAGATTGGCTAACTTCACCTCGCACAGCAAGACATGGCAACTTTGACGGGCTTAGATGGCGCCCCAGTGGATAGTGCAGAACAAGAGGTTCAACATGAGATGGAAAAGAGAATTAGGGTACCGACAGAAAAAGCTCGGGAGAATTATGAAGAGAAAGTATTTAAGTTGACATCAGACATTAGAAGATCATGGGATAAAGTTCAGATTGAGATTGACAAAGCCGTGAATTGTGAGACATTAGAAGAATTGAAAAACTATCAAAGGAGCCTGTGCCTTATATATGGGGAATATAGACTATTGTCACGGAGATATGTCACATACCTTGAAGAAGTGTACACGCACGATAGTATAAGAAGATTAAATGACTTTTGGGTGATGGACAGGACGAATGACGGTAGTGTAAATAGCACTTTAACTCAAACAGACCTCAAGATTGAGAGTTTACAATTAGAGACAAGAACTGTGCTTTCAACAACAAGTAGATCATCATCAACAAAATCCCTGGCTACAAGAGCCAAAGTTAAATATAGAGCAGCAATGGCAAGAATGACTTTAATTAACAAAGAAACAGAATTGAAAAAGAAGCAGATAGACATAGAAAGTGATTTGAAAGCATTGAAAGAAGAACAAATATTAGAGGAGGCAAAGGCAGAAGTTGAAGTGTATATAGAAGAGTCAGTAAGTGAACCTGCCAGCCGGCAAAGTGATCTGGACACAAATAGGAAAACAGCCCTAGGTCCGACTCAGGACGCGAGAGAAAGAACAAGAGATTACGTTGCCTCACTGTCTAATAATACTGACATTCCTTCAGAAGAAGTGAGCAATGTTCCCAATAGTGTTATTTCACCTACCAACAATAAACTGACAAATGAACTGAATCCTGATGCAACAGAATTCAAGGGTGGAGAAGTTAAGAGTGATGTGACATCTGAATTATCAAAGTTTTTGCTGCGCAAGGACCTTCTATTTTCTCGGCTCACTAAATACGATGATAAGCCTGAGAACTATTCAGTCTGGAAATCTACTTTTAAAAGTGTTGTTTTAGAGTTAGGGGTAGGCGTAAGAGAAGAATTAGACTTGCTTGTGAAATGGCTAGGACATGACTCTGTAAGGTATGCTATCAGCCTAAGGGCATCAAGTTCGTCAAATCCAGAAACAGGGATCCAAAAGTTGTGGCAGAGACTGGATGAGAGATTCGGGTCTCCTGAAATAGTTGAAGTGTCGTTGCGGAAGAAGATAGAGAATTTTCCCACCCTGGGTTATAAAGACTCCAAGAAATTATATGACCTATCAGATGTCCTTGACGAAATTCAGAATAATATGGAAAATCCGAAGTACAGAGATTTACTATCATTCTATAATACTTCTTTGGGGGTAAATCCAGTTGTAAGGAAATTGCCCCACAACCTCCAAGAGAGATGGACCACACATGCTTCCAAATATAAGCAGCAGCACAGTGTACCATATCCACCATTTACATTCTTCTGTGAATTCGTTCGGGACATGAGCAAGATTAGGAATGATCCGAGTTTTGCACCATCTAACCAAGCACCTGCGAACAAGAGAATGTCAGCTCTCAAAACAGAAGTACATGTAGTTTCTTCAAGACCAGAAATGTTAACTAGTTCACAACAGGCAGTCATCTTGTGCCAATTTCATAATGTACACGGACACAGCTTGAACACATGCAGAACATTCAGAAGCAAACCGTTTTCAGTTAGGAGAAAATTTATTAGAGAAAAGAACATCTGTTTTAAATGTTGTGAAGAATCAGATCATATAGCAAGTAAGTGCAAAAAGTCAATTTCTTGCAACGCATGCCAAGGCCCGCATGCTACGGCATTGCATTTTAATACACAGTCAGCCTCAGCAGTGAACGGCGGGGAGATTTCCAAGACACACAGTGGACAAGAAAAGAAACGTGAAATCAATCAAATCAGCACAGCTTGTAATAAACTTTGTAGTGGACAAACAGGTGGCAGATCATGTGCCAAAGTTGTATGTGTGAACGTGTATTCCAAAACTGACCCACAACATAAGATTAAAATGTATGCCTTACTTGATGATCAGAGTAACAGGTCTTTGGCTAAACCAGAATTCTTTGATAGCTTTGAAGAAACTTTTGATGAAGTGCCTTATTCTCTTTCTTCATGTGCAGGTACAGTACATATGTATGGTCGCCGGGCTGCAGGTTTTGTAGTGGAGAACTTAGACGGTACAAGATCACATGATCTTCCAGCACTTACAGAATGTTCCCAAATTCCGGATTTAAGGAGTGAGATTCCCACTCCAGATGTAGCGCGAGCCTACTCACATTTGAAAAACTTGGCTGAGAATATTCCAGAAAGAGATGAGCATGCTCCTGTTCTACTTCTTATTGGTAGAGATCTCTCTGAAGCCCACCACGTCCTTAAACAGAGACTCGGACCTAAAGGGCACCCCTTTGCGCAAGAATTTAGCCTAGGGTGGGTAATAATTGGAGAGACATGCCTTGGTAAAGTGCACACTCCCAGTTCAGTTTGTGTAAATAAGACTTACGTTCATAGTGGTAACAGGACCTCAATATTTCCACCATGTGAAAATAGACTCTTTATGAAAGACCGTGCAAACTCTGTAGACCAGATCTCTAAAGATGTTTTTGTGTGCACTCCGGAAGATAACAAAAAGGGCCTGTCAGCAGAGGATGAGGAATTTCTTAACATCATGGAAGAAGAATTCACCAAATCCTCGGATGGACATTGGTCAGCCCCACTACCATTCCGTACTCCGAGAGCGAGATTGCCAAATAATAGAGACCAAGCACTAAAACGGGCAAATTCACTACAAGCTTCTCTTAAAAAGAACCCACAGAAACAAGAACATTTCGTTGAGTTCATGCATAAGATTTTTGAAAATGGATTTGCTGAGATAGCGACCCCTCTACAGGCAGACGAAGAAAGTTGGTATTTGCCAATATTTGGGGTATACCATGCGAAGAAGAAGGGACAGATTCGAGTGGTTTTTGACTCTGCTGCACAATATCAAGGTGTTTCACTTAATTCAGTACTTTTGCAAGGACCAAACTTAATGAATAGTCTCCTTGGTGTTTTGATGAGATTTAGAAATCTACCAGTAGCTGTGACTGTAGATATACAGCAGATGTTCTTTCAATTTCGTGTTCACGAAAGGCACAGAAACTATTTGCGATTCATTTGGTTCAAGGACAATAACCCCAACTCTGAATTAGTCGAATACAGAATGTGTTCTCATGTGTTTGGAAATTCTCCATCTCCTTCTATTGCTTCGTATGGTTTACAAAAGACTGTTGTAGAAATGGAGCCCGTGTATGGAAGTGATGTTCGTGAATTCGTGGAAAAGGACTTCTATGTCGATGACGGACTCTCGTCTTTTCCTGACGCCGATACTGCGATAGATGTTTTGACTCGTACGCGACAGGCTCTCAAGGAGGGAGGCAATCTGCGTCTCCATAAGATTGCTTCTAATGACAAGGAGGTAATGAAGGCATTTCCAAGAGACGATTTAGCAAAAGACCTCCAGGACGTCTCTATAGAATTTGGGACCCTGCCGACCCAGAGAAATTTAGGTATGGATTGGGACCTGAATACAGACTGTTTCAAATTCACAGTTTCAAGGGAGGTAAAACCATTGACACGCAGGGGTGTGCTGTCAACAATCAATGCAATCTTTGACCCCTTAGGATTTGTTGGGCCTGTAGTTGTTCAAGGGAAGATACTGATGCGTGATCTGTTACAAGAGACTGTAGATTGGGATCAACCACTGTCTGTGCCATCAACTAAGTTATGGAATGAATGGAAGAAATCATTAGAAGAGTTAGAGCAGATCAGGATACCACGCATGTATATTCCCACCCCTGTATCATTTGAAAATCAAGAAATTCATATCTTCTCGGATGCATCAGAGAAAGCAGTTGCATCTGTGGCTTACATGAGAGGAAATGATGACAATGGTGCACACCAGGTTGGATTTGTACTTGGTAAATCAAAAGTGGCTCCACAGACTGGACATACAATCCCTAGGCTTGAACTGTGTGCTGCAGTTATGTCAGTTGAAATAGCAGAGATAATTTCGGAGCAACTTGGGTTTCCTATCGGAAAGATGAAGTTTTACACTGACAGTCAAGTAGTGCTCGGGTATTTAAACAATAAAGTAAGGCGTTTCTACATTTATGTGCAGAACCGGGTGTCTAGAATACTGAAGTTAACGGCTCGAGACCAGTGGTACTACGTCTCTACACAAGAAAACCCGGCCGATCAAGGGACAAGACCAATAGCTGCAAGCTCATTACAGTGTAGTGCATGGCTGACTGGACCTGAAGTTTTGAAGTACACAGATCAGCAGCCTATTGCTAAAACCCATGAACTTCAATTCCCTGATGAAGACAGAGAAATCAGACCCATAGTGCAATGCCTGAAAACAGTATCTGAAATAAAGCAAGGGTTCAAATTGGACAGATTCACAGGGATCAATAGATGGAAGCTTCTTATTAAGGTCATAGCACTATTAAAGTTAAAGGCACGTTGCATAAAGGTGAAAGACACTAACCCAAGTTCAAGTGATCAGAGAGTAGAAATTCTCAAAGAGTCTGAGAGATTTATTTTGAGATCAGTTCAACAAGAATGTTTCAGTCACGAGTTACAATCTCTGTCATCAAAAAGAGAGTTGCCTAGGAACAGTTCTATTCAAGGGCTTAACCCTTTCCTGGATGAACATGATCTGTTACGCGTTGGTGGTAGATTAAGAAACGCTAGTGATTTAAGTACGAATGAAAAACATCCAGTGATATTGCCAAAAGGACATTTTGTTAGTCGGCTTGTCGCGACAAATTATCATGAAAAGGTTTGCCACCAAGGTTTTCATTTTACAGAAGGTGCTATCAGATCTAGTGGCTTCTGGATTGTAGGAGTAAAACGATTGGTTCGATCCATTATACAAGACTGTGTAAAGTGTCGAAAACTTAGGGGTAAAGCAAGCTCGCAGATCATGGCAGATCTTCCAGAGGACAGACTTACAAGTGGTGCTCCATTCTCATCTGTAGGAGTCGATGTGTTTGGACCGTGGAATGTCGTGGCTCGTCGCACTCGCGGAGGTGTGTCTCACAGCAAAAGATGGGCAGTTATCTACACTTGTCTCACCATCAGAGCCATACATATTGAGGTTGTGGAGGAGCTCAGTACCTCTTCCTTTATAAATGCAACGCGTAGGTTTTTCGCGATTAGGGGACCAGTTCAAGTCTTTCGATCGGATCGTGGTACTAACTTTGTCGGTGCAACAGACTGTATGAAAATTGACGCTGTGAATGTAGAAGATCGGCAAATTACAAACTTTATGGACAATAATCAGACTGTTTGGATCTTCAATTCACCACACTCATCCCATATGGGTGGTGTTTGGGAAAGGCTTATTGGTGTTGTTCGTCGAATTCTAAATTCAATGATGGCAGACCTTTCTAGAGACTTGACTCATGAAGTTTTGACAACCTACATGGCAGAAATTTGTACCATTGTTAACTCGCGACCATTGGTCCAAGTTTCTGTTGACCCAAATAATCCGGTGGTGTTAAGTCCTGCAATGTTGCTGACGCAAAAGCCTATAGAGGAAGGACAATACTTAAGTGAAATCAGTGTGAAGGACATGTATAAGGCACAGTGGCGTCAAGTGCAATGTTTGTCCAATATGTTTTGGAAACGATGGAAGACTGAATTTCTCCAAACTCTTCAACAACGCAAAAAATGGTCTACCATTGAAAGGGACTTTAGTATTGGTGATATTGTTCTTCTAATAGAAGATAACGCGCCGCGCAATTATTGGCCAATGGGTGTAATCACCGAAGTTTTTCCCAGCAATGATGGCCACGTTCGGAAAGTAATGGTTAGAGTCAGTCATAAGGGAGACACAGAATCAAGGTCTTATGTGAGACCCATTACAAAACTAATTAGTTTGCTTGAAAGTGATGACAAATGTGAATAGGGAAATTCAGAGAGTGAACTCATTCAGTGTTACTGCATTTAGAAATGCTAGGCATACAAGTTGTTAAGTATTTGTATATATGTACATGCAAAGACAGATTATTGTTCTATTCAGGATAAAAGTGATGCAGAGAGCTAAGCAGAAGCTCTCTGTGTTATTTTTGATCTGATTTGTACAACTTATTGTAAGAAAATCCTAAGTGTATTATATATACATGTATACAGTGTTACTGTATATTCAAAGAATATGACTGCCCAATTCGGGATAGAAATTATGCAGAAAGCTCATTCAGCTCTCTGTGTTTTTCCTACCTGCATTTTGCGGGGATTAATAGTATAACAAAGCAATTAATAAAGTTAATCTGCCTTTATATACTTACAATTATATGAAGACTTTGTCTTCTTATTGATCTATATTGGATCCGGTCATGGATCTAGCTTATGCTTATGAAGTCTTGAGTTTGAGATTATTAGTAAATTGATCTCAACATTTGTCAGCGATCGGATTCATCCTCAAGAATTTTATAAGCACCAGCTTTTAGTTGTGGTAGTTATCCTTGATAAGAATTAGTATTGTGGTATTTCATACCAGACGGGGAGTGTTACGAAACAGTTTCGGAGCGAATGGACTCTTTCAATAGTTATTGCTTATCGCCCTTGCTACTCTTCAGAATAGAGATAACACCATGCTTGTTTATTGAGAAAATCATGAATACGTGCATCTTTAGAGGCTTTGTTGGGCCAAAATGTAAGAATAGCTATTAATACAGACAATCACAGGCTTATATACTTACTATTCTGTCCATTTATTACGTATCTAGTCATTATTTGTACGGTCAGTCCGTTAATCTGTAAACAGAATTTGGTTTGGGTTCGTTCCACATCAGTTTCGTACTTAACCGTCGGAGTATTGAATGTGTCATTAAGATATATTCTATAGTTATAAGTTGATATCAGGTTCTTCTGTTGCCAGTACTATGTTGTGACTACACATTGGTATTGTTTTCAAGTGACAATTCTCACTGGTAGTCACATATTGGGTTTGGTTGAGATATTAAGCCGAATATAAACATTGATGAAGATTTAAGTTCATTCTTCTGATAAAGTCAATAGTATATTTTGTTTAGATTTACCATAGGTATGGTATTTACAGTGCTTCTTCTCTCAAGTGACACTCTAGCAAGTCTTCATAGTAGATATCTGATATGAGAAAACCCAATATAGGATGAAAGCAATACAGAAAGCTCTTACAGGAGCTATCGACAGTACTTCCATCTTGTGTCATGCATTATTTTAAGCAATATGTCATACTAGAGTGTCGCTATAGGAAGTAAACACCATGTTTTCTCTAATTTCCTTTACTGATGCTCTTTAATTATGGATCTAGTGCACTAATTCTGTTTTGTTAACCATAGGCGCCTGTATGTTAACCCATAGGCACTTGTTTCTAGAATAACTGTTGGCTAGAACAGCCAGTAAGATTGAGAGGCACTAGCTCCATTAGATTTGAGAGCATCTTGGTAAAGTTTAGCTCAGTAATCATAATAGTAAAGTATATCCTTTATAATTTCAGCTTTTTACGATAATAAACAACGTTCAACAGTCATCGGGTTTGTTAGTTTCCGCCCTGGCATTGTTCGGTTACAAACATTACAATAGCCGGAAAGATGTGGAATACTTGAATGTGTGTAAAAAAGTGATTTAAAGGGACAAACTCTTGATTTTCCTGAAACAAAGGTCAGCTGTACAGGGACGGATTTACTTTCCCGACAAGTAATCCGCTGAAAAATCGTGACATTCGGAGAAATCTATGATCGAAAGTAATGCGCAATGCACTTATTTTATTGTTTATGTACCAAACAACAATAGTGTACAGAAATAAAAGTTGAAAATATGGATATTAAAAAATGAGAAAATGCGGATAAATCGGAAAAGTCGACAAATGACATATTTCGGTGACCTTGATATAATTGAACGGATATATTGTCTAACTGCAGTGATTCGGGTGAGTGACATTCCATCAATCATATTGCTTGTTCTTTTCTCTGTCCGCACGTATATTACAATTGTCAATCGGTTTTGTACATTTGGAGTAAATGGACTTTAAATGTTAGCAAACTTCTACAAATTTGTAAAATGCAAATGGCTGCCCTTGAATCAAGCATGGGGTATTCTAAGGGCCAATTACAAGGTTGTTTTTTTTACTTTTGTAAGACATTCTGTGTAGGAGTACCCAGTATGTAATGTGTTCTTTGGGAACTGGTCATTTCGTACCCAAGTCATTTCGTACCCAAGACATTTCGTACCCACATCTTGGTCACTTCGTACCCAAATTGAATGTGTGTTCTTTGTATGTATTCTACCAGATTTCCGAAAATACGTGCCATTGAGTGATTTGATATATTCTGCTGAAGAGGCTATTTTCACTCCAAGTTCGTTACTTTTGGATCTTCTGACATCACAAGTACACTTATATTAATGAAAATTTAGGCATGCTCCTTTTCATTGACTAATCATTTATGCTGTGTGAAAATATTTTTAGCCAATGTGGTATAGTTATTGAGTATTGCAACTTTTCAAATTTTGGTATTTTTTTCTCGTACATGGACGTTACATGAACCGTAAACAGGGGATTTTCTGTTTCACTATAACCCTGCTTTAAGAATCACATATAAGGATGTAATAGTGACTTTGTTTCGCTCTATAAAAAGGCAGAATAATAGCGTTAAACGCTAAAGTACACTTCTTTTGAAGGACTGGTTTTGTACAGTTACTGTGGAGAAGACGTTATTCTTTCACAATAAACGCGTTTACGCTAATACAGTGGAGAATCTGTTATTCTTTCCCGTTTAAACGCAAACGTACGCAAACGCAAAGCACTAAAACGTAGAAAAGAACAACTTTTGGACAATTCTGATAATTCTTGTTAATCTTGGTGGCAAACAGTTTGGAGCCTGATTAGACGCCGGGTTACCCGGCGTCTGATCTGGCTCCAAACTGTTTGCACTGCAAATAATAGTTTTAGCGTGAACGCGTTTATTGGGAAAGAATAACATTTTCTCCACTGTATATTAATTTATGGAGATTGGATTTATTCCGAGGACACCAAACAATAAATTAACCCACAAACCTTTCCTCAAACTTGAGTTTATTGAACAGTTAGAAAGAATATATTCAATTGGCCAGACAAAGCTTAACTTAACAGGAGTGATCCATCGCATGTGCCGTGGTGAGCCTTATGAAGGTCTCCATGGCAGTTGGCACCATTCAGCATGCACATGTTGCCTAGAATATATCAAATTAGATATCAACAACATTAAAGTCACACTTGTACAGTTTGAAGATGTATAAAGTTATAATTTTTTCCAGAAGTACAGTGGAGAATCTGTTATTCTTTCCCATCAAACGCGTTTACTCTAAAACTATTATTTGCAGTGCAAACAGTTTGGAGCCAGATCAGACGCCGGGTAAACCGGCGTCTGACCAGACTCCAAACTGTTTGCCACCAAGATAAACAAGAATTATCAGAATTGTCCAAAAGTCGTTCTTTTCTACGTTTTAGTGCTTTGCGTTTGCGTACGTTTGCGTTTAAACGGGAAAGAATAACAGATTATCCACTGTATTAAACTTTTTCAAGGCAGACTACCGTTCAGCTTATTCACCCTTTGCCCTTTAAAAAACTCCAGTTTCCAATTTAGTCTGGCCCATTTATGAACAATGGTGCCTGTTTGTGCCATATACAGTAAAACCTCTCTAAAACGACCACTTAATTATTGTAATTATTAGGTGTTAACGAGAGGGGACTGCTTAAAGCAATTTGACAGTAAAATATTAAGATCCTTCAGGAGCTTTTTGTTTTATTTTCGCTTTGCTTTAAGTTGTTACATATCTTTTATACAATCAATTAGCCTTAGTTTAACTTTTTGTGGTCGTAATAGAGAGGTTTTACTGTAATTTTACTGTAATTGAAAACGCTATAATTCTTGTTTATCTTGGTGGCAAACAGTTTAGAGCCTGATCAGACGCCGGGTTACCCGGCGTCTGATCTGGCTCCAAACTGATTGCACTGCAAATAATAGTTTTAGCGTAAACACGTTTATTGGAAAAGAATAACAGATTATCCACTGTAACAAACAGTTTGGAAACAAATCAGACAGCAAGTATCGTTACTCCGTATCTGAAAAGGCTCCAAACTATCTGACACTCAGAACAAAAGAAATCGACATACTTTTAAGATGCTCTTGTTTCAACATACATGAATTAATTTACATCCAGTGAATTGACACAATAATGTTTTCTGTTCAGTAGTACAGTGTTCCCTCTCTACAATGGCCCTACCAACTACGACTCTCTCCTTACAACGACTCTTGCCGCTGTTCCCTAAACAGGGTAATTATGTCTAACGATTTTTTCTGTTGCAATCTTCTGCTTAAACTTGTCGTTTGCTAATTTTCTCAGAGTTACATAATGGACATCATGACAGAAAAAAAATAATGAGAAGTGACAAACATCTTGAGTCAAGATCAGACGCCGCGTTACGCGGCGTCTGATCTGGATTCAAGCTGTTGCAAATGTAAGTTTATTTCCCTCCCTATGATAACTCCCTCCGAACAATACAAACAAGTTTGTCTCCAAATGGGTGACGTGGTAGAGAGAGAGAGCACTGTAATAACTTTCTCTGCCACTATGACATCATAGTCTGTCTAACAAAAGTCATTGCAATAGTTTCGTCCGCAAATAGTTTTGTCTGCTTTTAGTAATACAATTTGAAATTAAATGCACTTTTTCACTTAAGACACATTGATATGAATGTAAAAATGAGTGAATCCTGATCAGACATCGCATAAAGCGGCGTCAAATCAGGATCCAAACTGTTTGCCAATGACAGTGTTATCGGCCTTGGTAGCGAAAGGGTGAATACGAATATGTTATGCCATTTATTGAGATACAGTAAAACCTCTCTATTACGGCCACTAAAATGAAGGCTAATTGTCCGTATGAAGGACAGATGACAGCTAAAAGCAATGTGAAAGTGAAACAGAAAGCTCCTGTAGGAGCTTTCTGTTTCATTTTCACATTGCTTTAAGCAGTCACCTGTCTTAAACGACTAATATATGACACAACTTAGTGGTCGTAATAGAGAGGTTCTAATGTACTTACCGTATGTTTTGCCGTCCGAGCCACAAACAGGGTCATACATAGCAAAGCACATCACAGCGCCGCACTTGCTGTCCACTTTTCTACTCTTGAGCACCGCAGCGCTGGCAATAGCTGGATATAGAATTTCTATATAATTACCCTTTTTGGGGCGTCAATAGTGTTTTCTTTTCAGTAGTTATAATTTTACTGCCATTATGACTCCATTTATCATCGTTTAGCTTTTATACAAATTTTAGCTTTATACTTGGTTGATGTAATGCGAGGGACTCCAAAGTGAGCTTTATGCGTTACTTTAGTCGATTTATCCTTAATTCAAAGATCTTTATTAAAAAATGTTCGCTCAACATGGAACCATACAGGACACATCCAAATATGTTTAAATATATATTGATATTCATTAATGATCCACGTATATAAATGCGTTTTTACATTTTGTATGTTGCTAGTATATAATCTGTTATGAATAATATGAAATAGAAATAGGGGTGTGGACTTTTTCTTAATAGCTTATTTTGGTATACATCTTATCATCCGGAGACATGTGCTTTTGATCATAAACTCTCAAAATAACCCTCTTTACCTTTGTAATTTACCTAATTATTTGGGATATACATATTTTTTTTATAAAATGGAAAATTGGAGCAAGTACATGTAGCACCAAACAACATTAAAAATAAACAGTATCCGTCAATTGTGTTTCTTGTACTGTTCTAAATTTCATAGTTTGATAATATTTTTCACGAATATTGTTGAAACACTCATGCACTGAAATCACGATTTAGTTTTTCTTTCTAAATGATACAAATGACTGCATAAAGAGTAACACATACAAATTCAATAACATAGGACTATATACAAATGCTATATGTTAACCACTTGCTTAAATGGATCAAAATCCATACAGTTCAAACGTCAACGATATATTACTATTCTAATCGTGGTCGCCAAATGCAGGTATGAGCGCTTAATTGAGCTTATTGAGATACGCATATTTATTTGAATAATGGAGAAATGGTCAAAGGGAGGAAACTAATGCCAACATTTTACATAAGTTGTCTCCCATAGACCGCTAGAAGCTAAACTGTCGCGATGGTCCTTAATTACATTTTTCTCCACGCCCCTTTGTGTGTTCTCACTAGGCGTGGAATTACAGGTAAAGCAGGTGTAAAGCGTGCTTAGCCAATTTCACTAATCTCAAGTTGTCTAAAGAGGCCCAGACATACTCACACTCAAAGAGTTTTTTCAACGGGTATTTCTAACCAAACTAACAAATTCAAGGTACGGGCCTCACATGAGACGCTTCAATGAGTATATCCTTAGACAAGATAGCAGTAACTGCACAATTTGCACAGGGCTGCATGCTTCTATACCTGGTTTGGTATTAACACCGAAAGAAATTCAGGAAATGTCTTTAAGAAGTGACACTTTCTATGTAAATAATTAAGGTAAAGTATCACATAAATTATTGTATTACAGTGGAGAATCTGTTATACTTTCCCAATAAACGCGTTTACGCTAAAACTATTATTTGCAGTGCAAATAGTCTGGAGCCTGATCAGACGCCGGGTAACCCGGCTTCTGATCAGGCTCCAAACTGTTTGCCACCAAGATAAAAACAAGAATTATCAGAATTGTCCAAAAGTTGTTCTTTTCTACGTTTTAGTGTTTTGCGTTTGCGTACGTTTGCGTTTAAATGGGAAAGAATAACAGATTCTCCACTGTAATTGAAATGCTGATGATTTCATTTGAAATTGGCATGAAACAAATTCAAACTCTTTAACCCATTCGTTCCCACGATCCCATATATGGGACATAGGCAAACAGTGTAGACTCTGATCAGAGTCTTCACTGTTTGCTGATAGGAATTTCAATATAAAACAAAATGAAAATAACAATTTTGACAAGACATCCCTTTGATAAAAAATGGACATATCCAATATATAAGCATGGAATAATCCACTGAGCACAAATGCGTTAAAAGATGATAGCTATGTTTGACATGAGTAAACCCCTACATGTACACTGTTAGCAGTTGTTGCAAATACGCTTGACTACGGTTTAAAGGGTGAAATTTATTCAATTTAGAAATTAAAGCTCTTAATTTGACAATTGATGGAGACGACGATGTCAAATCAAACGCTAAATTACAGAGTAGAGAATACGTTATTCTTTCCTGTTTACACGCAAAAGAAACGCAAACGCAAAACACTAAAATGTAGAAAATAACAACTTTTTGACAATTCTGACTATTGAAAGTCAGCTGAGTGGCAAATAGTTTGGAGCCTGATCAGACACTGGCGTCTGATTTGGCTCCAAACTATTTGTACTGAAAATAATAGTGTTAACGTAAAAGCGTTTATTGGGGAATAATAACGTTTTCTCAACAGTACACTGTAAGCAGTTGGTGCCAATTGATACGCTTGACTATGGTTCAAAGGATTAAGTTTATTCAATAAAGAAGTTAAAGCTCTTCATTTGGTACAGTGGAGAATCTGTTATTCTTTCCCATAAAACGCGTTTACTCTAAAACTATTATTTGCAGTGCAAACAGTTTGGAGCCAGATCAGACGCCGGGTAACCCGGCGTCTGATCAGGCTCCAAACTGTTTGCCACCAAGATAAACAAGAATTATCAGAATTGTCCAAAAGTTGTTCTTTTCTACGTTTTAGTGCTTTGCGTTTGCGTACGTTTGCGTTTAAATGGGAAAGAATAACAGATTCTCCACTGTAATTGCCGACGACAGTGGCAAAGCAAACGCTATTACAGAGTAGAGAAGACGTTATTCTTTCCTGTTTACACGCAAAAGAAACGCAATGCAATAACATGTAGAAAGTCGCAACCTTTTGACAATTCTGACTTTTTTTTTTAATCTGAATGACAAAAAAGTTGGAGGGAGCCTGGTCAGACGCCGGGTTATTCGAGTCTGATCTGGCTCTTAATCGTTTGCAATGGAAAATATGGGTTTAGCGTAAACGCTGTTATCGGGAAAGAATAACCTCTTATAGGATATGCGTTAAATGTACAATGTACAAATAGATTGAATCATTGACCCAAAAATTAAACTTTTGCACGCCTTTAATGTATTTCTCCCTTTAGAAAATAGTTCAATGTTATACAGCATGAGTATGCATCATACGAAGTATTCTTGATCACAACAGATGGTAGCTTAAATTGTAAGTGGCCACACATCTTCAAAACTAGAAACACGCCTATGTGTAATGGATAACCAGTTAGCTTGCTAAATAGCGACCGGGCGGTTGCAAACAGTTTGAATCCAGATCATTCACCGATAATGAATGTTGATGGGGGAAACAAGAGGTTTATCCCTTTACTCCGTAGTCTGCTTCTAATATTTTAAGACAGTAGATCACTTAAAGCAGGGTGAAAGTAGATCAGACTGTTCCTTAAGGCGTATTCTGTTTTTCTTTCAGTCTGCTTTAAGCTACCATTTGATATTATATAGAACATAATTCTTGTTGTTAATATTCATGATTGTACATTTGTATTAAGTGGAACATTTTTCTTCAATTGAAGAATAAATTTAAGGCGCTAAAACCCGTATCAATGGTGTAAATTTGTTTATTAAGCAGACGATATTACAACTGTGGGGAGGGTTTAAAAAGAGAACAATGTTTACCCAGAAATACATAAAAGAAAAGTCCACGACAGAACATCCTGTAGGTCTCTTGAGTCGGATTGTAACGAATGACGAGTCGCTTCTCCTTATCTCTGTATACATGTAAGAGCGTATGCCACGTTTAAAACTTTTGATATCAAAGGTCATGTACAGTGGAGAAGACGTTATTCTTTCCCAAATGAACGCGTTTACGCTTAACTATAATTTCCAATGCAAACAGTTTGAAGCCTGATCAGACGCCGGGTAACCCGGCGTCTGATCAGGCTTCAAACTGTTTACCACTCAAATTAAAATCAATAGTATGAATGGTCAAATTGTTATAATGTTCTCCATTTAAGTGCAATGCGTTTGCGTTTCGTTTGCGTTTAAGCGGGAAAGAATAACGTCTTCTCCACTATACATTTAACTAGGTCTCATACCACAGATATATATGAGCTAAGATATGCACAGTAAAAGTTTCAATTGCGAAACCAACGGGTTATTTTTGTCTTAGAATAAAGCAGAAAACTTATTTGATATATTACAAAGAAGATTTCTGGTTTGTTTAATCATGTTTTAAGTTGTCACATGTGTTTAACTTTTTACTCCATAGATACACAGTTTTACGCATTTAATGTACTCCTCCACTGAAGAAAATAGATTCAACATTCAGTTTTAATAAATATGCACCGTAAGAAATATGTTCTATATATATATTTGTGCAATAAGTCAACAGATGAGTTTGCTGTGCATATTGCTTTTTACTGTGAGCGTACACTTAGTGCAAGATGCAGACAATAGAACAATATGTATCATTTGTTTGGTAAAGACATGTTTCAGGCGTTACTTCATATACCCCGCGTCTGCAATTAATCCATCTGCTCTCTGGTTTTCGCCATCTTTTTTGCACAGATTTCGAGTCAGCTTGTCTGACAAAGGCCACGCAGAGAGCTCCTTAAGGAGCATTCTTCGTTGTTTTAGACCAGCATCAAGCTTCCACATATCTTAAACACTCACACTAACGCTTAGTTTGATTGTCGTGAAAGAGAGGTTACACTGTGTGTTGTACTTTTCCTAGCCACCGGCCTGCAAGTAAAGTCAAACATTGGTAGGCTAGGGTTTACAATTATTAGTCCGCCACCAAAATCTAGGGTTAGGAACTTAGGGTTAGGGTAAACTTTAAAACATGTCCGCATGTCTTTTTTGGTAGAAATGAACTGGCCATCTCTTGTGTCATTAACCTGGCCATTTATTGTAACATTAATCTGGCCATTTCTTGTGACATTAACCTGACCATAAAATGACGGTGGCGGACTAATTGTAAAATTGCTCCCATTGGTGTTCAGTGTTTCATGTCACACTCCGCAGTTACCTGCTGTATTTCGTTTCGATAGCGAGTGACAAGAGGGGGGGGGGGGGGGGGGGGAGGGGTCTTAAAGTTATAATTTTGCTAACCTTCTCGGTGCCGAGCACATGTGTATGATTCTCTTTTTCATCGTCTTGCTCTAGTCAAATAATGTATTTTCATTATTTTCCTCGCTGCAATGTTGGGGATGGGGTGCTTGCACGACGCATTCGGGTCTAGAGGGGAGCGAATGTACATACTACTTGGACATGAATGATGCATGTGAATGAATAGGCGGAAGCATAATTGTGTGCATTTGCCTCTTCAGGGGAGTCAAATGCAGGCAATTATACTTCACCACATAATGACTTCATATTTTGCTCTTCTTGTTTGTTTTTATTAGTCTGTTTGTTTGTGTTTTTTCCTTTTGTCGTCCATGTTTTGTCACACTTTATATGTATATACACGTTTACACTGTTTGTTTTCTGTACATGTATGCTCTCTTTATCTGGAGGAAATAAAGATTATTATTGTCGATAAGGTTTGGCCTGTCAGTTTATGAATATTCCGTCTTTTTCCGTAAGCTATTTTTATCTTCCGGAAAAATCAAAACAGTGTATAGTAAATAAGCCATTCAAGATAGAATCTTTATTTACATCTCATCAATGCACATTCAATACATACAGAAACATATACAATAAAATCTTTAAAATAGCGCAAAGCCATTCCATTAAGGAATTATAAGAGATGATATAAATGACTTATTTATATGTCATGAATATAACACAGATATTTATAACATCACAGTACTACACACATAAATTGATTGTGTTTTTTCCTTTTGTCGTCCATGTTTTGTCACACTTTATATGTATATACACGTTTACACTGTTTGTTTTCTGTACATGTATGCTCTCTTTATCTGGAGGAAATAAAGATTATTATTGTCGATAAGGTTTGGCCTGTCAGTTTATGAATATTCCGTCTTTTTCCGTAAGCTATTTTTATCTTCCGGAAACATCAAAACAGTGTATAGTAAATAAGCCATTCAACGATGACTCGAATTTAATTATAATATCTGATAAAAACAACCACAGTCGGTATTAACTCAGTGGTTATGTATCTGCGCTACCAACGTAAGGGTTATGGGTTCGATACCCGATAGAGTTTATTTTTGTAATATTTCTTAATGTTTCTATTTTTTTTTTAAATTATGGTAGACACATACAAACCATGATATTCATGCACTTGTATAAAATCATGGAGAAATTACAGTTATTTCTCCATGATAAAATAAAGTACAGTGAACTTGCCTAAGGAAGCTTGAATAGAAAAGTGCGTATACAGTGGAGAAAATGCTATTCTCTCCCGTTTAAACGGAAACGAAAAGCAAACGCATAGCAATAAATCATAGAGCAGGACAAATTTTCGACAATTTTTGCTATTCATGTTGAGATCTGAATGGCAAAAAGTTTGGAGTCTGATCAGACGCCGGGTTACCCAGTGACGTTAGATCATCGACTGAAGTATTTACCTGAAGGTTTCATTGATCTATAAATAAAGTATACGGAAACTTCCGATGGTACCAACGATAGTTGACGGAAAGTGAGTGACTGACAGGTCAAACCTTATGGATAATAGTATGTATAATGTGTATACATTAACAGTTTTAAGAAACAAATTATCCATCATTTTAATAGTTTTACCTTCTCTACCCACCAATGGTTCATATTTAACCCTTTGCTCCATAGACACGCATCTTAACGCATTTAATCATTTCCTCCAGTGCAGAAACTAGTTCCACTTTAAACAGTCATGAATATGTTCAATAAGAAATAGTTTTTCTATCCTAGTAGCATATTGTAGCTAAAAGCAGGCTGAAAGTAAAGTAGAACGCACCTTGAGGCGTACTCTGCTGTACTCTCAACCTTCTTTAACACTTTCCCCCATAAAAGCGACATTTAGCGTATTTAATGTATTCCTCCGCTGAAGAAAATAGTTCCAGTTTATACCATCATGAACAATTACCATTACAAATATTTTATATAGCCTAGATTGTTTTTAGCTTATAGCAGGCTGAAAGTAAAGCAGAATGTGCCTTAAGTTTCAACCTGCTTTAAGTGGTCACCTGTCTTCAAAACTAGAAACAATCTATGAAGTAAAGATTTAAGTTGTTTATAACTATCTTTAATTCTAGAAACAGACAATGGAGTAAGGGACTAATGATCGCTGTTCATGCAGGTATATTCCCGGCTGAATGGAGAAACTCTCTGTAGCATATTTGAGTGACATGTGCAATTAATATCATAGTCAACTACTACAGTGGAGAAAACGTTATGCTTTCCCAATAAACGCGTTTACGCTAAAACTATTATTTCTAGTACAAACAGTTTGGAGCTAGATCAGACGCCGGGTAACCCGGCATCTTATCAGGCTCCAAACTGTTTGCCAACCAGATTGAAATGAATTGTCAGAATTATTCAAAAGTTGTCATCTTCTCCATTAAACTGAAATGCGTTTGCATTTCATTTGCGTTTAAACGGGAAAGAATAACGTTTTCTCTACTGTATCACAGTCAACTACTACATGTTTTTGCAATGGTGGAAAAACATTCCTACAAGATATGTACAAATGCTAGCAAATCACAGGGCTAAAGAGACTATCTACCAACTCTACGATTAATATCTTAATAATACTAATTAAGTGTTTTATTATTTAAAATTAATCCGATCAAAATTTTCTTCAAACGAATGCAATATATATTTGTTTAACTCAATGTAAAGGAACACTCTGATCAGAGACTAAATTGATGGTCATTTTGCAGTTTTTCGCAGAAAAAATCCCTAAATAGTCATATATGGACTGTTCTTATAGTAGATGAGTTATTTTATTTTCAAATAAACGCGTGTATGTTAAATTTATTAATATCCTGTGAAACCAGTTTGGAGCCAGATCAGACACCGGGTAACCCGGCATCTTATCAGGCTCCAAACTGTTTGCCAACCAGATTAAAATAAATGGACAGAATTATCCAAAAGTTGTTATCTTCGACATTAAATTGCAAGGCGTTTGCAATTCATTTGCGTTTTTAAAATAGGGAAAGAATAAAGTCTTCTCCACTGTAATTGAAAACTGGAAAAGCATAAAAGTATCCAGAGTGATTGAGTAATACAGTGGAGAAAACGTTATTCTTTCCCGCTTAAACGCAAACGAAACGCAAACGCATTGTAATAAAATAGAGATTTTGACAACTTTTTTGTCAATTCTATATGTTCATTTTAATCTGAATGGCAAACAGTTGGAGCCTGGTCAGACGCCGGTTTACCCGGCGTCTGATCAGGATCCAAACTGTTTGCATAGGAATTAATAGATTTAGCGTAAACGCGTTTATTGGGAAAGAATAACGTTTTCTCCACTGTATAAGTTATGCCATTGAAAGCTGATTATGATTTGAACACGAGCCATGTAGTAGTACATTGTACTTAAGTAAAACTTTTCGCTGACAGTTTCCCGATGTATAGTCTAATTGCGATAACTCGAGCATCATTACATCAATATAACCAAGTGGAAACGTATTGCAGCTACTAGGATATGTTCTGAAACGTGACCGAGTATATCTAATCGAATTTTAGTTGTAGAAATAGGATTTGTTTGACTTACAGTGAGAGTTCGGGTTAGATCGAGTTCCGTTTGTATTTCAACACCATGTCTTGTGCGTGGCAAATTCCTGTAAACTATTCGCTGATTCATCAAGCCTATCTATGTACATGGGAAAAGATGTCCCTGTGTAGAAATTATCGGAACAGTGCTGGCTAGTGACTAGATCTATAGTCAAACTTGTATTAAACCTGACATTCATTCATTATAGAAGATACATTAGATGTATTTTATTAAGGAATAGTTATGCTTAATGAAGGATGAACATAATACAGAAAGCTCCCAGGAGCTTTCTGTATTATTTTCATCCTTCATTCAATAAGCATTCGCTTGTCCTGAATATTTTTACTCGTTCTCACAGAATGGTTGCGTAATACATTATTGACTGTGTATATTGAGTAGTGCTCCTGTCAACATATACCGTAACCTTACTCAGCACAGTCTATTGTGATACATTGGTCCAACAGTGTTTGGGATATTACTAGATTTACTTCTAGGATAGGAGTGAAGTGTCATTCTTGGATTTAAACAGCACCGGCTTAGAGGGTAGCTTAGTTGGATGTGTCATTTACTTGCTCCCTCTCTTTCTCTCTCTCTCTCTATCTCTCACTCTCTCTCTCTCTATGTTTGTACAATGTATCTGTATTTGTCTCTTTCTCTTTCTCTCTATCTGATTCTCTCTCTCTCTTTCTCTCTCCTCGTCTCTCCTTCTCCACCTAGTTTGTCATGGTAATGTATACAGGTCAGTAGGGTTCCATTTATTAGCTAACAAGATGTAACTAGCAATGCAAAAAAATGTCCGATGCTACACTTGCCTATCCTTAACAGTAAGTGTATCTGTTAAGAGTACGCTTGTCATGTGCAGGCAGTGTAGAACCAAATCAAAGAGGTCCTATATGAGCCATCTGGCCAGGATCTGCACTGTTTTTCACTGTACAATATTATGCAAACAATCAGCCACGAACGGAATAAGCTGTATTGAAGTATGGAAATGTCCATTGAATGTCCCAGGTGTGAATGAGTTAAATACAGATTAATCTTATTCTGTCATAACGAATTGTACAATGTGATTGTACAACAATTGTTAATCTAATTCATTCTATTGATCGTAGAAAATGTAAGCCATGGTTTGATGCTGGTCCATTAAACAATATAAGTGCATAACGGCAATGCTAGTAGATGCATACAGGTACATAGACATCCATCGCCATTCGGCACACATGGTAACAAAGGTGTACATCGCACTAGTATTCCAACCAATAGAAAATATCTGTGAAAATGCTCTCTTATGAACATATCTGTGATTTTGTATATCTTATTGTTGGAAAAGTATGCATAAGAATCCGTAGTCTCTTGGAATTCAGTAATGAACGACACGATTCGCGTATATGATTGTACATGTATATGTGGATGTTTTTAAACTATGTGACCATTAAGAGACTCAGAAAATGAGTATACTACAAATGTACAACTACTACTGTCTGTTAAATTGCAAACAAACGCAAACACAATGCACTTAAATGTAGACAAATGCAATTATTTCGAAATATTTCATTATTTAATTTAATATGAGTGGCAAACAGTTTGGGGTGTAACAGTCGCAGATCTCATGAACTGTTTGCACTGCAAATAATAGTTTTAGCGTAAACGCTAAAACTATTATTTGCAGTGCAAACAGTTTGGAGCCAGATCAGACGCCGGGTAACCCGGCGTCTGATCAGGCTCCAAACTGTTTGCCACCAAGATAAACAAGAATTATCAGAATTGTCCAAAAGTTGTTCTTTTGTACGTGTTAGTGCTTTGCGTTTGCGTACGTTTGCGTTTAAACGGGAAAGAATAACAGATTCTCCACTGTATTTGCATTTTCCACTTGTGTTTAGTTTCGTAAATGCCAGGAATTATGTACACCCATCATATTTCACTCTTACATTACATATAGCTACCGTGGAATAGATGTTATTCTCTCCTTATTAGCGCGTTAATGCTGAACCTATCATTTCCATTGCACATAGTTTTAAGCCAGATCAGAATTCGGATAACCCAGAGTCTGATCAGGCTCAAAACTGTTTTCCACTCACATTAAAATGTATAATCAGATTTTCAAAAAACTTATCATTTTAACAACTTATTAAAATGCCCTGTCTTCCGTTTGCGTTATATAACGGGGTTGAATAACATCTTCTCCGTTGTATCTGTCTGAACACTTCTGCCCTACATATAACTGTCTGCCCGAACAATTAGTTCATTGCAAGGTGATTTGTGATAAATATGATGCATATTCCAGATTATTACACCTCGCTTTGAGTTACAATGTTAAATTCCCATAGACCTACAGTTAACATTTTGCATGTCTTTTACATCTATTCAAAATATACTGTCACTCTTTATGATATTCTTTTTGTGACGTCACTCTAAAAGACATTACTTTTTTACTCCGTCCGAAAACGTACTGTCAGCATTGACATTGAGTTCGCTATTGGATACATTGGAACGTTATAAAGAGTGGTAACATAATTATAAACAATGTGACGTCATAGACGGCGACGTCGTTTCCCGCGTTACGTACATGTCTGCGCTAAATTAGTATTCACAACACATTTTATAAAATACAAATGAGACGATTCTAAAGCTAGAATTGATAAGCTCGGTGTAATAAAATAAATATTAGATGTCAGTTTGCGTGACATTCAAATTGTCAACCCTCGAAAACAAGAATGTCACCCTCGGCTACGCCTCGGGGTGACATGCTGTTTCTCGGGCTGACAATTTGAATGTCACGCAAACTGCCATCTAATATTTATATAATGTCGAATATTTCTCTAGGGCTCACCTTCTATCGTACTTAAAAAGCCGGTTTAACATTTGCAATGATTTTAATCGTGCGCCTCAAATTAGTGTATGCAGTTTGAAGCTAGTTATATATTACAGCTTTTTAGTATGTCGTCCATAGACATGAGTGTCAAACAGTTATTATTAATATTATAAGGCGCCGGGTTAAACTCGTCGTCTGATCTGGATCCGAAATGTTGCAAATATGAAGATATAGCAATGGAATTGAGTAAAGTGAAATACATATAATAAAAAAAATTATAACATAAGTTTAAACAGTTTCAGGCAACTTGTTTATACGGAATCGAATAATAGGGCTTCTATGCATAAAACCTAAACCGAACGTTGTTAAATGCCCAAATCTCACGTATGATAATGATTTATGTGCAAAGAAACAAATAAACTGGGGTGTGTTTTATTTACATAATCATGATTATGATTCAACTTATAATCAGAATCACGATTTAAGTGATAAAAAAACAGCGTGATTAGACAATGATTATGATATCAAATTGCTAGCCTCTGATTAGTATCCAAACTGTTGACAAATAACCCTTGTACTCGGGATAAGGCAACGGATGAGTTAATTCAAATACAAATTTATTTCGAAAAGATAACTTTTGGGTAAATTTTGACTTTTAAATAAAAGTTATAATGTAAGATGAAACTGGTTTCAAAAAGCAGTGAGTGTGTTTATTCAAAGGGGTTAATTTATTGCTCAAAGTTAATTTGAAATAAACTAAAGTTATAAAGCATGATAAGTGTCGAAAGACTGTTTAATTCTTTTGCCAGGTGTTAATGAAATAGCTGGTTGAATCGACAAGTGCCATTATTATTACAATTTAATCGAGCGTTGGGCTCGATTATTTCTGATTAGCGTGATTACAGAACATGATTCTGATTCGATTAAAAAAACGACCGAATCACAATCATGATTGCTAATCATGATTATGATTTTGAATAAAAAAACACACCCCCGTATAATAAACTTTGCTCAAATGAAAGTGTAACTGTGAACTTAACAGTTATAGATTAGATGCTTATCTCATGACAATCTTGTTAACGTCGTTAACCCATTGCTTCCTTAGATATACCTTTACGCCTTGGCTTTTTTAACAACTAAAGCAAATAGATCTACTTTTTGAGTCGTGGAAACCGATATGCATCACAAGAAATGATTTCTATATGTTTGCAGATGGTAGCTTAAAGCAGGCGCAAAGTAATTCAGATTGCGCCTTAAGTTGTATTCCGCTTTACTGCCAACCTGTTGTTGGTGGTCAACTGTGTTCCAAACTTGAACCGACTATGGGGTAAAGGGTTTTAGTGACCATGTACACTTTATTTCATCGTAGAATTATTTCGTTAAACTGCAACGGAATTATTATAGAACTGTATTTAATCTTTTTAATTTTACAGTTTGTATTTTGGACAGGACGGTAGGCCATATTAAATGTCTCTTCGAGCAATCCCTGGACCAAAGTCTGCACTCTCTCACTATCCTTATACAAGAGGTACATGTATTTTATAATAAATGCAACTTCATTACAGTGTAAGAACATTGATTTAAAAGTGTAATATACATGTGTAATATCGTTGGAAAGGACAATTCCTCATATACATAATGCACGATTGGATCACATAACTTGATAAATCTCAATACTTATCTAAATGACCCCTTCTCATGGGCACAAGAACATAGCACTTTTCAGACATTATTTATTGACCAAAAAACTTTTTTGAAATATGAAATTTCAAAACTTTGCTTTTGAAATATATCAGTTTATGTCTAAAATTAATGTAAATAAGTTTCCATTTCAATTAATACGGACAACTGTTTTAAATCTCAATCTTTCAAAATGAACTTTCTCATTTTGCTTATGAATCTTTTTTCGAAAACTATTGTAATTTTCTAGATTCGTTTATCTATAAATTTGATTTTAAAACATGAACATCTACTTCAAATACCTCAATTATAGCCTGGTTTGATATGACACAATGAGTTTTAGGTTTTAATAAATATTCTTTAACATAGTAGTAGTGCCATTTGTTATGAAAGTTTCAGTACGACTTGAATTTTACCTATAATTTTGGTTATTTAATGAAAAAAGATAATATTAAATTGCATAGTTTGTGTATAATTTTCTGATTTAATTTGACCGAAATTTTAATAAAACTATTTCATACATGTATTATGAAACCGCTGGATGTATTGTAATTAAACTACTCAATTTTGTTCGAAAAAGTACCTCAACAATACACAAAACGGTCCAGTGCCCTTGACTTGGGGTCATTTTCGTTCGTGTTGCGACTTATCTAGTCATGAGGTTTTACCGTGAATATACCATTGTGTAAGTCAATAGTTGTATTTGATATGTCACACATGCAGTTTGCTCTTATATTATTGAAGTTAGTCTTGAAGTTGCATTAAATATGAAACACCCTCGTATATGGTGGGAACATGTCGCTTAATAATCAACATAAGGCCCAACAGTTCATTTTATGAAAACAGCTCCTTTACAGTTCACTGCCTTAAACAGACTGAAATTGTTATTTGTAAACAGTTTGAACAATCTTTAGCCAATTTGCCTATCTTAGATTTAAGAATCAAATGCAGATGTATTTTGTCTAAAGCCGGACAGTTAATAGATTATGAATAACATCGCAGTAAATATTTTTCATAATAAACTGTTTATTTAACTACATGTACTTCAATTCAACTAAATGAATTAAGATACAATGTATCTAATATTTGCCATTGTAATAAGACTGTAATTTAGCCCCACTGCCATGATGTCATCAGCTTTAAACAAATGTCGTCTGCTGTTATGTCTCAAATATAATGTTTAGGTATTTTGACTTAAAAATACATAGTTGAATGTCGTTTTCGCAATATTGTCTTTTACCGCAACTATATACAAGGCAAATGAGCTTTTTCCTTCCCATATATCTCTACTTATTATTGTAACAGCCACAAATTAGAAAAATGGCGGTTATTTATTGGAAGGACAGATGCAAGATGACCAGACAAATAGTTTAAGCCTGTTTGGCGAAATGGTCATGGGACTTGAAGAAGTCGTACAGGCATAGTCTAGGTCAATAAACTCGCTAAGATCCATTCCCAAACATACTCTATGGAGGTTCAGCTTTCATTTGCATATTTTGTCGTCTACAGCAGTTCTTTTCTTCCAACGGTTAATTTATCTGCATTTTTTTTTCAGAAAAGATTACTAGTTTATCAAACAATTGGATCCAGATGAGGCACGAAACAGTAAATAACTATTTGCACGTACATGTACAGTGGAGAATGTGTTATTCTTTCCCAATAAACGCGTTTACGCTAAAACTATTACATGTATTTGCAGTGCAAACAGTTTGGAGCCAGATCAGACGCCGGGTAACCCGGCGTCTGATCAGGCTCCAAACTGTTTGCCTCCAAGATAAACAAGAATTATCAGAATTGTCCAAAAGTTGTACTTTTTTACATTTTAGTGTTTTGCGTTTGCGTTTAAGGCCTTTCGCTACCGGAAGTCGGTCTTGCGGGCGAGCGGATATGCGTCTGGACGACACAGACTTTTTTCGTACGTGTTTATACTAGAAAATTTATATAAAGGAAATGTTGATACGAATTAGTATAATCCTTCATAGCGCAGTTAGTATAGTGGTTGACTATAGTGGTTGACTAGCAAACCAAAGGTCATAGGTTCGAGACCCATCCGATCCAAATATTTTTTTTAAGTGTCCGATTTATTGACTTGTCAATCCATAACGCAGTAATCAAGAGACATGTTATGTTTAGTCTTCGTTGATTAGTACTAGTGATGTTTACGGTCCAAGTATATGTCCACTTACCTGTACATTTTAGTTTAATGACTTACAGGTCAATTAAATCGGTATACAATGATTTGATCGAACTATAAAGCCACACCTTGAAGCTTATCAATACGCTAACCTTTTCAAGATCGATATTTCCCATTATAATTATGTTCAAACAATAAAATAAACCTTGTATGCAAGTCCATGAATAAATAATAATGCATTTTAATGACAAAGTTTTAATTCTAAGGTAGGTAACTGTATCTAAACAACAAATATCCCACATTTTAATAAGAAAATATGTTATTACAACAAATCCTGACTGTAATATTTTCTAATTTTTTCAGACTGACTAGTTCATCAACCAAGGGACATGTTATTTTTAGTCTTCGTTGATTAGAATTAGTGATGTTATATACGGTCCAATTATATGTCCACTTCCATGTACGTTTTGGTTTAATGACTTACAAGTCAGTAAAAAAGGTATGATACGTGTATAAGATTTGATCGAACTATAAAGTCACACATTGAAGCTTATCAATACGTCAACCGTTTCAAGATCGATATTGCCCATTATTATGTTTAATTAATATAATTAACCTTGTATGCATGTCCATGCATAAATAATAATGCATTTTAATGAAATAATTTTAATTTTAAGGTAGGTAACTATATCTCAACTTCAAATTTCCCACCTTTTAATAAGAAAATCTGTTATTACAACAAATCCTGACTGTAATATTTTCTCATTTTTTCTGACCAACTATTTCATCAACCATATATTTGAATAAAATGAAAACAAATATACATTGAATGAGTCAGTTTTTTGTAATTCATTTTTTTAGCATTTTGCAAAATTTAAATAGCTGATAACATCTTTCTGAACACCTTTATTCAAAATGTTTTTAGCTTTTCTTGTAATGAATGTTGTGGACTACTTATTGGGCGAGAATTATAGTCATTAGCTTTGTTCATTTTTAAGAAAAATAAAATCATCAAAATTCTAGATTTTTGTCAGAAAAAAGACCTTAAAGACAAACCACACGATAAAGTTTGCCTATATTTACACACATTGTTTCTTAGGCTATTATCATTCTTCATGACAAGTTTCATAACAATCGTATGGAAACTACGCGCATATGCGAAGTACCTTAAACGGGAAAGAATAACAGATTCTCCACTGTAGCGTGTGTACTGACGGTAAACCATTTGCCTTCAGATCGCTATTTGACTTGTATTTGCAAATACGCGGCGACTGATCTGGGTTCAAACAGTTTGTTGACTTCATTTTAAAAAGTCATTCTTTTGAATCTAAACAAATTGGAGACAATTACAAAGCAAACGTTTTCACGACAGGATAAGAGTTTTAGTTAATGATACCGTTTGAGCACTGCAAGCTCTCAAGTGAATCACTAAGTTACTGGTTAACCTTTTTATTGCCTTACCTCGTGTACAATGATGATTTGCAAGCAGTACTGATCCTGACCCGACGCGGCATCTGATTAGATTCGAACTGTTTGACGTTTGTATGATTTACTTTAATCAAATTTGCTTAATTTTAGAAATAAAGGCAGGTTAGAATTGTTAAAAGCAGATTACGTCATGGCAGTGAAGGGGTTAAAGGTGCATTTTAAAAGCTCGCGTGGTAGAGCATTCCAGTGAATTATTGACAGCACCCTGACATCGCACACGGAGAGAATGTGTCTGAGCAGATGTTATACAGTGGAGAATACGTTATTCTTTCCCGTTTAAACGCAAACGAAACGCTAACGCAAAACAGTAAAATGTAGAAAATAGCAACTTTTTGATAATTCTGACAATTGATTTAAACCTAGACGGCAAACAGTTTAGAGCCTGATCAGACGCCGGGTTACCCGGCGTCTGATCTGGCTCCAAACTGTTTGCATTGGAAATAATAGTTTAGCGTTTATTGGGAAAGAATAACGTTTTCCCCACTGTAGGAACGCTATTGACTATCAACTGAGTTCTGGAACAGCCTGCTTCTGTCACCGAGAGTAGCGTAACCTTGCACAGTGAGTTCTAGTGTATTGTGTCAGATATAGGATTAAGACAGTAACTGTTCTTCTTCAGCAGCATATCCTGGAATTATATACGACCAATTACAGGTAAGCAAATTTAGATCTAATTATATAGAAACTTTATTACTAATTTACTTTACAATTAAACTGCTCTATTTCGGCAACTTAACCCCTTCACTGCTGTGACGTCATCAAATTTAAACAATTGTCGTCTGCTTCTATTTCTAAAAAACAATGTTTAGGTATTTTTACTTAAGAAATACTGAAACGAGTGCCAAACATATCGCAGCGTCTGATCAGGATCAAAACTGTTTGCAAATAACTGCTGAACTCGGGGTAAGGCAGTGAAGGGGTTAATTTATTACCCCATAGGCACGTCTCTTTTACTTCTTTACTATATTAGATATAGAAATATTGTTCCACTTTAATCACTAATTAGAAAATTTAATATAGAAAATAATTCCACTTCTACAGTGATAAATATTAACCAGAAGTTAAAATAGTAGCTTGAATGAGCTTGAAGAAGCACACTACTTTACTTTCGGCCTGTTTGGTGCAACCTTCTGCGTTTGATACTGAAGACCAGCCATGGGGAAGTGTTAAATGAAATTGTTGATCATTGCCTTTTTTCTCAAAGCAAGAAACACAGGGACAGAGTTATATAATGCAAGCTGTCTGCTTTTGAAGTGTTAAATGAAATTGTTGATCATTGCCTTTTTTCTCAAAGCAAGAAACACAGGGACAGAGTTATATAATGCAAGCTGTCTGCTTTAAAGGTTTACTGCTTTTAAACATAAATGAGTTTAAACTAAGGTAAAAGCGATATAAGATAATGTAGAAGGATATATGACAAGTTATCGAAAGTATTGACGATTTATATAGATCTGAGTTGCAAGCAGTTTTGTATTTGCAAATAGTTTGGATCCTGATCATCAAGATTAAAATTGTGAGACATTCATATCAATATTTCTTAATGTCGCAATACATAATTTTTATTTAAGTAATGAAAATAGAGGATAATTGTTTAAAGCAGATTACGTTCTGGCAGCGGAGCGGTTAAACATACATGTGGCATCGACCGCAGATTCGATTATATCATTGCATCCTCTTTAAATGTATATTGTATAAAAGAAGCAATCACATTCAAAGATGAGTTTCAGCAGAGCTTGCCTACAACCTGAAATATCGCATTGTCTACTTGCTTGAGTATTATAAAATTCTTAGAGTGGAGAAGACGATAATTATGCTGACCCACACAAAACGCAAAAGCAGTGGAATAAAATGAAGCAGATTGCAGCATTTTGAAAGTTAGAACGATTTATTTGTATCTGAGTGGCAAACAGTTTGAAGTTTGATCATACGCCATATAGACCGGCGTCTGATCAAGCTTATACCTGTTTACAATGAACATACAGATTTTAGCATATAAAAGCGTTAATTGGTTGACATTTTTATAATTCTGTCTAAAACTGAATTGAAGATAAAGCAACATTATACGTAAAATGCTGCAGACGGCACATTTTGCATACAATACTAAAATAGCCTGCTCTTGGTTAAACCTAACTGTTAACAGCCTGTAAATTACCAGGAACTCACAGTTTATATTTTATTTGGCGCTAAATGTAAACAGCATGTTATTTTTAGTAAAAGTACATTGCACTGCATCTTATCCTAAAACCAAGCAGATGCATGAACAAGTATTTATGTTGATTAACCATTGTTCACTTTCTGTGTGTAATATACCTATCTTCTTAATTACTCCGATGAGTACTAGTCCCTTTTCCCACTGATAAATGCAGTGGAGAAAACGTTATTCGTTTCCGTTTAAACGCAAACGAAATGTAAACGCAGCGCACTAAAATGGAGAAAAAGACAATTGTTTGATCATTGTAACTATTCATTTTAATCTGAGTACATGTAACAAACCGTTTGGAGCCAACTCAGACGCCGGGTTACCCGGCGTCTGATCTGAACCAAAACTGTTTGCATTGGAAATAATAGTTTAGCGTAAATGCGTTTATAAGAAACGATTAACGATTTCTTCCACTGTAATATACAAAACTCTGCCAACTATAAATACCCATCATCTGAACCGGCGAATTAGCTATTAAAACATGATAATTATGTTTCCCCAGAAAAGAGAGCAAACTCATGGCAGACCAATACTATTGAAAAACAGTGCATACCCTTTTACCAACTGTTTGACAAAATAATTAATATGAATGTATTGTAGAACATCTACTAGTCGATAATGTTTTCACTGCTAACGACGTCTAAATGCAAATTTGCAAACTGTTTGGACCCTAATCAGACGCCGCGTAACGCAGTGTCTGATCAGGATACAAACTGTTTGACACTCATATCGACAAGTCCTAATAATTAAAGTTCGTGCAGACAACACTACCAATGCAGACAATATGTTGGAGGTAAGAAGAATAAAGCAGACGGTAAAACATGGCATGGAAAGAGCTAATTAGAACCATTAAATATTGTTTTACCACAGTATGTATCAGTTTTACTGATAAATATATTCAGTGGAGAATATGTTATTGCTTCCTTATAATCGCGTTTATATGCTAAAGCAAGAGTTTCAATTGCAAACAGTTTCGAGCCATATCACACGCCGGGTTACTCCCGTCTAATCTGGCTCTAAACTGTATGCCACTCAAATTAAAATGAATAATCAGAATGGTCAAACTATTGTATACGTATTATACAATTACAAATACAGGTACAAGGTAAGAATTCAGCTCAAAGTCATGAAACATTATTCACATGCTACCACTACAATATAAACCTTGTTGGTCGATAAACAAATTGATGTATTGATGGGATATTAACGTCCTATTTCTATTGTGGAAAATACATCATTTTTATTATGTTCATTGTGAAGTGTTTGGAGCCAGATCAGACCCCAATGTTAGTAATGTTCTTTCATGTAAACATTAGTGGGAAAGAAGTAGAGTTTCCAATAACGTTTTTGGTGCTAACGAGTATTGTTTCCATTTCAAATATATTTAAAAGCCAGATGCGCCGAAAAACACTCTGGTTAAGATAAATATGTACTAATAATCTTAATATAACAATTTCTATATGTTCTATTGTATTATGTAAGTGTTTAGTTCCATTTAAACGGGGAAGTAATATGTTTGTTCCACTGTATAGTATACATCAGCTATTCCGAAAACCATCCACTTAAGATGTTTACATCATGAATTATTGAAGCACTTAACTAGTTATTGAGTTAAGAGCTTTCATTTCTTAATCCTTATTATAGTAAATCATGGTCTACTTTAAAGCTATCGCATTCAAAACGTGTCTTTATCACCCCTATTCTCTGAATAATTAGAAAATATACTAGTTTAGATCCTTTGGTGAAGTACCGAGTTAATCTGCGTCTGAAAAAGATCAATTTGTTTTCAATGTTAGCAAGATCGCAAATACAGTGGAGAAAACGTTATTCTTTCCCAATAAACGCGTTTACGCTAAAACTATTATTTGCAGTGCAAACAGTTTGGAGCCAGATCAGACGCCGGGTAACCCGGCGTCTGATCAGGTTCCAAACTGTTTGCCACCAAGATAAACAAGAATTATCAGAATTGTCCAAAAGTTGTTCTTTTCTACGTTTTAGTGCTTTGCGTTTGCGTACGTTTGCGTTTAAACGGGAAAGAATAACAGATTCTCCACTGTACCACGTAAAGGGACAATCGAATTTCCAAGTAATCATTATTCCTCAACTGTTAAAAGGGTGTGTTAACGGTGCAGTAACAAACCAGTGTCTAAATAGATATACAATATACATGTGCATGGTACGATACGCAAATGGAAGACTCTTTGTTATCAATGTTGGCCTAGACTACAGTGGAAAAAACGTTATTTTTTACCCGTTTAAACGTAAACGAAAAGCAAACACAGTGCACAAAAATGAGAAAACGGCAATTTTTGTATATTTCCACCTATTCATTTAAATATGAGGGGCAAACAGTTTGGAGCCTGATCAGACGCCGGGTTACCCGGCGTCTGATCTGGCTTCAAACTGTTTACAAGGGAAATTATAGTTTTAGCGTAAACGCGTTTATTTGGAAAGAATGACGTTTTCTCTACTGTACCATGCGCGGTTGCAGCAAAATATCCCCAAGGAAAGGATTCTGACCGAGTTTCAGAGTAAAATTATTAATGACATTATTCTTTACAAATAAACATGTTAATTTCACCTTCATACTGTTGGGAGTCAGATCAGATCTTTCCTTTTTTTAGTTTTTTAGGACTTTACATCTCTAGATCCGTGCATGACTATCATATATCAAGGGAACTATATATCCAATTTATTATGTCTCGAAGATTCTGGACAATATGTCGGCATCTTTTTATACATTCAAGCAATTCCTAATATCTATTTAAATACATACACGAATAATTCATCATTCTGAATGCATGCTTATAAAGCTTTTGAGATGAGTCTGAGATCGTTATCAAGCGTTTGATTGGTCATGTATGAGCAGAATGCTTCTAGAATGATAAAAATATTCAGACCAATCCGGATTCGTCACAATCGCCTTACATGTATAAGCACCAGGGGCCCGTTTCATAAAACTTCGTACGACAAATGTTGTCGTAAGTCATATTATATAAGGCTTAATCATTATTTATTTCTTCATCTAATCCTGTCTGGTGACATTTCTTTGTAATCGTCTTAAAATCTATTTATTTCTCTTTCTAATATTTCAAAGTCAAAATACCTAACTTTTTAAGTTGAGCATTAGAAACAGACGGCAATATTGTTTCAAGCAGATGTCGTCATGGTTATGAAGGTGTTATGCGTATTGTGTTGTGGTAAATTGGTCGTTTAATCATACTGCAAGTTCTGTCAAATTTCTTTGAAACGACTACTGATTTAAGACCGGTGACAGATTTCTGCACTACATATGAATTATAAGTACTAATCCTGTCCCTGTTATTATGAAATAATAACTCTTCTAACACAGTCGCAGTGCCATAATATCGTAAGCTTCAGTTTATTTCTAACTTTTGGGATTTCATGCGTGTTTTTCTAGGAACACATTGATATGAGTGTCAAACAGTTTGGATCGTGATTAGATGGCGCGTTACGCATCGTCTGATTAGGATTTAAACTGTTTAAAAATGTAAGTGTGTCAGGCTTGAAAGAGACGGACGTAAGATGTCAGCTGTTTTTAAGACTTCTAATATATACGTTTCATATTTGAAGAGTTCACTTTTCTGAAAGGTTTAAATGTACTGAGTTAAAAGCATGTTTTATATACATGTAACATATGACTACTTCATTGCATTACATGTTACAGTGGAGAATCTGTTATTCTTTCCCAATAAACGCGTTTACGCTAAAACTATTATTTGCAGTGCAAACAGTTTGGAGCCAAATCAGACGCCGGGTAACCCGGCGTCTGATCAGGCTCAAAACTGTTAGCCACCAAGATAAACAAGAATTTATCAGAATTGTCCAAAAGTTGTTCTTTTCTACGTTTTAGTTTTTTGCGTTTGCGTACGTTTGCGTTTAAACGGGAAAGAATAACAGATTCTCCACTGTAACGTTGTTAGCAAACCGGAAAGCGTTGGCTTCAAATGACATCACGCTAACCTCATTGGAAATAAAGGAAGTAGATGTACGCTCTTCCAAGCGTTTAGTACGAGGAATGAGAATTCGAGGCAACTCCCACTAATTATTGGTTTTGCAATGGTATACATTTCAACAATTATGACGTAGCGTTACTCTGATGTTCTCGTCGAACATAGGCCTAGAGTGTAACTCACTTATAACGAAACTGGTTATAACGAAATAGTGGAAACAAACAAATATATTCCCCATATCTGATTATCGTGTTGTAAAATGGACCTAGATATAACGCATTTTGGATAAAAAGATAGAAATCGGACTCCCATGAGAACTCCATGTCGAGGGATATCCTTATTGAAAGGATGTCATCAGTTTCTGTTCATAAATTTAACGAATGAATCTTTACGTTCTTTTACTAAATCACTAGCCATTTAATCGAATGGGTAAAGCTGGGCGAACATTATTTGGAGGACGGTATTGTTTTTCAATAAACTCGGTTGTGCAAAAACAAATAAGTCCAAACAAACAAGTTTTATCCAGCTCAAACGTCAGGGTCCAACGTTTTAAAGCTATACCGTTCTGAAGCATTGAACTGATCAGATTTGAATGAATGCTCAATTGCGACTAATCAAATGCTTGAAAGATATAAGACTCAACTCATAACATTTATAACCGTTGGGCTTGGTCATCCGAAGCCTTATCAGCCTAAATCTCATTTTTCTCCCAAATTCGAATAAATAGTCACTATTGCCTAGAACGTGTTATTCTTAACATGTTATTGCATCACGTCAGTGAACATAGGGTTTCGTTTTAATGGGAAAGAATAACGTCTTCTTTCCCGTACAGCCATTTAGTGTTACCCACCTGACATTCATTTAACTATCTGTTACCACCCTCACACATAGCTAGCTGCAGTTGTGATAGATATGATGAACTTTCCAGAACGTCGAACATTGCTTTAGGATTCCTTTCTATTGTTCAGGTAAATTGTTCTGCATGAGCATTGGATATATTACCACTGTTTACATAGTTTTAAGTACTGCTTTGCAAAATGCTTACTGTCATATTTCCTGGAATTTCTAACAAATGTTACTGTAGCATATATAGTGGAGAATGCGCGATTCTATCCCGTTGAAACGCAAAAGAAAGCCAAACGCATTGTTATAAAGCGTATAGAATGAAAATTTGCTGACAATTCTTATTACTATTATTATTATTATTATTAGTAGTAGTAGTAGTAGTAGTATAAATTTTATTATGTTACAGTTTGTATAGTGCTCTTTTCACGCAGGAGTTGTGCATTCAAAGGCGTTTCACATGAAAGTATATGAATGTACAAAGTAAGAAAAAACAAATGTAACTACATTTGCAATAAAGGAAAAAAACAACAACATCATACTTTATTGATTTACATAGAATTACTTCTGAATAAGGTAAATTCTTTCAATATAATTACCAAGATTACAAGAATTGTTATCAATAGTTTAGACATCAATTTAAAAAGGAGTCAAATATTCAAAGTGTTATTTTAAACAGATGGCAAACATTTTGGAGCCGGTTTGGAGTGGCAAACAGTTTGGAGCCTGTCAGACGACGGGTTACCCGGCATCCGATATTGCTACATACTGTTTGCAATTTAATAAACGTTTGAGCGTACTCGCGTTTATATGGAAAGAATAGCGTCCTGTTCTTAACTGTATGTCAATTTTATTGCCGCTGCCAAAATGTTATTCTAGACATACTTTTGTTTAGCCAATAACTGCACTGCAATGTGAAATGTCACAAAACATAGAACAATCATATCAAACGCCATTGTTATCTTTGTTGCATGTTAACATCAGAAAACTATAGAAATATCAAATACGATTTATTTGAAATTATCTCATGTAACTACATGTACGTGTAAAAAGTTGACTAGGTGTCGGATTAGGATACAAACTGTTAGGCACTCTCATTTATATTTCATTAGCCACAACATATAACAGTCTAATTATGTTTAAATGTTGTGTTTAGCCATAAGTGCAAATATTAATCCTGTATTCTTTTTTGAAGATTACATTCTGTACCTTATCCATGAGAAGTTTGACCGACGGAATTGGTAATTACAATTTAAACCATGCTGTTTATGCAAGGTACGCATGTACAGTTGCCTTTTGAAATACCATCAGTCCACCTGTATGCGTCCTTTGCAAACAGTGTATCTTTGAAAGGTACGCTTTTCATATGCAAGCAGTGGAGTCCCAGATCAGAGTCTGCACTTTTTGTCATATTGCAATATATTAAAAAAAACTATATTGTCCGAAATTGACTTGACTCAATTGGAAACAGGAATCGTCTATTTGAAGTTCTTAGGCATAAAGGGTTACATCAGTCGATCATCCAACGGCTATTCTTCTTCGTTCTTCATTTTCAAAAACAAATGCGTGAATCATCTAATCCAATATCAAAAGTTCCCTCTGGACATTCAACTTGATCCTGCCCTCTTATCATCTGATTTGACATTTTGTTTGCAACATTTGTGAGTTTGCATTATCATGATTTTTAAACAGAAAACAATACAAAACGATTAGAAAACAGTTTAGATCCAGATCAAATTCCGAGTAACGTTGCCTCTGATCTGGATCAAAACTGTTTGCAAATACATGTACAAATCACCCTTGCTATCGGCATGATACTTTTCAATATTTTAAGTGCCAACAGCTACCAGACCGGCATTCAAATGGTTTGGATTCTGATCAGACTTAATCTAAACCAGCGGCTGATTAAGATCCTATCGGTTCATCACTTGTAATATGTCTAATTAACGTGTAGAGGTTTTCTCTCCGTCACAATGCCTTTGTTTCAGAAATGAAAAATGCCCTGGAGTTTAATTTGAAGGCCGATGGCAGTGTGGCTACAGTGGAGAATCTGTTATTCTTTCCCAATAAACGCGTTTACGCTAAAACTATTATTTGCAGTGCAAACAGTTTGGAGCCAGATCAGAAGCCGGGTAACCCGGCGTCTGATCAGGCTCCAAACTGTTTGCCATCAAGATAAACAAGAATTATCAGAATTGTCCAAAAGTTGTTCTTTTCTACGTTTTAGTACTTTGCGTTTGCGTACGTTTGCGTTTAAACGGGAAAGAATAACAGAGTCTCCACTGTATGACAGTCTTAAGCTGATTATACATTGATTATACCTTGATCGCAGACAGTGAAGTACCCCCGTGTATCATTAACTCGTTCACTGCCAAATTATTTTCTAATTTATAATGTCGTTGGAAATCATGTTTTATCAAGTTTGCTTGTTATTTGACTGCAGAACTTGGGATGCATGGAGTCTGATTAGGAGTCTCGCTGTTAGCTATTGTTAATAATTTTCCATCGGCAGCTGCGAAAATAACTCCTTCACTGCCATGACATCAGCAATTATATACATTTGCAGTCTGCTTTTTTATTTCTCAAATTTAAATTTTAGGTATTTTGACATATAGATAAATATTGAAATGAGTTACAACTGTACTCGGAGTAAGGCATTAAGAACAATTCTAAAAGCTAATGAATAGACTAATCTTAATTGAAAAATTGTATTATCCATTTGAAATTTCAAGAAGTAAAAGGGTTAGGGCTACTGTTGAACCTAGCTTTTAAAAAAGTTCATAGGGGTTTTATACGAAATTGTATAGTTATTATACTCTCTCCTTCTTATAAGAAACAGATGCCTGTTCATAATAAATACAGTTAAACCTCTCTATTACAACCACTGAATTATGTTAATTATTAGGGTGTTTACGATTGGTGACCGCTTAAAGATAGGTGAAAGTGAAACAGAGAGCTCCTTTAGGAGCTTTCTGTTTCACTGTCACCTTGCTTTACGCTGTCACCTGTCTATTATACACTAAATTAGCCTTCGTTTTAGTGGTCGTAATTTACGAGGTTTTACTGTATATACATGTATCTTCATGTCTATGCAAAACAACAACCTGAATGAAAAGTGTGAATCTTGAGTGCCATCCACTACAGTTATTTTGAAGTTCATAATGAATAATGAAGCACTCACATTTCTTGGTATGTTAAATGGTTTTAGGCAGAGGAACGTCTATTATGCTCAACAATGTTCTCGTTTCTATTTCTATTTCTGATACAGTGTTGCAAGAATATGTTTACACCTTTATCCGATGGCATATTCATAGCTTTAAAAATATGTAACACATTAAATTAAGTTGAAAGTAAAGCAGAATGCATTCTGTTTTACTTTTAACTTGCTTTAAGCTACCATCTACTAAGCAATAGAATGCATATCTTGTGGTGCATGGCTGTATACATTGGAACTATTTTCTTCAGTAAAGGAACACATTAGAGGCTAAAAGGTGCATTTTTGTTGAAATGGATTCAAGACGAGCAATGCGTCCATATCGATATATTTCTTATAGGAATAAAACGTCTGACGATCAAAAACACTCAATAACGTAAAATGTCACATAACATGCAACAATTATATCAAACGCCATTGTTATCTTTGTTGCATGTTAACATCAGAAAACTATAGAAATATCATATAAGATTTATTTGAAATGACCTCGTATTACTATGTGTAAAATGATCACTGGGTGTTGGATTAGGATACAGACTATTAGGCACTCGCATTTATATTTCATTAGCGACAACAAATATTAGCCTAATTATGTAAACCTTTAAAGGCAACGAAAGATTTAACATGAATTACGTTTTGGTATGTTTTATTAACCGTAGTATTGCCTTTCTCTTACTAGGAAAACGTTTTAAATCTAAACAGGAGTTGAGTTTATTTACACGGGAATTGTATTTAGAAAAGTGCAATGGCGTTGTTTACCAGAAATATAAAACAATTATATACATAATAAAAAGGCAAACATGCATACAGTTGAGAAGACATTATTCTTTCCAAATAAACGTGTTTAAGCTTAAACAATTATTTTCATTGCTAATTTGAAACCATATCAGACGCTTGTGATCGGACTAAAAAATGTTTGTCACTCAATTTTTAATAAACTGTTGGAATCTTGAACAACCTGTCATTGTGTCTTGTTAATTGCTATCCGTTTGCCATTCGTTTAAACAGGAAAGAATAACGTAGTCTTCACTATATTAGAATGCATAGTCCGTATTGAATGATTTCGCGGTAATAGTGTTTTAAAACTGTAGTAAATCTGATACTAAACACGACATTTATACGTACAGAGATCATGATATAGCCTGTAAATGATCCGTTTAATAATTAATCTGAAGGGCGTGAGATATATACTTGTAAAGATTTGTCTAAGGGTCAATAAATAGTTCACGATAACATCATTCTATTTCAAAGCACATACTAGATGCGATAGCATTCATAATGAATCACTTACGATCAGAAATAGAGGAAGATTTACTTATATAGTAATCTACATGGGTCAGGGTTTCAGATAAGAGGGAGTTAACAAAACAAATCAAACATTTTCTCATTTATTTTAGCACCAAATCCTATGGTGTTCTACTAATTAGAATCGTCTCTTCAAGACGATTCTAATGAGTAGTGACACCATAGGGTTTAAAGCAGAAATGAATTTTTTAGTTTTGAAATACTCCCCTTATCTGGAGCAATGATGGGTCATGGAGTGGTTAACCATCTATAAATTATTCTGACTTGATTTCCATGACTCAGAGCGAAAGTTATTTACCTGCGTAATTTTCGGAAGTTTCACACTTCCTTCGTCGGCGCTGACTATTCAACTAGTGCTGGTCAGGTGACATGGCTTGGTCACCTGACTAGAGGAGAGGCGCGTAGACGGGGGTAGCTCCAGGCCCTCGTCCCTGTTCAGTGATGGTTTCCGCTGTCTAATTTCAATGGCTTCCTTTACTTTTTCTTTTCATTAAGGTGTTCTCACTGGTCAGGATTTTGGTACTGTCTGATTTAAATTTGTGCCCGGTGTTATTGCAATGTTCGAAAATAGCTGAAGAGTTTCTGGTCACATGTTCTTTCATTCTTGTTTCTAAAGTTCTGCCAGTTTCCCCTATATAGTCTTCCTTGCAATTGTCACATTTGATATGGTTGATAACACCACATTTTTTTAGTTTGTCTGTCTTGTCTTTGACCTTAGTAACCTGGCTTTTGATGGAGTTAAAAGGCTTATGGTACATGTTAATGCCGTGGTTCTTGAATATTCGAGAGAGAACTTCGGACGTACCACGCACATAGGGCATACCAACACTGGCTTTTCTGCCACTGTCTCTGTTCTCATTGTTGTGTTCCGGTCGTTTCTTCTTTGGTAAATTGAACATCCATTCGGGATAGCCGTTGGCTCGGAGGGCATTCTTGACATGTTCTTTCTCTTTCTTTTGGTCCGTTTCAGTGGTCACTAGAGAGTTTGCTCTGTGCAATAACGTCCGGACCACTGATCGCTTGTGCTCTAGGTGATGATTTGAGTTGAAGTTGAGGTATTGATCTGTGTGTGTGGGTTTTCTATACACCGTCACTTTGGTTGATCCATCATCCTCAATGTGAATGCACGTGTCAATAAATGGTATTTTCATGTCTTCTTCCTGTTCGGACGTGAACTTGATGTGTGGGTCGATGGAGTTTAGATGTTCAGAGAACTCCTCTATGTGGTATTCATGAAGTTTAGTCATGGTGTCGTTCACATATCGTACCCATAAGGATGGAGGATTCTTTGCCTGTTCAAGTGCCTGTTGTTCAAAGAACTCCATGTACAGGTTGGCTATAATGGGTGACACTGGTGACCCCATGGCGGCTCCTTGTTTTTGTTGATAGTATTTCCCCTGCTATACGAAGTATGTACTGTTCAGACAAAGTTCCAAAAGTTCATTGATTTGCTCAACTGTAAGTTCACTTCTCTCCTTCAAAGTTCCATCTTGTGTCATCTTCTGTCTGATAACTGTTAAGGCCTTATCCACTGGTGTGCTGGTGAACAGCGCTGAAACATCATAGGACACCAGTTTCTGACCTGGTGAAACCTCTAGGCCGCTGATCTCTTGCACAAAATGCATGCTGTTAATGATGTGCTGCTCTGTTTTACCTGCTAAAGGGCCTATTACTGAGGCTAGGTACTTAGCCGTGTCATACATCACACTCCCGCAACTAGAAACTATGGGTCTTAAGGGGGCATCTTTTTTGTGAATTTTGGGGAGGCCGTAGAGTTTGGGAACATTTTTCAACCTTTTTAGTTGTATATCCGTCAACATGGACGGGAAGTCCTTCGACAAATCAGGAGAGGAGAGAAGCTACATGAATTTTATTTTCAGTATGATTCCAAAGAGATGGATGTCACGGGATAGGGTTGGGTGGAGAAATAAATAAAAAATGAGCAATTTAGAATCTGACTTACGACATTATTTGTCGTACGAGGTTTCATAAGACAGGCCCAAGATGCTACATAAACTGTTCTTATATAAGCTCTCTAACTTACTACTGTCCTGCACTAGACTATCACATGTCTGTAAGATACAATGTATAGTACACCATCCCTACAACGGCCCTCCCAACAACTACTCTTGCCTAACAACGACCCTTGCCGCAGTTCCCTAAACAGGACAATTATTATTGACAACATATTCACGGTTGCTAACAATTGTCGTCTGCTGGTTTTCTCAACGTTACATATTGGAACGTTTGACAGAACAAACTTAATGACGGGTTCCAAACAGCTTGTATGTCCAGATCAGACGCCGCGCAACGCGGCATCTGATCTAGATTCAAGCGGTTTGCAATTCCCCTCCCTATAAGGGTTTCCTCCGAACAACGCACACAATTGCTGTCTCCTGTTGGGTATTGTAGTAGAGAGGGAGCGCTGAATTTATACTTGTTATGCCCTTGTACGACTTAGTCGGAACCATATTGTCTTGCGATGTATGTCTGTCTATTTAACTTTCCTTGTAACTAAATATGATAAATACTTTAAATTTGACGTGTGTAGTTACCTTAATATAATCCTGAGCTCAGTGCAACTTGGGTCATGTTATTTTAAATTTACGTTTGCCATAACTTTGGAACTAGAGGCGATAAAGATATTTGTTATTTGGCATATGCGCATAGCTCAGTAAGCTCATGAATGAGCTCACTAGAAATTGGGTCGTGTCCGTCAAAGGTCAATGTGTTTAAAGCATGTTCTTAGGCTTAAAAGGTTCTTAGGCTCAGTACAAGTTGGATCATGTCAAGTAAACGTCATAGTCGTTTTAGAGATCATGGTCACATCAGGGAACATAGCGTTTCACAACACATCTTGTTCATCATGTGTTGCGTAATACAGGACGACTTTAACTGTGATAGATTGAGCGTTGCCATCAGATATTGGATATTATATTAAGCTTATCACTGGTGAATAACAACCGGACTATTACTACATGTCCGTTCACTTCTGGGATAACGTTTTCCTTTGTGTCTAAGAGATTTAACATTTAGCTACCGGGCTCGATGCATGTAAAGGCCGGGTTTTTTTCAACTGGCAGGGCGGAGCTAACCTTTGGCAAAGATAAACTAATTGATTTTAGCGTAGATAGGTATAGTTCTGTATTATATCGCTATTGTCCGATACTTTCAACATGAAGAAACACAATTTATGCATGCACCAATATCCACGTGCAATTGGTATATAGGGTGATCCCTCTCTACATCAACACCCAATGGAAGACAAAGATTGCGTGTGTTGTTCGTAGGGAATTGTTATAGGAAGAGAAATTAATACTTGGTTAACATTTGCTAACAGCTTGAATCCAGATCAGACACCGCGTAACGCGGCGTCTGATCTAGATTCAAGCTGTTTGTCATTCTTCATGTCAGATTCTATGGTACAATGTCCTCAGGTGAGCGAAATGTGACCCTCTGGGTCGCTTGTTTTGATTGAAATACATTTTTTTAAACACAATTTCTTATCCTAAACTAATTCTTACCCGTTTATATAAGATGTTGAGCTCTGGTGGGATTCAAGCCCGGGACCCAGCATGGGTGGGGGGGGGGGGGACAGAAAAAGCAAAATAAGTCACCCCCTTAGCCCACTCGACCACCGGCCTATTCATATCTCAGAGATCGATTTAACATACTTTAGTGTCTAGTGATGGATTACATAATTCAGCCCGGGTTTATGTCTTAGCCCATGATCAATTTCTGTTGCCTCTTTCGACGCAACAGATAAAGCAATGGAAATTTTTTAAAACAATGAAGTTATGACGGCTTTTCCTAAGGATGTTTTAAGACTCATCATCTGACTGGACAAGACAACATTTTGATATAGCTATGACCCAGGTGCCATAATTTGATCTTGGTAGAGGACCACAATGCGAAGCTACATGTCAGATATTAATGATCTGGGCCTTACGGTTTGAGAGAAGAAGATTTTTTAAGGTTTTCCTATAAAAACTGATAAGCCCCTGGGTGGGGCCAATTTTGACCCAGGTGTCATAATTTGAACACACTTGACACACAAGGCAAAGCTATATGTCAAATATTACAGAGCAGAAGATTCTCAAAGGTTTTCCTATATATGTCTATGTAAAACTGATAAGCCCCGGGGCGGGGCCAAATTTGATCCAGGGGTCATAATTTGAACAATCTTGGTTTACCATAGGGCAAAGCTACATGTCAAATATAAATGATCTTGGCCTTACGGTTTCAGAGAAGAAGAAATTTAAAGATTTTTCTATGAAAAACTAATAGGCCCGAGGGCGTGGCAATTTTTGGCCCGGGGTCATAATTTGAACAGTCTTGGTAGAGGACCACAAGGCAAAGCTATATGTCAAATATTAAAGATCTAGGCCATACAGTTTAAGAGAAGACAATTTTTAAAGGTTTTCCCATATAAGTCTATGTAAAACTGATAAGCCCCGGGGCGTGGCCAATTTTGACCCAGGGGTTATAATTTGAACAACTTTGGTAGAGGTCTATAAGGCAAAGCTACATTTTAAATATAAGTGATCTAGGCCTTACAGTTTCAGAGAAGAAGAATTTTAAAGGTTTTCCTATGAAAAACTGATAAGTCCGAGGGCAGGGCCATTTTTGGCCCGGGTGTCATTATTTGAACAATCTTTGTAGAGGACCACAAGGCAAAGCTATAGGTCAAATATTAAAGATCTGGGCCTTACAGTTTCAGAGAAGAAGATTTTTAAAGGTTTTCCTAAGACAAGAGGGCCATGGCCCTTAATTCGCTCACCTGAGGTCATTGTGCCTTAGCTTAATAGGCAAGACAACATTTTAATATAGCTGTAAATGGAATTATCTTCCAGACAAAAAAAACATGACAAATTGGAATAACTTAAAAAAATATTGTTGGCAGAGTTATGGCCCTTATCCATGACACTTCTTCTTATCAAGCTACATGTATTTCCATATGATTATTTATTGCGCACTCTGCTTTACTTTCAACCTGCTTTAAGTTATCATCTACTAAGATATAGATACTATTTCTTATATCTTACATGTTTATGACTATATAATTATTTTCTTTAGAGGAGGAATAAATTAAAGGCATAAAAAGGCATATGTATGGGGTAATGGGTTAACATCAGTAGAACTGGAGTTATCTCAAAGACAAGAAAATATGACACTGGGAAATATCTCAAAATTGACATTGACCTTTGTAGGACATGACCCAAGTTATAAAGTTTCTAACTTTAACAAAGTTATGGCTAAGATTAAAGTTGTGGACTGACAGACAAACAAATGGACAAACAGACAAAAAAGCAGACAGACAAAAACAATATGCCCCCAACAGCAGGGCATAAATATATAGCAGACACCACCATATGCAACCTCATCAGCTGACCAGCTGACCTGAGTTCAGTTATGTAACTCTGCCAGTAGGAAATTTGGCTAGGGTCCAACTCTTATAATGCTGAATTGCTGTCTGCTATACATATTTTGAATGTGAATTATGACCTAGATATTTAACCGACCAGAACCATTTGAACAAACTAGGTAAAGGACATTTAGAAGTGTCACCATGCCAAATATCAAAGCTCTGGCCATATCAGTTTCAGTGGAGAAGACGTTTGAAATTTTCACTATATAACTCTATGTAAAACTGTGACCCCCGGGGCCATAGCAACCAGAGTTCTATTTTGATTGGTTGATCAACACAAGATTGACTGTATATGCAGCCTTTAATTAACCCATTAAGCCATAATGACTCATTTTGACTCATTGAGTAACAGCCTCATACTGACTCATTTTGACACTTTAATCAACTAGCATACATGTATTGAGATAAGCACTGATAATTGTTAAGCGCTTATGATTTAATGAGTTAAGTCAGGTGGCATTTAACCCTTCAATGCTTCAACAAAAGTACATTTGGTTATTTGCAATCAGTTCAGATCTGATCAGACACTGTATATCACAGTGTTTGATCAACATCTGAACTGTTTGACAATCCATAAAAGTATCATGCTTCTCTTTCTGCTCCCTTTCCAATCTGTCTCCCAAAAGTATTAAATCCCATTTGTTGCTGGTTAATACACATTTATAGTTTCTGTCATATATTATTTAAATGTATTCTCACACTTTATCTCACATTTCAGTTTTTCCATTTCTAAGTTAGTTTTCTCTTTTTCTAAAATTATTCTTTCACTTTCCTTCTGCTGCTATACGGTGTGGGACCAGTTACTGCGTATAGCACCGGGTGGTGGTGTGCTACTTAAGGAATATTAATCAAAATATTTAACAGGAGGGGCTGCCTTGAAACCCTCTATTGTCTTTGCTCTCACTTTCCAGTTTTGTAAGCTACATGTAGTAGGTTTCCATTTCCTGCTCCTGTGCCTTTCTCAATTGCCGGCCACTGGCCACTGCCATCTGAATAAAGACAGAAAGAGATACAGTAAAGCTCTTCTAATATGACCACTTAAATGAAGGCTAATTGATTGCATGAAACAGGTGGCAGCTTAATGAAAAGTACCTCAGAATAAACCACACATCACTAATAAATGTGGCAATTTGCAGATCAACATCAGTTCAGAAGTAATAACCCTTTACTCAATAGATATTCATTTCAACGCAATTAATTTACTCCTCCAATTAAGAAAATAGTTCCATTTTCAACGGTCATGAATATGCACCATAAAAGAACTCTCTTGTTTTGCTTTCATCTTGCTTTAAGCAGCCACCTGTCTTATACACCAAATATTTAATTATGCAATTTGTAGGGTTTCAAGTTATGAATAGCTCTGTTTTCAGCTAAAGTATCTAAACAAAAGCTGACAGCCATGAATAACATGGAATATATGCAGTGAAAAATATATATTCTGCATATTTATAACAGGTTTTAAGGTAAAAATATGCAAACATAATGTGGGCCCTGGGTTGGGAATGTACAGGGGAGGTTCTTTTATATCACCAGTGTATAGCACCATACACATGGGGACTCGGGTTAAGGTCTGATAGTAAATTTAGTGGTACAGCAGGGAATCAAACCTGTGAGCAACCCCTTGACAATAGTGAATCCTGATAGAATTCACATCTTTCAAAAGTATTGATCATTCAATTAAATGGCTTTATACTGAAATATGTAAAAATCAAAATCTAAATTCTAATCAAATGTTATCAAGGCCAACTCACCATCTCATCTGTATCCACTCCACATGAGAGTCCTTTTAAGCATTTAGCCTGTCACCCAAGGAATGTCACTGATGCCTCTTCTGTAGGAGAGGGTTACATATGTATACTGGAGCCGGACCTCCACCAGTCTTCAGCCTCATTTTGTTCTGGCTGTCAATCTTCTTCATAGCTGCATAGAGATTATAAGACATGCTAAAAACTAACTGTTCATAATTAATATGGAGGAGGAATTGGATATTAATATAGTATATGATTTTTATTGATACACACATGTAATACCCCATTCCTCCTCCTTGTGTAAATCACTCATATACAACAAATCTTACGCATTAATATCATCACTTATAAATTCATTCGTGATATCATTGAATTTACAGTACCATATAAATTAGCTCATATTTAGCTTTCTGCTTTACATCCCTGCTTAATTTAAGATGTCAATTGTCTACCTAGTTTCATCAATGAACCCCTGTGATGGCATGCTTAATTTGTGACAGGTGCCATCTCAACAGGGTGATGACAGCACCTGAAGTCTAAACTATAACAGTCCAGCATATTTAATGTCTTTCATGTAGTTCATGTAGGATAGAGACCGGATGTTTCCGCAGAAACATAAGCATCTCTGCTTCTTTGGTCCATTTGTATTTATTTTCCTTTCGTTGGATGATCCATGTAGTTGGCTGATATTTTAATAGTGATTTCTTCAGTTGACTTCACAATGTTTAATTATTCACAATGTTTCATTAATGGATTAAAACAGGGATATTATCTCATAAAATATCCCTGATTAAAAACAGAGCATAGTGTTCACACTATGCACACATTGATAAAGATTATTTACACTGGTTTATATTGTTCATAAAAACACAAAGTCAGTAAAAACATATTGGAACCATCTATGGGTTATAGCATTCGGCATTAAATTTGTTTGGTTTGTTGGTGACCCCCCAGTGCCCATTCAACTTTGATTTGAATGAATTTAGTGTGGATGCTAGCACTACACTGTTGGGTACTGTCTATGGGTACTGCTTTATATAAACACTCAAGACATAAGAGGCTACATATAAGCAAATCGTCAGTACATATTTCACCTTTACTAAATGGTTGATCTAGATCTACACTAGCTTAAGTTTGATAAATCTATGGTAGGATTGTAGATCTAGATCTACTTATAAAAATTCATGTTGAAAATCTAATCCATTCAATATTAACAAGAATCTATATATTAACAGGTACATAAGAAATGGGACAGAATATACATAAGTTGAATCTAAAAGTCTATAGATCTATAAATCATATTAAATGTGTCACTCAGTTATCAGTATAGGCCTTATGGTTCGTTAATTTCAAAACCCCTTCGCGAGGCCCCTCGCATTTGCAACGTAGCGATACAGTAGATTTACTGTAGGCTATACATGTAATGTCTTTCCGGTTGAGGATGCTAAGAAAATAAAGCGTTAGAAACCACTGTAATTACTTTTGAATAATCACTAACGCTTGAAAAGCTTGGCTTTTGTTGAATTTCTAACTGTAAAAATAACAAACGCTGTTATAACTTACGATCTCACTTTCTTTGCAATCTCAACACAAGTTTCGGCCATGCTCTGACCGCTTGTTTCCCCACTTGCGTGGCCTTTCCAATCTCCGAATCGTAATTCCTCATTCGCAAGTACTTCTTGGATGTGGAGCAACTCTTCGATGGCAATCCATGGCTTTTTTTCCTGGCCTTTGATAGCAGCTCTTCGCTAGTTTCTTTGTACATGTGTGTCGGCTGGTGGATACGCCTCCATTTTTGTAAACAACGCGTTACTATTTTTAGATATATTGGCCGCTCACATCTACGAATTTAATAAAATAAGTATGCTCCCCTGAGTTCGTGCTCAGCGGAGGTTTATAAGCGGCGTTTGAGTTTGAATCTCAGGGGAGCACAACTCAAGCAGTTGAGTACGATTTCAAGCTGAGCATGAGATCGTACTCAGGAAATGTTTATAAGCACGGGGCCAGGGCTGCCACAAGTTGATCATGAAAAAGACCTAAGATTTCAAAATTATCTAAGTTTCATGTGCGATTACTTAAAGCAAGTTGAAAGCAAAGCAGAATGCGCCTTAAGGCATATTCTGCTTTACTTTCAGCCCGCTTTAAGCTACCGTCTGTTAGGATAAAAATCCAGAAATAAAAGGAAACGGTGATTCTTTTAAACAGGCGACGTCATGACAATGAATGAGTTCATGTAAAACTAGAAACAGTGGTTTATTCGTTCAAGTTAATTCTCATTCGCACATGGTTGGTCTACCAAAAAACAAAAGGCAAAATAGCATAGCAGGAAAGAATTCCAGGATGTACAGTTAAACCTCTCTATCACGACTACTAATAAGAAGGCTAATTGGTTGTGTTAAGACAAAGGACAGATTAAAGCAAGATGACAGTAAAACAGAAAGCTCCTAAAGGAGCTTTCTGTTTTACTGTCTCCTTGCTTGAAGCAGTCACCTGTCTTAAACACCTGATGATCAACACAATTTAGTGGTCGTTCTAGAGATGTTTTTCTGTACATCAATTAGTTGTTACTATGTGTTTCTGTCAGTACTGATGACATGGTGTTGCTTAGTTTTATCGTAAAAACAAACAAGACGAGGATACTGGATTTACCTCGTGTGGCAGAAACTTATCTGCCTTGAATGCTGGTACATTTTTACTTTGCCTTTTTACATGTAGTTCACACGGTTTGGTTTTGTAGTTAACCTATTATCCTATAGCTTGTTTCTATTTTTACAGACAAGTGACCTCTTAAGACAGGTTGAAAATAAAGCATTGCTAGGATAAAGAAATATTTCTTAGGGTGTGCTTTCTCGACTGTATATATTGGGAATATTTTCTTCAGTGGGTCAATAAATCAAAGGCTTAAAATGCCTATTTATAGACAATGTATTAAACATAATGATTGATTCAACTATTTTTTTTGTATTGAGTGTCTGTATATGATGGAGTACAGTGTTAAATATACAGACCGACCTACTGAATAACAACATATCTTAGCCCAAAATCATGTGAAATGCTTAAGACTCGTTGAAAACCCATGAGTACAATAATTTGTTTTGCAAACAGGTAGGGCTGATCAGAATCCAAACTGTTTGACACTCATTACAATAATATTATATTCAATTTACATAAAATTAAAAAACAGAGCAGGCGACAAAAGTTTTACCCATTCACTGCTTTACCCCGGTGCAAGAGTAATTTGCTAACAGTTTGAATCCTGATCAGACGCCGCGTAACGCTCATTTCAATATTTCTGATGTCAAAATACCTAAAAGTTAAATTTCAGAAACAAAAGCAGACGACAATTGATTTTAATTGATGACGTCATGGCAGTGAATGAGTTAAAACTGGTGACATCATGACAGTGAAATGGTGTCAGAAGTCATGGAAATGGACGCGAGTTTTTCTTCACGCTCGCTGTTGAATTTGTGATAAAAATAGAAATCTGAATCCAAACTGTTTGAAACGCGATTTTATTAGCAAAGTGACAGTAAAACAGAAATCTCCTAAAGGAGCTTTCTGTTTTACTGTCACCTTGCTTTTAGCAATCACCTGTCGTAAACCCCTAATAATTAACTCATTTTTGTGGTCGTAATAGAGAGGTTTTACTGTAGATTGCAGAGCAGGGTCTACACTACTGTACGTCCAGGTGACCAAGAGTCACATATTCACTTAGAAATTGTACGAACCTCTTAGAATAGTTACAGGCGTCAAACTTAACATTAAACAATACACATCTTGCAGCAGGTTTTTTGCCGTTGTTTCGTTCAATGTAAAACTTGTTCAGTGCCACTTAAACGTTTTGCATGTCGTTGTTACTGTTGCACACTTGACCCACATACATATTTCTGTCTAAACCATTAGTTTCATTGCAAGACTTTCAGGTAATTATGATTAACATTCCAGAATACCATACATGTCGTCCTATTTCTTTCTTGGTTTCCTGTAGTGTTTGAGTAGTTAAGTTGAATAAATAATTGCACGATTGCACCATATGTGTGGATCGCATGCTATGTCATCATCAAAACATCTTTATTTACGATCAAACACCATAATTCTGACTTACAACTCATTTTCTGAAAACGATTTTTATATACATGTAGTATATACAAAACAATCCAGAAAATGAGTTGTCAGTCAGAACATGATGTTTGATCGTAGAAAAAAGACGTTTTTTGTTGACGTAGCATACGACTGACACCTGTGGGTTTCACACTAAATTGACTAAACCCTAAATACAGCGGAAAAGACGTCTTTATTTCCCAATAAACGCATGTACGCTGAAAATATTGTTTTCAGTGTAAACAGTTTGAAGCTAGATCAGGCCCCAATCTGATTGTGACGCAGTTTATAATAATTAGTTAGAATTGTCAAATAGTTGCCATCTTCTACATTATATTGCATTGCGTTTCTGTTTTGGTTTCGTTGAAACGGGACAGAATAGCGTTTTCTCAACTGTAAATAGTGTCGTCTACAACAATTTTTGTTTGCTACTGTTCTAGAGCTAGAAAATTCTAAATTACAGTTCAAAATCAGATCAGAGTGTTAAACAGTTTTGATCCTGGTGATATGCCGCATTTCTCGGCGTCTCTTCTGGATTCGAAATGTTTGCAAAGATAGTTACTGTTTTGTCGATAGCGTGTAAAAACGTTTAAACAAGAAGTAAATTGTCCTTAGCTCTGAAAGATAGCGTTTGTTGGTGAACGAGTGATAACACTATCACTTAATATGCAGACATGGGGTAATTGAAATTTATAATTTAATTAATTAATAATTAATTAACAAAAGTGAAGTAATTGGAGATAATTGTTAATTGAGAAATATTTTAATTACTTAGATTGTAATTTAATCAATACTTTTGAAAATGTGGGTAATTGTTAATTGAATTTCAATTACTTTTCAATTAACCCTGCACAATATGTACATGATTTGGAACAGTAACATTCAACTCATATTGAAAAAAAATAAGCCTATTTATACATTTTCTAAGCATGTTCATGTTAGTTTTAAAGACTGACCTTATCTTAGTTAAAACATTTAATTCTATAATATTTACAAACTAACATGATTGAAAACACATATAATAATGACAAAATATTAGATTAAAAGCTTATTTGGATCCTCTCCATGTTGTCAATAACCTGTCAATAACCTACAAGTATAAATGCTACAAATGTGGTAATGCTTAAACAGTTTTAATTCTCGGGTCAATAAAACATGATTTGTTAAAAAAATGTGTTAAAATACATGCATGTTGCTGATGTAGCTTCATCATGGATGGACATAAATCCCTATTAGCTGCAACAATACATGCACCATGAGGCAATACCCAATATTTTTAGCTAGCTCTTATTCTCAATTTGCAAAATCGAATTGCTTAACCCTTATTGTAGTTGCTCATTGATCAAATAGATTTTGGAAATATACTATGCATTCATTTCACTTGAAAAGTCAGTTTGAATCCAAATCAAGTCACACAAAAGCCCCAACAGTTTAAACTTCATTTTATATATTTGTGAAAGTATTAGACAGAAATGTAAGTGTTTTCTTAAAGACTACAGGCGACAACTTTGCTGTCAAAATTCACTAAAGGTACATTGGGTTAAAGGTCAAGCATTCCCTGTTTAAGAAAGGTGATATTTGTTTTCTATACACAAATTTATTTTTCACACATTGGGCACTGGGCAATCCAAGTGATTCATTAAGCGTTAATGTTGTCATCTGCTGATAATGTCAGGGACCCAGATAAGGGGAGTATTTTGAATACTAAAATCGTTATGCCTGTTCAAAACCCTATAGTGCATAGGAATTTGCATTGGAATTGTTTCGTTGAGATGATTCTGATGCATAGTCTAACCATCAGATCTGCTTACCGTTGGGTTTGGTTTAAACATAAATAGAAAATGTTGGAAATATTTAGTTTAAATCCCCATATGTGTGGCTCTGTCATGATGTGTCATCTGCTTTGAAAACTAAACACTTAAATTTTGACAATTTCATAACAAACCTTAGCTCGGCATAAACAGCTTTGATCCTGATCAGCTTCAAAATAACTCGAAGTCTGATCTGTTTCAACACTGGTTTCATAATTCTATATAGTTGTGATTAGCAGTGACATTTTCCAATGCATTATAGGGTTAATTGTGCTAAATAATGAATAGAGCAGACTCTTATCAGAGGGCACCTTCAAAATCCTCTGATCTGGGTCTATATTGTTTGCAATGAACTAATAAACTTGGATCATGTAGTGTGACGGTGAAAAGTAAATGTTAATTTAATTAATTAACCAGGTAAAGTAATTTAATTTAATCATTACTTTTGGAAAAACAGAGTCATTTAATTGGTAATTTAATTGCATTTTATCCAACTAATTGGTAATTTAATTAATTACTTTGCTAAGTAATTGACCCTATGTCTGTTAATATGCTTATCAACTGTATAAACAAATACATTTTCGGACTGTTGCAAAGATGAAGATGTCATTAGTGTATGTATAAATTTTTGACACTCATTGTATTACAATTAGACTGAAGTTAACCCATTTGTGCCCACGACCCCATATATGGGACAGGGGCAAACAGTGTAGACTCTGATCAGAGTATACACTGTTTGCTGATAGGAGTTTCAATATAAAACAAAATGAAATTTTTGACCAGCCATTCCTTTGATAAAAATGGACTCATTCAATATATAAATATGGAAGAATCCACTGGGCATAAATTGGGTAATACGAATTGTGCTCCCAGGGTTCGTTCAACTCGCTAAAGTCGAATTTATTCGTATTTCAAAGTTAAACATGTCTTAGTCACGTTTTAACTTTTAAATACGGATACGCCCGACTTAAAAAATCGGAATAATGAACTTCTACCGTAGCTATACAGATACGTTCGACCTATGTTAGTTATCGAAGTTTAAGACCGTTCGTCAGAATATTAACCGAAAAAAACGGTTATATCTAAATATGTAGCCTCTGAGTTAGTCGTCGAACGATGTTTATGATTTAGGCGTGAAAATTTATAATTTGTAATTCTAAAGAGGATCAGAATTTGAAATACATCATTGTTAAACGCATACATGTAATGCCACAAGCTATTCCGAAAAATGATTAACGTGCTTCAACTAAATGTCTGATAACACAACAGGTATTCTTGATTATTATTAATAATTCTAAATAAACAACAGGCGAGTTATGCGTTAAATAATGTTTATGCTATTGTTTTATTTTATTTTGATCTCCAAAGCTCACAAATAGTAAGTTTATATGTAAGCAATTGTACCTATGCGCTAATAGCTTACACAATGTGCATAACTTCTCTGTTACTGTGCTGCAAATAGACGTGTAAGATAAATCAGTGACATTAGACTATTTATGCAAAGTTTGTTACATAGAACAGAATAGAACAGACATTTTATTCACAACTTGTACAGTGTACCTCGTGGTATACATATATGAAAACATTATAAATCAAATCACAATGACGTGTTTTATAAGAAGCATACACAATTCTGTATCATATGGTGTCTTGTACAATATTACACATACAGTGGAGAATCTGTTATTCTTTCCCGTTTAAACGCAAACGTACGCAAACGCAAAGCACTAAAACGTAGAAAAGAACAACTTGTGGACAATTCTGATAATTCTTGTTTATCTTGGTGGCAAACAGTTTGGAGCCTGATCAGACGCCTGGTTACCCGGTGTCTGATCTGGCTCCAAACTGTTTGCACTGCAAATAATAGTTTTAGCGTAAACGCGTTTATTGGGAAAGAATAACAGATTCTCCACTGTAGGACCATTCCACTGAGCGCGCACTGCAAGTACAGTAAAACCTCTCCCTTATACGACCAGTAAAGTGTGATAAATATATGAGTTTTACGAACAGGTGATTGCTTAAAGCAAGATGACAGTAAAACAGAAAGCTCCTTTAGGAACTTTCAGTTTTAAGGTCATATTACTTTAAGCTTTCACCTGTATTTTATACAATCAGTAAGACGCCTTTTTTATGGTCGCACAGAGGAGAAAACGTTATTCTTTCCCCGTCTAAACCCAAACGAAACGCAAAACGAATCGCTTTTAAAGGGAGTAAATTAACAATTGTTTGACAATTCTAAATGTTCATTTCAATCTGAGTGGCAAACACTTTGAAACCTGATCAGACACCGGGTAACGCGGCGTTTGATCTGGTTCCAGTCTGTTTGCATAGTAATTTTAGTGTACACGTTTTAGCGTAAACGCTTTTATTGGGAAAAATAACGTTTTCTCCTCTATAATAGAAAGGTTTTACATGCACTGATTTCCAGTTGTAGCTATATATCATAATGGAACACTCGTACTTACCTCGGAGTGATATTTTTTGTATCAAAAAGTATAAATCTTAATAAAACGCTGCAATGCGGCGTTACTGCTATGTATATTCAGTTAGCAAAATGCAGTACGGTTAAGCCCTTTAACTCATAAACTAGTATTGAAAATAAGTGACCACTTAAAGCTGCTCCTTAGCTCATTATCCCCATTTTCAATGGACAATTCCAGTTTGTAATAAAGACTGGTCCAATTTGGACTATTAAGTGTTGATTTTTGTAATAAATTGCAAAATGACAAACAGTGAAGTTCCTGATCAGAGGGCTCCTGATCAGGAATTCCCTGTCTGCATAAGACAAGTGTACTCTTCACAGGTACACATTTGGTAAAGGACGCATACATGCGTCACTAGGGCACAATGAGTTAAGGCATATTCTACATTATTTGCAGCCTGCTTTAAGCTACTATCTGCTAGGATGTAGAAAAAACAGTTTATAATGCATACCTGTGTCTATGTATGTATAAAGTGAAAATTTCATCAGTGGAGGAATCTATTAAAGACATAAAAGCGTATTTATGGGGTAGTGGGTAAATGTCCCTTTAAGGTTCTGTATCACTATTGTTCAGCAGTGAGCGGCTAACAAAGTGGTGAAAACGTTATTCTTTCCCGTTTAAAAGAAAACGTAAACGCATTGCCCTTATATAGAATATGACAACTTTCTGATTTGTATGGTAAACAGATCAGGGTAACCCGTTGTCTGATATGGCTCCAAACTGTTTTCATGATCACAAGGCTTTTGCATAAACGCGGATTTTGGGGGGAAATAGCGTCTTCTTCACTGTATCTCATACTTCTAATTGTCCCGAGTGCTCCTCACTAAATGACCTGCTATACGAGAGTCATTTTACTGCATCATTTAAAGCAGACAGGCTAATGGCATCAATGCATAATGCATTATAGGTGATCATTTTGTGTCGAATTATTCCTGCAAATTGAGTTCTTTAAAAGGTTATCCATTTCATCGCCAAAGGCAATGAAAGTCGACTCTGCAAACAGTTCGGATCCTGTTCAGACGCCGCGTAACGCGGCGTCTGATCAGGATCCAAACTGTTTGACACTCGTGTCAGTAGTTCTGCCTTCAAACTGCTTTAAAGTCTAATTTCAAATATATATCTAGGCATTGTATCTAAAACAGACGACGAAATGGCGGTAAATGGGTATAAATGACGATAAGATACGACGAGGGAAAGGGTAATTAACTCCTGAGCGGTTCTCCGTAAATGAAGTGTAGTAGGAAAATCTGCCCTGCGTTTATCACTGGTATACATCGTACACCGGATATTGACCCAAAGTGATTCGGAATCCATGGTGAATTGATGTAAACAATGTCAGACCAGGTAAGAAATACGTCTATTACACAATTATTGAAACACATAAGTATCAAACATTTAATCGTACCGAATCAGAACTAATTTCTGTCTATCGCAAACATGCCTCTTCTTTTACAAACGTCAATTGGTCCGTGAGTTATGAGCATTTAGTCTCGCCGATCACCACCAACGTGTACCGAGTTTGCACAAGTTGGCTGAATATGTGCATTATATACAGTTAAAATGTAATTGTTTTTCACTGGATTGATGGCAAATAATTACATGTATTAAGAATATCTCACAGTGTCGGCTAAACTGATCTACATATTGCAAATTTCGTCAATTTATGGCAGCATTACTGTACTGCGTCTTGCAATACGTTTGTTCTGTTTCTTGCAGAGGCTAGTGATATTTACTGTATTGCTTCTTGTTAATACTAAATGACCGTTATTCGTCTGTTTTAGGTCTACCATGGATTACAAGTGTACTTACTGTGCGGATTCATTCCAAACATTTAGAGGGATGATTGAACACACCACAGAAATTCACCCCAGTGCAGAAATAAAATTTCGTGTTGTTGATAAGAACAAAATAAAAACAACACATTTTAAAATTATCCCTGATTTATGTCGTGAACAAGGATGGGTTATTACTGTTAACCATATTTCAAGAATATCAATTTTACTTCAATCAGCCTTAGCGATACTTGAAAAGTGCGCTCTGAAATATACATGCTTCCAACACAACGCAATTACCTCGCGCAATCAAGAAGGATTTCGGTTAATACCTAAAACCATGTCTTGCTTGAATACAAATAAAACAGAAATTCTAAAATTTGTTAGAGCAGATTTACTATGAATGTCTCGCTGAAAGATTGATCTTTCAGAAAATGTTCACTTTTATAAAATCAGACCATTCAATGAAAAGTTATCGCTCAATTATCAATACTTTTCAAATGCCCCTCGTAACACCATTTCTTTGGTGTGAAACATTAAAATTCAACAGCCTAGTGTTCGTATGGGGTCAAAACTATCCTACTTTGGGGCTAAACGTCCAAAACAACTGTTTTGACTGAGTTTGTAACAATTTGAAGAAATACTGTTGAACATCTATCTTAACTATAGCAATAACCGACGAACAAGGCCCGTATTCTGAAACATTCTAAGTATATTTTGGTTTAGATTTTCTAACTCTAACACTTTCCGATCAGAAAACTGATTTTCTAACTTTTCTTCTTAGAAAATACTAAAGTCTAGGCAGTAAAAATCTAAGAGTAAAAAACGACCGTTGTAAATGGTTGTATCGACTCTTCTCGCATACTGACACGAGATTTATCGTTTGTAGAAATGACTTGTTATTTGCGGTGTCGTTGGTGGGTTTATTTTCCTCATTTGTAAATCATCATTTACCAAATGTATGTGATCGTTCTAGGAATGCTTCTGCTCTTTCTTGATATTGGAAGAGTTTTAGAAAAAAAGTCATGCAGGTTGCTGTTTTACCCTCATCATGCTGAATTGCCGTCTGCTGCAAATACAGTATCTGCGGAAAAACACATCAATTTTATGCTTTCAAAACTTAAGAAAAGTAAAAAATGACTTGCTAAAAAGGTTTAATCCAGATCATACACCGCGTAACATGGCGACCTATCTGGATCTAAATTGTTTGCAAACACCAAATATTAACCAAGTCGCATAATACTAGTGTTTGCGCAGGCTGATAAGGACGCCTTCTAATTGAAGAATTTTACCTGTTCTTTTTAGCATGCTGTTACTTATATTAAAAAAAGAAACGAATATATGAAAAAAGTCGTTCAGAAATCGCACGCTGTGTGTTTTGAACCTGCTACCCACGACGTGCTAGTCCGACTCGTTCACTACTGAGCCACGGAGACTTCGTTGAACTATGGCTATTCAGTTTGATATAAATGTGTTAAGAAGAAACAAAAAGCACCAAGTAGAAACAAGCCTCAAGAAGAAATATAAAGCCTCGAGAAGGGAAAATAAGCCACAAGAAGAAAAAAAGCGACAAGACAAACAAAAAAACACAAGGAGGGAAATAAGCGACAAGAATAAATAAAAAGCCACAATAAAAACAAAAAGCCACAAGAAGAATAAAAAGCTACAAGAAAAACAAAAAGCCACAAGAAGGGAAATAAGCCACAAGAATAAATAAAAAGCCACAAGAAGAATAAAAAGCCACAAGAAAGTAAGAAGCCACAAGCAGAATAAAAAACGACAAGAAAAACAAAAAGCCACAAGAAGGTAAATGAGCCACAAGCAAAATAAAAAGCCACAAGAAAAACAAAAAGCCACAAGAAGGAAAATAAGCCACAAGAATGAATAAAAAGCCACAAGAAGAAAAAAATGCCAAAAGAAGGGAAATTAAACCAAAAGAAGAATAAAAAGCGACAAGAAAAACAATAAGCCACGAGAAAGGAAATGAGCCACAAGAACAACAAAAAGCCACAAGAAATACAAAAAGCCACAAGAAGAAAAATTAGCCACAAGAAGAATAAAATGCGACAAGAAAAACAAAAAGCCACAAAAAGGGAAAAAAGCCACACGAATAAATAAAAAGCCACAAGAAAAAGCCACAAGACAGGAAATTAGCCACAAGAAGAATAAAAGGCGACAAGAAAAACAAAAAGCCACAAGAAAGGAACTAAGCCACAAGAATAAATAAAAAGGGACAAGAAAAACAAAAAGCCACAAGAAGGGAAATGAGCCACAAGAAGAAAGAAAGCGACAAGAAAAACAAAAAGCCATAAGAAGGGAAATGAACCACAAAAAAGCGACAAGAAAAACAAAAAGCCACAAAAAGGGAAATGAGCAACAAGAAAAATAAAAAAGCAAATCAAAATACTAAAAGCTACAATTAGGGCAATTAGCCAAAAGAAGAATAAAAAGCGACAAGAAAAACAAAAAGCCACAAGAAGGGAAATGAGTCATAAGAAGAATAATCGGGCAGACAAAACTCTCATAATTCACGAACCAGTTGTAAAAGAAGAGGCTTGTTTGCGACAGGCAGAAATTAGTTCTGATTCGGTAAGATTAAATGTTTGATACTTTAGTGTTGCAATAATTGTATAGTAGACGTATTTATTAACTGGTCTGACATTGTTTTCATCAATTTACCGTTGATTCCGAACCCCTTTCGGCCAATATCCGGTGTACCATGTATACCAGTGTTTATTAACGAAGGCGCTTCATGGCGCTTTGCCACGACCTGCTTACCTCAAGGCGGACAAAAAGGAGTTTCTATTGAGAACGACAAAAGCATGCATTGTTGAAGGCACGTGAACCTGTGAGTGCCCTGAGGTAAGCGGGTCTAGACAATGCGTCACGAGGCGCTTTCGTTAATGACCGCAGGGCTGTATTTGGCGGCTCACCAGAAACAATACTCGCTGCAATGAACCTTTGATGACGATAGTTTTGATAGATTAATTATTATCTTAATTTACTGGCAGTCACTTTAGATCGCACGGTTGACTGCTGGAGCTGACTATAATGTAGGGTTATATGGTACTGTGTGACGTAACGGAAATATAGAAGAAAATGTTTAATATACAACATATTGCTATGCGCCAAATATGTTTTCCTACATAGGGGAGGGCCGTAACTAATGTTGGTAGAACTTGTGGCCCGATCCGATTTCATGAATTTGAAATGAAATATGGTTAAACTAAACTATGTTTTCCTACATTAGGCAGCAACATTTGATTAATCTCCTTTTCGCGTAGATTAGGTCTGTCCTGCAGTCAGCTGTGCGTGTCTCATGCTTTCAAAGATAAGATCAGATTTTTTTTTCATCTTTCGACTAACAAGTCCGTGAGGTTTGTACAATTCAAGATGACTGACAACATAATTATACGACATTCTAGCTAGTTATTCAAAATGATATAACACACGTCATTTCCTGTAGATCTATATCTAGCCATACACAACCATTTGACTAACTGAAACACTTTCGCGCATTTTGAAACGATTCAGACAGTTTTTAACGACTGTCTAATCGTTGTCTTCTCCATTTGTCAGAAAGCAGATCTAAATTAAACTGTAAAATATATACTTAATATATATTATGAAATTAGAAAACAATATAACTCGATAGTTCAGCGCAACGCTTTTGTATCTGCTGGTAACGTTTCTCGCAGATACAATAGCTTTGAACCGTGAACACGATATATTTGTTAATTGACTAGATCTACATCTAATTAATAAATATATTTTCATTAAATATCCAAGAATTATCATATTTCTTATAAGTTTTCATAAGCTGAATGGTCAATTTGATATGCAATCACATAGCATAGTATGCACTGAAATATTTTCGTTTCATATTGAACTTCAATTTCTAGTACAAGATCTTTAAAAATTCACCAAACAATACAAATATCGGTAATATTGACATTCGTCTCGCTAACTGGCGTGCTACGAGAGGGATTAAAGCAGAAAAACTAGTGGCATCATTGCATAGTACATGTACATAAGGTGATCATTTTGTGCCGAGTAATTCCTAGAGCTGAGGTACTTTAAAGGTTAATACATAGGTTTAAACATATTTATTTCCAGAAGTACATATGATTACAATTATATATGATAACGTAAAACTAACAATACTTAGAAAAATGATTGGAACGAAATAATTAACTGATTGAGTTTCTCTCCTTAAATCGTCTGATACATTCATTGCCATAGGCAAACTAAAGGGGTTAAAACAAACGATAAAGTATGACAGTGAAAAATGACTCTTGTATGAAGTACAGCAAAACCTCCCTACAACGACCCTCCCTACAACGACCCTCCCAACAACAATTCCCTCCTAAGAACAATGTTTGCTGCTGTTCCACAAACAAGACATATGACTAGAAATTTCACTACTGCAATATTGTCTGCTTATAATTGTCGTCTGCTGGGTTTTTTTTTCAAAGTTAAATATGAGTGGACATTTTGACAGAAGAGATATAATGACGAGTGACAAACAGCTTGAATCCAGATCAGACGCCGCGTTACGTAGCGTCTGAACTGGATTCAAGCTGTTTGCAAATGTAAGCCAAGTCAGTCCTAATTGTATCTCCCTCTAACAGCTCCCTCCAAACAATACACACTCTTTGTCTCTCATTGTTTTTGTAGAGAGAGATCACTGTAGTGTTGAATTTGGGGAAGCTGTAGTTGGCGGGTGACCAGAAACGACACTATCTGCAATGAACCACGATGGTAAAGGTTTTGAAAGATTTATTATTATCTCATACACAAGGAAAGCGACATTCTTTCACGTTTCAACGCAAACGAACCGCAAATATATTGCAGTTAAATGTAGCAATTGACAGCTTTGTGAGAATAATAACTATTCATTTACATTGTAAATCTGAGTCGCAAACATTTTCCTAGCTTTATCAGTCATTATGTTACCCGGCGTCTGATCCGGCTCCAAACTGTTTGCATCGGACTTAATGTTTTCATCATAAACGCGTTTATTTGGAAAGAATAATGTCTTATCCACTTTAGATCTGTATATTGCAACTCAATTTGCTGGCAGTCACATTAGATTACATGGTTGAATAAATGAAGTTGATTATAACGCCGCACTGCTACCCATTTTACATCATATATTAAATAGATAGGAGACTTGGGTATACATGTACATGATTGATAAGTAGATGTCTGTATTTGATAACGTTAGTTTGACGGCAAACCTTTGTCGAAAATATCATTGCATTTGCACGTAACGATAACTAACCAAGTCACTGTCTTAATCCGTGTTCAATGGTTATCTTTAAACAGTATGAATAGCCATCCACTTTTAATTTTGACATTCATTTCAGTATTTCTTATGTCAAAATACCTAAAAGTTACATTTGAGAAAAAAGCGGACGACAACTATTTAAAATTAACGTCGTCAAGGCAGTGAAGGGGGGAAACAGCGTGATTTTATACAATGATAAACACCATTTATTGAATTAATTATGAATTGCAAATAATGAACAACCAGATCAGAAGCAATGCGGTGTTGAGCCGAATTATTCACACTACGAATTCTTCACACCTGTGAGGAATTCGTAGGAATTTCATACGAATATGTCACACATTTGTGAATAATTCGTACTTACTCTCAGCCCCCCCCCCCCCCCCCCCCCCCCCCCTGACAGTAGATACGAATTCTTCACATGTCGATTTTTTAAAAAACGAATGTAAAAAAATTGTGGATACGAAAACGTCACACTTTCCAAAAAGCTTTTAGCCACCAGATGGATAGGGGGACATATTAGGTTTGCTTTACTTGATACATGTCTTATATTTCACATAATGACAAAACATATGTACTAGACTGCCTGTTTAAATTGGGTCATAAGGTAAAAGGTCAAGGTCACATGGGGTACAAATGTCACATTTTCGGCACACGATATAATTAATTATAGACACATAAAACTGAAAAATAGCATGGTAGTAATAGCACTTTGGTGACCATATAATTTACTCGATTCCGTCGTATCGGATATTATTCGGTCCGTCTGTACGATGCATTCTAAGAACTTTATAAATGTATGGACCGGTTTCTGTGTCACCAGCTGAAGGCAATGATGACACGTCGGGGTCGGTCAACTTACCGTAGACTGTCTGTCCGATCGTCCGACTGTCATGGTTTTGTTTTTTACTGAAGTTTTAAAGGTGAACTTTCATTTAAAGAGTTTAATGAGTAGACGTGTATTGCAAACACAGTTCATAATTATTGTATAAACACCGTGAGAGGTATTCCCCTTTCTACTATTTTCCGAGAGATTCTGCCATTCCGAAGCTTTTGAAATTAAAATTTCATTAACGACTATCGCGGCAGTTTGTTCGAATTTTCAAACCATTCAGATTTTTTTCAAATTCTGCATGTTGCTAGTATATACCCTGTTGTGCAGAAATATGAAATAAAATAGGGAGTCCCCGAACTGGTTCTTTTCTTAATAGCTTGTTTTTTGGTATACCCCTAATTATCCAGAGACACGTGCTGTTGATAATAAAATCTCAGAACACCCCTCTTCAGCTTTGTAATTTTCCTTAGATATTGGGTTATTCATATGTTTTCATAAAAAAGAAAAGAATATGAGGAAGTAGCATAAAAACATGGAAACAACATTTTATTCGTCAATAAAGGGAACACATCAAATAGTTATTTTTCAAAATATTTCTCCTACAGTTCTTACATTCAGATTTTGCCAATATGTTTCACAAATATTAATAAAGCATTAATTTACTGAAATCACTAATTACAGTTATGGTTAACCGAACTATTTTTTCTACAAAATACAAAGTCTGCATGTAGAGTAACGCATGTCTATCCAATTACATATAGGGCTATCTATAAATGATATATGTTAACCACTTTTAAATGCTAAAATGTGTCAAAATCCACTGTTTAATCGTCAGCAATATATCACTTTACAAGCATTATTAGTATAATTATATAACTTATCGTGGACGCCAAATTATATGACCACACCATTAAGCTTTTTGAGGTAGGAAAAAATACAAATTTCAAATATAAACTATATTGAATTGGTTAAAGGGAGACAACACATCAGAAGTTTTGCAAAAGTTGCTTCCCTTTGACTGTAAAAAAATTGATACTGGCGCGATATTCCTTAATCGAAAGAGATTGATGTATAAAAGTGTTTTGCATGAGGATCATAACACCTGCATCAGTGCGGTGAGAGTAATTCCTTCTTTCAGGAAGATGAATTAGGCTAAGCTCATTTGCTTACAAGCAGCGCATGAGATCAAAACCACCAACATGTTTTTCTTTAAGTTCATAACAGAGGTGATTATCTCTGTCCAATAAACTAAAGCCCTTAAATAGCGTTAACATAGGGAGGTCTTTGGGGTTACACAAATGATACAGTTTTGACCATCTACATGCACTTGTACATGATTGGTTTCTAGTATTCTAGCTTGAACAATAAGGCCATGAGTAGGTGGGATAAGTTTAGATATGAGAGCTTAGTGAAAACTTGCCCAATTTTAATGTCGCCATTACAGTAACCATGGGCTGCAAGAAGAGCGACTCCGACCATCATGGCCCTCTTGTTTGAGGCTGATTGCAGATCTGAACATTTACACATGTATACACAACAGATGAATGTGTTACGCGATACTATGTCATTCAATAAGTAGCAACAGCGCTAACTTTGGTATCTGTTGCAGATGTTGTATAGGAAATATTTAAGTATTTTTGAAAATTCGAACAAACTGCCGCGATAGTCCTTAAATACCGGACGGGCAACGGTTTTTAAGACGGGCGACCATCATCGCCCGATATTGGTTATCGTGGGTTCAATATATGAATGAGGTTTACAAAGACGCACTGATTTCACTTCTTTGTTATGTTGCTCACTTTCTTACATGGAACCATACTACCGATTGCCTTATCGTGTAGTCCAGATCATGGGCATTCAGTAAAAACGTGCAATACTGTGGGAGACCGAAAGGAAACCGGTGTTATCCGGTTGCCAGTCGGGTGCCGGTGTAAAGACGAAATGTGCCCCCCCCCCCCATTCTAAAGACACATGAGGACAATTTTTGACGTAGAAAACTGTCCTTGGCATAATACATGTAAAATGACCCGGGAGGTTAATTTTCTGAGTCGAAAAATATCCCGAGGTCACAATTCTGAGTGGTAGGGTCACTTTTCGTCATTACAACGGCCGTATATGATAGACAAACGCCGGATAGAGACGGCCTTGTCCGACTTCTGACACGCTTGTATACGTTTGTATATTTGGTCAAAAGCTTTCTCGGGTCCGATCGACGTGTAAGGTGCCCGGAATCGACCGATTTTAAGGCGATGTCGTTTCTATGACCGTCGTTGAAACTAGCTTTTAACTCCACTTTAAAATCAAACCGAGGCCCAGAATTCTGAGTTCATACTATGTTAACAGTATTTCAGTCATATCTATACATAAAGCTAATTGCATATGGGAGAAGAAACAGGATGCACGTCATAAACTGTATCAGGTAAAAAATTGCATCTGGGTAAAAGCACCGAATTTCCGATAGCCAGCTTGAAGGCTCCTCCAAATGAAAAAGCCCAAATGTTCAGATTGGGATTCGAATCAACAGCAGTAAGGAGCCAATTGAGTGTAAGTTATAGTCACTATGAGCACTGGACCACGGCCACGGGTCCCATCTCTCCCCATCCCGTTAAGAATACCAACAATCTACCAGCATTCGGCAAGCAACCTGTCGGTTGTCTGCCTATTATGCCTCAAAGGAAGCCGGGAACTGAGCATAAACTCAACGGGACTTAAGTTTGATCATTGGATAAAAAAGGCTGTACTTATCCACAGATAATTCTTCGGATTTAGGTCGGCTGTTAAAGAGCATTTTTGATCAAATCGTAAACACTGCATGTAAAAGTGGATAACACAGTTTTAGCGCACCCGCTTCTTAACAATGCATCCCGAGTTTGATCCCGGGTCATGACAGTACGTGAAAGGGTCGCCTGTTTTCCCTAGTACTCTAGTGTCATCCCACAAAACGACGCAATACACCATCTTTTGCGCTATGGAAAGTGATTTGCCTAAGCTGTTAGAACTTGTTTCATAAAGAAATGTTAAACGAAAGGTGGTGTGTGAAGAATCCGTAGGTACCAACAGGTCGTTCAAAAAGGGGGTACGAAAATCTCACACTGCCATTATGTGACATATTCGTACGAAATCTTCACACATTGGTCACACGAGTGGAAGAATTCGTACCCTTTCATACGAATTCTTCACACCTCTAATTACGGTGTGAAGAATTCGTAGTGTTAATAATTCGGCTCAACAATGCGGCCTTTAACCTTATACTACATGTACACTATTTGTTCACTCACATTTTGTCAATAGGATATCTGCTTCTCTGCAACATCTTATCTAAGTACAGTGCTCCCTCTCTACAACGACACCTAATGGGAGACACATATTGTGTGCGTTGTTCGGAGGGAGTCGTTATAGGGAAGAAAAATTAAGACTTGACTTACATTTGCAAACAACTTGAATGAAGATCAGACGCCGCGTAACGCGGCGTCTGATCTAGTTTCAAGCTGTTTGACATTCGTCATTATATATATTCTATCAAAATGTCCACTTACATGTAACTTTGAGAAAAAACAACAGACGACAAGTTTAACTAGACGGTATTGCATCCATGAAAAGGTTGGATAAAATTGTCTTGTTTGGGGAACAGCGGCAAGGGTCGTTATAAAGAGGGAGTCGTAAATGGGAGGGCCGTTGTAGAGAGGGAGTGTTGTATTTTTTCTTTTTCAAAATGCCCCGTGTATGTCATTCGATTGAGCTCGAGGAGATGTTGTTCTTTCAGCTCCTTACAGTGGAGACGACGTTATTCTTTCCCAATAACCGCGTTTAGGCCAAAAATCTATATTTCCCTTATAAATAGTTTCGAGCCAGACAAGACTGCGTCTGACCAGACTCCAGACTGTTTGCCACTCAGATTAAAGTAGATAGTAATAAATTTAAAAATAAAATGCATTTTTTACATTTGAGTGATTTGCGCTTGTGTTTCGTTTGCATTTAAATGGGAAAAACAACATCTTCTCCAGTGTAAGACTCGCTGGTAATTTAAATATCATTGCCGGGCTTATAAAATACGGCATTAGGCATCAACCTGTTATTAACACCGACACCACTACCATTTACTGTTCATAACAAAGTAATTGACATCATTTAGCTGTCGTAATAGAGAGGTTAAAGTAGTAGTTTACAATCTAGAACATCTATTTGAGAAGAAATAGAAACTGCAACGTTGCCTAAGTAGTATCGTGTTTTATAGACGATAGTCTATAATGAAGATTTTATATAAACACCATGTACAGTTTAGGGTTATTGCAAGAAGTAAAAGAAGTGATCCAAATTAATATTTTATAGGCTCGTGTATTGGTATGTGATATATTTAAACAGTTAACGCTATGGATGAAAATGTGACAACTCATGCAGACAAAGCAGCGTCTTATCTAGATTTAGCGTTTGACTCACCACAGGTGATACTTTCAAATGGAAACTGTACATTGTAGACGAAGAAACTACCTTTTGTGCTTCATGTATGGATAGACATGTCCTGACAATAGCAGACCTGTTTTGTGAAATCCGTACTATGGCCACGATTTCGAAAAAGCGCAGAGCTTCACGATTTATTTTCTTTTTCTACGCTAGATTACGCTTTCTTACGCTCTATGCATGTCTTGTTACCTCCTGTAGCGGTTTGTTACGAACCCAACGAGATTTTTATGAAGACCTGCCACGATTTCACCTCGTATTTAGTGTGTAAGATAGGTGACTGCTTAAATCAAGGTGACTGTTAAACAGAAAGCTCTTTTAGGAGCTTTCTGTTTCACTGTCACCTTGTTGTAAGCTGCCACTTGTCTTATATTTTATACATCTTGTAGTTGTCGTAATAGGGAGTTTTACTGTGGTGTGCCATCTATTGCGAGTCTCAAAACGTTGCATTGAACAGTTCTGCCTTTGATTCAATGTACGGATTGCGTTTCAAACATAGACACCTTAATGTAATATGTGATCGTGCTTGAAACCGTTTGCCTTTGGTTACATTCACTGTGACTCTTGTGTTAGGAGAGAGACTACACGTTGAAGTGTCGAGGAGATCCCATAAGACATGTGTCAGCATAACACTGCCACTGTCAGTATCACGTGACAGTATATTTGTTTTCTACTAAATGGTCGTTTGATACTATATTTAAAATGAGGCCGTTCATGCAATTATTCATTTATGTATTCCTCTCACTTCGAATGGCATTTAATCACAACAAAATGAGAGCAAAGCAGATTGCTTAAGCCTAGATGATCGGTTGTATCATTGCTTCTGGTTTCTGCGATTTTGCTTAACCACTTTACTGCCATTACGTCATCGGCTTTACAAAATCACCATATGCTTTAATTTCTCCAATTCAACTTCAGGTATTTTGACTTAAGAAATATTGAAATGAAGGTCAAATAGTTTTGATCCCGTCTGATCAGGTCACAAACTGTTTTGAATAACCATTGTGCTCGCGGAAACGGCAACCAATGGAGTAAAGCCTTTCGCTTTCGATTTTTATACAGTCATGTAGCTTCAGTAAATCAATCGTTGAACATCAGAATTTAAATCAACCAGATCAAATATTGTTTCATTTAGTTGTTCCTGCAAGGCATTTCATTACAACAATACGAGAGCTTGATATTTGGTTGTGTAAGCCTGTTAGAAATTGATATGCTGAACATTGAGTGCTAGCGCTTTTACCGACCATTTGCTACATACATTGTAACTAATACTCACTGTTACTCAATATTTCGACATCATATCTGGGGTTAAACTGTTTTCTTCGCTTATCTCTAAATCATACTGCACAATCCAGTTTTAGCTAGTAGCAATAGATAGTCATCAATAAAACAGACTAAAAATTTCGAACAGATGATATTTTAGCATGATTAAATAATTGATGTCATAGAATAGTTCTGCGACTCTCAAGAGTGTTACAGCTTTCACTGCCAAGGCCTAAATCACTGACATTTGCGAACAATTTGAATCCTGAACAGACGTCGCGTATTTGTAACTCAGGTCAATGTGTTTAAGCCAAAAAAAGCTTAAAAATTCAATTTTTATAAGTAAAAGCAGACGAAAACTATAAGCAGACAACAATACATCAGTGAATGCATTGGACGGGGTTTTACGTCATACAGTGGAAAATATGTTATTCTTTCCCAATAAACGCGTTTACGCTAAAACTATTATTTGCAGTGCAAACAGTTTGGAGCCAGATCAGACGCCGGATAACCCGGCGTCTGATCAAGCTCCAAACTGTTTGCCACCAAGATAAACAAGAATTATCAGAATTGTCCAAAAGTTGTTCTTTTCTACGTTTTAGTGTTTTGCGTTTGCGTACGTTTGCGTTTAAACGAGAAAGAATAACAGATTCTCCACTGTAATAACAGTAAAAGAGTTAACCCTTACACCTTCGGCAGTTGTCGTCTGCCAAAAATATCCCGCATTGTTTGCTGTTTCGTATAAAGAATTCTGCTGAATGGACAAATTCGTAAGTGTCTCTATATCATCCTTTTTTTTAACATAACATAATCTATTTGCAATGAAACATTGCAGCCAAAAACTCAAAGAAAGTTCATTTCAATATACATGCATACATGGAGTAACTCATTTAAGCATAGAGTCTACTAAAGTGGGCATTGGCAAACGGTGTAGACCCTGACGAGGCGCCGCTTTACTAGGCATCTCATCAGGTGATGCACTATTTGCTACATAATATGAGACATCTTGCTTTGTACAGTGGAAAATCTGTTATTCTTTCCCGTTTAAACGCAAACGTACGCAAACGCAAAGCACTAAAGCGTAGAAAAGTACAACTTTTGGACAATTCTGATAATTCATGTTTATCTTGGTGGCAAACCAGTTTGGAGCCTGATCAGACGCCGGGTTACCCGGCGTCTGATCTGGCTCCAAACTGTTTGCACTGCAAATAATAGTTTTAGCGTAAACGCGTTTATTGGGAAAGAATAACAGATTCTCCACTGTAAAATAGTCTAGCAAGTATACAGGGAGGACTCATTGCAGGCACACGTGGATTGAAGCGGACGCCTGCGTTTGACACATTTGGAACTTTTATTTTGATATTTCGGAGAATTGTAGTTGTTTTCTATATTTTACCAAGAGTGTCTACTTCCCATTATGAAATTTTGTCGTGAAAACTGTGGCAAACAATTTGGATCCCGACGAGACGCATAAAAACGGGGCCTCATTGAAAACAGTGGCAATGTTAAGAAAGAACATGCATATGCATAAGCTCTGTCAAATTCTGCAGACGAAACATTTTCGCAGACGAAAATGTGTTAACCCTTTGCCTGGTGATCGCGACTTTACTGATTTTTGCAAACAGTTTGGATCCAGATCAGACGCCACATCACGCGGCGTCTGATCTGGATCTAAACTGTTTGACACTCGTCTTGAGGTTTCTTTACTCAAAAAAATGTAAAAATCTAAATTTAAATTTTTTTGCAGACGACCATTTCGTAGCAGACGATATCACCGCAGGATAAGGGTTAAGCGCTAAAGCTTAACCCTTTCAGCGTCAAAATTACAGTGAGTATTTTATCCCTTCACCGGCATATTGTCGTCTGTTTCAATATTATTGTCTGCAATCTCGTTTCAAAGTTAGCTTTAAAGGCAGTATGACAGACGTAATTTCGAAAGGAGTGTCAAACAGATTTGAACCTGATCAGACGCCGCGTTACGCGGCGTCTAATCGGGATCCAAACTCTGTTTTCAAATGCGCCTTTTTGACATCACTGATAGTGGCAGAGTTACAGTGGAGAAAACGTCATTTTTTCCCGTTTAAACGCAAACGAAACGCAAACGCAACACACTAAAATGAAGAAAATGACAACATTTTGATGATTCTAACTATCCATTTTAATCTGAGTGGCAAACAGTTTGGAGCCTGATCAGATGCCGGGTTACCCGGCGTCTGATCTGGCTCCTAACTGTTTGCATTGGAAATAATAGTTTATGCGTAAACGCGTTTATTGGAAGAATAACGTTTTCTCAACTGTAATGTCTAAGTCTAATGGATATGTCTATCAACGTGTTCTTATAGTCGCCAAAAGGCCATTTCAAGAACAGGTCATAATATTACCGTCTGCTAAATCTTTTCGTATGAAGGTTGTTCCAAAGTTTGATTTAGGGGAAACAAATTTGAAGACTCATTCGTACAAGTGTCAGACGGTCTGAATCTTGCTTAGACTCCAGTTTTCCCGATTACTGATCTGGGTTTCAATTACTTGCAATATTCTGTGTATCCTGATTAGATTCCATGCTGTTCAAATGTTTGAGCTGAGTCAGAGATCGTTCTCAACATTTGGATTTGTCAGATTTGAGTCGAATGCTCAAATGTGATTGAAGGTTGAGAACGATCTCCGACTTTTCTCAGTCGTTTGAAATGTATTAACTTTTTAAGAGTATGTTTTTCTGATTTTTACATGACAAATGTGACAACCACATAGCTATCTGTCCGAGACATTATCGCATAGCGATGTGTTTTGTGGTAAAACTTGTGAACATTCCATGATGATAGTTTTATCGGATCTCATTCCATTACCACATGGTCGCAGCTACAGTGGTGAATACGTTATTTTCCCCCGTTTAAACGCAATCGAAACACAAACACATTGCAATAAAAGAACAACCTTTGGGAAATTCCGACCGATTATTCTACAGTGGAGAATCTGTTATTCTTTCCCGTTTAAACGCAAACGTACGCAAACGCAAAACACTAAAACGTAGAAAAAGAACAACTTTTGGACAATTCTGATAATTCTTGTTTATCTTGGTGGCAAACAGTTTGGAGCCTGATCAGACGCCGGGTTACCCGGCGTCTGATCTGGCTCCAAACTGTTTGCACTGCAAATAATAGTTTTAGCGTAAACGCGTTTATTGGGAAAGAATAACAGATTCTCCTCTGTAATATGAGCGGCAATTAGTTTGGAGTCAGATCAGACGCCGGTTAGTCATTGCGTTCTTGAATGTTTTGTAGTTCCCAGTTCAAAATTTCAGTTGACATGTTTGTTTTCAAATGTTGGTGTTTGCGAAACGCAACATATACATTACCTCATTTACGGAGCTTTTACAATGCTCTTGACGTGCTTCAAACTTAATCAGCTGCAAATCCACCCTCTGTCGCATGACTTCAAATATCCCTATTTCGAACAACTTTCTAAACCAAACTTTTTCTAGGTCCAGAATGGTTCCGTTAACAGAGGGTTCACTGTACTTCTATGTTTCGTATTCTGTCCCATTTAAACGCAAAGAAATCGCAAACGTATTGCAATAAAATGAAGAAAATGGCAACTTTTGACAATTCTGAGCATTTCGTTTAATCCGGGTGGCAACAGTTTGGAGCCTGATCAGCCACCAGGTTACCCGGTGTCTGACCTATCTACAACCTGTTTGCATAGCAAATAACTATTTTAAGCGTAAACGCGTTTATTTGGAAAGAATAATATAGTTTACCCCATAAAAAGTCTTGATGAGGTAAACACAGACATGGTAAATCAATGATGGGTATATCATTTAAGTATCACAAATTGTCGAATCGTTGTTATCAGGGTTGGATTAAACGAGTCATATCGTTCCGTAGTTAAGTATCTGTGTTTATCTATGTATCAGAAGTCCCACAGGAGATTCTTCAATTACAGTGGCGTCTGATCAGGCTAAAAACTGTTCGCCATTCAGATTAAATTGAATCGTCAGAATTGTCAAAAAATTGTGATATATAACATTTTATTGCAAAACGTTGAATAACGTGTTCTCCACTGAAGGGTTTATCCAACAAAACCCAACAACAATCAAAACATGTGCTCGTCGGCAATCCCCGATTAAGCATTGACAGTTCTTAGATCTTTGACGGCTTACCTGACTGAGCCTGGTAAGTTCCCAATTAAGTCCAGTTTTGACAATAATTTAGGGTTGATTTTTTGCAATATTTTGCAAAATATAAAATAGTGAAGACTCTGGTCAGATGACTCCTTAAATAGCTCTCCGATCTTGGTTAAAGCTGTTTGAATAATAGTAAGTATACACTAAACATGTATATAGTTTGTAAGGATAGGAATATGCGTCACATAAAGGGTCAATGGGTTAAAGAACTAAAGAGAGATTCCTTAGGACTTTTGATATTTGAATATTTAATTTCATTTTATTTTGGAACCTTGTCATACGCAGGGTGTCCAGGCCTCTAATATGGCTCCAAACTGGCATTTAAAAGAATTAACCAATAACCCTAAAAACAACATCCTTTTTCTTTAATTCATTCCCCCACTGCACAAAACATTCCGGTTTCTACGGGGCTGAATTGGTACAATCAGTGTGTAGCTTACAAAAGATTTTAAGTAAAAGAAAATTCACTTTAAGACACGTTTTGCTTTACTTGTAACCTGCTTGAAGTGGTAATATGTCTTCCAAACTCGAAACAAGCTATGGGGTAATGAGAAAAGGGAGTGACAGTTCAGAATTCTCTTGTGCGTCTTTGACATGTGTATAATTAGTTCCTCTTACAACACCGTATAACAATACTGTGTGAAGAAAATGATTGTAATCATATGTGAATTCCGAACATTTCTTATCTTCTCAATGTGTTCCTTGTAAATGGTGTCAGCAGATATTAAGAGGCTTCGTCTCTGAAACATTAACAGAAAAGTTGACGCTTAATGGTATTGTAAGTACAGTGGAGAATGTGTTATTCTTTCCCAATAAACGCGTTTACGCTAAAACTATTATTTGCCGTGCAAACAGTTTGGAGCCAGATCAGACGCCGGGTAACCCTGCGTCTGATCAGGCTCCAAACTGTTTGCCACCAAGATAAACAAGAATTATCAGAATGGTCCAAAAGTTGTTCTTTTCTACGTTTTAGTGCTTTGCGTTTGCGTACGTTTGCGTTTAAACGGGAAAGAATAACAGATTCTCCACTGTACACTTTAAAGCGGGATCAGAAGTTTTACTTGAAAGTTGTAAATATTACCCATGCCACTAGGTAACGTTATTCTTTACCGTATAAATGACACGAAGCAAACACACATAATAATAAAATGTGACAATTGAAAGTGGTTTAAAAGGGTACATTATGGTGTTGTGTTGTTGTTTGTTTATCAAAATAAGTGGTATGAAGTCAACTCATCTGCCTTGGAACTCAAAACAATTCATTTTAATCTTGGTGGCTAACAGGTTGGAGCATGATCAGACGCCGGGTTAGCCGGCGTCTGATCTAGCTCCAAACTGTTTGCAATAGAAATAATAGTTTTAGCGTAAACGCGTTTATTGGGAAAGAATGACGTTTTCTCTACTGTAGATTGACTGACAATACAGAGCTGGAGACAATTATTGTGGATCTTGTTCGGAGGGTGTTGTTTCAGGAAAAGCTGAGTTATACCCTTAGAGTACAGGGCTGCCATAAGTTGACATGAAAAATCCTAAGATTTCCAAATTTGCATTTTTCAAGTGCGATTTTACGAATAGTACATTTACCCCATAGCCTGTTTCTAGTTTTGTTGACATGTGACTACTTAAAGCAGGCTGTAAGTACAGCTTTACTTTCAGACTGCTTTAAGCTGCCACGTACTGGAAAAAATCCGAAGTTCTAGGAAAAATCCGGAGAAATGGCAGCCCTGAGAGTACATTGCAAACATTTGGTATGTACTATCTTGCATTGTGATCCGTATGGTTTAACTACACGTGTATATCAAACAGTTTTGATCCTGTCCAGACGTCGTATAACTCGGTGTTTTGTCTAACGTTGTACAATTGAAGTGTTCTGTGTGACTGTCAGTTGCGGATTTAAAGTGCACGTTCATTAAGATTTTGAGATACATGTAATGGATTTCCAATAATGGAAAACGAAATATTTGATTTTTGTTAACCTTGGCGATATTGATTACAATCATTTGCACGTGAACTCTAAAATTTGTAATCGTTGGGTGACTTTGAATACATTATTTGATCACGATTCTAGACCCCTTTCACTTTCAATGGCGCCTTAAGCGCGTTTGCAAACAGTTTGGGTCACGCGGCGTCTGATCAGGACCCAAACTGTTTGACAATTTAATCGATATTTATTATGTCATACAACCTTAAATCTAAATTTGAAACGTATCCAGCAGACAACAATAGTGAAGCAGACGACAATCAAGCGGTGAAGGGGTAAAACTCTCCCGAATAATTTGATCATTTAAGGGTTAAACAACCCTTTTATCTCACATGGGCGACTACAGTCAACGTCGCAAACACGGCGTCTGATCAGGATCCAAATGTTTTTACAAAGATTTTAATATTTCTTTCGTCATTTGTCTTTTAACTCTTTCACTGCAATTGTTTCGTGAGATGTTAACCCCTTCACCGTCTCGTTGTCGTCTACATCAATTGTGTTGTCTACAATATCGTTTCAAAGTTAATAAAAATAAGGCAGTATGACGAATCAACTTTCAAAACGAGTGTCAAAAACAGTTTTGATCCTGATCAGACGCCGCATTACGCGGTGTCTGATCAGGGTCAAAACTGTTTGCAAACGCCCTTTTAGGCGTCATTGAGGGTAAAAGGGTTACATTCTGAATCATCGGTGCAGACTACAGTGTAATATTGGCCTGACAGTGCTTCCTCTTAGGAGACAAAGATGTGTGTGTTGTTCATTGGGAGTTGTTATAGGGAGGAACAATTAATACCATTAAATTGCTGAGTATGACTTGGCTTACTTTTCAAACAGTTTGAAATGTTTAAAACATTTTGTATAGTAACCTAACACAGTAAACTCTAGATATAACGATTACTCAAAAGCATGCGTGTTTTTTGGTCTTTGAACAAAAATCGTGAAACAATAGATTGCTGTATAGGTTTCACATTGTCTGCCTGTTTCAAGTTTTGACGACAGGTGACAAGTTAATGGAAGAATGGAAGTTAAGTAGAATGTGCCTAAAGGTTTCAGTCTGCTTATAGCTACCATGCGCTAGGGTTTAGAAAATAGTTCTTATGTTGAATATTTATGACTGTATAAAGTGGAACTTTTTGCTGCAATTGAAGAATAATTAAACGCGTTAAAGGGTGTACCTATTGGATAATGGGTTAAGCAGCCATCATACTTTTTTAACATAAACCGTACCTTTAAGATTCGTAAAACATTACGTCAATAACTTTGTTTGAAATAAAAGAAATTACAGCGCATTTTCATTTACTATTTCTATTGATGTATCCACTCTGGTACAGTGGAGAATCTGTTATTCTTTCCCAATAAACGCGTTTACGCTAAAACTATTATTTGCAGTGCAAACAGTTTGGAGCCAGATCAGACGCCGGGTAACCCGGCGTCTGATCAGGCTCCAAACTGTTTGCCACCAAGACAAACAAGAATTATCAGAATTATCCAAAAGTTGTTCTTTTCTACGTTTTAGTGCTTTGCGTTTGCGTGCGTTTGCGTACGTTTGCGTTTAAACGGGAAAGAATAACAGATTCTCCACTGTACTCACGTGACAACAGTACCTGTTTGCTGTAGTCAGTCATGTAGATGATTGCATGTATCTATGTGGCTGAGATCGCTAATTGCGATTTATCTAATGCTGCACCGATATGTTCAAAGCGGATAACAATGCATATATATTTTTAAGAGGAAAAGTTCAGTAGAGTTAAATACACTCAGTCTTGTTTTGAGCGCCCACTCAAAACCAGGTCATTTTGGTATCTAAGATATAAGTGATTGCTGAATGCGGGATTGACATAATTCAGAAAACCTCTATAGGTGCTTTCAGAATTATTTTTATCCTGCATTAAGCAACCGTTTGTATTTATCGATGCCCTCGCTTCTTCAACTGGTGGTCGCTTAATACAACTTTGACTGTTTTTTCCATTAAAATTCCGAGTCAAGTCGATCGATTAAATGGATAGTTTGTTTGCAATACTTTTCATTTATGTTATTTAATAGCTAAAGTTGATTACGAAGCGTTCTGCTCTTGTTATATTTAATGTGTTTTGTGCCATGCAACATGCAGATACAGTAAAGCTGGGACACAATGACTATTCAATGAAGAAACTTGATAATCTCTTAAAACAGATCCAGCCCTAGCGGCGAGTATATTCGTCCTTTAACCAAATGTGTCTGTGAAGAGTACACTTGTACTTCTCAAACACAGTAGGTAGACCTGAATCAGAGGACTCCTAAAGGGGTCATTCAATCAGGATCTGCTCCTTTTTGTTCGTATTTGCGGTCACATGTATATAATGTCACAAACAACCCTTAGTATTTAAAAGGGACTAAACTGTATCGGGAAATAAAAAGGTCCATTTCTCGTTTCAGGGTTGGGAGAGTTAACGCTTGATAAGTGGTTATAACACACAGAAATCTCGTATATGACCTTTCTGTATTACATTTTTACAGTGGAGAATGCGTTATTCTTTCCTAATAAACGCGTTTACGCTTAAACTAATTGTTATTTCCATTGCAAACAATTTGGAGCCAGATCAGACACCGGATTTCGCGGCGTCTGATCAGGCTCAAAACCGTTTGCCAATCAGATAGAAATAAATAGTCAGAATTGTCAAAAAGTTATCATTTTCTACATTTCATTGCATTGTGTTTGCGTTTCGTTTGCGTTTAAACGGGACAGATTAACATCTCCACTGTACATTAAGCTGTGATAGTTATTCAAAATTGTTGATGCTGTTGCTGAAACACATAGATCTCACTGTGTTTCAATAAACCATAAGTGCCATCTACTATATGGATACGTTCAGACTTTTATATATGAATATTATATAAGCAACGACAAGTAGTATACCATGGACAGATCCAGCAATTTCTCTCAGAGGGGTTCTAACCGAGAAGCCTTATCAAACAGTGAAATACATTTTCTTGCCAAATAAATACATTTATGCTATAAACATTATTTCTATGTTCAAACAGTTTGGAGCCAGATCAAACACCGGATTACCCGGCATCTGATCTGGCTGCAAAATATTTGCCACTCAGATAGAAAAGACATCTTTAAAGAAATTGCCACTTTTATATTCTAGTGTATTGCATTGTTTCGTCGAAACGGGAAACAGACTAGCATTTTCTCCACTGTGTTTCCTTCCCTATAGGAGTTTCAAAAGGCATACATGTACGTGCCTTCAGCCTTCCACCTCCCTCCTATGAATCCTCGCGAGTATACCGTTTTCAATTAAATTGCCCCATCTATTCATAAATATAATATTTGCCCTCTGTTCTGATAGTGACTTGACTAAAATAAGCAAAACAGTTTGGACCCAAATCAGACACTTTGAGACGTGGCGTATTATCAAGACATAAACTATTTGACTCCGGTACATACAGTATATCGAAGTTTCGTTCGTCAAAATATTAAAACTACTTTTAAGAATTTAAAGCAGGATGCAATTTTGAAGCAGACAAACATCACAGCAGCGATAGGGTTAAGCAGGATGTTGCGAGTTACTCGGCGTCTGATAAGTAAATATTCATTGAAGAAAACATTATTCTTTCCCGTTTAAACGTAAACGAAACACAAACGCAATTCAATAAAATGGAGAAATTGACATTTGTTTTTGATAATTCTTACTGTTCATTTCAATCTGAGTGGCAAATAATTTAGAGCCTAATTAGACGTCGGGTTACCCGGCGTCTGAACTGGCGCCAAACTGTTTGCAATAGAAATAACAGTTTAAGCATAAATGCGTTTGCGCGGAAAGAATAACGTCTTCTCCACTGTACGCGATCTCGGTTGTTCTTGAAGTGCGCTATGAGGAATGTGCTGTTTACTTAGCCTCCTTAGCAATTTCATAGATAATCAGTTATACAGTGGAGAATCTGTTATTCTTTCCCAATAAACGCGTTTACGCTAAAACTATTATTTGCAGTGCAAACAGTTTGGAGCCAGATCAGACGCCGGGTAACCCGGCGTCTGATCAGGCTCCAAACAGTTTGCCACCAAGATAAACAAGAATTATCAGAATTGTCCAAAAGTTGTTATTTTCTACGTTTTAGTGCTTTGCGTTTGCGTACGTTTGCGTTTAAACGGGAAATAATAACAGATTCTCCACTGTAGTAGGGTGGGAATGGGCCTTTATTTCTCTATTTTTAAATAAATGAAAACAATAGAATGTGGAAAATGACAAAACTTTAGGCGCATTCTCCTTTACTGTCAGTCTGCTTTAAGCTACGAATTACTAGGATATAGAAACTATGTCTTTTAGGTGCATACTCATGGCTTTATAAAGAGGAACCATTTTTTTCAGTTAAGGAATAAATTCAAGGCGTTAAAATGCTAATTTAAAGGAACTGGGTCGCGAATGAAACAAAACGCGCATGCAATACAATACAACGGTGTAAAAGACAATTTCTTGAATCTGTTGATGGTTATTTCTAATAAGAATGGCAAACAGTTTGACACCAAACTAGACGCCTGGTTCATTATATTAATGGCATTTGACCGGACTCCATACTGTTATAGTCATTAATTAAGTGTTTTAGCATAAGCGCATTTATTAGGGAAAAAATTATTCTCAGCCACCGTATATACTCTGGATGGCAACTGATTGCAACAAGTCACAAATCACCTATTCTCTCACAAAGTATCTCATGCTGAAGGTTAATGTGTGGACATTGTACATGTAAAAACCTCTCTATTACGAACACAAATCTGGGTTGATTATTCGGTGATTACGACAGGTGACTGCTTAAAGCAAGGTGATAGTAAAAAAGAAAGCTCATTACGGAACTAACATTGCTTTAAGCTGTCAAATGTCTTTCATGCAATCAATTAGCCTTTGTTTTAGCGGTCGTAACATAGCCGTTTTACATGTATTTTTTTTTGGACTGTAAGCATGAGATGCATTTACTGTCAGAAACGCTTCTTTTCCCATGTCTCATTGAACTCACCAATGACGAAATTACAAAATAGTCTCGGTAAAGAATTTTCTACATTGATTTTACCTTAGATTAAAGTATTACGTATCTTAGCGACTGACAGTTGGTCCTCCCATGAGTAGTCGCGTAATATAATTGCATTCGTTAATCCGGAAAATCTCTCGTTTGCGAGCGTTTTGCACAGGAAAGACGGTCTTGATTTTCAAATATGTTACTGTGATAGCTAGTTTTTTACAGTGTAACTATAAACCGGAAAACGCATTTGAATAACGAATATTTATTGCCCGTGTTCATGTTCTCTAAAGAGTAAAATCCCTCGTTACAACTTATTGAATGCTTTGGATACAGGTTAAAATTTACTCCTTGCGCTCTCAATGACGCCTTAAAACGCGTTTGCAAACAGTTTTGGTCCTGATCAGACGTCGCTAAGCGCGGCGTCTGATCAGAGCCCAAACTGTTTGACAGTCTTATCGATATTTATATAAAGTCATACAACCTTAAATCTAACTTTGAAACGTGTATACTGAAGCAGACGACAATAAAGCGGTGAAGGGGTAAACATATATATCTATCATTCCCGTTGCACATAGTTTAGAGCCATATCAGACTCCTGGTAACCCAGCGTCTGGTCAGGCTCTAAAATGTTTGTCATTCAAATAAAATAGACATAGTTATATATTTTTTAATATTTAGTTTGCATTGCAGTTTCGTTTCGTTTACATTTATACGGTCAAGAATAACGCATCATTAACCGCGTGATATGCAATGCTTGTATGCATATTTACATATGATCGGCATCTTAGAGATTTTGACTGATTTGATTTATTACTATTGTAATTCATTAATGGATTTTGTACTGGCACGATTATGTATTTTCAGCGTACAATACATTAAATTACATTATATTTCCAGTTTAAATGCAAACGCATCTCAAGGAAACATATAAGATATACGTTGTTGAAAATGTAAGCACTTTTTAATCTGAATCAGTGTTTGGGCAGGCTACAAACTGTGTGCAATAGATTGTATAGTTGTATTAGTAGAAAACATAATTACTAACTCCTTCACTGCCTTACCCCGAATACAGTATTTATATGCAAACAGTTTGGACCCTGATCAGACGCCGCGTAACACGGCGTCTGATATAATTTCAAAATGTTTGATATTCATTTCAGGTTTTCTGAAATCAAAATATCTTAAATTAAATTTGAAAAATAAAAGCAGACGACAATTGTTTTAAAATTGATGACGTCATGACAGTGAATGGGTTAATAGCCTCTTCTCTCCTGTACTTTCTTTAGGTAAGTACATGTGTTGTTGGGCAACATGCCTCGTACATTAAACAGTATGCATTATACTATAAGATATCTCAATAATGCGAGCCGTTAGTATAAGACTTATTGAAACGTTTTAACCAATGTTTAATTTGGAACTATATTCTTTAGCGAAGGAATAAATAAAAAGCATAAAAAGGCGTATTTTGGGGGCAATGTGTGAAATAGACACAATACGGTTGTCTAAAGCAGGTTGGCATTCAAAAGCAAAGTCAAACGGTGAAAATATATAGTTTCATATGCATGTATATCACAGTTGCTCTCTCAATATACCTTCAATTTTTATACTCCCTCTGGAATTTCTCTTGAATATTATGTGTTTAAGTATTTTTGGCCTTCAGGCGTTTGAAACAAACTGAATTTAATTTGTTCACCTTGGTTTCATTGATCTCTGCCGCGTGTACAGTGTGAAGATGAAGTTATCATTTCCCAATAAATCCGCTCTTGCATAATCAGTTATTTTCCTTTGCAAACAGTTTGGAGCAAGATCAGACGCCGGGATCCCGGCGTCCGATCTAGCTCCAAGTTGTTTGCTTCTCTGAAAAACGTAATCGGGGTTTCAATGGTTATTTCTAACCAAACTACCAGGCTTAAAATTCGGGCCTCACATGAGATGCATCAATGATTCACAGTAGTACAGGTATGTACAAAAGATTGTTTATTTCATGGGAACTGCCTGATTAGGCGTTGTCGCCAACATTTTGTCAGGAAATGTCCTTAAACGCAAACGAAATTCAAACGATTTGCACTAAAATGGAGTAAAGGACAAATGTTTGACAATTCTGGCTATTTATGTTATCTGAGTGGCAAACAGTTTGGGGCCTGATCTGGCTCCAAATTGTTTGCATAGGAAATAAAAGCGTAAACGCGTTTATCTGGAAACAATAACGACTTCTCAACTGTAGCCTAGTCAATCTAAAACATGTTTTCTGTATAGCTTGGGTACATGGGAGATAATTCATCCTCTGAACAACGTTACAGCAACTGTTCGGTTATCTTCCTTTGCGCTAATATAGAGACACGTGTTAAAAGTTTAGTTTTTCATTTTCAATTCAAGAAACCCCAGTCTGAAAACCGACTGGAACTTAATATTGAGGACTTTGAACGTTTTTCTTGATCTGTTCTTTATTTCTATAGATTCTTAGTCATCGCATGAGAGTACAAAGCAGTTCAGACTCACTATTTATTCATTAGCTCAGATGCGCATATTGATAACACATAATCCCTCAATAATGCATCGTAATCGCTTCCGGATTCTTTGAATTGCAAATCATTCTTTTAGTCAACATTTATACAATGTTATTGTTTAATGCTAATGACTTTTCAGCACTGAATATCGGAAATGTTAAGGGACATGATATTTAAGTATTCGTCAGTTACAGTGGATAAGGCTTTTCCGAATTAACCCGTTTATGCTAAAACAGTTATACAGTGGAGAAAACGTTATTCTTTCCCGTTTAAACGCGAACGCATTTCACTTAATTTTAGAAAATAACAACTTTTTGATATGTCTCACTATTTATTTTAATCTGAGTGGCAAACAGTTTGGAGCCTGATCTGGCTCCAAACTGTTTGCAATATAAATAATATTTTAAGCGTAAACGCGTTTATTGGGAAAGAAAAACGTTTTCTCCACTGTACAGTGGAAAGGCCTTTCCGAATGAACCCGTTTATGCTAAAACAGTTACATCTTGAAAAACGTTTGGAGCCATATCAGACAACGTGTGACCCGGCATCTGACAAGGTCCCAAACTGTTTGCAACTCACGTTACATGTAAAACAAATTCTCAGACATTCAAAATTATAACTGTTTACATTTTACTGCTATGCATTTGCGTTTCGTTTGTGTTCAAACTGGATAGAATTGCGTCTCATCTACTGAAACATTAGTGTCCGCAATTTACCCCGTGCGATTAACCCTTTCACTCCTAAAATGGTCGTGAGATTTTTACCCCTTCACCGTTTCATCGTCGTCTGCTTCAATTATTGTTGTCTGCAATGTCGTTTCAAAAGCTACTAAATAAGGCAGTATGACTGCAGACATTTCAAAAAGAGTAACGCGGCGTCTGATCAGGATCCAAACTGTTTGCAAGCGCTTTTAAGCGTCATTGAGAGCGACAGGGTTAATAATCGATAGCGCAATGACATCAGACTATAGTTTAAGAAATTATATGCAGTTTAGCATCTCATTCGAATCCAGATTGTTTGGCACTGTGTTGATTTATATTTACATGTATATAAAATAAAAATTGAGTTGACATTTAACACTTTTAAAACTAGCGACTAGTTTATTTGTAAGTAGCAAATAATGCACGTATGAAGACTACACTTGTCCTTTGCAAACAGTGTAGACCCTGGTCAGAGGGCCACTGCAGGTTTGTATTGTTTGTCATTTTGCAATTTATTGTTAGCATCAACACTAATTAGTCAATTTTTAAATGGATTAGACTTATGTGGAAATTGGAATTGTCCATTGAATGTTTCAGGGGTACTTGAAAAGGTTCCTGAGTGACTGACTGACTGAGCGAGTGGCGTATTGTCGGAATGAGTGACTGACTTAGCTAGTGAATTAGAGAATAGTTTGGAGAAGAGCATGTTAATTATGTTTATCAATAATTAACTAGATAATAAATAAATAAACGAAAATACATGTAACACGTGTTTTAAAGTGTACATGTACAGTAAGGTTCACTTATAAGTTACTAAGAAGCGGTATATAACGAGATGTTGGATACTACATACATACGAAATAAAGTCTATTACCCCTCGTTATGACTTTAATCAACGTATTTATAGTACGTGTACTTAGTTACAGTGGAGAAAACGTTATTCTTTCCCGTTTAAACGCAAATAAAACGGAAACGAATCGCAGTAAAATGGAGAAAATGAAAACGTTCCGACAATTCTGAATATCTATCTTAGTCCGAGTGGCAAACAGTATGGAGCCCGATCAGACGCCGGGTTACCCGACGTTTGATCGTGCTCAAAACTTTTTTCAATGGAAATAATAGTTTAAGCGTAAACACGTTTATTGGAAAAGAATTACATTTTCTCCACTGTACATGACAATATTTGGATTTAACGAAATAAATCAAACGGTCAGTGAGCTTTGCTGTAAATGAGATAGCGAAAGAGATAACGTATTGGGGAACTGAAATGACATCTATCTCATAAGATGGCTAAGTGGCATCAATATTAATATTGATGATTATTAGCGATCGTGTCTCTTGTATTTCTGACAACCGACTAGTTTGTCTCATACATTATTCATTACACTTTAGGACAGACGGCATGTGGCTTCAGACAGTAGCAGATAATGTCAGACAATCAGAAGCGTGTGCAATTAACACTGTTTGCTGTTTAGGTTAGCATTTTGTTCCCCATGTGCAGCGTGCAGAGTACAGTAGAGAAAACGTTTTCTTTCCAAATAACCGCGTTTACGCTTAAACTAATATTTCCATTACAACCAATTTGGAGCCTGATCAGACGCCGGGTAACCCGGCGTCTGACCAGCTCAAAACTGATGCCTCTCAGAATAAACTAGTAGTCATAACTGTCAGCAAGATGTCTTTTTCTATATTTCATTGCAATGCGTTTTCGTTTAAACGGAACAATAACGTGTTCACTACTGTATTTCATACCAGAAGCCAACTCGCAATCGATGGCCAGCGACGGTCATCGGTTTCTTTACAAAAAGATGGCAGGTATTGTACTGGGTCGTATTGCCCCATTGCCTTGCTTGTATAGTGGCAAAGACATAGTTCTTTTATCCCGGTATAACACATTCCTTGATAAATGCATCTTCTTACGTTTTAATTCATCCCAAAGAAAATAGTTCCTTTAGCTGGCTTAGAAATAAGGTAGAATGCGTATTTATTATAATTCTGCTTTAATTTCAATTTGCTTTAATAGTTACTTATTTACACAATCAGAAACAGGGTATGTGGTAGTGGTTAAAACAAAATCAAACGGAAACACAATGTACTACGTTGTAGACAATGATTGTTATTGAAATATATAAAGGCGATATGTTCACAGCTCGTTTTCAGATGACAAGTAAGTATGCAATACTATGAAATACTTTTCAAATATAAGATAATAACGATGATGTCAAACAACATGATAGATGTAAAACAGGTCAAAACGCTTATCCAGTATAAGATATTAGTCCTGTTTTCAGATGGCAATGTAGATATGCAATACTGTATGATACAATACCTGTCCAATGTCAGATAATAATGTTGTCAAATTATATATTAGATATGCAATAGTGTATGATAAAATACTTGTCCAATGTCAGATAATAATGTTGTCAAATTATATATTAGATATGCAATAGTGTATGATAAAATACTTGTCCAATGTCAGATAATAATGTTGTCAAATAACATGTTAGATACGCAATACTGTATGATAAAATACTTCTCCAATATCGGATAATAATGATGTCAAATGACATGGTAGATATGCAAAACTGTATGATAAAATACTTGTCCAATGTCAGATACTAATGTTGTCAAATGACATGATAGATATGTAATACTGTATGATAAAATACTTCTCCAATATTGGATAATAATGATGTCAAATAACATGTTAGATATGCAATATTGTATGATAAAATACTTCTCCAATATCGGATAATAATGATGTCAAATGACATGGTAGATATGCAAAACTGTATGATAAAATACTTCTCCAATATCGGATAATAATGTTGTTAAATAACATGTTAGATATGCAATACTGTATGATAAAATACTTCTCCAATATCGGATAATAATGATGTCAAATGACATGGTAGATATGCAATACTGTATGATAAAATACTTCTCCAATATCGGATAATAATGTTGTTCAATAACATGTTAGATATGCAATACTGTATGATAAAATACTTCTCGAATATCGGATAATAATAATGTCAAATGACATGGTAGATATGCAATACTGTATGCTAAAATACTTGTTCAATATCAGATAACAATGCTGTCAAATGACATGATAGATATGCAATAGTGTATGATGAAATACTTGTCCAATATCAGATAACAATGCTGTCAAATGACATGACAGATATGCAATACTGTATGATAAAGTACTTCTCCAATATCAGATAATAATGATGTCAAATGACATAATAGATATGCAAAACTGTATGATAAAATACTTGTCCGATATCAGATAATAATAATAATAATAATGTCGTAAAATAACATGATGGATACATGTATGCAATACTGTATGATAAAATACTTGTCCAATATCAGACAATAATAATAATGTTGTAAAATAACATGATGGATACATGTATCCAATACTGTATGATAAAATACTAGTCCAATATCAGATAATGATGTTGTTAAATGATATGATAGATATGCAATACTGCATGATAAAATAGTTGTCCAATATCAGATAATAATAATGTTGTCAAAATGGCATGATAGATATGAAATACTGTATGATAAAATTCTTATCCAATATAAGATAAAAATAGCGTAAACAGCTGACATGATAAATATGCAAACACTTGTCCAATATAAGATAATGGTGATGCTGTCAAATGACATGTTAGATATGCAATACTGTATGATGAAATACTTGTCCAATATCAGATAATAATAATGTTGTCAAATGACATAGTAGATATTCATTAAGACAATATCTGTAGTCCGAAGGAGTCTGACCGAAAGAAAGGGTTCGGTTCAGAAAGCTGTCCATATTATGTAGGTTTAGAGGTCACTCGCAATAAATTGCATTTGCAGACTATAACGATATGTAGCAGCTTTACCCATTACACCATTATTATGCATTTTACGATTTTAATCAATTTGTCCCCTAAATAAAATAGTTTCTTTTAATTCTGTCGTGAATATGCATCATACGACATAGTTCCCATATCCTAACAGATGGTTGCTTCCAGTAGATTGAAAGTAAAGCAGAATGCGCCCTGTGACCAATTCTACTTTAATATCAACATGAATAAGCTCTCGCCTGTCTTCAAAACTAGATACATACAGTAAAACTCGATTCTACGAAATTGTTTTAGTTCAAACAAACCCATATTTCAAAGTTAAAACGTGGCTAAGCCACGTTTTAACTTTGAAATACGGGTATGTTCGACTTAAATGAGATCGTTTTATCATAATTCAACCTATGAATAAACGATAAGGTCGATTTCAGCGAGTTCGTAGTATCGGATTTCGACTGTACTATTAATTAAAGGGTAAATGCAAAATAAAAGTAATACATGAAACATTTTAGGAACTTTCTGCTTTACTATGAGTTCGTATTCAGCAGCCACCTTGCCTATTAACGACATACGCTTTATCGTGTATTCGTATCGTGATCAAGTTCAATACAATGTCAGGGAGCACCAAAATGTGTCGTTTAACCCCTACCCCATAACCTGTTTGAGTTTTGAAAAATGGTGACTACTTGAAGCAGGTTGAAAGTAAAGCAGAATGCGCCTTAAGGCACAGTCTGCTTTACTTTCAGCATGCTTTAAGCTATTATCTCCTAGAATTAAGAAAATATTCCTTATGATATAATATATTCATGACTGTATAAATTGGAACTTTTCTTTTCAGCGGAGGAATAAACTGAATGCGCTAAAAGACGCTTCTGTGGCGTAAAGAGTTAACAGAAAATGTCAGTTTAAAGGAGTCTAATTTCCGGAAGCTTCGTTTAAAGGTTGATAACCCCTAATGGGACCGGACCAAAGTTGGTACATGTACTTCGATCGATCATATTCCTCAACGGCTGGCTCATTCTGAACTATGCTTTAACATAATTATATGGGAACAGGTCGACACTTGGCGAGAGTGGCCGATCGCTCACAGTAGATAACCGATATTGACCGAGATCGCCCGATCTCTTAACCCTTTACTCCATAGCCTGTTTTTAGATTTGAAGGCAGGTGACCACTTAAAACAGGTTGAAAGTAAAGCAGAATGCGCCCTGAGGCGCATTCTGTTTTACTTTTAACCTGCTTTAAGTCACTACTTGCTAGTATATAAGTAATATTTCTAATCCCTGTATAATCTTGAAACATTGTCTTTGGCGGAGGGATAAATTAAAATGCGCTAAAAGGCGCTTCTATCATGTAAAGCGTTAAGTGGTCTGCAACCTTAAAGCCAATTGGAACAATACTTCAAACAACTATGTTCAAATCAGTGGATAATACAGCAGTAAACGAGTTACATCCTTGTTCTGTATTGACATGTTTAGTTCATCTATTGTAGAATTGGCATGATTAACCCTTTTTTACGTTACTAGCAAATTGGTGACCAGTGTTGTAAACAGTTTCGATCTAGGTGAGACCCTGAGTAACTATGCGTCTAATCTGGATTCAAACTGTTTGACACTCCGGAGATATTTTTTTCATGAACGAAAATGCACATTTTATCAATATCTGACAATTGTTGCTGACGACAACCCCTCCCGGCGAAAATAACATAAAACATGGCAATGGTTGAGTGTCTGGCCAAAAGCAAATATATTTTGCATGCACTAATGGGCCCGTCACACACATAACAATACTTCGCATTTGAAATTAATTATGAATAGCCCTTACTCCGCTAAATGAAACTTCGCTTGTATTTCCAAACAGTTTGGATCCAGATCAGACGCCGAGTTACTCGGCGTCTGATCTGAATCCAAACTGTTTGATATTTAAGTTCATTTTTCGTGAGTCATGAAAGTCTACAAATGCTGAAAATATTAATTTACAGGCGATACCTGCAAAGCCGACGGTAACTCAGCGGGAAAGTTAACATGTCTGACTAGAGTTTTCAATTATCAATAGTTAATGTTTTCAACTCTGTTTTCAGGTCCTCTGGGATGACATGGTAGAGTATAGAAAACGTGGCCGACTGCTCACATCTGTTGTCTTGCTCAACTAGTTAGTATAGTACCCACACAATGGCTGCCACTGCCGACACCCTAATTCAGATCCTTAGGGAAAAGTGCTTGGAAAGGGGCTGCAATGGCATCAAGGGTCTGAGCGTGGTCTTCCGGGCAATGGACATTGACTATTCAAAGAGGATTGTCTTCGAGGAGTTGAGAGATGGGCTGTTGAAGTTTGGGATACGTATGTCGGATAATTACCTGCACACACTGTTTAATGCTCTGGATATAAACAAGAGCGGTGGTATTGACTTCTGTGAACTGATGAATAAACTCAAGCCGCCTATGTCCCAGTGTAGAATAGATGTGGTATATCAATCTTTTGATAAGCTCGACGCGGACAAGAACGGCGCCCTCGAGATCGGCGACCTTAAAGGTAGGTGTCCTAAAGGTATTGCAGAAATGAAAGCGACTCGTTTGCACCTTTCTAAAATTGACTTTTAACGTTTTATTGTAGCAATTAGCTAAGGTTTTTTCGATGTTTGTTACAATGCTCTACAACGCTTCCTCTCTATAACGGCCCTCTGAAAAAAGATTTCACATTACAACAACACTTGTCGCTGTTCCCCAAACAGGACAATAATGCCCAGCCTTTTCACAGCTGCACTATCGACTGGTTAAAATTGGCGTCTGTTGTGTTTCTAAAATTCATTAATTGCTCATTTTGACAGAAAACACATAATACCGAGTGACAAACAGCTTGAATCCAGATCAGACGCTGTGTGGCGTGGCGTTAGATCTGGATTCAAGCTGCAAATGTAAGCCAATGTCCGCAATATTTGTCTCCCTTTCGATGTTGCTGTAGAGAGGAAGCCCTGTATACGTTCATCACTCAGATGCGTTTCGCACTAAACACTATATTTGTATAGATAATCGGTTAAGGTTGTATATTAATAGTAAAAGTGTAATCATACAGTTTAATCTAACCCTTTGCCCCAGGGAAGCGCCTTAGAGTACCTCTACCTGTGCCTCGACATGTATGCCAGGAGATTGTATTCAACTATGGTGTTGAATATATAGCATCTTGAGGACAAATAAAATTGAATAAGAAGGCTTCGAACGGATATTTTGGACATTAAGCTCACCTTGCTTTAAGCAGGCGGTTGTTTAAACAAAATAGGATTTTTAATACAGTATGTAATTTGCATTTAATCTCTAGAGGAAATAATTGAACTTTCCACTACATAGCACTGTGTTTGTAATTTCTATTTGTTCTGTTCTGTTATTTTGTTTTTGTTTGTTTATAGTATTGATCCTGGTTTTGCATTTCGACTGTCCAAAAAAGTAAAACCATTTGGACCATGACAAGCATTTTAGGGTGACTGAAAAATACCAGAGTTGTCTGCAAAATGCCAGTACCCTAATGCCTGTCAGGGAAATTATCATTTAGGAAAAGTTTGTTATTCTTTTCAAAGAAAAGTGCTGACCAGGCATCAAAACATTTCAAACTGTATCTGAAGTAAGGTGGGACAATTTTATTTTGAAACCCATCTCATGGAATGACCGGCGGAAGTGGTCAAGTGATAGAACACACGACCACGGTACCAGGGGTCGTAAGTTCGATTCCTCGTCGGACCAAGTCCTTCGGATGAGACTTGATTAATCGAGGTCTGATGTATCAGTGCTTTATGCCCCTATTCCACACCGACTACGAATCCCACGAATCGCTACGAATTGGAAAATTCTAGGATTCGTAGATGATTCGTAACAAATTCGTGGAGTTCTTACCTGATTCGTAGTTGTCTGATCTGGATTGAAGCTGCTTTTCACTCGTCATTAAGTTTTTGCATCAAAATCTCCATTATGTAACTTTGAGAAAATCAGCAGACGACAGTTTCAAGCAGACGACATTGCTGCCGTGAATAGAATGGACATTTTTGGAGAATAGCGGTAGACGTTGTTGTAAGGAGAAAACCGTTATTGAGAGTGTCGTTGTAGGGAGGAAGCACTGTAGTATGTAACTTTGTGAAAAACAGCAGACAACAATTTTAAGCAAACAATATAGCAGGCGTGAAAAGGTTGGACATATTTGTGTTTGGTTGGAAAACAACGACACTTGTTGTTGTAAGGATGGAATCGTTGTTGGGAGGGCCTGTAGGGAGGGAACACTTCATACCTTCAAGAACCCCACAAACCGTCAAGAATCAAACTTCATTCGTACCTAATTCATAGATGCATTCGGCATATTCGTAACTGATTCTTAGCGTTCGTGCAGTCTTGTAATTCGTACTGGATTATTGACAGTATTCGTAAGATTCGAGCCGAATCCCACGAATATTCTTAGCTCGTTCGTAGCCGATTCGTAGAATGTTACGAATTAGATTGAAAGATTTGCCGAATTCCACGAATCCCCACAAATCATAACATTTATCAATTCGTGGCGATTCGTGGGATTCGTAGTCGGTGTGGAATAGGGGCATTACACTGGGAGTCCAAAGGAACCAGAGAACTATATGTCGATAATGAGAGTAGGATATCGCGTCCGGGTTTTCTGAATCAGTTCCCATCTCTCGAGGACTTCCAATTAGCCCATATTTCCCAGAAAGAAAAGTTAAGGCAACATCTTTAAATGAGACAAAGTGGCGATGAAGGGCTTAAATCAAACGACAACAAAAGGTGGTGAAAGGGTTTATAATTTTTAACGCAGGTACTAGTATTTGTCTTACATCAAAGAAATGGCCAATCAACAATGTGTCTTTTGGAGTATGCATGCTTTGATTGGCCTGTTGATTGTGACTTTTCTGGTTATTGTATAACAAGTTTGGAACCAGATCAGACGTCGAATGGCGCGACATCTGATATGGACCCAAACTATTTCACATTCAACTTAAGGTTTCGTCAATTAAAATATGCAAACATCATAATTAGACAAAGTTTGTAGACGATAACGGTTTGCAGACGATAACGACAGAAGACCATTTAACCTTTATCCTGTGGTGATGTCGTCTTCATTGAAATTGTCGTCTGCAAAGTTTGTTAAATCTAGATTTATACATTTTTAAAGTAAATAAACCTAAAGAATAGTGTCAAACAGATTGGATCCAGATCAGACGCCGCGTTACGCCGCGTTAAATTCAATATGAAGTCGCGACCAGAAGACAAAGGGTTAATATTGTTCATTTTACATTTATTTGCATAAATCTGACGAGAAATAAGCATACACAATTAACATAAGCCAATTATAGTCTAAGGATATACGAAATGCATGAATTATTCAGTTTTAGTAACTGGATTACGCAGATTACACATGCCAGTCATTTATTAATCATTGCTATGCATTTGAGTGTGTTCCTAGACAGCAATAAAGAAATAACTGAAAAAGTTTACAGTTTTTTCCAAATAAACGCGATATTGTCAATTATACATATGTTTGAATAGAATCAGATCAGACGTCGAGTCACTCTACTTTAAACAAAGAGCCATCGCTTTTAAGAACTGGTCATTTTCAGCATTTAATTGCCTTGTATTTTGTGATTAATTTTATTCGAAATAGGAAATGATATGTATTTTCCATCGTAATTAAGCCACACAGTTAATGTTAAAATACGACTAACTAAGTAGAAGCGGTTAATGTATTTTCCAGTTTAAAACGATAGTGCAAGTATACGCAGTGCAATTAAATGTAACACAATGATTGGTTATTTAAAATGTCACGACTTTCTTTAAATTGAATTGCAAACAATTTTGAGCCTATTCAGACTCCACATTATTTCGCCCAAGCTCTAAACTGTTTGCATTGAAAATAACTGTTTTTAAACTAACGTGTTTATTGGGGAATTCTGACATCTCCAATTTAACGCTTTAGATATCGAAAAACGTCATATTAGTGAAAACACAAATACATGAACAGTAGGTAACTTGGTACCATGTTAAGCTGCCCATCTATAAAGGCGTTTGTGCTAGAAGACTTGTGTCCTTTGCAAACTAGTTAGGCTTGATTATTCGCCGAGTAACTTGGTGTCTGATCAGGTTCCATTTTGTTGCCTAGTAGATTAAAATCCATGTAAATATAATAAATAACCAAATAGTTTCAACACTTTACATGTAGTTAGGTTAAATTGATTGATAACAACTTTATCAATACTAACTGTATTGCGATAAGCTTCTTTGTGCTGAATAATAAAAACCGAAAATTAAAGCTATTTGCCACACTATAAAATGCTAAGTGCATTTGGTTCTTCAAACAGGAAGGGTAACGTCTTCTCCACTATACGTATAGAAGAACAAGAGAGCTGTATGCGGTTGTCAACGCTTGTCTGTTTTTGAAGATCAGTGAAATATTAAGTCATAGGTCAAGGTCAATTGGTAGAATATTTTGGTGTGTCTGGGTTGGACTTGCATGCCAGAAATGAAGGTTGTAGATGAAATGTTTTCAAAAAGCATGACCAACTTGAAGATCATTGAAAATTACAGTAAACTTAGGTTAATGGTTGAGGTAAATTTGTAAAAACATTTTGGTATGTCTGGATTGATTTTGATAAACATGCTTATCAAAGACGAAGACTGTGTGGCAAACTTGAAGATCAATGAAAATGCAGTAAAGCTAGGTCAAAGGTCACTGTCAATTGATCAATTAGTTTCGGTAGAATAGTTTTGTCTGGATAGGAATTGTTAAGATGAACATGCATACCGAACATGAAGATTGAAGATGAAAAATTGAAAAAGTTTTAGCCAATGTTAAGATTTTTGACGACGACGACGCGAACGCCGACCCGAGTGATCTCAATAGCTCGTGTTTACTTCGAAACAGACACGCTTCAAATGTGCCTTGTAACTACAATAATTACTAAATTTTATTACCACTCAAACAGCTTAAAACAAGACAAAGGTACGTTTGCCTTGAAGTAAGCGAAGCCCTGTCATTTATACCGAAATCAAGCCTTTTGTTTTACAGTCCAAAACAGCAAGTGTAGTTAGTGCACTGTTAGACATATCGATTAAAACATGTTTGCAGATATTGTTTTGTTAAATGAGCCGAGTCTAATTGAAATGTTCAAAATACATCAATTTCGCGAAACTCTACGAGTATTATAAATAATTTATGAAAGCTATGAATTATGTTTCTTCTTTATATGGTACTAAGGAGTGAAACGACAGCATTTCATTGTACAGTAGGGAGTCATTCCCTTTTCTATTTACGTGTACCCTTTCTTCCCGTAGAAGCGCTTTTTGCGCATTCAATTTATTCCTGCACTGAAGAAAATAGTTCCACTTTATACAGTCATGGACATGTACCATATATAAGCAACATTTTCTATATCCTAGCAGGCGGTAGCTTAAAACAGTGTGAAAGAACAGCAAAATGCGCTCGAAGACGCACCCTGCTTATTTTTTTTTCAATCTACTTTAAGTGTTCATCTGTCCTCAAAACTAGTAAAATGTTATTGGGTAAAGGGTTAAATGTAAAGGTAGTTCAACAATATACATGTACATGTATATTGAAAAAACAATATACATGTACATGTATATTGAAAAAACAATATACATGTACATGTATATTGAAAAAGCGGGTTTTCTTTTTAAAATGTAGACGTTTTGTACTGTAGATCTCCCTCTCTACAACGACACCCAATGGGTGGTCACAGATTGTGTGTTTTTCGGAAGGATTCGTTATAGGGAGGAAAAATTAAGACTTAGCTTACATTTGCAAACAGCTTAAATCCAGATCAGACGCCATGGCGTACAGAATATCGTCCGCTCCCTTGAATAATGGGATTGGTTCCGACCCCCACCCCACCCACCCCATCCCCTTTTCCCTTTTCCCTTTTCTCCTTGAATCCGCGCATGTACACGTTTCAATAAACCAACAGTAAAGTTTTGAAAGACTCCAGGCTATAAGCTATAAACAATACTATGGTGTTAACCTAGTTCCAGGTAATACTCAGTCGGTACAAAAATGCTCTCGCACAACAATGAATGAGTAGGAACCGTTGTATTACATGAACATGTATGTAATTTTGCTCTCAAAATTTCAATTTGATCGGGTAATATTTATTTGGGGTTTGGTTTAGAGTCTAATTACTTTAAATACCATCTGCACAAACCCAGCGGGTCTTTTAAAGTAAAATAGTTCAGCCCGTAGAAACTCTCAAAATAGATTGTAATGTAGTTGTTACGTTTAGCAATAATTAGAATTTTAACAATATGGGTAGCAATAAAACGCTCAGTAACAATGGAAAACACGTTATTCTGTCCCAATGCACACGCTGGCGTTTTAAAATTTGTATCTAGTGCAAATATTTTTGAGCTAGGTCGGACGGCTTGTAAATCGGCATCTGATTAGGCTTCAAACTGTTGGCTTTTAAAACATTAATACATGGTAAATGTTTTCAAAAGACTTGTCAGTTTCTATTTGTCAATGTATTATGTTGCGTTTAGTTTCTTTTGAACTGCACATGATAACATATTTACGAAATTGAACTCTGGTATCTTGTTGCCAAGCATACGGGTCCTCCGTGGTGTAGTGGTTATAGCATCTCTGATTGACAATCACTACGATCCTCAACGCTGTTGGTTCGAATCCCGGTCTGGGAATACAATGTCGTAGAAAGTAGGTTGGTTAATACGCTCGTACTGTAGAGGTACAATGTACATGTAAGATGTTACGCTGTCTTGTCCTTACAGCCATATCTGGTTCAGCCACTTACTACACAAAATTCCATACAAAACACACACAATTAGGATAAGAATTGACGCGTATTAATGAAAAATTAAATAATTGATATTTTCTTTCGCACAATGGGTCTTCAGCAGCAATTCTTACGGGATATAGAGTGGAGAAGACGTTATTCTTTCCTAATATAGGCGTTGACGCTAAAACTATTTTTTACAATGCAAAACGTTTGGAGCCAGATCAGAAATCAAATAACCCGGCGTCTGATTAGGCTCAGTACTATTTGCCACTCAGATTAAAAAGAATCGTTAAAGCAATACTAAATGCAAACGCAATGCATTGACATGAAAAAGAGATAGTTGCTTGAAATCGTTGACAATTTACTTAAATCTTGTAAACAAAACAGTTTGGAGCCTGATCAGACACAGAGTAACTGGATATCAAATCAGAATCAATACTGTTTTCAATAAACATAATCGTGTTATAGTAGAGAAGTCGTTATTCGTTCCAGATAAAGACGTTAACACTAAACCAATTATTTCCTATGCAAACAATTTATGCCAGACCATATACCGGTTACCTGGTGTCTGATCAGGCTCCAAACTGTTTGCCTCTCAGAATAAAATGAATAGTTAGAATTGTCAAAACGTTGTCATTTTCGTCATGGTAATGCATTTGTGTTTGCATTTTGTTCGCGTTTAAACGGGCAAGAATAACTCCTTCTCCACTGTATGTTTAGCGGGAAAGAACAACATAACCATTGCTATATTCACTAGTTAACTAAATATTAGTATCGTCTATTTAAAATTGCCGTCTTCTTTTATTTCTAAAATGCAGATGTCAATTAGTTTAAAAAAAAAATCTTTATCTTTTGCAAACAGTTTGGATTCTGATCATATTTCGATTTATTCGACGTCTAGTTGTGATACAAGCCGTTTGGAGATCTTATTTTACTTAAGACAAAGCAGTCAAGGGATTGGTGACTTTTAAATGGAAAGTAGGCTATTTTCTTATATTGATAACCAATATGTATGTTTTGAACCAGCATTTGCGTATGTGAATCGTATTTCTTTCAATCCTTAAGTATGTAACTAAAGGCGATCAATTGCAAATAGTTCCATGCTGCTTGACATCTCAAATAATGTTTCAGTCGAAATGCCTTAACCTTATCGCTCTCAATGACGCTTAAAAGCGCGTTTGCAAAGAGTTTGCGTAATGCGGCGTCTGATCAGGATCCAAACTATTTGGCAATCTTTTTAAAATGATCAGTCATACTGCCTTCTTTTTCAGCTTTGAAACGACATTACAGACAATCATATTGTAGAAGACGTCATTAAAACGGCGAAGGCAGTGGAAGGGTTAAAACTATTTTGCGCAATATAACAGACAACGGTATTAGTATAATATGACGATTACTAGTATGGGTTTGAAAAGGGTTAACCCTTTCACTCTCAATGACGCCTGAAAGCGCGATTGCAAACAGTTTGGTACAGTGGAGAATCTGTTATTCTTTCCCAATAAACGCGTTTACGCTAAAACTATTATTTGCAGTGCAAACAGTTTGGAGCCAGATCAGACGCCGGGTAACCCGGCGTCTGATCAAGCTCCAAACTGTTTGCCACCAAGATAAACAAGAATTATCAGAATTGTCCAAAAGTTGTTCTTTTCTACGTTTTAGTGCTTTGAGTTTGCGTACGTTTGCGTTTAAACGGGAAAGAATAACAGATTCTCCACTGTATTTGGCAGTCAAACAGTGAAGATAAAGGCCAGTCGCTGCGTCTTTGACACGGCAACTGGCCTCGATCTACTCTGTTTGCAATGCAATAAGACAGGTTCTCCCATGGTACGGCGTTTGCGTACGTTTGCGTTTAAACGGGAAAGAATAACAGATTCTCCACTGTAGTATAATATGACGATTACTAGTATGGATTTGAAAAGTGTTAACCATTTGACTCTCAATGACGCCTAATAGCGCGATTGCAAACAGTTTGGTAACAGTAACGCGGCGTCTGATCAAGAACAAAACTGTTTGTCACTCTTATCGATATTTATTAAGTCATAAAATCTTAAATCTAACTTTGAAACGTTTCTTGCAGACAACAATACTAAAGCAGACGGTGAAGGGGTAAAATTTTCCCGATTAATTTGATCATGAAAGGGTATTATTGTAAGGCCGAGTTCGCAAAATGTATATGCAATGAAAGGGTTAACCCTTATCGATCTTAAATTGTAGAAAAAACTCAAAATCAGTTTTATGTTTTTTAACTGAAAGAAAAATAATATATGAGTCCCAGACAGTTTAGATCTAGATCCTGACTGTTAGCAAAAGTGTTGGCCAAGTCGCGCTCAGCATCAGAAGGGTTTAAGCAGGCTATAGAATATGCAGTTAAATGGTTTTAATCGTTCGCCTTTCATCTTTCAAATGTCGTTTTGTTTTATTGTCAAATATAACTGATCAATTCTAGGCGATCAGTTACTCAACTCATTATCTGCATTTGCTACAGTGGAGAAAATGTTATTCTTTCCCAGTAAACGCGTTTACGCTAAAACTATTATTTCCATGGCAAATAGTTTGAAGCCAGATCAGACGCCGGGTAACCCGGCGTCTGATCAGGCTCCAATCTGTTTGCCAACCAGCGAAAAATGGTTAATCAGAATGATCAACAACTTGCCTTTTACATTTTATTATAACGCGTTTGTGTTTCGTTTCGTTTAAACGGGAAAAATAACATTTTCTCCACTATATCTTTTTATAAAACATTGCCGTTTCCATTAAACATCGTAAAACTTAGACTATTTGATCAGAGAAACATTGTTATAAGTGTCAATATGAGTGCTTGTCAGTGTATGGTTCTGTATACCCCATCTGTTGGCGTACAGTGGAGAGGACAATATTATTTCCCAATAATTGCGTTTATTCTAAAACTATAATATCCAATGCAAACTGAGTTGAGCCAGTTTAGACGCCGGGTAACCCGGTGTCTGATCAGGCGTCAAACTATTTGAAACCCTAATAAATCATAAATTGCAATAACATTTATAAAGAAAGTGTCCTTTTCTAATTAATTTATCTCATTTCATTTGCATTTGCGTATCGTTCGTTTGTTTTCAAACGAGAAAGAATAAAGTCTTCTCGTATCATGCATCTGTTATACAGTCGAGAAGATGTTTTTCTTTCTCGTTTATTCGCAAACGAAACGCAAACGCATTGTAATAAACTGGAGAAACTGACAATTATTTGACAATTCTGACTATTTCTTTTAATCTGAGAGGCAAATAGTTTTAAACGCGTTTATTGGGAAGGAATATCGTCTCTGCTGTATTTACAAGCTTGAAGTGCAGAACGAACAGAGACGTGTGCAAACACTCGCATGCACCATCTGCGATCCTTCATTGATAAAAGTGCATTCTGCTTAAACATTTCCCAAGATTTTTATCGGTAAAAATTATATTTTAAGATATGAGTGTCAAACAGGATGGATCCAGCCGTCGAGTTACTCGGCTGTGATACAAAAATATAAAAAAAATGCAAATCAAATACACTGTATGCATCGTGATTAGACATTTGTTAAACAAAGTCTAGATCATAAACCGACTCACTCGATGTCTTCTCGGAATCCCAACTATTTTACCCATTACTCCATATAAACGCCGTTTACGCCTCTAATTATTTCTACTCTAAGGCAAATAGTCCCTACCCAGGAACTCCTAAGCATAAAGCAAAGAAGAGATTTGCTGTGTGTTTCTAGATGGTAAGGAGGAGAAGACGTTATTCTTCCCAATAAATGCGTTTACGCTAAATCTATTAAATGTATTGCAAACAGTTTGAAGCCAGATCAGATGCCGGGTTGCCTGGCGTCTGATATGTCTCCAAACTGTTTGCTACTCAGATTATTTAAGTTAATAGAAGGAAATGTCCAAAAGATGTCATTTTCTACATTTTAGTGCACTGCGTTTTCGTTTCCTTTGAGAGAGTGAATAACGTCTTCTCCAACTGTAAAGCAGGTTGAAAGTAAAGCAGGATACTCGTTTAGGAGCATTCTGTTTTAATTGCAACCTGCTTTAAGCGGTCATTTATTTTAGAACTAGAAAACACTTTCAATACTTCTACATCTACAAAAGGTACACAGACCAAATAAATAAAATAACATTAATTTTGCAGACGTCACCATCATTTAAAGCAGACATCATTTTTGAGACCACACTTAATGATCACATCCATCGATTATCCATTTTACCTTGATAACAAAGCATGCTGAAAATCTGTCTTCTGCTGGTGTATTATCAAAATTTAGCAGTTTTACTGAAGAATGATTGAAACAAAAGTAAAATAGGTTGAATCTTGATAATATGCCGATGCACTCGACGTGTGATCTGGATCAAAACTGTTTGCAATGCTATTGAATTCGACTTTCTCGTGGATAATGTTAAAGGTTAGTTGGTCCATATGTTCCAGGTCTGTAAATAAAATGGTCGTGGTAATTTCCTTTGCGGTCTTTGAACTTCCGATTATTCTGTTTGTCATCGGTATTTGAGAGGGTGCTTATCTGAAAATCATTTCAAAACCCAACAAAGCAAACGCACGGTCCGTTTAATAGATTGTTAGGCAGAATAGCTGTTGAAATGGGTTTAGCCGATAATACCATTAACTAGGTCCAGAGGCTATCCTTATAATTTTAAATTATTATGTGCTACTATTTTTTTTGATGAACATGCACTTGGCAGTTTCCGAGAATAATAGTATTATTTCAGACAATTTATCATATCACAACGGTTCTATTAACTTTGCGGCATTTCGAAATTGGAAAACTTGTATTGTGTAAACCGGCATTGTCGTTATTTACAGTATATTCGTTCCCATTGCATAATAATTTGAGTTTTAGTCTATTTTTGTATCTCAATTCGAATTGCCTGTATAGACCCATGGAGGAATTATACTCCATTCCTCCATGATAGACCATACTACTCAATGTGTGCTACATGTAAGCACCAAGAGTAAAATTCCTATAAGTACATGTACCAATGCATTGACCCTAAACACCTCATCACATTACTTCCAGCATTTTTCTTCGATTGTTTCCAAATTTGGAGATATTTTGGCCAAATATTTACTTTACAGATTTTAAAACAGTTACACTTGTTCATAAATTATCACTGAAATATGAAATTTCTAAGAATTCATCAAATTTTTCAAAACCGTTTAATTTTACATTGTAATGTTCTTAATGATGTTATTCGTTGGTAAAAACAATGGTTTAACTTTCATTGTTCAATTGTACCCATTGTAAATTAAGTGCATTAAGTTTGCGTTTCGTTTGCGTTTCAACAGAAAAGAATAACGTTTACTCCACTGCAATTCCCATATCCTTGCTTTGGGAATCTCATTCACAGAGAGTTTTTTTTCGTTCCTCGTGTAAATCGGAGTGAATGAGAGTGAAAAAACTGTACGGTTAAATAATTATTGAAATGCAAATTGTGCATGATGTGGCAATGACCGTTCGATCATCATTGTATCAATACTTGACGTTTGCAGATCAATATATTACATGTACCTGCAAGTCTATTCATAGTAATGAAAAACATCTAATAACTTTAGATTGTACATCAAGGAATACAGTGGAGAAACCATTATTCTTTCCCAATAAACGTGTTAACGTTAAAACTATTATTTCCATTAGAAACAGTTTGGAGCCAGATCAGACGCCGGGTAACCCGGCGTCTTACCAGGCTCTAAACTGTTTGCCACTCAGATTATAATTAATAACCAAGAATATCAATTAGTTATCATTTTCTCCATTTTAGGGCAATGCGTTTGCGAACGCAAATTAGTAGAATAAAATGTAGAAAATAAAATATTTTGATATTTCCAGACACCTCTTTAGTCTAAGTGATTCCCAAACTGTTTACAATGGACATCGTTGACTATTTTTTACTTCTAACATTCTTTAAGTAGTCTTCTAAACTACAAAAGGCTATGGGATAATAGGCTACATACAGTGGAGAATCTGTTATTCTTTCCCGTTTAAACGCAAACGTACGCAAACGCAAAGCACTAAAACGTAGAAAAGAACAACTTTTGGAAAATTCTGATAATTCTTGTCTATCGTGGTGGCAAACAGTTTGGAGCCTGATCAGACGCCGGGTTACCCGGCGTCTGATCTGGCTCAAAACTGTTTGCACTGCAAATAATAGTTTTAGCGTAAACGCGTTTATTGGGAAAGAATAACATATTCTCCACTGTAAAACCCCTTTCAAGCTGGAGATGATGTGGGGGTTGTTGTTCGTTTGGTTTTTATGTTTAATAAACTTTAAAAACAGTTTCAATTCACACCAAACCGCACATATGTTTGGTTCGATCTAGTTCTAGTTCAAAACGGTTTCTGCGAAACCAGGGTATAAAACATTGCATTGACTTTGGCCTTGGAGCTGAAAAAATAACCCTTACAGCAAAGAGCTTATAAAGTATTACTTTTTTTCAAACAATGGCAAGATGATCTTGGAGTGCTGCTCTTTTTCTAAGTATCGATCGTACGTATAGTAGGGTGGCTGAATGGCTTACGCACGTGTGTATGTTTACGTGTTGCTATGCCAACGGAGTAAACTACCCGTAACAGACCATTCTTACGGTGCCGAGTGTTCAATCAGGCTACGATAGATATTTTTACGAGCATTCTGGCTGTACTCACATTCGGTTCCTCAGTTTTGACCTCAAAGCTTTACTTACAGTGGAGAATCTGTTATTCTTTCCCAATAAACGCGTTTACGCTAAACTATTATTTGCACTGCAAACAGTTTGGAGCCAGATCAGACGCCGGGTGACCCGGCGTCTGATCAGGCTCCAAACTGTTTGCCACCAAGATAAACATGAAATATCAGAATTGTCCAAAAGTTGTTATTTTCAACGTTTTAGTGCTTTGCGTTTGCGTACGTTTGCGTTTAAACGGGAAAGAATAACAGATTCTCCACTGTACCTGGGTACAGTAAAACATGTTCCAAGACGCAGCTCTCTGAAGAACTTCAGGACACTTAAACGACAGCTGACCGTTTAATGTAGAATACAAGTAAAGCAGAAAGCTCCTGTAGGAGCTTTCTGCTTTACGTGTGTTCTGCATTAAACAATGAACTGTGATAAATACTGAATATTCTTTTAAATCAATTTATTAGTGGCCGCTTAACACAATTTTGACTGTATCGATGTAGAAGATATTTTTAACCTAGGTGCGTTAGGTTTATTTTCGTAGAGGGTGAGAACTTCAAGTATGTGTTTGGATATATGAGGAGAGTGTTAAAGTAGTGGAATGTGTTATCTTCTATAACTAACGGGGTTTTGATTGCGTTCATGATTATCAGTTACAAAATCAAATATACATGGCTCTGAGAAACCGTTATATATGAACATTTAGACGTTACAATAAAAATGTGTGTAGCAGCTAATTGAAAGAATAAAGATTTCAGAATATTTTTCGGAAATTGGAAGCTTAGGACAAACGTAATACAGAAGCCTCCTATTGAAAGTTGTTGTATTACGAATACCCGTGATAAGCAACAGCCTGCTTGCACAGTAATACCTCTCTATCACGACCACAAAATTGTGTTAATATGAAAGATTAAAGCAACGTGACAGTAAAACAGAAAGCTCCTTTAGGAGCTTTCTGTTTTACTATCTCCTTGCTTTAAGATGTCACCTGTCTTGTACGCAATCAATTAGCCTTCGTTTTAGTGGTCGTATTGGAGACACTGTTGGAACCGGTAAACTGGATACAGTTTTGATAGATTTATCGTATTGATTGTTATTTGCCCATGGACCATATTGTCACGCTTCATTAAACATTGCGTAAAATTGCTCTTTGATATTGGAGACTGAGCTGTTGACACATGAACTCTTTCAATGTCAAGTTGTCAAGTTTTATCGTCTGCTTTAACAATCTCAACGCCAAGTAATCGTCTGCATTCAAAGCGTCGTCTGCAATATTTGTCAAGTCAGATTTAGAGCATGTTTTACTGAAGAATATCGATACGAATGTCAAACAGATTGGATCCTGATCAGACGCCGCGTTACGCGGCGTCTGATCAGGATCCAAACTGTTTGCAAAGTCGCCTTATGACGTCATTGGCAGTGAAAGAATTAACCTCTTCACTGCCAATTCGAAATACACTTACATAATCCCGATCAGACGCTCGGTTAACAGGCCTCTGATCAGAATTGAACTTGTTTGACACTAGTATCGACTTCAATTAAAATTGCTTTAGATTTTATATTGAACTTTAGATAAATATATAAAAGCAGACGGTGATTGTAAACAGACGATATTTATGGCAGTAAAAGGGTTACAGTGGAGAATGTGTTATTCTTTCCCAATAAACGCGTTTACGCTAAAACTATTATTTGCAGTGCAAACAGTTTGGAGCCAGATCAGACGCCGGGTTACCCGGCGTCTGATCAGGCTCCAAACTGTTTGCCACCAAGATAAACAAGAATTATCAGAATTGTCCAAAAGTTGTTCTTTTCTACGTTTTAGTGCTTTGCGTTTGCGTACGTTTGCGTTTAAACGGGAAAGAATAACATATTCTCCACTGTACCTGCGGTCTCTTTTATTGGTGCCATTCAGTATTGGACTCTATTGGCTGCTGTATGACGTTAAGTACTGCGTGTTACGAACAGTGGAGAATACGTTATTCTTTCCCGTTTAAACGCAAACGAAACGCAAACACATTGTACTAAAATAGAGAAAACTACAACTTTTTTATTTACAATTCTGACTTCATTTTAATTTGAGTGGCACACAGTTTTGAGCCTAATCAGACGCCGGATTAACGCGAAAATTATATTATCGCGTATAAAATCGGTTTCACAGTACATATTCTTCAAAACTAGTAGCACATGGACCTAGTTAATGGTTTTCTCGGCTAAACCCATATCCACAGCAATTCTGCCTAAATAATCTATTAAGCAGTCCGTGCTTTAACTTTGTTGAGTTTCGAAATGATTTTAAGATAAGCACCTCTCAAATACCGATGACAAACAGAATAATCGGAAGCTCAAAGCCCTCAAAGGAAATGTGTTAACTCTTTCCTCCCTGAAACTTAAAATCGTAAGTTCTAATTTCCATTTTAGTGTAGTCCATTTCTGACTTTAAGGGTTGTTTTTGTCATGTTTGGCATTATGACAAACAGTGAAGACCCTGGTCAGAGGGCTCCTTTCGGAGCCCTCTGATCTGGGTTTTCATTGTTTGCACAGGACAAGTGTACTATTCACAAGTACACTGTTTGAAAAGGACGCCTATAATCGGGACTAGGGTTCAAAGGGTTAAACGATTAGAATAACGTTTTCTCCACTGTACCCTTATTGGCTGCGTGAATATTGTTACATGTACAGTAGAGAAAACGTTATTCTTTCACAATAAAGGCGTTTCGCTAAAACTATTATTCCCAAATTAGCAAACAGTTTGGAGCCTGATCAGGCGCCGGGTTACCCGGCGTCTGATCAGGCTCCAAACTGTTTGCAACCCATAGGAACATTATCGGTCAGAATTATTAAAAAGTTGCCTTTTTCTACATTTTATTGCAATGCGTTTGCGTTTCGTTTGCGTTTTAACGGAAAAGAATAACGTCAGGACTGCCATTTCTTCGGATGTTTATCCTAGCAAATGGTAGCTTAAAACAGGCTGAAAGTAAAGCAGAATGCGCCTTAAGGCGCACTCAGCTTTACGTTCGACCTGTTTTAAGCAGTCATGTGTCTTCAAAACAGGAAACAGACTGTGGGGTAAAGATAAGATTAGTAAAATTGCGTCTTAAAAATTGAAAGTTTGAAATATTAGGAATTTCATGATCAACTTATGGCAGCCCTGTAACGTATTCTCCACTGTACCATTTAGTATCGAATCCTTATTGGCTGTGTGAATACTGCTGTACACTATAGTGGAGAAGGCAGCAGCTCAGGCGGGATATTTAAGTATTGGCTGTCAGCACTGACATATCTCGTTATGGATTCCCCAAGAGTAAACGGATTGATAGAACAGTTAAGGGCACAATGTTTACGACAAGGAATCGGTGGGATCAAGCACTTGGGAGCCCTCTTCCGGTTCATGGATGTAGACTTTTCTCAGAAATTGTGTTTTAAGGAATTTGATGATGGGTTACGGAAGTTCGGATTGCAAATGTCGGATTCTGACTTGAAGCTTTTGTTCAATGGGTTTGACAAAGACGGGAATGGGCATGTAGATTTCAAAGAGTTGTTGGCAAAGTTACGCCCGCCCATGTCTCAGAGTCGGGTGAATGTTATAGATGAGGCCTTTGATAAAATGGATGTGATTAAAGACGGTGCCATAAAGATGGATGATCTGAAAAGTAAGTGTGTACTTGTACTAGCTACATTGTATCTGTTTCTACTAAATGATCGTATGCTTTGAAATTCTCGTCTGAAATTTACCAATAGATACGCCTTTTTTCGCCTGATTTATTCATGCACTGATGGAAACGGCTAGGGTTTACAATTGGTCCGCCACCAAAAACTAGGGTTAGGGTCATGGTAAACTTTAGTACATGTATCTGTCCGCAGGTCATTTTGGTATTTTCGTAGAAACTAACTGGCCATCTCTTGGATCATTAACCTGGCCATTGCTTGTGACATTAACCTGGCCATAAACAATGACATTTTTGGTAGCAGACCAATTGTAAAAGTGCTCCATCTTTTTTATGTTTATTATGTTATTGTTTCTAAGAATGATTCACGTCCATTCAATGCCATGCAATATGGCAGCATCACATTCCACTGAAAAGTAGTGCGGTGTTTGATCTGGACCCAAACTGTTTGATACTCGTTTTAATATGGAAAAGTTGGTGGACAAAGATTCCAAAGCAGACTGCGATCAGACGACAGGGCATGGGTCAATGCCAGTTGAGTCTTATGATACAATGTACAGTGGAAAAGACATTATTATTTCCCGTTTATAGGCAAACGCATTGCAAAATAATGGAGAAAAACACAATTGTCGGACAATTGTATTTACTTCAATCTAGGTGGAAAATAGGCTGAGCCTGATCAGACGCCGGATTACCATCGAATATCGAAATTTTAGCGTAGACGAGTTTATTGAAAATGAAAAACGTATTCTCTACTGTAACATTTGACCTAATGGACGCTGTTACAAACTTGTACAAAGAGGTAAATATTTAACTATGGAATAGGTTGCTCGTATAACTGTAAACACGTGTATTCTGCCAAGAAATTGGGGCATGTGTTCCTACGATGATCTATTACGAAATGCCAAGTTTCGACGTTCTTCATTTTAATCACTCACCTGCTGTATCTTCGCCTGCTTACATCGTACATGCAAACTATTATCTGCATATTCGGTTTTTGTCTTCTAATTTAGTCTTAACGTTATAACCAATTACACCATCAGTACGCCTTTCTTACAAAATGTACGCCTTCGGTTAATGCCTCTACCGAAGAAAATAGTACATGCAACACTGTTTACAGTCATGACTATGCACCATCAGAAATAATTTCTATATTGTAGCAGAGTGTAGGCTGAAAGTAAAGCAGAATGCATATTTTTAAGGTTTGTTCTACTTTTCTGTCAACCTGTTTAAAGTGGTAACCTGTTTTCAAAACTAGAACCAGTCTAAAAGGTAAATGATTAACTAATCAAAACAAAACACTTACACAAGAACCCAATTTCGAGCAGTAACATGTAATTGAAAGCCTGATCAGACGCCGATTTATCGGCGTCTTTTCTGAAAACAAACTTTTAATAAAGGCGAAGCGAATTGGAAAATATCTAAGCAAAAGCAACCGGCTGAACAGTTGCGAATAACAGGCGAAAGGTTAACATATAACAGGGTCAAAGACATATCCAATAAAATTGATTAACATTTCCATAGCCATAGTGTCAACAGCTTTGGACAATTTTCGTCTGCTTAAATTATTTTTCAATCGAAATTCTTATCTAGGTATTTTTACTTAAAAAAATTGATACATGTACTAAATTGAGTTGCAAAATGTTTTGATCCTAATCAGACGCCGCGTTACGCGGCGTCTGATCAGGATCAAAACTGTTTGTAAACAACTATTGTAATCAGGGTAAGGAAGTGAATGGATTATTATGTTTATAATAAACTCTCAATAGACTCCAAATAGTTGCATAAGGTCTGATAGTGGAGTAGCATTCCATAAATCTAATCAATTAATAAACCTTTGACCGCAAAACAATCAAATGATTGCAACAACGTCGTCAAATGTAATCGTCTGCTTTAACCTTTTCGTCGAAAGTATCGTCTGCTGTAACAATGTCGTCTGCAAATTAGTTTCAATGTTAGAGTTTAAAAACCCAACTAAATAAGTACCAATACGAGAGTCAAATAGTTTGGAACTTTATTAGAAGCGACGTCTGATTAGGATCCAAACTATTTGCAAGTCGATTTCAGTCACTCATGGTAGATAAGATGTCGCCTCTCAATTTCTCAAATTCTATTAGATCTAGTTGATTACGGCAAGGATACTTAGCCCCGATCTCACTGTCCCGGTGCTGGTCCCGGTCCTACAATAGAGAGGACGATACTATTTCCTATGTTAACACAGACGAAACGCAAACGCTAAAAACAAAATGTAGAAAACTGCATTTTTAAAACAAAATCAATTTTATGCTCGCCAACACCCCGGTTGTTCACGGTAGAGACCCGGGGCTGCCCCGGATGTGCCGGTAAAGACCCGGCGTTGCACCCGCAAACCCCGGCGTAGCTCCGGCATTCCCCGGATGAAGCCGGTTCTGGTTATCGTCCCGGTCACTCCCGTTGACCCCAGGTTGTATTAAACATTTTAAAGCATCCGGGGATGTTAGCCGGTGGCAGCCGGTGGAAGCCGGTCGATCCCGGATCGAGCCGGTCGTCCCCGGCGCCGCCAAGGTTGTACTCCCGGTGACCCCCGGCGACTGTCGGTGACTTCCGGTTTGCTTAAGCCCCGATCTCACTGTCCCGGTGCGTCCCGGTGAGAATAGCCGGTGTACCGGGGAGGGGGGACCGGGATGAGCCGGGGCGATTTTTATGAAAAAATAAATTGCGATCTCACATTCAAGGCGTTACCCCGGTGGACTCCCGGTACTGTGTAAAGAAGCCGGATCTCCCCGATCTATCCCGGTGAGTCCCCGGTTTGGCCCGGCGTAGTTACGGCGAAGGGTCGGTCTGTTCCCGGTTAATCCCGGTATAACACGGTATAACCCCGATCGTCGCCGGTGGTATCCCGGTGACCACCGGTGTCGTCCCGATCAACCCCGGTTGTTCACCGGTGGCGTGCAGGCGTTACCCGGTGTTCTCCGGAAAGGACATAAACCGGGGCGGACGTGAATTAGTATAAATTCTCTTTTGTCTCTCGGGGTATATGAGATGAAATACAAACGAAATGCAATAAAAAAAGAACATAATAATGTTGTAGATTGTTCAAACTTCATTTTAATATGAGTTTCAAACAGTTTGCCCCGCGTCTGATCTGGTCACATAATGTTTGTAGTGGACATAAAGACTTTAGCCTGAAGCCATTTATCTATAAAGAAAAACTTTCGTTTTTATATATTAGATTTACCCTATACAATAGAGAGGATGATATTATTTCCTATTTAAACACAGACGAAACGCAAACGCTTAAAACAAAATTTAGAAATCTGCATTTTTTTAAAAACAAATTCAAATTTATCCTCGCAAACACCCCGGTTGTTCATGGTAGAGACCCGGAGCTGCCCCGGATGTGCCGGTAAAGATCCGGCGTTGCCCACGGCATACCCCGGCGTTGCTCAGGCATTCCCCGGATGAAGCCGGTTCTGGTTTCTGTCCCGGTGACTCCCGGTGACACCCGGTTGTATTAAACATTTTAAAGCATCCGGGGATGTTAGCCGGTGGAAGCCGGTCGACTCCGGATCGAGCCGGTCGTCCCCGGCGCCGCCAAGGTTGTACTCCCGGTGACTGCCGGCGACTGTCGGTGACTGCCGGTTTTCTAAACCGGGACTCACCGGGGACCCAAACCGGGACAGTGAGATCGTGGCTTTAACCGGGACTCACCGGGGACCCAAACCGGGTCAGTGAGATCGGGGCTTATATTAAAGCAATGAAAATCGTTAGGGCAACTATTCGATTAGGAATGTTAAGTTCTGATCAAGGGGATATATCCATTGAAAGCATTAAATACAAAGTAAGTAAGGAAATTTGAAGACTCGGCTTAACCCAGTGGATTCTTCCGTGTTTATAATTATATTGAATTAGTCCATTTTTTATCAAAGGGATGCCTGGTTAAAATTATCATTTTCGTTTTGTTTTATATTGAAATTCCTATCAGCAAACAGCGTAGACTCTGATCAGACGCCGCATAATGCGGCGTCTGATCAGAGTCTACGCTGTTTGCCTTTTGTCCTAAATATGGGATCATGGGAACAAATGGGTTGATTAATACTGTTAATGAGCAATATAGCTGGAGTGCAACATTGCTCACATCCTCTCGCACTGCTTAAGCGGAATTCAGTTTCTATACTATTATACATGTATTTTGTAATGTATCAATGACCCCAAGGACCTAAAAATATAGCCGCACTGGATAAGCAGAGGGAAGATTGCAAACAGTTTGCAACCAAATCAGGCTTCAAACTGTTTGTCAATCAGAAAAAAAATCGTTAGAAATTTCAATTTTGTAATTTTCTACATTTCATTGCAATGTGTGTTACATGTCATATGCTTACTGTATATAGGAATGAGTGTTTACTTTTCACAACATCGCGTTTGTACGCAAGAAATTATATAGAATATAGACATATAAATATAGAGTTATGATTTCAAGTTCCCTCTTCATCATTTTCCTTCATCTTGCAGTTAGCCGCTAATCGTCCTATTGTCATAAATAAGCCGAAATTTTGGTGTAGGTCGTAATATAAAGACTTTGATACTTTCAAATATTTGATTTGAATCCATCTATAATATCGAGTTTGGAAAATTTTGACTCAGTTAAAATGAAAAAATCGATTAATTTTGAAAACTGTATTAGAAGAAGCAGATGAACGATTTCAAATAACAAACTTGTAGTCAATAAATATAATACTTTAAAATAAATTGGATGATCACAAAATTGGAAGAATCTACTTTCACTTTCCTTTGTGTACAAATGGTAACGGATCGTTTCGGCCTAGGTTGTTTCAACCTGGGTCGTTTCGGTCCATTTTGTGGATCGTTCTCGGTCTAAAATTTCCTTAACCTATATTAATATCTAACGCATAAACTCGGTCCTACATTAACATGCTGTATAAACAGGGTAAATCTTGATATGATATTTTAAAAATCAAATATATCAATCAATAATATTATTAATGTAATAAATATAAATTTCAGTGGGAAAAGAGTGAGTTTGAATCCAGATCAAAACTGCAGAAATGCGACATTTACAAGTAGTTGCATCCAGACCAGATGCTGAATTACTGCCAGAGGTATTCAGCGTGCCTCAATTGTTCAAGAAATATTGTTCTCATTTATTTTACTATTGGTTAACTACTGGTTTCAGTGTCCCGCCCCCAATCTCTGTAGTTCAGTTTGAAACTATCATCAGTGACCTTTGAATACTGTATCTCCTCCACTGTATGAACAGTGCTGCCATTATTTGACATGAAAAATCCTAAGATTTCCAAATTTGCATTTTTCAAGTGCGATTTTACGAATCGTACATGTACCTTTACCCCATAGCATTTTTCTTGTTTTGTTGACATGCGACTTCTTAAAGCAGGCTGTAAGTAAAGCAGAATGCGCCTTAAGACGCATTCTGCTTTACTTTCAGCCTGCTTTAAGCTACCGTGAACTGGGGGAAAATCCGGAGAAATGGCAGCCCTGTATGAATAAAGCATCTGTGCTAATGGAATTCAATCATACTTAAAGTGTGTAATGTTCCTTGAATACATGCCAGGGCAGTTTCTTTTAATTTAGACTCCTATATCTAACAGAATAGTTAACGACTGAAGAATGAGCTCGTGTTTTATTCGCTTGATTTAATTTAGTTAAATGTTTGAAATAAAGTACGTTCGTAGTTAAATTATTCCGGTTCTGGTATGTTAGAGGGCTTTGAAATGTGAGTGTTAATCCATTTAAGTCTGGTTTCTATTAAAACGGACATTGGCAAACAGTGTTGACCCTGATGAGCCGCCGCGTTACGCGGCGTCTCATCAGGGTCTGCACTATTTGCTAATGAATGTGATTCTTAAGTTGTGTAGAACAACACTGCAGTGTCCTCAGCCCACCCTTGTATATATCTAATGAAATGTTTCATTAAGCACAGACAAAGGGGGAGTATATTGCAATATCCAGGCATGACTGGACTAAACACAATCATTAAGAACTAGCTTAACCTTCTGCACACTACTACAGGGCCAAATTGGAGGCTTCGTGAACCTTGTCCTTTGTGATAACTGCTGCAAACAGTTTGGATCCAAATGAGACGCCGAGTAAGCGTGATAAAAGTTCCCAACCATAGTATAAAGGCTAAAGTGTAAAAGTCTAAAACAGTGAAGAAAACAATTTAAGAGAAAAAACATCTCTTAATAAGACCTCTTAACCGTTTCCTAACAATCCCAGTTGCCACTTTAGTCTATTCCTTTTTCAACAATCAGGGTTATTTTATCAATATATAACACTAACACAAACAGTACAGTCTCTGATCTTGTTCTCAATAGGAACTAGGGGTATTGAATAAGAAAATGTAAAAAAAAAAAACCACTTAAACGTCCATGCAATTCAATGTTATAAACAATTTTATTGATATGAATACACGTAACCCCTAACAAATCCCCATCTATACGACATATGTTGAAAGGAATTTCGCATTGTTAAAAAAACAGAGCTCGGGGTGCAATGATATATATTATATGTGAGTAATAAAATATGTTCCTCTGGTGCATAAGTGTTCGAGTGCAAAAAGCAGCCTGACAGTTCAATGAGTAGATCTAATATATCGAAGCACCAAGTTCTAGCGGTACGGGTGTATACAACTTTTATTTAATTAATTGAAGCTTTCATCGATTGCTGCATCATAATTAATACCTTTACCCTTCTAATTGTGAAGACGGTGGCCACTTTAAGCAGGTTGAAGTAAAACAGAAATTGCCTTTAACTACAATCTGTTAGGATAGAAAATCTTTATTTTATTATTTCCTTACTGTATCAAATGAACCATCTTTATTTATGAAAGGAACACAGCAAATGCATATATGATGTACAGGAAGAATCAAATATATGCACTAAAAGGCATATAGAGATATGGGGTTATGGGTTAATACATCTGATTCTATGCCTTTACTGAGTTACAGTGGAGAACCTGTTATTCTTTCCCGTTTAAACGCAAACGTACGCAAACGCAAAGCACTAAAACGTAGAAAAGAACAACTTTTGGACAATTCTGATATTTCATGTGTATCATGGTGGCAAACAGTTTAGAGCCTGATCAGACGCCGGGTTACCCGGCGTCTGGTCTGGCTCCAAACTGTTTGCACTGGAAATAATAGTTTTAGCATAAACGCGTTTATTGGGAAAGAATAACACATTCTCCACTGTACGTATTTATGGAGTAAGTGATTAAAAACTTCCCAGGTTCAAAACTGTCATTTGCACTCATTGTTATTGGTTTGTTTATGGGTTTGCAACTTTGCTTTTTGCCGCAGTCTATAAGTTACCTGGTTTGAAATGGTTATTCACAAATTTACACTGATGAAGACGTTAGTATTTCCCAACAAACGGGTTTGCGCATACACTGTTATTTCTATGGATACTTTGGTAATATTTTCTGTAGGAATGCTGATAAACCTGTTCTGATACAGTGGAGAAAACGTTATTCTTTCCCGTTTAAACGCAAACGAACGCAAACGAAATACACTAAAATGCAGAAAATAACAATTTTTTTTACAATTCTGATTTTTGAAATTAAGCTGAGTGGCAATCAGTTTGGGCCTGATCTGACGCCGGGTTACCCGGCGTCTGATCTGGCTCCAAACTGTTTGTACTTGAAATAATAGTTTTAGCGTAAACGCGTTTATTGGGAAAGAATAACGTTTTCTCCACTGTAATTGATGCCGATGACATTCTTTGTAGGGCGACAATTAAATAGCGTGCAAAAGTTTAATAAACGTATGGCAACATGTTGCTTTATTAAATCATACAGAAATTACCATACAGTAGAGATGATATAATGTTTTCCCGTTGCAAACGCATTACAATGAAATGGAGAAAATGGCAACTTTATGACAGTTCTGAGTATGTATTTAATCTGAAGGACAGCCACTTTGAACCTGGTCAGACGATCAGGCTTCAAACTTTTTTCCTTGGCAATAAAGGCATTAGCATACACGCATTCCTTGGGAAAGGAATATCGTCTTCACCACTGTACAGGGTAATTGTATGGCTTGTAGCCTGGTCATACGTTCTTCTGCTATATACAGTGGAGAAAACGTTATTCTTTCTCGTTTAAACGCAAACGAAACGCAAACGAATCGCAGTAAAATGGAGAAAATGAAAACTTATCGACAATTCTGACTATCAATTTTAATCTGAGTGGCAAACAGTTTGGAGCCCTGATCGGGCTCCAAACTGTTTGCAATGGAAATAATAGCTTTTGCGTAAACACCTTTATTGGGAGAGAATAACGTTTTCCCCACTGTAAAATCATTGATGGTGTATACAGCTGTTTCCCGATCTATATTGAAAACTGGCCTGCAGTTAACCTTCTATGAACTTCCGATTACAGTTTTGATTGGGGATAAAATCCAGGCACAAACACATTTTACAGTGTAGAATACGTTATGTTATTTTTCTCGTTTAAAAATACAATGCACAAAAATTGAGAAAATGACAATTTGTTTGACAATTCTACCTATTCATTTTTGTCTGAGTAGCAAACAGTTTGGACCCTGATGAGGCACCTGGTGATCCGGCTTCCTGATCTGGCTCCAAACTGTTTGCATTAGAAATAAATAGTTTTAGCGTTAACGCGTCTATTGGGAAAGAATAACGTTTTCTCCACTGTACATCTACGTCACGAGGACACCAACGACTGTCATGCGATACCCAGAACATCTGATATAAATATTGCAAAATGTTATTGTTAAATATAACGACACTCCTAGTACCATAGTAATGTCCTGCAGAATTGGTACATCTTGTATTTGATGGAGGTTTCTAAAATAACGTTTTCTGCATGCATTGCATGCGATTTAAGTCGTCTATATGAACGCACTTGGCACTTTTTCTAGATTTTTTATTTGCTAGTGCAAATATGTCATATGATATACAGTAATAGCAAAATATTATAATTAAATCTCCCTAAAATCCGTTCAACTAATGGACACATTAAATTATTGGTGTCAAATCGAGACTGCAACTTGAAATGTGTTAAATGGAAAGCGGATTTGTCGTGTACAGTGGAGAAAAAGTTATTCTTTCCCAATAAACGCGTTTACGCTAAACATATTATTTACAGTGCAAACAGTTTGGAGCAAGATCAGACGCCGGGTTACCCGGCGTCTGATCAGGCTCCAAACTGTTTGCCACTTGTATTAAAATGAATAGTGAGAAATATCAAACAGTTGTTAACCGTTTTATGCACTGTAGGAGCTTTCTTCTTAAGTTTTATTGGCGTTCAGCAGCAGTCTTACCTAAACACCGTGAATGATATTCTTCTGAGAGATTGTGATATCGGGAAATTATTGTACACAAAATATTATGATAGATTTTCCCCGTGCATACAGTGGAGAAGACCATACAGTGGAGAATCTGTTATTCTTTCCCGTTTAAACGCAAACGTACGCAAACGCAAAACACTAAAACGTATAGAAAAGAACAACTTTTGGACAATTCTGATAATTCTTGTTTATCTTGGTGGCAAACAGTTTGGAGCCTGATCAGACGCCGGGTTACCCGGCGTCTGATCTGGCTCCAAACTGTTTTCACTGCAAATAATAGTTTTAGCGTAAACGCGTTTATTGGGAAAGAATAACAGATTCTCCACTGTAATTCCCGTTTTAAACGCAAACAAAACGCAAACGCTATGCACTAAAATATAGAAATATACATTTCGTTGAAGTATCTAGCTATTTATTTCACGCTGAGTTGCAAACAGCTTGGTGCCTGATCAGACGCCGGGTTACCCGGCGTCTGGTCTTGAATCAAACTGTTTGCGATGGAAATGATATGTTTGAATTGCGTAAACGCGTTTACTGGAAAAGAATAACGTCTTCTCCATTGTACATTACGATAAATGTCAAATGTGATGTCAATCTATTCACTATCTGTTCACACTTATCGCATTACTCTGATCGCTCGCATCTTCTGTAATTGCCTAAACATACATGCAAATGAGGTAATACTATTTCGAGGACTGAGGATTTAATACATCCTAATTGAGAACAAATGTAAAACAGAAAATTAAAATTACAGCTTTCTTATTTCTTTTGCCCTTAATCAAGCTGCCGAATGTTTGAACTATAACTATAATTATACTTTGAAATCACGTTTCTCTTTCCCGTTTAAATGAAAGGAAGCGCCAACGCAAATCGTTCAAATAGAAAATTATAACTTGTTGAAATTTTTTAAGATGTAGTTTAATCCGAATGAATACGCTAATTTCCCAGCGTCTGACCAGGCTCAAAATTGTTTGCACTTGACATAATAGTTTTAGCATAAACGATTGAGTTGGGACAGAACATCTCAGAGTTAGATGTATTTCTGTGGAGTCTGCGTGGGTACACACTCAATTCCAGACTTTACACGCAGTAATTGACTTAATCGGTAACGACAATGCCATGAAAAGTAGGAGAAACAAGTTCAAATAATTAAATCGACTACCCTATTGATTAGATTTAAACTGGGCCTTTTTCATGGACAAATTACCAGTGTGAACGTGTAAACAGAGTGAACCTAATAACGCTATTTAACCCCTTCATTGCCTTGCCCATCGGGACCCGTCACTACCTTACCCCGAATACAATGGTTATTTACGAACAGTTTGATCAGGTTCCAAACTGTTTGCCATTCATCTCAATATTTCTTAGAACAAACTTCCTAAAATTTAAATTTGAGAAATTAAAGCAGACGACAATAGTTTAAAATTGATTACGTCATGGCAGTTAAATGGGTTAAAGTTTGTTTGCAAAATTGTCGTCTGCAATACTGAATTTTCGTAGTTGAATCATCTGCATTTTCTTTCGTTTAACATGGTTTAATCAGCGTGAATCTGAAACAGATGCCGAGTTACTCGACGTCTCATCTGGATCCACACTGTTTGCAACAAGTTTCACCGATTTGGTCGTATAAAGTGATGAAGGTTAATTGAAAAACCAGGCTTCTGATTTAGAACAGCATGTGTTGAACGACTCTTATTGATACAGCACTCCCTCCCTATAACAGCCCTCCCAACAACGATTCCATCCTCACAACTACGCTTGCCGCTGATCCCTTAACAAGAAATTATGTCCAACCTTTTTACGTCTGCAATATCTTCTGCTTAAAGCTGTCGTCTACTATATTTTCTCAAAATTACATATTGGACATTTGACCTAACAAACCTTAGTGACAAACAGCTTGAATCCAGATCAGACGCCGCGTTACGCGGCGTCTGCTCTGGATTCAAGCTGTTTGCAAATTTAAGAATATTTCCCTCTCTATAACGACTCCCTCCGAACAACGCGAACAATTGTTGTCTCCCATTGGATGTCGTTGTAGAGAGGGAGCACTGTATTTCTTCAGATAATGATGTTTTACAGCTACAGTGGACAGATATTATTCTTTCCCTTTTTAAAGGTAAACTTAACGCAAATGTATCGCACTAAAACGAAGAAAATGATATTTTTCGACAATTCTGGCTAGTATTTTTCATGTTACGGTTTGGAGCCTGGTCAGACGCCAGGTTACCCGGTGTCTGATCTTGCTCCAAACTGTATGCATTGAAAAAATAGTTTAAGCTAAATCGCGTTTTCTGGAATAGAATAACATTTCCTCCACTGTATTTTTTTTAACAAATGACAAGCGACAGCTTTGGTAGCATGTGATGATTTACAACTCGCGACCTCAAGAACTAAATCCCTAGTGCTATGTTCCTTTGACCATCACTTTATTTCACCAAAGCACATTACCATTTCGGTTAACAATTTCTGTCAAATGTTGTTTTCGATGATTGAGATATAAGACTAATACTTTAACATGCACTGTACTAAAAGTAAAGCAGGTATGTCTTGTAGGGGCTTTGATTTATTATCAGCCTGCGTTAAGAATCCGCTTCTCAGGATGTACCAAACGATTCTTATGATCCATTCATCAGACGGTTAAATTTTTCTCTATGAGGAATTGGTACAGTGGAGAAAACGTTATTCTTTCCCAATAAACACGTTTACGCTAAAATTATTATTTAAATTACAAACAGTTTGGAGCCAGATCAGGCGCCGGGTAACCCGGCGTCTAATCAGGCTCCAAACTGTTTGCCACCAAGATAAAAACTGAATTATCAGAATTGTCCAAAAGTTGTACTTTTCTACTTTTTAGTGCTCTGCGTTTGCGTTTCGTTTGCGTTTAAACGGGAAAGAATAACAGATTCTCCACTGTAAGGGGTTGAAAAGGCGTTAGTATGAGGAGATAGGCAATGACACCATACTCTCTTGAAAATACCAAACAGATCTTACAGACATATACGTCACATTGTATTTGTCAATCACTGACGAATTTTCATTCAGAACAAAATACTGCGACGAAGACGTTATATACTGTTTCCTGTTAAACGCTTAAACTATTATTGTTTCCCAATAAACGCATTTACGTTCAAACTATTTTGTATTGCAAACCGTTTGGAGCCAGATAAGACTGTTTGCTACTCAACTTAAAATGTACAGTTAGAAATTTCAAAAGGTTGCAATTTTCTACAATTTAGTACATTGTGTTTGCTTTTTATTTGTGCTTAAACGGTCCAGAGTAAAGGTTCCATACAGATTAAATATTGTTTCTACATGAACCCTTGCAAAACTCCTCGTTCAATTTCCATGTTTTGCTCTCGTTAAATAGTTTATGTCATTTCGCAGATATGATCGATGGTCCAAAACAGTATGGATTAAATCAACGTACGGTGAAGAAGACGCTATATTTGACAATCTATAAAGACGTATTATTTCTCTAGAACAAGACAGCAGAGATGTAGATACAGCAAATAAAATGGTATTACCCCCCCCCCCCCCCCATAAGATTTCTTTGTGTCCACTATATACAAACACTGTGTCTCTGACCAGACGCCAGGTACAGTGGAGAAGACGTCATCCGCCCCGTAAATATAAACGAATCGCAAACGCAATGCACTAAAATGGAGAAAATAACAACTTTTTTTGATAATTCGGGCTATTCATTTTAATTTCAGTTGCAAACAGTTCGGAGCCTGATCAGACGCCGGGATACCGGCGTCTGATCTGGCTTCAAACTGTTTGCATGGGAAATAATAGATTAAGCGTAAACACGTTTATTGGGAAATAATTACTTCTTCTCCTCTGTACGTGTAACCCGGCGTCTGATCTGGCTTCAAACTGTTTGCAATTCAGGTTAAACATTAATTGTAAGAAAATATGTTTAAAACAAAATTGTAATATTCTAATTTTTATCGTTATGTGTTTGCATTGAACCCTTTCATGATCAAATTTATCGTGAGGTTTTAACCCCTTCACCGCCATATTAGCGTCTGTTTCTATATTGCTGTCTGCAATACCGTTTCAAAGTTAGATGTAAGGCAGTATAACTGACGTAATTATAAAACAAGTGGCAAACAGTTTTGACCCTGATCAGAACTGTTTGCAAACGCGCTTTATGAAACGCCCTTGAGAAAGAGTTACATGGGAAATAATACCGTCCACTCCTCTATATATCTTTAATGAGCTTATATTAATAGTAAATTCCGTCAAATGCTACACTACATAGGTGAACCAGTACAATGCTATAGGGTTATAAGGAAACCCCTTCCGGGTAAAACCCATCTGTATTTTATTAATACTTGTTCCTTGAAATATCAATTAACATAACTGCAATTTTGAAAACGAATTGTGAACTCAATAACACGACACGGTTGCTTATGCAGGTCTGTGAGCATTAGAGCTGAAAAGGCATAACACATTTACATGTACATGTACCCATGGACCTTCAAATAGACATAATCAGTTTCCCATTAAGTACAGTCAATGGTTGCACATGTACAATGTATTATAAAAATGGAAAACAATGCAGACCCGAAATGAGAGAGCTAATTAGTGTTTACGCTGTTTGCATAGAAAAGGTGTACATATATGAACAGTGGAGAATCTGTTATTCTTTCCCAATAAACGCGTTTACGCTAAAACTATTATTTGCAGTGCAAACAGTTTGGAGCCAGATCAGACGCCGGGTAACCCGGCGTCTTATCAGGCTCCAAACTGTTTGCCACCAAGATAAACAAGAATTATCAGAATTGTCCAAAAGGCGTTCTTTTCTACGTTTTAGTGCTTTGCGTTTGCGTACGTTTGCGTTTAAACGGGAAAGAATAACAGATTCTCCACTGTAAATGTAGCATGCCCATTGACTAATTATCTTCACTAGAGATCAACGCGTTAAAGACACGAATCTGCTTAATTCATAATACACGTAATGTAGAAATGTGCAAGTTTCTGAATTCATCCATTATTTTTCAATCACTTTTCTAAAGATTTAAATGACGTTATTAGGCGCTGAACCCATGTTTTTTCTCTACATATATCTATATAGCGTATTTATTTTATGCGTGTTAAAACAGTCAAACTTGTATTGGAGGAACACTCTTAGAAACGCGAAAATCTGATTTTTCAATTAAGTTCAGTGACCGTTTCATGCAGACCAGCTACAATTTTGTCGTGCATTATTACATGGTTATGTGTTTAGATATAACTGGTTTATTTTCTCTGGATTTGTTTATACAATAATACGAAATTCTTATGCATCATGGTCCAAACTGTTTGAAACTCGTTGCAATGTCTCTCGCGTAATACATTGCTAAAATATAATACTAAGACAGCAGACGGCAATTTCATGTCAGACTATATTTCAACAGCGCAAGGGTTACAGTTGCGAAGACATTACTCTTTCCCAATAAAAGCGTTTACGCTGAAACTATTGTTTCCAGTGCCAACAGTTTGGAGGAAGATCAGACGCCGGGTAACCCGGCATCTGATCAGGCTCCAAAACGTTTGCCACTCAGATTGAAATGAATAGTCAAAGTTGTCAATAAGTTGTCATTTTTTCCATTTTAGTGCATTAACGTCTTCTCCACTGTAATCCCAATTTGACAGAACATTAAACGTAAACTACAGTGGAGAATCTGTTATTCTTTCCCGTTTAAACGCAAACGTACGCAAACGCAAAGCACTAAAACGTAGAAAAGAACAAATTTTGGACAATTCTGATAATTCTTGTTTATCTTGGTGGCAAACAGTTTGGAGCCTGATCAGACGCCGGGTTACCCGGCGTCTGATCTGGCTCCAAACTGTTTGCACTGCAAATAATAGTTTTAGCGTAAACGCAATTATTGGGAAAGAATAACAGATTCTCCACTGTATTACCGCCAGCAACCATGGTTTATGGAGACAACTGAAAGTGTTTGTTGTTTATGTTGTTTACTGAGTATCATTAAACTTAACCCTTATCATGCTGAATTGGGGTCGTCTTCAAAATAGTCGTCTGCGCAAAAAGATCAAATTAGTTTCTATTATTTTGTCAGCTGTAGAAATGTTGAATTTTGATTTATAAACAGTACGCGGCGTCTGATCTGGACTAAAACAGTTTGCAACTATCAGTCAAGTCGCTCTTATATAGTATGATAATGGCTAAGGAATCGGAATCAATGAGATGTTCGATTGCCAAAGCCGAAAGTGTTGACTTCTGTTCGAACATGTGGCACTCAAATAAAGAGAAGAAGTATCATTATGTACAGAAAGACAGGCTTAACGGTACATAAATGCTCGTATATACATATGTATGTACCTTGAAATTATTATTGACTTCTGTATTGTATGCCGAGTTTTATAGGCTTACTTTTATCCTGCTTAACCCTTTTTAATCATAGCTTTGTTTCAATATTGAAGATAGATGGTTGCTTACAGCAGGCTGAAAGTAATGCACAGTACTCATTAAGGAGCTTTTTCTGCGCTACGATCCACCAGCTGTAATCTACCATCTGCTTTAGTTTATATGATTTTTTTCTGGTAGAGCATATTCATTGCTGTATAAAGTGAAACTATTTTCTTTACAGGAGGAATAAAATATATGCACTAAAAGGCATATAGAGATATTGGGTTATGGGTTAATACATCTGATTCTATGCCGTTACTGAGTTAGTTATAAATGCTTGTAACAACAATGATTTACTATACATGTATATATAATATTGATATTCGGATAAAAGACTAACAGATAAATAACTGATCGATAAGAACTTTAAGGCAGTGATCCTTTATTCATCACTTAAGGGTGTATGAAACCCATAATCGATTTTTTAAAAGTATTAAACTTTTTTTCTATCATTGTTGTTTTGGAATAGCTGTTTATGATGAATGAAAAAATGAAAAACATATATATGGTGGTGTCCTTTTTTTTTTGAGCTACAGCGATTTGAAAAAGGTATGTCAAATTTTGACTTTTTTTTTTAATTTTAACCATTCAGAGTACAAGCTTCAGTAAAATATATTTCAAAACAAAACAAACATGGTAATTTGGGTTTTCATTATTAATTTCATGTCTATGGTGGTTTTTTCACATTTAGAAACCCAACCTAGACAAAGCAGGCACTAGGTTTGGACAATATGGATCCTCGAATATCAAAAATAAGCTTTTTATAGGGCATGATTTTATAAGATTTTTTATTTTATGAAAAAAAAGTAAAAAAGTTTGAAAATGAAATAGTTCTAGTATTAAACTATTTCTTTTATTCTACCAAATGAAAGCCAATGCTAAGGCAGTTCAAAATATGAAAAGAAATTGAAAGGTCAGTGTTGAAAATGTTGAGTTATTAAAGTAAAAAGAGTTATCTCCCCTTACAAAATTTACAAAAAAAGTACCATATCGATGATATTTAGAGTTTTATAAATTTCACATTTGGTGCATTTTTTTCTTAAATTAGTTTTTGTATGAAGAAATACTACCATAGATAAGAAATAAATAACACAAAACCAAATTATCATATTTGTTTTCATTTAAAATGGATTTTATTGAAGCGGGTTGTTTGAAAAGGACAAAATAAGAGAAAGTGGGTGGGGTAAATTTTACATGGACGTAGAGCCAACTGCTGTTCACCAAAATGTACACTTTTTCTATTTTTTCATTCATCTTATATAGCTCTTCAATACAAAACCATCATAGAGGGTTTTCAAATACTTGGAAAATTTCCCAAATTCATGACATTGATACACCCTTAAGTCTAGCCTATTTGTATTACCGATAGTTGTTTTACAATATTTTGCAAAACTACTAGTATATAAAAATGCAAACATTGACCTGAGGCCGCATACCTTGATCTTGATATACACTGTTTAAATTGGACAAATGTACTCTTCGTATGTACACTGTTTGTAAAGGACACGTATATATGCTAAACAAGTGTTGGATGGCTTCATACATCTTCCGCTCTAACAAAAATGCATTTCACTCCAGGTATCAAACATGACAACTGCTGGAGTCAATAGATTTGCAAATTTAATTAAAAACTTCATTTCCTCATCTCTGTTGATTGCTTTTACCAACCTGTGGGAGGTTTCCGCGATCCTGTGACGACGGCGCGCGCCCATCATTCGATAAACACATTCATGAAAAATTATTCCTGGGAATTATTTTCATGGGCGGATATTGGATTGCAGTAAAGAGGATACATGGGGGCGCGACGTTAAACCTTGTTAGTAGATCTATGATCCACGACAGGGGATATAGGACTTTCTGCAAATAGGGTAGATCCAAATCAGATGCCGCGTTTTCCTACTCTAAATGCAGTCATTTTCCACATTTTAGTGCAATGCGTTTGCGTTTCGATTGCGTTTAAACGGGGAAGAACAACGTCTTATCCGCTGTACGATAACAGTATATTCTCTGAGTCTGTGGATTTTTCATCAATAAACACAGGCTTTCCTATTTACATGTACATACATGTATATAGTTGTCCTTTCAGCAACGAGCTACTTTTTTAGACATGATTTTAATATATCAAAATAAGAATTAGCTTGTTTGGAAAAAATGACATAATCTAGCGTAGATATATGGGCAATATATACCAAGGGTGACATAAACTCAATTTCGGAACAAGTTTGTTTAATAATTATGTTTTAAAAAATGATCAGGATACGAACTAATAAATCCTTGCCGTTATTTCGTCATTAATGCCAAATAAGCTGAAGACAATTTTGAAACAAAACTCATTACAGTTATGTTTGCGAGAGTTTGGATTAATTCAAGTATACATAATTTGCCTGGAATAAATGAGGTGATGGCTGTCTTAAAGATTATCACCAAGATAGTAAGTATGGCTAATGTAGGGTTCACATCTGTAGAAGCAATTATTTGTATTCAATTAGTGGCTTATGACCTTGTCGTACTGTATTGAAGACGTTATTCTTTCCCGTTTAAACGCAAACGAAACGCAAACGCATCGCACTAAAACTTAGAAAATGTTTAGAAAGCTTCGAGAATTCTGACTATTCATGTTAATCTGAGTGGCAAACAGCTTGGAGCCTGATCAGACGCCGGGTACCCGGCGTCTGATCTGGCTTCAAAATGTTTGCATCGGAAGTAATAGTTTTAGCTTAATCGCGCTCATTTGAACAGAATAACGTATACTCCCCTGTAACTCAGTCGTTCAACTGTACATTGAAAAGATAGATTGGTGAGTAGATAAAAAAAACCTTTTCACAATAGCAACTCACTAAGGAAACGTTGCGATTCCTACAGATAAACAAATGCTTAATCCACAATTAGAAAAAAGCTGAAAGTTTATTTTTGCATAACATCGTATAATCGGAGTGTCAAACAGTTTTGATTCATATGAGACGCCAAGTAACTCGACGCCTCATCTGGATCCAAACTGTTTGCAATAGATATCATAAATGTGTCCGCATCGTGGAGGCGGTTAACAAAACAATTTCTGGAATTCATGGCATGCTTTTGAATGAGTCACCTGAAAATTATAATCTTTACTGAAATACAAGTAATATGTAACATAAGCAAAAACATTATGCGGAGTCTGATCTGGCTCAAAACGGTTTCCATATTCAGTGACGTGATTTCTTTCTTTTTGACAGATGCATGATATATGTGTCTGTCGACTACAGTGGAGAATACGTTATTCTTTCTCGTTTAAACGCAAACGAAACGCACATGCATTGCACTAAATTCTAGTAAATAATAAAATTTAGACAATTCTGACTATTTATTTAAATCTGAGTGGCAAACAGTTTGGAGCCTGATCAGACTCCAAACTGTTTGCAAAGGAAATAATAGTTTTAGCGTAAAAGCTTTTATTGGGAAGAAAAACGTCTTCCCCACTGTAACTGCTATATTGACTTGATTTATTCCTTTTCCTTCCAAATCGCTACATTTCTGCCATTTGCAAACAATTTTGATCCAGATCAAAGATTCCATACTATTTGACAAAAGTCTTTTCTGTATAGGATGAACGTTAAACGACAATTGCAAAATTTCAGACAACAATTGCAAAGCAAACGATATCACAACAAAAAGGGTAAAATCAATCTAAATAGTTCAGGGTTACCATTATGTTGCTCATAAAAATCCTAAAATTTCTAAAATTCAAGCTCGACTTTAGGAATCGTACCTTTGTAGTTATGCAAACACTTAAGATTCAGATCAGACGGCGCCTGATCTCGATCTTTACTTATTGACACCTATATCAATGTTTCCTATTGTAAAAAATGTTTAACATTCCAAAATCTAAAATTAAGAGCAGAAATCCGAAGATTTCGAAAAATGCCGGAACTATGAAAGCTTTGATCAGGGCTCCAGATAAAAGATGTTAGTTTTAGAAATAATCCCCGTATCTGAAGCCCTTTCATTAAGAGAACAGCCTTTGGAATAAAACATTTTCTTTTTGATGTCATACGAATACGTACTGTGGCGGTGAATGGTCGGGATGTAGTTTATTTCAAAGTTAAATCCATATTCCATGGTTGAATGATGTGTTTGATCATAGCAAGGCTGTGTCATTTACTTGTGGTAATTTTTTAGTGGTAGGAAAACCTAATTTGCCTGACATCATGAATCTTTTATTGAAAAAGCAAGGTGAGTATATGTATATATCGTATGTACATGTATGTTAAAACAATTAGACCATCTTGCAATACAACAAGTGTCTGGCTTGAAAAAAGTGGCCGGGATTGTAAACTTAATCTAAAGAGACTGAAAACTGAATGATGCATCGATATTTGTAACGTGAAAATAAAAAACCTCAAATAAAGGCAAATGTGTTGCAGAAAAAATGTCAAAAAGCTTTTTGATCGCGTTTCGTTTTCGAATTACGTAAAACAGATAGCATCTTCAAGAACTTTCCACTTTACTCCCAGCATATTTTAAGTATACAAGTTCAGGGTGCCGGGGACAACGGTTTCTATACCTCTAAATAGCAGAGCCTGGAAAAACATACAAATGAGTCGTGCCATGACAAAACCTACCTTATCGCATTGCAACATTGTACAGAACAAGCACCTTTGTCATCCCAGGTTCTGTGTCTGAGTTTGGCCTATACTACTAAATACCATATATAATACAGCTACAGTGGAGAATGTGTTATTATTTCCCAATAAACGCGTTTACGCTAAAACTATTATTTCCAGTGCAAACAGTTTGGAGCCAGACCAGACGCCGGGTAACCCGGCGTCTGATCAGGCTCCAAACTGTTTGCCACCATGATACACATGAAATATCAGAATTGTCCAAAAAAAGTTCTTTTCTACGTTTTAGTGCTTTGCGTTTGCGTACGTTTGCGTTTAAACGGGAAAGAATAACAGATTCTCCACTGTAGATGAATGTAGGTGGTGTATATCAAGACCAGCTGTTGCGTCTTTGACGAGGCGGCTGGTTTTGATCTGCACTGTTTGCAATGCAATAAGTCAGGTTTTCTAATGGAAATACTAAAATGTATTTGTATCAGTAAATGGTTAAGGTGTCAAAATACGTTTCTATGGGGACAAGGGTAAACATATCGTCCCGACCTATAAAATATATAGACAAACACTACCAATCAGAGCAGATTTCAGAGCAGCCTCTGCAAGGCTTGGTGTACAGCGGAGAATGTGTTATTATTTCCCAATAAACGCGTTTACGCTAAAATTATTATTTGCAGTGCAAACAGTTTGGAGCCAGATCAGACGCCGGGTAACCCAGCGTCTGATCAGGCTCCAAACTGTTTGCCACCAAGATAAACATGAAATATCAGAATTGTCCAAAGGTTGTTCTTTTCTACGTTTTAGCGCTTTGCGTTTGCGTACGTTTGCGTTTAAACGGGAAAGAAAAACAGATTCTCCACAGTACGTTTCAGCCACGAGTAGTGCAAACAGTACAGTGGATAACGAAAACGAAACGCATTGCACTAAATGTAGAAAATAACATATTTGGACAACATTGACTATTTTAATCTGAATGGATCTGTTTGTAATTGAAACCTTTGTTTTAGCATAAACGCGTTTATTGGTAAATAATACGTCTTCTCCTCTGACCAAAATATTAAACAACAACATTCATCCAAAATATCTAAGCACAATTATGCTCGACAGTTTAGTTTGGAAATGCCACAGCAGTTTTTGTTTTGAACACCTCCGGTCATTTCCGTAAATCTTGACGGAAACTACATTGCTCAGGACTGATAATGGCGAATAAATTGATAATTTACAATGTTTTATTCTTTATTTCTCCACGGAACGCTATGTTGTGACTACTCATTAGAATCGTCTCGACGAGACGATTCAAATGTTTAGTTACAATATAAAGGGTTTCGTGTAGACATAAAAGTAAGTATTTGAAAACAAGTCACCTCAATCTCACTAGAGTTACAGATGTAACAGCCATTCCAGTTCTATATTATACAGTGGAGAATCTGTTACTCTTTCCCATTTAAACGCAAACGTACGCAAACGCAAATCACTAAAACGTAGAAAAGAACAACTTTTGGACAATTCTGGTAATTCTTGTTTATCTTGGTGGCAAACAGTTTGGAGCCTGATCAGACGCCGGGTTACCCGGCGTCTGATCTGGCTCCATAATGTTTGCACTGCAAATAATAGTTTTAGCGTAAACGCGTTTATTGGGAAAGTATAACAGATTCTCCACTGTACATGTGCGTGTACAAGTAGATCTCTATACAGTCTATAATATTTGTCATATTTTAGCAGGTATAGGCGCATAAGTGTCATTCTTCAGACCAAGAGCTAATGAGTCGCTGTCGCAGGCTAATTACTTAGTTACATAATGTTCAGTAGATTGCATTTCACTTGCGTCAGTAATGGCTTACATTACACGTACAGTAACTTTTTTACCGTGTCGACCTCTCTCAAAAGGAGCATAACTATATGCTTTAGGCAGGTGCCTGATTCAAGAACGATAAAGTAATACAGAAAGCTCCTAATAGAGTTTTTCTTTTTAAAAAGCTTTACTCTTTAACATGCTTCCACTTGTCTTAGATGCCAAACAAGTACGTTTTTGACTAGTCGTTACAGCGGGGTTTCTTGTAATTGCCTTGCATCACAGCTCTAAATTGTGTTCAGCCATCCAAAGTTATTTAATATTGAATACGAAATAAATGTCATACAGTGGAGAAAACGTTATTCTTTCCCAACAAACGCGTTTACGCTAAAACTGATATTTGCAGTGCAAACAGTTTGGAGCCAGATCAGACGCCGGGTAACCCGGCGTCTGATCAGGCTTCAAACTGTTTGCCACCAAGATAAACAACAATTATCAGAATTGTCCAAAAGTTGTTCTTTTCTACGTTTTAGTGCTTTGCGTTTGCGTACGTTTGCGTTTAAACGGGAAAGAATAACAGATTCTCCACTGTAAGATCAATTCTTAATTAACCTGTACTGCAATGGCGTCATCTGTTTTTAACAGCTGTCATCTGCTTTTATTTCACATTTTGTAATTAAAGTAAATTGACTGAAGTAATATCGTTATGAGTTTAAACAGTTTGGATCCTAATAAAATTCAAAGTTTTTATTTCACTCAGTACATGTTTTCACATAAATACTAATCAGACGCCGCGTTTCGCGGCGTCTGATCAGGACACAATCTGTTTACAAATAAATATTCTACTCTGGGTAACGCACGGGTGGAGTTCCAGTGCTCCCTCCCTACAACAACCCTCCGAACAATCCCTCCTAACAACGATGGTTGCCGTTGTTTGCTTATTCTCTTAATGCTGCTGAATGGTCTGCTTCAAGTGTCGTCTGCTAATGTTTTTCTTCAATACTAGTATTGCATATTGGACATTTTGACTGAAGAAAGATAAGACGAGAAACATACTGTTTGAATCCAGTTCTGGGTTCAAACTGTTTGCAAATGTAAGCAAATCATGCTTGAGCACTCCAATGGTATTCAGTTTCCATCCTTATAACAACTTCCTCCGAACAACACACACACACTTGTTGCCCCCCTTCCCATTGGATGTTGCTGTATAGTGAGAGCACTGTATTTAGGGAGAACATCAGAGTGACGATCAATTAAAAGGGGATCAAAATTCTTTGCAACGACCCCACCACCTAAAATAACATACAAACAAACAAACCAAAAAAATCACGCAATAATCGTATCCAGTGTGCACATATTACAGTGAAAAGGACGTTATTCTTTCTTAATTAACGCGTTTATGTTAAATCAATATCTGTTTAGACATTTAGGCAAACAGTTTGTCAATCAGATTAAAATTAATAAACAGACTTGTCAAAAAGTTTTCCGGTTCTACATTTTATTTCAATGCGTTTGTGTTTCGTTTGCATTTAACCCTTTGAACCCTAGTCCCGCATATAGGCGTCTTTTCAAACAGTGTACATGTGAATAGTACACTTGTCCTGTGCAAACAGTGAAGGCCCAGATCAGAGGGCTCCGAAAGGAGCCCTCTGATCAGGGTCTTCACTGTTTGTCAGTAATGCCAAAATTGACAAAAACAACTCTTAAAAGTCAGAAATGGACCAGACAAAAATCAAAACTGGAATTGTCCATTTAAAGTTTCAGGGAGGAAAGAGTTAAATGGGAATTATTAACCCCTCCATTGTAAATAAAGTGAGCTTTTCGTATGGAACACTCCTGCAGGGTATTGTGTCTCTTACACAATTCTGTGTTGACAGCAAACCGTTTAACGAGCTAGTGAAACTCATTACACCAACTGCTTCATAAATAAGAGATGAAGTCAACGGGGTATTTTTGTTGGAAACAGTTACTGTTTGTCAACTCTGTGTCTGATCAGGCTCTTGAATGGTTGCCAATCAGATGCAAACCAAAATGTACCCTTTTGGAAACTAAATCAGCCATTTTGTACATTTTATGTATTAAGTTTGCGTTTCGCAAGACCCTGAATCAATCTACTTTACACACTTTACAGTCCGTGTACCATTGTCCTAGATCTCTAATTAAATTAGTACACTGGAGAAGACGTTATTAATTCCGTTAAACCGTTTAAATGAAATGAAACGCAAACTCTATGCAGAAAAATGGAGTAAATTACAGGTTTTCGAACAAGTCTGACGATTTATTTTTATCTGAGTGGCAAACAATTTGAGGTCGGATTAGACGTCGAGTTACCCGCCATCTGGTCCCAAATGGTATGCAATGGAAATTAATGTTTCCCGCTGTACGAGAATACTTCGACAAGAAGTGTTCAATAATTACGAGAAAAAGTAGGACAATCAATTAACCATCTCTTCTGTTAAAGTGAAGATGTTGTTAATCTTACCCAATAAACGCGTTTATACTGAAACTAATACTTCCATTACAATACGTTTGGAGCAAGATCAGACGCCGGGTATCTGACTCCAAACTGATTGCCACTCAGATTACAATTAATAGTCAGAATCATCAATAAGTTGTCATTTTTTAGATTTTATTACAATGCGTTTGCGTTTCGTTTGCGTTTAACCCTTTACCCAATAACATGTTTCTTGCTTTGAAAAAAGGTGACTACTTAAAGCAGTTTGAACGTAAAGCAGAATGTGCCTTAAGGCACATTCTGCTTTACTTTCAGCCTGCTTTAAGCTACCACCTGCTACAACAAAGAAAATATTCCCTATGAAACATATTAATAACTGTATGAACGGGAACTATTTTCTTCAACGGAGGAATAAACTGAATGCGCTAAAAGCCGCTTCTATGGGGGAAAGGGTTAAACAGGAAAGAATAACGTCTTCTCTGTAACAGCGCTTCTGGCACTAACAGTGATCCTGCAGTATGTCATCTGCTTAGAAATGTATTTAATGGTCAAACATCGAACACTGTTTATACATGTATGTTATTTGTGGAATTTACGTCACCTAAAGATGAGCTTAAACCCTGGCCTGACTTACTCGGTGATCAGGATGCCACATACCGTTTTCAAATATTGATCAAGTCGCCCCTATAGCGTGTGTGATTAGGGCTAATTTCTCTCCAAATGCTCATTAGTCAATGACAACACACTGTGGGCATTATACAAACAAACACATACAGTTGTGAAATTGATTACTTTATCGGCGACGAACGCAGGGCTGCCATTTCTCCGGATTTTTCCTTAATCTTCGGATTTTTTCCCAGTACATGGTAGCTTAAAGCAGGCTGAAAGTAAAGCAGAATGCGCCTTAAGGCACATTCTGCTTTACTTACAGTCTGTTTTAAGTAGTTGCATGTCAACAAAACTAGAAACAGGCTATGGGGTAGAGGTACGATTTCGTAAAATCGCACTTGAAAAATACAAATTTGGAAATCTTAGGATTTTTCACGTCAACTAATGGCAGCCCTGCGAACTTTACTGGCATAGTATTGGTAATGATCACGCGCTGAGTAAATCGTCGTCTGATCAGGATCCAAACTGTTTGACACTCGTATCAATGTATTGTCCTTCATTCACAATACTCAAAAATCTTCATTTCAAAACAAAAAGCAGGGGCTGAAAAATATGGAAATACAGTAGGTAAACTTGTACAGTGAAACCCCTCTAAACCGGAAATGTGTGGGGACAACAAAACATCCGGTTTAGAGGGGTTTCCAGTTAATGGGGTTTTAAACCATAGCTTGTTTCTAGTATGGAAGGTACATGTAGCTGACCACTTAAAGCAGGTTGAAAGTAAAGTAGAATACGCCTTAAGGCGCATTCTGCTTTACTTTTAACTTGCTTTAAGCTATCATCTGCTAGAATATAGGAAATATTTCTGATGATATATGTTCATGAATGTTTTTTCTTCAGTGAAGGAAAAAATCAAAATCGTATCAATTAAAAATGGGTGGGAAACGGGACCAAAGTTTTTGTCCGGTTTAATGAGAATTCCGGTATTTAGAGGTTCCGGTTTAGAGGCGTTTTAGTGTACATGTATTCAGCGACAGAATAATGAAAACGCATGTAGACCTCTAATGACATAATTATGGTATCTGATTACATATCATAAGCAATGCAGAAAGCTCCTGTGTAAATGTTCATAATATTTTCCTTGTTGCAATCTGCTTAAAGTATGTAAGACATTCAACACAGGTTACAGTGGAGAATCTGTTATTCTTTCCCAATAAACGCGTTTACGCTAAAACTATTATTTGCAGTGCAAACAGTTTGGAGCCAGATCAGACGCCGGGTAACCCGTCGTCTGATCAGGCTCCAAACTGTTTGCCACCAAGATAAACAAGAATTATCAGAATTGTCCAAACGTTGTTCTTTTCTACGTTTTAGTGCTTTGCGTTTGCGTACGTTTGCGTTTAAACGGGAAAGAATAACAGATTCTCCACTTAGTAACTGTAGTTATTTCATCGCCATAAGCGAATAAAGTCGACATTGCAAACAGCTTGGATACAGATCAGATTCCGTGTAACGCAGCGTCTGATAAGGAGCCAAATTGTTTGGCATTCGTATCAATATCTTAGGAGACAACAATGTTTAAAAAAACGAATGTGGCATAAAGTTGCAAACAACAAATTTTAGCACACAATATTTGACTTCGAAATGGTCTTTGACAATGAAAGGATTAGATTGTTTACAGTAAAACCTCTCTATTACGACCGTTAAAGTGTGTGACTAAATATGTGAATAAGAAAGGTAACGGTAAAACAGAAATCTCCTTTACGAGCTTTCTGTTTTACTGTCACCTAGCTTGACACTTTCGCCTAGCTTGCTTTAAGCAGTCACCTGTCTTTTATACAACCTATTGACCATTGTTTAAGGGTCGTAAATGGGAGAGTTTACTGTACTGTCTATATTAGTTTTATTAATTTGGCACAAGTTTCAGTGGGATTACGAACAAATTAATCTCATTATCTAAACCTAATCGTGATAAATGGCTGACAGTAACAACGATATTCGTCCAAGGAATTGTTGTGCATCCTTACCTTTCTGAACTGTGTGGTAAACATATAATTCGCCAGAAAAAAGTAAAGATTAATTGAAATTACACCAGGCGTGATGTAATTGTAATTGCACAGGAGAATACGTCCGTTCCGAACGTTTGTACTTATATAATATGTACACAGTGTAGACTCTTGTCAGAATGTTTGTCATTGGTAAATGTATTGTAAAATTCAACCCTAAATACTGTAAATAGTAAAAATTAGACCAGAATTTATCGGATTTTTAAAGAGGTTAAATGTTGAAAGATTCTGTTCCAGAGGACAGAAGTTGTTATATGTCAGGGAGTCTGAAAGGCTTCCTATGGTGCTTTATCAGGACAATTAAGAATATCAAACGGCATATCTATGAGTGGAGAATAAGTATATGGCTAAAAGGAGCGTCTATGCGTAATATGTATTTAGGCTTCGCCTATGGACGGAAAAAAAGCAAAATTGTACTAATAAGTAAAACTTAATGCTTCTTGATTTTGACAATATTGTGGTACTTTTACCTAGAATATTAATAAATTATCATCTAAGATATGACATTGTGACCTGCTTTTGACCCCATACGACCCATATTCAAAGTGGAGCTATAACTCTTCAAGATTAATATCCTGAGCAAATATGATCTTGATAGGGGTAAATCTATGGCCGCTAGACTAAGAGTGTACCAAACCAAATGTTGATGGACAACAGACATCTACTGATCACTATAGTTCACTTGAAAAGTATCGGGTGAACTAATAAAAATAGGATGACGAACAAGAATGGTGTCACAGAAAGTGACAAATGCCCCTGACGGCCGAGGTTTTTGTCACTGCAATGTATTCATTTGGCTTTCAAATAAAATCATACAGCAGGCTATAATTGTACTCCTTCTTGTTGTTGTGTTGCAATATATAACAGTCCTACCCTTTACTGTATGTAAGAGCATGAGATTCATACTCCGCTGTCAAAGCCTAACACTAGTGGAAATTTGGCAAACTTACATTAAGTGTAGGACTGATAAAGAAAAACGCTTGTTCTAGCTTATTCAAATGCATCATCACCATAGTATCATGACGTCATCTGTCATGATGACGTCGTCGTCATAACAAGGTTTGTCAAATATCATAATGAGGACTTATTTCTAAATTAAGAAATGATCAAATGAACAAAGAGTTATGGCCAGTTAGGATGAGTTACCTCCCTTCCTATTCACTTGAAATAATATAGGATGAGTTATCTCCCTTTTCACCGGATTTTACCTCAAATGATCTTGACCTTTACAGGACATGACCAAAGTTGTACTGACCTCAAGAGCTTCTTGGGATGAGTACACATACAAAATATAAAGTCTCTATCCCATGTTATTCAAAAGTTATGGCCAAGATTAAAGATGACAGACAAACAGACCAAAAACAACTATACTCCCAACTAAATCGTGCGGGGCATAAAAATGATGCAAAATACAGCAGTGCTGTGTGGTCAAAACTTGCATTCTTTTGCAGTATAACAGACACCATATCATTCACCCTTTCCTCCACAGAAGTGCCTCCAGCACCTCTACCTACACCTCAGTATAAGGATATCAAATGAGTACTTGCTACCAAGTGACTGTTTTGAACACATGAGGTAGTTCAAAGCAAGATAAAAGTAAAGCAAAAAGCTCTGACAGGAGCTCCCTGCAAAAAGTTACTTTCATCTTACTTTAAGCAGTCAGTGTTTTTGACATAGTTTGATAACCCTGACAAAAAGAAGAAAACCCGCGACAGAACCATCACGGGTTTTAGTAGGTCTGGTTTGATATAGGAGATTTGCACTCTTTGCTATGGAGGAAAGGGGTAAATCAAGGTGAAAGTAATCAGAAAGCACCTAAAGGACTTTGTGCTTTATTTTTATCTAAATATTCTTGCATAATGCAGTCACTTGACAAGTTGTTTTGCACACTAACAATTGGACCTCATGTAGTAGTTGTATTAGATGTTTTACTGTAAATGAGACAATTGTTAGCATGAGATTCAAAATAAGTCTGTCAGAGATTAAAATATCACATTGACAAAAAGAAAAACATGATCTTGTTAAAATTAAGGTTCTCTAGGGCTTTCAATTCTGATTTTTTGTTACTGGCACTTTAGGAATTATTTATAAACACAACAGGATTTTTTTTTCTTTTTTCATCAGTTCTGATAATACACAGCAGTAAATAACACAATAACACTAAAGTTACGTTTCAATTTCATATATATATTTCAAATATATATTATATACATAATTACAGCTTTTATAGACTACATTAAACTCATTTGTCACAAATTACAACAGCATAGTTTTTCTTTTAAATAATTAACATGGATACAGGGCTCCACATAAGGGGAGTACTTCAAGAACTTAAATCTTTATATCTGCATTAAACCATATGGTGTGACTACTCATTAGAATTGGTTTAAAGATACAATTTTAATGATTAGTTAAAATACACCATCGGATTTGGTGCTGACATGGAATTTGATCCATTTTAACTTATCCACCGCTCTGATCAGTTCATATATTTATTACTCCAATTCAGCACATAATTATGTTGTTCTCTTTTGAAAAAAAAAATCAGTTTTAATTTGCATCACATTCTCTGACTATCTGTATGAAAGTCCATCTTGGATAGGAAACTGCTGAATGTCATGGTTGATGCTTGTCCTACATTGTTGACCACCATAAAGGCTATGCTGATTCTGCAATAGATAGTAAATAAATAATTTATTGTTATGTATAAGGCACTCTAGTCTACAGACCTCAAACATCTCAGGACTTTTGTGTTGTTTACTTTTATAATTTTTGTACGACTTAACATATTGACCAAATAGCAGGTTTTATTCGGCACAGTGACACTAGTGGTCTCTAACAATTTCCTGCTTTAGCATTTAGTTACTTGTGCAAAAGCAGGAGGTTAGGTTGAAGGTTCTTTAACTATTCTTTATAAAGCATAAGCTGAAATTTGGAGGTAATGTTAAGTATTATTTGGCTTTATGGAAACATGTGAATAAGGCATGGTTTTGGCTAATTTGTACTTTCCCATGAATTTTTCAGCATGTCTGGTAAATGTATTCAATAAATGGAGCTAAAGCCAAATCAGAATGATAATAAATTAATGTTGACATAGTTCTACTCATACAGGGCTACAGATAACTGAAAATAAATTCTTTATGTCTACATTAAACCCAGTGGTGTGACTACTTATTAGAATCCTGTTCTCGAGACAACTCTAATGAATGGTAACACCATAGGCGTTGGTGCTGACATGAAGAAAAGCTGTATTTGGTCTGATTTCTTATGTTGATATCTGACTCGTAATTATATATCAGATTTCATGGACTGAAATGAAAATCATTATACTGTTTGTGTCAGGACTGTACACATAACTGCCTTATTTTTCAATCTAAAGACCCACACACATTGCCTTTAACTTGTCTTTCAAATGTTTTCTTTCAATTATTTACTATATACTGTACTTTGTAGGCTCTCTAAATTATAACATAACATAAGAAATTATTTTGCATTTTTAAGTAAAACTTCTTGTCTTGTAAGGAGACTCAGCTTTTAAAGGCCAAATAGGCAGAATTTAACATTGGCCATAAGTCCATAACTTTGTGACTACATGTGATAGAGACTTCATTTTGGCATGTGCACTAAAGAATCTCTTGAGAACAGTACAACTTTGGTTAAGTCAGACACATATCAAGGCCATGTAGATGTCATCTAAAGGTCAAATAGGATGAATTTGACACAGGCCTCGACTTTGCAACTTCATTTGATAGATACTTCATATTTTGCATGTGGCTCTACACTGTTTGCAAAGGTAGTTTGTATCTGGTTCAAGTACTTGAAGGTACAACCCTTTACATGTCTTATATATTAATTTACACATAGTCTACACAAAATAGCTACATGCTCAGTATTGTATGATAAACAAGTACAGTCGCCACGCCTGACATATGCCCCCAAAGTGTTTGACACCCAATTGCATTTTGGCGATTTTTTTACAGACAATGTAATGGAGGTGTAACATAAAATTTTGATACTGTTAAAAATGACCCAGGAGTCAATTCTTTTCATTAAAAACAGAACAGTTTGCGACACTCCTCAATAGAGATATGCTCCGGACAAGCTTTTTGTAAAATTGAGGTCAGAGGTCACGGTCTGAGTGACCTAAAAATGCTATGCGACACTCTGCCATCCCAAGATGAACTCACAAACCAAGTTTCGTATCCGTAGTTGGTAAGGTTAAGGAATTATACTCTGGACAAGCTATTGGTTAAATCATGGTCAAATGTCTACGTCAAAGTGACCTGAAAGTGGTATGCGACACGCCGCCATCCCAAGATGTACTCACACACCAAATTTGGAATCCCTAGCTGGCAAGGTATATGAGATATGCTCCTGACAAGCTTTTTGTAAAATTGTGGTCAAGGTCACAGTGACCTAGATGTGGTACACGACACTCCGCCATCCCAAGATGTACTCACACACCAAATATGGAATCCCTAGCTGTTAAGGTCTAGGAGATATGCTCCAGACAAGCTTTTTGTTAAATCAAGGTCAAAAGTCAAGGTCACAGTGACCTGAAAGTGGTACGCGACACTCCACCATCCCAAGATGTGCTCACACACCAAATTTGGAATCCCTAGCTGGTAAGGTATAAGAGATATGCTCCAGACAAGCGTATCGTTAAATTGAGGTCAAAGGTCAAGGTCACAATGACCTGAAAGTGGTACGCGGCACTCTTCAATCCAAAGATGTACTCACACAAAAAATTTGGAATCCCTAGCTAGTAAGGTATAGGAGATATGCTCGGGACAAACTTTTTGTTAAATCGAGGTCAAAGGTCAAGGTGACCTGAAAGTTATAGGCGACACTCCACCATCGCAAGATGTACTCAAACACCCCATTTGGAGTCCCTAGCTGGTAAGGTATAGGAGATTTTGCTCTGGACAATCATTTGGTTAAAGGTCAAGGTCAAAGTAACCTGAAAGTGGTATGCGACACTCCACCATCATAAGATATACTCACACTCCAAATTTGGAATCCCTAGCTGGTAAGGTATAGGAGATATGCTCCTGACTCCAATCTTTTGTACACACACCCACCCACTGACACACACACACACCAACCCACACAAGGTGCGTTTACTATATGTGCCCAAAGCTTAGCTTTGGGGGCATAATTAACAAGGGCCACTATGGCCCTAAATCGCTCACCTGGTAACCATGTACACCGTGTGACCTAGTTTTTGACCGGGCATGACCCTCATTCTAACTTGACCTCGATTTCAATGAGACAAACATTTTGTTCAAGTTTCATGAAGATTCAATGAATATTGTAGTCTCTAGTGTGTTAACAAGGTTTTTCGAAGATTTGACCTAGTGACCTAGTTTTTGACCGGACATGACCCACTTTCGAGCTTGGCCTAGATTTCATTGAGGCAATCATATTGATGAAGTTTCATGAAGATCCAATGAAATCTGTAGCCTCTAGAGTGTTAACAATGTTTTTCGATAATTTGACCTAGTGACCTAGTTTTTGACAGGACATGACCCACATTCGAACTTGACCTAGATTTCAGGGTGTTAACAAGGTTTTTCGAAGATTTGACCTAGTGACCTAGTTTTTGACCGGACATGACCCACATTCGAACTTGGCCTAGATTTTATTGAGGCAATCATATTGATGAAGTTTCATGAAGATCCAATGAAATTTGTAGCCTCTAGATTGTTAACAAGGATTTTCGATAATTTGACCTAGTGACCTAATTTTTGACCGGACATGACCCACATTCGAACTTGACCTAGATTTCATTAAGGCAAACATTTTGATGAAGTTTCATGAAGATCCAATGAAATTTGTAGTCTCTAGAGTGTTAACAAGGTTTTCCGAAGATTTGACCTAGTGACCTAGTTTTTGACCGGACATGACCCACATTCGAACTTGACCTAGATTTCATTGAGGCAAACATTGTGACCAAGTTTCATCAAGATCCAATGAGATTTGAACCTGCTAGAGTGTTAACGAACAATTGTGAACGGACGGACGGACAGACAGACGACGGACATCCAGCGATCCTAAAAGCTCACCTTGGCACTACGTGCCAGGTGAGCTAAAAATCTATTTTACATAACAGAATAAGAATCTGAATGTCAAACAGAGTAGATCCAGATCAGGCCCCACATAAGTGGTGCCTTATCTGTATCAAAACTGTTTGCAAGTCTCAGATGAGTAACAGGTTTTTTTTCACTATGTTGCAATTTCAATAAAGGTTAACCTCAGCTGACTGGTGTATAAGTTTTAACTTTTTCTAAATTTATGTATTTTTTTTAATGAAAGAAGAAATAATTTACCTATTGTATGTCCCATTGTATGGCTGTTGAATTCCCCTTGAAAGGTCTGGTATCATGTTAGTGTGACGTTACCATGCCCTTCATCGAAATCAATGAGATTAGATGAAATCAGCTGTCCTGAAATCATCTTCATCTCTTCATCCCCCATCATCCATCGGTGCTATGTGACCCAGTTTGTGCTGTGGACCGGTGCCATACAATCTGACTCATCCATTGGATCCATCCATACCATGTTACCATTGCCCCTGTTGAAATAATTTAGAAATATGTCAATTTATGTGTAAGTTTTCACAATAAACAACCAACATAAATCAAAGAGTGAAGGTCTTGAGAGTTGCCAAGGATGAGGTTTTGCAATCCAGTAAACCACTCTGTGGCCACAACTGAAGCTACAGTAATCATTTATTGTATGAGGCAGGTGGTCACTTAAAGAAAGATAAAAGTAAAGCAGATAGCATTTAAAGATGATTTCTGCTTTTAATTGTTTCACTGTGCTGTAAGTTGTCAGCTATTTTTATTCCATCAATAAGTATTGTTTAGTCCTGGTTACAGGGGGGTATATCCTTGCTTCTTGTCAATTCGCCACTTTCTTGTCATCGATTCGCCACCTAAGCAAAATTTAGAATCCCGTCACGAGCAGGCTACAGAGAATGTCCGAAAACTACAGACGATCCCCGAATACTAGGACTGTTTCACTCAGGTAGATTTCAAGTGAAAGAAACAGATAAAATAACAATAATTCACAAACAGTTTCCAATCAAAAGACATGTTGGTAATTTTAATTCTAGTTGTTATGAGTTACTTTTAAAAATATTAAATAATTCAAAATCATTAAAAAATATTCAAGTTTCATGAAACGAACTATAACATACTGACAGAGCCTACATTGACCTAATTATCGAACGACCAATCAGAGGTGGCGAATTGACAAGAAAGCATCCCGGTGATCCAGAGCAATGACCTCATTCGAAAACGGTACAGTTATTTACACTTTGTATTTATTTGACAAGTTTTATTTGTACTTATATTGTTCGACAATATTGACCTGACGTTGGTGACCTCTATTAGCATAATTACACACTTTGTTGCATTTCTAAATATAGCTTCGGAACACTTCGTTATCATTTATACGAGAACGCACATTGTAACCACATCGGCACCGAGAAAATATAGCATTGCCCGGTTCTACAAATATCGACAGGTATTTAGCGCAAGTGGTAAGGAAGATGACTATAGATTATTTTTCCGTACAGTCATTGGTTCGAATCCCATGCAATACTCGTACATTTGTTCACATTTTTTTTTTTTACTATTTATGCTGTTTCTTTTAAGTTATCATACAACATTTATATCGATTGGAACACGATTCTTTTGTTATTTTTAAAAACATTATGTCATAGCGTCTGTTTGGTCTATAAAATAACATTTTATAAGATAAAAATAGTTTGCCCTCTATCGGGATTCGAACCCGGAACCTCGATTTTACAAATCCCTTGCTCTAACGACACACCTATTGCAGATTAGTTACATCTGGGGGTTGTAAATTAGGTATATATTGGCAAGAGTCGCAGGTGAGAACATCGATGATCTTACCTGGATTAAAACCCACTCGAAAGCGCAACATGATGCGTTTTAGTAGATGCGATTATACTAGGAGACTCGGGAATAATAGTTTATCAACAATAATCTTTTGAACTTGCTCAATGTGGAGAGTTACATGTAATCCACTGCGGATTACAACTGTAACAAGTTTCACGTAATCAGCCGAAACAACCCGAAACTGTACGTAAGCTATCGAATATTGATTTATACTGCATCATCTTTTTATAATTCATTCATGCATAAAGTTCAACGTCAGGTCAATATTGTCGAACAATACATGTACGTGTAATTGAAGGTTCAGTTAAGAATTAGATCTGTGAACAAGTAAGAAATGTTACATCAGATAGGCGCATGCGCGAAAAATATAGCTAATGGTGGCGAAAACACAGGTAACCAGGCTACATCAAATGATTAAGCAGAAGGTACATTTTGCAAATTTGCACCGAGATGGATCTACTGCTTGATTCATAGGGGTAAAGAATTTTAAATATAGACAGTGTCAAATTCCATCTTTGAAAGGCAGTTGAAATGCATTTACTTCTTTCATGAATGATGAGAATATTTTAAGATAAATCTAATATTTTTTATTTTGTAATTTGTTGATTACATGTACCTGCATGTGTACTCAACTGAAAAAGCTTTTGAGCTTGAGTACAAAATGGGTAATGTCAGACAAAGGTCATGGTTATTTAGAGACTTCTCACTTAAGGGGGTTTAGTGTTTCTCTTGTTTTCATTCAATTTACTATACTTAAAGAGGCTCGCAACCGGATTTAGCATTAAAAATGGTAATTTGTAAATATATGTCAAATGATTATATAAATGGGTAAGATTTAGTTTAGGATAATAAATTCTGTTAAAAAATGAATTTCCAAAAATAAAAGGAGAAGCTCTGGTGGGATTTGAACCCGTGACCCTCCATTGCGGAGACAAACAAGAAAAATGAGGACATGCCTTTACCGCCTAGACCACGGACGCTCTCTATATATATGGCAGTGACCTGGAAACCCACGCGCCATGCGCCATAGTCACATAAAAATAAAAAATGTCACATAGAATTTCCAACTGGTGCGCCCAGCGTCTCGCCAATTTTATCTTACCATACAACTTAAATTGCCTTTGGCTAGATTCATCCAGTGCTGGGAGATAAGCAATTACGTAATCAAACAGTGTGCATGCCAATATTTTCCAGTTAGAATCACAATTCCTTGAATACACACCTGTCATGATTTCGAGTAAAATCCGCCTGGCTACACTGATGATTTCTCTGTTGATATATTACCACAGGGGGCCACGCACAAATTTAAAATGTATCCTGTTACTATGATATAGTCTATTATTATAGTAGGCTGCTGTTCCCCTATTTTTGTGTTCCATGCCCTTGTGGCCGATATTCTGAAGAAGTCGCGGCGTGTCGGGAACATCAAAGGCAATGAAAATTTGGTGACCGTCTTCAACCCTAGTGACGACTAGAGTTCAAAGGGTTGAGGACTGTGGGGACTGTCTACGACTTTTTGTCGATTTCAGTGTCAAACTGCAGCTGCATATTTTGTCCAGTGTCAGATATATATCTAGATAAATATATGTAAGTGAACCGGGCAACCCACAGAGCTAGGTCATTGAATCAAAATGGGCGGAGCTCCTCAAATCTGCTTTGATGTTTTAACACCTTGCGTGTAAATCGTGTCTGAGTAACTCAGTATGAAAAGTATCATGTATAGAGAGGATAATTTTGGATGCTATTAGAGGCAAACATTCAAGGTGATTATCTGATATCATTTATTTTAGACTTTTTACTGTCAACTTAATCAAACTTTCAGCGGTTTGGGAAAACATCAGTAGTTAAGAGATGCTGACGTTCCGCCATATTGGCATAAGTTTTACTAGTAGTGATACGTTTCAACATTGATCTAGATGTTGGACCAAACATTTTCAATTTTTTCTTGGGACACTGATAAAAATAATTATTTTTTGCTGGCCCAAGACTTGGAAGAAATAGATTTTTATCGAAATCATGGAGAAAGGTCCTTTCTCCATGTCGAAATCTAAGCATTTTAAAAATTGGCCCATAAAATTTCAAAATGTCACATAGATTTTTGAAATGTCACATAAAAAATTATAGATGATGGGCCATAGTCGCATAGAAAAAAAATCTTTCCAGGTCACTGATATGGTAGCGAATTAACGTACTTCACTGGTAGCGATTAATACTACATTATTCGGCTCCGGTTTATGTCAGAGCCCGTGTAGAGAAGCAACAACAACAACAAAATCGTCAGCTGATGCTATTGAAAAACGATGGAATATATGTAAAAAACTAAGATTCGGTGACGATTCTTGAGACTTTTTTTGGACTGATCATATTTTTTTAATGTCAGAAGCCAAATAATGCCACAAATTTGCTTTGATTTGAGTATTTTATTTTGACAAGTACACCATCCTGTTGCGAGTCCCATGAACAAAAATAGAGCGAGCTACTGCGGGGCGGGGGTCGACGGGCGTCTTCCGCAGATAGCGCTGGCCACGGGGCACCGAGCGATGCACGCCATGCGAGCTACTGCAGGAGTCGAAGGCCGTCGAACGCAGATAGCACTGGCCCCCGGGAACGGAGTTCTGATGCTTGCCGGCGTACCATCCCGGAGAGCTACTGTGGGCGGGGGTCGACGGCCGTCTTCCACAGATAGAAACATGTTCAGGATAATGTTGGCGACAGGTGCAGAACAAATACCCGATTGACACGACCAACAACCTCAGAAATGCTCGATTACGAAAATGGCATTCCCACATTATTATTCCTTTCAAACGCAATGCAAATGACAACTTTTTGACAACTCCAACTACGGTACCAGTTTTAGTTTGAGTGGCAAACAGTTTGGAGTATAGTGACCGGGCCCAGGAATCGAACCCGGGACCTCCCGCTTGCAAGGCGAGCGTTATAACCATTGAGCCAAAAGTCCGGACGTTAGGCTCGAGGGCCTAACACTCCCTATATTCAGTACAGGAGGATGATCAGACGCCGGGTTACCCGGCGTCTGATCTGATTCCAAACTGTTTGCAATGAAAATAAAAGTGCAACCGGGATTATTTGGAAAGAAAACGCTTTTACTACTGAAGTGTACTTTGCACAAACTGCTTAGACCTAAACAGCAATCAGTGGTATCCTGGTTCACCCAATTTCCGGTGATCTAAGGATTCGTCTGACTATTTCTCATCAATTAATAAGGTTTTTAACTAAAAAATATATTAAACATATAAAGTAAACATTTCTTTATGATTTTCAGCTTTAATATATAAATACACCCATAATTTGACATAAATAATCATAGTCAACTGTAGCGAGTGCGCCGCCATGTTTGTTTTGGTTACTCGTCCTATTATCGGTGATGAGGTAAAATGACACCCAGAATAATTTTCAGGTATCGGCTTGAACTTCTATCAAACATTATTAAGAAAGGCTATCTGTTAACATAATTTTTAACTGAAAAGTTGTAATATTTTCCGTCACATTTTTTCACAGTGGGGGCAATGGAATATGTCACATTATACAAATAGGTTAAATGGTTTTATATGGGGAGAAAATGATTTATCTTGCGTAATTAATAAAAAAATGCACACTTTCCCTTTAGGAAAGTTTTTTTTTGCTTTATACACATTAGTCTTGAGCAGCAGCCGAAAGATAAACGGAAGTTACGATTTTACACATAATACTCGGAAGTCACCGGTAATAGGATGTCCACGGTAAACGGGTCAATGGCGGTAATTTATCACGCTTCAATCACTCTCCGCAATTTGGGATCAAACAATTCTATTTCTTTCACAGAAGCCTGTGGCGCTTAAACACACCTTTAACGACTGGTGGTCTCTAGCTCTTCATTCTTTCAGACATTTCTTATTCGTTCGTCGTTTCGGGGCTACCGCGTTGTTCAACTTGTTGTCAGCCATCTTGGGTGCAGTATAATTCGACAGTCCCACAAAGTTTAATCGTTAATAATCGGGGGTTTATTCGGTTCCAATGTAACGTGACTTTTTCAAGAGTAACTTTAAGTTAATTGACTCACCCACTCTGTGGCAATGAACTCACCCAAAATGGCGCAATGGGCCAGTTTATTACCTTCCCTGACCCGCGCATGTACATAAAGTAGTACCGGTACTTCCGCGAAGTAGTTCCTAGAGGTCACTCACAACAACGTAAATAACGTCTTTCTTCATCAATTATTGCTTCATTAAACATCATAAGTTGAATTAAACAAAACGAAAATTTGAATCAAGAGCTTAAAACTGGCGGCTATTTGCATTTGTTGGATTCCCAAGGCCTAACTACTTCCAAGATGTCAGCCCCCATGTCCCATCGTTGCTTAGTTTTAAGGAAGTTATGCACGCGCAAATCAAACACTTTTCAAAGTCTATCAGTGATTGAAATGAATTGGAATACCTTTGTTTTTTTCCATGCATTACCTAAGAACGGAAAAAAAGCAAGCTTTTTTTCCGTATGAGGTTAACATTTAGTTATAGTCACGAAAACCAATGTTCTGGAAATCCTATCTACGCTTTTACTCAAAGAAACATTGACAGTTGCTGATTATCATGGCAAACAAGTTCTGCTTATTTAACCCCTTCACTTCCAACACTTGTCGTCTGCTTTTATTTCTCAAAATTTAAAATTTAGGTATATTCTAAATTGGCTTAATTAATACTGTTATGAGTGTTCGGGCCTCGCCTTATATACACGACGTCTGATCAGGCTCCAAACTGTTTGCAAATTAGCAATTTACTGTCGGAGAAAGTCGGTTTAGGGGTTAACCCGCGTGTCATCACTTAGTCATTTTCCATCCTAGGTATATCGTCTTTTCTTTGATGAGAAAGATTATCGTTGAAAGGTGTTACAGTCGAAAAGACGCCATCCTTTCCCACTAAACGTGTTTGCTCTAAAGTAGTAATTTACACCGAAAACAGTTTAAAGTCAGGTTAAACGCCGGGTAACCCGGTGTCTGGTCAGTCTGCAACTGTTTGCCACTCGGTGGAAAATATATCGTCAGAATTTTCAAAACGTAATTTCCTATTTTGTATTGCATTCCGTTATGCAATGTGTTTCAATAAAACGGACAAGAATAATGTATTCTCCGCTGTACATGTAGAAATAAAGGTTTTGTGATCGGGATAACAGCTAAACAGATAAAATAAATGTTCTTGGTGCCTAACTTCTATACACTACGAATACAGTGTTTCCTCTCTACAACAACACCAAATGGGAGACAAAATTTGCGTGTGTTGTTCGGAGGGAGTTGTTATAAGGAGGGGAAGTAAAGACTTAGCTTGCATTTGCAAATAGCTGGAATCCAGTTCAGACGCCGTGTAACGCGGCGTCTGATCTGAATTCAAGCTATTATTTTGTCACTCGTCATTATATTTCTTCTGTCCAAATGTCAACTTAAATGTAACTTTGAGAAAAATAGCATATGAAAAGTTTAAGCAGACGATATTACAGCAGTGAAAGTGTTAGTCATAATTGTCTTGTTTGGGGAACAGCGGCAAGCCTTGTTTTAAGGAGATAATCGTTGTTACAGTGGCGAATCTGTTATTCTTTCCCAATAAACGCGTTTACGCTAAAACTATTATTTGCAGTGCAAACAGTTTGGAGCCAGATCAGACACCGGGTAACCCGGCGTCTGATCAGGCTTCAAACTGTTTGCCACCAAGATAAACAAGATTTATCAGAATTGTCCAAAAGTTGTTCTTTTCTACGTTTTTAGTGCTTTGCGTTTGCGTACGTTTGCGTTTAAACGGGAAAGAATAACAGATTCTCCACTGTAGGAGGGCCGTTGTAGAGGGGGTACTGTACTAGGGAATACATTATTCTTTTCCGTATAAACGAAACGCAATGTAACAAAATATAGTAAATGACATACTCTTGAAACTAGTGATGGTTTGTTCAAGTCTGAGTTGCAAACTGGCTAGGACCTGAACAGACACCGAATAACTCGGCGTCTGATCTGGCTCCAACTGTTTGCAACTGATATGATTGTTTTAGCACAAACGAAAACAAGTGTTCCTCTTGAAACAACAATAAAGATGTAGATCTACTGTAAGATATAATTATATTCTTCTATACTCCTTTGGCTTCTTTAAGTGGTCACCTGTCTTCAAATCTAGAAACAGGCTATGCGGTAAGAGGTTAAACCAATGACATGTCTATCGGACATGGCACACCAATTCTCTTATCTAATTCATATGAAATATATGCATATAACGCTATTTTGCGGCAAAAGTCTTTGGCACTATTTCTCGGGGACTACTTTCGACTGTACAATACCAGCACTTCCGGTTTTTAGCTCACCTGAGCCAAAGGCTCAAGGTGAGCTATTGGGATAGCCCTGTGTCCGGCGTCGTGTGTCGTCCGTCGTCCGTTGTGCGTCGTCGTTAACAATTGCTTCAAATGACATCTCCTCCTATACCACTTGACAGAATTCAGCCAAACTTTACAGAAATGTTCCTTGGGTCAAGCTCTTTCAAATTTGTTCAAAGAATTAAAAACAATGCAGAACTCTGGTTGCCATGACAACCATAGTGAAAAAAATAAGGAAATCTTAAAAAATCTTGTCAAAAACCGCAAGGGCCAGAGCTTTGATATTTGGCACATAGCACAATCTACAGGTCCTCTATCAAGTTTGTTCAAATTATTCATCTGGGGTAAACAATTGGCCCCGCCCTGGGGGTCACAGTTTTATATAGAGTTATATAATAAAATTTCAAACGCCTTCTTCTCTGAAACTTATATGGCCAGAGCTTTGATATTCGACATGATGACACTTCTAGATGTCCTTTACCTATTTTGTTCAAATGGTTTCAGTCTGTTGCATATGTAGGTCACAGGAGCTAAGAATAGATGTTTTCAATGGAAACTTAAAAAAATATTCTTGTCTTAAACCCTACTACCCTGATCTTAGATATTTGGCACATAGCATCATCTACAGGTCCTCTATCAAGATTGTTCAAATAATGCCCCCTGGGTGAAAAATGACCCCGTCCTGGACATAAATCATTATCTCCATTTTGTCAGCTATTCTTAGGTGAGCGAAATATGTCACCATGGGGCTCTTGTTTTATTGGTGTTCCGTTACCTATACAAGAACTTGTAATATATATTTAATATGACGTTCTCGTTTCAGTTGTATACTCTGCAAACGCCCGGAGACATCCGAAGTTCGTATCTGGCGAGTGGACAGAGGAACAAACGCTTCGTAACTTCCTGGACAGTATAGATACCCCTGGTAACCCGGATGGAAAGGTCACCCGAGAAGAGTTCATGAATTACTACGCCGGGGTCAGCTCAACTGTAGAAGACGATAGCTATTTTGATATGATGATGCGAGCGTGTTATGACCTTCCACAAAAAGGACAATCAAAGAAATAGTCCCGAGCCACCGTACTAATCTAGCGGTATTCTCTCTTTGCTAACCACTGCCAGCAAATGTGGCCTATGGCTTAATTTTAGCCGAATCACTCATTCATGATTCCTTTCGCTTAAAGTGGAAACAGGAATTGCGAAGTTAACAATGCCCATGCATTTGAAACCAGTTTTACCTGGCACATGTTTTGGTTCTTACTCTCTTTTCCGTTTACTATTCTCGGAAAGCGCATGACAAAGTCATGTTCGAATAGAAATCAATCTCATTACCCTTTCATGATCAAATTTATCGTGAAATGCTAACCCCTTCGCCGCAAAATTGTCGTCTGCTTCAAAATTGCTGTCTACATTATCGTTTCAAAGTTAAATTTAAGACAGTATAGCTGAAGAAATTTCATAACGAGTGTCAAACAGTTTGGATCCTGATCAGACGTCGCGTGACGCGGCGTCCGATCAGGATCCAAACTGTTGCAAACGCACTCAGTTTTGGCGTCATTGAGATTGAAAGGGTAACTGCATTTTTAACATGTACAGTGGAGAATCTGTTATTCTTTCCCGTTTAAACGCAAACGTACGCAAACGCAAAGCACTAAAACGTAGAAAAGAACAACTTTTGGACAATTCTGATAATCCTTGTTTATCTTGGTAGCAAACAGTTTGGAGCCTGATCAGACGCCGGGTTACCCGGCGTCTGATCTGGCTCCAAACTGTTTGCACTGCAAATAATAGTTTTAGCGTAAACGCGTTTATTGGGAAAGAATAACAGATTATCCACTGTAGGCCATAAAACACCATGTTTGTCTCTTAAAACTTTCTATTAAATTGATGTTAACTGTAGTGTTGTGACGTCAAAGACAATTACAATTATCTCGCACATTCGTTTTCATTCCATATTACACTCAAAATGTTGATTTAATGAGGTAGTATTTACAGCTGAATGATTGCTTTCATAGAAACGCAGATTTAATCCACCGGATTGGAAATTTTGATTAAATCGAAACGTCCATTCCCATTGGTTTTTATACGATATGGGTAAAAACATTCGGAACGATTTTGAATGTTCAAACGGTTTAAATCAACTGACATATAACAGTGGAGAAGACGCTATTCTTTCCCAGTAAACGCGTTTACGCTAAAAAATATTATTTCCAGCGCAAAAACAAAGTTTGGCGACAGATCAGACGCACTTGGTGACCTGGCTTCTGATCCAGCTCCAAACTGTTTGACACTCACATTAAAATAAATGGCTAGACATTTCAACAAATGTGTTTTCTCTACATCTTAGTGTATAACGTTTGCGTTTTGTCCACTGTATCAAGCAGAACATTGTTTGTGGAAGTAGACATTGTTTCGTATGGTACAGTGGAGAAGAAACTATTCTTTTCTTTTTAAACGAAACGAAACGCAAACGCATTGCAATAAAATGCATCTAATATTACATCGTTTTCACAAACAGTTGTCGTTTCTCAATTTTAATGCAATGCTTTTGAATTTTGTTTGCATTTAAACGGGAAAGAATAACGTCTTCTCCACTGTAACAGATACAGTGGAGAATCTGTTATTCTTTCCCGTTTAAACGCAAACGTACGCAAACGCAAAGCACTAAAACGTAGAAAAGAACAACTTTTGGACAATTCTGATAATTCTTGTTTATCTTTGGGGCAAACAGTTTGGAGCCTGATCAGACGCCGGGTTACCCGGCGTCTGATCTGGCTCCAAACTGTTTGCACTGCAAATAATAGTATTAGCGTAAACGCGTTTATTGGGAAAGAATAACGTTTTCTCCACTGTACATTGTATACGTTAGTTTTTGTTATGCGGCCAATAAATGGCAAGACATTAAATTATTTAAATACAATTAATGCAAGGCGAAAGTAATCAGTAAAACTCCAACAGGAGTTTTTTGCATTACTTTTCTCCAGCATTAAAATGTTAGTTGTTCTAAAAACTACTCAGTCCTGTTCTTTAACGCCGTTTAATAAAATATTGACTATTTGATATACAGCGCTCCCGCTCAACAATGACACCCAATGGGAGACAAACAATATGTGCGTTGTTCGGAGGGAGTCGTTATAGGGAGGGACATTGACTGACATATGCAAACAGCTTGAATCCAGATCAGACGCCGCGTAACGCGGCGTCTGATCTCGATTCAAGCTGTTTGTCAATCCTCATTAAGTTTTTTTTCATTAAGTTTTTTTTTGTTGAGAAAATTAGTACACGACAACATTGCAGCTGTGAATAAATGTCCTGTTTGGAGAACCGCGGCAATGGTAGTTGTAGGGAGGAAGTCGTAGCTGGTAGAACCGTTGTAGAGAGGGAGCACTGTAAATTTTTATTTTATTAACAAGTAGTCTGTCAGTAAGTACAATGGAGAAAACGATATTCTTTCCCGTTTAATCGCAAACGAAACGCAAACGGAATACACTAAAATGTAGAAAATAACAACGTTTTGACAATTCTGACTTTTGAAATTAAGCTGAGTGGCGAACAGTTTGGGGCCTGATCAGACGCCGGGTTACCCTGCGTCTGATCTGGCTCCAAACTGTTTGTTCTGGAAATAATGGTTTTAGCGTAAAAGCGTTTATTGGGAAAGAATAACGTTTTATCTACTGTAGCAATGGTTATTGGCATAATTAACAAAATTTAATATCAATCATTTCGGTAAGAGCTTATTTTTACATGTACGAGTATATGCAGGATACCAGATAAGGGAATATTTCAAAAACTAAAATTGTTATGTCTGCTACTAATAACTTTGTCATATAATTCCGACAAACATTTGTGTCTCATAACCCGGACACAAGATAAAGAGACATGTTCCCTGTTTTGTTTCAATGTGTCCCTTGGGGACACATAATAGTATAATACCATATACAGTGGAGAATATGTTATTCTTTCCCAATCAACGCGCTTATATAAAGATTATAATTTCCAGTGCAAACAGTTTGGAGCCAGATCAGACCCCGGGTAACCCGGCGTCTGATCAGTCTCTAAACTGTTTGTCACTCATATTAAAATAATTGGTCAGTTGTCAACAATTTGTCATTTTCTACGTTTTATTGCAATTTCCGTTTAGTTTACGTTTAAACGGGAAAGAATAACGTCTTCACCACTGTAAAGTGTCATCTTCATGGTTGCCTGGTTCCCTGCCGCACTCCAAAAGTAGTGTCAGGGACAGGTAATCCATAGAGACTACCTTAATGGTAAGCAAATTATTTTTATTCCCTTCCAGTTGTCACTCGCGGAAGTTTTTCAGTGCCCCTATACTTTGAACCTGAGGCCCCGTTTCATAAAACTTCGTACGACACAACTAGTCGTAAGTCAAAACTTCAAGACGATTCCAAAAAGATATCACAAGACATAATTAGATGCAGAAATAAATAATAGTTAAGACTTTTATAATCTGACTTACGACCGTGTTTGTCGTACGAAGTTTTATGAAAGGGGCCCAAAAGGTTTTACTCATCAGTCTAAACATAAAATGTGATTGTAGTTTAAAAGTACCTCTAACAAATTCCACCGATCGTTAACTGTTAGTGAAATTATTTCAATGAAATAAATTTAAGCACGAAGTGTTATTCTTACACTTAGGAAATTCAAAGTTTGTTTTCTTTCAACCATGTCTACAAGAAATTACGGTCTCGATGGCCTCTCGCTGGGGTGAAGGGGATTTACATCAGAATGTGTGTGCGATCCATGCAACATTTAGTTCTTTCATTGCCAAATTGAATTGGGTTTTTTTCTACCTTTTAGTCGCCATAAAATCGTCTGCATTTGTAGATTGTTGTCTGCAATATATTTTCAAAGTTATTTTTAACTCTTTCACTGCCAACGGCACCAAAAGGCGACTTTGCAAACATTTTGGATCCTTATCAGACGCCGCGTCACGCGGCGTCTGATCAGGGTCCAAACTGTTTGACACTCGTATCGATATCTTTTAAGTTATACTATAACGGTATTAAATCTTGCGTTGAAACGATCTTTAAAACAACAAAACTAAAGCAGACGATAACGATACGGTGAAGCGGTAAAAATACCATGGTTAATTTGGCAACGAAAGAGTTATGCATGGCATTTTGATAAAAGTAATATCGATACGAGTGCCAAACAGTCTGATCAATATCCAAACTGTTTGTAAAGTAACCTATGTGTGTCAGTTGCAATGAAAGGGTTAATAACACGTTTTGCAAGGATGTGAGCTTTACCAGAAGCCAACGTTTGATCTCAGGAGACAATAGACGTATGCTTTACAGTATACAGTGGAGAAAACGTTATTCTTTTCCGTTTAAACGCAAACGTACGCAAACGCAAAGCACTAAAACGTAGAAAAGGACAACTTTTTGACAATTCTGATAATTCTTGTTTGTCTTGGTGGCAAACAGTTTGGTGCCTGATCAGACGCGGGGTTACCCGGCGTCTGATCTGGCTCCAAACTGTTTGCACTGCAAATAATAGTTTTAGCGTAAACGCGTTTATTGGGAAAGAATAACAGATTCTCCACTGTAGTTCTCTAATAAAATTTAAAAGTTTAACCTCTAGTGTCAGAAAGATTGAAATAAATTCAGGTTATAATGGTCTCTCAAAAGAAGCCATAGACGCGCAACAGCTTAAAGTAATGCTTTTTATGAAACTAAAAGCAAATAGCTGTATGAGCATTTTTCTACTCAGTTTGTCCGGATTTAAACAAACAATTGCTCTCAATTCCATTTCGTCGGAATGACCTTTTTAGCGGAGACTGTACAGCATTACTCCGAAAAAGTATAGCTGTCTGTATAAGTTAACTTCTGTTTAGGCAACGACAAAGTAAAATACATGTACATGTAAATAACTCCAACTTATTGGGGTTTTATTTAAGCTGTTAACCGTCTAAAAGATTTCCCATACCCCGTATGCTCACATTTTCGCAATTTACAAAAATAAAAGATAATTTTGATTGATATACAAGTTTGAATTTGTTGAAAACTGCGCATAATTTTCTTTTTCTTTTTTTCGATCAATTATTTACTATGGTTGTTAGTATAATAAACCTAATATATATTAACGAGTTCTGTCACCTGGTTCATTACTCCTCGCAACTGGAGCGATAGTTAATATACCAGGGGTCATTACTCGACCGCTGCCTAGACAAGGGACACACCTCCGCCTGCCTAGCCAAGGGACACAATTCGTCATTCAAGATAAAACGTTTTAGTGCATGGTGACTCTGGCGACAGGAATCGATAAATGGCAATCAGTGAATAACATTGAAGACGGTGTGTTATTCTTATACTTGAAAAAAAAAAGACAATTTGTTTCCGCAAATGTATTCCCGAAGAGCTACTCACTAGAATGAACGAAGTTGACATTATTCAAGTGTTTTTCATTTTAGATATAACCTAGGTGTAATGTCAAGTGGCTATATTATACAGTTATTAAACGGCCGAGGGCGGGCCGTCGTTGCTTATTGGCACAAGTTAGCCATAATGTGGCTAACGAGTGCCAATAAGCAACGACGGCCCGCCCTCGGCCGTTTAATGACTTGTTTATTGTATACCTGGTTCAAAATCAACGAATATGTAGATTGTTTGAATGTTTACATAAGCGCGGCCGTTATAGAAATCAAATGACGCATCTTGAACGAACGTTGGCCATTTTGAACGTTACGTTGCTAACGTTTTCACGTTCATAAATTCTGTTGCCCCCGGGCCAATAACCGGATGCAGTCCAAATAACCTGTAATTGGACTGCATCCGGTTATTGGTCCGCTCAGCAAGGGCGTATTGCATTGTCATCAAAGCAAAATCTGTTACTATTTACAGTAAGGTATACAATAAATTTATAATACTATACAGTTATTAAACGGCCGAGGGCGGGCCGTCGTTGCTTATTGGCACAAGTTAGTCATAATGGCACGAGGGCCTTGGCCCGAGTGCCAATGTGGCTAACGAGTGCCAATAAGCAACGACGGCTCGCCCTTGGCCGTTTAATGACTTGTTTATTGTATACCTGGTTCAAAATCAACGAATATGTAGATTGTTTGAATGATTACATTCATATATAAGCGCGGCCGTTATAGAAATCAAATGACGTCATCTTCAACGAACGTTGGCCATTGCTAACGTTTTCACGTTCATAAATTCTGTTGCCCCCGGGCCAATAACCGTATGCAGTCCAAATAACCGGTTATTGGACTGCATCCGGTTATTGGCCCGCTCAGCAAGGGCGTATTGCATTGTCATCAAAGCAAAATCTGTTACTATTTATAGTAAGGTATACAATAAATTAACTTAATCGAACCCACACTACAGTGAAACTTCTCTATTACGACCACTAAAACAAATATTAATGGTTACATTAAAGACAGCCCCAAGCAAGGTGACAATAAAACAGCAAACTCCTAAAGGAGCTTTCTGTTTTACTGCCACCTTACTTTAAGCAGTCACCTGTCGTCCACACAACATAGATGCTCAATATAATTTAGTGGACGTAATAGAGAACCTTAACTGTTGTTTTTCACATATTCTCACGAGATAGGACCATGTCTACAAAATTCATGTCGCTTGCATATAACTCTTAGTAAACATATTCATAGACTGTCCAATCAAATTATTTTCACAGGGTATATATCTACTCTGAAAAATACATGCTAGTTTAAGTGTTTGAAAGTGTCTGGTGTTCGAGGGAACCCCTTGAATGTACTAAACTAGTCCAAAATCGGATGTCGCCAGACAGGGTGTTATTAAAAAAACGTTATCTTGCAATCAAAAAATACATTTTTCATGTGATCTTTTTGGGCTGGTGTGTTGCCCAATGTCAACAATTTCAAATTAACAAACGGTTTCTAGTGTTGAACTATTTTTTACTTTACACACCTCAGCGTTGCAGTGTCGCCAAAACTGTTGTAATCTACGATACCATTAAAGTGCATACAACTACGATGCCTAAACGCAGGGTCATTCTGATAAAAAATGGGTAAAAGTTCTTGAAAATACTTTGAAATAAATATAGAAACCGAAAAAAAGACCTAAATGCAATGATATTCTCTAAACAAACAGATTAAGCCACAGTAATAGATAGTATGGTTAACGATGTAAGCTACGTTACACAGATATTACAGCTCCCTGTATATATAACCAAATAACTACATTGGCGTAGTATTGTTATGCAAAAGTGCTTGTACATACCCAGTATTCCATATGTTTTAGAACTATTTTGACAAGATAGGCCGTTAAACAACTGCTGCATGAAATCTACAAGATGTAAGCTACGATACCATAGTTTTACAAAAGTACCGAATTCTGCTTGTTGTATACATAAAAATAACGGAAAATGTATGGGTTTTAGTTCAAAACACGAGGAGTTCTACATATAACCATCGTAATTAAGTGTTTTCCCTTTTAGGGTTTTCGAATTACGATTTGAAGACGTCGTCTACATGTTTATTTGTGTACACAGTAAAATCGCAAAATGCATAACATATTGGAGCAGAAGTAGTGCTCGGTAATAATGATAGATAATAGTTAAATTTTTATGACTTCAAGAACATTTTGAATGCATAAAAGCCAAAACAAAGACCTGGTATTGAAGTCGCATTGCTGAATTTGTCGCTAAAATGGATAAAAACCCCAAGATACGTCTACATTATCAACCTCAGAAACTTTGTAATTCGCATTGGAACGTTTGAAAATGTTTGTTTAAATGCTGCTCTATGCATGGTTTTCAATATGTTATCATTGATATTTATAAATTTATGTGATCATATATTATTAACAACCATTTTATGTATGGTAACGTAGCTTACCGCTCCACAAGGGTTGAATGGTATACCTCATTGGTACTAATGTAATTACAGGTGTCTGCTGTTAAGAATGCAAACTGTTTAATGTATAACATACACATTCACAAAACTTGCTATTCTTTTTCAAAATTAGATAATTGTTTTATGTTTAAAAGTGTTTCTAATTGAAGTAACGTTGATTACTCAAATGGTAACGTAAATTACATTTTCCTCCCAGAGGCAATATGGGGACAGTAGATCCGAGATGCAGCAGCCTTACAGCAAGTCCAAGAGAAATAAAGGAAAGAAAGAGGATGTTTCTTAGTACGCGAATGGGAGTTGATCAAGAGATAATTATGTGCCAATTGACGCTATGTCAAAGAGGTGTGTGAAGTTTGCACGACATTCGACAATTCGACATTCGACCTTTCACAAATAAAAGGTCGAACAGCTGTCGAATTTCGACTTTCGACATTTAAGCTTTCACTTAATTTAACAAATTTTGCCGCTCGAAAATTCAGCTTTGCCATAATGTCGAAATATTGTCAAAATTCGACGTTCGACATTCAACATTTTTAAAACACATTACTTTGTCGAACTGATGTCGAATTTCGACTTTCGACACTGATACACAGTCGGGAAATTGTCGAACTAGAGTCGCATTTCGACGTTCGACAAACTGCAAGTAAGAGAGGCCGAAATATTGTCGAAATTCGACGTTCGACATTCAAAACTTCTTAAACACATTACTTTGTCGAATTCATGTCGAATTTCGACGTTCAACACTTATACAAAGTCGGGAAATTGTCGAACTTGGGTCGAATTTCGACGTTCGACAAATTGCAAGAAAGGGAAAAGTCGAAATATTGTCGAAATTCGACATTCCACATTCAAAATTTCTTAAACACATTACTTTGTTGAACTCATGTCGATTTTCGACGTTCGACACTTACACAAAGTAGGGAAAGTGTCGATTTAGGGTCGAATTTCGACGTTCGACAAATTGCAAGTAAGGGAAATAGTCGAAATATTGTCGGAATTCGACGTTCGACATTCAAGATTTCTTAAACACATTCCCTCTGTTGAACTTATGTCGAAATTCGACAATTTGCCGGACCCGGGAAAAGTCGAAATATTGTCGAAATTCGACGTTCGACATTCAATTTTTTTAAACACATTCTTTATGTCGACTTATGTCTACTTTTGACGTTCGACAAGTGGCCTGGCAGGGAAAAAGTCGAAATATTGTCGAATTTCGACATTCGACATTTTACAAAGCCGGTAAAGTGTCGAATTCATGTATATTTTCGACATTCGACAAATTGCAAGACAGGGGTATAGTCGAATTATTGTCAAATTTCGAGTTCGACATTGTTCCTTTACCAAAATGTCGAAAATTTGTCCAAATTCAACGTTCGACTTTCAACATATCTTAAACACATTCATTATGTCGAATTTATGTCGAAATTCGACGTTCGACAATTTGCCGGGCCCGGAAAAAATCAAAATATTGTCGAATTTCGACATTCGACATTTCAACAAAGCCGGTAAAGTGTCGAATTCATGTCGAGTTCGACATTCGACAAATTGCCAGACAGTGAAATAGTCGAAATAGTGTCAACTTTCGACGTTCGACATTGTACTTTTACCAAAATGTCGAAAATTTGTCGAAATTCAACGTTCGACTATCAACATATCTTAAACACATTCACTATGTAGAATTTCGACGTTCGACAATTTGCCGGGCCATGAAAAAATCGAAATATTGTCGAATTTCGACATTTCAACAAAGCCGGCGAAGTGTCGAATTAATGTCGACTTTCGACATTCGAAAAATTGCCAAACAGGGAAATAGTCGAAATATTGTCGAATTTCGACGTTCGACATTGTCCTTTTACCCAAATGTCGAAAATTTGTCGAAATTCGACGTTCGACTATTATCATATCTTAAACACATTAACTATGTCGAATTTATGTCGAATTTCGACATTCGACATTTTTCCGGGACTGGCAAAATCGAAATATTGTCGAATTTCGACATTCGACATTTCAACAAAGCCGGTAAAGTGTCGAATTCATGTAGAATTTCGACATTCGACAAATTACCAGACAGGAAATTGGTCGAAATATTGTCGAATTTCGACGCTCGACATTGTCCTTTTACCAAAATGTCAAAAAATTGTCGAAATTCGACGTTCGACAATTTGCCGAACTGCAAAAGACGACATATTGCCGTAATTTGACGTTCGACTTTCAACATTTCTGAATCACATTCACTATGTAGAACTTATGTCTAATTTCGACGTTCGACAATTTGCTGGGCCGGGAAAAATTCGAAATATTGTCGAAATTCAACGTTTGACATTCAACATTTCTATAACATATTCACTAAGTCGAACTTATGTCGAAGTTCGACGTTCGACAATTTGCCGGGCCGGGAAAAGTCGAACTATTGTAGAAATTCGACATTCGAAATTTCTCAAACATAACATTTCGAAATATAGTCGAAATCAGAAGTCAACTCTCTTAAAACACCACAGTCATGTGCAGATTAGACAGTTAAACATCTATGAAAATCCTACAGTCAAACCTGTGTCCATCGGTACTCAAAAAGAGGTGCATTGACAATAGAAATGCAGAACGCTGTCATAAGGTCTATCTGCATCACTTTTGCTCTGCATTAAACAGTCACGTGTTTAATAAAGTGGATGTTTTGTGTCTGTCCGACTTCCAAAGTTATAACTGTATGAATTGTGTGTCTATTTAGTTGAAAGATTGATAAATGAAGTTATTAGGTTTGATGCAGTGTCCATGTATTGCGTATATGATTCACGTGCTGAGTCGATGATCTGAAGCAGTCGAGAAATCAAATTTTCTTCAACCTCATAGAGTTTTTGGCGCCAATATTTCAGAAAGGACATGGTCTGATTGGCTAAGGCTACATATTTCACTGACTGCGGTTTAAGTTATATATATATATAGCATGGCTTTCACGAGTCTCACACTTGCCACATTCCAAAATATAGGCCAAGGGCGTGACTATTGTACTTATGCGCAACTGGATCCAAATATTGAGCGTTTTGGAGATCCATGTTGATAACCCATTTGAATGACGAATCAATGACGGGAACGTTGCCGCTTTAATTCTGCGCAGGTTTGCCCAAATATGGAGCTCCTTGGTCATCTAAGTTTGATCCCCACAATACAGACCAATAAATTATTGGAACCTTTACTCACTGACCAATTACATAACTTTCGTGTTAAAATCCCTGAGCAGCTAGTATTAATATCAAGGGCACCAGTCAGAATCCTTACAATGAGTCTCATCAAGTTTGAAGCTTAAAGCAGACTGAAAGTAAAGCAGAACGCATATCAATTCGCATTTTGCTTTACTCTTAACCCGCTTTAATTGGTCACCTATATTCAATACTAGAAACAGTCTATGGAGCAAAGGGTTAATGTTCACGGACAACACATATTGGTTGACCAATTAACCCATTGCTCCATATACGCATTTCAATTCACTCCAACACTATAAAAAATAGTTTCTGCCTAGACAGTCACCAATATTTATCATAACAGATATTTTCTATTTACCCATTACCACATAGCCCGTTTCTTCGTTTTTAAGATAGGTGAATAACTGAATACTTAAAGCAGGTTGAAGGTAAAACAGAATGCGCCTTAAGGCACATTCTGCTTTACTTTTAATCTGCTTTATGATACATTTTCATGACTGTATAAATTGGAAGTATTTTCGTCAGTGAAGGAATAAATTAGAGGCGTATTTATTGGGTAAAGCAGTCTGAACTTGAAACAGAACGCGCCCTATAAGGCGCATCATGTTTCAATCTATATCTGCTTTAAGTGATCAGATACAGGAAGGTAAACGTTTGCTTAACTCATTACTCTACAGATACGCAATCTTCCACTTTTTGCCGAAAATAGTTCTAGTCTATACATTCAATACTATTTATTATAAGTAAAATTCTCTATAATCTAGCAGATGATAGTCTAAAGCTTAAAGCAGATTGAAAGCAAAGCAGAACTGGTCTTTACTTGCATTCTACTTAACTCTAAACCCGCTTTAGGTGGTCACCCATCTTCAATACTAGAAACAGCCACATGTCAATGGTTTCGGAGTGAAGACCACCGACCTACACCTAAACAGTTTGTCTTATAAATATTCCATCTTAGTATAGAAATGGCATTCTACCAGTGTAAGATAAATTACTGAAAACAGTGAAAGATCAGCACATTGGCCCTCCCAGGTGACCAATATAGTCCTGGTATAATCAGTATATACACCGTATCTATATGTAAAATATTACTTAACTCTATTACATAGTAACTCGTACATTTAAGGTTATTGGAGACTTGATCGTGAGCAATCTTTAATATGTCAATGAACTTACCGACGATACGCCTATATAAAATTACACAATTGTATAATTTTTATAGTGTAGACCCAGCCCAGTGGGCTCTGGTAGGAGGCACCCGGCCCGGAATGATCTGTTTGCGGTCTAGCTGTACCAAATATACACCAATAAGTTATACAGCAGGTTAGACAAGTATAAGATTAACAGTGTAGACCTAGATAAATATAGTTCGGTAGAAGACCTTTAATCTGGATTCAAACCGTTTTTCGTATACATGTACAGGTTATACGTCTACATACAATTACAAAATAATAGTGCGTGGTACAGTAATTCATACTTGTCAAATACCTGTAGTAAACAGTGTATAACTAGATCAAAGGGCTCTTTTAGGCACATTCGGTCCAGTCCGCAATTGCGCCCATACGTATACAAAATAAATCGCACGACTCCCGGAGACTTATCCGCACTATCTGCCGTTAAATTGTCGAAATTTTAAAAATTTGATACTTTTTCCACATTTCCCTGACTTTATAGAAATGTTTAAAGTTTGACACTTTGGTGAAAGGACAATGTCGAACGTCGAAATTCGACAATTATTCGACTATTTCTCTGCCTGGCAATTTCTCGCAAGTCGAAATTCGCCAATGATTCGACATTTTCCCTGCCAGGGCACTTGTAAAACGTCAAACTTCGACATAAGCTCGACATACTGAATGTGGTAAAGAAATGTCGAATTTCGACAATATTTCGACTTTTTTTAGGCTCGCCAAATTATTAAACGTCTAAATTCTACACAAGTTCGACAGAGTGAATGTTTTTAAGTAGTTTTTGAAAGTCGAACATCGAATTTCGTCAAATTTTCGACGTTTTGGTAAAAAGGACAATGTCGAACGTCGAAATGCGACTCTAGTTCGACAATTTCCCGACTTTGTATAAGTGTCGAATGTCGAAATCGACAGTATTTCGACATTTTCCGGGCCGGCCACATGTCGAACGTCGAAATTCGACACTAGTTCGAACTTAAGTCGACTTTGGATAAATGTCGAATGTCGAAATTCGACACTAGTTCGAACTTAAGTCGACTTTGGATAAATGTCGAATGTCGAATGTCGACAATATTTCGACTATTTCCCTTACTTGCATTTTGTCGAACATCGAAATTCGACCCAAGTTCGACAATCTTCCGACTATGTATAAGTGTCGAAAGTCGAAAGTCGACAGTATTTCGACATTTTACGGGCCGGCCACTTGTCGAACGTCGAAATTCGACACTAGTTCGAACTTATGTCGACTTTGGATAAATGTCGAATGTCGAAATTCGACAATATTTCGACATATTCCCTGGCCGGCCACTTGTCGAACGTCGAAATTCGACATGAGTTCGACAGAGTATGTGTTAAAGAAATGTTGAATGTCGAACGTCGAATTTCGATAATATTTCGACTTTTCCCGGTCCGGCAAATTGTCGAACGTCGAAATTCGACCCTAGTTCGACAGAGTGAATGTGTTTAAGAAATGTTGAGTGTCGAATTTCGACAAAATTTCGACTATTTTCCTTACTTGCATTTTGTCGAAATTCGACCCAAGTTCGACAATCTTCCGACTATGTATAAGTGTCGAAAGTCGAAATTCGACAGTATTTCGACATTTTACGGGCCGGCCACTTGTCGAACGTCGAAATTCGACACTAGTTCGAACTTATGTCGACTTTGGATAAATGTCGAATGTCGGAATTCGACAATATTTCGACATATTCCCTGGCCGGCCACTTGTCGAACGTCGAAATTCGACATGAGTTCGACATAGTATGTGTTTAAGAAATTTTGAATGTTGAACGTCGAATTTCGACAATATTTCGATTTTTCCCTGGTCCGGCAAATTGTCGAACGTCGAAATTCGACCCTAGTTCGACAGAGTGAATGTGTTTAAGAAATCTTGAATGTCGAATTTCGACAATATTTCGACTATTTCACTTACTTGCATTTTGTCGAACGTCGAAATCCGACCCAAGTTCGACAATCTTCCGACTATGTATAAGTGTATAAATTCGACAGTATTTCGACATTTTACGGGGCCGGCAACTTGTCCTTGTCGAAATTCGACACTATTTCGAACTTATGTCGACTTTGGATAAATGTCGAATGTCGAAATTCGACAATATTTCGACATATTCCCGGGCCGGCCTTCTGTCGAACGTCGAAATTCGACCCTAGTTCGACCCTAGTTCGACATAGTAATGTGTTTAAGAAATTTTGAATGTATAACGTCGAATTTCGACAATATTTCGACTTTTCCCGGGTCCGGCAAATTGTCGAACGTCGAAATTCGACATAAATTCAACAGAGGGAATATGTTGAAGAAATTTTGAATGTCGAACGTCGAATTTCGACAATATTTCGACTTTTCCCTTACTTGCAGTTTGTTGAACGTCGAAACTCGACCTTAGTTCGACACTTTCCCGATTTTGTATAAGTGTCGAACGTCGAAATTCGACATGAGCTCGTCAAAGTAATGTCTTTAAGAAATTTTGAATGTCCAACGTCGAATTTCGACAATATTTCGACTTTTTCCCTTACTTGCAATTTGTCGAACGTCGAAATTCAACCCTAGTTCGACAATTTCAGACTTTGTATAAATGTCGAACGTCGAAATGCGACATAAGTTCGACAAAGTAATGTGTTTTAAAAATGTTGAATGTCGAAAGTCGAATTTCGACAATATTTCGACATTATGGCAAAGCTGACTTGTAGATCGGCAAAATTTGTTACATTATGTGAAAGCTTAAAGTCCCATTGTGTTTTCAGACCTTTTCTCAATGCCTGAAATACGATAACGGTTAATAATAATGTTTGAACATTCTTATGGGCCAAACTGATCTATGAAATGATGAAGACGGACCTAAATCACCAAAAAGGGCGATTTAAAATCATAACAAACCGAAAATAAAACGTCTGACATAAACATTTCCACACGGCTTAGTATCACGTGATACAGCCGAATACAACTTCACTGGGGGCAACCGTATCAATCTCCGCCCGTCTATCCATCAGTCAGTTAGACTATCACACTTTTTTGTCCGCTCTCTAACTCAACTAATTTTTATCCGATCTTTCACAAACTTGCTGAAAATGTTTATTGATATAAAATTCAGGTTTAGTTCGATTACTACTAAAATCGCATAAAGTATATTTGAGTTATTGCCTGTTAATTAATAAAAAATGAATTTTCAGTCATTTTTGCACTCTAAAACAAACAGCTTTTATCGGATATTCACCAAACATGCTGAAAATATTTACTCATATAAAATTTAGGTACAGTTTGATTATTACTAAAATTGCATGTGGCATATCTGAGTTTTTGCCCTTTATGTATTAAAAAATGACTGTTTTCAGCAAGTTTTGCTCTCTAACACAAATACGTTTTATTGGATCTTCACCAAACTTGCTGAAAATGTTCATTGATATAAAATCAAGGTTTAGTTTGATTACTACTAAAATCGCATAAGGTATATTTGAGTTATTGCCTTTTTATTAATAAAAAATGACTGTTTCAGTCATGTTTGCACCCTAACACACACAGTTTTTATCGGATATTCACTAAACTTGCTGAAAATATTTAATTATATAAGATTTAGGTCTAGTTTGATTATTACAAAAATGGCATGTTGAGTTTGGCCCTTTAAGTATTAAAAATGAATGTTTCAGCATTTTTTGCTTTCTAACACATACAGTTTATATCAGATATTCACCAAACTTGTTGAAAATGTTTATTAATATAAAATCTAGGTCAGTCATCTTAACTACCAAAATCGCTCAAGGCAAGTTGGAGTAATTGCCCTTGAATGACTAAAAATTTCATTTTTTAATTATTCAAGGGCAATAACTCAGACATGCCTATGCGATTTTGCTAGTTATTGAACCTGGCCTAGATTCTATACTTATAAACATTTGTAGCAAGTTTGGTGAAGATCCAAAAAGAAGTGTTTGAGTTAGAGAGCGGACAAGGCTGAAACAGTCATTTTAAGCAAGCTCAAGGTATAGATTCTCCGTAGTTTGTTTTATCGTTTACCCCTAGTGAATAATTATGTACATGTTGTTATTGGATCTCATAGTGTTTAACCCTGTGCCTACTGGTCGTAACTTTTAGGAGTTTGCAAACTATTTGAATCTAAAAAGACGCCGCGTAACGCGGCGTCTCATCTGGATCCAAACTGTTTGACACTCGTCTTAATGTTTGTTTAATTAAAACAATGCATAAATCTAAACTGAACACATTTTGCAGACGAAAATGTCAAAGCAGACGTCTGTGCAGCAGAATAAGGGTTAACAGGGTCATGTCCAGTGTTCCAGCTATAGATGTAAGCGAGAGTAATCTGAACTAATCTAACATTTTCTCACTCATTTCAGCACCGAATGCTATGGTGTTACTACTGATTAAACCGTTGTCTTCGAGACAATTTTAATGAGTGTGACACCATTCGGTTTAAAAGCAGAAATAAAGATTTTAGTTTTCGAAATACTTCCGTTATCTGGAGCCCTGTATTTACAGAGTTGTCCTTCTTTCCATTCACAAGGGAGGCTCTTTAATTTGTGCAGCACCAAAATATTATAAATAAAATTTAAAAAGCGAATTTCTTAGATAAAACCGGTTTTTGTGAAAGAATCACGTCCAACGTAGTTCAAATGGGACACCAAACAACCGTTTTATGCAGGTTTCTCAAAAACACAATGCGGCTTTAAATGTCGAAAGTCGAAATTCGACTGCTGTTCGACCTTTCATTTGTGAAAGGTCGAATGTCGAATTGTCGAATGTCGTGCAAACTTCACACACCTGGCAATTTCACCCATTTGGAAATTTATAGAAATTGACAAACATAGGAATGGTAACGTAACTTACTTATGCATTCAGCACGTGTTGTGTGAAAATAGCTGTGCAGAAAAATGTAGATTCAGTTGAGTAATGAAAATTTACAGACAACATAAGAAAATATTTGTCGTGTAGAAAACAAATTAAGCGCTAACTTTCAGAGACTTTTATTTTTTCACAACTGCTGTAGCATAGTTGGTCCTATCTCGTGAGAATATGTGTTTTGGTTAAAAATGAATTCGTTTGTGTCCTTTCACTACTTATTTTATCAGGAACGCTATTATATCATATGCTTTATAAAAAAAATGCATATAGATTTACTGTTATTTCAGAGTAAGATGTAATGCAGTTTGACTGAAAAATATCATTACGAGTGTTAAACAGATTTGATCTTGGTGGTTTTTTAATGCGGCGTCTGATCAGGGTCTAAACTGTTTTGCAAGTTCGGCTTTATTCGTCTTTGTCGGTGAAAACCTTAACAATGAATATTTGGCGCTACTACATATTATAAACAATAGTTTGTGATAACATAATGCAAGGAAAATATTATTTTATCAGTTAACCTACGAACCGGAACAAATTAAGTAAGCGCATTGCATACACTCAGCGGACAACATTGACCAGGCTCGTTTGCAATTTACACATTTTATATAAGCCTAAAAGCCAAAATTTGACCAGACTTTATTGGAAACTGGCAGTGTCCATTTGCAGATTCAGAGGTCAATGCATGACTGCTAATCCTCACAATACTGCACTCTCCTTTCGGTCCAAAACGGTTCGGTTTAAGCGGTTTGATAGTACAGTGGAAATTCGATACTTCGAACTCGCTAAATCGTCCTAACCAGTATTTTATTAGTTTAATTTCAACAACTCGATCGCACTGAAGTCAAACATACCCGAGTTTTAAAGTTAAACTCTGTTCTGTTTAAAGTTAAAACGTGACTAAGCTACGTTTTAACTTTGAAATATGGGTATGTTCAAAATAACGCGAGTTCGAAGTATCTTCTTCTTCTGCGTTCAAATGTTTAAACATGGTCATGTCAGATACTAAGACGTGTACTTCTAATATACTGTGCTGTAGCTTTCAGCTGTTGGGTTAAACCCCATAGCTTGTCCCTCAAGATCTCTCCCTTGGGCCATTAGTGACCTCTCTCTATGGCAAAACTTGGACAATCTTGGAGAACATGCTCTGGTGTTTGAACACCAGTGCCACAGGGACATTCGTCTGTATGGGATATCTTAAAGCGGTACCTGAGAGACAATAGCCTGCAGTGACCAGTTCTGAGTCGGAAGATAATTGTTCGAGTTTTGACTGTATTTCGGACTATTGTCACAATTGCCTTATGTTTCCAAAAGTTGATGGGTCACATACAATAGTATATACTATACACGTTATTATTTATAATGTTTAATGAAATGAAACGAAGTGCAATGCAATAAAAAATTAGAACATGTCTCTTTTTATTGTTGGCTGTACACATTGTTAATATGTGTGGGAAACAGAGTGGATCATTATTGGACGCTGGTTAGGATCCCAACTACTTGCAGTTGGCGTCAGGGTATGAAACATACATGTATCGACATTTTTTGAGAAAGAACAACGCACAGTGAGGAAGATAGTATTCGTCACAAACTACAGTGGAAAATCTGTTATTCTTTCCCGTTTAAACGCAAACGTACACAAACGCAAAGCACTAAAACGTAGAGAAGAACAACTTTTGGACAATTCTGGTAATTCTTGTTTATCTTGGTGGCAAACAGTTTGGAGCCTGATCAGACGCCGGGTTACCCGGCGTCTGATCTGGCTCCAAACTGTTTGCACTGCAAATAATAGTTTTAGCGTAAAGGCGTTTATTGGGAAAGAATAACAGATTCTCTACTGTAACACATCCGTGCTGAAATAATAATATGTGTATTGCAAACAATTAGGAGTCAGACCAGACACCGAGTAATTCGGCGATGGTCATGTTTCAAACTGCAGGGTTGACAAAAGTTAATCATGAAAATCCTAAGATTTCTAAATTTCTATGTTTAAAGTGTGGTTACTTAAAAAAGGTTGAAAGTGAAGCAGAAGGCGCATTCCGCTTTACTTTCAGTCTGCTTTAAGCAACCATCTGCTAGGATAAAAACCCAGAAGATTTCGCAAAATCCAGAGAAATGGCAACAGTTGACGTTGTAATTTAGATAAACTATCTTTATTCTCAAAAACGTCATTCAATTTTCAACATTTTATCGTAATTACGTTAACATGAAACTATTGGCTACACGTACAGTGGAGAATCTGTTATTCTTTCCCAATAAACGCGTTTACGCTAAAACTATTATTTGCAGTGCAAACAGTTTGGAGCCAGATCAGACGCCGGGTAACCCGGCGTCTGATCAGGCTCCAAACCGTTTGCCATCAAGATAAACAAGAATTATCAGAATTGTCCAAAAGTTGTTCTTTTCTACGTTTTAGTGTTTTGCGTTTGCGTACGTTTGCGTTTAAACGGGAAAGAATAACAGATCCTCCACTGTAGGTGTACATTGTACTACAGCGTGGTTATTCTATCCCGTTTAGATGAAATTAAATACACTATTGGCGCCATTTCATTCATTTTCAAGAAACTATGCGAAACAACAGTTAGCACTTGTTCGGCAGTGTAGGTTCATACATATTAAAACCCGTCATTATTCATGTTTTGAAACCTAGTGAGGTATGGCTCTCCATGCGATGTTTTATTCATGGTTCGAGGACCAGGGACTGCCATAGAAGTTCAAAAAGCCAAACCTTTCTAATTTATCATAAACGAGGGAACAGTGGCTGTCAGCAAACATATAAAATGCTTTATTGAATTCAGACAAGTGTTAAGTTCACTATAAATAAGTAATATATTGCATAGTAACAGTTAAACATGTTTTTATAACCACTCAACCGTTCATGCATTTAGGATGTCAATGACAGTCGCCAGAGTAACTCAAAACTCCATAAATATGCCTTTTTACACCTTTAGTTTGTTTTCTTCCACTGAAGAAAATAGTTCCACCTAATGCAGTCACGAAAATGCACCATAATTTTATCGAATGATTGCCAAAAGCAGGCTAGAAATAAAGCAGATCGCCTTAAGGTACATTGTTCTTTACTTTCAACCTGTTTTAAGTGATCACGTGTCTTAAAACTACAAACAGGTTATGTGGTAATGGGTCAAAGCGACAATATGTTGGTGTTTTGTGAAACTAATAATAAAAGTCAAGAGCAAAGAGACAAATGTTTGAATACCGACTATAACAAAATTTTAATGAGTGTTTTCTTTTTTGCCTCCGCACGACATGGTCGAGACGTACAGTGGAGAATGTGTTATTCTTTCCCAATAAACGCGTTTACGCTAAAACAATTATTTGCAGTACAAACAGTTTGGAGCCAGATCAGACGCCGGGTAACCCGGCGTCTGATCAGGCTCCAAACTGTTTGCCACCAAGATAAACAAGAATTATCAGAATTGTCCAAAAGTTGTTCTTTTCTACGTTTTAGTGCTTTGCGTTTGCGTACGTTTGCGTTTAAACGGGAAAGAATAGCAGATTCTCCACTGTATATGTATAATTGTTTGTTTGTGTGTGTGTCTGTCCACAACTTTAATGCCATTCAAATGTCAAATAAAGTGAATTGAACATCAACCATCAATTTTAAACAACAGTTGAAACTCGATAATTCAAACTCGCGTTAGTTCGAACATACCCGTATTTCAAAGTTAAAACGTGACTTAGCCATATTTTAACTTTGAATTACAGGTATGTTATATTATTATTATTATACCCGATTTATATAGTGCTCTTTTCACACAGGAGTTGTGCGTTCAAAAGCGCTTCACGTGTAATTATATAAATGTATCTACAAAGCAAGAAAGACAAATAAATTCATTCACAATAAAAATGATACAATATTGAGATGCATGGAAACATGGAAATTCTTTCAATATTATTACCAAGATTATAAAATTGTTATAGTAAGTTTGTAAAATCATTTTTAAAATGAGTCAAATAATTAAAAGATCAATGGCATGATTAAAAACAGAGTGGTTTTTTGTTTGTTTGTTTGTTTCAGTGTAGAGCCGGAGAGTAGTTCACAAATCGTAAAACGAATGTTTAAAACAATACTCTCCATGTTGTTTGGTTGAATTTGTTTGTTTGTTTGTTTGTTTGTTTCAGTGTAGGGCCGGAGAGCAGTTCACAAGTCGTAAAACGAATGTTTAAAACAATACTCTCCGTGTTGTTTGGTTGAGTATTGTATAATCTATGGCCGTGGTACACCCTTAGTTCGTAAACATAAAGCTGTCCAAGAATTTCACCATAGACCCCTAGCCAAATGGTTTCAAAGCGATTGGGCAATCTCTACCAGCAAGATTCACCAGACAGGCACAAGGTCAATGGTACAACTCCAGAACTGCCATTCGGACCCACAGCATCCACAGCAAGAACACAGCCCAGAGGTAGCAGTCATTGATTGCCTACTTTCTTCTAATAACAGATATTAAAGAAGTGTGTTTTCAGACGTTTTTTGAAGACTGCAACTGAGCTCGCATCTCTGATGTCTGATGGTAGACTGTTCCAGAGCTTTGGGGCTGCATGCATGAAACTTCTATCTCCAAACCTCACCAAACGACTCCTCGGTACAACCAGCGATACTGATTTAGTCGCAGACCGCAGCTCTCTTCGAGGTTTATACACGTCAAGCATATTGACAATGTACCTTGGAAAATCATTGCACATACCTTAGTATGTGAGTGTCAGAATTTTGTTCGACTTAAACGAGATCGACTTTTAGAAATTCAACTGATAAGATACTGGTATACGATCAATTCAAGCGTGTGTATTATGTCATTTGATTTGTGAGTAATCAATGCGCTTTGTACAAAATTCATATCACAGTTGCCTGTTCGTTTCCAGTTCAATATCTGGTTATCGGTGATTTTTAATTTCAGGTATAACGAAACCCTTATGTTGATTATATACAAATAAAAATAGTGCATGTAAACACAACCATATGGTTTTCTTCATCAAGTATAAACCAGGAGATTGGAAACGCCATCAAAACCTAACAGACACGACGGGAATCCTAAACATCTCTCATATTATGTAGGAAACATGCATTTGACCTCATTGTGGCTAAATATACTAACAGTTGTGTTTAGTTTAAACATATTTATTGCATATAATATACATGAAGGGGATTGGGCTACAAGTTTTTACAACATTATATAATGCCCGCTCCCCTTTATGCCACAATATTGCAGTGAAATCTTCCAAGGTGCTTGCTTGAAGATTTCATTATAGATAAACAAGGGTGATCGAAACATCGCAAAATGCGGCGTCTCATCGGGGTCTACATTGGTTTCAAATGTTACTTTTATGGACGGACGATAGTCATTAGGCTAATTGGTTAATGATTTGTTTTATTTGTTTTTTAAAAAGTGAACGCATTTCATGATTTGGAAGCAACTATAATATAGACGCTTACGATAACGCCTCCAATATTTACAATATACCAGTGATGAGTTCAGTAAAGAAATCGATGGCCGTCGATGGCCATCGATCGCGAGTTGGCTACCGGTCTGAAATACAGTGGAGACAACGTAATTAATCCGTTCAACTGCAAACGGATTGCAATGAAATATAGAAAATGACATTTTATTTGAAAATTCTGACTACCTTGTTTATTCTGAGTGGCAAACAGTTTGGAGCCTGATCAGACGCCGGGTTACCCGGCGTCTGATCTGGCTCCGAACTGTTTGCAATGAAAATAATAGTTTAAGCGTAACCGGTGTTATTGGGAAAGAAAACGTTTTCTCTACTGTACTCTGCACGCTGCTCTTGGGGCACAAACTGCTAACCTAATTAGCAAACAATGGTAATTGAACGCGCTACAGTATCGTAAAAGGGTTACAGTAGAGAAGATTTCAATTCCTTATAAACGCGTTAACGCTAAAACATATTATTTCATTGCAAATATTGTGGAGAGAGATCAGAATACATACTATTTGCCACTCAGATTAAAATGATAAGCCAAATATGTAACAATGTGTCATTTTTTCCATTTTATTGCAATGCATTTGTATCCGTTTGTTTTGCGTTCAAACGGGGAAAAAAATGTCTTCTCCGCTGTTTTATTCTAAAGCATATTTGAAGACAGGCGACCGCTTAAATCAGGTTAAAAGTAAAGCAACTTGTGCTCCCTATAGTATGCATTCTGCTTTACTCTATGCCGGTGTAACGCAGTAAATTGACCCATCCCTGCTAAAAGGACCCATGGGTCATGTCACTACGCAGAACAGTGTGACCCGGGTCATTTTACTACGTAGAAAAATGACCACATACCGTAGAAAAATGACCCCATCGACTCGTAGTAGAATGACCCCCTCACGGTCTGGGGTTATTTCTCTACGTAGTATAAAGACCCGGGTCCTTTTACATGTACACGGGTGGGTCATTCTACTGTGTTACACCGGCTTTAAGCTAGTTACTGCTCGGATATAGAAACTATTTCTTGTTGTGCATATTAGCTTAAACGTGGAACTATTTTCTTTAGTGGACAAATAAAGCCCATAGAATAGAGGCGTAAAAAGGAATGTTTATGGAGTAATTGGTTTAACGACCATTGATTGAAAAAGCATACCGATTTCTCAACTGTTATCATGGAAATTTATGTCTATGAGGAAAATGAAAGGCTTCAAAAGTCGCTGGTTTAGGGCAATGATAAATAAGAATTATTTTCTATATTCTGGCAGATGGTAGCTTAAAGTAGGCTGAACGTAAATCAGAATGCGCCTTAAGGCGCATTCTGATTTACTTTCAACCTGCTATCAATAGTCACATGTCTTCAACACTAGGAACAGGCAATGGGGTAATGGTTTATATCGACATGTCGATTTCTCATCTGTAGTATCATGGACAATCATGTAGACACAGGGATTATGAAAAGGCTTCAAAAGTCGTTTCTTTTTGGTAAAGGACTTCACTGCCTTGCCCCGAGTACAAAGGTTATTTGAAAAGAATTTGAATCCTGGATCAGACCTGTTCGTCATTCTCTTTTTTATTTCGTAAGTCAAAGATTTAAAATTTTAAACTTGAGAAAAATAAGCAGACGACAAATATTTAAAGTCGATGACATCATGACAGTGAAAGGGTTAAATTAAACTTTCAATGGCTATAGATCTACATAGTAAATAAAATGTTTGAATCGGCATATAAACACTACCTGTTGATATTAGTCGACATTTTCCTAATAGTTTTATTCCTTTAAATTGTAAATTTCCAATGGCGGACGGCATCTGTTGTTGTTGTTGTTGTTTTTGTAGTTGTAGATTCCTCCGTTGACTTGTCGGAGCACCGTTCAATTTTATTTGAACGTGTAATTGGCGAGTTTTGTTGTCTTGTAAGCACACTTTGTCTTGATTTCACTTTGGTTCACTTGACTCTATTTGTCGGTGATATTCTATCACACCATATATGACTATTAAACCGCACTTGCCACTTCTTAAAGTAAATATTGCATAAAGCACTTCCTTTGTTGTATAGCTATTCTAATTATTATAGTGAGCATTAAGGTTGAGAATCAGCAGCCTAAATTTTGCTGACACTTTGAGATTCTGTTATGATACAGAGAAGATCTAGATTATGTGTTATCCATAATGGTGACAGATACCCCCACTATTAGCACCAGATTCCAGTCTTCTACCCGTTCCTTCACCTGCTATTAAAAGCAACCTTCCCTATCCAATTGTTTGGAGAGAGGCACAACCTGAAGAGTGGAGACCGCGAGGCAGGGGTATTTTGTTACTTCCGCCTCACAGCCTCCCCCCTGCAGGCCCGTACCTCATCTCAGGAGTCACAACGGAAAAGCTCGTTCCATTGTGGCTCTTCTGGGGAATGGGTCGAGATGCTATAATGCTTAATGGTGCAGAAAGGGGAGAAAGTACATGACCTCCTCCATGGAGGTCATATTGGAATCTGATGGGAAACAACATGTGTTTCATCGTATCAGGGGTGAAATTTTGTTGAATTATGTAGGTATAACACCTCTGAAGATCTCAAAAAAAGGGGCGCCTAAATTGTTTTTGAAACACAGGATTAACTAAAAGAATGATTTTGACCAACTTATCCATAATCTGGTCATAGATGTAACTATCTGCTGAGTAGATAAGCTGTTACCGTGAACTGACATGGTGTTTCCTAGATGCCTTCCAATACTTTGTTTTAGAGGGCATGGCTGGTGTGTATGTATATAAATGAGATCATAGGTATGTATGAGCTAGATCGGCAATGAAAATTACAAGACTAAACTAAACTAAACTACTCTAGATACATTCATTGTTCTACTATAATTAAATGACTCTGTTCATTAATCCGTACCCTCACAAGCCCCCCTGTAGCCGTCCAATTCCACGTATATATTTTCATGCAACATGGCTCCAATCAGGATGAATGTGGAGGAGAAGGCACCTTTGGAGTTTTCACCTTCACATTCTTCCCTCTTTAGGCCAGTGTACATGCTGAAGAACCATCCTTGGTAGTCCAAGGGTGGCTCTTGAGATGTGGAGGGGACGCTACAGAAGGCATTGCTGTGGGGGGGAGGGTTAGCAATTGTCTCAGCTATGGAGACGTTCTAGGGGTCATGAAGTTTTAAGGACATTGTTATATGCAAGTGTCGTATGGTTTAAATCATGTATAATGGTTTCATATATACCTGGATACATGACAAGATTCGAATACACAAAACCTATCCCACACCCTTCAAACTTATAATATATATTCTTCTCTTCATTTCTTTTAGAAAAATAGCTTGAGCAGGGTGAATGTGCTGCTGAAATCGCCATTTGGATTTTCGGCGTCACATTCTACCTCCATCAAGCCCTTATTAGAGACCATCTCTGGTTAACACTACCAGCAAAAGACTCTACAGATTCAAAAGGATGCTGCTTGGAGTTTGTGGGGGAGGGATGGAGATTATATACATTATCTTATTTACAGTTATATATGCTTATACAGGTTTCTCGGTTATAGGGGTTGGGGATATATAGTACATAGCATTATATTTGGCAATGGATCTAAGTGGTTTCTAATCAGGTTGTGCAAGTTTCCTATTTCTTGTATGGTGAAGTTTTGAGATCAATTCTCTGGAGAGAAGCTCAGTTGTTTCCCTATCACTATTGGAGGGTGGAGTGTCTTTACAGACGACAGGGTGTGTGCAATCCAGTATAAGATGTGTGAGTAGGTCTGGCCTGTTTGAAACGGCCACCTGTTGGAGGATGCTCGACTGAAGCCTAGAGCTCAACCTCTCCAAGAAGGGGTTCCTGATGTGTTTTGTTGATTCGCAACTGGAGAGAAAGTGTTCCCTGGTTTCAGGTGCTTTCTTGCATAGTCTGCATAATGGGTCCACTGCATACTGATTAAAAACTGCTCGGTTGGATTGTAAGGTGTAAGAGCCTGTTATGAGGCGAGCCTTTATCTCCGCTCTTTTTGCATCTTCTACACTGGCCCTAATCGTGGAATACATATGATGTGGCTTGCCAACTTTCACCGCTTGTGGGTTTAGGTATTTCAACGATGGCATCTCCGATATTGTTTCTTTCCAGCTTGACTCAATTCTCGTGTCAACTGCCTCAGTCAACATCGTCTTCCAGTTCCCTGCTTCCGGTGGGTTTTTTATAAGTGAATATGCACTTGGGAGGTTGTACTGTAAAAGAAGGCACCTGACTCTGGAGAAAAAGCTTCCGTTTTGTATTGTTTTTACAGCTAGTTGTCTCTCTGCAATCTTATACAGGACTGAGTTTTTTGAGATGATGATTTTGTAAAATAGGTTCATTGTAGACTTGTGGATATGTGCCGATACTGGCAAAATGCCCATTAAGGCTTCAGCTGCTACATTGGATGCTCGGTTAGGCAGATGTTGTATCTGTTTTAGGGATTTTCGCTGGAAATTATCAAGTTTCCTGAGATCGGTTGCTGTGAATGGTATTGTTTCGATTCCGAAGATGAATCTTGGTATGACATAAATGTTCCAAATATGTGCTTTACTGGCTTGGTTCAGTCCATTTCTGCCATGTAATCCTGCTCCAAGAAGGGAGTACGCCGTTCTCCTCCCCAGGTTTATTTTGTCCTCAACATCCAATTTGCCTCTGGTGTTGCGTTTTATACCTAGGTGGGTGGTGGTATCATCCATTGGGATGGTGACTCCCTCGAGTAACAGATGTTTTGGGGTACTGTTTGACTTTTGGTTATGGACTATACACGAGCTTTTTGAAGCATTGATGTCATATCTATGATCACGGCTGAATTCTACCGTCTTCAGCATCAGTATGGTTTCCCAGGTGGAGTATGACAGAAGTGCTAGGTCATCTGCACAGGTGGTATGCGGAACATTGATGTTTCCTATCTTAGCCCCCTGGTAGATATTTTCTAGTTTAAGTAATAGTGGGTTATTGTATCTCTTGTAGTGTTCAGTGGACAGAACTCCTCCCTGTCTCACTCCTTGGTTGATATTGAAGGGTTCGGACTTTTCTCCTTGCCACTTGACTGTAGATTGCATTCCATTGTACATGTCTTTTAGTAAATTCCAATCTGCCTTGGGTATTCCATCCAATAGCAGGTTTCGTAGGAGAATGTCGTGGTTTACTACATCAAATGCTTTTCTGGTATCCAGGGTGATCAATATCAGTTCTTTGTTGGTCGCCTTTGCTTCCACAATGCACTCTGATACAAGTAGGGCTGACATGGTGGAGGAAGTTCCTTTGGTAAATCCCGTTTGTAGACTAGATTGTGTCAACTGGAGGGTTGAAAGATGTCTCTGATTCAGGATGTGTTCCATTATCTTAAGAAGGACCGGGGTGACGGTGATCCCTCTGTAGTTGTCTGGGTTCTGTGCATCTCCTTTCTTATAGATTGGAGTGATTGTTCCCATTTTAAGCATTGGTGGGATTTCTTTTTGGGAGAAGATGCAATTGACAATTGCGGTAACATAGGTTGTAAGTGGATGGCCGCCGTTCTTGAAGTGCTCAGCAGTGAGACCTCTGTGGTCCGGCGCTTTATTATTGTTGAGTTGAAATATGGCCTTGGTTGTTTCTTCCACGGTTACTGGAGAAATTTCAAGTTTGGATGTTTGTAGATAAAGTTCCGTGTATTGTATGTCTGACCTAGTTTTTTCGAGGAAGTCATCATTATAAATATCTTTATGTACTGGTTGTCCCAAAGCTTCGAAATGTGTCGCCCATCCTTGTCTGATCTCTTCTGGGAGGGTGAGCTTACAATTATTGACTTGCAGATATCCGGTTTCTGTCTGGTTTTGGCTTCTCTGTGCCTTAATAAGTTTGTAGAAAGTGTCACATTTGTTACTGTGAGCATTCATGATGTCGTCCAGTTTCTCTTGTCTGGATTTGGCAGCTGCCTTGCGTTGTGTTTTTCTAAGGTTTCTTTTTGCTTTTGTCATTTTTTCTTTTGGTGCAGACTTCGGGTCAGACGGGCATCCTTCTTCCTTCCATGACCACCATGCTTGTTTGCTTAGTTTCGAGGCAAGGAGTATTTCTTGACCTTTTGGTTTGTTGATGTACTTTTTCCTTCTCTTCTTATCCCGGGCATGGTTACCGGGAAAACATTTCAAATGCTAAAATAAATATTTTGTTTGTACAATAAATGTCGAATTAAAATTCAGGTCAGTATTAGTCCTATGTATGCACAGTTTGTGTTCTGTTAAAAGCTAAAAAAAAGGAATCATAAACTCCCAAACTTTATGTAAATTGCTTAAGGTTTTGAGCTAGACCAGATACAAAATATATCTAGTAAAGGGGCATAATCGATCTTGGCCAAAACCATGCCATGTGGAGTGATCTTTCCTATTTAGATAGCTTGCTTTATGTGGTCGCCTGTCTTCAAAACTAAACACATGCTATAGCGTTTTGCATTTTGCTGTACTTTCAGTCTTCTTTAAGCTACTAGAGAAAAAGAAATAAAATACACTTTATCTGCTGGAGTTAAGAAAATATGTCTTATAATGCTTAATATAGATCTATATTCATGAGTGTATATATACTTTTTTTCTATATATTAACCCTTAGTTTGATTTCAGTGTTTAAATTAAGATAGTAGGTGACTAAAAGCAGAATAAAAGTAAAGCATAAATCTCCTTCAGGAGCTTTCCACTTCACTATCAGTCTGCTTTTAAGCATCGACCTGTCAAGGCTCAAGCCAAGACTTCAAAAAGTGTTTCTGTTGGGAAAGGGTGTCTCATCTGTATCAAAACTGTTTGCAAACAATAAGCTGCTTAGCATGATCAATGTTTTATCTATATTCTGGTTGGGAATAAACAAAAACACTGGAGTTTACACAAACTTTAATAAACTTATACCACCATGTAAAACATGTTACCCCTTGTGAATGGAATAAGTTAAGTAAAATGTTAACAAACATTAAAACAGACATAGGATAAAATATATAAACATCAATTCAATATGAAATTATCTATAAAATATTTCGCAATAATTCTCTGAAGACTACTCAGTTGCAATAAAAAAGCTTGTGTTTAGGAACCATTCAATGAAAACTCATTGAAGTAAATGATCGTTACTGTGGAGAATACGTTATTCTCTCCAGGTTAAAAGAAACGAAACGCAAACGCAGAACGCTAAAACGTAGAAAAGTGCAACTTTTGGACAATTCTGATAATTCATTTTTATCTTGGTGGCAAACAGTTTGGAGCCTGATCAGATGCCGGGTTACCTGGCGTCTGATCTGGCTCCAAACTGTTTGCAATAGAAATAAAAGTTTTAGCGTAAACGCGTTTATTGGGAAAGAATAACGTTTTCTCCACTGTAATGCAGTTACCTCTTTCTTAATAAGACGTTATTCTCCCGCAAAAAATGTGTTTATGCTAAAACTATTCTTTCCAAGGCAAACAGTAATCTGTGAGAATTGTCAACAAGTTTTTATTTTCTTTTATTGCAATACCTTTCCGTTTAATCGAAAAAGAATAACGTCTTTTCCATTGTATCATGTATCAATTTACCATCAAAATGTAATTTAATGACCGTCCAAGTCTCCACGGATCCGTTCTTGACTGGTCACTTAACAAATCAAATATCATTATTACTGTATACCTATATAGATTTGCTGAACTCAGTTCTCTACAGCAGGGCTTCCATCTCTCCAGATTTTTCCTAAATCTTGGGATTTTTTTCCAGTTTATAGTAACTTAAAGCAGGCTGAAAGTAAAGCAGAATGCGCCATTAGCATTCTGCTTTACTTACAACCTACTTTAAGTAGTCGCATGTCAATAAAACTAGAAATAGGCTATGGGGTAAAGGTACGATTCGTAAAATCGCTCTTGAAAAATGCAAATTTGGAAATCTTAGGATTTTTCATGTCAACTTATGGCAGCCCTGCAACAGAAATACAGTAAACCTCTTAAGAAGGCTTATTGACTGGATAAAAGACAGGCGACAGCTGAAAGCATGGTGACCGTAAAACAGAAAGCTCCTAAAGGAGCGTTCTGTTTAATTTTCACCTTGCTTTAAGAAGTCACCTGCCTTAACACCTATTGTTTAACATCATTTAGTGGTCATAATAGAAAGGTTGTACTGTAGTTTCATTTAATGGAGTCATGAATATGCGCCATGTGAAAATATTTCCATTATGCTAACAAATGGTAGCTAAAGTAAAGAACTGAAAGAAAAGCCTGCATAAAGCTACCATCTGTCTTTAATACTGAAAATAAGCTATATAGGGAGCGTTAACAATATTTATTTCAAAAACATGTTACAACCAGAAATGGGTGTCAAATCCACCTGATGCTCGCCTGTTTAAAGTTTAAGTCTAAAAAAAACTTGTATCAAAAGAAAATCAATTTTCAGTTTAGAACTATTATTAAATTAATGTTGAGTCTTAGTCTAGTTTTATTAAACTTTAAACAACCCGTGCAACCTTTAACCTGGTGATTTGTAGTCAAAACAACTAAGTCCAAATCGTGTCAAAAATTGACAAATATTAAAATTATTTTTAAATTTCAACTTCATAACATCAATGTTTGACCCCTAATGAACCTCCATACAAAATTTCATAAGCCTAGCACAAATATTAAGCTTTAAAACAACCCGTCCAAAAAACTTTAACGTGGTGATTTGAAGTCGAAAAACCTAAGTCCAAAACATGTCAAAAATTGACATAAATTAAAATTATTTCTAAATTCCAACATCATAACATCAATGTTTAACTCCCAATGAACCTCCATACAAAATTTCATAAGCCTAGCACAAATATTAAGCTTTAAAACAACCCCTCCAAAAAACTTTAACGTGGTGATTTGAAATCGAAAAACCTAAGTCCAAAACATGTCGAAAATTGACATAAATTAAAATTATTTTTAAATTCCAACATCATAACATCAATGTTTAACCCCTAATGAACCTCCATAAAAAATTTCATAAGCCTAGCACAAATATTAAGCTTTAAAACAACCCGTCCAAAAAACTTTAACGTGGTGATTTGAAGTCGAAAAAACCTAAGTCCAAAACATGTCGAAAATTGACATAAATTAAAATTATTTTTTAATTCCAACATCATAACATCAATGTTTAACCCCCAATGAACCTCCATACAAAATTTCAGCCCCCTAGCCCAAGTATTAAACTTTAAAACAACCCGTCCAAAAAACTTTAACCTGGTGATTTGTAGTAAAAAAACCTAAGTCCAAAACATGTTGAAAATTGACATAAATTTAAATTGTTTTTAAACTCCAACTTCATAACATCAATGTTCAACCCCTAATGAACTTCCATACAAAATTTCAGCACCCTAGCACAAATATTAAGCTTTCAAACAACCCGTCCAAAAAACTTTAACCTTGGCCACGCTCACGCTCACGCTCACGCCCACGCCCACGCCAACGCCGGGGGTATGACATTAGCTCTGCTGTTCTTCGAACAGGCGAGCTAAAAATACCTTAGGATAGATTACAGAAATTTAAAAAATATATTGTATTTCCAATTCGGTTAAACATGCCTTTTTACACCTTTAAAAGTTTGTACAGTCATGAGTGTGTACCATAAGAAATACTTTTATCTCAGAAGATGGTAGCAGGCTAGAAGTACCACTAAATGTACCTTAAGGGGCATTCTGCTTTACTTTCAACCTGTTTTAACTGGTCAACTGTCTTCAAAACTAGAAACTAAATGGTTTAGTCAATTCTGACTTTGCCACATTTTAATTTTAAAATAAGGGTACATTTGACTTAAAAGAGCTCAAGTTATTGAATTTCAACTGAAGCAATAATGGTAATTTCGATTGAAGCATATTCAAATTATCGAGTTTCACCTAAGAGGATAAAGGACACCAAAACTATCAACTAAGAGGATAAAGTACACCAAAACTAATCTATTTGATTTTGAATTGCTGTTATGGTCATGTAATTTTTCCATCCTGATAAACACACAAAGTATTCACAAAGGCATTTATTTAACCCATTACTCCATAAACAACACTATTTTATACCTTTAATGCTTTCCTCCACTGAATAAAATAGTTCCACTTTATACTCGTATAGTCGAGAATATGTATCATAGGAAATTGTTTTTATATCTTGGCAGATTGTAGCTTAAAGCAGGCTGACAGTAAAGCAGAATGCACCTAAAGGTGCATTCTGCTTTACTTTCAGTTTTCTTTAAATGGTCAACTTTCTTCAAAACTAAAATCCGGCTATGGGGTAATGGGTTAACAATATACAGTAATAGGGAAAATTGATTACAAGAACAACAAGTAAAACATATCACAGCCAATTACGTTGATTTAACTAGAAACATTAAAGCACCCACATCAATAATCTGATACATGTAACTTTAACAGTCTATTAAAGGCAAGTGGTCCCATGAATGGGACATTATTTGATTGATTTGATTTGTTTTGATATGTTTTTAAATTGCCCCAACAGTAGTTCATTCCTATCACTACATCCAGCTAATTACAGGTGAAAGAAGACCCCAGATGCCCTTCATACACAATTTCAGGCACAAATCGGCAACCAGGTAGAACCACCGAGCTTCTGAAAAACTAGCTGGAACGCTTCCTCACATGAGAAATCTCAAGAGCCCAGACCGCGGTTCAAAAGCAGCAAAGAGATAAGTGATTGTATTGGTAAAAGTTAAAATTGTTTCAGTTTCAATTAAAAGAGAAATGCTTTAAAACAGATGTTGTTTACCATATAATTTTATTATTGAAGGTGAATTTAACCCTTTCCTCCATATCAGTACATGTACCACAGAACACTTTTTCTCACATAACTACCCCCGTTTTCTATAGCAAACAACGTTGACGAATATCCTTATCTCCAACATATGTAAGATTATGTTGATGACGTCACTATTTATAACAGCGTTTTGACGTAGCCAGGGTTCCAAAAAAATGCATATTGCTTTAAAAATAGCTTAAATCATTGGTAATGTGAGAAAAAGAATCTGTCACTTGTCAATGTTGAAGACAAGTTGATCTCAAACTCGTATAGAATAGAAAAGTTATGTAGCTCGCCAAGGCTCGCTTAATAACATTTCAATTCTAGACTCGTTTGAGATCAGCTTGTCTTAAAGATCGACTCATGAAAGATCCTATATATCCCTTCTTCCCCATAAGCCTAATGATGCCTCAAATATATCCTGATCAACACACTCAAACTATGATTCACTGATAGTAACAAATATAGCTGGCTGCTTCAAGCAAGGTCAAAGTAAAGCAGAAATCTTTCTGCTTTACTTTCATCTTGCATTAAGCATTCACCTGCCTTAAACACCAATGTATGCTCTATCAGATGTATGGTGTAAAAGACCTTACTCTTTCCCAATTAGCATGTTTTACACTAAAACTATTACAGCACTCCCTCCTACAACGGCCCTCCCAACAACGATTCCCTCCTTACAATGACTCTTATCGCAGTTCCCTAAACAGGACAATTATGTCTAACGCTTTTACTGCTTTAATATCGTCTGCTTAAAGTTGTTGTCTGCTGTTTTTCTCAAAGTTTCATATTTGACATTTAAACAGAAAAAAACTTATTGACGAGTGACAAACAGCTTGAATCCAGATCAGACGCCGCGTTACGCGGCGTCTGATCTGGATTCAATCTGTTTGCAAATGTAAGCCAATTTCCCTCCCTCTAACGACTCCCTCCGAACAACGCACACAATTGTTGTCTCCCATTGGATGTCGTTGTAGAGAGGGAGCGCTGTACTTCCATTGCAAACAATTTGGAGCCAGATCAGACACAGGTTAACCCAGCGTCTGATCAGGCTTCAAACTGTTTGCCATTCAGATTGGACTACTTCTTTCAAAATTAAATAAAATTGCAATTTTCTCCATCTTATTGCAATGCTTTTGCATTTCATTTGTGTTTGACCAGGAAAGGACAAGTTCTTCCCTGTTAGTGATTTGGACTGATCGCTATAGAAGAAAGGGTTTACAATTTGTAAGTGCTGATGTTAGTGTTTTAAAACTAGATACAAGCTTGGCTCCAAATCTCACTAACATTTTAACATACAAGGCTCAAGAATATTCATCCCAAAAAACATCATTCTAGATCTAGCAACCTTTTTCAGAGGCAAATAATAATACAATCTAACTTGTGTAAAGTGGCAACTCTTTGGAGATACACTGAGGTCTCTAATGAAAAGTAAATGTTTAACCCACTGACCCCCAGGGGCACGTTTCATAAAACTTCGTATGAAAAAATCGATCGTAAGTCAAAACTTTAAAATGCATTTAAATTCTTATTTCTCTATTTAATCCGGTCTTGTGACATATTTTTGGAATCGTCTTTTCAAGACGATTCCAAAAAGATGTCACAAGACAGGATTAGATGGAGAAATAAAAACATATTGAGACTTTTATAATCTGACTTACGATAACATTTGTCGTACGAAGTTTTATGAAACAGGCCCCAGAAATATATACATGCATCCTTCACAAACGGTGTACCTGTGAAGAGGACATAAACATTTATGTCCATTGCAAACAGGGAAGACCCAGATTAGAGAGCTTCTAATTTAAGGAGCCTTCTGATCAGTATCTACCCTGATTGTCAGTTTGCAATATACATTGACTGTTTATGGTTGTTTTGGTCAATGTATTTCAGTATGACAAACAGTGCAGACCTTAATCAAATGGCTCCTTCATATGGCAAGTGTACTATTTGCAGGTACACTGCTTGCAATGGATGCTTATATATGTGACTAGGGTTTAAAGTGTTAAGACCTTGTTATCTATTTTATTCTTTATTAGCATACTTGCATATTAGCAATCATGTACATTGACATACTGTCAATTATATTGTATTTCAATTTCAATTGTATTTCAACAACTGTCAAGCTAATAACATACAGTAAAACCTCTCTATTACAACCAGAAAATTGTGTTAAGTTTTAATGACAGGTGATTACTTTTGGAGCTTTCTGTTTTACTGTCACCTTGCTTTTAGCAGTCACCTGTCTTTTATATAATCAATTTGCCTCGTTTTAGTTCTTGTAATAGAGATGTTTTACTGTATATAGATGCTGTAAGCATTCTTAGGGAAAGAATAACGCCTTTTAGACTGTATGATTATGTTTTTATTTATACAGTTGAGAAGACGTCATTCTTTCCCAATAAAGGCATTTACGAAAAAACTATTATTTCCAGTGCAAACAGTTTGGAGCCATATCAGACACCCAGTAACCCAGTGTCTGATCTGGCTCCAAACTGTTTGCCACTCAGATTAAAATAAATACCCCGGTAGTCAGAATATTCAAACAGTTGTCATTTTCTGCATTTTATTGCAATACATTTGCATTTTGTTTGTGTTTTAACAGGAAATAATATCTTCTCCACTGTACGATGGGGTAATGAGACTATTCTTGAGGTATTGATAGTCAGTAAATGTAATCATGGATTCTTCACCTGAAAGACCACAGTGAGATTACCAAACAATAAAACACGAGCCAGGCTACAAGAGAACAGACTCTTCAATACTGCAAACAGAATAAAAACACCCTAGAAAAGAGTGAACTCAGGGCTCCAGATAAGAGGGAGTAAATTGAACAAATCTAACATTTTCTCACCCATTTCAGCACTAAACCCTATGGTGTAACTACTCATTAGAATCGTCCCGAAAAGACGATTCTAATGAGTAGTGACACCATTAGGGTTTAATTCAAGAATAAAGATTTTAGTTTTTGAAATACTTCCCTTATCTGGAGCCCTGGAACTAAAACTGTCCTCTGGGGACTAACAAAATTCCCCAAACATTCCAGCTGCTAGCTGCCCCTATAAGGGGCTAAGTTCTGTTAAATATCCTCAACCTTTTCCTCCATAGATTTGTATGACTTTAATTCATTCCTGCACTGAAGAAAATAGTTCCACATTATACAGTTGTGAAAATTCAAAATAAATATTTATTTCTCCTAGCAGATGGTAGCTTAAAGCAGGTAAGAAGTAAAGCAAAATGCACCTGAAGGCACATTCTGCTTACTTTTAACCTGCTTTTAGGGGTCACCTAACTTCAAAACTAGAAACAGGCTAAAAAGAGTTAAACAGGACTCTAGAAAAGGATCAGGATTGTTGACTCGGGGCTAACGAATTCCCCCCACATGACAACAGCTTGTTGCCCCTATAGGGGATAAGAACTGTAAAGCATCCCTGATTTTTTACTTCAAAACTTTATCAATATGTTTTGCTTTTGTTAATGTCTACAATACTCCGAAGTATATAATACCAAATTTTTCCTAGAAAATCTCAGTTGGGCATAAAGACATTAAATGAGATCAAGTGGCATAACTCTTGCTAAAATTGATGAAACATATGGGCAGCCTTCACAGATACATACAATGATCGTGTCATGTACAGTGGAGACAATTTTATTCTTTCACGATCAACGTGTTTATGCTTAAACTATTATTACCACTGCAACCAATTGGGAGCTAAATCAGACACCAGGTAACCCAGCGTCTGATCAGGCTCCAAACTGTTTGCCTCTCAAAGTGAACTAAAAGTAATAATTATCAAAAGGTCCCCCTTTTCTCCATTTTATTGCAATACCTTTATCCTTGATACAGAAAATAATGACATGTGTGCAGCGATTCATCAAATCCTTGAAAAATCTGGTAGAAGTAGAAATACAGTTTTTAGCAAACAATAACACATGTGAAGGGCGATAACTCTGCTGAAAATTGAAAAAATATAATATTTTTCACAGAGACACAAGATCATATCATATGCATTTCATTTTACAGAGGCTTAAATAAATAAATTTTAAAAGGTTAATTGTCCTCTCTTTGATAAGACAATTTGTTATCAAACTTTTAAACCAGTTTTGAAAAGTTATTGTTGACGAATGACCAATAAAAATAATAAAATAAAATTAGAAAATAAAATAATATTATATCTAAATTCCTTTAGGTTTGATTTAATAAAACATGTTTTTTACATATCTAATACTGTTAAACAAAATGAAGATTTAGATATTGCTCGTCATACAACATGTTCACAAAAATCATCTCAACAAAACTGCGCGTTCAATAAACGCTTATGCCCCCGTGGCATCCTTGACAATATATTCTGAATCTTTTCTAAATTAGGTCAAGGCCAAACTGAGCTTGGGTATTATTGGTGTGTTGGTAATGGTCCAAGGCAATAACTGTATAAGTATCGAAGCATTGTAGTAAACAGTGTTGATGCTAGACGAAACGGTAAAATCTAGTTAACCGAGAAAAAGCCCATTTAAAATATTCTAAGTTCAAATTAGGTCAAGGTCAAGGTCAAAATCAAAGTTTGGTGATATTGGTGGATAGGGAAGGGTCAAAGGCAATAACTGTATAAGTATCCAAGCATTGTAGTCAGTTGTGTTGATGCTAGACGAAACGGTAAAATCTAGTTTAACCAAGAAATAGCCTATTTAAAATATTCTAAGTGCAAATTAGGTCAAGGTCAAAATCAAAGTTTGGTGATATTGGTGGATAGTGAATGGTCCAAGGCAAAAACTGTATAAGTATCCAAGCAGTTGGGTAAACCGTGTTGATACTAGACAAAACGGTAAAATCTACTTAACCTTGTTACGGACGGACGGGACAATTACTATATGCCTCAGCATCTATAGATGCCGGGGGCATAATAAACAATTATAACAAAGGAATCTCACTGAGAACAGCAAAAATAACATTCAAAATCACAAATTTCTGAGACAAAAGCTACTCACAGATTTAAACCAACCAATCCAAAGGCTCATCGATATATGAATACAGAAACCAAGCACCATATTTGGTGTAAACAGGGCTCCTGATCTCAGGGGTACTTCAAGAATCAAAAATCTTTATTTTAGCACCAAACTGTATGGTGTAACTACTCTCTAGAGATGATTCTAATGAGTAGTCACTACATAGGGTTTAGTGCAGACATGAGGGAGAAAATGTTGGAAAACTTGGGTTTACTCCTACTCTACTCCCTGTGTATATGGAGCTCTGCATTAAAATTATATAAACATTAACATAAAAGCACTTTGATGTGTATTAACTCATTACCCCATAGCCCCTTTCTAGTAATGAAACTAAGTGATCTCTTAAGGCACATTCTGCTATACTTTCAGCCTGCTTTAAGTTATAATCTGCTAAAATATATAAAACAAATCTTACAATACTTATCCATGACTGTATAAACTAAAACTATTTTCTTCAGTGGAGGAATAAATTAAAGGCGTAAAAAGGTGTATTAATGGGGGAATGAGTTAAGTCCTTGACACTTGAAACTACTAATGGACAATTCCTGTGTCATATAAAGTCTAGTCCATTATTGACTTATTTTACAGTGATACAAAAATAATACTTTTCTACATGTATACAGTGTTTAAAATTGAGACTGCAATGCTTCTTCACTCTGACGTCTGTGGTCCCTTAGAACGGGTTAACCCTTTACCCAATAACCTGTTTGTAGTATTGAAAATAGGTCACTACTTAAAGCAGGTTAAAAGTAAAGCAGAATGCGCCCTAAGGCGCATTCTGCTTTACTTTCAGCCTGCTTCAAGGTACCAACTGCTAGAATTAAGAAAATATTCCTTCTGATACATATTCATGACTATAGATTAGAATTATTTTCTTCCGCGGAGGATTAAACGGAATGCGCTAAAAGGCACTTCTATAATATAAAGGGTTATAAAGAGTGTATGCAAAAACATTTTGGTGTAAATAAAAGGAAAGTTAAATCAAATGCATATAAAAGTCATTCCAATTAAACGCTTTAATCCTGAATAATTATCATGATAAAAAATTTCAAATGCTGAAATTGACATGATCAATTTTTATTTTAAGAAGACAGGTCTTGGTTTTAGTTTTGTTTGTTAAAGTCCATTTCTTCCATCTATTGGCTAATTGGACGCCCCAGAGAGAAGGGAGTAGATACAGAAAACCAGGGCTCGATGCCCTACTCTTATTATCAACAGAGTTCTCTGGTTCTTTTGGATGTCCAGTGTAAAGCACTGATACATCAGACCTCGGTTTATAAAGTCTCATCTGAAGGACTTGGTCAGGTGGGGGATCAAACTAATGAACCTTTGTACGAAAACGGGATCTGAGTGGCAAACAGTTTGGATCCATATCTAGCCCCATATTTAGTAGGGCCTGATATTGGTTCAAAATGTTTGCAAATGTCCTCAATACTTGTTCCAGTTTTGAGAAGGCAGGGCTGCCATAAGTTGATCATGAAAAATCAGAATATTTCAAAATTATTAATCGTTCAATCATGATTACTTTAAGCAGGTTGAAAGTACAGCAGAATGTGCCTTAAGGCGCATTCTGCTTTACTTTCAGCCTGCTTTAAGCTACAACCTGCTAGTATAAAAATCTGAAGATTTCTTAAATATTCAGAGAAATGGCAGCCCTGGAAAAGGTTAATCTACTTTTTGTGACTCCTTCTTCAATGTGTCATCAGCAGTGACTTTCAGAGTAGGTCTATCTGTCATTTATTTAACAAAATATCACCATTAATGTAAAACAGTTTGGATCCAGAAGAGATCAAGTCACTCAGTGTCTAATCTGGATCCATACTTTTTACAAGAGTTATCACAGATTCACCTGTAGAATGCTTCAGATTATGGGCAAGACATGGAATGAATAACATAACCCATTTTCAAAAACTTGATCTAGGTTCCTATCTAAAATCAGGGTTCGAGATAAGGGAGTTATTCTAAAATAAAAAACTTTTATTTCTAACTGAAACCCTATGGTGTAACTGCTCATTACAATTGTCTCTTTGAGATGATTCTAATGAGTAGTAACATCATAGGAGTTGGTGTTGAAAATGGATGTGGAAATGTTGGATTTATTCAGTTTACTCCCTTTTATCTGGAGCCCTGTAAAATACAACATATGTCGTCCCTTTAAGCGACTCACAACCAGATGGTGTATTTGCAAAAATAAAAGGAAATACTCAAATAAAACCAAATGTGTAGCATGTTCTTACATCTGGCATTTGCAAAAATATGACCAGTCTAAAAACAACCTCAAGAAATTCTTCAAATCTTAATTCTTTTACATATTTTCGATCATTTTATCCGTTGTGTCAAAGACGCAACATAAATTGATCATGGGCTCGGACATAACCCAGGCCGAATTATGTACTCTTCATCACTTCACACTGAAGTACATTAAATCGAACACAGAGACATCAGTAGCCGGCTTGGTCGAGTGGGCTAAGGGTTTACTTATTTTAAGCTTCTGTCCATGCATGCCGGGTCCTGGGTTCGAATCTCACCAGAGCTCAATAATTGTTTTTGATTGAATTGCATTTTTTAAACAGAATTTCTTATTCTTAACTAATTCTTACCCATTTATATATTCGTTTGACATAATTTACAATTTACTATTTTTAATGCTAAATCTGGTTGCGAGCCTCTTTAACTCCATCAATATCACAAGTCTTTGACATTTGTAAAAGTCCATTTAACCCATTACTCCATAGATACATCTTTTATGCATTGATTTCACCCCTCCTCTGAGGTAAAGCAATTCCACTTTATATGTACAGTGGAAAAAACTTTATTCTTTCCCGTTTAAACACAAACAAAACGCAAACGCACTGCAATAAAATGGAGAAAATAACAATTTTTTGACAACTCTGAATGTTTATTTTAACCTGGACGGCAAACAGTTTAGAGCCTGATCAGACGCCTGGTAACCCGGCGTCTGATCTGGCTCCAAACTGTTTGCATTGGAAATAAAATATTTAGCGTAAACGTGTTTAATGGGGAAGAATAACGTTTTCTCCACGATTGTCATTTCATGAATATGCACCACAAGAAAAAGTTTCCATATCCTAGCAAATGGCTAAAAGCCGGCTGAAAGTAAATCAGAATCTCAGAGCTACAGATAAGGGGAGTATTTTTAACACTAAACTCTTTATGACTGCTCAAAACCTTATGGTGTGACTACCCATTAGAGTTGTATCTTCGAGATGATTCTAATGAATAGTCACACCATAGGGTTTGATTTAAATACAAAGGAGAAATTGTTCCAAACCCTGAGAATGGGCATTGCACCTTAAGGTGTGTTTCTGTTTTACATTCAACCTGCTTTAAGTGGTCACCTGTTTTCAAAACTAGAAACAGGCTATTGGATAATGGGTTAAGACTGCCCATACAATCTCTTCTTTAGACAGGTCTCTTAATACAAGTTTGACTTCAGTGTCTAGATTTACTCTAATCACAATCCACTACTACATGCAATGGCTTTAGTTCTTTCTTCTCTTTCAGCTATTCTGATTGGTACCCCTTTCTCTGGACAGTCCAGAGCATACCTCAGAGTGGTGGACAGGTATTTTGGCACCCGTCCATTGCCTTCAATCTCCAACCTATCACTGTAGACATACGCAGTACCGAAATCACATTCCTCGTCGTTCTCTATCACTCCAGGCAATGTGAGATGCATGATTCCCTTGTCGTCAACAGCTTGGCCACCCGTGTGGTCATGTCCAGCGAAGTAAGCTACAATACACTGGCTGTATTTATGGAACAAGGTGATGACTTCTGGGGCATTCAAGCATAGACACTCATACGACGAGGCAGGTTCATACACGGCACAGTGACCTATGGAAGAAACAAAAGTCCTATGACAGTATGACTAGCATATACAAATTGAAAAATGACTTATGTTTATAGTCCCTCATACAGTAATCACCTGCATCAAAAACAAGTAATATACAAAGAAAGCTGATGATTAATGCATGATAAAAATATACCAGAAAGCTCCAAACAAAAAAGTTTTTAACCCATTGATTCACAGCCAGGCATTATACCATATTTACATGTACGCCTTTAAATGCCTTTAACCCTTTACTCCATAGAAGCGCATATTAGCACATTTAATTTATTCCTCCACTGAAGAAAATAATTCCAATTTATACAGTCATGAATATATTATAAGAAATATTTGCTATATTTGGAAGCTTAAAGTAGGCTGAAAGTAACGCAGAATGCGCCCTAAGGTTTAAGTATTCATCTATCTTCAAAACTCGAAACGGGCTATGGAGTAAAGGGTTAATGTATTTTTCTCTTGAAGAAGATTCATGCGAGAGTAGACTCAAGTTTTCCAACATTTTCTCCTCTATGTCTGCACCAAACCCTATGGTCTCAAAGAGACGATTCTAATGAGAATTCCATGGCTGCCATAAGTTGATCATAAAAATCCTATGATTTCAAACTTTCAATTTTTCAGACGCAATTATACTAATCGTACCTTTACCCAATAGTCTGTTTCTTGTTTTGAAGACACATGACTGCTTAAAACAGGTTGAAAGTAAGGCGCATTCTGCTTTACTTTCAGCTTGTTTTAAGCTACAATCTGCTAGGATAAAAATCCGAATACTTAGGAAAAATCCGGAGAAATGGCAGCCCTGGAATTCACACCATAGGTTTGGTGCAGATATGAAAAGTTTAGCTTTTAAAATACTCCCCTCATCTGGGACCCTGTCTTATGGCTTGATCATATCTTACAAGTTGCTCTATGCTCTACATGATTCTTTCTAGTTTGATTTCCATAACTCAGAGCTGTAAAGGTTTTACCTGTGTTAAGCGTGTAATTTTCAGAAGTATTTCACTTTCTTTATCGGCGCCAACTTTTTAACAGTGCTTCAGCTTGTCATGTGACCTCGCAAATGGTTAACTGACTCGAGGAGAGATGTGCAGGTCATGTGACCTGCACTAGTAAAACAGTCAGTGCTGACAAAGGAAAGTCAGATACATGAACTAGAATTACTGGGGTATGTTCTGATGTTTCTCATTTGAATTGTCTGAAAAAGACGATTCTTATGAGAAGTCACAACATCTGTTTTTGTCCTTCTAAACTAGAGTTCTGAATATAGCTTTGCAAGTTGTCAATCCCATTTAGCAAGCAGTCAAGCAGCAATTATTTTATTGTCACTAACTCATTAGGGTTCCAGATAAGGGGGAGTAATCTGAACAAATCCAGCATTTTCTCACTCATACTAAACCAAATCCTATAGTGTAACTACATGTACTCATTAGAATCATCTCTTCGAGACGATTTTAATAAGTAGTGACACCATAGGGTTAAATGCAGAAATAAAGATTTTGTTTTTTGAAATACGTGTACTCCCTAGGTGTCCGGCTCAAAAATTTTTTTATTTTTTTTTGTCTACTGTAGTGCTAGATCTATCATATATGAGTCGTTCTCTGACAAAACCGGTCTTAATGACAAAATTTTCGATTTCTGTTTTTTTGGCTTTTTACAATCTACACATTGTTTTGGAGGGCCTGTCAATGTTTTAATACAGAATTCACAACGGTTTTCAAGATATTGAACTTTTAATTACACCTTATATACTTGAGAAAACAATAAACGACGTCGAAAACGTCATTTTGACGTTATCATTAATTTACGCCATGTACGGTGGCGAAAACGTTATTTTTTTCCCGTTTAAATGCGCGATGCATTTAAAGGATGACAGCTTCTTGAAAATGTTGCCGATTTGTTCCAATCGAATGGCAAGCAGTTTGGAGCCTGATTAGACCCTGAGTTACTCGGCGTATGAAATGGCTCCAAACTGTTTGCACTTTACCTCAGTTCTTCGAGTGCGTGTACACTGTACAGTGCTCCCTCTCTACAACCACACCCAATGGGAGACACAGGTACGATAATGTGTGTTGTTTGGAGGGAGTCGTTATAGGGAGTGAGATTAAGACTTGGGTTACATTTGCAAACAGCTTGATTCCAGATCAGACGCCGCGTAACGCAGCGTCTGATCTGGAGTCAAGCTGTTTGTCACTCATCATTACAATTCTTCTATCAAAACGGCCAATAATATGTAACTTTGAGATCAAAAGCAGACGACAATTTTAAGCAGTTCAAGCGTTAGACATATATGTCTTGTTTAGGAGGGAGTCGTTGTAAGGAGGGAGTTGTTGTTGGGAGGGTCGTTGTAGAGAGGGAGAGTTGTATAAATGTATGCGTTTGTCGGAAAATAATAGCGTTTTATCCCCTGTATCGCCTGAGTAACTAAAATATATCGATACACCATTTTAAAAACAACTGAAATATAAATAGATGTGTTGCAGTTCCATTTTATAAATGTTGAACTAAAAACTGTCGGATTATCAGATAACACAAAGCAGGTGCTGTCTATATGATAGCAATGAATAAATGACTCGGTAAATACACAATCAAATCTATAAAACCCTAGAAAAGAATTCGTCATACCTTTCCAAAATATAAAGTGTATGTCTTCAATATGTGCACAGTCTATATGCACAGTTTGATTTATGATGAATAAAAAATATTAATCTTACTATCGAGTTGTGTTTTATTTCAGCCATGTTATGAGAAATTTGAATTCGGACACTCCAAACAGTGCACAACTAATTGAGACACCGCAGTTTCAACGCAGTGTCGCCTCTGGGTTTACTCTGCTTGTCTCTTGTCAGAATCAATAATTAATATTGCTGCAAACAGTGCAAATCCTGATCACACTCTGTGTAGAGATGCGGCGGCTGATATTGGTTTACAACCTTTACACTGCTTACAGAACTTAAATGAACAAATGAATGAGTAGTGTTTTACGACCCATCGACACAAGCGAGCGACGTGTAGATCCAAAGTACAATGCCAATGAGTACATTTTTTCACTTTTCCGATTTCGGATTTTTTGTAAACCCTTTACCCCTTACTATTCATATCAAAACTAACCCAGTGCACATTTTAATGAATTAAGTCTTCACCAAAAATGGATACACAAATTTGTTCCTTCTCTCTTCAAGAACACTTCAGCTGTATGGACTTGTATATCTGCTAAAACAGTCATTTATTGCAAACAGTATATACCAAGATCAGAGAGCTGAAAAATACAAGAGCTGTCTGAAATGGGTATAAAAAGTTTTTCAAGGTATATTCGTAAAGTCATATTTATCTGGTACAGGTTCAATTCATACAAATAGCAAACTTGGGACATATTTAAAAAATTAAAGGTATCAGCGCATTTCCGAAATATTGATTTATTGTCCCTTTTAACATAGTAAACCTGTTTTGAGAAATTGAGACTGAGAGCAAATGCAAACAGTGCGGACCCAGATCTATCAGCTCCTGTAGGATCTGACTGATCACGGTGTGCACGTCTGCACTGAGATCAGTCAGCTCTGGCAGATCCGGGTCTGTACTGCTTGCCATAACAATGTTATCTACTATCTAGTGGTGTTATATTGATTGTAAACTGGTGAAATTAGTTTGAATTATCTTGCAGAAATTGTAACAATATATTTCTCCAAATTTAGTCATAGACAAAGTCTAGGTAAGTTACTTAGGGGAGAAAGGGTAAATGTCTATGCATATCAACAAATCAACGTGGACGAGAGCAAATGTCATTTTGAAACCCAGGTCGAACGTATGGACGTACAGTACGGTACAATTTTTTTGCCATGGCATCGGTAGGACATCCAGGTTGAATGATATTTCGTCTGTCCGTAGCAGTTAGCTGCATGAATATTGTGTGTTTACAAAATGTTAAATTTGATTTCATCGGAATTGAATGCTTCCTTTAATGTTACAACACCAGGTTTGTCTCTGTTGAACAAGAAGTGTTGGTATTCCTTAATACCTTTCATTGGCTTGCTCATTTCTCTCATGTCAAGTATGTAAGAAGACATATCCTGCTCACTAAACTTAGAAACACCGCGAGACTTACATCTGCAACCAATAGCATCATATTTTGGCAATATCTGGATCGTTCGATTGCAAAATGTTACTGTGAATTCTTCTGCACACCAAATCGTAAATACTGTCACTTGAACTGTCATTTTCATTTTCTAGCCTACTCCCTTCATCAACATATCGCAGAGCTCTCTCGCCAATGTCTATTCGGTTGTCTCGTTTCACATCATCATCATCATCATCATTTTCATCACCATCACTTCCCGCATTCTATCCTGCCCGTTACTGCGAAGCTGCTAGGGTGCTGTTATGTCTTCTCCCAACGTGTTCTGAGTACAGGCTTTCAAGCTCTTGAAATATATACAATATTTCATCTATATTAAATAGAAATGAAGCTAATCCTCCATTCAGATATAATAAATGTCATTAAATATCATAAAACCGATGTTTATATTTTAGCCAACTAGGTAAAGGCATTACTTCTCCAGTACAAGTGCAAAATCAAAATGATTTCTTTAAGTGTTTGTTGATATATCAAGTGAATTCTGAAACCCAAGTGAGTTCTGACTTGACACTTGAAAATATGAAATTCAAACGAGGAACCGCCAATGCGTATATAAAACACTTTCTTTCAATAATATAGATCTATAGTTCTAGATCATCATCTTATAGAAAAAAATCCACTTTGCAAATATTAATAGATATGCAGTGAAAAGAAAAGTTGGTTCGCCGGATTTGAACCGACGACTTTTTGTACTAGAATCCATCAGCTTATCCACTGAGCTACGGAGGCTTGCCGTTAAAGGCGGTTTCAGTTATAATTTCTTCATGATAAACTCGATTATCGCGATATGGCATATTTCACAATAATCTCTCTCTCTCGTCTCTCTTTCTCTCGAATCTCTCTCTGTCTGTATCTCTGCCTCTGTCTCTCTCTCATTTTCAAACATAACTGATACAGAATACATTTATAATTACATGTTCATCTAGAGTAGTCTATTGACTTGCATATCGAAAAAGAAAAAAAACACTCTAGTCTTTAAGTAAACGTGTATGACCTTCACGAAAAGTTTGAGATAATGATTTAAAGGCTTATATATTAAAGCAACAATACAAAATAATATCTGTCTTGAAATATGTTGAAAGGCCAGTGTGGTAACCAAAATGAAGTAGATTTACCAGGTAAATCTACATAGATCTACATGTAGTACAGACTCTTCAGTACGCACTCCACAGTCTACCGGTACATGAAAAAAAAAATCTGGCGTCGCTTGCATTTCCAGGTCTAGGTACAATTTCAATTCAAATGAAAAGGAAACACCAACTCACCTCTAATTCACCATTCATTGTAATCCAAGAGGATTTAACGATTCATCAAAAACCGACTCTTAAATTCTAAATATCAGAATAACTGGCAAAGATTGTCATAAAAACACGCTTGTAAACAATGTTTACACCATGCAGAAAACATGTGTTTATCGATTTGGATGACGTCAAAAAATCGCATTTTCGACGTCATTTCGACGATGTCAATAAGACCGGTTTTGTCAGAGAACGGCTCATATATGATAGATCTAGCACTGCAGTAGACAAAAAAAAAAAAATATTATTTTTGCGCCGGACACAGATGATCTGGATCCCTGAACTCATGAAGGAAACAGGAAAACCTACCTATAATGATCACATTCTGTCTACTGTTCACTGCATCTTGAAGATGTTTTTCAATCCACAGAATCTGTGACTCTGACAAGCCGCCATTGTATTTCTTGAATCTTCTGTTCTCTCCCTCCAATCCATCTCCTGAATTTTTGTCCTCATTTTGGTTTATTTCCAGGTATTTTTCTGCTAGTTTATATTCTTCTGATCCTTCAACGCTTGCTAGCAGACTCACTTCATAAGTATCGAGGGCAAGGATTTTCAGTCTAGGATGTGGCAAGGCTGAGTAATAAACACGATCAGGCACAGGGGTACTGAATTTAGTGTTTCCTGAATACAGAGCCGTGTTAAGCAGCTGTTTTTGAGTGAAATTGTAATACTCATGATTTCCCCATACATGATAAACTGGCATTTTTAACAGTGCAAATGTTTCTAGGATAGTGACGAGTGATGATTCAGATTTACCATGTCTCTTGTTCACGCCATCCAAAGAATCTCCCATTTGTAGGATGAAAGATGGGTAAGAATTTTCATCCTTTTGCCAGTCAGCTATGGCAATTTTCAGCTTTTCCAATGCACCTCTATAATAGCGACAGTTTGTTTTGGAATAGTTGTACCCATTTGGGGCATCTGCATACTGTACATCAGCAATGATTCCAAATGAAAAAGATTGCTTCTCACAACTCTGTTTAGCTAAACTCATACCTAAAAAAGAAATTTAACCCATTGTAGCCTGGGTAATATTTAGCGGCCATTTTAAATGTCGACTGCAGCAGGTATAACTCAAAAAGTTGCAAAAGATTTTAGCAGTTTCTGATAGAATATTGCTGCAAACAGTTTTGATCTCAGATCAGGCCCCACAATGTGGGGCCTGATCGAGATCAAAACTGTTTGCCTAGAAGTACACCTAAAAGTGTATCCCGCATAAAATGGGTTAATGATAAATCAATTTCTCAATAAATCAATGAAATATTTGCTTTTTACGCAATAAATTTATTCCTTCACTGAAGAAAATAGTTCAGCTTTAACCTTTATACAGTCATGAATATGTACCATGAGAACTTTTTTTATATCCTATCAGATGATAGCTTAATGCAGGCTGAAAGTAAAGCAGAATGATCCTTCTGGCTTCAGTTCTGTTGAGGCATGACAGAGTAAAGCTCAGTTTCTAAATTAATTTCATATTTATATAAATTACGAAAAGGGAGAGAATTAAAAAAACAAAATCATGAATCAAAACTATAATCACCGGTGCACAACTTCACTGTTCAGGTGTCACACCACAACAGAAGTGCTTCCTGGTTGTAGAGTGCCTAAATATAGCATAGTGAAACATTGATGTGTGTGTTTTTTATTGAAAGTGCTGAATAATTGCAGATCTATGCAAGGAAATATACAGAAGTCAGTGTATAATTCCATGATCTATGTATTTGTTTTTGAGCTGAAATAGTGATGTTGTTGATAAATCATAGGTGTTTCTGGGTTCTATTCTGAAACTACTTTGGGAGAACATGCCGTCAGACATGTGAGTGTGATGCGGCGGGGAGCCAACTTTCGTTTTGTAAATATTGACGGTCACCTTAGAAATGTGAAAGTTCATGGAACTGGACAGACAGGAGAATATTGCCAATTTACTATAGAGTTCTATGGAGGGGGTTCGTTCAGGAGTGACACCTTCAGATGGTGATCAACAATACTGCATAATTAAAAAAAAATGTTCCGTTGAAGGATGTCAGAGAAAAGCTCTGGTCTAGATTAATGTAAGCAAAACTTAGAATTCTGTCACGAGGAGGCTACCGAGGATGTCCAAAAACTACAGAGGATATCCGAATACTGGGACAGTTTAACAACAGAAAATTTCAATCGCAGAAAATGCGAACAAAACAGGTAAAATAACAATAATTCACAGAGTGTTTCCAATCAAAAGACATGTTGGTAATTTTAACTCTACCTGTCCGTTGTTACTTTTTTTATTGTTAAGTTGTAAACGTTATTATTTTATTTTTTATTATATACTTTTAAAAAAATTAAATATTTCAAAATCATTATAAAATGTTCAAGTTTCATGAAACAAACTATAACATACTGACAGAGCCTACATTGACCTAATTATCAAACGACCAATTAGAGGTGGCGAATTGACAAGAAAGCATCCCCGTGATCCAGAGCAATGACCTCATTCTAAAAGGGTACAGTTAGTTACACTTTGTGTTTATTTCACAAGTTTTATTTGTATATTTTCGTATTATTGAAGGTTCAGTTCAGATTTAGATCCGTGAACAAGTAAGAAATGTTACATCAGATAGGCGCATGCGCAAAAAAAAATAATTAAAGTGGTGAAAACACAGGTAACCAGGCTATGTAGAGTCCGATTTTGAGGTCAAATTACGTTATTTTCCAAGATAGCCTTTTTTTCACGGGCATTCTATTTATACAGTAAAACATCATTATTTCCCGGAGTTTTTGGGGACAGGCAAAGTAATTTTCAAGTCATATGTCAATCAAAAGTTTTAGGCAAGGTTAAGGTTTTGAAGACAGGCGGATAGTGGAAAGGTCTAACAGACGGACAAACCTGGGTGCAAGTCCCAGTCTGGCTGCATGCTTTTCTCACCATGTTACAAACGAAACAACTGTGGAAGGTTGGACAGACGGACAGCCCGAGATCCTAAAAACTCACCTTGGCACGAGCTAAGAAGTTTGCATAATTAACAGTTTAACTAAATGTTCAAAATGGGTGACAGACTAAGCGTGCCACTGCCTAAGTGTCCCACTGCATAAGTGTACCATTTCTAGACTAAGTGTGCCACCTATGAAATTATATAGGGTAGATCTGTTGGGTGGTCAACAATGTGATGTGTTAATTACACTTAATAGTTAATTGTTCGCTAACTAGTGTGGTTTTAACAGGCATCCAAACTGCGACCAAGTTTGGATCCTAATGACATTTAACACATATAGGTGTGAAATAAACAAATGCTAAAATACTTTTTACTTTCATTTTGTGTGCTGTACTAAAATGGATTAGATCTACAGTGTTGGATATATATCATATTCTTTCAAGGAGAAAAGTGAATAAGTGTGATAAAGTGGAACATCTAATTTCCAAGTTTGTACATTTAACTTCATGTTTTTAACACCTAAGGTTCAATATTTCACAATTTCACCTCTTTAATACATTGTTATGAAAAATATAATGTGATAACATAATATATGGTACAGTATTAAATATTCCGCTATATAATTCATATGTGGCACGCTTAGTCCTGAAATGGCACACTTAGACCCGGTACGCTTAGTCAGTGGCACGCTTAGTCTATAACTCTTCAAAATACACAGAAATGATTTGAGTAAAGCTGCAGTTTCTATATTTATCATGTGCATCTTTTAAGTACATGTTAAAAAACAACTGGTTTAAGTGATGATAACACAATTATGATACCTTATTTATTTCCCTTCAAGGTCGTCTACGTAAGTGGTGCGTTTTAGTCCGGGTACGCTTGTGGAATGGTGCGCTACATCCACAACTTCAAAACTTATTTTATTGTAAACCAATGTCAAGAAAGAACATTAATTCTTACTCTCCATCTAAAAATAGATATAAGCTAATATTGACAGTTTCTTTATAAAGCATATACCTGCCTCCACGTGTTCAATTTTATAATCATTCAATTTTGCCAGTTTTTACCGGTTTCTATTTCCTGTTGGTCCAAAAGATTGCGCAATCCGTCAATCGGTGCAGCTATTAATGTCCGTGACTCACGTGAGAAAACTGACCCGGATACTCTAAACCAACATTTTAAGGTAGAAGAATGTTTAGTGTATTCTCTCATGCGAAAAAGAATCATTGACAAACGATAAAACTAATTATTTCCTGCACGCTCAAATTTGTTTTATTTTTCATACTTTTGGATTAAAGGGAGATAATTTATCTATTTTCGTTTAGGAGATGCATAAAACGTTGGCCTGACCTCGGGTGTAGGGTTGCGGTTAGGCCCATAGATATCTTTTAAGATATAGAGGATAACTGTTTTTTCGGCGGAGCTGACTGTTTTCTATTTAGACACACTTTATATTTGGCCACACATTTCAACCAATAATATTTGATCAGAAATTTAGAATTAAGAGCACCTGTTGAAACTGAATAGTCTGATTGGATAGTAGCCAGGGCTCCAGATAAGGGAATTGTTTCAAAACTTAAAATCTTTATTTGTGCATTAAACCCTGTGGTGTCACTATACATATGAATTGTCTCTTCAAGACAATCAAAATGAGTGGTAATACCATAGGGTTTGGTGCTAAAAGAGGTGAAAAAATGTGATTTGTTTAGTTTACTCACTCTTATCTGGAGCCCTGTAGGCTGGTTTATGTCCGATTACAGTAAATGATGTGGACTGAGGGTGTAAACTTTAGAGATACAGGCTGGCTGTTTACTACACTGTTCCACTGTTGACAAAATTATGCTTCTATTTTAAGATATGATCTGAAATCTATTTATAGATATACAGAGGAAGCTAGGTGTTTCGTAATTGTTTACAACCAATTTGTTTTAATTGTTAACTATTTGTACACATTTGCCATACATTAAAAGCAATATTTTATATATGAATAGCCTCAAGTGAGTTAAACACAATTGTGTTGTTTCATCATTATTTACAAGAGTGAAGTACAGTAGATTGTTGTATCTGTACAAGTTTGTTTCAAGAAACTCTATGAATGGAACAATAGATTAATGTGAGGATCTCCTACCAATAGCTAGGATATGAGTTAAATTATTGTTTTGTTTTGCATTTCTGTACATGATAGTTTTGCATTTTAAATAAAAGTTACTGTTTCAATTGAATACTTGTATTTTTTGCTTTTCAATCCAAGATATATATTCTTTGAAAACCTCAATTTAATTCAATTTTGCACACCCATCTATATAGCCTTAGTTCAACCACTCATTCCGCCGAATATCTTTTTTAAAGATATTTCTTGTTTCAGTGTAAGATCGAAATTTAATCCATTGAGTGAACATCAGACGTTATATTTTCACGAGTGGCGAAGCCACGAGTGAAAATATAACAGTCTGATGTTCACGAAATGGATTAAATTCGATCTTACACTGAAAAAACACAGTTATTCTATTTATTTATGCTTTTAAGCCACTTTTTAAACGAAATTGTTTAAAAATTGAAAGCGAACGTACATTATTTATCCCGTTTTGAGCCCCACGTTTTATGTCGAACACACACGTGCGTGACAGTTGGCGGTATATTTGTTGATTTGACGTCGTCCGAATGACTTCGTTGCTCCCGAGTTTGGATTCGTGCTCTTCCGGTGAGTAGTTCGCGACAAATCGGACTGCCGGAATTTAACGATAAGACACGATTGACTACGATTCTTGGGGAGCCCTACGGGGACAATTCATAATAAAAGCGATTGGTGATAATCCACTGCAGTGGATTACCAAGTGATCATCCACTGCTATATCGTGGTAATCCACCGAAAAGCATAAATAAATGGTTAGGCCAGGCACAGTGGAGAAGAAGAAAAAAAAGTCGGGGAAACAATTTATTTTTGTTTTCCCGTGTCCAAAAAAAAAGAAAAGTCGGGGAAACAAAAGTTTTGTTTTCCCGTGTCCAAAAAAAAAATTTAGACTCGGGAAAACAAACTTATTTTTTGGAAACGGGATGTCACCTTAGTGCCACCGTATTATTCTTTCCAAATAAACGCGTTTACACTTAAAGGGACTCGCAACCGGATGGTGTTCTTGTCAAAATAAAATACTCAAATAAAAGCAAATTTGTGGCATTATTTGGCTTTTGACATTAAAAAAATATGATCAGTCCAAAAAACGTCTCAAGAATCGTCACCGAATCTTAGTTTTTTAGATATTTTCCATCGTTTTTCCATAGCGTTAGCTAACGGTATAGTTGTTGTTGTTGCTTCTCTACACGGGGTCAGACATAAACCCGAGCCGAATAATGTTCTATTAATAGCTATCATTGAAGTACGTTAATTCGCTTCCATATATAGAGAGAGCGTCCGTAGCCGAGGGCGTAAAGGCGATGCCTTATTTTTCATTTTTGTCTCCGCATGGATGGTCACGGGTTCGAATCCCACCAGAGCTTCTTCTCTTTTTTTTTTTTGGAAATGCATTTTTTAACAGAATTTATTATCCTAAACTAAATTTTACCCATTTATATAAGCATTTGACATATATTTACAAATTACTATTTTTAATGCTTGATCCGGTTGCGAGCCTCTTTAAGAAGTAGAAGAGAATCGATCCAGGACGATCCTAGTAGAGCCCGACCATCCATCGTCTCTGCTTTCTTAAGGACAATCATCCATGTGTAAGATATGGTTGATGCGGACAGAAGAACAACAATAAGAAATATGTCTGATGAACTTAGTGTTTGGTGCTCTACCGTATATTAACAGATGAACTTCGTATGTTTAAAATTAGTGCACGCTGGGTGCAGAGGTTACTCACGGGCAAGGAAAACGAGAACCGAGTTCGATGCTCTAAGATGTTTCTGCCGAAAGTGACGATTATTTGGACAGAGTGCTCACTACGGATGAGATACAAAAGTAGCGACCACACACGGATCTTGAGTGCGTAATTCTACATCAGGGATAATGCACCGGACCGTATAGCAGTTTCCCCCACAGTTAGAAATCAGCTGCTTAGGGTTTGAGGTGTTAGAACACCCGACGTATAGCCCCGACTTGGCTCCCATGGATTTTAGAGTTCTCCCGGAGTTAAGGGCGAGCTCACATGTAATTAGATTTGATTCAGCAGCTGAACTAACCAAACGGACCCCTAAGTTGTATCTACATTCAGTGAAGACTAATATGCAGAAATATACCCAAAACTGGTTAGAAGGCATAACAAATGCGTGAATAGTGCGGGTGACTGTGTTGAGAGAGTTCGACGTTCGCTCGACTAACATAACGTTTGACGTCACGTCGACGCTGACGTGCTCCGGGTCACAGGGCCCCGACACGATTTCTTTCAGAGAGAAAAAATCGTCAGAAGGTATATATAGAGGTATATATACCTTCTGACGATTTTTTCTCTCTGAAAGAAATCGTGTCGGGGCCCTGTGCTCCGGGTATGCGTTATGTATGTAATTGTAATATGCATAGAAAAAATGTGTATCAGTATATCATGCTGATTTTCATAGGTTATGTAACACAGATCCGGAAATTATTGTAAATGAAATTTTTAGCATGAAACTACGACAACAGGTATTTTTATGACAAAATTCTACGAACTTTCCGAACAACCCTCGTAACAGTGCTGTGTAACAGTGAAGTGTTGCCCCCTGGCCTCAGTCTGGTAAATATTTGCGGAAAACAGTGAAAAATGCTTAATATTCACTTAAATAGAGAGTCAGGTAATAAAAGAAAATATTTGTCGTGTAGAAAACAAATTAAGCGCTAACTTTCAGAGACTTTTATTTTTTCACAACTGCTGTAGCATAGTTGGTCCTATCTCGTGAGAATATGTGGGAAACGTTTTGTTTTCCTTTTCAAATAAATGCGTTTAAGCTAACTCTGTTATTTCATGCAAACTGTTCGAGGCCTGATCAGACGCCGGGTGACTGTAACTGTTTGCCATGCACTCATATTAAAACAATCGGTCAGAATTGTCAACAATTTGTCATTTTCAACCGTTTATTGCAATGCCTTTCGTTTGCGTTTAAAAATAAAAGTTTCTCCACTGAAACAATATCGTTTACAACCGTTTCTTACACTCATATTAACCCATTACCCCATAGGCCAGCCTGTTCATGTTCTAGTTTTAACGATAGGAGACTACTTGAAGCAGATTGAAAGAAAAACCGAATGCGCATTAAGGCGCATTCGGTTTTGCTTTCAGTCTGCTTGAAGCAACCAGCTGCTAAAATATAGGAAATATTTCTTATTGCCCATATGCATGGCTGTATAAAGAGGAAACATTTGGGTGAATGGGTTGATGGTTTATTGCACCTGAAAGTGAGACTCCTACTTGACTTGCCAATATCTAACATTAACATAACATTTGGATATATATATAACTTACAATCGTATTGATCGTTTCATATACGTGAAAGTCAAAAGACTTACTTCCAATATGGTCTTCTGTGAAATGCATATTCAAGATCACATTGGTAAAACTATCAAGAGTATTTTTCTAAAACATATTTCTTTTCTTCCCGCAAAACGTAAAATGTGACTGTTAAGTTGTGGTGGTAAACTTTATTGGATTTCATATTTGATTTTTAAGTTATCAACAGTGATAGTCAATAAGAATGTTAAGAATACATGAGAAAAGCAATTGGTAATCGATTAAAATCGATAACCTAAACAACCCTAATTTCCTACCAATTAGAAGGCTCATCCGTGACAATTGCCGCGAGCTCATTCCGCTTGATCGGATATTTATCATCTATATTGTACTGGAATAATTATGTTGTTATCGATGTTCCAGCCCGGAAGGCGTAAGAGCATGACAGGAAATGCCACAGGAGGTTAATCCATTCATTGCCAAATTATTCGGGAGATTTTTACGTCTTCACCGCTAAATTGTCGTCTGCTTCGGTATTGTTGTCTGCGAGACACGTTTCAAAGTTAGATTTAAGGTTATATGACGTAATAAGTATCGATGAGAGTATCAAATAGTTTTGGTCCTGATCAGACGCCTCGTTACGCGGCGTCTGCTCATATCTTAGCATCTTTGCTCACTTGCCTTTAGTGCCTTTTCTTGGTAGAATATATTGAATTTTATTAAATCATAGTTTTGAGTAAATTGTATTTCAAACTCTAAGAAGCCGTATCGGAAGGGATTTAATTCTGTCTCTGCCAATGCCAGGACCGTCTTGTCTATTGTCCCCATTTTCTCCCTATATATAATACTCTTTATAAAAGAAAAAGTTAAAATCTCAATGCAATTCTAAGGATTTTCTCAAGCATTTTTGTCAAAAAAAAATTTAGTACCACTGCTAGGATGAAAACACTGACATTTGAAAACAGTTTGAATCCTGATCAGACGCATTAAGCGGTGTCTGATCAGGATCCAAACTGTTTGACAGTTAACTGACACTCATATATCAATGTTTCTTAAGCTAAAAAACGAATAAAGATTATAAAGCAGACGTAGAATATATTTAAGCACGCGATAATATTACAGATATGCTTTTCCTTAAACATAAATATGGTTGTAAACATTCCTGTGAGTTGTGTATAAACCACCAGTCAAATTTTAAACGTATTTTAGTTTCAAGTTTTACTAATTAGCAAACTCAATTAGAATGCAGAACAAATATACAACACTTTTTAAGGGTGTATTAAACTCGTGACTTTGGGAAATTTTCAAAGTATAAGAAATCATCAATGATGGTTTTGCATTGAAGAGCTATTTAAGATGGATGAAAAATTAGAAAAGTGTACATTTTGGTGAACAACATTTGGCTCTACGGCCATGTTAAATTTACCTCACCCACTTTTTCTTATTTTGTCCTTTCCAAACAGCCCGCTTCAATAAATATCCATTTCAAATGAAAACAAATATGATAATTTAGTTTTGTGTTATTTATTTCCTGTTTATGGTAGTATTTCTTCATACAAAAACTAATTTAAGAGAAAACAGGCACCAAATGTGAAATTTATAAAGCTCTAAATTTCATCGATGTGGTACTTTTTGTAAAGGGAGATAACAGTTTTTACTTCAATAACTTTAAAATTTTCAACGCTGACATTTCAATTTTTTTTTCATATTTTGAACTGCCTTAGCATGGGCTTTTATCTGGTAGAATATAAGAAAAAGTTTAATGCTAGACCTATTTCATTTTCAAACTTTTTAACTTTTTTTTCATTAAATAAAAAATCTAATAAAATCATGCCCTAGCTATTAAAAGCATATCTTTGATATTCAAGGATCCGATATTGTTTAAACCTGTAGCCTGCTTAGTCTAAATTTGGTTTCCATATGTGAAAATACCACCATAGCCATGAAATATATAATGAAAAACCAAATTACCATGTTTGTTTTGAAATAGATTTTACTCAAGATTGTACTCTAAATGGGTAACATTTGAAAAAAAAGTCCAAATGAGACATACCTTTTTCAAATCGCTGTAGCTAAAAAAAAAGACACTACCACACATATTTTTTTCATTTTTCATTCATCATAAACAGCTCTTCCAAAAAGACAATGATAGAAAACAAGTTTAATACTTGGGAAAAAATCGCTTATAAATGGGTTCGATACACCATGGAATTATACACTGACTTCTGTATATTTCCTTGGATACACCCTTAAGTCAGAATGATAATAGTTTTGGAACAATATCACTACTTTTGTATGATCACAGGACAATGCAGGTATAATACATGTTACAACAATAAGAGGCAATCAAGTAAAAGCAACCAGGAACACACCTTATTTATATAATAAACCGTAGTCATCTTAAAAAGAATAGTATCAATAATTGGTGAATTAAGTGAGACAACTCCTAATGTGCTCTTTTTAAAGGAGTAATGAGTTATTTCCCTTTATTAACGACGCTTGTGCTCGTTTGCTGCCATTTCTCCGAAATTTTCCTAAATCTCCGGATTTTTTCCCCAGCTCATGGTACCTTAAAGCAGGCTGAACGTAAAGCAGATTGCGCCCTAAGGCGCATTCTGCTTTACTTACAGCCTGCTTTAAGTGGTCGCATGTCAACAAAACAAGAAAAAGGCTATGGGGTAAAGGTACGATTCCTTAAATCGCACTTGAACAATGCAAATTTTGAAATCTTAGGATTTTTCATGTCAATTTATGGCAGCCCTGTCACAAACGATACATTCTGATAAGCGTACACTAGTACTCCTATGGAACCAGTGCAGACCCAGCTCAGAGGGTTCATGTATATAGTGCTTGTCATTCCGCGGCAATATTTCGTTTCAATCCTTAATTAATAATTTCAAAATGGCGCATTACGGATAGACTACCTTAATTGGAAACTGGAACTGTCCTATACAGTTAATAAACGGCCAGGGCGGGCCGTCGTTGCTTATTGGCAAAAGTTAGTCATACTTTGGCACGAGGGCCTTGGCACGAGTGCCTATGGGGCTTAAGAGCACAGGGACCCGGCACGATTGATTTTTGAGAGAAAAAAACTGTCCGAAAGTATATATAGAGACAAGGTGTATAACTGATAGTCAGTATATTCACACTCTATCTCGACAAAACCTGGCATAACACTTATAATAATTGGTGAAACGACACCCTTTTTGCATTTCTGTCTAGCTAATATTATATTCTTCCATAAAAACATAACCTAAAACCAACTGTAAGCATGTACTTTCAACAGTAACTACGTCTACTGACTGAAGTCACCGTTTTTCGGAAAACGGGACAGGTGTTCGTTCACAGCCAACACAGCATTGACCACTATTGTACGCTTGTTTAGGCTTTAATATCGAGCATTACAGTCATACAGTTCCATGGATGTACGTTTTTGACACCGATCAAAGCTGTTTTATTCTCAAATCATTGCCGTATCAACAACAAAGTCACATGTTTACATCACAGAGACCCGACACGATTAATTTTTGAGAAATAAAATTGTCAGAAGCTTTATATAGAGTCTCTATAATACTTTCTGACAATTTTTTCTCTTTTAAGTAGTGGTCAATGCTGTGTCGGCTGTGAACGAACACCTGTCCCGTTTTGCAAAAATCGGTGATTTCAGTGACTAGACGCTGTTACTGTTGGAAGTGCCTGCTTACAGTTGATTTTAGGTTATGTTTTTATAGAAGGGTATTATATAAGCTGGACAGAATTGCAAAAAGGGTGTCGTTTCATCAATTATTATAAGTGTTATGCCCGGTTTTGTCGAGATAGGGTGAGAATATACTGACTATCAGTTGTACCCCTTGTCTCTATATATACTTTCTAACAATTTTTTTCTCTCAAAAAATCAATCGGGTAGGGTCCCTGTGCTTAAGAGTGCCAAGGGAACCGCTCAAAATCCCCTTGGTCCAAAAATGACAGAGTAGTCAAAATCCCCTTGGTAAAAATTGCAGGGTAGTCAAAATCCTCCTGATGGAAATTCAACCGTGCAAGTTAGTCAAAATCCCTTTGGTAAGGAAATAATACTGAAGTTTGATCAGGATCCAGCATGTAAGCCAATTACGTGAAATGGAGGTGAAAATGATTGCAAACAGTTGGGTCTTGATAAGTGCATTGAATTTTTCTTCTTGTTTGCTTCATTATTAGCAGGAACGTATATACCTATATATCTATCTAATGTAAGTTCCTGTTATTAGGTATTTACGACAGATGACTGCTGAAAGCAGTTGACAGTAAAACAGAAAGCTCATTTAAGCTGTAACACGTCTTGTATACAATCAATTAGAGTCTAGCTATTATCTACCTTTCGTTTTAGTGGGCGTTATAGGGAGGTTTTACTGTATATAAACAGCTGGCATTAGATGGCATTCTAGCTGATTAGTATGTGCAAAATAATTGGATCAAAATCAAAACAGTCATGTGCAGAGTTAGAGATCAATATATCAATAAATCGCCTGAATCAAAAGTTGTAGTAAAGCAAATGCAGACCATTTTGAACATGTTGAAACACAAATGGCTCTACATTTTTGTCAGGATTTAGGGTCTGACATCAAATTACATTGCTTTGATCGTTCAGGACTGTGTCTTTTCACGCGACTATTGAATCCGTGTTATTGACGAGATAGTGCAATAATATCCAGTGGAAGGCCATTGCCACTCGTTCAACCATTAGACCAAATAACTCACTAGCTTGATATGAAGAAACGGATTGAAATTTAACCAATCGTGAGCTTCATATTTCAACCAATCATTTACTACACAATCTGAAAATGAACTAATCGGATAGCGAAGAATTCGGCCAATCGTTGAGCAAACAATGGACCAATCGAAAGCTCGTCTTTTGTGACGTGATATTTAGATATCCCATAATTTCGCACTCAACCCAGAAATCCTTGCGAATTTTACCCGCTAGTTTCAAGTAAGAAGTGAAAAGGTAAGAAGTAAAATGTAACATCAGTATGTGGTGCCTCAAAATTATTACCAACCTTTCATATAATTATTATTTTATGAACTGACTCGCCGTTTAAGTTAACTTGAACGAGCTATCATAATAAATTGTATGCAAATGTTCAAGCATGTTAGCCCGCTGTTATGTTTTGGCCGCCATTTCTGTTTCAACCAACCGTATTCATTGTTATTGTTCACGACTTGCGATTCACTATTTCTGACATTAAGGCTGTTTATATACTTTTAAAATTATGTTTATGCATTGTTTTCCCCAATTTTTCTAAAGAGTCATTCAAGATAATGTTTTATTTAGAAACTTTGCGTGTTTAAATTTTATAGTTATGCCGTTATCCTACTTCCGGTTAGAGGATAAAAATAGACCTAATGGAAACCCATGTTGAAGTTTTGATGATTCAGAGGCTGATACATGTGCATCAGGCCTGCAGTTAGCTATATTTAAACGTCGTGTCAGAAGTTCTCGCAAGTTTGTAATCGTAATTGTCTAATTGATTAACTAGTCCCACAAGTCTCATAATTAACATTGCACATCGTTGTAGAAATCAATCATGTTGACAGGGTTGAAAAAATACCTTGCTATATTACAGCCCATTGTGCAATTTACATAGTTTTCAATGCAAATTGGAAATCGCATTTAAAATAGGCTTACTAAATTGAATTTTGTGTATACTTTAAGCTCTTTGCCAGTATATAGCCTATATTGATGGTAAGAATCAAAGGGAGCATCTTATAGAATTTATCAGCACAAAAATCATTTGGTTTCCATTATACATTTGGGATCAGATTCAGAATGATCTAGGATTCTTCACATCCAGCAGCTAACCATATTCCCCATTAATGTCCAGGTTAATGTCACAAGAGATGGTCCATTTAATGGATGTGCATTGTTCAAGAAGTTTGGCTTATAGCTTATTTAATAGCCTTCAAAAATAGTCTTTGCCTAAAGTTTTTTGGACCAATTGCCCTAAACTGATACTTTTTCTTTGTTATATGCCAAATTTTAATGCAATTATCACATGCCCGAATAAAAAACTACTAGCTTTGGGCTCGGAATTATACCGGACGGAATCACAACTCAACGAAGTTGAATAGGTGAGCGTTTATAATTCTGTGCCATGGACATGTGGGTTAAGACGAAGATTGAATAAAAACTATTTTCAGACCGTGACGTATTATCACTTCATAAACAGTTTGCTGATCACCAAGTTTGGGAAGTCGCATAATTTCTGTCAATATTTACACAAAATAAACCACAATAATTATCCATGTTGATCAAGAGAAGACTCTTGTTCATTTTATTTTAATTAATTTGTAGAATAAATTTGTTTATTATTTTTTGTTGCAGCAAGTTACAATGGCTCGTACTAAACAGACAGCTAGAAAGTCCACTGGAGGTAAAGCTCCTCGTAAACAGCTTGCCACCAAAGCTGCCAGAAAGAGTGCTCCATCCACAGGTGGTGTGAAAAAGCCCCACAGATACAGGCCCGGTACAGTTGCTCTGAGAGAAATCAGAAGATACCAGAAGTCCACAGAATTGCTCATCAGGAAGCTCCCATTCCAGCGTTTGGTTCGTGAGATTGCACAAGACTTCAAAACAGATCTCCGTTTCCAGAGTGCTGCCATTGGGGCTCTTCAGGTATATTTATAATTCAGTCTTTGCACAAGTTCCCCAATCGGACAGGTAGCTGCTTGATAGCTTACTAACTTTGTCATACTTGTTTCATTCCACAACTCTAATCGGAAAGCGCTTGGCGTGCATCAAACACATGAGATGCAAATAGTTACAAGCCCCTAACATTGGAATGGCGCCTGCCAAATGTGATTCTCAGGTGGCCGTTTTACAATCTTATTTGCATAAAAAAGTGTAGTTAAACTGAGCATGACACGAAAATTTAACCTAGCTACCATATTGGCAATAAAGTGGATATTTAAGTTCACAAAGACAAAAATGTTTCTGGAATTAAAAATTTACAAGACTATCTTGGTTTTAGACTATGTATAAAGCGAGTACCAGTGATAGAGCTCGATATTCACTGAGCCGGCTTTGTCTATGTTTTATATTAGCCTCGTTAACATAAATTATACAGTGTCTATAGTAACTAAATCATTCAATGTTTCTGTCTGCTAAAACGGTTTTAGGTATGTTGATAACGTGAAAGTTAGATGACCAAGGGTAAAGATAGTGATTCTTTTTGATGATCTAGATCATAACGGGTCAAAAGTTCTACTGGCATTATTTTGTCAGTAGCAAAATCAAAATTCATCTGGCATTTTCTTTTAGTATTGTACATTTTATTTAACCACTTTCTTAAAAGTTCCCCTGGCAAAAAAATTCAAATACCAAATTTTGGCAATTTTGAAATCTTGCTCGTATTTTGCCAGCTTAAATTCGGACCCTGCATAATTAAATTGGTATTTTAACACTGAATTGCCTAATATGAACCGTGATAAGATTAACACCACCACCCTTTTTTAAAAAAAAAAAATGTACATTCGTTGCTATGTGCCATGAAAACGAAAAAACTTTTTGATGCATATTTTCGTTATAATTCACGTACTGTGGCTTTATTTGACGGAATTTGATGAAATAAAAAGTAGATATTGATAAATTAATCATTTCCCGAGGGTACCACAAGAGAATATTGGCGATCTAGTATATTTTAGCATCAGTTTAAGTCGATAGTAAAGACTAGGTGTCGAATTGCGCTGTTTACCTTGAATCTATAATAGAAGTATAGTAAAAAAGAAAAAGAAATGGGGGGGGGTGGTGTTAATAGATAATAAAGTATGTGTCAAGTACCTGTGCCCTAAACCTGTTGGATTGCCTTTAGGGGGAGTCTAACCCATAAACAGCCTGAAAAAGGTGACTTCTTAAAGTTGATTTAAACTTCCTTTAGCTAGATTAATGCAAACTATTTTCTTAAGAGAGGGAATGAATTGGAAGCATAAGGCATGTTTATGGGGTAATGGGTTTACCTACTGAAAACCCTGATCAAAACTTTTGTCGCATACGGGTAACATTTTTTACCATCATGGCACACAATTTGATTTCAATGCAAAATCTGAAGAAAGTTGGCTGTCTGGGAGTGGGAACATTTGGAATTGAAAAAGAAAACCCAAGTTCATATGCAGAATTTATAAAGGGGTAATTTGTCTTTAAATGTAAATTGTGAAGATTCAATTTGTACATTTTCAATTTCCCCAGATGCATTATTTTAGTTCACTTTAAATAACAATGAAATTGTATTTCTGGCAATACCTATCCCTACTAATGAGTTGACCCATTTGTGCCAACGATCAAATATATGTGGGACATAGACGAGTTGCTAAGTTTGACCACTTATCAGTTATTGAAATATTTTTATAAATTTTGTACATTTGTCCAAATATTGAAAATCCTAAATATTTGCAACTTTGGTCAGCGTTCAATTTTTAGAGATCAATACCACATTTTAAGATCAATGTAAATGAGGTGTTGATCTGTAAACTTGGAGCCCCGATATAACTGAAATACTGTTTAAAGCGATTTAACTCCACAACTGATCAGTCTACACTGTTTGCTGATAGGAATTTCAATTAAAGACAGAACGAAAATGTTAACGGGGCACCCCTCATGCTTAGTTGGATTACAACTGGGTTATTCCTAACCTATTATGTATTAAAATATGGAAGAATCCACTGGGCACAGATGGGTCAATATACATGTCAGTTGGCTGCTTAAAACAGACTAATCCAAGCAAAATTCTCCTGTTGAGTTTTCTGCTTATTTTCAGTCCGATTTAATCAACGAGCTGGAAGGATGTAGCAAAAGTTAGAATCATTATAACTCAACATGCTTTATATTCTCTTGCAGGAGGCCAGTGAAGCCTACTTGGTTGGATTGTTTGAAGACACAAACTTGTGTGCTATTCACGCAAAGAGAGTGACCATCATGCCCAAAGACATTCAGTTGGCCAGAAGAATTCGTGGAGAGCGTGCATAATGTGGACTATTTTCATTCATTTTGTTCATCCTCATTTTCTGTTTTCATGCTTGTAAACAATAGTCACAGTGAATCTTTTGACCTTGTGGATACTCTTTTGTTTAATGGTGGGCTGATCTTCAAATTGCTAGATCATTTAGGACCATTTCATTACATTGCAAATCTATGGACAAAATTGTGACTGAACTCAAAACGAGCACCATAAATGATCAGGTTATCATGTCATTTTGAAGAACCATTCATTCTACGTTTTTAAACTTTTTGTAATTTTATCAAAATTGTCAGGGCATATATTGAAAATATTTTTAAATGTTTTTATCGATCATGTGTGAAATATTTTGTAGCTGAGACAAGCAGTTGATATAGTGTATGTGTGTTGTCTGTCATCTTTATTCTTTACTTTCATCTCTCTGAATTTGAACAAAAAGTTCTTTTCTGAAGACAAACTAACAATCTCGGTTACAAACATTTCATTTTTGATTAACAGTTCAGATGTTTTCTGAATTTTAGAAGTTAAGATCATTACTGACAAATTTCTTTGTAATCTTCATGCTCTAGAATTGAATAAAGTTTAGTTTTTAAACATTAGTTCAGTCTGTACTATTTAGTTTGCCATGTCCGGTTGTATTATAGCTGAAATATAAGGAAAACTTGTCAAATAGCCATTGATAAACATACGTCTTGTGTAGACAGTAGAAGCAGTGCTATGTTGAGGATTAATTCAATAACTAGATTGTTGCTTAACCCAATTTACCCTCTTAGTAGCCTGTTTCTAGTATTGAAGATAAGTTACCACTTGAAGCAGGGTGAAAGAAAAGAAGGATGTGCCTTAAGGCACATTCTGCTTTACTTGCAATCTGCTATGATATAGAAAACATTGAATATTCAATACTGTATCAAGTCGGAACTATATTTTCTTCAGGGGAGGGATAATTCAGAAGCATAAAAAGGCACACATTCTAACTAATGTAGCATATTTACTAAATCTGATGAAAAGCAATCTGACAACTTTTTATATTCAAACTGAGTCTTTTGGGCATTTATCATAACATGGCAGTGGGGTCCTGTGGTATGGAGCAAATGGTTGTCTTTGAAGAGGGCATCTATCTTAACTCTTTGCATGCTAGCGTGAATATATCCAACACAGAGTGATTGCCATTGCAAACAATTTGGATCCGGATGAGACACCACATAATGCGGGGTCTCATTAGGATCCAAACAATTTTGACACTCTGACCATGTTTTGAAAAGAAATATAGAAAAATCTTTTTTTAGAAAAATAACATTACAAGTATGCAAAGAGTTGACATGGCAGTTGGGTCCTGTGATGTCGAGCAAATGGTTGACTGGTTGTCTATACTGGAGTAAACCTTCAATACCATGGACCTGTTTAAAAATGTACACTTTAAAAAGCAAACGGAGTAGACTCAAGATTAGAGGGCTCCTTTAGATACCAGAAGCCCACTGATCAGGGTCTACACTGTTTGCATATTAAGAGCAGTTTTTAATAAATTGTCAAGAATTCAAAGTAGGTTGATTCATGTTTTAGCAGGATTTGCTTGGGTGTTGAAAGAGTAACTGTAAGTAAGGCTTGGGGCAGGATAAAAGTAAAAATATATCTGCTGAACATCCCTAAATTTTTTGCTCATCTGGCACGAAGTGCCAAGGTGAGCTATTGTGATCGCCCTGTGTCCTGTCTGTCGTCGGACACTTTCTTTAAAGATCTTGGAAACTACGGGACTAATTTCATAAAAACTCGTAGGATTGTTCATTTTAGGATACTCCAAGTTTTTCAAATGTTGGGAGCAAATTATCCTTATATGGCTATATATAGTGAAAACTTTAAAAAATCTTGTCTGAAACAACTGGTCCGATTTGATAGTAATTTCACACAAGGGATCCATTGGTGACCCTACCAGCCCAGGCTGCGTTAGTGAACGCAGGGCTGGTTTCTTAACCCCATGCAAGCGCCTTTTAGTGCATTTCATTCCTCCACTAAAGAAAAAAGTTAATCATTCAGAATTATGTATTATAAGAAATAGTTTCCACATTCTTGCAGATGGAAGCTTAAAGCGACTCGCAACCAGATGGTGCATTAAAAATAGTAATTTGTGAATATGTGTCAAACGCTTATATACTCAGCAAAAATAGAAACTTTACATTGGATTCAAATGTGTATAATTCTGTCTACAAACACAATTTTGCAAAAAGCTTAGTGTTTTTCGAAACTTTAGATCAATGTCTGTAAGTTTTCGACAATGGTGATGAAAAAAATCCAAAAGCCACGTCGTGAATTGACGTCAAAATGCATAGGGGTCGATTTCAAAATTATCAGAGATGTGAACATGTACGCAAGATGTGTTTTATTCATTTTACGGTTTTATTTTAAATGACTCTTTTGCATAAAGACAATTCAGTAGCGCGAATGCTCGTGCCTCAGGCAAGCAACACTCCGTCTCTGATGCACCGTCTAATGACGTCATCTCGGATGCCATGCCATTTTCGTAATCGAGCATTTCTGAGGTTGTTGGTCGTGTAAATCTGGTATTTGTTCCGCATCCGTCGCCAACTTTACCCTTTACATGCTCTATTGGTTTCAAATCTGTTGATACCGCAGGCCATGGCATGACGTTGACGTTATTCTGGGTTTTGTAAGTGCAGTTAAGATCTGCCCTGAATGCGGTCTACGGGTACGGATAGGACCGTGACATTGCTTCAGACGATTCCTGATTGTCTCGGCAGCGATCCCAAACCGCCGAGCAGTAACCGTTGCTGGGATTGAACAGTTACGTCGATACGTTAACGTAAGAGTGCGGTCGTCTCTATGTGACGTCAACGATCTCAGACGATCCTGGACTTATCCCGTAACTCTGTAACGAGTAGTTAGGATATGAATTTTCTATCGTATGCCTCCAAATTGACGCCCAGCATCAGTTGCTGACGCACCCGCCGTAAGGATGCCAAATGGCCTGATTTCTGTTATTTTCAGAAAGCTGTGACATCTCAGTTTTGAAACGCAGGTGTTCACAATTCTGTTTTTTCGGTGTTTGGCTCAAGCTTGCGTGTGTCTGTTGCATTAAATAAACTTGAAATAAACCTGACTAGGTCAACTCGCCGTCAGTTAAAAACCGGAAGTGGAAAGCGTACTACGGCGTGCGCGGTACAAATTAGCGAGAGTGTGGCTCTGTATGGTCTTTATCGATAACCCCATTATGAAATGTACGTATATTTTATGATACGTCATTAAACATCGCTCAAACCGGCTTTAAAGTATGTAAAGTTTCTATTTTTGTTAAGTATATAAATGGTAAAGAATTAGTTTAGGATAAGAAATTCTGTTTACAAAAATGTATTTCAATAAAAAAAAACATTGGTCTCTGGTGGGATTCGAACCCGGGGCCCGGCATTGGCGGACAGAAGGCAAAATAGGGGAAACCGCTTAGACCAATGGACCACGGAACTATCCGTTTATCTCGGATCGATTTAACGTATTTAAATGTGTAGCGATCGAAAGTGCATACAACTTCGTAATTCGGCTCGTGTTTATGTCTGAGCCCGTGTAGAGAAGCAACAACAACTATACCGTCTACTAGTCGGTATAGAAAAACGATGGAAAATATCTAAAAATCTAAGATTCGGTGACGATTCTTGAGACTTTTTTTGGACTGATCATATTTTTAATGTCAGAAGCCAAATAATGCCACAAATTTGCTTTTATTTGAGTATTTTAATTTATTTTGACAAGTACACCATCCGGTTGCGAGTCCCTTTAAAGCAGGCTGAAAGAAAAGCAGAATGTGCCTTAATTAAGGCACATTCTGCTTTACTTTCAACCTGCTTAAAGTGGTCACCTATTCTCAAAACTAGAAACAGGCTATGGGGTAAAGGGTTAAAACAATTATCTTTAAAAAAAAAACAAGGCCACCAGTGGGTGGGGCATGTTTTCCTGATGTTACTGTTTAGTCTAATTTTGAAAAATCTGATATGAGTATTATTTGACAAATTATTCACAAGTGATCCTTGGCTAACGATTTTCCTACCTTAAACAACATGGCCACCAAAGGCTTATCGTGAAAACTGATTACTGGACTAAATTGAAAGTAATTTTATAAATATACTCAGCAAAAATAGAAACTTTACATTGGATTCAAATGTGTATAATTCTGTCTACAAACACAATTTTGCAGAAATCTTAGTGTTTTTCAAAACTTTGGATCAATGTCTGTAAGTTTTTGACAATGGTGATGAAAACAATCCAAAAGCCACGTCGTGATTTGACGTCAAAATGCATAGGGGTCGATTTCAAAATTATCAGAGATGTGTACATGTACGCAAGATGTGTTTTATTCATTTTACGGTTTCATTTTAAATGACTTTTTTGCATAAAGACAGTTCAGTAGCGCGAATGCTCACCGTCGCACCTCATGCAAGCAACACTCCGTCTCTGATGCACCGTCTAATGACGTCATCTGGAATGCCATGCCATTTTCGTAATCGAGCATTTCTGAGGTTGTTGGTCGTGTAAATCTGGTATTTGTTCCGCATCCGTCGCCATCTTTACCCTCTACATGCTCTATTGGTTTCAAATATGTTGATACCACAGGCCATGGCATGACGTTGACGTTATTCTGGGCTTTGTAATTGCAGTTAAGATCTGCGCTGAATGCGGTCTATGGGTACGGATAGGACCGTGGCATTGCTTCAGACGATTCCTGATTGTCTCGGCAGCGATCCCAAACCGCCGAGCAGTAACCGTTGCTGGGATTGAACAGTTACGTCGATACGTTAACGTAAGAGTGCGGTCGTCTCTATGTGACGTCAACGATCTCAGACGATCCTGGACTTACCCCGTAACTCTATAACGAGTAGTTAGGATATGAATTTTCTATCATATGCCTCCAAAATGACGCCCAGCATCAGTTGCTAACGCACCCGCCGTAAGCATGCCAAATGGCCTGAATTCTGTTATTTTCAGAAAGCTGTGACATCTCAGTTTTGAAACGCAGGTGTTTACAATTTTGTTTTTTCGGTGTTTGGCTCAAGCCTGCGTGTGTCTGTTGCATTAAATAAACTTGAAATAAACCTGACTCTGTCAACTCGCCGTCAGAGTTAAAAACCGGAAGTGGAAAGCGTGCTACGTCGTGCGCGATACAAATTAGCGAGTGTGTGGCTCGGTATGGTCTTTATCGATAACCCCATTATGAAATGTACGTATATTTTATGAAACGTCATTAAACATCGCTCAAACCGGCTTTAAAGTATGTAAAGTTTCTATTTTTGTTAAGTATATTATCCATTTGTGACCCTCTACCAGATTTAGACAAAATAATGTTGCTAACTTTACACTTGATTGTCGTAGGGTTGTTAAGGTTTTCCTGATATGGCTAATTACAAATCTTTTTCAAAAACTACTTGCCCAATTTGAAGTCACCATGACCATAAACGTGAGTACCAGATGAGCGATTGAGGACCACATGCGGCTCTTGTTTAAGCTGACCTGAGCTAGCGCAGGGTGAACTTTTGCAATATTTGAATGTCTGAGTCTACAATTTTAGCGTCAACACTCTTAGAGGTCACAATGTTTTTGCTCACCTGGCACAAAGTGACCAGTGTGATCGCCCTGTGTCCGTCGGCAGTCCAGCCGTCGTCAAACTTTTTCTTCCTTTGAAACCACTGGGCCAATTATATCAAAACTTTATAGGACTGTTCCATGTAGGTATAGGTAATCCAATTGAAATTGTGGTTGCCAAGGCAACCAATTGAAAAAACTTAAAAAATCTTGTCAAAAACTACTGGTCCTAATTGAAAATATTTTTACCCAAATGTGCCTTGGTGACCCTCTAACAGATTTCTTAAAATAATTTTCCTATCTTCAAAAACATGACCACTAGTGGGTGGGGCAGATTTTCCTTATATGGTGAAAAAAAATCCTCTTGTCTGAAGATCTGTGAAAAAAAAGACTGACGGACAAAGGGCAATCACAATAGCTCACTTTGGCACTTCGTGCCAGGTGAGCTAAAATATATATATCAAAATCCTGACATGAACCCCTTTGGTTTATGTACAAATTATAACCTGTAACATAAGGTAGCTTGAAAATAAATGAGGAGCTGGACAAAGTGTGATCTGAATATAATACAGTGACCATTACTAAAAGGCTAATTGATTTCATAAAATACAGGTGACATAGAAAGCTTTAAATCAAGGTGAAGGTTAAACAGAAAGCTCCTAAAAGTTGTTTTATGTTCAACTTGCTTTCAGCAGTTACCCGTCTCAAACACCTGTTATAGCGAGGTTTAACTGAACATGGATGGACAGTCACAGGGGCCTGAGGGTAGACCAATATGCCCAACTCATTCACACCTGAAAGTTTTAATGAACAATTCATACCAATTAACCCTTTCCCCCATAGAAGCGCCTTTTTAGCGCATTCAGTAATGAGTATTTCTACGCTGAAGAAAATAGTTCCAATTTATACAGTCATAAATATGTTTCATAACTAATATTTTCTTTATTCTGGCAGGTGGTAGTTTAAAGCAGACTGAAAGAAAAGCAGAATGTGCCTTTAAGCACATTCTGCTTTACTTTCAACCTGCTTTAAGGTGGTTCGACAGCGGGCGGCCCGCATCTCGAGTTCCGTAAATGCTGATGACTTTCACCTGATCTTTTCGGCACGTGCTTATAGTAGAAAATTTAGATAAAGAAAAGTTGGATGATATTCAGTGTCTTCTCTGTTAGCACAGTTAGTTACGTTGGTTGACTAGAAATGCAAAGGTTCTAGGTTCGATTCCCACTCGCTTCAAATCTTCTTTTTTAGCTCACCTGGCACGAAGTGCCAAGGTGAGCTTTTAGGATCGCTGAATGTCCGTCGTCCGTCCGTTCACAATTGTTCGTTAACACTCTAGCGCCTACAAATTTCATCCGATCTTCATGAAACTTCATGACAATGTTTGTTTTGATGAAATCTAGGTCAAGTTCGAATGTGGGTAATGTCCGGTCAAAAACTAGGTCACTAGGTCAAATCATAGAAAAACCTTGTTAACACTCTAGAAGCTACAAATCTCAATGGATCTTAATGAAACTTGGTCAGAATGTTTGCCTCATTGATATCTAGGTCAAGTTTAAATGTGGGTCATGTCCGGTCAAAAACTAGGTCACTAGGTCAAATCATAGAAAAACCTTGTTAACACTCTAGAAGCTACAAATCTCAATGGATCTTAATGAAACTTGGTCAGAATGTTTGCCTCATTGATATCTAGGTCAAGTTTAAATGTGGGTCATGTCCGGTCAAAAACTAGGTCACTAGGTCAAATCATAGAAAAACCTTGTTAACACTCTAGAAGCTACAAATCTCAATGGATCTTCATGAACCTTGGTCAGAATGTGTGCCTCATTAATATCTAGGTCAAGTTCGAATGTGGTTCATGTCCGGTCAAAAACTAGGTCACTAGGTCAAATCATAGACAAACCTTGTTAACACTCTGGAGGCTACACATTTCAATGGATCTTAATGAAACTTGGTCAGAATGTTTGCCTCATTGATATCTAGGTCAAGTTCAAATGTGGGTCATGTCCGGTCAAAAACTAGATCACTAGGTCAAATCATAGAAAAACCTTGTTAACACTCTAGAAGCTACAAATCACAATGGATCTTAATGAAACTTGGTCAGAATGTTTGCCTCATTGATATCTAAGTCAAGTTGAAATGTGGGTCATGTCCGGTCAAAAACTAGGTCACAAGGTCAAATCATAGAAAAACCTCGTTAACACTCTAGAGGCTACACATCTCAATGGATCTTAATGAAACTTGGTCAGAATGTTTGCCTCATTGATATCTAGGTCATGTTCGAATGTGGATCATGTCCGGTCAAAAACTAGGTCACTAGGTCAAATCATAGGAAAATCTTGTTTACACTCTAAAGGTTGATTGTGGGTCATGTCCAGTCATAATCTAGGTCACTATAGGTCAAGTTTGCCATGGTGTACCAGGTGAGCGATTTAGGGCCATAGTGGCCCTTGTTTAAAATAAATTGTCCAATTTTATTGACTAGTTAATCCATAACGCAGTGATCAAAGGACAGGCTATGTTTAGTCACGTAATAATGAATAGTATCAGATGCAAGTATAGTCAAGTGACAATTAAACTTTGTGAGGATTTATAGCCTACATGACAGATGGCAGCTTAACACAGGACAAAAATAATGCTAAAAGATAGATCCTAAAGGCGCTTTTATGCATTACTTTTGTTCTGTATGAAGCAGTCACCTGTCTTCAAAGATCTACAGGCTACCGTATTTAATGGTCCCTTATAACAGGTTTGACTTATGGTATTATTTAGAGCTGACGGCATTTTAAAGTTGAACTCAATGGAGGTTACTCGTTTTGTGTTAACATTTTGTCAGAATTTCTGGAAATCATGTATAAAATGTAAATTCCACTGTAGATTTTCATAAAACTTTTGCGACTAGTAGAACTAAGTAATATCTATCTAATAAGAGTAAAATTAGTGTATGTTAAATGACTAGATTTTTTGTAATTTGAGATTTAGTGACATTTTCCGAATTTGACTTTTTTAAAATATTGATATTTCCATAAAATATGTCAGGTAATATTTTTTGTTTGCACAATATCTTACAGTCTCTGTACAGTTTACTTGAATGTACAGAAATTATTGAGTTATATCATTTTTTAAAGAATTATTCCTGTTTATAAAAAAAAGGAGCTTTTCTCGACAAAAAGTCCTGTCAGAAAAAAATGGCACTGTAACTTTTTTTTATTTTAACGATTTTTCACTCTCCATATGGTATATTTCAATTTAATCAAGGTTTCAAAGGATTCTGACACAGAATAAGCTGACCCGCGAACCACCTTAAGTATTCACCTATTTTCAAAATTAGAAACAAGCAATGGATTAAAGGGTTAAGAATGATTGTTTAGGTGTTGGTTTTAACTGTGTAAACAAAATACTGCAAAACGACAGTGCATACCCTGGTCAGAGGGCTCCTGCTGATCCCTCTGATTAGGGTCTACACTGGTTGCAAAGGGCAGGTGTACTCTTCAAAGGTACCCTATAAATGAAGAGTAAAAGCAAATGCTAGTTTTCACTGTGTTAAAAACCTGAAATAGACATGAAAGCAAAAATAACTATTAAAGTCAATGTTATGTTTTATTGAAAATAAATATTTACATGGTACAATATACAAATAATTGAACAACAGCACATTTCGAGCTATTAAACCATGAAGTTGAAAACAATGTTAATGAACTATTCATGTTGTCAAACTTGGTCTTAACCCAATAATCCCATAAAATATGCCTGTTATTACCTTATCCCTCCATTGAAGATGATAGTTGCTTGTTTACAGTGAAGAAGACGCTATTCTTCCTTTAAATGCAATGCACTGAAATGTAGAAAATAACAACTCTTTGATAATTCTGACCATTCATTTCAAACTGAGTGGCAAACAGTTTGGAGCCTGATCAGACGCTTGGTAACCCAGCGTCTGATCTGGCTCCAAACAGTTTGCATGGGAAATAATAGTTAAAGCGCAACATCTTTATTCGGAAAAAATAAGGTCTTGTAGGAATAAATTAAAGGGGTTAAAAGGCATAATAGAGTAATGGTGGTAAAGCAGAAAACTCCTGTAGTAGTCTTCTACATCATTCTCTTCATGCTCTATGCAGAATCCTCAACCCTTTGCCCCATAGCCTGTTTCTAGTATTGAAGACTGTTGACCACTTATCAAAGTAGGCCGAAGGTAAAGCAGAATGCACCTTAAGGTGCATGAATACTTTTGGTCTGCTTTAAGCTACCATGTGCTAGGATGTCTATTGAGAAATATTGCTTTTGGTACATCAGCGAAATTGCATGACGTTAACATGTAAATTGGAACTATTTCTTCAGTGGAGGAATTTATTAAATGTGCTAAATGACACTTGTATGGTGTAGAGGGTTAAAATGTTTGATACAGGAGATTATATTGTCAAATATGATCACTGCTTGAATAAAAATACACAAGTCAGATTGTGTAGGACTGAATAATCATTGTAATGTAACAACATGTATCCCCTATATGTCACATCAGCGAAATTTGCAGGCCAGAATAATATAATAGGACAATATTCAAAAACCTTATACATTTCTAATCAATTGTCAAAAAATATTAGCAGTAATTTTATTTATAAACAGCCTTCAGTTTAACATTCCAACTGGTGCAGCAAATCTTGATGATAAATAGAGATTACGTCACTAGTGATAATATCAACTGTGAGAAATCTCTATAAATCATTGACTGGTTGGCACCACAGGTACTTGACACATACTTTATTATCTATTAACACCCCCCCCCCCCTTTTTTAAAAAAAATAAAAAATTCTTTATCGTATTATGTGTTATACAATGACATTTGTGTATCTAGCAAACCTTCATTAAAGAAACGGGTCCTATTGAGAGGCTGTGTAACAAGATTCATCGTCAGTATCAAAAGGTCATCATGGTTTGAATGCTGGCATGCTAAGAGTTAAGCAAGTAAAAGTGAGTTTAAAAAAGAGTTTTATTTCTTTCATTTAAAGTACCCTATTTGCATTTATACAAGTCGTCCTGTTTTACAACAAAATTGATAAATCACTTGTCCTGACTTTCTGGTACCTGTCATGGGCAAGTCAACAACCATTTATAATATATGTAAGTCATGGACTGTGAATGAATCTTTACATATCTTTACAACTGGCATCATATAATGAGACACATATATTGATACCACATGCCGTTTAAGATATCATAGGCCTAAAAATATGGCCAACAATAGACTTATAATATCACAGTAACACTTTTTCATTGCCTGACTGTATCTAGTAAATCAGCTACCAAGTTACCTAGATAACCAAGCTATAATTTATTCTATCTAGTCAATGTCTATAAGTTTTATCTTTTCCGGCCGGCCTTTAGCTGTTTCAGTTCATTCTCATGATAATGGGACACTGCTGAAGTTTCTGCAAGCTGAAATAAATGGGAAAAAATGGTTAAACTCATTCACCCCTGAAACTCTTAATGGACAATTCCAATTTCAAGATAAGTCTAGTCAATTTTGGACTATTTAGAGTTGATGTTCACAATATATTTCAAAGTGACAAACAGTGTAGACCCTGATCAGACAAGTGTTATCCTCACAGATACACTGTTTGTTGAAGACAAGTGATCACTTAAAGCAGGTTGATAGTAAAACAGAATGCGAGATTCATCTTTACTTTCAGACTGCTTTAAGCTATCATCTGCTAGAATATAGAAAATATTTCTTATGATACTATTCTATGAGTGTATATACACATTACCAGTTGACAGTGCGATACAGAGTGATGTATTTAGCTCGAGACGTTTTTGGCGGATATAGCCGATCTGACGAGCACCTTGACGCGAGTCTGATCGGTTGTTTCCGTCAAAAACGTCGAGAGCTAAATGCAACACTCTGTAGCGCACTGCCAACTGGTGATGTGTTTATTATATGCCTTGAATACACTCCAGAAACAACTAAATAGTTTAAATCATTTTATATCCAAAACTTATTAGTTATTTGAAGCAGAAAAAGATTTTTTGTATGCCACAAAGAATAAGGCGGCACTTATACATGTACGTAAATGACGTCACGTTCAATCGAAAGCAACGTCAGAGTAAAATACAAAGTGGCTGATACAGACTCTTGTATTTTACTCTGCAGATACACACGAAAACGCTCGATATCAAACAAAGGCATATAATAAAAGTATGAACTATCATCCTCACTGGAGGAATAAATTAAATGGGTAACGAGAGCACCACAAATGGTACATAATATGCCCACCGGCAGTCTTTTATACATCCAGGGCAGCTAACTTTGTAGGACTATCGAAATGAACCTCAAAATTGACTCAGGTTTAGATGTTGGTGCATTTGATATCTGTGTGAAGTTTCATTCATATACAGTACTTAACCCATTACCCAATAGCCTGGTTTTATGTTTGAAGAATGGCAATTACTTTCAACCTGCTATAAAATACTGTCTGTTAGGATATAAAACAAATTACTTGTGGAGCATATTTTTGACTGTTACAAATTGGAACTATCTTCTTCAGTGGAAGAATAAGTAAGAGGCATAAAAAGGTGTATCTATGGGGCAATGGGTTAATTAAGTATCAAATTGTTATAAATGGTCAAATCTTGTTAACCATGTATGGGCATTAGAAATTAGAATGAACTCAACAGGACAACCACCATATGGCCGTGTATCAGTAGATGTTGGGGCCTAAAACTTTCAGTTAGCGCTTAAGGTTAGGAATACTGGTTCTGTGCCAATAATGGGTGCTTGCTAATATCTTTATCTTAGAATTGTCTAGGTCTAAATGAGTAAAGTTATAATAATTTCCTACCATATCTAACAAAATATCTATCTTAAGTTTAAGGAGGTTGTTCTCTTCTGACAGGTTCTGGTTTTCTTTCCTCAGACGCATCACTTCCTTATGACTGGCAGCATTTGGACCACTTTCTGAAAAATATAAAATATAGCATATAATTATACAGTAAAAACTTTCTATAACGGCCACTAAAACGAGGGCTAATTGATTGTATAAATGACAGGTGACAGCTTAAAGCAAGGTGACAGTCAAACAGAAAGCTCCTAAAGGAGCTTTCTGTTTTACTGTCACCATGCTTTAAGCAGTCACCTGTCGAAAACACCTAGTAAATTATCACACCTAGTGGTTGTTATAGAGAGGTTTTACTGTAGTTGTGAAATATAGAAATTAGACAGGCACTGAAAAATATTCTCATAAAAATGATATTTATAATTATGAGTGTGGTTTCTATCAGGGTTGGCCGGTAAAAACCGGGGCGGTTTTAACCGGTTAAAACCGCCCCGGTCAATACTCCCTGAAGTGGTCAATACTGGTCAATACCAGTCAATACTATTTTTTTGTTAAAATAAAGCTCTTAAAGCTTTAAAAGGGTTTAATTATAGTGTAATTATGTATTACAGATATACAGGAAGCTATTTCAAGTGTATATAGGGGGTATAGGAAGCACAAAGTGGATTTTTCAAATCTGAAAAGACCACCCTGGTCGATTGAACTGACCACTTTTATCAATTGAAGTGACCGACCGCTTGTGGTCGACTGAAATGACCACTTGCAATGGATTGAATCGACCACTCTGTTTGATTGAAAAGACCACCCTGGCCAATTGAACCAGGTGTATGGCGATTCCTGAAATATTTCTTGACTTCTACAACTTGCTTTATCACCTGGTCAGGAGTATTTACCGGTAACTGTACCGGTTACAAAGTGTCAGTGTATTATGAATACCCCTGTCGGTGTATAATCACCCTGTATCAAGACATTTGATTGGTCACAATCAGATCTATGACACTCCCACTGTAGTGACATGGGGCAACCTAACACATGATAATCTGTTTTGACAGCAATTAACAGGTGTTGCAAACTTGCAAATACTTGATTTTCCCATGATTGTAAATAATAGTAGACATCAATGAATCTTCAACATTCAATTGTTGATTAACTATGGGTAAATGACCTTAATTAATGGTTAATTAATTGCTGTAATATATTCCCAATGTGGTCAATACTGGCATGGAGGAATTATACCCTGGAGAAGAATCATATACACAAATCTGCATTTTCCCGAAAATGTTGTCGTCCAATACCTGTATGCGCGATAACGCTTAATCGATCGATAATTCAACTGCACCGGTACGCCGATAGCGGGCTATCGCATTTTTTACCGTGTTGAATGGTTACCTACTGTTAGTTTAAGTTACATAAAATCCTTAATTTTTACCCGATTTTCATTATAATGATCTTAAAAAAAGGCTAAGATATTTATCTTTCACTTGTGAAAATAACATAATCTAATTTTTACATTGATCATTTTTATGGCGAGTTAAAGAGCGGTTACCAAATGAATTTGCCGATAAAAGGGAGCAAGCGCTCGCTCAAAAATATATCACGCCCTGTTACAAAACCTTTCATAAAATCCTCAATTTTAGGCCGATTTCAATAACAATGGTCTTAAAGGACAGCTAAGATATTTTTCTTTCAGTTGTAGAAAATGCCAGTGTTTATTTTTGAAATCAACAAATTTTATGGCGAGTTAAAGAGCGATTGCCAAATGAAATAGTCGATAAACGAGAGCAGGCGATCGCGAAATAAATACAACGTCCCGTTTCAAAAACTTGAATTTAATCCATAATTTTCGTCCGATATATATATATATATTAAAAAAAGGTCTTGATATAAAGCCGTGACACTTATCTTTCGGTTGTAAAAATACCAGGGGTTTTCTTGAAGCGAAAAAAGTAATGATGACCTACAAAGGTAATAGACGTTATAATGAACTAGGGCTATTCATCTGTAAACTACATGTCTACCATATTACACATCACAAAGGAATGTGACACATTACTTAACCGTACACAATTAGCAGGCCATTTATAAGCGTCATAAAACTCTCCCAGCATGAAGTCCATGCTTCTTGAACATGCCTATTATCTATGAAGTGCATGTTAGGGAACTGGACACCAGGGGGTTTCCTCTTTAATAAAAAAGATCAATGCTACCCGTGCGTGTAACTTGAACATGTGTTTTTGACTTCTGTAACCGCATGATTTTTATATATTATACAAATCACAAAAAAAAAAAAAAAAAACCCAACTTCAATGCACCTGGTTTGGTTGATGACTGGATTAACCCTCTCATTACTGAATACCAGTAACATGATGACTATTGCAATTGCAAACAGTTGTAATCCAGATCAGGCTGCAAAAATGTCGGATTCATAGAGTATGTCTCTTGAAATATAGTTTACCCCTTTTTAGCTCACCTGGCACGTAGTGCCAAGGTGAGCTTTTAGGATCGCTGGATGTCCGTCGTCTGTCCGTCCGTCCGTCCGTCCACAATTGTTCGTTAACACTCTAACAGGTCCAAATCTCATTGGATCTTGATGAAACTTGGTCACAATGTTTGCCTCAATGAAATCTAGGTCAAGTTCGAATGTGGGTCATGTCCGGTCAAAAACTAGGTCACTAGGTCAAATTATCGAAAAACCTTGTTAACACTCTAGAGGCTACAAATTTCATTGGATCTTCATGAAACTTCATCAATATGATTGCCTCAATGAAATCTAGGCCAAGTTCGAATGTGGGTCATGTCCGGTCAAAAACTGGGTCACTAGGTCAAATCTTCAAAAAACCTTGTTAACACTCTAGAGGCTACAAATTTCATTGGATCTTCATGAAATTTCATCAATATGATTGCCTCAATGAAATCTAGGCCAAGTTCGAATGTGGGTCATGTCCGGTCAAAAACTAGGTCACGAGGTCAAATCTTCGAAAAACCTTGTTAACACTCTAGAGACTACAAATTTCATTGGATCTTCATGAAACTTCATCAATATGATTGCCTCATTGAAATCTAGGCCAAGTTCGAATGTGGGTCATGTCCGGTCAAAAACTAGGTCACTAGGTCAAATCTTCAAAAAACCTTGTTAACAGTCTAGAGGCTACAAATTTCATTGGATCTTCATGAAACTTCATCAATATGATTGCCTCAATGAAATCTAGGCCAAGTTCGAATGTGGGTCATGTCCGGTCAAAAACTAGGTCACTAGGTCAAATCTTCGAAAAACCTTGTTAACACTCTAGAGACTACAAATTTCATTGGATCTTCATGAAACCTCATAAAAATGTTTGCCTCAATGAAATCTAGGTCAAGTTAAAATGTGGGTCATGTCCGGTCAAAAACTAGGTCACTAGGTCGAATCATCGAAAAACCTTATTAACACTCTAGAGACTACAAATTTCATTTGATCTTCATAAAACTTGATGAAAAGGTTTGCCTCAATGAAATATAGGTCAAGTTCAAATGTGGCTTATGTCTTGTCAAAAACTAGGTCACTAGGTCAAATCATCGAAAAACCTCGTTAACACTCTAGAGACTACAAAATTCATTGAATCTTCATGAAACTTGAACAAAATGTTTGTCTCATTGAAATCGAGGTCAAGTTAGAATGAGGGTCATGCCCGGTCAAAAACTAGGTCACACGTGTACATGGTTACCAGGTGAGCGATTTAGGGCCATAGTGGCCCTTGCTCAAATTAAGCTCTTTATGACACATTTTACCTTTTCTCCGCATGAGGATCATCAGAAAGAGAGACAGACAGACAGACATTCATACAGAAAGATGGAGACAGAAAAGAAGAAGCGAGAGACTGACAGACAGAGATAAGAGAAAAACAGACAGACAGAGAGACAGACAAGAGGTAAACAGACAGTGGCAGAGAAATATAGACACACACAAGCTTCGTAGATAAACGAAAAAATACGTTTTTCTCTCATTTTCAAAACCTCACTGAACTGACAATTTATAAGCTATCGCCTCAAATTTTGTACTACGCGTAAGATCATGGTCTAATAAAACATCTGTATTAAAATTTATAACGAAAAGATGACATTAAAAGCATTTCTATTAACACCAAACTTCGTAGGTAAACGAAAAAATACGTTTTTCTCTCATTTTCAAAACCTCACTATACTAACAATTTATAAGCTATCGCCTCAAATTTTGTACTACGCGTAAGATCATGGTCTAATAAAACATCTGTATTAAAATTTATAACGAAAAGATGACATTAAAAGCATTTCTATTAACACCAAACTTCGTAGGTAAACGAAAAAATACGTTTTTCTCTCATTTTCAAAACCTCACTAAACTAACAATTTATAAGCTATCGCCTCAAATTTTGTACTACGCATAAGATCATTGTCTAATAAAACATCTGTATTAAAATTTATAATGAAAAGATGACATTAAAAGCATTTCTATTAAACACCAAACTTCGTAGGTAAACGAAAAAATACGTTTTTCTCTCATTTTCAAAACCTCACTAAACTAACAATTTATAAGCTATCGCCTCAAATTTTGTACTACGCGTAAGATTATTGTCTAATAAAACATCTGTATTAAAATTTATAACGAAAAGATGACATTAAAAGCATTTCTATTAACACCAAACTTTTGGAAAAACATTGTTTTCTAGCCGCCAGCGAGCGCTGATTTTGGACGACACGATAAATTGCGAGCCGGCCGGATACTTCTCCAGGGTATACTTCCTCCATGTTACTGGTCAAATAAAAATTTTAGTGGTCAATTGAGTTTTTTAATGGTCAGTTGAGATGTAAGTGAACAGTTGATTGAGTTGAAGTATTTAGAGGTTGATTGATGTGGCTGATTTTGGTGACTGAACTCCCAAACTGATCCTAGGTGGTCAATACTGGTCGATTTGCAATTGACAAGGCCAGTCATTTCAATCAACCACATTGTAGTCCTGGTTTTATCAAATATTTACAAAATGTAATACAAATTAAAACTTTAGATTAAATCATTGATATGATAATTATTCCCAGTATGCTAATCATGACAATGTATGAATAAGATAATAAGGTAGGGCACTAGTACTTTATTTTATAACTAGTCTGATTGAATTGACCACATCAAATGGCCACCTGACAAAAGACCACCTGTGGTCATGAAAGAAAAACTTTGAAAGACAATATCAAATTATCATACTGTTATTTAAAAAGATCCTTAACAGTACAGTTTGTATGTACTGTAAATATTAAACAATTTACAATGCTAGGGGTATGATACATAGGTTTGTTCGAAGTGGTCATTTCAATTGACCAGTAATGACCGGTATTGACCACTAATGACCAGTATTGACCGGTTAAAAACCAGTATTGACTGCCGGGTGGTCAATACCCTTATTGACCGGTCAATTGCCAACCCTGGTTTCTATTCAGACATGTGAACTGTAATCTACTAAACTATTCTATCATTCAAAGAAGCAAAGGAGTTTTTAAGATCTATGGTAACCGAGTTCAGAAATTCACATATATAGTGCAACATGCAAATAAAGTGACCCAGCAACAACAAACCCTGTTGATGCAAAGCGAGATGTCTGTTGCCCTATATTTATATCCACTCACTTCCCAACACACAATTTGGTAAGCCTCATTTTCATTTACCAAAGTTCCACAAACATTATAATAGCTTAGTTTTTTTTTGCTAGAACAAGACTCTTATCTGTGGACTCTTTAATTTGTTGGCTCAGTAGCTTTCTGGCAAGTCTTAAAGACTTTTCACTGTTTTCACAAGTGCCAAATTACTGAATGTTAGCAGGAATGTATGCCTTCCTGGTACACTTGAGAGACACTAGCCTAAAGTTCTTTTGTGTCCATTTTCCAAACCATAATACCATGGAAATATCACATTAAACATAATAGGCTAGCCTATATTAACTTACCTTGAACCCACATCCCATTTTCAAAAGCAACCTCTTGACCACCAAGTTTCAGTTTTACAGGTCCAACATCTACTCCAAACTCCTGTCTCGACTTCTCTGCATCAAGATTGAGATTTGACAAGGAATGCGCTCTTCTTGGTGGAGTCTTTTTTGGAGAAAATTTATCACCGAATGGGAAAAAAGGCATTCTTATTTCAAATTTTAAGACCTGAAACAAAAAAATAATAACGTTAAAATCATGTCCTCCAATAACAAATTTCTTAGCAATATAATAAAAATATATATAAGGTAATACCGTAATAACATTAACTGCTTTATACTTCTGGCAGGTGGCTACTTAACCCATTATCCCATAGACTGTTTCTTAAGTATTGTAGACGATTGACCAGTTAAAGCAGGTTGAAAGTAAAGCAGCCTGCTTTAAGCTACAATCTGCAACAATATAGAAAATATTTCTTATGGTACATATTCTTAAATGTATAAATTGGAGCTTTTTTCTTGAACGGATGAATAATTTAAGGGCTTAAAAAGGTGTATGTATGGGTCAATAAGTTAAAGCTCTGTCAAGGGAAACTATCATTTTAGTGATTTACTGCATTTAACAGGACAGGGTAGTGGTCACTTGAGTCCTATGTAACTAGAGCTGTCATTGATTCAGCAAAAGGCATATCAACGATATTGATATAGACGAAGTCGATATATTGATACATCAATTTGAACATTCAAATGACTCTAGAGACAGGTTATTGAAACTTATTTCTTATTTGAATTGACTGTTTAATTAAATAGTTACCATACCTTATTACCATATACCTTAAAAAGAACATTCAGCAAAACTCTCAACTTCTTTGCATGACAAATTAAGTTTTTATATAAATACACAGTTAACAGTTTCCCATCGTGTAAAAGCCTTTTTAGGATTCTACGACATATTGATACAGATACAGAGAACAATGAGTGTTATTTGCAAACGCTAGCAGTGTAGAATCAGAAAAGGACTGGAAAAGGGACTTTTTAATCAGTACATTTCTGGTCAGTTTTATTTTCCATTATATCGAAAATTATCGATACTCTGAACATATGTATCGATATATTGATCGATGAACAGATATCAGCAATACATGGTCATCGATATTGTTCCCATCAATGACAGCTTTATATGTAACCTTAGTTGCGATATCGTAACTGTATTGCAGTTGCGATATCGTAACTGTATTGCAGTTGCGATATCGTAACTGTATTGCGGATACAGTAGACATTGGTCTAGAGTTAGAGTACTGCAGCTAATGTAACCTATGCAGAGGAAAAAACAAAACAGAGCTTATGTTGCCCACACCACAAGTCTTCCGATCGGACGTAAATCTTTCTTAGTTCAACTCAAAGACCTTAATTTTAAACTCAAAGACCTTAATAATTTAGCTTAATTTTAAAATAATTAATAAAGTCACTGGATCCCAATATTTTATAAAGTAGCCAAAGTCGCTGTTATGCTCCATATATTGATATAAGATTTGGTATTTTAACAGTTCTGTCTGTTTCTGCGACAGTTGATACTTTTTTTTGTATTATTGCATAATCGGAAATCCATGAGTGAAATTCACATGTGTCCGAAATTCATGTAATATCCGAAATTTAATGTCTTAGAGGTCTCTTTGTAAACAGTGTTCAAATTGTGAAGTTTTCCCAATTTGAATGCACGGATTATTCACGCAATATTATTGCAATTGATAATTACTTTCGTTTTTTTTTTTAGGAATTCATTAATCAACTTACCTTGCGGAATTCTGAAGTATTTTATTGTTTTTCTCTTCTTTTATTCTGTGTCAAAACTTGTTGCCGGATGTCCGCGTCGATATTGTAAACAACGCATGCGTATTACTGGTTGTTAAAGGTAAGAGAGACGGTAACGGGTCGTTTCGGCCCTGAGTCGTTTCGGTCCGGGTCGTTTCGGCCTGGGTCGTTTCGGCCTGTTTTTAGGGGTGGGTCGTTTCGGCCCATTTGGTGGGTCGTTTCGGCCTCGGCCCATTTGGCGAGTCGTTTCGGCCTATTGTTTCCTTAATTTATATTTACATATGAAGCACAACTTCGTTCCAAAATCAACATACTGTAAAAACAGAATAGACCCTGATCGTGCCCTGATTCACATACTGCAAAAACAGAGTAGATCCTGATCGTTCCCTCATCAACATACTGTAAAAACAGTCTCAGAGTATACACTGATCGTTCCTTCATCAACATACTGTATAGATCCTGATCATTCCTTCAACATACTGTGAAACAGAGGAGACCCTGATCTGATAAATTTGACATAAAATATGTAGATCTAGATTCTAATTTAATTAATTTTACAGAAATAGTAATAAAATCGAATTGATGTAATGTCTTTTAAAAGCACCCTGATCCTGAACCATCATCGATTTTGCATAAAGGCACGAATCTGCAACTTAAGCAACATGTGTTCATATAAATAAGTAGAGAATAGTTTAACTCATTCGACCATGAAATTGTTAATGGACAATTCCCATATCCAATTAGTATATTGTCTATTTTGTGTTGATTTTAACAATAAATTGCAACATGACAAACAGTGCATATCCTGATCAGAAGGTTCCTGAAGGAGCCCCAGCTGCTCTGGTCAGGTTCTTCACTGTTTGCATAGAACAAGCGTAATCTTCACAGGTGCACTGTTTGTAAATTACAATTGTACTCGTCCATAGGGTTAAATGTGTTAACTAAGGCTGAAAGTAAAGCAAAAATGCACATTAAGGTGCGCTTCAGGTCTATATTTAAAGACAGAAATAAAGTATGGGGTATTGGATTAAAGAACTAAATGCATGTACATGTAGTATGAAGAAAAACCTAAATCTTGTAGTAATAGAGCACAATGAAAGAACGCACGTACTGTATATGAAAATTGCAGATACTAACTATATCCTGTTTTGATCGTATTAAATAAATCCAGCATACTTACTATTAATATATTCTAATAAGCGTTCGTGTGGTACAAAATTGACTGTATATAATGGCACTCGTATGTAGCCTGTACGTAACACGACGACTCTTATAAATCCACAATTTGTGGAAATATTGTTTTCATCATCAAAATAATGCTAATGCTGGTTGAATTCAAATTAGAAGTCGAAATTATTGGCTTGTGGTGTGTAGGTAAACGTAATTTATGAGTGATGTTTTAAAGGAGTTTAGAAGAGTTTGGTGGACATTTTTGTATATTTGAAATATGTAGATAACGTTTTATTTCCCCAGTAATAATGCTGAAAAACTATGTTTGATAATAAAAAAAACCACCTAAAATAGTATAGAGTAATTTAAGTAAGTGTCCTACCTTAGCGGATAACAAACACGTTAATCTGTAACAACGGGGTGTTAAAGCAATTAATCACTTGCCACGTGCCACCACTAATCGCCGCGTGTCGGCAAAATACGCTGTATATGAGACAGACACCGCGTGTTGACACCTTCATTAATTGACTAACAGCTGTATATACATACATACATACATTTTATTCAGCTTAAACATATACATGTCTATAGCCAACACAGTTTAACATAGTGAGGTACGTTTTCAGAGAAGTGATTATAGTCAAACAGTCTATATAACAATACATCATGCAAAAGTACCTTCCGCTAACCCCGTCAATGCTTATACTTAGCTCAACACCATTACCATCTGTAAACAGTTTGGATCCAGATCCGACACCGCTTAACGTGGTGTCTGAACAAGATCCAAACAGCCTGGCAAACTTATGGAGGATATGTAAATCAAATTGCCTGTATTCGTAAACTCCAGCAACAAAAGCAGACGATATTTCTGGCAGAAAATATGTCAGACGGAATTTGACGTCATAGCAGCATTGAGAGGGTCAGCAGACAGGTCAATTTATATTTTCATTTCTTTTCTTGAAAGCAAAAAATACATATCTTGATAGATTAAAAACAATGTTTTTTTGATTTTGTGTTCATTAAGGCCTCAAATTTATAAAGTGACGGCCATCTGCAGTAATACGGTTTTAAATATTTCTGTCGAAGTTCTCTGTAAAATGGGCAAGTTAGTAAAAAGTGGTATTCGTTTTCTATAGAATTTGTGTTACAAAATACACATTTTCTTTCGTTTCTTGGTATATTTTGATATCGTCCAGTTTCTATGTTAAGTTTATGTGAAGAAAGTCTAAGCTTAGTTAACGCGTTTCTATACTTTTTGTTTTGAATCGATTGAAGGTATATTTCTGGATTAAAATCATGTTTAAATAGTGCGTAAGAGGCAAGCCTATTCGAGTTATTAATACTTGCATACCAGGACTGATGGTAACAATCTAGTATGCGCTGTCGAATTTTGTCAAGACGTATATCAATGTCAGTCTGCTGTATCCAAATGTAAGATAGTCCTAAATCGTCTAGTATGGTTTTGATCTTAAATGCCCAATTAAGGGTATATCCCGAGGTTCTCTCTTCTATGTCTTGAATTTGCATCAGATAGATTTTTTTTATAATGGAATCTTCGTTTTGTTTTAAAATGTGGATCCAGTACCTGATCATGCTAATTTTTCTGTTTGTCAATAGTGGCGTTCGACCAAGTTCACCATAAAGCCCGTCCAAATTTGTTGATTTTTTAACCCCTAAGATATGTCTACAAAATTTAGTGTGGATCATTTCAATAGCTTTAGCTTCATGTGTTCCCCATACCTCCGAGCAATAGTTAAGGATAGAAGCAACTAGACAATCAAATAGCCTGCATTTTTCATTAATATCTAGTTCTATCTGATTTAAAATTCTAAAAAGATTGTGCATTGCTCGGCATCCATGTTGAGCTAGAAGTTTTATGGTTCTATTCCAATTTCCATTTTTAAATAAGTGAATGCCTAGGTATTTAAATGAGTCTACTAATTCTAAGACTTCGCCGTTCATTGTGAAATTAAATTTTGTATGCCTACCTTTCTCAAATATCATGATTTTAGTTTTTCTTGTATTAACCTTGAGCCCCCATGTTCTGCAGTATATACTTATGTCATCTAGGATTGTTTGTAATGTGTAGGGTGAAGTACTGAAAACTACTGAGTCATCAGCATAAAGAATAATAAATAACTGTAAATTATCAAATGTGAATATTTCATCAAGATCAGAACTCACAGCTTGTGTTATATCATTAATGAAAAACATGAAAAGTAGAGGTGAGTTCGGGTCCCCTTGTTTTAATCCAACCAATGAGTCGATGGTGCCTGAAAGCTCATAGTTATACCGAACCCTTGATTTAACTACTTTGTACATGGCCTGTAAAGTTTTCACAAATTTAGTGCTGATTTGCTCGGATAAAAGTTTTTGCCAGAGTAGGGATCTTTGTATTTTGTCAAAAGCCTTTTCAAAATCTAGGAAGGCACAGTACAGCTTTTTACCTTTACTTAGTGTTTTATTTATTATAGAGTGTAGTAAAAATATACAGTCAACAGTAGATTTTCCTTTCTGAAAGCCATATTGGTGATCCGCTATTTTATTGTGTTTATTGGACCAAACTATAAGTCTGTTAAGGAGAATTTGAGAGTAAATTTTTGCCAGAATGTTAATCAGAGTTATTCCTCGATAATTTTTTGCATCGCCCATAACCCCACCCTTAAATATTGGAGCTATAATGCCCTCACCCCATGACGTCGGATATTCAGAGTTTTGGAACATTCTGTTATAGAGTTTTAATAAGAATGGGTGTATAATTTCGTATGAAGTCTTGAATATTTCTGAGGTAAGATTATCGGACCCGGGGCTCTTCTCGTTATATAAAAAAGGTAGGCATCTGTAGCAGAACAGAACAGAACAGGCCAGCGTAAGTTTTAACAATAGTTAGTAAATATATTGATGTAGTTATTTGTTATGTCTTAATTGGATGCTGGGATTGAAATTAAGAAGTTTCAGGGGGAAATTGGTTCAGTTAACAGTATGTTAATAGTGACTTGAAAACATGTTCTGTACAAACAGTGTAGACCCAGATCAGAGGGCTTATAAACATGATATCAAGGTCTGCGGTGTTTGGCATTTTACATGATAAACGTTATAGCTAAAAATGCAATAAAATCAACAACTGTGAAGGATTAAAAAAAAGATGTCGAAGCACTGCCTATTTTAACATTCTGCTAAAAAGTGTTTTGAAAGGAAATTACAAAACAATGTCGATAGCAGTGTCTGGCAGTTTGCACCAAGATCAGTCAATAACGTGCTGTATGCTCAGGATCCACACTGCAAAATTTAGGATTATCGCCTACGGCGTGTTAAGAAAAACCGAAGTAACAGTAAAATCTCTACATTACCATGGAGAAAGGACAAATGGAGATGTAACTTATACTCAAATCTGCATTTTCCCGAAAATGGTGTCGTCCGTTACCTGTATGTGCGATAACGCTTAATCGATCGATAATTCAACTGCACCGGTACGCCGATAGCGGGCTATCGCGTTTTTTATCGTGTTGAATGGTTACCTACTGTTAGTTTAAGTTACATAAAATCCTTAATTTTCACCCGATTTTCATTATAATGGTCTTAAAAGAAGGCCAAGATATTTATCTTTCACTTGTAAAAATAACAGATTTTATTTTTTAAAATTGATCAGTTTTATGGCGAGTTAAAGAGTGGTTTCCAAATGAATTTGCCGATAAAAGGGAGCAAGCACTCGCGCATAAATTTATCACGCCCCGTTACAAAACCTTTCATAAAACCCTCAATTTTCCACCGATTTTCAAAGAAATGGTCTTAAAGGAAAGCTTAGATATTTTTCTTTCAGTTGTAAAAATGCAAGTGTTTATTTTCGAAATCGACAAATTTTATGGCGAGTTAAAGAGCGATGTCCTTTCTCCATGACATTACATTCACTAAATTCTATCTTATAGAAATAAATCCATTAATAGACCTTCGTTAAAAGGTCGTAAAAAGAGGTTTTACTGTATTTGATTATCATTTGATCTGTATTTGATCTACAACACCTCCTCGATTGTGCCAACTGGAAACACTGTGAAAACTTTACATCAATGGCTGACGTGACAGTGCGAACTGATTCTATAATATCTACTTGTCTTTACCACTCTAAAACAGTGCAACTCATCATTTTTATGGAACACATCGCACAGATAATGTTCAAAACACGTTTAGGACAACAGGTTTTCCCTGAAATTTGATTAAATCACATAAAAAAAAGTGATTTGGGCCGAAACGACCCACCCCCTCAAAAAGGCCGAAACGACCCAGGCCGAAACGACTCACGGCCGAAACGACCCTAGGGCCGAAACGACTCACGGCCGAAACGACCCGGAATCAGAGAGACAACCTCTACAAATACTCATATAAAATTCCACCACGGTTATACCCCTTTGACAAAGTTTGCTCATAGATATCGGAAATGTATTTTAAATTTATCTATGAGTTTTCTTCTATTTATTTCTCTGAAGAAAGACAATTGTGGTGTGGCCCCGTTGAAGGATAAGGGTAAACTTTACAGCGACCCAATAGATAAGGCTAACATCCTTAATAGACAGTACCAGTCAGTCTTCACACAGGAGGATACATCCTACATCCCAACTCTTGAGGGTATGCCGAGCCCTGTTATGCCAGATATAGACATCACCACAGAAGGCATCCTCAAGCTACTCAGAAAGCTCAACCCAAACAAGGCAACTGGACCAGACATGATGCCTGCACGGGTGCTTAAAGAACTGTCAGAGCAGTGTGCTCCTTATCTTTGCAGCATATACAGGAAGTGCTTGACCACTGGCGGAATTCCAGATATATGGACCAAGGCCAACGTCTCTGCAATATTTAAGAAAGGCGAGCGCTTCAAGGCAAGCAACTACAGACCTGTCTCACTGACCTATATATGCTGCAAGATGCTTGAGCACATTGTAGTCAGCAGCATTATGCGGCACTTCAACAGACACAAGATCCTGACTGACTGCCAACATGGCTTTAGAAGCAGGAGAAGCTGCGAAACACAACTCTTGACCCTGACAGACGAGCTCATTGGATCGCTTGACAAAGGAAAGCAACATGACCTGGCAATCCTAGATTTTACGAAAGCGTTTGACCGGGTACCACACAGTCGTCTCTAATAGCCAAACTGGACCACTATGGGATAAGAGGAATGACCGCTACATGGATCAAAGCCTTCTTATCAGGCAGATCACAGTGCGTAATTGTTGATGGAGCGACATCCGAGCCTGCACCCGTCGTAAGCGGAGTCCCCCAAGGAAGTATCCTCGGACCTATACTTTTCCTTGCCTTCATCAACGATCTACCACTCCAAGTCTCCTCAAGGACAAGACTCTTCGCAGACGACTGTGTGGTATACCGTGAGATCAATACCACAACCGACAACATGCAGCTCCAAGAAGATTTACATAAAATTGCAGACTGGGAGAGAAAGTGGGGAATGTCCTTCCACCCCGAAAAGTGCAGTAAACTACGTGTCCACCGGAAGAGGTCCCCAATCATGTACGACTACCAACTTAAAGGCCACAAACTGGTTGCAGAGGAGTGTACAAAGTACCTAGGTGTGCACTTGACAAGGACCCTCTCCTGGAACATCCACATAGACAAGACCACAAAGAAAGGGAACAGTACTCTAGGTTTTCTCCGTCGAAACCTAAGGGTCAGTGATGAAGAGGTCAAGACAGCTGCATACATCGCACTTGTACGACCACACCTAGAGTACTGTTCCTCAGTATGGAGTCCCTACAATAAGGAACAGATAAGGAAGATAGAGATGGTGCAGAGGAGGGCAGCCAGGTACGTCACTAACAGACACCACAACACAAACAGCGTCACCTCTATGCTGGAACATTTGCACTGGGAAACATTAGAGTCTCGCAGAACCAAAGCTCAACTGTCAATGCTCTTTAAGATCACTAACGACTTGGTTGACATCCCAGCAGAACTCTACCTCACCCCAGCTACTAGCAGAACCAGATCAGCTAACAGTAAAAAGTTCCTGCAGCCATCAACTTCTACAGCCTACTACAGAAACTCTTTTTTCCCCAAAACGATCACTACATGGAACAGTCTGCCCTCGGCAGCTGTTGAGTCTCCTGACTTGGTATCCTTCAAGCAGGAGCTATCTTCACTGAACTTCTAGTAGGTCTCCCTCCAGCTTCAAGTACCTCCTAATGATTCCTGGGGCTGTGCCGGCCGCGGCCACCGTAACCGGAGAGGTTCAGGTTAAAGGGGCGAAAACGAAGCTGGAAACTCATTACTATTCTTCTCTCTGTTAACTGTCCAACTTTTCTACCTATATTCTATTACTTCACTTTTTCTTATTCTGACAAACCACCCGTCGCATAATAGCCAAGTGTGACTGTGATGACGTACCATGTAGATGTAGATGTAGATGTAGTCTATTTATAATGGTGGCATGTTGCTGACACCAGTCACGGAGCAGACACAGACTGTAATTTCTCCATGCACCAGTTAACAATTTAGTTATAACACGAATCAAAGATTTATATTATATACAATTACTATATATACCAACTTTCCAATTAGACTCTTGGCCAGTATGCCATGGCCTAAAGAGACACTGCTCCTCATCAACCCAATGTATCAAGCTGTTTAGATTTGATATAATGTATGTTCATTTCATTAAAAGATCTGATAGTAGAGACAATATGTTTTTTTTGGAGAAAAGGGACACGGGGGGATCAATGTCTGGAGGGCTGTTGTCGGGAGGAAGCACTGTAATCCCCTTCACTGCCAGGATAATATCTCAGGGCTGCCATTTCTCCGGATTTTTCCTAAGTATTCGGATTTTTATCATAGCAGATTGTAGCTTAAATCAGACTGAAAGTAAAGCAGAATGCGCGGCGCATTCTGCTTTACTTTCAACTGTTTTAAGCAGTCATGTGTCTTCGAAACAAGAAACAGACTATAGGGTAATGGTACGGTCAGTAAAATTGCGTCTGAAATATTGAAAATTTGCAATCTTAGGATTTTTATGATCAACTTATGGCAGCCCTGGTATCTACATGTACATGACACATTCAATCCATTATCCTATCAACAAGGATGATGGATGAGTTGTGTTTTACGACACTACAACACTGAACAGGTCATATAGGGATGATGAATGATGAGGGATGATCCCAAGGAAGATGATTTTGTCTAACCTCATTCATTGCAAAGCAGCACATGGGATCAAAACCATGGACCTGCCTACCTTAAATAGTTCTTGGCAGAGGGGATAATCTCCTATCCATTACAACAATTAAGGTGGTTCGACAGCGGGCGGCCCGCATCTCGAGATCCGGAAATGCTGATGACTTTCACCTGATCTTTGCGGCACGTGCTTATAGTAGAAAATTTAGATAAAGAAAAGTTTGATCTGCTTCAGTGTCTTCTCTGTTAGCGCAATTGGTACGGTGATTGACTTTCAATCCAAAGGTTCTAGGTTCGATTCCCACTCTTTTTTTTTAACAAATTGTCCGATTTTAGTGACTAGTCAATTCATAACGCAGTGATCAAAGGACAGTCTAGTAATAATGAATAATATCAGATGCAAGTATAGTCAAGTGACAGTTAAATTTGTGAGAATTTATAGCCTATATGACAGATGGCAGCTTAACACAGGACAAAAGTAATGCTAAAAGATAGATCCTAAAGGAGCTTTTATGCATTACTTTTGTTATGCATTAAGCAGTCACTTGCCTTTAAAGACCTACAGGCCACCGTATGCAATGGTCCCTTATTACAGGTTTGACTTATGGTATTATTTAGAGCTGATGGCATTTTAAAGTTGAACTCAAGGGAGGTTACTCGTTTTGTGTTAACATTTTGTCAGAATTTCAGGAAATCATGTATAAAATGTAAATTCTACTGTAGATTTTCATTAAATTTTTGTGACTAGTAGAATTAAGTTATAACTATCTAATAAGAGTAAAATCAGTGTATGTTAAACAGCTAGATTTTTTGTAATTTGAGATTTTCAGAATTTGACTTTTTTAAAATATTGATATATCCAGAAAATATGTCATGAAATACTTTTGTTTGCTCAATATCTTATAGTCTATGTACAGTTTACTTGAATGTACAGAATTTATTGAGTTATATCATTTTATAAAGAAAATATTCCTGTTTATTAAAAAAGGAGCTTTTCTCGATAAAATATCCTGTCAGAAAAAAACGGCACTGTAACTTTTTTTTATTTGAACGATTTTTCACTCTCCATATGGTATGTTTCAATTTAATCAAGGTTTCAAAGAATTCTGACACAGAATAAGCTGACCCGCGAACCACCTTAAGCCCCAGCTAGAACCGCAACAAGGTAGGAAGGTCTTTTGGGACTAACAAATGAGTATAACTCATCATGCAGTTACCAACAGTGTAGCGAAAAGACAGGGCTGTCATAAGTTGACATGAAAAATCCTAAGATTTTCAAATTTGCATTTTCAAGTGCGATTTTACGTATCATACCTTTACCCTATAGCCTTTTTCTTAATTTGTTGACATGCGACTACTTAAAGCAGGCTGTAAGTAAAGCCACGGAGTAGACACTGTCTACTATGTGGTAAAGCAGAATGCGCCTTAGGGCGCATTCTACTTTACTTTCAGCCTGCTTTAAGATACTTATACTGGGAAAAAATCCGGAGATTTAGGAAAAAATCCGGAGAAGTGGCAGACCTGAAAAGGCACTAGACTTGGAAACTGGAATTACCCATTACCGGTAAAAGTCTCAGTGGTGAATGAGTTAAATATTGCCATCTGCTTTTATTCTTGACTAAAGAAACATTGACATGAATGTCAAAACAGTTTAGAGTCTGATCAGACATCAAGTTACTCGGCATCTGATGAGGATCAAACCTGGTAGCAACTGTCAGGTACTAGTGAACTTGAATTTGGCACAGTGAGGGGGGTCGTATTGGAATTTCTTGTTCAAAGGACATTTTACCTTCAAGTCCTAGCAGAAAACAACAACAAATTGACAATGGGTGCTAATTGTTTGTTTATTGAAAGAATTATTCTCTTTTTGTATACTTTATCAGGGCTCCAGATAAGGGGGAGTAACCTGCACAAATCCAACATTTTCTCACTCATTTGAGCACCAAATCCTATGGTGTTACTACTCATCAGATGATTCTAATGAGTAGTCACTCAGATACCACTCCCCTTATCTGGAGCCCTGCTTTATATATCAACCCATTGAACCCTACTGACAAGTATACACATCTTTAACAGTTAAACACCAGTGTACAATGTCCACTGCAAACAGTGTAGACCAAGATCAGAGGGCTCCTACAGGAACCCTCTGATCAGGGTCCTCACAGTTTTTCATGTTATGATTATTGATATATATTGTATAAACAACTCTAGATAGTCTATATTGGACTAGACTTAATTAGAAACTGGAATTGTCAAATTGAAGTTTCAAGGCTCAACAAGTCAAAAGCATTATTAGTTGCCGCTTCATAGAGTTATTGATTTCTTAGGCATATTCAAGGGGTATTTAATTTACTGTACATTTTCTCAAACAAATTTAAACCCATTCCACTGCAACCTTTACAGCCTTTAACTCTTTCCTCCCTAAAACTTTCAATGAATAATTCCAGTTTCCATCTTAGTCTAGTCCATTTATGACTTTTAAGGGTTGTTTTTGTCAATGTTTGGCATTATGACAAACAGTGAAGACCCTGATCAGAGGGCTCCTTTAGGAGCCCTCTGATCTGGGTCTTTACTGTTTGCATAGGACATGTGTACTATTCACATGTACACTGTTTGAAAAGCACGCCTATATGCGGGACTAGGGTGCAAAGAGTTAAAACAGGTAGTGGCCTAAAGCAGGCTGAAAGTAAATTCTTACTTTTAACGTGTTGTAAGCAGCTCCTGTGGTAACATGAAAAGACATTTCTGTAAGGGACAGGTAGATTACTAGTCTCATCAATGAACCCCTGTGACGACAAGTTTTTAAAGCTTTTGACGGGTGCCGTCCTCAGGGTCTCATGGCAATAGGCCAAAAACAGGGAGGAAAATAAGTTTTGCCCCATTCCTTAAACTCTCAGATTGAGTCACATTTACTAGTTAAAATAACACAATTATTGCTAAAAGTCATTTTGAAAACAATTTCTGACCTCAAATCAAGCTGTGAAGATATGGCAAAGACGAGAAATAGCTCCATATCATCTTACTGTACACATGTGGACTAGTAGACTACCTGGGGCCCGTTTTACTAAACTACTGACGCAAATTTTTTGCGTAAGTCAAAATTTTAAATTTTAATTTATATTTTTTATTATCACTTGCTACAAACAGCAAATAGCCAGATCAGAGGACGCGCTTTAAGCACGTCCTCTGATCTGGCTGTTTGCAAATGTTTATGATTGAAAAAATAAGAGTAAAACGATTTTGACTTACGCAAACAGTTTGCGTAAGTAGTTTAGTAAAACGGGCCCAAACTATATATGGATATGACTCACTGATTTCCATAGGTCAGTTATATTTCTTGAAGTATTTACCCTTTACTTCATAGCATGTTTCTAGCATTGACGATAATATTGTGTGACCACTGAAAGCATGTTGAAAGTAAAGGCGCATTCTGCTTTACTTTCAGCCTTAATTTACAAGCTACCATCTGCTAGAATATAGAAAATATTTTGTATGATATAAATTCATGACTCTATAAACTGGAACAATTTTCTTCAGTGGAGGAATAAATTAAATGCGTAAAAATGATTATCTATGGAATAAAGGGGTCATTATACATCACAATTATCTATGAATCTATTTGTAGTGCAAACTTTGTTTTCTATTACAGTGGAGAATCTGTTATTCTTTCCCAACAAACGCGTTTACGCTAAAACTATTATTTGCAGTGCAAACAGTTTGGAGCCAGATCAGACGCCGGGTAACCCGGCGTCTGATCAGGCTCCAAACTGTTTGCCACCAAGATAAACAAGAATTATCAGAAAAGTGTCCAAAAGTTGTTCTTTTCTACGTTTTAGTGCTTTGCGTTTGCGTACGTTTGCGTTTAAACGGGAAAGAATAACAGATTCTCCACTGTACCCAAATAGCTTGTTTTCAGCATTTAACAAAGGTAGTTTCTTTGAGCAGACAGAAATTAAAACAGAAAGCTCACCCAGGAGCTTTCTACTTTAATTTCAATCTGCTTTCAGCGTCCTCCTATCAATATGCAGAATAAATATTATATTTCTCTTTTCAGGACACAGTAGAAGCAAGAAAATGAATTTTAATTAGGAATTGGTAATGCAATATGTCATATATGATGTATGTTTTTCTGATTTGTTATGTGTTCAAGCAGGTTTGCTTGACTTTGATTATATCTTGTTTTTGTACAATGTATAGGGATGATAAAATGTATGTTTAAATCCCAATAAAAGTGTATTCTGATTCTGGTGCAGAATTCAAAAGATATTTCTCTCGAGGAAAGATTTGAACCTGCAACCATCCATGCCTGGATATGATTTCTCCCTATGTGCTTGCTGAAATACATTGTATTTAATAATAGATATACAAGGGTTATCTTAACCCTTTCCCCCTATAGAAGCACCTTTAATTTATTCCTCCACTGAAGTAAATAGTTTCAATTCATACAGTCATGAAAATGTTCCGTAACATACATTTTCTAAAGAATAGCAGACAATAACTTAAAGGGACTCGCAACCGGATGGTGTACTTGTCAAAATAAAATAAAATACTCAAATAAAAGCAAATTTGTGGCATTATTTGGCTTCTGACATTAAAAAAATATGATCAGTCCAAAAAAGTCTCAAGAATCGTCACCGAATCTTAGATTTTTAGATATTTTCCATCGTTTTTCTATACCGACTAGTAGACGGTATAGTTGTTGTTGCTTCTCTACACGGGCTCAGACATAAACACGAGCCGAATTACGAAGTTGTATGCACTTTCGATAGCTACACATTGAAATACGTTAAATTGATCCGAGATAAAACGGATAGTTCCGTGGTCCATTGGTCTAAGCGGTTTCCCCTATTTTGCCTTCTGTCCGCCAATGCCGGGCCCCGGGTTTGAATCCCACCAGAGACCAATATTTTTTTTTATTGAAATACATTTTTTTAAACAGAATTTCTTATCCTAAACTAATTCTTTACCATTTATATAAGCGTTTGACACATATTTACAAATTACTATTTTTAATGCACCATCTGGTTGCGAGTCGCTTTAAAGTAGGCTGAAAATAAAGCAGAATGAGCCCCAAAGCGCATTCTGCTTTACTTTCAATCTGCTTTAAGCGGTCAACTGTCTTCAAAATTAGAAACAGGCTATTGGGTGTAAAAGGTTAAGACATTGCATTGCTTGTCCAATAGCTAATTATTCTGCACGGCTGCCATTTCTCCGTTTTTTTCTCCAAAATCTTCGGATTTTTATTCCAACAGATGGAAGCTTAAAACAGTCTGAAAGTAAAGCAGAATGTGCCTTAAGGCGCATTCTGCTTTACTTTCAACCTGCTTTAGGCATTACATGTCTTAAAAACTAGAAACATACCATGGGTTAAAGATATAATCAGGAAAATCGGGCTTGAAAAATTGAAAAATTTGAAATATTAGGATTTTTTTTTATCAACTTATGGCAGGCCTGATTCTGTATCAAATAACAATTGGTGCAGACCCTAATGAGATGCAGCGTATTTGTGGTGTCTCACTAGGGTCTACACTGTTTGCTAATGTCTACTTTTCTTGGGTTAAAACAATCTTTTGGACAGTTAAAGCATTTACTAAAATGTAACCTAACATTGTAATGGAACCATACAGTGACAACTGCATAACTATTTGAACACTAAATAAATTTTGTCCACTGAATGAAAATCATGTCAGCTGAAAATTTATAACATGACATTTTCTTCTAAATATTTTCTTTGCTAGCTAAAGCTCAAATCTTACCAATCAAATGCTGAGAATGATCTCAGACTAAACTCAAAAGCTTTATAACATTTGGGCCAGGTCCTACATTGTGTAGGACCTTATCTAAGATCCAAACGTTTTTGCAATAACCTTCAATACAAGTTTCTCATGTTCAGTGTAAACCCTTCCCTATCCATTAGCCAGACTAATATGAACATATTTTGAAACACTGTAGAACTAGAGCAAACAGCTCCTAATGCCAGCAGTAAAGGAGCTGTCTGATCAGGGTCTGCACTCTGTTTTTCTGTCTGCCATGAGCCGTCACTATTTCCTTATTTCTCTAGCAAATGATAGTTCAGAATTTCAGGTGAAAGATATTCACACGGGGTGGTATTTCAAACATGAATATGCAGTGACAGAAGGGTAACATAGGAGGAGACATTATTCTTTCCCACTGAAAGGAAACGCAATGCACTAAAATGAGAAATGACAATTTTTTGATAATTCTGACTACCTGTAGTCATTTTAATTTAAGTGGCAAACAGTTTGGAGCCTGATCAGACGCTGGGTTTGTAATGGAAATAATAGTTTTAGCATAAACACGTTTATTGGCAAAGAATAACTTATTCTCCACTGTAACACTAAGTATCCGTTCTGTGTAGCCTTTGTCTTAAAACTTGACCTATATGTTGTATCACCTCAGGTTGTATAGTACACTATTGATAACATCTGTCAAAATCATATTTTCCTTACAAGTTCTATCTTCTGAGCCACTAAATTCTGTCTGTTTTAATACTAGATTCTCCACACATTAAACTTCCAACTTCAGATACCCCCTCCTCCTCCTCATCATAATCATAGTTCTCTCTAAGAAATGACAAATACTCCTGGTATGAATATTTTCCACAACTCCTGTTATCATTGCCAGAAGGAAGCACACTCTCTCTATTATCTCTTTGTACCCTAATCACACCTATATGCGTCATTTGCAAACAGTATACCTGTGAGTAATACACTTGTCCTATGCAAACAGTGTAGACCCTGATCAGAGGGCTCCTTAAGGAGCCCTCTGATCAGAGTCTACACTGTTTGTCATGTTTACATATATTGTGAAAATCAACCCTAAATGTCAAAAATGGACTAGACTAAAATGGAAACTGCAATTGTCTATTTAAAGTTTCAGGGAGGAAAGGGTTATAGTCTTCAAGTTTTGTAACTTTACTTGGTATGATACTGCCTTCTATTGACAGTGAGCAATTTCATATTTGAATAATCAATGGGAGATTGGTTAACCCTTTATCCCATTCCCATAGCCTGTTTGTAGTTATCAAGGCAGATGACCACAGGTGACCACTTAAAGCAGGTTGAAAGGAAAGCAGAATGTGCCTTAAGGCACATTCTGCTTAACTTTCAATCTGCTTTAAGTTACAATCTGCTAGGATATAAACACTATTTCTTAAGGAACATGTTAATGTCTGTATCAATTGGGACTATTTTCTACAGTGGAGGAACAAATTAGATGCACTAAAAGGTGCTTCTATAGGGGGAGGGATTAACACTAACTGATTAAGTAGCATTGCTGTGTAGCCTTTGTTTTAGAACATGACCTATATGTTGTATCACCTCAGGTTGTAGTACACTGTTGACAACATCTGTCAAAGTCACATTTCCCTTACAATTTCTATCTTCTGAGCCACTAAATTCTGTCTTTGTTTTAATACTAGAATCTCCACACATTAAACTTCCAGCTTCAGATACCCCCTCATCCTCATCATCATAATCATAGTTCTCTCTAAGAAATGACAAATACTCCTGGTATGAATACTTTCTACAGTAGTAAATTTCTGCCTTAGCCTTTCCTTTATTCTCTCCTGTTGAGTTATCACAGACATTACAGCTCCTGCTATCATTACCAGAAGAATGCAAGTTCTCTTTATTATAGTCCGCAAGTTTTGTAACTTTACTTGGTATAACACTGCTGTCCATCACTACTGGTGCAGCCTTTCGTTTTCCACAGGCAGTTAAAGAGTTTTTAGAGCAGGTACTGTTTGTTACTGCATAGTGTACTGGGGTACCAACAAAAGTCTGACAGAATTGTTCAAAGTTGTCCTTGTCATCGGTAGTGCTGTGAGACTGGCAAGATTTACAATTCTCCGAGGAGCCGCTAGATGTAGTTGAGCTGCTGCTGCTGTGAGTTTGAAGACTGTCTAGTGCAGTGTTCAAGTAGGACAAATTGACAGAGACAGGCAGTAGTTCCTGAAACATAAGATAACCCTTAACCCATTTGTGCCCAGTGGATTCTTCTATGTTTTTATATTGGATTAGTCCATTTTTTATCAAAGGGATGCCTGGTCAAAATTTTCATTTTCATTTTGTTTTATATTGAAATGCCTATCAGCAAACAGTGTAGACTCTGATCAGACGCCGCATAATGCGGCGTCTGATCAGAGTCTACACTGTTTGCCTATGTCCCATATATGGGATCATGGGCACAAATGGGTAATCCATTACTCCATAGATATGCATTTCTATGCCTTTAATTGATTCCTCCACTGAAGAAAATAGTTCCACTTTATGTAGTCACTATTATGCACCATGACAAATATCACATATCCTAGCAGAATGTAACTTAACTCTTTCCTCCCTGAAACTTTAAATGGACAATTCCAGTTTCCATTTTAGTCTACCGGGGTAGTCCATTTCTCACTTTAAATGGTTGTTTTTTGTCAATGTTTGGCATTATGACAAAAAGTGAAGACCCTGATCAGAGGGCTCCATAAGGAGCCCTCTGGTCAGGGTCTACATTGTTTGCATAGGATAAGTGTACTCCTTACAGGTACACTGTTTGCAAATGATGCATATATGCATGACTAGGGTTCAAAGAATTAAAGCAGACTGGAAGTAAATCCTTAAGGCACAATCTGCTTTACTTTCAACCTGCTTTAAGTGGTCATCTGTTTTCAAAACAAGAAAACAGGCTATGGAGTAAAGGGTTCATCTTATATTGCTTAAATAAACAAACAGTGCAGGCCCTGACCAGTGGTTTCCTGTAAGAACCCTCTGATCTCGGTCTAGATTGTGTGCATAAGACATGATTGTATACTCTTAACAAGAACAATGTTGTTAAAGGATGTATAAATGTATCATAAATGGGTTAACCCTTTACCCCATAGCCTGTTTCTAGTAATGAAGATTGGTGGCCACTTAAAGCAGGAGGAACAAATAAAATATGCTAAAAGGTGCTTCTATGGGGGGAAAAGATTAAATAACTCTTTGAAGGCCATCTGCCAGGGCTACCATTTCTCCAGATTTTTCCTAAATATTCGGATTTTTTCTAGTACATGGTAGCTAAAAGCAGGATGAAGGTAAAGCAGAATGCGCCTTAAGGCGCATTCTGCTTTACTTCCAGCCTGCTTTAAGCAGCCATGTGTCAACAAAACTAGAAACAGGCTATGGGGTAAAGGTATGATAGGTAAAATCGCACGTGAAAAATGCAAATTTGGAAATCTTAGAATTTTTCATGTCAACTTATGGCAGCCCTGCCATCTGCGTTAGAATTGTCTTCTGCTGTTTCTAAACACTTCGGGATAGAAGATCCTTTTGGTGCATTCTATTTATTACCTGACTGAAGAAATCAGTTTTAATTCATACAGTCATGAACATGCACCATTAGAAATATTTTGTATACCCTAGCAGATGGTAGCTTAAAGCTGGCTGAAAGTAAAGCAAAATGCACCTAAAGTTCTGAGTAGAAGCATCAACCTTCCGCATGCCAGCTGGAAGGCTTCCCCACATGAAAAATCTGAAGTGCCCAGACCAGGATTGGAACCCAAAGCAGTAAGGAGCTTAGTGATTGTTATTAATTCACAGTGACTCTAACCACTAGGCCAGGGAGGCCCCCTAGTTAACAGGGTTTGTGTTCACTCACCTCATTTGTGTTGACATAAGTCTCAGTTGTTTGGTTGCTTGGCAACACTGATGACAGGCATGTAAACAAACATCTGCTCAGGGCCTCATGGAAGTGTGACACACTGTCCTCTTTCTGATAAAAGATTGAAATCAACTTGTTTCTGTAAGTGTCCAATAGAACTTTTCTTCATTAGACGTTTTCAGGGCTCCAAATAAGAGGGAGTAAATTGAATAAATCCAATATTTTCTCACTCATTTTAGCACCAAATCCTATGGTGTGACTATTCATTAGAAAAGTCTCTTAGAGACGATTCTAATGAGTAGTCACACCAAAGGATTTAATGCAAAAATAAAGATTTAGTTTTTGAAATACTCCCGTTATCTGGAGCTCTGCATATTTGCTCTCAAATGAGTTGTATCGAGAATTCAAGATTAAAAGTTCTCCTAGACATTCACATAACACAATAAAGCCTCTCTATTACGACCAGTAAATTATTTTAATTGTTTTGTGTTAAAGGCAGGTGACTGCTTAAAGCAAGCTGAAAGTAAAACAGAAAGCTCCTTGCTTTAAGCTGGTATCTTTCATTTATACAATCAATTAGCCTTACTTTTAGCAGTCATAATAGAGAGGTTTTACTGTGTAATAGTGTTGTAACAGCAAGCTGCATAATTTTGGTTTAGAGAGGTTTTACATAAAGGAGGTTTAGCAAGAGTTTGAAATAAGTTGACTTGGTAGTCTGTAAATTACAAGTGTACTCTAGGGTTGAATGCATTAACCCATTACCCCATAGCCTGTTTCCAGTTTAAAAACAGATAACAACTTAAAGCAGGTTGAAAATAAAGCAGAATAAGCCTTAAGGCGCATTCTGCTTTACTTTCAGCCTGCATTAAGCAGAATAGTTTTCAAAGGTTTCACTGTATTTATCTTGCCACTTACAACAGGGACCTGTGGACATGACCCAGTGGTAATACGACTTCAATACTAGGGATTGTGAGTTAAATCCCCCGCCGGACCAATTCCTTCGGAAGAGACTTTAAAAACAGAGATGAGATGTATCAATGCCTTCCACTGGGCATCCTAAACAAGAGGGCCATGGTCCACAAGTCGCTCACCTGAGAACATTGTACCTAAGCTGACTGGGCAAGATAATATTGTGATATATATAGCTATAAAAAGAGTTTTAAAGGTTTTCCTATATAAGTCTATATAAAACTGATAAGCCCCGGGCAGGGCCAATTTTGACATGGGGTCATAATTTGAACAATCTTGGTAGAGAACTTTAAGGTTAAGCTACATTTCAATTATAAATGATCTGGGCCTTACAGTTTCAGAGAAGAAGATTTTCAAAGGTTTTCCGAAGAAAAACTGATAAGCCCAATGGCAAGGCCAGTTTTGGCCCAGGGGTCATAATTTGATCAATCTTGGTAGAGGACCATAAGGCAAAGCTATATATCAAAGCTGAAAGATCTGGGCCTTACAGTTTCAGAGAAGAAGATTTTTAAAGATTTTCCCATATAACTCTATGTAAAACTGAAAAGCCCCGGGGCGGAGCCAATTTTGACCCGGAGGTCATAATTTGAACAATCTAGGTAGAGGACCATAAGGCAAAGCTACATGTCACATATTAATGATGTAGGACATACAGTTTCAGAGAAGAAGATTTTCAAAGGTTTTCCGAAGAAAAACTGATAAGCCCAAGGGCGGGGCCATTTTTGGCCCAGGGTCATAATTTGAACAATCTTAGTAGAGGACCATAAGGCAAAGCTATATGTCAAAGCTGAAAGATCTGGGCCTTACAGTTTCAGAGAAGAAGATTTTTAAAGATTTTCCTATATAACTCCATGTAAAACTGATAAGCCCCGGGGCGGGGACAATTTTGACCCAGGCTCATAATTTGAACAATCTAGGTAGAGGACCATAAGGCAAAGCTACATGTCAAATATTAATGATCTAGGCCATACAGTTTCAGAGAAGAAGATTTTTAAAGATTTTCCTATATAACTCCATGTAAAACTGATAAGCCCCGGGGCGGGGACAATTTTGACCCGGGGCTCATAATTTGAACAATCTAGGTAGAGGACCATAAGGCAAAGCTACATGTCAAATATTAATGATCTAGGCCATACAGTTTCAGAGTAGAAGATTTTTAAAGATTTTCCTATATAACTCAATGTAAAACTGATAAGCCCCGGGGCGGGGCCAATTTTGACCCGGAGGTCATAATTTGAACAATCTAGGTAGAGGACCATAAGGCAAAGCTACATGTCACATATTAATGATGTAGGCCATACAGTTTCAGAGAAGAAGATTTTCAAAGGTTTTCCGAAGAAAAACTGATAAGCCCAAGGGCGGGGCCATTTTTGGCCCAGGGTCATAATTTGAACAATCTTAGTAGAGGACCATAAGGCAAAGCTATATGTCAAAGCTGAAAGATCTGGGCCTTACAGTTTCAGAGAAGAAGATTTTTAAAGATTTTCCTATATAACTCCATGTAAAACTGATAAGCCCCGGGGCGGGGACAATTTTGACCCAGGCTCATAATTTGAACAATCTAGGTAGAGGACCATAAGGCAAAGCTACATGTCAAATATTAATGATCTAGGCCATACAGTTTCAGAGAAGAAGATTTTTAAAGATTTTCCTATATAACTCCATGTAAAACTGATAAGCCCCGGGGCGGGGACAATTTTGACCCGGGGCTCATAATTTGAACAATCTAGGTAGAGGACCATAAGGCAAAGCTACATGTCAAATATTAATGATCTAGGCCATACAGTTTCAGAGAAGAAGATTTTTAAAGATTTTCCTATATAACTCCATGTAAAACTGATAAGCCCCGGGGCGGGGCCAATTTTGACCCGGGGTCATAATTTAAACAAGCTAGGTAGAGGACCATAAGGCAAAGCTACATGTCAAATATTAATGATCTAGGCCATACAGTTTCAGAGGAGAAGATGTTCAAAGATTTTCCTAAGAAAAACTGATAAGCCCAAGGGCGGGGCCATTTTTGGCCCCAGGGTCAAAATTTGAACAATCTTGGTAGGAGATCATTAGGTTATGATACATACCAAATATCAAAGGTCTGGGCCTTTGGGTTTCTGAGAAGAAGATTTTTAAAGATTTTCTTATGGATTAAAAGTTGTCTATACGGTCATGTTAGAAAATCAAGTCCCAAAGCAAGGGGAATAACTCTAGCCCAAAACTTTGAACAAGATTTCGTTCCCCCTGATACTTCTGACAAAGTTTGGTTGATATCGGGTCAGTGGTTTCTGAGGAGATGTTGTTTGAAAATGTGGCCGGACGCCGGACGAAGAGCGGTCACAATAGCTCATAGCCGAAGGCTCAGGGGCCCGTTTCATAAAGCTTCGTACGATCATTTTTTTCGTAAGAAGTTCGTACGAAGTTCGTAGACCCATAATTGCGTTCCATAAACACAAATTCGTAGGAATTTTCGTACGATAATTCGCAGGATCTTGCGTAAATCTACGATAGCCTAGAGGCATTCTTAACTCTCAAAAAAGTTCGTAAGTGTCATGGCGGCTGCATAAAAACTACTCGATTGAAACCATAAACGACGGTTAAAGGAGGCTTTAATTTTCAATGAGTTTTGAAATTCGGCCGATGAGACGTCAAGGCGATGTACAAGTTTTATACTGTGCCGCAGACGATGTTTACAGTAGATGCGACGAAAGTCACGGGCTATTGAAACGCTCCAAACATGTGCGTTTTCCGACAAAAAAAGACACCGAACCACCACCTGAAATCATGAATAAACCTACAATACCAAAGGTAAGTCTCCTCTGGATTTCCAATGACACGAAATTATGTTATTTTGATGGTTTGCTTAACACGTCTGTCGTGTTGACATCTGCGTTCGTCCGGACTTCATCCTGTGATCAAAGACCGACATATTTACATGCAACAGAAATTAGTGGGTGTGGTAGAATTTTACGATTAGTACAACACTGTTTAAGGTACTTGCTAGATCTAGATCTAGGCTATGGGTTTAGAAAATTTGTGAAAACTTGAACAAACGAATTCGTCCCCACTCTTGATCGCCCCTGCTTGACAGTACCACAGCTCAGAATTCATAGTTGAAATGTTTCAACGGGCGGCCAAAATGTTTCAACGGGCGGCCAGACAATTTAGTTAGAAGTAGGGATAGCAAGGTCCAACTCTTGATTTCAGAGATTTAAGCTTGTTATTGATAGGTGGGATGAAAGATCAGTAATGTTTTTTCGTGTAGTTTTTCTTCTTTATTGATTATGTGACTTGTCTGTCAATAAAATATCCTTTTGTTATTAACTATAGATCTATATGTACAGGAATACTTAAAGATAACATTACCGGCACAATGATTAGTGGTTACTTAACCCATTACTCCATAAAATACCCTTTTTACGCCTTTAATTTACATACCAGTTCAACCATCCAACTTTGTTTATAGATATCACAAAGTACATACTTTGTGTAGATATGCAATCTTCTTAGAATTTATCCTCTTTTTTTACAGCATGCCTGCAAAAGAATCCCGGCCCGAGAAGTGCAACAGTTATAGGAAATGGAGGGTTCCATCAACTTCCTTCAAGGATTGACTGGGACGAACTCAGGAAAGAGCCACTGGAACAACAGTTACACTTGTTCTTCCCGCGAAATATTCCAGTGTGGAATGTGCCGCCAATCAGTGTAGTTGGTACTCGGAGCCTGGACACATTTAAGATGGCAATTCAGACTCAACTTGCCTACCAGGTCTAGATTAGTAGGCTACTAGAACTGAACAGTGTATAAATATGTTTGGTGTCATGCCATTTCATCAGCAGTTTATTGATTAACTATACACGCTGCATTGTTTTAACTCCATTATTGGCGTGGAACCGTATTCCATTGAAGTTGAAGAGTTATAATGTTTCTTGTACAGGCCCAGCTTGTGAAGAATAGATCTACACTGTACCGGCTCAATCTCTGGACATTAATAGTTCATTCATTGATGCCTAGTGACATGTATGCCTGCACATAAAATTCAATTTAAGTGAAGGAGTGCAGTATCCATGATGATGATGATATATATATGCATCATTTGACAAACAGTGTACCAGTGAAGAGTACACTTGTCTCGTACAGACAATGTAAACACATATCAGAGGGCTCCTAAACATATTGCTCCATAAATATGCATTTTACATCATCAATTTGTTACTTCACTGAAGAAAACTCTTCCACTTAATAAAGTCATGTATATGCACCATAATAAAATTCATATTTTCAATAACCTAGCAGTTGGTAACTTAAAACAGGCTGAAAGTAAAGCAGAATGTGCCTTCACTGCCTAATCACATGTAACCTTAGCGACAAGTATACATGTACTCATTATTAACAAGCAGTATACTTGTGAAGAGTACACTTTTCCTATGCAAAAAGTGTTGGCCCTGATCTGGGTTTGCACTGTTTGTCATTTTGCAATATATTACTTAAATCACTCAACCCTTAATAATAGTCTAAAATGGACAAGACAAAATTTCAACCTGGAATTCTTCCGCTGAAGAAAATAGTTTGAATTTAAACAGTCATGAACATGTACTAAAGGCAAGATTTTCTATATTCTAGTAGATGGTAGCTTAACCAATTCCCCTATAGCTTATTTCTAGTCTTGAAGACATGTAATCACTTAAAGCAGGTTGAAACTAAAGCAGAATGCTTTCAGCCTGCTTTAAGCTACTGTCTGCTAGGATATAGGAAATATATCTTATATTTCATATTCATGACTGTATAAATTAAAACCATTTTCTTCTGTGGAGGAATAAATTTGAGGCGTAAAATGGCGTATTTATGGGGTAATGGGTTAAAGTAGATGGTAGCCTTAAGGGGCATTTGGCTTTACTTTCAACCTGCATTAAGTGCTCATCTGTTTTAAAACTAGAAACAGGCTTTGGAGTAAAGGGTTAAGACACATTCTGCTTTACTGTCATCCCGCCTGAAGTTGTTAACTATCTTCAAAACAGACTATCCTCCATGGGGTAAAGGGTTAAGGAATTGTCTTATCAAACTCTGCACTGTGTCATTTTGTAATGTAAACCTTGAATATAGGTCACATTTTGATTTTACTTAAATTTAATTAGAAATTGAAATGATCAATTTGATGTTTAAGGAGAGAATTAGTTAGGTTTGAATATGCTAACGGTGTACTTATGATGAGTACACTTGTCCTGTGCAAACAGGGAAGAATGAGTTAATATGCTAACAGCGTACAATTAATATCAAACTCAAGGTCTGCACAGTCACAATAGTTTGTAAAAAAACCCACCTTAACCCTGTACTCCATAGATACACATTTTTACACATTTAATTTGTTCTTCCACTGAAGAAAACAGTTCTGATTTATACAGTCATGAATATTTATTATCAGAATGAGTTCAGTTGGAATATGCTAACAGTGTACTAGTGAATGGAAATTTGTTCTTTAGATTTCATTGTAGATCTAGACCAGATGGCTCTGATCAGGGTCTGCACTGTTTGTCATTTTAATATAAATTGTATACAACAACCTTCAATAATGTCAAAAATGGGCTTGTCTTAATTGGAAACAGTTAACTGGAATAGTGTACTAGTGACTGGACATTTGTTCTTTAGATTTCAATGTAGACCTAGACCAGATGGCTCTGATCAGGGTCTGCACTGCTTGTCATTTTATAACCTTCAATAATGTCAAAAATAGACTTGTCTAAATTGGAAACAGTTAACTGCAATAGTCCATTTGATGTTTCAGGGAAGAGATAGTACACTGTGTCATTTTGTTACATATTGTAAAAAAATATAAAAAACGTTTAAGAATATTTTAAAATGGACATGACTTATATTTCATTAGAAATTGGAATTGTTTGATGTTTCAACGGATAATAAGTTTGAGTAGGTTTGAAAATGCTAACAGTAAACAGTATACAAGTGACTTGAAAACTTGTTCTGTTCAAGCAGTGTAGAAACAGATTACATGATGCATAAAGGAGGCATCTTATCGGTGTATACACTGTTTGTTATTTCGTAATGTATTATCAAAAACAACATTTTATTGTGGAAACTGGAATTGTCCATTTGTTGTTCAAACCCATTACCCATAGCCTATTTCTGGCTATAAAGAAAGATAATCACTTAAAGCAGATTGAACATAAAGCAGAATTTGCCTTTAGGTGCAGTCTGCTTAAGGTTCAGCCTGCTTTTAAGCTATTTTCTGCAAGGATTCAGGAAAATATTTCTTATGATATATATACATCGCTGCATAAAGGGAACTGTATTCTTCAGTTGAGAAATGATTTATAGGTGTTAAAAGGTGTATTTATGGGGAAATGGGTTAAGGGAGAATAAACTAACAGTGCACTGAAGGTGAGAACTATTACCCCTTACAAACAATGCAGACCTAGATCAGAGGAGCTCACTCATCAGGGTCTGCACTGTTTGTTAGTTTGTAATAAATTATATACAACAACCTTTGATAAAGTAAAAAATGATTTTGTCTTAATTGGAAACTGGAATTGTTCATATCTCTAGGGGAGATTTAGTGGAATATTTCCACTTTATACAGTCAGAAATATTCACCATTAAATGTGTTTGCTATATTCTAGCTGCAGTCATTAAACTGATGCTTTACTGTGTAATTTGACTGGAATTTGTTGTTTTAACACCCCCCCCCCCCCCTCCACTCAACCAACTACTGTTATGAAGTAATGAGATAGACTCCAGTCTAAGGCAACACTGTAGACCCTGATCATACTGTTCGTGAAGGAGCATCTGATCAGGGTCTTCACTGTTTTCCATTCAATTAGCACCTTTTGGACAGATAAATGTGTTATGAAAGCAGCAACTTGTTTAAACTTTATTATAATAAAAACAGTTACACTTGGTGTGTGGTCCAACCTTTAGCATCTTTACGATACTTGTGGTAATGATGATATCAGCCCAATATCTTTCTCAGATATCTGGGGATGAAAATTTTACAAAGTCCATGTTATATCCAAACAATATCTTGTTCAATATAGTGGTTTGATATCTATCGGGCATCTGATGGTTGGAGATGTCAAACTATATATCTGATATATAGCATCTATTTCAGAAAAAATATCATGGTGTGTTTATAGCATGGACTTTACAAAATTTCCATCAATTAGAGGCGTAAAAAGGCGTATGTATGGGTAAATGGGTTAAGAGTTTTCAGGGCTGCCATTTCTCTGGATTTTCCAAAATATTCGTAGTTTAAAGCGACTCGCAACCAGATGGTGTATTTTCAAAAATAAAAGAAAATACTGAAATAAAACCAAATGTGTAGTACTACTGTGCATCTGGCATTAGAAAAATATGATCAGTTGAAAAACATCCCTAAGAAAAGTCTTTAAATCTTCATTTTTTAGATATTTTTTATCAATTTTTCCGTTGTGTCGAAAGACGAAACAGAAATCGATCACGGGCTAAAAAACCCGACCCGAATAATGTACTCTCCATCCCTTCACACTGAAGTAATTTAAATTGATCCCAAAGATATGACTGATAGCCCGTGGTCTGAGGAATTGACTTATTTTGCTGTTTGGTCCCCGCATGTCGTGTCCCGGGTTCGAATCCCACCAGAGCTCAATATTTCTTTTATTGCAATGTATTTTTTAAACTGAATTTTTATCCTAAACATATTCGTACCTGTTTATATAAGCATTTGACATATTTTTAAACTTTACTATTTTTAATGCTAAATCTGGTTGCGAGCCTCTTTAAAGCAGGCTGAAAGTAATGTAGATTGCGCCTTTAGGCGAATATTCTAGTTTACTTTCAACCTGCTTTAAGTAAATACGCTTGAAAAATAGAACATTTGGAAATCTTAGGATTTTTCATGATCAACTGATGGCAGCCCTGAGTTTTACACTCAAGCAACTACAGTTTTGTATGGATTATGATAGATGAGTCTCGGCTGCATAGCTCAGTGGTAGAGTGTCTACTTGCAGATCGGGACGTCGCAGGTTCAATCATAAGTGCCCCTGTGAAATGTGCTTTCTATTAAATGTAGATCTAGATCTACATTAAAAATTTGCATCCTAACAAAATAACATAAATGGTAGAAAGTGCATCAATTCTGAATGTGGGGCTGTACTTTATTTTCAATGTTATTTCTGTAATATTTCATCACTTGGTAAGTGGCTGAAGTCGAGACTTTGTAATGAATTCTACTAGTAAACATAGAGCTCTAATGTGGCAGGCGGTACGTAGATGAATTATCAATTAATTTATAAAAAAAATATCATTTAGCGCTGCAACACCGTGAATATTCATAATCTAGTAAGATTCAATATTGAACATAACGGTACTCGGCTAAAAACGTGTAAAGCCTATCGATTCCGCATAGAAATTCTGTATGTAAACACGAGTTAGTCGACATTTTCCGTGAGTAGATTTCTATTTCTATTTCTATTTATTACTTCTACGCCATCAATACTGATGATTATGAGAAGGGGCACTTTTTAGGTGCACCATTGGGACTGTACCCGGCCGGTCACTTTATCCTGACACCGACGAACCAGTCGTAATGCTAACCAGAAATCCTGAGCACCAAGGAGGAAAGCCATTACTACCAATTTTTAAGTCTTTGGTTTGACCCGGCCGGGGATTGAACCCGCAACCTCCCGCACTGCAAGCGGACGCTCTACCACTGAGCTATACAGATATATCTATGTACGCGAAAACTAACGAAATCCTATATTTAATCTGTCATTGTTTTGAAATTAAAGAATCGCTTCGGCGTCAGTTGTGAAACATTATTTACTTGCACGATAAAATGACAGCGGTAGACAGAAAATGCCGTTTATTCGGTAATTTTAAATCGATTAAAATGACACGTGAGTTTCTATCACAGCCGCGCTTTCAACGGAAGTGTGCGTTGCTATGACCCAATCTTACCTCCTTTGTGAAGAGAACTTACGAATTCGCAGCTAAGAAAATTCGCAACTGCCCTTCGTCATACATGTGATATTTTCTTGGACCCAAATAGGGAGATCTGGAAATTTTAATAGGGAGATTGGGGTGCCAAATAGGGAGCTTTTTTCGCGACACTTTTTTCGTGACAAAACTAGGCGCAGGCGATGAAAATCCAACAAATTTATCTATTTTCATAAGTTAATCACTAATTGCTAATTTTTTTTTAAATCAGTGAATAGATAAGTCTATAGACCACTATGACAGAGACAATTTTCACCCAGAGATATAGTTTTTATAATATTGACATGGGCTTTTTATTCTAGCATCTAGGCTGAAAGTAAAGCAGAATACTCTTCAGGAGCATTCTGCTTTAGTAAAAGTTCAAACCTGCTTTAAGCTAGATCTACTATCTGCTAGGATATATGAACTATTTCTTATGGTTCTTATATTATTCATGACTAGTAAAGATAAACTGGAACTAGATATCTATATCTATTTTCTTGAGAGAATGAATGAAGTAGCTCAAAATGGTCTAGATTTCTATCTATGGAGTAGGTCTAGAAAGAGTTAGCAACCTAACAATCTGTTATTAATTAAAGTTTGCAAACAGTATGGATCCACATGAGACGCCGCATCATCTCATCTAGATACAAACTGTTTGACACTGATACTGTATTTTCTGAAAGAAAATGCACAAATATTAGTTCTCAGAGAAATTGGTTCAGACGACAAAGTCTGCAGACGACATTTACTAGCGCCATAAAGTGGGCGTGGTTTTAACAACGAAATAACGCGTCTAAATTTTCTACCGCGAAAACTGATTGCAAATCAATTTTACGAGCGTGATTGGTTGTAAAATCAAACTTAATAATTATACATTTGCACAAATCGTATGTAACAAACAGAAGAATTTAGGTCCAATGTTTAATTTTAATTGATTGTTAGAAAACGATGCTGGGGAAAACTTTTTAGACTAACAAAATATACGCGATTCCCGTAGCAAATATTAAGGCGCCCCGTCATTTTGTAACGGTATACTTTTCGAAGTATTTTTCTGTTACGTGATTTTCAAAGTATTTTGTGGTGGGAATAAATTCATAAATGTAGCTTTCATATAGAGATGTGTGCTTGTCCAGAACTTACGGAAAATTGTCTGATTTTAATGCGACCCGTATCGGCGACATAATCCTTCGCATCACCGCTTCTAAAAATTCTCGTTGCTAGGTCTCCGATTCGGGGCGAACCTGTCAATCACTTTTTTTGATAACCAATTAGATTTACAACACACTTGGCGCGTGTGGTCAAACATTGTTTGGCAGCCTGCCATATAACATGCCATGTATAGTGAGTGCTACACTATCGACGATTGCGTAACGTGTTTACACGCATCAGTAGCGTTTGGTGATAAGCGTGAGCCAATTTTAAGATTTTAGAGTCGGCGAACGAGGTAAATGATATAAAAGTTCATATTGAAAAAAAATGAACCTGGTTTAATGAAATATCGGGAGATTTCGTCTCCCGACCGGGAGATCGTGAGTAGAGGTCAATTTTCGGGAGCTCCCGACGAAATCGGGAGATATCACATGTATGCCCTTCGTACGAACGTGTTTATGGAACGGTCTTAACTTTTTTCGTACGAACTTCGTAAGAGACTTTCGTACGCTTAAGAAGTTCGCAAGTTACGAAGCTTTATGAAACGGGCCCCTGGTGAGCTAAAAACTAGAGAACTTTTCTGATAACAAAAGAAGGATATTGCACCCAGGTTTTCTGTATCCACTGCCCTCTCTCTGGGTCGTCCAAATGGCCCATAGATGGCGGAAACAGACATTAGCAAACAAACAAACCAACTTACTCACCACAGGGATCCAGGTATTGACACTGACTGAGGAATCCAGACACTCCACAAAGTGCCACCAGTGTCTCGGTACATACAAGACATCCCCGGGCACCAAGTCAACAATGTACACATCAACATCCTGGGGAAAACAAAATGTTAACTGTTAATTACAGTGGAGAATCTGTTATTCTTTCCCGTTTAAACGCAAACATACGCAAACGCAAAGCACTAAAACGTAGAAAAGAATAACTTTTGGACAATTCTGATAATTCTTGTTTATCTTGGTGGCAAACAGTTTGGAGCCTGATCAGACGCCGGGTTACCCGGCGTCTGATCTGGCTCCAAACTGTTTGCACTGCAAATAATAGTTTTAGCGTAAACGCGTTTATTGGGAAAGAATAACAGATTCTCCACTGTAGCAGCCAATCATTAAAGAAACACAAACATTTCTTAACACATTGAACCCTAGCAACGAGTTTACACATCATTCACAAACAGTATACCTGTGGAGTACACATGGCCTATATGCAAACAGTATAGACCCTGATCAGAGGGCTCCTTAAGGAGCCCTCTGATCAGGGTCTGCACTGTTTGTAATTTTGAAATATACTGTAAAAATCAACCCTAAATACTTCATAATGGATAAGACTTTATTAACAACTGGAATTGTCCATTAAAAGCTTCAGGGGTGAATGCGTTAAGACAGATAGCTGGCCAATGATTGACAAAATCAATTCAGAAAGCTAATACATCTTTCATCACAGATGTTTTCCTACACTATATGCTCTTCATACTAGGCATATTGGTAACATTTAAACTTTGTACAAGAATCTTTAGAATCATATACATGTACCATCTGCTAGAAAATATTGTTTATGTTACATATCAATTCAGAATTGACTACCTAACCTACTTTAAGGTGCCTGTGTTTCTGGAGGTTTGGCCATCTGATATTGACCTCACTAAAGACACTGGACTCTTCATATGGTAGCCTAGTTGGGTACAGACACCTGCCATGCTTGGGACTGATCATGTACCACCTCTTCCTGAAAGCATAAAACAGTACTCCCTTCCTACAATGACCTTCCCAACAATGATTCCCTCCTTATACCAATGCTTGTTGCTGTTGCCCAAACAAGAAATTAGGTCTAACACTTTCACTGGTGCAATACTGTCTGGTTAAAATTGTTGTCTGCTGCTTTTTACACAAAGTTCCATATTAGTGGACATTTTGACAGAAGAAATATAATGAAGAGTGACAAACAGCTTGAATAAAGATCTGGGTTCAAGCTGTTTGCAAATGTTAGCCAAGTCTTAATTTTCCCTCCCTATACAGTGGAGAATCTGTTATTCTTTCCCAATAAACGCGTTTACGCTAAAACTATTATTTGCAGTGCAAACAGTTTGGAGCCAGATCAGACGCCGGGTAACCCGGCGTCTGATCAGGCTCCAAACTGTTTGCCACCAAGATAAACAAGAAGTATCAGAATTGTCCAAAAGTTGTTCTTTTCTACGTTTCAGTGCTTTGCGTTTGCGTACGTTTGCATTTAAACGGGAAAGAATAACAGATTCTCCACTGTAACAACTCCCTCTGAACAAAACACACCATTGTCTCCCATTGGGTGTTGTTGTCGTGAGGGAGCACTGTACCAACATTTGCAAATTCAAATTCATGTGTGAGTTTCAAATAGGTGCCTATCAGTAGAAAAATGTAACAGTACACAATAGACCCTATGTGCTTAAAAAGCGTTTGAGTTAAGACCATTCCCAAGCTTTTGGTTTGTCAGATTTGAGCATATGCTCAAATCTGACCAACCAAAAGCTTGAGAACGACCTCAGACTCAATAACAGCAATACTTTAAGCATGGATCCTGGTTCTGATTATCAAATATTCTTTCAAAGTAACAGACTTTTCTGCCTTTCCACAGTCCAAAGCAAGTAAAGAATTGTAAAAGAATTGAAGTTTGCACATCAATGTTGAATTCAGAGAACCTTCCTTCCAAATATCAGCTTCCTAGTACAAAAACTTTATGTTATTATGGTAACTATCAACCCTTGCATATAAAGTACCTTGGAATTTCAGTACAAACAATTGAGTCCAAATCAAGTCTAAACATGATACATCTTTAAATTAATTTTTCTTTAAGAAATAAAAAATTCATACCAGTGTTCTATCGTGCAATCGAACACTGGTAGGAGTTGATATGCGTAGTAATTTAATCACGAGGCCTTTAGGCCGAGTGATTTAATTACAAGCATCTCCACGACTACCAGTGTTCGATTGTTAGATAGAACACTGGTATGAATTTTTTATTTCGATTCTAACACATAATTTAACCGAAATTTAATCGAAGCAACGGCGCTACATTTCTTGGCGTACGCACTTTTGAAGCCAAATGACGTCACGTTAGAACGTTTAGCGCGTGAGTGTACTACTGAAAATTCGTACACTGAGACGGTCCTTCTTTGCTTATATAGGGGTGTGGACGAGGTGTGTTAGAATTTTTTTTACTCCACTTAATCAATGTTCTACCAATAGGGAACATACCTTCCCAATATCCTATTTCAGTGATCTTAATACTTGTATCAAAACCTTAACCAACGCAAACGCCGGGGTGACAACGTAAGTGCTCCTATTCTTCTGGTAGGCAAACTCATCGTCGGGGAGCTAAAAAACTGGAATGGTTTGTTCATATACACACCCCTTCTTCAAACTATAGTTTTGTTTTACAAAGCAATGTTAATCCATTTCCTTCACAGCTTTTTTCAGTGTTTAAAATACAGGGTGAAAGTATAACTGCTTTAAACAATTACACTATTTCTCTATAAATACACCTTTATATACTGTTCATTTATTCCTCTACTGAAGAAAGTTTTCCACTTTATACAGTTGTGAATTTGCACCATAGGAAGTATTTTCTACATCCTATCAGATGGTAGCTTAAAGCAGGCTGAAAGTAAAGCAAAACCTTAAGCGTAAACTTTCAACCTGTAAAGCAAACAGTAAGCCTTAACTTTCAACCTGTAAAGCAAACCTTAAGCCTTAACTTTCAACTTGCTTTAAGAGGTCGCCTGTCTTCAAAACTAGAAACAGGCTCTTGGAGAAAGGGTTAAACAATTAAATTACATTGTTCGCAAAATCAATATAGATTGTTTATTGAAATTTAAAACTCCATTGACTGCCTTTTATGAATGACAATCAGAATAACACTTCTTCATACCTTCCACAAAGTTGGGCGACCAGGTTGAAGCCGTATGTGTCATAGTGACATGGTGTGTAGGCTCCTGTGCTGCCAATCCATATTGTACTGTCCTCACCATCCCTATCATCTAGGCCAAACACGCCCCAATCCACTGCCTGGTGAATGAATTTCTTGATGGTGAGTATGGTTTTCATAAAAGATCCACAAGGGAAACTTATAACCAACAAGTGTTAAAAGAGTTAAACTCATTCACCCCTGAAACTTTAAATGGACAATTCCAATTTACGATTAAATTTAGTCCATGTTTGAATGATTAGGGTGGTTTTTAACAATATCTTACAAAATGACAAACATTGAAGACCCTGATCAGATGGCTCCTTAAGGAGCCCTCTGATCAGGGTCTACACTGTTTGTATAGGACAAGTCTACTGTTGATAGGTGTATGATTTTTTCATGACGAGTATACTCGTCACTAGGGTTCAATGTATTAAGACAATGATATGGCTTTCTAAGCACAATCTATGGAATAAAGAGTAAGGCCTCTTTTCTCTGTATTAAGGCCATAAGAAAAGTTTACTCCTTCCTTATCTTAATCGCCACAGTACACTTCCCTGTCATGATATACAGTGAAACCCCTCTAAACCGGACATGTGTGGGGACAACAAAAACATCCGGTTTAGTGGGGTTTCCGGTTTAGAGGGTTTTTAACTCATAGCTTGTTTCTAGTATGGCAGGAAGCTGACCACTTAAAGCAGGTTGAAAGTAAAGCAGAATGCGCCTTAAGGCGCATTCTGCTTTACTTTCAACCTGCTTTAAGCTATCATCTGCTAGAATATAGAAAATATTTCTGATGATATATGTACATGAATGTATTTTCTTCAGTGAAGGAATAAATCAATGGCGTGAAAATGGGTGGGAAACGGGACCAAAGTTTTTGTCCGGTTTAGAGAGAATTCCGGTATTTAGAGGTTCCGGTTTAGAGGGGTTTTACTGTATTCCCTCAACAGGGGAATCTCTGATTAATTTTAAAGACAGGTTGTAGCTTAATGCAAGATGAAAACAAATGCAGAATTCAACTCCTGAAGGACCTTTCTGCTTTACTATATTGTGTAAACCATTACTCTATAGATACACCTTTAAACTATTCCTCCATGGAAGAAAATACATGTAGCTCCAATTTTTACAGTTATGAATGTTTAAGGAGAGGGTTGAATCGAACATTGTAAGAACTTGTGATCTGACCCCATTTCCTTATGTATATGAAAATATAATAATTACATGTATGTTTAAACTAAGAATATGTATCCTAAGATGTATCCTAAAGCATTCTGCTTTACTTTCAACCTGCTTCAAGTGGTCACCTATCGTCAACACTAGAAACAGGCCATAGGGTAATAGTCTAGAAAGCCACCTGCCTTAATATACTACTTCAGATTGAAAGTAGTGGTTTGTGCTGAAGGCTGTAGCAGAGAGAGTTATGAGATTCACCTTGAGGTACTCTGGTGTTTCCTTGAAGAAATCTTTCATGTATTTATAGTCTATGTAGCAAGAGAACTTGTCCATGTCAAAGTTCTTCAGCAGATTGTTTTGAGCTGCCTCGTCATTCAGCCAGTCAGTATACTCTTGTAAAGTTATTTCTATGTGAAGACTCTCTGTCTCCCACTGTACTCCTGGAATGAGAAGTACATGTAGTTGCACACAATGTTACAGTAAAGCACTAAAACGTAGAAAAGAACAAGTTTTGGACAATTCTGATAATTCTTGTTTATCTTGGTGGCAAACAGTTTGGAGCCTGATCAGACGCCGGGTTACCCGGCGTCTGATCTGGCTCCAAACTGTTTGCACTGCAAATAATAGTTTTAGCGTAAACGCGTTTATTGGGAAAGAATAACAGATTCTCCACTGTAGTTATGTTCATTATTAGGTGTTTAATGCAAGTGACTGCTTAAAGCAAGGTGACAGTAAAACAGAAAGCTCCTGAAGGAGCTTTCTGTTTTACTGTCACTTTGCTTTAAGCTGTCACTTGTTTATCTTTTATACAATTAATTAGCCTTTGTTTTAGTGGTTGTAATAGAGATGTTTGACTGTAATAATAAGGAGAACAATGTTCTACAAGACATGCTAATCCTGTGGAGTCAATTCTGATCATTTCTATTGACAATCGAACACCATCGTTGACTGATTAATAATCGTAAGTAAATTACCAAACTGCCATAAAAACATATACAGTCTTTCTAGTTGTTAAAATGATTTTTCACTATATAATTGATATCCCTGGTGTGACGTTTTTACCGGTAACTCATAGACTGTTTCTAGTTTGGAAGACAAGTGTGTAACTTGACTTACAGTAGGTTAAAATATAGCAAATTCCCCTGAAGTGCATTCTGCCTTACTTTTAACCTGTTTTAAGCCACCATCTGCTAGGGTAAAGAAAATATTTTCTATGGTAAATATTGACTGTATAAAGTGAAGGATTACGTAAAATGCATAAAAAAGGGTATTTATGGGATACATTTAACCCTTTACCCCATATCCCCTTTCTAGATTTGAAAACAGGTGACCACTTAAAGCAGGTTGGAAGTAAAGCAGAATGCATCTTAAGGTGCATTCTGCTTTACTTCCAGCCTACTTTAAGCTATCATCAGACATCTGTTACAGGGGTGTAAAATTCCACTCGCCGGCTCGCCATGGCGAGTAACTTTTTATGAGGGCGAGTAGATTTTCTGACAATTTATAACAGAAACTAATGACCCAAATGTCATTTATACCCAGCAGGGCGAGTTGCAATTCTGAAAATTTTACACCCCTGTGTTAGTATACAGGTCATATTTCCTATGGTACATGTTCTTGACTGTATTAATTGGAACTATTTATACAGCAGAGGAATAAATTAAATGCGTTAAAAGGCACTTCTATGGGTTAATGGGTTAAATGCACTGTCTGATAAGAGTATGCACAGTTTGAAACAGCTTTTATAGTGAAATTACTACAACTGAATGAAGAAACAGTTGCCACATGTTGGATGTGTCTACACTGTATGTAATTCACCTTTACTGTTTTAAGGAGCACAAAAATTGGTAATGCCATGTTATAATAACAGGGCTGCCATTTCTCCGGATTTTTCCTAAATCTTCAGATTTTTTTCTAGTACATGGTAGCTGAAAGCAGGCTGAAAGTGAAGCAGGATGCGCCTTAAGGCGCATTCTGCTTTACTTCCAGTCTGCTTTAAGTAGTCACGTGTCAACAAAACTAGAAACAGGCGATGGGGTAAAGGTACGATTCGTAAAATCGCACTTGAAAAATGCAAATTTGGAAATCTTAGGATTTTTCATGTCAACTTATGGCAGCCCTGTACTAATATACCTTCAACATCTATTGGTGAAACTTTGCACTGAAGTTTTTTCTCCTTCATCACAGAAGCAAGACTCTGAGGTGTCCACTTTGCAGCTGACCAGTTGTCTATATTGCCCTTAAAAACCAATGGTGGACAGCTCTCTTTAGAGACAACATTCTCAAACAGCGGATCCTCCATCATCTAAACAGTAGAAAATTACAAGTTGTTCATGCTGCAAGTAACTTTTTTGTATATATAGACAAGGGTGGCCAATTTGTGTAAAATAAACACTGAATGAAGAAGAATGATGACCTTTAAACAGATGACTGCTTAACTCATTACTCCATATATACACCTTTAATACGCCTTGAATTCGCGGTCTTTCAATGAAAGAGCATACCAGCTGCCACTCTGTCGGATGAATGTCAGGAAGGAATCTTTCTATCCGCGAACGACATGGGAGTGGAACACTTTGCCCACCAGTACCATGCTTTCGCAGAGCCTGGATTCCTTCTAGGCTCATTTTTCAGCTTAAATAGGCTGCAATACGTTTCATGCGCACATCCCAAAAACGGCAGAACAATCAACTATTCGATGAAGGCCGTATCATGGTAGATGTAGAAGTAGAAGTAGAATTTAATACACAACTGAATAAAATACATGTAGTTCCAATTTAGACAGTCTATATCTTAGCAGATTGTAGCTTAAAGCAGACTTTCAGTAAAGTAGAATGTGCATTTAGGCTTTAAGTGGTATAACATCTTCAATACTAGAAATAGGCTATGGGGTAATGGGTTAAGAAAGCCAGCCAAGTTTGGCTAGTGAGGCACATCTCTTGTCTGAACCATTTTTAGTTGCCTGATTTCCCTTTATGCCAAAGACTGTTTGCGAATACATGTATATGTAACCATTGTACTCTGCGTAAGGCAGTAAAGCTAGGGGTTAATACCAACTTGTTACACAACTGCCCAGTAAGGAAACACAGAATCATCACTGATTCATGTTCATAAAACCACATTACAGGTAGATCAACACCCTATGTGACATTGTGCTCATCTCAGCAAATTTAACAACCCCTAACCAATCTGCAAATTTTCGTATTAACTATTACCAATGTTTCAACATTTGTTCACAAGAGGATTTCTATTCTAATCTGACCATTAATGTGCACTTAAACCCAAAATAATATTGTATGTTAATATTCCTCATGTGATTATACATGTATGTATGTGATCGAGTGTAATAAAGAAATTGTTTTGTCCTGTTCTGTTTAACCCTTTATGCCAGTACTTGGTAAGTAGAAATAACAGTAACCATTCTTTATCTAGATGATGGTTGACCTTATCTAGATGATGGTTGACCAACACCAGAAGAAACTCCAGACAGACCTTCCTCTCCTGAAATGTGTGCCTTAACCACTGCATTGGCAGCTATAGACTTTACAATTGGCACTGCACACAAAAATGTCAAAATAATTAGGGTTAAAGTTTGTTCAGAACATGGTTTTAGTCTCAATAGATGCTGATCGATTTTAAAAGTGCCCTCCCAGGATTATTGGTGTGTTGCGTACTACATGGAAAAGACAGTTTATGACAACTGTTACTACAGGTATCGTCATTTTTTCCAATAAACATGTTTATACTATAACTATTATTTCCAATGCAAACAATTTGGAGCTATAGGTCAGACACCATGTCATCTGGCATCTGATCAGGCTCAAAACTGTTATCCACACAGATTAAAATCCATAGTTTTATAATGTAATTTACACTTTAAATCCGAACAACCCTTTAGGTCATCATCACTTTTTTTTATACGTCAAGACAAACTAAGGTATTTTTAAAACAGGAAGATGTGTATCTTCTCTTTCTATCAAGACCATTAGTTAAAGAATCAGAAAGAAAATAATAAATTTATTGAAGTTTTTGTAACGGAAGGTAATCTTATATAATGCGAGCAGCTACCCGTATACTTGATTGCCTCGATTACCTGATCTTCGGGCCATAATGCTGGATGTTAGTCCATCTAGGCCCCTCTAGTGAAGTTTTTCGTTAATATTCTGAATACTGATTTGAATTATTCGTTAGTTATGCAAAGGATTGGTTAACATGTTGGATGAAACTTTTGGTATTCAAATTGGTTGAGTTTAGTTTAGATTTGAAGCTGTTGACTGCACTGGCTGAAACTGTATCTTGTTTTGTCCATATATTCAAAAGTATGGTGTATGATGCCCAAGTTCCTCTGAGTTTTCTTAACAATGGTTGTTGCTTTAGGTCAGAGTCAAAAGTAACACCCAGGTCTTTTTCATGATTGACATTTTCAATAGCTGTATATTATTGGTTCGAGTTTTTCATAGAATATCTGTAGTTGTCGTTATTATAGCCAATATTAGTTATACAGTTTCTTCACAGTGTATATGAGGATTTCTTCCCGGCTAAGGTAAATCATGTTGCCCGAGCCGTTAGGCGAGGGTTACATGATTTTACCAGCCGGGAAGAAATCCTCATGTACACTGTGAAGAAACTGTATAACGAATTTATTATACTGCAAAGTTTTCACTGTTCAAACGAAATATTTCGGAATTTTTCGTGTACAGCGCTCATTATAAATTATAAAAAAAAAATCGCGCCAAAGCAGATAACGTTGAGCGTAATGACGTCATGTTTCTGACGTTGACATGAATAATACAGTGAATTGATAAGAAAAATGCACATACTCGTAGTCTTCGACGTCAAACTTTCCCAGAAATAATGCCACTGTTGAAAGATCCAAACACTGATTGGTTCTTAGCCGAAATGGACTTCAAACGGAGGATGCACGATTGAATGCACTCAATCCGGTCGAGCAATCGCGCCGCGGCCATCTTATTTTCTGCAAAGCAAGACTCAGGGACCTGTCAGCCAATGAAAACAGCTGCATTTACATGTACCCTGTCAGCTCACAGGGTACTTGGGATTATGTCTAGGCCTCATTGACCAATGAAAAGTAAGGAATTTACTTTGCAGTATAATAATGTTGAATGTGCATACTGCATACTGAATTGTCGATTTGGACAACAGGATAAATCCCGGGCCTGCTAGTTTCTTCACCGTGTCTATCAACTCATTGCTTAAATTCAATTAAAAGTTTGATTTTACATCCCATTGATGCAGTCTTAAATATCAAACATCTCTGAATGGACAATATATCGGTGACATTTTCTATGTATACACCGTTTTAAAACTAAAATGCATTATTTTCGTTAATGAAAGCAGCGTAATAATCCTAATAAGGAGTCTGCATTAATTGTACATAACGGATGCTTCAAACAAAGTATGAGAGATCTTTGTGCCATATTTATTCATTTTAAAGCTGAAAATCACAAAGAGGATTGCGCACAATTCTTTACCTTAACACCGGCGGATGTTTACATTCGTGCACTTCCGGATACATGGTCAAAGCAGCAACTGATGAGCATATATTCACATTGTACCGCGTGAGAGGCCAGATTTCCCCATAAAGTAAGTAAGCTCTAAATTGATGAATGCTTTTATCGATAAAGTGACCAATGATTTTGACTTTCAGTTAAATGTGTTATCTAAAACTTTGCTTTTCCATATGGTCCAAAAATGGCAAAATGAAAATGTTAAAAAAAATATGAGAAAAAAGTACCAAGTTATAGGCTACTTTCAACTGACTGTACATTTACTCCCCAGATCATTGAGCTATCTTGCCTTCAATATTGAGCACTGCTTACATGTTGCGTAGGTAGTTGCAGTAACAGCTCGAACCCTCACACTCACATACATGTACCCATTTTAACCCCTGTATGGTGGGTCCGTCGATTCACCCCAAAAAAACCAATAGACACCAATAGTAACCAACAGATACCAATAAAACCAAATATGAGTTAAATCTACTACATATAGGCATTTATATCAATTTATAAGTATTATATTATGAGTTTATGCAGAGGTGTAGATAAGGCGCGTATCTGCGTATTTACGCAATTAAAATTGGTGAAATACGCAATTATTTCAAAACTAGCGGGTGACAGTACGCAACAAAAACAAAAGAAAACCCAATTATTTAGAAGTGAGTGCGTAACAAACAAACTAATACTCAATTGTTTTTCAATTTCATAGGGTATCAACTTAACTTTCACTTTAGTTGAGCGTGTGTAAACAAAACTAGCATATACAACTGTGTTCGATAAACGCCGAACATATTCGAAACGGGATGACGTAAAGTGCACCTGTTACAGCATCTCGATTCTAAATTTAACGGAAATCATAGAGGGAGTCCGAATGATTTGCCATGAAAACAAGTTATCAACGCACCATCGAACCGGTTCAAAAAAGTGTGCTCGCCCGTGCGTGTTATTAGCAAGATTGTCAATTTACCAGTGCTTGGAGATAAGCAATTACGTAATCTTAAATAAACAATATCCACATCCAACGCTATTTTCCCGTTGTAATAAACAGTCAGAGAACTGCCACATTAGGAGTGCCTTCGTAATACTTATATTTGGCTTTCTCTAGCTACTGTTTTTATGGTTTCGCTTTTCTGTTCAATAAAGCGTTAACAGCCATGATTGTTTTACCTAGAAAGATATCATCCACAAATCACCTGTGATAGTGACGTATATTTCATGTGACTTAATCTTGAGGGTGTGTCCGAGATTCCGCGTTTCATTGGTTGATGAATTAAGACAAAGGAATTATTTTCCCACCTTTTACGAGCTGTACGGTACACTAACGAACGGCATAAGTTCATCGCATAAATTATTTTCCGTCTCACAAATTTTAGGGAATACCTACTAGATCTATCTTTAGAACGGATTTCCGAAAATCTTTAATTGGCAATAATGAAGCACATTTCTCAGGAATCGTTCTATATAAGTATTTAGATTTATGATTTTGACGTCTTTTTCATTTCTGTGAGAATTTATGCACAAGCTATCTGAATCTGAATGTATACGTCGTTGACACCAAAAATGGCTTTCACACGACGGGGAGAGTACGCATGGCTATAATATATTATTCCAAATTTCTGAGCTTCATGCGGAAGCTAGAAAGTGAGTCCGCGTTCACAACAGAGTCACCCAATTCGTTCCACTCTTTCTGTTTATTTGACATTGGAATAGGGAAGCTGTCGATTTATCTAATATACGTTCCTGGTATATCGGAGTAGAGCATTAAAAATCCGGTCGTGTGTCTGGAAACTATTTTTAGCGCTATTTTCACTATCTAACTACACTCAATATGTCAATCAACCCCCTGTGTGTTACGAAATGAACAAAAACATGCATTCTTTAACAAACGCTGACTTAATTTTGCTTGCGAACTAATGTGCTTACATCAAAATACGCGGATGTTCAGTGATATTAAAACGAGGGGAAACAATACTTCATTAAGGATATATTTGTTACTTTTTCCATGAATTCGGACACCCTCTAAAATAATTTATTATGTATTCAGACAGCAAAAAAACAACAGTATAATTGTTATTTGTGTCCGAACTGTTCGAGTAAATACTGTAGGAATTCCTCCAAGTTTATTTTCCTAGAGTAGTACTAGGCCTACCGAATTGTATTACAAATCATGGGGTTCTGGACTGTGGATACCCAATCGAATTGGAAACCATGGGGTTGTGGTCAATGTAATACCCAATGCTTTTTTCAAAAACCCAATTCATTTAAAATCCATGGAGTAATACCCAATTCCAAGACAAAGCTTATCTACAACTCTGGTTTATGGATATATTTAAGTTATATTTATCATTTGGAGTAAAAAAATCGACCAAATATACATTAATACCGATCATAACCATACCGCTCCAAATCAACTATTCACCCAACAAAACTTTTGAGATGTGGTCACGTTGCAAAACGAGTTGAATCTACTACATGTAGGCATTTATATCGTTAAATGAGTATTATAATCAAGGTGTATGGTCATATTAAAGGTTTATGTATCATTTAATTTTAAAAAATCGATCATTTTATGCATTTATGGCAGTTATAACCCTAACGCTCAAAATCTGGAATTCACCCAACAAAACATTTGAGATATGGTCCATGATCGTAAATGAGTTGAAGCTACTGCATATAGGCCTTTATATTGATTTTAGAGCATTATGATCCAAGTTAATGGTCACATAAAGGTTTTATATATCATTTAATTAAAAAAAATCGAGCATTTTATGCATTTATGACAGATATAACACTAAGACGCAAAATCTGGAATTCACCCAACAAAACTTTTGTGATGTGGCCATGGTCGCAAAATGAGTTGAAGCTACTGCATATATGCCATTATATTGATTTTAGAGTATTATAATCCAAGTTAATGGTCAAATAAAGGTTTTATGTATCATTTAATTAAAAAAAATAAGACTATATATGCATTTATAACAGTTACAACGCTAATGCTCAGTTTCAGGATTAGTTTATGTTAATATTTTGTCGTCTGCTTATTTCTAAAATTTTAAATTTAAAACATATCAATTTTATTATAATCGAAATACTACGGAGACTTCGCCTGGAAATCCTACCATACATTAAAACGTCAATCACAAATCATTGAGTGGCCGCTAAACACAAGATTTAAATATATTCATATGACTTCTTTAGACAATATATATAAATGGTTTTGGCTTATATTTGTTAAATAACTCTTTTTTTAAAAATTCAAAATTATGGGGCTCACGAAGGCAGGGTCCCCGTCCCGAACCCTGGGCACATCTACTTATACATGAATATGCTATATAAGATGATGTGGCAAATGCCTTCAATTACAGTCATTGCCTTTAAGCGAGCTTAAAGCACAGTTAATTAGCGACACATGTGCAACATCGTTATGTGATTACAAAAGCTGATAAATGTGGGAATCGTAGTCCATTATACCATGTAAGCGCGCCGCATCGCAAAGCTTTTATTGGGTGATAATTGGAGCAGTAGATCTATATCGGTTATAAATGAATGTATAGTCGAGTTTTTTTAATTATAAGGTACCTGATAGTTTAATGTAGTAACTAACTTGGATTCTAATAAATTTATCGATATAATTGCCTATATGTGGTAGCTTCAACTCATTTTGCGACCATGGCCACATCACAAAAGTTTTGTTGGGTGAATTCCAGATTTTGAGCGTTAGGGTTATAACTGCCATAAATGCATAAAATGATCGATTTTTTAAAATTAAATGATACATAAACCTTTAATATGACCATACACCTTGATTATAATACTCATTTATCGATATAAATGCCTACATGTAGTAGATTCAACTCGTTTTGCGACTTGACCACATCTCAAAAGTTTTGTTGGGTGAATAGTTGATTTGGAGCGGTATGGTTATGATCGGTATTAATGTATATTTGGTCGATTTTTTTACCTCAAATAATAAATATAACTTAAATATATCCATAAACTCATAATATAATACTTATAAATTGATATAAATGCCTACATGTAGTAGATTCAACTCGTTTTGCGACGTGACCACATCTCAAAAGTTTTGTTGGGTGAATAGTTGATTTGGAGCGGTATGGTTATGATTGGTATTAATGTATATTTGGTCGATTTTTTTACTCCAAATGATAAATATAACTTAAATATATCCATAAACTCATAATATAATACTTATAAATTGATATAAATGCCTATATGTAGTAGATTTAACTCATATTTGGTTTTATTGGTATCTGTTGGTTACTATTGGTGTCTATTGGGTTTTGTGGGGTGAATCGACGGACCGCTGTATGGTCACTTTGGAGATCACGAGCAATTTGCGGTGTATATTTTGCTCAACAACATTCTTGTACATCATCGGGGAATAAAGAAACCTTGTCTGGCCACAGGATTAACAGGGGCTTGAACTCACAACCCCTGTTTTGAAGATCACACACACTGTAGGCTGCATAATACGACCATTTCTGCTGATTCTGGGTCAAAATGTCCCCGAGTCAAAACGGCCCGGGTCAATACAAATGGGGTATGAAATTCAATGAAAAGAAGTGTTACCACCTTAGTACAAAGCAACAGTCGTCGCATTTCTACACCATCAAAGGACACATACTGAAACATGTGCAAGACAATCCATACCTAGGCATTACTTTCTCAGAAAATCTTAAGTGGAGCTCGCACATCGACCAAGTAAGGAAGTGAGCGAACTCCATCTTGGGTTTTCTGAGAAGAAACCTGCGCAATGTTCCTGAATCATGCAGGAAAAATGCCTACCTAGCCCTAGTGCGCTCAAAGCTTGAGTATGGTTGTGCAATTTGGGACCCCTATACAAAAACTGAAATTGATAAACTTGAAAGTATTCAGAAATCAGCTGCAAGATTTATTACGAAAGACTATCGTTCGAGGGAGGAGGGTACTATGAAGAACATGCTCAAGAAACTGGACCTGCCGCCACTCCAAGAACGCCGCAAACACCAGAGGTTGTCACTGATGTATAAGGACTTAAGGTGGTGGAAGGGCAAGTACCGGCAATCAACGCTGAACACTACTGGGAGAAAGAGAGACCTAAACGACCAGTACGGGCTAAACGGTTCGAAGACTACGTACACATGAACATTGTGGACAAATATACAACCAACAATTCCAAGTGCTTTAAACATATTCGTAGTAAAACAACAAACTTTGAAAATTCATTCTTTGTGAGGACTGTACCAGAGTGGAACAAATTGAGTGACTCTGTTGTGAACGTGGACTCAGTATCTATAGCTTCCGCATGAAGCTCAGAAATTTGGACTGATTTAGCTATGCACACTCTCCCCGTCGTGTGAAAGCCATTTTTGGTGTCTACGACGTATACATTCAGATTCAGACATTCAGATTCAGAATACGGCACCCAATGCGGCCTGGGTCGAAACCAAAGATGGATGTATTACTAAAGTGGAAAAAGGTGAACATGACAAAGAATTAAATAATCTGTTGTCGCCTTTTCTCACCATTTGCAACATGACTATTCATGTATAAAGTGCAAAAGCTCATCATAACTTTTCCCAAACGTCATAATATAATCTGTAGTCTATGAACCCATATAATAATTAACAACTATGGAAAGGATTGTTGGACCAATTTTCCATCTAGAAATGTTAGTATAACGGTTTCAGGCATCTAAGACGTAGAGGGTAAATAACTCTTAACCTATTAACCCATAGAAACTCCTTTTATATAATTGGTTACTTCATGGCTTGACATAGTCTGTTGTATTAAAACTATATGGTAGGCCCTTTTGACCCGAGGCAGTTTTAACTCAGGGGCCATTTTGACTTGTGCCGTTTTGACCCGGTACTTATCATACCATTTCTGCTGATTGGTGACTTGACTATCCGAATCGCAGTTCTTCGTGCCATTCTCAAACATCACATTGCACATCACATTGTACAATATTTCATTCTTCCCACGTACCATACTGTATTAAAGGACTGGAAGAAACTGCCAGTTACAAACACTGACATTCAGACTATCGAGGCCTTCAAGACTGCTTTCCAAGCAACACTGGCAGGACAGCCTTGGCCCTCGGTGTAGACATGTAAATGAAGTCACAGGTGTCCAGAGTTTTTCATTTGTAAATACTTGAAAGTTTAGATGTATATATTCTTTCCAGGGGCGACTGTCTTTCAAGAGGTGACCTTTAGTGGAGGAATAAATTAAATGTACTAAAAGGCGCTTCTATGGGGGAAAGGGTTATTTTTAAACACAGTGTTGTATATATGTGATTTGTACTTTGGTGTATGGAGGAAATTGTAGTTAACAGAGGGGTTCAATAATATTATCTGGCTAAATTTGAACATACTTGTGATGGAGACTTCATATTTTGCATGTGTACTCAACTTTAGAACCTTTTGTGCTAAGTACAAGTTGGGTTATGTCTAACAAAGGTTAAAGTCATTGAGAGGTCATTGTCACATCAAGGGAGGGGGAAAGGATTTGAATGAACCCTTTAACCAATAGCCTGTTTCTAGTTTTGAAGACCGGTGACTCATTCTTAAAGTATGTTTAAAGCAAAGGAGAAGGTGCCCTTCTAAAATATTTCTTATTACATATATAGATATTCATGACTGTATTAATTAAAGTGAAAACTTTATTCCAGTTAAGGAGTAATTTAAGGTGTGAAGACACATGAATTATCTAAAAAAAAAAAGAAGGTTGAAATATTAACAATATACATTTAAAAATACAGTGTTGTCAGAATTTTATGTGAAAATTGTATTGCAGAATATTGGATGACCAAAAGAAGATATGTCGAAAGGACAAGTTACTCTGAAGAATTTCTTCATATTCAATGCAACTTATGGACCAAGGGAAGGACAGGTAACATACATGTACATGTATTAATTAATTATTGTGTCACACTGTTATAGAACCTAAATCAGTTACATTAATTAATTGATAAACAGAAGAATGAAGAAACAAAGATGCACACAAAAAGTCCATGTAAATCCCTGATTTAAGTTCAGGATTTAACATTGAATTAAGATGAATGAATTCTATGTATTGTTTTATTTAATTTCCAAATTAAATATAATATTTTAAGGAATATACATATTTTTTTATCTTGAGCAGTGAGCCAGTAATGATGGTTTAGATCTTTAGTCAGGCAGGTTTTGTTTCAATTCTTTCAACACTGAGTAAATCTTTTGGTTTATTAAGTTTATTTGTGAATCATTTTAGTTATCAAAATATGAACCAGTCTACCTGGAATTCTATGTAGTTTAATAAATATAGGTCTAAATTAGTTAAATTGGTAAAGAGATGTTTTACTGTTTGTTTTTTTCTTTCCAGGAACATCAGAAGATTATGTACTACTTTCCAAAGAATATTGACATAGACACAAAGATTAAACAAGTCGGCCTCTGTGAGGCTATTACAACATTCACACAGTAAGTACTACTACTACTACTACTGGTACACACATGTAAACAGGGATTCTGAAGATGATGCCTTAACCCTTTGAACCCTAGTCCCGCATATAGGCATGCTTTTCAAACAGTGTACATGTGAATAGTACACTTGTCCTATGCAAACAGTGAAGACCCTGATCAGAGGGCTCCGAAAGGAGCCCTCTGATCAGGGTCTTCACTGTTTGTCACAATGCCAAACATTCACAAAAACAACCCTTAAAAGTCAGAAATGAACTAGACTAAAATGGAAACTGGAATTGTCCATTTAAAGTTTCAGGGAGGAAAGAGTTAACTCATTCAACCCTGAAATTTCAAATGGATCATTCAAGTTGCCAATTAAGTATTGTTAATTTTTTACTATTTGTGGTTATTTTTAGGGAAGCAAAACGGGAGTAAATGTGATATCTCTCTGTCCATCTGTATGTCAACAATTGCAAACAACTTATTTTCTCTGAAATCATTGTCCCCAATGTTGGTCAAAACATAGAAAAAGCTTCTGAACACTGTAGGAGTCATTTTTTTAGCCACAAATTCACTTGCTTAGAATGATCACCTTGACTGTATAAGCTTTTATATCTACATTGTATGTGTTACATTGCAGCACATTCGCAGATCAACCATGTGAAAGTCTACACACGCAGAAAAATAGACAGGTGTTTCTACAGCCAGAGAAAGATTTCTGGATTGTCATGGTAAATACATATAAAGTGCTCCCTCTCTACAATGGCCCTCCCTACAACGATTCCCTCCTTACAACACTGCTTGCTGCCATTCCCCAAACAAGACAAGACAATTGTGTCTAACACTTTTTCTGCTGCAGTATTGTCTCTTTAAAATGGTTGTTTGCCACTGTTTCTCAAAACTACCTTTTGCACAATTTGACAGAAGAAACATCAAGAAGACCGACAAACAATTTGAAACCATATCAGACGCCATGTTATGTTTAAACTGTTTGCAAATTTTATTTCAAGGTTATCAATCTTCCCTCCCTAAAACTATTTCCTCTGAACAACAGTCTTTATCTCACATTGGGTGTTTTGTAGAAAAGTAACCTTGTAATACATAATTATCAAGAGTAATGACCAAAAACCACACTCACTAAAACTGAGGGTATCTGAAAACCATACAAAATTCTTGATCCAAATTTTTTGATCTACATAGTTACTAATCAATGAAGGAAAAGTTATTTAGAATTCATACATTTCTGATGAAGTTGCATACAATGAAGAAGGCATATTTTTTTCCTGTTTAAATGCAAATGAAACACAAATGCAATGCACTAAACATAGAAACTTACAACTTGTTGGCAATTCTGATCATTAATTTTAATCTGATTGGCAAACAGTTTGGAGCCTGATCAGACGCCGGGTTACCCAGCGTCTGATCAGGCTCCAAACTGTTTGCACTGCAAACAACAGTATCAGCATAAACATGTTTATTGGGGAAGAATAACGTCTTCTCCACTGTAATCAAAGTTTATCTACTACTGTAGACAGTAAGTGTACCATTCATAGAGAAGACCAAGGACAGTCAGACATACACGGACTACCAGGAGGAAGAAGTACAGGACCCTATCATACAAGCCGTGCTCACCCAGGCCTACAGAATGTTTACAGTAAATATACACAACACTTACACTTCTCTATTACCACTACTATTTGAGGTTAAAATCTGTGTATTTCAAGCAGGTGCCTGCTTAACTCTTTCATGATCAAATTTATAGTGAGGTTTTTACCCCTTCACTGCCATATTGTCGTCTACTGGTCTTAAATACTGTTGTCTGCAATATCGTTTCAAAGTTAGTAAATGGTCGCTTTACATTGACTTTTTAGGGGTTTGCCCCAAGTTATTTTAACCCATTACCCCATAAATACACCTTTTTAAGGCACATTCAGCTTTACTTTGAACCTGCTTTAAGTGGCCTACTATCTTCAGTACAAGATATAGGCTATGGGGTAATGGTTTAAAGGATGATAGACATTGAAGACTTTGATAGAATTGTATCAGGAACCCTCTGATCTGAGTGTAAAGAACACAACTAAAAACACTGTTTGAAAATCAGGTATTATATCTAGTTCCTGCACAAAATGAATTAATCAGACTGATTGTTATAAAGAGTATAGTTTTCTTAACCCATAACCCCATAAATACGCCTTTTAACGCCTATAATTTATTCCTCCATTGAAAGAAAATAGCTCACTTTTATAAAGTCATGCATATGTATCATAAGAAATATTTTCTATATCCTAGCAGAAAATATTTTAAAGCAGGCTGAAAGTAAAGCAGAATGCGCCTCAAGGCGCATTATGCTTTCCCTTCAACCTGCTTTAAATGATCATCTTTCTTTAAAACAAGAAACAGGCTATGGGGTAATGGGTTATTGATACCTAGACATACTGTTGTTCTTTTTCAGTTGTTCAACGGGACCATTTATTACGTGCTGGACAAGGTTGGGGGGAATGTAGAAGCATTGCAGCAAAGATTGGACCATTTCTTTTCAAGGGTAATACAATCAATAAAGTATAAAGCAAACACTCAAAAGAATACACTTCGGCTACTATAAATACAGATGGTTGTTTAATGCATCTGTCATTAGAGTTATACATTAACCCTTAGCCTGCCAAATAAATTGTCGTCTGCTATATTTCTCATCTGCTTCAAGTTTCAAAGTTGCTCAAAATTGCTGAAAATGTTGTCTGAGTGTCAAACAGATTGGATCCGGATGAGACGCCGAGTTACTCGGCGTCTCATCCGGATCCAAGCTGTTTGCATATGGAGCTATAGTCGTGAGTGGCAGGCTATGGGTTAACTTTAGTTAGTGGTTAAATAATACCAGATTATTACGGTCCATTGTTGAATTGTAGTCATTCTTTAACCATTTACTTCATAGATATGCATTTTTACACATTTCATTAATTCCTCCACTGAAGAAAACAGTTCCAATTTATACAGTCATAAATGCGCACCATAACAAATATTTTGTTTATCCTAGCAGATGGTAGCTTAATAAAGCAGGCTGAAAGTAAAACAGAATTCTGCTTTACTTTCATCCTGTTTTAAGAGGTCATCTATTTTCAATGCTAGAAACAGGTTATTGAGTAAAGGGTTAAGGAAGCATGGATCTCACTAAAACAGCTTAATGTGTTATACAGCAATTATTTGAAATAGTATTGATCGCCCTAAAGACAGACTGCTCTTGAAGTAGCAGTCTGCTGTTTTTGTGCATTCAGATACCACCCTTTCCCCCATATAATCGCTTTTTAGTGCATTTAATTCATTTTTGCCTTGAAGAAAATAGTTCCAATGTATACAGCGATGGATCTGTATTTATGAGAAATATTTTCTATATTGTAGCAGATGATAGCTTAAAGCAGACTGAAAGTAAAGCAGAATGTGCCTTAAGGCACATTCTGCTTTACTTTCAACCTGCTTTAAGTGGTTACCAATCTTCAAACTAGAAACAGTCTATGGGGTAATGGGTTAACACTGCTAAATCAGTGTCTTTTATAAGGCCATGATTTCATCTGCTAAGGCCTTGCATCATTAATGTACTAAAATATGTCTGCTGAATATTAACAGTAAAAGTAAATGATTTTATTCATTTCCTGAGATTGTTTTTGAACAATTGTCAGACTTGTATTAGCCTATTAACCCGTAGTGAGGTTCCGGTTTATACAGATCATTTACAAAGCGTGTAAATAAAGTACACCTGTCTTACACAAACAGTGTAGACGAAGATCAAAGGGCATACAATTAATGTCATCATTGAAATGGTTGCTTGACAGAGTTAGTGAATGTACAGTTGAAATGTTGTTACTCTCATTCACCATATTTTTATTATCTACAGTATCTCCTTACCATTCGATTAAACCACAGCGACATTCTGGATGTGTTTGGGGGCATATCGTTTCTGTCACTGGACAAGAACACCTACCTCAGAGTGCAGTGCTTTATAAACATCCTGGAGTCATCGTTCCCAGTCATCAAATACACATCCTTCCTGTATAATGACCAGCTTGTGTGGTAATCTGACTTATTAATACTAAACCCCATAGCCTGTTTCTAGTTTTGAAGACAGGTAACCACTTAACGCAGGTTGAAAGTAAAGCAGAATGCGACTGAATATGCATTCTGGTTTACTTTCAGCCTGCTTTAATCTGCTAGGATATAGCATAATATTATATTTCAAAACTTCATCATCTAATCTTTTTTAATCCTATATATTTCATATGGTACATATTCATGACTATTATTTGGGACATTTCTTCAGTACTGAATAAATTAGATATTAAAAACCATAGTTATGGACTAATGGGTTTATTATCTCTTTTTCTCATGAGTTGTAGTGCAATTACCAGTGTCTCCACTCTCCAGGGTATACATAAAAAGGCCCACTTCTCTGCCTTTATGGAATGTATTTCAAGACTTGACGAGTGTGTTTCTGTCAAACCTGTGTTAACCCTTTGAGCCCTAGTCCCGCATATAGGCGTCCTTTTCAAACAGTACATGTGAAAAGTGCACTTGTCTTATGCAAACAGTGAATTCCCAGATCAGAGGGCTCCTTATGGAGCCCTCTGATCTTGGTCTTCACTGTTTGTCATAATGCCAAACATTGACAAAAACAACCCTTAAAAGTCAGAAATGGACTAGACTCAAATGGAAACAGGGATTGTCCATTTTAAGTTTCAGGGAGGAAAGAGTTAAGCGACCACTGAATGAAGATGCCTTGTGATCTTCAAAAACAGGTGACAGCTTAATGCGGGGTAAAAGTCACGAATATAAAGCTACAAATATATTGCCTTTGTAGTGTTTACATATCACAGGTTTGACTGTATGTTGTTTTCAAACAACTGTTGTTTATTCAGGAGTGGTTTGGAGCAGGATGATATGCGGATCATGTTCAAGTATCTGGTAACCAGCTTGTTCCCAGCTTACCTGGAGCAGGAGTTACAAGTCAGCGGGTCCAGTTCATCCTCCATGAGTAGAAACAGTTCAGCATCAAACCTCGGCAATGTTCATTTTGGAAAGTATGTCCAACATTTTAACTCCTACATTGTGGGTACCCAATTATAATTCTTTGCAAACAGTGTAGACCCAGACCAGATACTTTTAATTTCCTCTTGAGAGTCAATGTAAACTGGTCATTATCAAAAAATATAACTAAAGAGACTATTTGTAAATTCAGCAGTGTAACGGTTTTTCTCCTAGTTTGTAAATAAATGTATTATAGTAAAAGATCACTGGTACAGTCACTAAATGAAGGCTCATCAACTCTAATTAAGAAAGTGGCATAAAACAGGATAATAGTAAAGCAGATGAAAGATGTTCAAAGTGGGTTTAATTATAAATGAATATTCAGCAGGAGCAGGCTTAGTTTAAACATATTAAATTAATGTAAACTTACAATACATATACAAACGGAATATTACTATACTTTGCATATCTTATGCCCCTGATCACTCGAGTTGTGTGTGTAAAGGCTATATCCAACGAGACCGAAGGTCGAGTTGGATATAGCCTTTGCACACACAACGAGAGTGATCCGGTGCATAAGATATGCAAAGTATAGTAATGTTCCTTTTATTATATACCTCATATAATAATAATAAAATGTTTCGAGCTATGTTCTATGCCCCTGTAGTGTGTAAATTAGTTCCGAACTTCCGACTACACAGTAAACATTCTTTTCCCATTACACAAGGTACATGGGTAATACGGAATTTTCAATCCGTCAAGGTGTATTTGTTAGATAAAATACGGAAATATTTCGGGCAGAACATTGGTAGGTATATAATAAATGTTAATACAATTCATATACAAAAGGATTGGGTCGAAAGCACGATTGTTTACAGAGGCCCTCTCCTAAAAAAGAGTAGGCTTAACTCTTTCAACACTAAGTAACTCTTGTTGGTTATTATGTTCTTTTGTTGATCTTTTTAGTTACAAAACAAAAACCAGTCTACATTGAATTATGGGTAGTTAAATAAAATCTGGTCTAAATTAGCAAACAGTGTAGACTCTGATCAGAGGGCTCCTTTAGGAACCCTCTGATCAGTGTCTACACTTTTTGCATATGTAATGAGTATAATATTTTAAACAGGTCAATGATGTTGAAAGAGTTTAACCCAGTTATTTATTTTCCCCCCAGATTTATCACTGGTCCACCTAACATACAGGATGAGAAGAACATGGGCAAGATACCGCGAGTGTATGTTAACACAGAGACGGAGAATGAGGATTGTCTTCTCCTGGTGTACAGGGCTCTCAGTGCCAGTGTCTGTATGCTCATCAATGGTAAGTGATGCAAGTGTTTACAGTCATATATAGGTTTTTCTTTGAATATCTTGAAGGTGCTAAATATGATTTATTTGTTTTTGGTGAAGCCTAGACTTCTTTTATTCAATATAATATATATTTACATAATATACATATACAAAAAACAGTAACATTGTACATGTAAAAGAATATGATGCGGCTTCTAAAGCTCGCTCAGTGCATTTGAAAATTTTATAATAAAAAGAGTTACGTTTTCCTTTTCGTTTGAGCAATTCAAACAAAACTTTACATTCCTGAATAAACAAGTGTAAAATATCAATTTGATTTGTCCAGTTATTGCTTAAGAAATATGCTTTATAAATACAAAATCCAACAAGTGTTAGCATTAAATCAACATTAAAATATGCTTCATTTTGAATTTTGTAGCCAAATATAACAGGGGGCCTCCGTGGCCTAGTGGTATAGTCACTGTGACTTACATCACTAAGCTCCTCACCGCTGTGAGTTCGAATCCCAGTAGGGTCGTTCAGATTTTTCATGTAGGGAAGCCTCCCAGCTGGCTTGCGGAAGGTTGGTGGTTCTACCCAGTTGCCGATTTGTGCCTGAAACAGTGCATAAAGGACTTCTGGGGTCTTCCTCCACCTATAATTAGCTGGACGTCGCGATATGACTGAAATACTGTTGAAAGCGACGTAAAATCAAAACAAATCAAATCAAACCAAATATAACAGTTTGAAGGGTTTTTATGTTTGTGTCTATCCCACATATTTTGAAAATTCTTACGATACTTTGCCTGAAGGTTTGAACAGCAGAACAGTTAATGAACACATGTTCATAATCTTCTGTGACATTGCATCTGTTACATGAGTTAGAAGGTATCATTTTCCAATTTTACGGGAAATATGTTGTTGATAACTTGATATCTGTATTGTTTTAGTCTGTTTTCAAATATGTTATTTATGAAAGTATATACATGACCAGTGCCATTTGATGTTTGCAAAATTATTCATCCAGTATCGGTGTGCAATAGGTTTTTGGAATTTGTTAGATAAAATATGCTGATATATAAATATGATTTCTTAACCTATTACCCCATAGCCTTTTTCTGGTATTGAACATAGATGAGCATTTAAAGCAGGTTGAAAGTAAAGCAGAATACACCCCAAGGCGCATTCTGCTTTACCTTCAGCCTGCTTTAAGCTATAATCTGCAAGAATACAGAAACTATTTCTTATATTGCATATTCCTAACTGTAACATTTGGATCTACAGTAGAACCTCTCTACTACGACCACTAAAAAGAAGGCTAATTGGCTGTATATAAGACAGGTGACAGCTTAAAGCAATGTGAAAAGTGAAACAGAAAGCTCCTGTAGGAGCTTTCTGTTTCACTTTCACATTGCTTTAAGAAGTCACCTGTCATAAACAACTAATATTTGACACAATTTAGTGGTCGTACTAGAGGGGTTCTACTGTATTTTCTTCAGTGGAGGAATGAATTGGAGGCATTAAAAGGCATATTAAAGGGGTAATGGGTTTAAACAGAGTAAAAGAACATTGTAATGAGATCTCTGATCAGAGTATGCACTATTTGTCATACTTATAGTTAATTTGGAAATAAATCCCTTAACCCTTTCCCCCATAGAAGCGCCTTTTAGCACATACAGTTTATTCCTCCGCTGAAAAATATAGTTCCATTTTTAACAGTCATAAATATGTTTCATAAGGAATATTTTCTTTATTCTAGCAGGTGGAAGCATAAAGCAGGCTGAAAGTAAAGCAGAATATGCATTAAGGCACATTCTACTTTACTTTCGACCTGCTTTAAGTAGGTACCTATTTTCAAAACTAGCAGAAGGCTATGGGGTAAAGGGTTAATCCATTACCCCATAGCCTGTTTCTAATTTTAAAGAAAGATGATTACCTAAAGCAGGTTGAAAGTAAAGAAGAATGTGCCCTAAGGCGCATTCTGCTTTACTTTCAACCTGCTTTAAGCTATCATCTGCTAGAATATAGATAACAAAGGTGTATTTAATGGGGATTGGTTTAAGAGACAAAGTAAACTTGTAACCGTCTAGAATATGGTAGAATCTATTGAAATATTAGCTGAAATTGAAACTAGATCTGGCCTAAAACCTTTTGGGATATCGATGTAAGGGTCTTATATAAGTGTGTAAATTTTAGAATAGAAAAAGGATTTATATTAATAAAATACATTTCAAAGCAGATGAAATTGAGTTCAGTTGGGATGCTAACCCGTGGGGAGAACGCAGAACAAAATATGCCCTAAAACGTAACCCTAAGTTCTTACCTCTCAACCACCAGACCATTCTTATGCATGAGTGTATTTTTTTTTTTTATCTTATTTCTACTTTTTACGAATATATTTTGAAAAAAAAGTTTAAAAAACAATCAACTCCACATATGCATGGGAGTAGAAAACGTGATGGAAAATAGAGTATATATTATACATTAGAATGATCTCTGTAAGACAATTCTGATGAATAGTCACAACATAAGGTTTGTTGGCAACAAAAATGAGAAAATGTTAGTAATAATCAGTTTACTCGGAATACTCACACATATATTAAGCCCTGTTTTATCATTCTTCCAGTGGAAAGGAAGTTTACATGCAATCAAATTGCCAATGTGTGCGTATGTCCAGGGTTCCAGATGTGGGGTAGTAATCTTAACAAATCCAACATTTTCTCACTCATACTGCACCAAATCCTATGGTTTTACTACTCATTAGAATCGTCTCTTCGAGACGATTCTAATGAGTAGTGACACCATAGGGTTTAATGCAGAAATAAAGATTTTAGTTTTTGAAATACTCCCCTTATCTGGATCCCTGGTATGTCTTATTGTAGCTAGTTCTACTGTGAACTTTGACCTCTGTAGAAGGTTAGATGCATTCTTGGGTCCTGAGTTGTCAACGCTGGCATCAGAGATTGGTGATCAGTACTCCAAGAGACCACAGTCTAGGTAAGAGCATGAACAAAAATCAAAAATAGAAAAATAGAACAGAACAGAAATGTATGGAATTACAGTTGAGAAAACATTATTTCCCGTTTCTACGCAAACAAAACGCAAAGTCACGGAAATGTAGAAAAATAACCATGTCTTGAGTTTTCTTACTATTTGTTTTAATCTAAGCAGCAAAATGTTTGGAGCCTGATCAGATGTCTGGCTTGCAATTTGGAAACAACAGTTTTAGCGTAAATGCATTTATTGGGAAAAAGTAATGTCTTCTCCACTATATTTTCTTCCTAAAGAATTCCTTTGTATATATAATAAATATATGTACTGGTAAAAACTTACTTTATTGCAAAAGGCAGTATTAGAAAAATGGAAATTCCAAGAAATGCTAAAACTATTTTTTCTTTACTAACAGTTTGAATCCAGATCAGACTCACGGTATCCTGGCGTCTGATCAGGCTCAAAACTGCTTGCCACCAAAAGAAGAATAAATTGTCTTACGTTTGAAAAAAAATACAATTTTCGCCACTTTTATTGCATTGAGTTTGTGTTTAGTTTTGTTGAAACAGGAAAGAACAACGTCTTTTCTACTGTACTATGAAATGTGTATGTGTGTGTTTCTGTTGCAGTTCAGAACCCATCTTTAAGTACATCTATTTTAACCACATGAACTTGGCCCAGAAAACAACAGTACATGTAGACAACAAGAAAACTGGGAACCTACATATAGGCCAAGACACCCTTAGGCTGCTCTGTGATATTAGCTCAGATCTTCAGAGGTAAACACTAAGTATCATGTGTACACTTTTCATGGCTTAATCTTGTCAACCATAGCTTTAAGCTCCATGGTGTTTTAAGACAAGTGACTGCTTAACCCATTACCCCATAAATATGCCTTTTTACGCCCTTTAATTCATTCCTCCACTGAAGAAAATAGTTCCAATTTATATAGTCATGAATATGTATGAGAATAAATATTTTATATATCCTAGAAGATAATATTTTAAAGCAGGCTGAAAGTAAAGCAGAATGCGCCTTAAGGCGCTTTCTGCTTTACTTTTAACCTGCTTTAAGTGGTCACCTACCTTCAAATCTTAAAACAGGCTATGGGGTAATGAGTTAAAGCTTTCTGCTTTATTTACAATATCATCTAATAAATATTCATTTGTAGTACGTTTCTTATGCTGAGGAAAAGTAATTGGTATACTTTGGCTGTTATGCAGAGGAAAGTGTTAATATCTTTTTATATGCTGAATATCATGTGGTTCTGGGGCATGTTACAGTGGCACAAAAATTGGGACTACTCAGGGCTGCCATTTCTACGGATTTTTAGCTCACCTGGCACGAAGTGCCAAGGTGAGCTTTTAGGATCGCTGGATGTCCGTCGTCTGTCTGGTTTGTGAACACTCTAGCGGCTACAAATTTCATCCGATCTTCATGAAACGTCATGACAATGTTTGTCTAGATAAAGTCTAGGTCAAGGTTGAATGTGGGTCATGTCAGGTCAAAAACTAGGTCACTAGGTCAAATCATAGAAAAACCTTGTGAACACTCTAGAGGCTACAAATCTCATTGGATTTTAATGAAACTTAATGACAATGTTTGTCTTGATGAAATCTAGGTCAAGTTCGAATGTGGGTCATAGCGGGTCAAAAACTAGGTCACTAGGTCAAATCATAGAAACACCTTGTGAACACTCTAGAGGCTACAAATTTCATTTGATATTCATGAAACTTGATGACAATGTTTGCCTTGATGAAATCTAGGTCATGTTCGAATGTGGGTTATGTCCGGTCAAAAACTAGGTCACTAGGTCAAATCATAGAAAAACCTTATGAACACTCTAGAGGCTACAAATCTCATTGGATTTTAATGCAAGTTGGCCAGAATGTTTGCCTCATTGATATCTAGGTCAAGTTTGAATATGGGTCATGTCGGATCAAAAACTAGGTCACTAGGTCAAATCAAAGAAAACAGTGTTACCCCTTTTGAGGCTACAAATCTAATTGGATTTTAACGCAACTTTGTTAGAATGTTTGCCCAATTGATATCTAGGTCAAGTTCGAATATGATTCATGTCGGGTCAAAATCTAGGTCACTAGGTCAAATCAAAGAAAAATCAGTGTTAACCCTCTAGAGGCTACAAATCTTGTTGGATCTGAATGAAATATTTCCAGAATGTTTGTCTACATGAAATCTAGGTCAAAATCAAATGTGGATTGTGTCTGGTCAAAAACTAGGTCAAATTATAGAAAAATCTTGTTAACACTCTAAAGGTTGATTGTGGGTCATGTCCAGTCATAATCTAAGTCACTATAGGTTAAGTTTACATGGTGTACCAGGTGAGCGATTTAGGGCCATGGTGACCCTTGTTCCTAAATCTTCGGATTTTTTGCTAGTACATGGTAGCTTACAACCTGCTTTAAGTAGTTGCATGTCAACAAAACTAGAAACAGGCTATAGGGTACAGGTATGATTTCGTAAAATTGCATTTCAAAAATGCAAATTTGGAAATCTTAGGATTTTTCATATCAACTTATGGCAGCCCTGACTACTGTATACCCATTGCATGATCATATGAGGCAAATAATTATGTGATCTTGAATCTCTACACCTATGGTTTTCCAGCGGTTGTTAAGTCGTTATATGGAGGGAATTGGCAACATTTGCAAACAGCTTGAATCCAGATCAGACGCCGCGTAATGCGGCGTCTGATCTGGATTCAAGCTGTTTGTCACTCGTCATTATATTTATTCTATCAAAATGTCCACTTATAATTATGTAACTTTGATATAAAGAGCAGACGACAAATTTCAGAAGAGGGTATTGCAGCCTTGAAATGGATGGACATAAATGTCTTGTTTGGGAAACAGCGACAAGGGTCGTTGTAAGGAGGGAGTCGTTGTTGGGAGGGCCGTTGTAGGGAGGGAGCACTGTATTGTAGAGTTCTTTCCATTTATAGGAATCACCAGGACGGAGAAACATTTGTGAGATCGCTGACTGATTGTTGGGTGGTGGGCAAGAAGTCTGATCAACGAGAAATGGTGGTAGTGATCAACCAGAAAAACCTTAATCTTATAGAAGTCAATGGTAAGTACTTAACCCATTACCCCAAACCCATTACCCCACTGAGAAATGGTGGTAGTGATCAACCAGAAAAACCTTAATCTTATTGAAGCCAATAGTAAGTACTTAACCCATTACACCAAAGCCTGTTTCTAGTATTGAAGATCAGAAAAACCTTAATCTTATAGAAGTCAATGGTAGGTACTTGACCCATTACCCCAAAGCCTGTTTCTAGTATTGAAGATCAGAAACCACTTAACCCATTACCCCATTAATACGACTTTTTACGACTTTCATTTCCTCCTCCACTGAAGATAATAGTTCCAATTTATACAACCATGAATATGTATAATAAGAAATATTTTCATTATTCTAGTTAGTGATAGCTTAAAGCAGGCTGAAAGTAAAGCAGAATGTGCATTAGGGCACATTCTGCTTTACTTTCAACCTGCTTTAAGTGGTAACCTATATTTAATACTTGAAACAGGCTATGAGGTAATGGGTTAAAGCAGGTTGAAAGAAAAGCAGAATGCGCCTTAAGGCGCATTCTGCTTTTCTTTAAGCCTGCTTTAAACTACCATCTGTTAGATTATAGAAAATATATCTTATGAAACATACTCATGACTGTATCAAGTGGAACTTTTTTGTTCATTGGTGGAATGAATTAAAGGCGTAAAAAGGCGTATTTATGGGGTACTGGGTTAACCCATTACTCCATAATGTCACCTTTTTGCTCCTCTTATTCTTTCTACACTAAGGAAATAGTCCCCAACTAACAATCCTGATCATAAAACAAAGAAGTTTATTTCTGTATATTTCCAGTTGGAAGCTTAAAGCAGCTTGAAGCTAAAGCAGATATGCTCCTAAAGGAGCAATGTGCATTACATTCAATCAGCTTTAAGTGGTAGCCTGTCTTTAAACTAGAAATAGGCTATGGGGTAAAGAGTTAAGGAAGTCAGTGATAAGGCATTGTTATTCTTATAACATTAGATTGTAATTCTTTACTTATATTTGCTATATCATTGATGGAATTTGATTTCCTTCGATGATACATTTTGGTTCTTTAAATTTTTTGTTTCAAGATATTTTACTGGTTTCTATTTCATTTATTTCAGAGGAAGTAAAGCGGTTGTGTGCAATGAACTTCAACAGTATATTCTTCCAAGACTGAAATCCCGTGCTGTGGTCTAATTATAATTACTGTGAAATTATACTCAATCAAATACAGGCAAATCTGTTTTGAGTAGCAACTCATTAATTAACACATTCAACCCTAGCGACAAGTATACTCATCATCAACAGACAATGTACATATGAAGAGTATGATGTGTTGTCCTGTGAAAACAGTGTAGACCCAGATCAGAGGACTCCTAAAGGAGTCCTCTGATCAGGGTCTGCACTGTTTGTTATTTTTCAATATACATGTACATGTATTGCTAAATTCAGCATTAAATAGTCACAAAATGGACTTAGTAAACTTAATTGGAAATTGGAAGTGTCCATTTAAAGTTTCAGGGGTGATTGAGTAAAGGATGACTGAAGATTTTCCCAGACATAAGTCTGACCAACCCTTTCTATGCTTAATATGTTTATATGGACTATACTAAATTTGTAAAAATGAACAGCTGTTTTTTAGGGCAGCTTTAAAAAATATTTCAAAATAAATTAAATCAAATAGTGCCGACTCTGATCAGAAGGCTTCCAGCATAGAAAGGGTTATTGTAGTAGAGCTAGAGAAGTACAGAAAACTTCCAAAGGAGCTTTCTGCATTACTACTATTCTTCATTAATTTTAAACTACTGCTTGTTTTAGAAGCTGCTATTTCATCTTATTTTATGAGTTGCTCAACACAGGTTTGTCTATATTTTATAATTTTTAAAAATTCCTTGTGAGAAGTGCTAACTTCGGTCCAGTATTTATGATGTGTTATGATGCTGAGCATTATGTGAATGTAAGATACTGAGGTGTGCGATGAGAACTACAGAGTTATTGTATTTCCAGAATGATGAACACTGTAGACCAAACATATTTTTGACCAGGTTTGATTAGGTTCTACTTATGCAGAATGTTAACTTACCTTATACAGTTGAACTTCGATATCTCGAAATCGGTTAGGTCGAACATACCCGTATTTCAAAGTTAAAATGTGGCTCAAATACGGGTATGTTTGACTTAACCGAGCATGAAATAATGCAATTCATGTGTTGACAAATCCGATAGTTCGAATTAAGCGAGCTCGGATATCGAAGTTCGACTGTAGATTAGTAAATATAGTAAAAATAACCTTTGCAAACAGTTTGCATCCAGATGAGAAACTGCATAATGCAGTGTCTCATTAGGATCCAAACTGTTTGACATTCTGACACTATTTTAACAGAATCTTTTAAAAATTCTTAATTTAAAAAAAAAAAAGATGTAGAAGAAGAAAAAATAACCGTTAGTGTCAAATCAAACCTTCTATTGTTTGTATCATAATAGCAGTGATGTATCGAATATATCATTGGGGATGATATTAGAACCATGTGTAACCTTGACTACTCGAGTTAACTTAAAGAAATCCAGCCAGTCCTTTCATTGATTCACCCCCCCATTGTTTAGTTGGTGTCAAAATACAGGTATATACCGGTATACAGCATGAGAAAAGTCTTCAGGCAATGGCTCAGCTTTGAATAGAGGCCCTTACATAATAGATATCAATAGGTTTTTCTATGGGTTTTACTAACCAAGCTATCAAATATTAGGTGCGGGCCTCACTTGAGACGCCTGAATGATTCTTTGCCTAGACACTACCACTGTTAGTGCATGCTCTGCATGCTTTGACTCAAACTATATACGGGGGTAGGTGTTACCACCCAAGCTTGGTCATGTGATATCTTTAAGTCAAATTCATCCGTAATTCTTCAATATAATTATATAGCCACATTAAGTTTGAATTTCAGGAAAGTTGGACTCCAAGTTCGAGTTATCGAGGTTTGACTGTGAAGTCTTGCTATGAGTATACTCATCCTTTACAAACGGTGTACCCATGCAAAGTACACTTGTCCTGTGCAATCAGTGGAGAACCAGATCAGGGGCCCTCTGACCAGGGTCTGCACTGTTTGTCATTTTGCAATACATTGAACACAAAAAACCCAGCCCTTAATACCAAAATGGTCAAGACTAAATTGGAAACTGGAATTATCCATTAAAAGTTTCAGGTGTGAATGAGTTTAGATCAGTGTATGAGTGTAACTTCAATTTAATCCAATGACTCAAAGTGACTTTTAAGCTCAACTGGATCGCTGGATGTCCGCCGTCTGTCGTCCGTCCACAATTGTTCGTTAACACTCTAGCCGCTACAAATTTCATTGGATCTTCATGAAACTTAATGACAATGTTTGTCTTGATGAAATCTAGGTAAAGTTTGAATGTGGGTCAGGTCCAGTCAAAAACTAGGTCACTAGGTCAAATCATAGAAAAACCTTGTTAACACTCTAGAGGCTTTAACTCTCATTGGATTTTAATGCAACTTGTGGATTGTGTCTGGTCAAAAACTAGGTCAAATGATAGAAAGATCTTGTTAACACTCAAAAGGTTGGTTGTGGGTAATGTCCAGTGAGTAATCTAGGTCACTATAGGTCAAGTTTTACATGGTGTACCAGGTGAGCGATTTAGGGTCATGGTGGCCCTTGTTTCATACCTTGAATATATTGGCTTTATAGTGATAAAGCCGAAATATTCAAGGTATGAAAAAAGTTGCTCTGACTCAATGGATTAAATTGAAATTATGGACAATCCAGAGCAAGAGAACAATTACATTGTTGTTTTGTGTATGTTTGTTTCCAGTGAATCAGGCTGTGGCACTTTCTCAGATATTCACATATCAAGCATGCCTTTATTTCTGATTGATACTAATATTGTGACGAAACTTGAATTGTAATTTGAGTGATGTATGAAGTCAACCAGATGTTAACAGTCAATCCATAAAAAGGCACAAAGATTTCTAAAACCAGGTAATTGCTAAGGGAAGAATAAAAATAATACAGTAAGCTCCGGGAGTACAACTGCAATTCTACAGAGACCCTTTACCCATAGCCTGTTTCTAGTTTTGAAGAGAGTCGACCACTTAAAGCAGGTTAAAAGTAAAGCAGAATGTGCCTTGAGTCATTCTGCTTTACTTTCAGCCTACTTTAACCTACAATCTGCGAAGATAAAGAAAATATTTCTGCTGGTGCATATTATTGCCTGTATAAAGTAGTACTTTTTTCTACAGAAGAGAAATTAATTATTGGCATAAAAAGATGCATCTATTGGGTAATGGGGTAAGCTGCTTCAACCAAGCATTTGCTGTTGAAAAGGTGGAATCCAAGTTGATTTTAATTTATCGTAACCCTTACCGTGCTGGATTTTTAAATGGTCTCTTCCTTTTTCTGATACATAGTTTACATTGACTCTCATGGATGTTCCTCCAAAATAATTAACACTACGACAAACAGTGCAGACTCATTTCAGAGGACTCCTTCAGGAACCCTATGAAATGGGTCTACACTGTTTGCAAAGGATGGACATGTCTGGTTTTGGCATTGTTAGGGTTAAAGGATGGTTGTGTTTTGGGTGGTCTATATAACATTTCATTGTATGGTTGTTATAGGCATTGTTAAATCTTTGCACGCTAGCGGTGAAGTCGTGGTTATGTGTGCAAACAGTTTGGATCCAGATGTGACGTCACGTAACGTGACGTCTCATCAGGATCCAAACTGTTTGACACTCTGACCCTGTTTGGAAAAGAAATTTTGAAAATTCTTTTTGTAGAACAATAGCTGATGACAGTTGTTACAGACAAAAACTTTACCCAGCATGCAAAGAGTTAAATAGAATCAGGATAGTAAGTAAGTCAAACTTGTGAAATAAAAGACTCATGACCTTTTAGCCCACCTGAGCTTGCTTAGGGTGATCTTTTGCAATCTTGAATGTCTGACGTTTGTTGTTAACAATTTTAGTGTTTATGTACAACAATACTTTGAAAAACATGGAGTCTCATCTTCAGTTCTGCAAATGATATCCTCGCCAACATCTCAGCTGGTCATTTACAATAGGAAATTGCTTAAATGCAAGACAAAGGCAAAGCAGAAAGCTTCAACAGGAGCTCTCTGCTTCACCATTGTCTTACAATAAGCTTACCCTCATATTTAACACATTCAACCCTAGCAACGAGTATACTCATCATTTACAAACAGTGTACCTGTGAGGATTACACTTGTCCCATTGCAAACAGTGTAGACCCTGATCAGAGGGCTCCTCAAGGAGCCCTCTGATCAGGGTCTATAATGTATGTAATTTTGAAATGTATTGATAAAATCAACCCTAAATAGTCAAAAATGGACTAGACTTATTTTGAAATTGAAAGTATCCATTAAAAGTTACAGACGTGAATGAGTTAAGGCAGATAATTTAGTATGGAATAGGTGTGAAAAATTGTGAATGATTCTGTAATATTTTGTTAATGAATTCAAAAGGCATTTTGTTCATGTTTGATTCATGAGAATATTAATTATGTAAAATTATGTCTGTTAAAGATATTCTGATTATTGATGTGCAATAAATAAAGATGTCATAATTATATGATGTTGTTGGTTTTGATTTTGATTTTGTGACAGGATGTCAGTATTCCATTAACAAGGCTTTTAACACTTTCAAGACTTATCCCTGAGGTTTTTTAGCTCACCTAGTACAAAGTGCCAAGGTGAGCTGTTAGGATGTTGAATAACCATCATCTGTCCACAATTGGTTTGTTAACACACTAGGGACTACAAATTTTGTCCAGTCTTCATGAAACTTGATGACAATGTCTGTTGTGAAGAAATTAGGTCAAGTTCAAATGTGGGTCATGTTGTGTCAAAAGCTATGCCTATTCATAGAAAAACCTTGTTATCTCTCTACAGGCTAATCTTAATGAAACATGGTCAAAATGTTTGCCTCATTGATATCTAGGTCAAGTTTGAATGTGGGTCATGTCGGGTGAAAACTAGGTTACTAGGTCAAATCATAGAAAAACATTGTTTAACCCTGTAGAGGCTACAAATCTCATTAGATCTGAATGAAACAGTTAAAATGTTTGCCTACATAAAATCTATAGGTCAAATTTGAAAGTGGATCATGACATGTCCAGTCAAAAACTAGGTCACTTGGTCAAATCATAAAATACATTAGCTACAAATCTCATTTGATCTTAATGAAACTTGCTCAAAATGTTTGCCTCATTGAAATCTATGATATGGTTAAATGCGGGACATAGGGTCAAAACTAGGTAATTAGGTCATTTGTTAACATGGTGCTCTCAGGTGAGCGCTCTAGGGCTTATGATCTTGGTCATCATACCAGTGTTTATTCCATACTTGCCCATAGCCTGTTTCTAGTTTGAAAGACAGGTGACCACTTAAGGCGACGTTCTGCTTTGATTTCAGCAAGTTTTAAGCAGGATGTAGGTAGAAGGTATTGTTTATGTTGTGTACATTTATGACTATACAAGTATTCTCTTCTGTGCAGGAATTAAAGAAAGGCATAAAAGGGCGTATTTATAAAGTAATTGTGTAAGGCATGTGGTTGTTTTAAATAGCTAATTTATGTATCCCTCTGTCAAATCGCAGAAACGTTTCTTCCTGTCTTTTATCATGATATGCACCGCACTGTGCACATCAGCTGTTTTTGCGTCTACTTTTTAGCCCAACCCTACGTCACTTCCCGTTTCAAATTGATGTTGACATTTCTGAATACACACTAACCGGGGTGTTGTTTATTGGCTGTCAGGGAGTCCAAACGAGCTACAAATCATGTCGTCAAGAGGTGGCAAGAAAAAGACAAAGATTTTGTCAAAATCTGCGCGTTCAGGTGTACTTTTCCCTGTTGCACGAATGCAAAGATACTTGAAAAAAGACACGCACCGTTTCCGCATTGGTGCAGGTGCCCCTGTGTACATGGCAGCGGTTATTGAATATCTGACAGGTTAGCTGCACAAAGTCTCTATATGCAAAGTTGAATTGAGTGTCTCTAGTGACTGTTGTTTCGGATTGTATCGATAATGAATTATTTTATGCAATTATTCATAGACTGAATTTTGCTGAGTATGTAAATTTTAACAATTTTGTTTTTTTGCAATTTAGCAAAAAACACAGGTCAATTAGCACTTTTGTCATTATTTACTTAAGAAATAATAAATTCATACCAGTGTTTTATCGTGCAATCAAAACACTGGTAGTGGTAGGAGTTGAGATGAGTAGTAATTTAATCACGAGGCCTTTAGGCCAAGTGGTTTAATTACAAGGTTTATGGTGAATTCGCCTAGAGACGAACTCGCCTACAATTATCCCTTTACAACCGTTATTCGAACACAACCAAAAATCGAACACCTGAATCATTTCGCGTGACATCTATGGTTACAAACAAATTTGCATAACCGTGCGTGACATTTTGACAGTAACACCAGTAGAGACGTCAAGAACACAAAATCGGCAAAAAAGATGAGTAAACAGGTAAAAGGGCATTTGTTGAACTTCTCTGAGTATAAATAATGCAGTTACAACTAACCCCAAAATTCCATATGCATAATCATGCCACAAACTACATTTTCTGTCAACAAAAATGACCAGTGGTATATCGGCTGCAAAACTTTTACATTTACCTCATTCCTAAAGGTCCGGATAAATGATATTGAGGGTTCAGACCACTAAATTTGATCAAATCTCAAACTAGGGGTCCTTATCACTTTTTTCACTTTTTTAAATTCCTAATTGTGTTTCATATAAGAAGTAACAGGGAGTAAACAAACTACAGTTTATCTTACAGGTTCCAGTACACTAGTATTTTTTTTAGAAAAATATGTTCAACAACTTTAAGAAATTTCTTCTATGTTTTAGATGCATTTCAAAGCAAAAAGGAGACCCCTTCGAATGCCCTGTCTGTAGCCATTAGCTATTGATACTTTATGTCTGAACTACTGTAAATTAAATGTAAAAACAAGTTGACTTTACTTTTTATGAGGTTATAGACTCCTGTTTTATGTTTTGTCTGACATTTCATGAACAAACACTTACCCTGGACTACACATAGTAAACATTTCGTAGTGTCAAACCTGCTGTTCGAATTTAGGTTGACATCTCACTGAGAATGAGGTAAGCGGGTCACTATGCTTTGTTTACATCGTTAGAGAACCGATTTGAGTTGCAATAACTTACCCATCGTATTATAAGTTGAAAATGACCAGTTTATCCAGGATCTTTGTAAAAAATTATTTTTATTCACATAGAAATTTGTAATTGACTCGAAGATGCTTAGGTGTTCGAATAATGGTGGTACCTGGATATATATATAGTAAACCAAATGATGAATTCGCCTAGAAAGCAATTATGATAGTGATTGTATTTCGCTTCTATTGTAAGGCATTGATAACATAACAATACTTGTCTTCAGGTAGTGTTTACTAAGATGGGATGATAAGTGTATCCCCTGATCATCATATGCAGGAGTTAATAATTTTTCTGTAGACCGGTGTAAGCGGCATTTTTACTTTCAATTTTCAACTTTAATTTCAAAAGAAACAGAGAAATAGATGTTAAATTATGTATTCTACGTTGGCTTCACCCCCTTTCTAACAGGTTGTCAAATCTGGGTGTAGTGATTAGGGGCTACACTGGTCTTTCATTTTGTTAAAAAAACGCATAAAAAAATATCCTCTACAAATATTTTAATTTTATCTACTTGTAAACAGTAGATACACCTGTACTACAAGGTGTGAAATACAATCACTATATAATTGCTTTCTAGGCGAATTCACCATTTAGGTTACTATATATCTAATTGTAGGCGAGTTCGTCTCTAGGCGAATTCACCAGCACCCTAATTACAAGCATCTCAACGACTACCCATGTTCGATTGCAAGATAAAACACTGGTATTAATTTATCATTTCGATTCTAATAATTTTACCTTAATTTGCACCCAAGCAATAGCGCTACATTTCTTGGCGTACACATTTTCGAAGCCATAAGACATCACGTTAGAACGAGAACGTTTTAGCGTGTAATGAGTGTTTTATTGAAAATTCAAACACTGAAACGTTTGTTCTTTGTTTACATTACATAGGGGCTTGCGCAAAATGTGTTAGAATATGTGTTTATGACAGGTATTTCTTGAAGCAGGTTGGAAATAAAGCATGTTTAGAAAGATTTCTATTGCATTAAGCTGCAACCTGTTGAGATGAAGACGTGTAGTGAAATATAGGCAGTGATAGGACCTCGAGGCAATCATCCAGACTTTTGACTCAATGGATAGAATGCTCACCTTCCAAGCGGGAGGTCCCGGGTACGATTCTCGGGTCCAGTCACTATAATAGGGTTGTCTGCAAAAGGATTTTGCCGCCCCAAGGTGATGACTGTCCTTGCCCTAGGCCCCTATGCATGGATCATAGTCAGAAATGACGTTAGGTTACCGTAAGTCGAAATGGGTATGATCTCTGAGAGACAATAAAAGGACCTCAAAATTTAATTAAGATGGGGTGTAATGGGGTGAAATATAGACAGTGTTAGGCTCCCGAGCTGTGGCACCGGACTGTTGGCTAAATGGTAAGAACGCTCGCCTTCCAATCGGGAGGTCCCATGTTCTATTCCCGGGTCCAGTCACTATAGACCGGCCAAATCAAGGAAAGGCATCCTTTGAGGAAAAGGGATAATGAAACAGGCATAATGTTACCCCAGGTTCTACTTGGCGATCAATTTAACACAAACTAAATATTTATGAGGACTTTCAGCTTTTATTTTGAATTTCTTCACAAAGAATTACAGTAACATGTAAAGAAACAGAAAGAACGAGAGAGACTCAGAGTCAGAGAGACGGCTTAGGAAGTTAGGTGAGATCTACATTTGGCTGTCCTGAGCAAATGCAATGAATTAAGAAAAAGTCAGTCCTTAAATAGCTACCAAGTACAAAATGCATGGGGAATGTCGCTGTACATGGATTTCCCCTTTACCTTGTGTACCATGATGTGTAATTATTTTAGAACCAGTGTGCAAGTTAAAGGTAAAATTACAGCTAACTGAAGAGTTCAAAATGATTCCTGCCACAAAAATCCTTTGAATGCTAAGTAAATATTGTCTGCTGAAAGTGCTGCCTGCTTTAATGATGACATTTTATTTGCAGATGTATATGATCTGAGTGATGCACAGTTTGGATCTTAACCAGACACCAACTGTAACCAAGTTACTCTGTGCTTTAGTAAAAATTGATTGAAGAAATCAATTTTTGAAAAGAAAACTGATTTCCAACATTCAAATGGTTAAGTGGCTAGTCTTTACAATTTACACCCAAAATGTATCACACTCTTTGCCACACTAACATTAACCCATTACCCCATAGCCTGTTCCCAGTTTTCACGGCACATTCTGCTTTACTCTCAGTCTGCTTTAAGCTACCAGATAGTATACAAGATAAATATGAAATGGTGCATATTTATTATTGTATAATTTGAAACTATTTTCTTCAGTCGGGAAATAAAATACAGACATTAAAAAGACACATTTATGGTGTCATGGGTTTACCTAGTGATTTAGAATCGGCAAGAATCTAACTTGGTAACATTAATGAACATTGTAATTTAAAGAATCAGGGATTTACTGTATAAGTGTTCCAATGTTATATGCAAGAAATATTTATTGCAGCGGAAATTCTGGAATTGGCAGGCAATGCAGCAAGGGATAACAAAAAAACAAGGGTGACACCAAGGCATATACTTTTGGCTGTGGCAAATGATGAAGAACTGCATCAGGTAGATCTATTTCTGTCCATTATAATGTTTTACTATTATATTTAGTATCAAATTATTCCTGTCCTCCACAGAAAGTCGCTCCACATATACTTTCTTTATACTATATAATCATTTATGATGTTTCATACAGTTGACAGCTAAAAGCATCATGAAAATAAAGGAGTAAGCTCCTAGTTTTCACCTGCTTTATACAGCTTTGTATTGGCAGTTTGTACCATTGGCTAAAGAAAAAAGGGTTAAATTAGAAACATCCATAATTATGAAAAATGTCATTTGTATATCAATTGCACAACAATTAAAAGAAACCTTTAGACTTGCGAACGATGTAGATTCAGATCGTTGATAAAATGCATTTGTTAGATCATGGTCTTCCATGTTGTTTTGTAGCCAGTCAAAATCAGTAGTATCTTCTCTACTTCTACCACAAACTATGTAGATCCTGATCAGGGGTCGTGATTCCAACATGCTGTTGATTTGAGTCCAAAGTTGATTCCCAGCATGCAGCTAAGTTATGTCCTTGAAAACAAAAGTTTTAAGTTACATGAAATATATTATTGGAAGACTTAAAAGCTCTACGTTATGCATTATCATAACAATAGATTTGGTTAGGTAGTCAGGATTAAAATCGGATCATATGTCGGATTACTATGATGTTATAATAACTGATCTTGTGAAGTAAGATAAACATAAGCTGTGTACACAAGATTACAAAGGGTATCTCTTCATTGATAGTAGAATCATAGCAACCATATTAACACAAGATATATTTCAGCAACCCCTCTCTGTCTTTAAACATAAATGATTCATATACAGTAAAACCTCTCTATGACTACCACTAAAATTTAGACTAATGAAGGTATTTAAGAAAGAGTTTTAAGACAGTTTAAAGCAAGATATTAGTAAAGCAGAGTTTAAAGCAAGATATTAGTAAAGCAGAAAGCTCCTTTAGGAGCTTTCTGCTTTACTTTCATCTTGCTTTAAGCAGTCACCTGCATTAAACACCAAAGATGAGTTGTCGTAAGAGAGAGGCTTAAATACTGTATTAAGTATGTCAGTCCATTGTTCATGCTAAACATTTCAGCTGCTCAAACATGTAACAATTGCATCTGGAGGTGTCATCCCTCGAATTCAACCAGAGCTGTTGGTGAGGAAGAAAGGGGGCAAAATAGTGCCACCACCCGTAGTAGGTGGTGCCAAGGTGAAAGGCCCCACCAAGGCTGCTAAGACAACCAACTTGCTGAAAACTAAACCTAAGGCAGCAGATACTAAACCAAAGAAAGCTACCAAGAAACAAAAAGCAGGCGTAAGTACAGTAAGAGGCTACTTAATAGTTAAACCATTTGCAGAATTTTATACAGTTGGCAGCTTAACACATTACCCCATAGCCTGCTTCTAGGTTTGAAGACAGATTATCACTTCAAGCAGGTAGAAAGAAAAGCAGAATAAACTTCTATATATGAGGCAGTTCCACTTAAGTAAGTACAGTGGAGAAGACATTATTCTTTCCTGTTAAAGCGCAAACAAAATGCAAACTCATTGCACTAAAATGTAGAAAATGACAACTTTTTGACAATTCTGATTACGGTATTAATTTTAAAATGAGTGAAAAACAGTTTGGAGCCTGATCAGACACAGGGTGACCTGGCATCTGATATGGATCCAAACTGTTTGCAATGGAAATACGCATGTAATAGTCTAAGGGTAGACATGTTTATTTGGAAAGAAGAACGTCTTCTCCACTGTATGAGTTATTGATATTCAACCATAGATATAAAGAATTAAGTCAATCTTGTATTAAAAGACCATTCAATAGAATAATCACTGACGTCGTAGACAATAGATTGTTGCTTAATGCAGGGTAAAATGATTCAGAAATCTCCCAAAGGAGTTTTATCCTACATAAAGCAACCATATGCATTGAGGGATTCTCCATGTTACTTGAGTGAGTACATAGTTGCTCAACACGTTAACCCATTACCCCATAAATACATTTACGCCTTTCGCTTATTTTCCTCTGAAGAACAATGATCAGATTTATACAGCTATGAATATGTATTATAAGTAGGGATGGGACCGAATTTTCGAATATTCGAATATTCGCATAAGGGCCGAATATTCGAATCCCATTTTAGTATTCGAATAGTGGTCTCTGAAATTTTATTTTTATTAATTTTAAACATAATATGGATTATTTAATTTATTTGAGAGACTGTTTCATTTTCTCCAACCAGGCTAAGTGTTCGCCATTAATCCTCGTGTAGGGTGATTATCACCCCCGGCTAGTCAGTGTTTTGATAGCGCCTGTCAAGTTGTACACAGTTTGCAAACATTACCCGCTGTGTTATGTAATTGACGGGCACTTCCCTTAATTGACATGTTGGGGAACCTTAGTTGCCAAACAAAAGAGGGGTGTTTAGCACAGGATATTTAAGAACATCCAATCAAAACAAGACGAATAATTGTTAATACCGCCAATCAGCCTCGGAGCAGCTCAAATGACGCTTTTCGTAAATGACCAATATCTCGCAAACACTACTTAAAAATATCAAACATTCTAGTTAAGACGTCATGAAAGCTTCATATTGACCATACACAAGACGTAGATCTATAACGATCAAATTCTTACTGCAAACGCAACTATGTCACCGGCTACTGCTTCGCCTGTGTGAAATAATTTACTCGTTCTGACGACAAGAAATCAGCAACCTGTTTTGTTTATTACGTCCATTTCTGCCTGTTACATCCGCATACAGAAACTTGATAGTGTGTGTTCAGATTAATTTTAAAAGCAGATAAAACATAATTTTCAAAGCCGACAAAATATTTACGCAAAATAAGTTAATTAATTGTACATGACGGAAGACTTAATTCGAAACTAATTTAAATGCAGATATAGATGTTGCGTTAAGGGTGTATCAATGTCATGACTTTGGGAAACTTTCAAAGTATATGAAAACACTCTATGATGGTTTTGTATTGAAGAGCTATTTAAGATGAATGAAAAAATAGAAAAAGTGTACATTTTGGTGAACAACAGTTGGCTCTACGGCCATATAAAATTTACCCCACCCACTTCCTCTTATTTTGTCCTTTTCAAACAGCCCTCTTCAATAAAATCCATTTTAAATGAAAACAAATATGATAATTTGATTTTGTGTTATTTATTTCCTATCTATGGTAGTATTTCTTCATACAAATACTAATTTAAGAAAAAAAAGGCACCAAATATGAAATTTATAAAGCTCTAAATAGCATCGATATGGTACTTTTTTGTAAATTTTGTAAGGGGAGATAACTCTTTTTACTTTAATAACTCAAAATTTTCAACACTGACCTTTCAATTTCTTTTCATATTTTGAACTGCCTTAGCATGGGCTTTCATCTGGTAGAATATAAGAAAAAGTTAAATACTAGAACTATTTCATTTTCAAACTTTTTTACTTTTTTTCATAAAATAAAAAATCTAATAAAAGCATGCCCTATACAAAGCATATTTTTGATATTCAAGGATCGATATTGTTCAAACCTGGTGCCTGCTTTGTCTAAATTTGGTTTCTATATGTAAAAATACCACCATAGACATGAAATAATTAATGGAAACCCAAATTATCATGTTTGTTTTGTTTCGAAATAAATTTTACTGAAGCTTGTACCCTGAATGGGTAAAATTTGAAAAAAAAGTCAAAATTTGACATACCTTTTTCAAATCGCTGTAGCTCAAAAACAAGGACACCACCATATATTTTTTTTTTCATTTTTTCATTCATCATAAACAGCTCTTCCAAAAAATCAATGTTAGAAAAAAAGTTAAATACTTTGAAATAATGGCTTATGACATTGATACACCCTTAAACACGAGTTGTATCCCTTACATACGGAGACAGCCATATCTACAAAGATTAACGGTAGTAAATGGCTGCAAAAGTTGATAAGTTAACCAAATCAGACGATTGTCACAGAATACACATTCTGATCAGGGTTTGGTCTATTTAAGATAGGTATTTCTACGAAGCAAACATTGAATAATTACATTTAATGGTTAAATTATACTCGGATCGGATATACCCCCCCCCCCCCCCCCCCCCCCCCCCCCCACACACAATCGGACAAAGCGTTTATTCCAGGCGAATTATTCGAATTATTCGAATACTTTAAGCGAATATTCGAATAGCAATTTGGGTCCGAATTCCCATCCCTAATTATAAGATATATGTTCTATATTCTAGCAGATTATAGGTTAAAGCAGGCTAAAGTAAAGCAGAATGTGCCTTAAGGCACATTCTGCTTTACTTTCAACCTGCTTTAAGTGGTCAACTACTTTCAATAATAGAAATAGGCTATGGAGTATAGGACTAAATATTCCTCTGAAAGAGTACAAGAAGTTCATTATTTACAATACTACAGTGGAGAATCTGTTATTCTTTCCAGTTTAAACGCAAACGTACGCAAACGCAAAGCACTAAAACGTAGAAAAGAACAACTTTTGGACAATTCTGATAATTCTTGTTTATCTTGGTGGCAAAGAGTTTGGAGCCTGATCAGACGCCGGGTTACCCGGCGTCTGATCTGGCTCCAAACTGTTTGCACTGCAAATAATAGTTTTAGCGTAAACGCGTTTATTGGGAAAGAATAACACATGCTCCACTGTAACATGCTATGGGGTAATGAGTTAATACATACAAGTACATATTTTGTTCCAGTCTACAGACACTTCTGACGCTCCCACCCCAAAGGGTACAGCAGCAGGGGGCTTCACAATACTGTCAGAAAAGAAGCTGTTCCTTGGCCAGAAGGTAAGTAAAGATACAAAACCTAGAAATGTTTCAAAATACATGTGCATATGCAATAGAACTGCAATATCTCAAATTCGTTTAAGTTGAACATAGCGGTATTTCAAAGTTCAAACCTGGCTGAGCCACGTTTGAACTTTGAAATACGATTGTGTTTGACGTAAACGTATTCAAAATAATGAAATTTAAACTGTAGAAATATAAAGAATTTAGAATTAGATGAGTTTGAGATACCAAGGTTCGGCTGGACAAGTGTCCTAACTAATTCACCCCTGAACTTTAAATAGATGATTCCAGTTTCTAATTAGGTCTAGTCCACTTTTGACTATTTAGGGTTGGTGTGTATGCCACAGCATAACTAAGGCGAGGCATATTGTTTTTGCCCTGTCTGTCTATTTGTCTCTCTGTCCACAAAATTAACCATGACTTAGATCTAAGAACTACATGTGAAAGATACATCATATTTGGCATGAGAACTGAACTTAAGAAGCTCATGTCTGACAAAGGTGAAGGTCATTTAGAGGTCATTTAAAGGTCAAATAGACAGAATTTTACGTAGGTCATAACTTTGAAACTACAAGTGATAGAAACATCATATTGGCATGTGTACGCCACTCAAACAGTGCAGTTTCCGATCAGAGTGCTACCTAACCCTTTACCCTATAACCTGATTCTAGTTTTGAAAATAGATGACCACTTAAAGTAGGTTGAAAGTAAAGCAGAATGCGCCTTCAGGCGTATTCTGCTATACTTTCAGCCTGCTTTCAGCTATATCTGCTAGGATAAAGAAAATATTTCTCATGATACATATTCATGACTGTATAACAGGGAACAACTTTCTTCAGCGGAGGAATAGATTTTAGGCGTATTTAAGGGGGGATGGGTTAAAAGGGTTAATGAAATTAAATGATATTTGTGTATTTATGCTGTAAGACATTTGTTTAACCCATTACCCCATAGCCTGTTTATAGCATTTGAAAAAGGTGACTACTTAAAGCAGGATGAAAGTAAAGCAGAATGCGCCATAAGGCGCATTCTGCTTTACTTTCAGCCTGCTTTAATCTACCATCTGTCAGAACATTGAAATCTTTTTTTATCATATGTTTAAATAACTGTATAAATTGGAACTATTTTCCTCAGTGGAGAAATAAATTAAAGGCGTAAAAAGGTGTATATTTATGGGTTAATGGGTTAAACGTTCTGTTCCAGCTGACAGTTCTGCAAGGAGACATCGTCAAGGTAACAGCTGATGCTATAGTCCACCCAACCAGCAGCAACTTCTACATGGGTGGGGAAGTAGGTACGTATCATATCATACAATGGGAGTTCAAGGTAAGAGTGGGTCAACTGAACATTAGAAACAAAGTTACAGCTAATGCATCTTTTATTTTGTTGGCCATTTTTAGCTCGCCTGTTCGTAGAACAGCAGAGCTAATGTCATACCCCCGGCATGAGTGAGCGTGGCCATGGTTTAAGTTTTTTGGACGGGTTGTTTTAAAGCTTAATATTTGTGCCAGGGTGCTGAAATTTTGTATAGAGGTTCATTTGTGGTTAAACATTGATGTTATGAAGTTGAAACTTTAGAATAATTTAAATTTATGTCAATTTTCAACATGTTTTGGACTTGGGTTTTTCGACTACAAATCACCAGGTTAAAGTTTTTTGGACGGGTTGTTTTAAAGCTTTATATTTGTGCTAGGGTGCTGAATTTTTGTATGAGGGTTCATTTGGGGTTAAACATTCATGTTATGAAGTTGGAATTTAAAAATTATTTTAATATTAGTCAATTTTCGACATGTTTTGGACTTAGGTTTTTTTACTACAAATCACCAGGTTAAAGTTTTTTGGACAGGTTGTTTTAAAGCTTAATATTTGTGCAAAGGTGCTGAAATTTTGTATGGAGGTTCATTAGGGGTCAAACATTGATGTTATGAAGTTGGAATTTAAAAACATTTTAAATTTTTGTCAATATTTGACATGTTTTGGACTTAGGTGTGTGCTACAAAACATCAGGTTAAAGTTTTTTGGACGGGTTGTTTTACAGTTTAATACTTGTGCTAAGGTGCTGAAATTTTGTATGGAGGTTCATTAGGGGTCAAACATTGATGTTATGAAGTTGAAATTTAAAAATAATTTTAATATTTGTAAATTATTGACACGTTTTGGACTTGATTGTTTTGACTACAAATCACCAGGTTAAAGTTTGGAAGGGTTGTTTTACAGTTTAATATAACTAGACTAAGACTCACCGTTCATTTAATAATCTTTCTGAACTAAAAATTGATTTGTTTTCGATTCAAGATGTTTTTTAGACTTAAACTTAAAACAGGCGAGCATCAGGTGGCTTTGACACCCATTTCTGGTTGTTTTTATGCCCCTGGCTCTTTCTCAGTTAACTAGAGTTTCCGTTTTGTCAAGTTTCAACACTGTTTACTACAATGCTTCGATACTTATACAATTATTGCCTTGGATCATTACCAACTCATTAATAATACCCAAGCTCAGTTTGCCCTTGACCTAATTTGGACTTATAAAAAATTCAGAATATATTGTCAAGGATGCCACCGGGGGCATAAGCGTTTATTGAATGCGCAGTCTTGTTTAGAATGTTTCTCATGCATATTGTCAAAATTGCCTTAACACACATTTAGAAATGGTGCAGTTAGCCAAATACAGATATAAGTATGGTGTATTCTGGCGGTATTTGGCACATAAGCTTGTAGTATCCGGCCATGTCAGTGTGAATTAAGCTCATTCTAGTTACTTTATAAACTTCAAATATAATAACTCTTTCTTTTTTTACTAGGCGCAGCCTTAAAGAGGGTCGGAGGAAAGGACTTCCAGGATGAAGTGAAGAATTTGGAATCAGCTAATGGTCCACTGGATGCTGCTGGAGGTAAGGCACTTGTCTATTTAACCCATTACCCCATAGTTTTTAGCTCACCTGGCACGTAGTGCCAAGGTGAGCTATTTTGATCGTCCTCTGTCCGTCGTCTGTCGTCGTTCGTTCGTCCGTTCTTCGTCGTCAACAATTTCTTTAAACGACATCTCCTCCGATACTACTGGATAGATTTTTACCAAACTTGGCCTGAATGATCCTTATATGGTCCTCTTTCAAAGTTGTTCAAACATTTCCGGTCCGTTGCATATCTAGGTCACAGGAGCTAAAAATAGATTTTTTCAATGAAAACTTAAAAAATCTTCTTGTCTGAAACCACAGTACCCTGAGCTTAGATATTTGGCACAAAGCATCGTCTTCAGGTCCTCTATCAAGATTGTTCAAATTATGTCCCTGAGGTTAAAAATGACCCCGCCTCGGGGGTCGTAAATTTACATAGAATTATATAGTGAAATCTTTAAACATCTTTTTCTCTGAAACTAATATGGCCAGAGCTTTGATATTTGGCATAATGATTCATCTAAAAGCCCTTAACCAATATTGTAAATATGGTTCTGGTCAGTTGTATATCTAGGTCACAGGAGCTAAAAATAGATTTTTTAAATGAAATCTTAAAAAATCTTCTTGTCTGAAACCACAGTATCTTGAGCTTAGATATTTGGCACAAAGCATCGTATACAGGTCCTCTATCAAGATTGTTCAAATTATGTCCCTGGGGTAAAAAATGGCCACGCCCTGGGGGTCGTAATTTTACATAGAGTTATGTAGTGAAATCTTCAAACATCTTTACCTCTGAAACTAATATGGTCAGAGCTTTGATATTTGGCATGATGACACTTCTAGAAGCCCATAACCCATATTGTAAATATGGTTCCGGTCTGTTGCATATCTAGGTCACAGGAGCTAAAAATAGATTTTTCAATGAAAATTATGTCTCTGGGGTGAAAAGTGATCCCATACCAGGGGTTATGTGAGCGATATTTAGGCCCGCATGGGCCTCTTGTTTCCTAATTTTGTAGGTAGGTGACCACTTTTAGCAGGCTGAAATGAAAGTAAAGCAGAATGTGCCTTAGGCACATTCTGCTTTACTTTCAGCCTGCTTTGAGCTACTATCTGCTTGAATAAAGAAAATATTTCAAATTGCACCTAAAATGAAGCTGTTTTTCTTCAGTGAATAAAACAATTAAGGCTTAAAAAGGCATATTTATGGGGTAATTGGTTATACTCACTTCTTAAATCATGAAAAAACAATTAGAAATTGCCACTTTATGACAGTTGAAATGTCATGAATTTGCAAACAGCAGAGCTCAATATAAGGAGAGAATTTCAAAAACTAAAATCCATATGCCTCCACCAAACCTAATGATGTGACTACTCATTAGAATCATTGCTTTGCAACGATTCTGAGTAGTCACAACATAGGGTATTGTGTTGGAATAAAGGAGAGAAAAAAAATAAGAAAATGGCTTACACACTCATATCTGGAGCCCTGAAAAAGTCTTGATTGCTACTTGGATTGTATTTGTGGGCATGCAGGGAAGAAAGTGTTAACCTTGACAGGTATAATGCATAATGTACTGCCTGATCAGAATCCAAACTGTTTTGCCACTGCTAGGTTACTCCAATAACATAAAACACATAAATGACAGATCTGAGGAGCCTACATGGCTGAGTGGTTATTTTGGCTCTGGGTTCAAAGCCTGGTCGCAGCATTTCAAATCTTTTATATGGGGAAACCTTCCAGCTAGCTTGTGAAAGGTCAATTGTTCTACCCAGTTACCAATTGGTGCCTTCACAAAGTATATGTAGGATATCTGAGGTCTTTCTTCATTATGTAATTAGCTGGTCTATGCGATGAGGGAAATACTGTTTAAGTGGAGTATAATCATAATTATCCTGTCATGTGCCAATTTTCCTGATGGACAAAGGGGTGCCTGATAAACTTTGGTTTAGTATGTCAGTTGGTCACATGACCAATGTTATTATGTCAGTTGGTCACATGACCAATAGCCGGAACTAATTTTTTCACTGAGGTGCTTATTTTTACTGCTGTAGGGAAAAGTATTCTAAAACTCTTTCAACAGAATCCAGATGTGTAACGATGCTTATTCGAAATATTCGTTGAAATCAAAATGTTTCAGAGTACCCGCTACCAGTCGCTTGCTGAAACACTTCTATAATTATTTTCAAAGTTACTAAGATTGTGACGTCACTGACGTCATCTACATAATAGCACACTTTCCTAGAGTAATATTTCTAGTTCTTTAGTGAAAATCTTAGCACAAAAATAATTCTAGCTTTAAAAAGAACATTCTCTATATACTTTGCTATTATGACAAGGATAAATAGAATATTTGGTGACTAGCTTTGAATGAGAAATGTTATCTGGCTCGGCTTCTGAAAATATCAGGTTCACCTGCTGCTCACCTGATATATTCATCCGCCTTGCCAGATAACATTTCTCATTCAAAGCTAGGAACCAAATATTCTCTATATATTCAAATTTAACAAACTTGTATACTACGATTTCAAATTACATATTATTATCACCAGAGAAGGTTAATGCTGATGTATTAAAACTATTGCCATATTAACATGCTAGATATACCATGTCTATTTTAAAAAACAATTAACTTGAAGGATTACCTCTACCCTATGATTATCCATGTAGGCATATTTAGTGGCTTCATGTGCATAATAATAATTATGTTAAATTTACATGAATATGTTATTTTGTAAATACAATTTGGAATTTTTAATCATCGCACCTGATCATTTTCATCCAATTACAGACTTGTTTGAAGGCAGTGATGTGTTAACACATTGAACCCCTAGCGACGAGTATACTCATCATGAACAAATCATATACCTGCCAAGAGTACATTTGTCCTATGCAAACAGTGTAGAGATTTCAAAAGTGGAATAATCCATTAGAAAGTTAAATGTTTGTCATGTCAGTTCTCTGGATTAGAGGTTGTAAGCTACATTAACTAAAGTGGACATTGGCAAACAGTGTAGGCCCTGATGAGACATTGTGTAATACGGCATCTCATCAGGATATGCACTGTTTGCTATATGATTATCATATGAAATATGTTGCTGTATGGACACAATCTGTTTAGATCACTCTTGTATGTCTACAGTGAAATCTCCCAGCAAGCATATCAAGAGAGTTCATGGTTTTAATGTTTTACCAACATTGTCTTCTTTATATCTCTACCGGACCTTATGTTGTTATTATTGTCTTACATTAAACCTTCACCCCTTAACCTGTTTCTATTTTAAAGGTAGGGACCACTTAAAGCAGATTGAAAGTAAAGCTGAAAGTGCCTTAAGGGAACTATTTTCTTCAGTTAACTCTTTGAACCCTAGTCACGCATATATGCGTCATTTGCAAACGGCGTACATGTGGGAGTACACTTGTCCTATGCATACAGTGTAGACCCTGATCAGAGGGCTCCTTAAGGAGCCCTCTGATCAGTGTCTACACTGTTTGTCATTTTGACAAGTGTTGTAAAAATCAACCCTAAAAAGTCAAAAATGGACTAGACTCAATTGAAAACTAGAATTGTCCATTTGAGGTTTCAGGGAGGAAAGGATTAAGGGATAAATTCAAGGCATAATAATGTGTATTTTTGAAGTAATAGGTTAAGCAACCACCTGTGCTTTTAGCTTTGCGTACCTTTTTGAGTGATTGGTAACTAAGAAGAAACATTATTGAAACTGAGAAAATTGTACAAATTTCAAAATATTTGGGTTTTGAGTTTTTCTAAGGTTACGCCTTTTCCAGAGATATAACCATTGGAGAGACTTAACCCATTTCTCCATAAGTTTGCCTTTTTACACCATTATTTATTCCTACACTGAAGAGATAGTTCATATTTACACAGTAATGAAAAAGCATCATAAGAAATATTTTCTGTATCCTAGCAGATGGTAGTTGAAAGCAGGCTGTAAATAAAGCAGACTATGCCCTTTAATGTGCATTCTGCTTTACTTTTAACCTGCTTAACGTGGTCACCTGCCATCAAAATCAGAAACAGCTTGTGAAGGGTCAACACATTGAACCCTAGCAACGAGTATACTTGTCATGAACAAACCATATACCTATCAAGAGTACACTTGTCCGATGCAAACAGTGTAGACCCTAATCAGAGGGCTCCTTAAGGAGCCCTCTGATCAGGGTCTACACTGTTTGTCATTTTGTAAAATATTGTTAACAGCCACCGTTATTATTCAAAAATGAACTAAATTTAATTGTCAAGTGGAATTGCTCATTTAAAGTTTCATTGGTGAATACGTTACAGGATCAGCAGTAGAACTGTTGCTTTTTATTATTCCAGAATCATATTGTCAACATAAACTTGTTTTATTCCAGCGGCAATTTGTCCAGGGAAGCATTTCCCATCAAAATTTGTCATCCATGTTAACAGCCCAAGTTGGGGCTCGGCCAATTCACAACAACAGCTGGACATGGCCATTAAAAACATTCTAAAATTAGCGGACGAGAAAAATCTCAAATCTATTGCAATTCCGTCAGTTAGCAGTGGAAAGTAAGTGGTAGCTGTCTAGTGGTGCGGAGTGTTTGTCCCATACTGTCGGTGGCTATTAGCATATGCATACACTTTATTCATAGTTGTTTCAATATGGATTTTTGCAGGGATAGATCTATAATTTACCTCTTTTAAAGAGAGGTATTGTAAAACCAAGTTGTCTTCTATTACCACCTCTATCTGAGGTAAATTGAATCATGTATAAGGTAGGTGGCTGCTTCAAGCAAGATGAATATAAAGCAAAAAGTAGGGGTGGACAATTAGTACAAGAGCTCCAGAAAAAGGGAGTTTTTCAAAAAACTAAAATCATATTTTCTGCTTTAAACCCTATGGTGTCACTACTCATTAGAATCGTCTCGAAGAGACGATTCTAATGAGTAGTAACACCATAGAAGTTGGTGCAAAAATGTGTGAGAAATGTTTGACTTGTTTAGTGTACTCCCTCTTATCTTGAGCCCTGTTAGTACTGGTATATTAGAAATAGGAAATTGAAAATACTAATAAAATCCTGGAGTTTGTATACAATTATGAATTAAGTGAGATGCATTCACTCGATAAGCAGACAGTGAGCTTCTTTCTTGTAGCACAGGAGAACAAGGCCAGCTTTCCTCTCATCTGATTTAGAGGTTAATACATAATTCCGTGAAACCTTTGTTGACGGACATTTCAGAAGAAGATGAACGAGTTGTCTGTTACTGTTTCCTCCACATAAGTGCAGTATGATACTGCCATTCTGTCCTGACAAATGGGCTAAAATGTTGAATCACTGATTGTGTTTAACCTTTTACTCCATAGCCTGTTTCTAATATTAAAGATAGGAAACCACTTAAAGCATGTTGAAAGTAAAGCAGAATGTGCCTTAAGGCACATTCTGCTTTACTTTCAGCCTGCTTAAAGCTACCATCTGCTAGAGCATAGACAATATTTGTATGATACATATTCATGACTGTATAAATTAGAACTGTTTCTTCATTTGAGGAATAATTTAAAGTGGTAAAAAGGTGTTTATCTTGGGGAATGAGTTAAGCTATCACATGTATTTAATACCATCAACAGATTGGAATTTATAAGGGCTGTGAAGAGGTGTCCTATGGTGCATGTGTGGAGTAAAATGTTTAGGCAACTTTAACTGTATTTGAGATATCAAAGGTAGTTATAATCCTTGGAGTATTTTGCCAAAGTTTGACCTTGTGCTCAGAGAAAGAAGCTTACTGCATCAAATCCTTTGCATGTCCTGTCAGTAATTGCTAGTTTGAATGTGCATATTTATGGTGAGATTTTATCACAGGATTTATTTTTAACAAACTACACAAGACCATATACGGTAAATGTTTGAACTGGAGCTTTCTGAACCCATTGTATAATGTCTCACCATAAATATCAGTATTGTGAGGGCTCAATGTAAGATTGAGTAAATTGAACATTTTGAACATTTTTATATCTCCATAAAACTGTATGTTGCGACTACTCATGAGGGTCATCTAAAAAAATGGTCCTAATGAATAGTAACATAATAGGGTTTGGTTGAGTAGAATTTGAAATACTCTGCTTTATCTGGAGTCATCAGAGCTCCAGATAAGGTGGGTATTTCAAACTCTAACTTTCTTATTTCTTCACCAAACCCTATGTCGTGACCCCTCATTAGAATCGTCTCGAAGAGACGATTCTAATGAGTGGTCACAGCATAGGGTTTAGATGAGACATAAAGAAGAAAGCTTTGGAAATTTGTTCAGTTACCCAGTCTTATCTGGAGCCCTGAGTCATGTAGTGTGGACTTTTGTATATATCTAAATCTTACCCTTTATCATCATATAGCTGCTATATGTCCTGGGCACAAATTCCCGGCTAAGTTTGTGATTCACTGCAATAGCCCCAACTGGAGCACAGCTAAAAGCTCGGAGCTGTTAGATAAAACTGTCAAAAACTGCCTCAGTCTGGCTGATAAAAAAGACCTCAAGAGCATTGCTCTGCCCTCCATAGGCAGTGGACGGTATGTAGTAGCTATATGTTGAAAACTCCTTGCACTTCTTCTCAGCTTCAAGCCTTGTAACCCTTGTTTCAGTTGTTGCTTGGGCAGTACAATGCTCCTCTCTACAACGGCCCTCCCAACAATGATTCCCTCCTTACAACAATGCTTGTTGGTATTCCCCAAGCAAGACCCATATGTATATGCAGCGTCTGATCTGGGTTCAAACTGTTTGCAAAAATACTGTTAGTTTATTAATCTTTCCTCCCTATAGGAACTCCCTTCAAACAACATACAAAATATTTGTCTCTTATTGGGTGTTGTTGTAGTGAGAGAGCAGTGTACTAGCAGGTGCTTATTTTCCATCCATCAGTACAGAATAGTTTGTTTGTGTTATGCAGCAACTCTTTGAAGAAGAATATGTATCTGTAGATATAGGTACAGTGGAGAATCTGTTATTCTTTCCCGTTTAAACGCAAACGTACGCAAACGCAAAGCACTAAAACGTAGAAAAGAACAACTTTTGGACAATTCTGATAATTCTTGTTTATCTTGGTGGCAAACAGTTTGGAGCCTGATCAGACGCCGGGTTACCCGGCGTCTGATCTGGCTCCAAACTGTTTGCACTGCAAATAATAGTTTTAGCGTAAATGCGTTTATTGGGAAAGAATAACAGATTCTCCACTGTAGCTCTTTAATGCAAAACAAAATTGAAACAGAAAGCTCCAATAGGATGACCCAGTGTTTCTATTCTGTTCAGTACTAAGCAGTCATGTAGCTTAAATGGCTGATATTCATCATATTGTTACATGGGTGCTTAGCTCAAGTTATTCTGTATCTAGTGTAACTAGTATAGTTTATATTCAGCTGCACATATCCCTTTCCCCCCATCATCTACATTAAATTTTGTCTATCTTCTGATTTAACATGCATATTAGATTTGCCTCTATAACGGTGTGTTTAGTTGATCTTAACCCTTTACCTGATAGCCTATTTCTAGTATTGAAAATAGGTGACTACTTAAAGCAGGTTGAAAGTAAAGCAGAATGCGCCCTAAGGCGCATTCTGCTTTACTTTCAGCCTGCTTTAAGCTTCCATGTGTTAGAATATTGAAAATTTTACCTATACTATATAATCATGACTGATTAAATTGGAACTATTTTCTTCAGCGGAGGAATAAACTAAATACGCTAAAAGTCGCTTCTATGGGGTAAAGGGTTAAAGCAGGATGAAAGTAAAGCAGAAAACTGCCACCATTCTGTGACAATGTCTGTGAGTAAAGAAGAGCTTGAGGAAAAGGTAAAGGTGGCCTTATACTGTATACATTTCTGCTAAAATATGCAAGAAAAATATCACTTTAAGTTTATTTAAAAATAATCTCAAATACTTTGGTTCCCAATTTCTGCCATTCTTTTCATCTACTTTGAAGCTTTGCTGTGATGTATAAACAACATGATTGTATTTATAGTCTATGAATGTTATTAATAATATTGCCTAATCTTTACTGTTTATCATATTGTTACTAACATTTCTTAAGTCTTTAACTCCATAGATACACCTTTTTAGCTCGCCTGAGCACAAAGAGTTAATTTTGTTTTGAATGTAAATGCAAATGTTTTTGTTTAAAAACAAGATTAATAAGTAAATTGGCTGGAAAGTGAACTTGATTTAAAAGGTAAGGTATTTAGGCGTACAGTGGAGAATCTGTTATTTGTCCCCAATAAACGCGTTTACGCTAAAACTATTATTTGCAGTGCAAACAGTTTGGAGCCAGATCAGACGCCGGGTAACCCGGCGTCTGATCAGGCTCCAAACTGTTTGCCACCAAGATAAACAGGAAATTATCAGAATTGTCCAAAAGTTGTTCTTTTATAGGTTTTAGTGCTTTGCGTTTGCGTTTAAACGGGAAAGAATAACAGATTCTCCACTGTATGTTCTCTTAAATGTTTTTACTTGATCACGTTTTTGATAATATGCACATGATTTTTCAGTGGTATTAATGTAATAATCTGCAGATAAACTAAATTGATGGAATATTTTAAAAATGTTAAAATATTAAGAGCCAGAATATTGTGAATGTTCTCCAAGCCAAGAACTCATTCTGTACTCTCTTAACCCTATAAGTTTATATTGACGCTTTTGTAAAACAGTGTAGACCCAGATCAGACAGCTCCTTCAGGAGCTGTCTGATCAGGGTCTGCACTGTTTTCTTAAAGGATCTACATGAAATGTGCCTGCAGTCTTTCCTGGAGAATTTCTTTCAGATTATATTGGCCAATGTTATAGCTCAGTAGTTCAGATGATAGATGTTCATGGGCAGAGCTTTATATATGGATAAATTAATTGACTTCTAGCGCCACATTTTTGTTCCTTTTATGAACAGTGTACAAGTGAAATGTACAATTGTCCTATAAGCAAACAAAGTATAGACTGTAATAAGATGGCTCATATTGTGAGCCTTTTGATTAGGGTCTCCACTGTTTGTCATGTTGCAACATATTGTAAACAACAACCTTACAAACAACCCTAACTAGTCAAACTTAATTGAAAATTGGGATGGTCTATTTAGCCCTTTACCCCATAGTCTTTTTCTTGTTTTGAAAACAGGTTACTACTTAACTCTTTCCTCCCTAAAACTTCAAATGGACAATTCCAGTTTCCATTTTAGTCTAGTCCATTGCTAAATTTTAAGGGTTGTTTTTGTCCATTTTTGGCATTATGACAAACAGTGAAGACCTTTCGGAGCCCTCTGATCTGGGTCTTCACTGTTTGCATAGGACAAGTGTACTATTCATATGTACACTGTTTGCCAAGGACGCCAATATGCGGGACTAGGTTTCAAAGGGTTAAGCATGTTGAAAGTAAAGCAGAATGTGATTTAAGCCTGCTTTAAGCTATCACCTGCTAGAATAAAGAAAACATTCCTTCTGATTCATATTCATGAATGTATAATTGGAACTATTTTCTGAATGGACTAAAAGGTGCTTCTATGATATAAAGGGTGAAAGTTTCAGGAGTCAATGAGTTAAAGTGAATTACTTTTGTGTGTGTTTTCAGTGCTGGTTTCCCTAAGCAGACAGCAGCCCAGATCATCCTGAGGTCCATCAGTAACTACTTCACATCTAGCATGGCAAGTTCACTGAAGCAGGTCTACTTTGTCCTGTATGATACCGAGAGTGTCAACGTTTACACAACCGAGCTGCAGCGCCTAGACTCATAGACGCACTGCTGTCATTATAGGACCCATTTGATTCATGTCAGAAGACTGTAGCTTGGATGTACAGTCAGTCTTGTATTAAGCAACCACTGAAAAGAATACCCTTGTGGAATCTTAAATACAAATGGTTGCTAAATGGAGAATAGAAATAATGCCCAAGGCTCCTTTAGGAGCTTTCTGCATTGTTTTTATCCTTCATTATGTATTTCCTTATTTTTAGAGATCTCAGTGCTACTTCAGTTGGTGGTTGCTTACTACAAGATTGTCTGTAGTATAAACAGAATCCTAGTGATTCTGAATGTTGAAAGTTTTAATCCTGCTAAATGTGTTTTGATTGGCATTACTTGCAAAGTAACACAATGTCAGAACAAATTCGGAATATTTATTTAGCTATTTTTTTTAGGTTTCTTCAGTTTAAAATCAGGGCTGCCATATTGGATTTTTCGGAATCTTTGGATTTGTATCCTTTGTCAGATTGTAGCTTAAAGCAGGTAGAAAAATTGAAAATCTTCAGATGTTCAAGACCAACTAATGGCAGCCCTGTAAAATAATTAATATAAATACTTAAGGGTGTATCAATGTCATAAGCCAATTTTTAAAAGTATCAAACTTTTTTTCTAACATTGTTTTTTTGGAAGAGCTGTTTATGATGAATGAAAAAATGAAAAAAAAATATGGTGGTGTCCTTTTTTTTGAGCTACAGCGATTTGAAAAAGGTATGTCAAATTTGGACTTTTTTTTCAAATTTTACCCTATCAGAGTACAAGCTTCAGTAAAATTTATTTCAAAACAAAACGAACCTGATAATTTGGGTTTCCATTATTTATATTATGTCTATGGTGGTATTTTCACATATAGAAACCAAATTTAGACAAAACAGGCACCAGGTTTAAACAATATGGATCCTTGAATATCAAAAATATGCTTTGTATAGGGCATGATTTTATTAGATTTTTTATTTTATGAAAAAAATTAAAAAAGTTTGAAAATGAAATAGTTCTAGTATTAAACTTTTTTTTATATTCTACCAGATGAAAGCCCATGCTAAGGCAGTTCAAAATATGAAAAGAAATTGAATTGTCAGTGTTGAAAATTTTGAGTTATTAAAGTAAAAAGAGTTATCTCCCCTTACAAAATTTACAAAAAAATACCATATCGATGCTATTTAGAGCTTTATAAATTTCACATTTGGTGCCTTTTTTTTCTTAAATTAGTTTTTGTATGAAGAAATACTACCATAGATAGGAAATAAATAATACAAAACCAAATTATCATATTTGTTTTCATTTAAAATGAATTTTATTGAAGCGGGCTGTTTAAAAAGGACAAAATAAGAGGAAGTGGGTGGGGTAAATTTTACATGGCCGTAGAGCCAACTGTTGTTCACCAAAATGTACACTTTTTCTATTTTTTCATTCATCTTAAATAGCTCTTCAATACAAAACCATCATAGAGTGTTTTCATATACTTTGAAAATTTCCCAAAGTCATGACATTGATACACCCTTAAGTGACAGGTTTTTAACAAACATAATGATACTCGCTAAAACTGTTTTAAAGTGGATTTTATTGGTATGTTTTTAATCAAAGCTTTGGATAAGACCGCTATTTCCAATTCCAAAAGCCTGATGTCTCTTCAATATTATTGTGACTACTCATTATTGAGTTTTGTGGAGTCAGTAAGGAAAAAATATTGGAATTGTTTAGTAAATTTCCTCTTACAGTGCAGAAGATGCTATTCTTTCCCAATAAACATGTTTATGTTAAAACTATTATTTCCAATGCAAATAGCTTTGAGCCAGATTAGACGCTGGTTAACACAGCGTCTGATCAGGCTCCAAACTGTTTGCCACTTAGATTAAAACAAATACATGTAGTCAGAATTATCAAACACTAAAATTTTCTACATTTTACTGCAATGCATTTGCGTTTACACGGGAAAAAATAACGTCTTCTCCACTGTGTCTGAAGTTCTATTTTCTGAAGCCTTGTATTTAAGTTTTTTCTCAAGTAGAACAAACTCACATTTACCAGCAGGATTAAAGTTAGATTTAGATAAGACAGATTTCAGTACAAGTGTTATGGTAAAAAGATGCCCTGTGAGTAATACCGGCGGTTAGAATCATGTGAAAAAGAGCAAATACTGTTCATGTTGATATCATCACATGTTTTATCTATAAAGATCATGCTACAGTGCTACATCTCATGAGTGACTCGCATTTAAGGACATAATTATGCTATCTGTCAATACAGGTTGTTGTTAAATGCACAATAAAAGAAATGGAAAACACACATTTAAGAGATTTCTGCATAACTTTTGTCATGCAATAGACCATTCCCCATAGATTGTTTTAATGTTTAAGACAGATGGTTACTAAATGCATGCTGAAAGTAAATCAGCTTCTGCTTTACTTTTGATATGCTTTAGCATCCACTTGTCAGTATGCAGATAATATTTCCTTTGTCTCTGTAGCTGGATGAAATTATTTCGTTGAGGAATATATAAAAAGCCATTTCTATGGGGGAAAGGGTTACACTACTTCTCATCGTAAAGACTGAACCTGGGACATCATTTAAATGTTGCTCAAGAGAGGTCGTACTTTAGTCTTGAATACAGGGGCCCGTTTCATAAAACTTCTTACGACAAATGTTGTCGTAAGTCAGATTATAAAAGTCTCAATCATTATTTATTTCTCCATCTAATCCTGTCTTGTGACATCTTTTTGGAATCGTCTTGAAAAGACGATTCCAAAAAGATTTCACAAGACAGGATTAGATAGAGAAATCACAGATTAAATGTATTTTAAAGTTTTGACATACAACAACATTTGCCGTAAGAAGTTTTATGAAACGGGCCCCTGTTGTTTATGGTCCTGAAAGGTTGATACAGAAGATCAAAGCTGTTTTTGGTTTATCTCTTTCAACACTAAGTAACTCTTATTGGTTATTAGATCCCCTTGTGGATCATTTTAATAACAAAAACATGAACCAGTCTACTTGGAATTCTGGGTAGTTTAATAAATACTGGTATGAATAACCAAACAGTGTAGACCCTGATCAGAGGGCTCCTATAGGAGCCCTCTGATCTGGGTCTACACTGTTTGCAAATGTAATGAGTATTTTTTAAATAGGTCCATTGTGTTGAAAGAGTTATTTGTGTATTTTATCATTATATTCTTTTATATACAAATCTTAAGACCTTTGATTCAGATTTAGATTCTAATGATGGAAATGGGTTCTGCACAGTGAAATATTTTATTACATGCAAACAAGACTTTTATTTATTGTGATGTGTTGAATTTAGTCAATTCTAAAAAGTGTTATGTCTTTATTTTGTGTTTTTGTTTGAATAATATAGTTACTAAATGTAAGCTATATGAAACTGTTAGTGAACTAAAGATAAGTAGTTTATTATTGTTAACTTTTACTTATAAGTCATACAGTGGAGAATCTGTTATTCTTTCCCAATAAACGTGTTTACGCTAAAACTATTATTTGCAGTGCAAACAGTTTGGAGCCAGATCAGACGCCGGGTAACCCGGCGTCTGATCAGGCTCCAAACTGTTTGCCACCAAGATAAACAAGAATTATCAGAATTGTCCAAAAGTTGTTCTTTTCTACGTTTTAGAGCTTTGCGTTTGCGTACGTTTGCGTTTAAACGGGAAAGAATAACAGATTCTCCACTGTAGGTGTTATTAACTCTTTGCATTCTAATGCAGTGGGGAAGACGGTAATCTTTCCCAATGAACACATTTATGCTAAAACTTTTATTTCCAATGCAAACAGTTTTGAGCCAGATCAGTCGCCGGGTAACCCGGCGTGGCTCAAAACTGTTTGCCATCCAGGTTCAAATCAGCATTCAGAATTGTCAAAAACATTGTCATTTTCTTCCATTTTATCACAATGCATTTGCGTTTTTTTGCGTTTAAACCGGAAATAATAAACCAAAGCTTGTTGAAAAGAAATATTGAAAAATTCGAACTTTAGAACATTACCAGAGTTATTTGTTGCAAACGAAAACTTCCTTGGCATGCAAAGAGTTAATTGAGGATCCACTGTCATAATGAAGACACAAAGTTTAGTAGGATCCACGATTTTATCATTCTTTTTATATATTTACTTGATGTCGATAACATTGATAATATACAAAGGCAATCATGTTGTAGAACAAAAAATTATACCTTAAGTTTTCTACATATCTATTCAAATTTGTATGAAGCGGTCATTCTGTAAAGAATCATGGACATGTCTTAGATTTTTTTTTCAAAGCCCACATTTTCTAAATCCAACTGTGGAACTATTTTCTTCAGTGGATGAATAAATTAGAGGTGTATTTATGGGGGAAGTGGTTAAGGGAGAAAAAGGGTAAGGAGTGCTACCTGCTAAATACATTACCCCATAGCCTGTTTCTAGTTTTGATTAGAAGTGACCATTTAAAGTAGGTTGAAAGTAAAGCAGAATGTGCCTTAAGGCACATTCTGCTTTACTTTCAACCTGCATTGAGCCACCATCTGCTGGGATATAGAAAATATTTCTTATAAAACATATTTATGATTGTTAAAATTTAAACTATTTTCTCCAGGGGAATAGTAAATTAAAGGCATATTTATGTGGTTATGGGTTAATGTAAAACATGGGAGCTTTCTGCCTTACTTTTGTCCTTTTAAATTGCTGATATAATGGCTGCTTCACACAAGTTTTCCCCCCCGAAGAATTGAACAAACAATTTATTGTGTTTTGGACATTTTAAAAACTTTAACTATTTAAGCCAATAATGCCTGTATTTTGCAATGAACTCTTCTTATTTGGTTGCTAGAAGGTATCAATATAGATAGATATACAATATAGAAAACAGTGCAGACCCTTATCAGACCGAGTAAATTGCGGTGTCTCACCAGGGTTTGTTGCACTGTTCACTAATGTCTACTTTTCTAGATGATGGGCATTAATGGTTTAAAGAAAGGTAATTTAAGGGATTTTGGCAAAGTAACTAAATAGTATCTAACACACTTTGCGCACGCCCCTATATAAACAAGAACGAACGTTTCAGTGTTTGAATTTTCAATAGACCACTCACGTGCTAAAACGTTCTAACGTGACTTCATATGGCTTCGAAAATGCGTACGCCAAGAAATATAGCGCCGTTGCTTCGGTGCAAATTAAGGTTAAATTATGTGTTAGAATCGAAATAATAATTTAAAACTAGTGTTTTATCTAACAATCGAACACGGGTAGTCGTTGAGATGCTTGTAATTAAACCACTCGGCCTAAAGGCCTCGTGATTAAATTACTACGCATCTCAACTCCTACCAGTGTTCGATTGCACGATAAAACACTAGTATGAATTTATTATTTCTTAAATTAATTTCTATTAAATTAGCACACAAGTAGATATAAATGTTAGTGATTAAATAAATATAAGTATGTCTTTTTGTGTAGTAACTAGTGTGTAAAGTGTTTGCAATATAGATAAATAACAAATTCGTAAAATGTATCCAATATTTATTGCCATGGATATGTCCAGATTCACCATGGTTTGGCACGCCGAATACTCTTAAGGATCTTTTTTTTTTAATCTGTATTAGATAAAAAAAATGGCAGCTTTGCAAACTAAAGATATATTCAGTCCATATTTTGTTAAAATACAAAGCGTTGAAAAGGTATCTACTTGAATGTTGAAAAAGATTTAAGCCTGTCCCCAATTAAGTGCCTTTTAGCACATCCTCCACTAAAGAAAATGGTTCAAATGTATACAGTCATGATCATGTACCATAAGAAAAGTTTTGTATACCCTAGCAGATGGGTGCTTAAAGCAGGTTCATAGTAAAGCAGAATGTGATTCTGTTTTACTTACAATCTGGTTTAACACATTCAACCCTAGCAACGAGTATACTCGTCAATAACAAACAGTGTATCTGTCAAGAATGCAAACAGTGTTATACCCTGAACAGAGGGCTCCTTAAGGAGCCCTCTGATCAGGGTCTACACTGTTTGTCAATTAGCAAAATAAGGCAGAAAACAATCCTAAATACATGTAGTATAAAATGGACTAGACTTTATATACGAAATTGGAATTATCCATTAAAAGTTTTAGGGATGAATGAGTTAAGTGGTCACCTGTCTTCCGTACTATTGAGGAGGGTGAGGAAGGAAGACTATGGTTAATATTGATGCTGATTGTGGAGAAAAATATTTAGATTTAGTCCCTGTCCAGGCTACTTCTATGCAATTGCTTGTCAGAATTTTATGGAACTTGCTAGGTTGCATGACCATCAAGTGATGATTTGCTGATAGTGCTTTTAATCCAGTTTGATAATCAGTACCTTAGATCTAAATCCGTAAAGTTTTTGTTAAGGGAGACTAATCTAAAGATACCTCTATTTTACACATTTTAGCTGAAACTGAGCTTGTGCAAATTGGACTGAATAGATCATTATTTGCATGAAAATTTTTAACATCAATTCACATCATTTTTTCGTCACCTATCCATGCGATCCTGATCAGCAAAGTCACATAGGACAACCAAAATTATAGTAAAACCTCTCTTTTATGACTACAAAATTGTGTTAATTATTAGATGTTAACAACAGGTTACTACTTAAAACAAGGTGACAGTAAAACAGAAAGATCCCACTATCAACTTGCTTTTAGATGTCACCTGACTTTTACACAATTCATTAGACTTCATTTTAGTGGTTATAATAGAATGTTTTACTGTATAAGCTGGGCATTACTTTATGAGCCAACATGTGAAGTCAGTAGGCAGTCTGTGAAGGTTCTGATCAGGTGGTCATAACATGGTTCATATTTATTGACAACTAAAAACTATGCAGTGGAGAAGACATTATTCTTTCCCATTTAAACACAAACAAAACGCAAATGCAATTAAAAGTCAAAAGAGACAACTTTTTTACAATTCATTTTAATCTGTGTTACAAAGAGTTTGGGGCCTGATCAGATGCCGGGTACAGTGGTAAATACGCTATTCCTACCCACTTTATGCTTTTCTTACTCGTTTATTATCCGTTTCGTTAAACGTGTTTGCTAGCCGTTTCTTTACGTGTTTAAAAGAGCCCGGATGCTGGACTTATACCGTTACCTTACCTTACTTCATGAAAAATCAGACAATAACTTACTAAGCATATGATCCGGAGTAATGCTTGGATCCCGATCAGATGTCAAATTACTGAGTGTCTGCTTTGCATAAATGTTTGTATCCAGATCAGATGCTGAGTTGCTATGATTATGAACATGCGGAATTCCAAATAGCATGTGTGACATGCTGTTAGTTATCACAGGACAGGCTGCTATGAGTGTTGCGTAATAAACCGGACATGGGGTAATAAAACTGCGCCCTATCAAAGTAAGTATCCTAATTGGGGTTGATTGAAATATAAACCAAATAAACCAAACCATATCAGCGAGTATGTGTCAGTTATTATACTGTCTCATCAAAGTAAAAGATATCTGTATAGTTCGAATACGGATGAGAATCCCGTAACTTGGCATTTCATCTAGAGCCAAACTGTAAAAATGAAATCAAAACCGTATGCTTCATTCTTGGCTGTAAAACATAAGAACCGAACTACTCGGCGTCCCATCTACATCCAAATCGCTAGTGTTAAACTATTATGAAAAGTAATTGGGTTTATTCAAAGCTGTCAGATGCTATGCCGAGCTATACAGCTAGGCGTCTGATCTGGATTCAAACCGTTTGCAAAGAAATCAACATGGAAGGAATTTTTCTAACAAATATCAAACAGAAAGAATCTGGTTCAGACGCCGAGTCACTCAGCATTATGATCGAGATTAAAACTGTCTGAATTTATATAATTTCTCGAATAACGGCAATCATCGATAAGATCCGAAATCTCTGCGTGAAACGGAAAACTGACCCACCAATCGCAACATCTCTGGTATAATCGTTTATTAATGCGTTTAAATGGGGTAAAATCGTTAGGCATTAACCGTCTTACGCATAGATAAATGCGTAAATGTGTAGGAATAGCATATTTACCACTGTAACCCGGCGTCTGATCAGGTCCCAAACTGTTTGCAAAGGAAATTACTGTTTTAATATAAACAGTTTTATTGGGAAAGAATAATGTCTTCCTCACTGTATAAGGCCCTACTTCATCACTGCCAGTAATGAGTATAAACCATCTAGACTTAACATCGTAACATTTGGTGTGACAGGGTTCATTGCAATTTACACCTACAGTGGAGAATCTGTTATTCTTTCCCAATAAACGCGTTTACGCTAAAACTATTCTTTGCAGTGCAAACAGTTTGGAGCCAGATCAGACGCCGGGTAACCCGGCGTCTGATCAGGCTCCAAACTGTTTGCCACCAAGATAAACAAGAATTATCAGAATTGTCCAAAAGTTGTTCTTTTCTTCGTTTTAGTGCTTTGCGTTTGCGTTTAAACGGGAAAGAATAACAGATTCTCCACTGTACCACCATTTTGAGCTATGACATTTAGTGAAAAGGGTGCTTTAGCCCATAGCCTGTCTATAGAATTGAAGATAGGTGACCACTTAAAACAGGTTGAAATTAAAGCTGAATGCTTTACTGTCAGCCTGCTTTAAGTTACCATCTACTAGAATCTTAGTTCTTGAAAATGAAGTTTTCTAAAGCTTGATGACCATTTAATGCAGTGCGGAAAAGTAAAGCAGTAAGCAGGCTAGAAGTACATCAGAAAGCTCTTACATGTTTTACCTTTGTCCTGCATTAATCTGCCAGCTGCAATAAATGGGGATAATTTACCTTATTGTATATGCCTCTTCATACAAGTTTGTTATATTTTCACAGTCTGCTAGAGAATTAACTTTGCTTGTCCCACTAATCCCCTTGCACGTTGACCTACACCTAGTTTCATCAATTGCCCTTGGCTGCTGTTACTTACACATTAAAAACTATCACAAATGTCATACAGTGGAGAATCTGTTATTCTTTCCCAATAAACGCGTTTACGCTAAAACTATTATTTGCAGTGCAAACAGTTTGGAGCCAGATCAGACACCGGGTAATCCGGCGTCTGATCAGGCTCCAAACTGTTTGCCACCAAGATAAACAAGAATTATCAGAATTGTCCAAAAGTTGTTCTTTTCTACGTTTTAGTGCTTTGCGTTTGCGTACGTTTGCGTTTAAACGGGAAAGAATAACAGATTCTCCACTGTAGCATTTAGAAAAGAAAGTTTGAATATTAACTCTTTATATAGGAGAAGACGTTATTCTTTCCCATTTTAACGTGTTTATGCTAAAACTATTATTGCACATGCAAACAGTTTGGAGCCAGATCAGACCCTGGTAACCTGGCGTCTGATTAGGCTTCAAACTGTTCGCGGCTCAGATTAAAATGAATAATTGGAATTGTCAAAATGCTGCCATTTTCTCCCATTTTATTGCAATGCCTTTGCGTTTTGTTTGCGTTTATACGGGAAAGAATAATGTCTTCTCCACTGTAACACTGGATATATTTTCTGCTGGAAATGTTGTCTGCTTCGCTCTGCACTGAATTACTTTTCTGTATACATGTATTTACAGTCTGAGAGGTAAACAGTTAGAATCCTGATCAGAAACTTAAGTCCATTTGCATCTGATCTGGATCCAAACTATTTGCAATGTATAGACAACTTAGTTCATGCATTAACCCATTACCCTACAGCATGTTACTAGTTTTGAAGACAGGTGACTACGTAATGCACGTTGAAAGTAAAGCGGAATAAGGCACCATTAGCTTCCATCTGCTATATTAAAGAAAATATTTCTTATGACACATATTTATGACTGCATAAAATGGAACTATTTTCTTCATTGGAGGAATAAATTTAAGGCATCAAAATGTGTAATCTTTGGGTAATGGGTTAAAAAGGGTCTTTCAATGACTTTGGTTGCTTTGATTGTTGTAGACAAATACTATTGTTTTGTTTGAAAGCTTTATATGTTTTTCATTATAATTTGTAGCAGGAAATAGTTTTCGCCTCCCTTAACCCTTTCAACCCTACATCCCTCTGAAGAGATTTCTGATAACATATGCAAACAGTGTAGACCCTGATCAGAGGGCTCCTATAGGATCCCTCTGATCAGGGTCTGCACTGTTTGATATTTTCATTGGTTTTTGTTGTCTTATAAAAAATGGAACGGTAAACTGGTTCAAAATGTTAATACTATCTGTCTATCTATCGCTATATACTGCTACACGCCCCTTTCGGGTATTACGAGCAGGGGCACTTTTTAGGTGCACCAATGGGACTGTACTTGGCCGGTCACTTTATCCTGACACCGACGAACCAGTTGTAATTGCTAACCCGAAATCCTGAGTGCCAAGGAGGGAAGCCATTACTACCAATTTTTAAGTCTTTGGTTTGACCCGGCCGGGGATTGAACCCACAACGTCCCGCACTGCAAGCGGACGCTCTACCACTAAGCCACGCAGCCGTGAGTCTAAAAGGATAATTAATACCCACAAGAGATATTTAGGGCTGAAAGGGTTAAAAACAAGATGCATTAGCAATCTTTAACTCTTTCCTCCCTAAAACTTTAAATGGACAATTCCAGTTTCCATTTTAGTGGTCCATTTCTGACTTTTAAGGGTTGTTTTTGTCAATGTTTGACATTATGACAAACAGTGAAGACCCTGATCAGAGGGCTCCTTTCAGAGCCCTCTGATCTGGGCCTTCACTGTTTGCATAGGACAAGTTTACTATTCACATGTACACTGTTTGAAAAGGACGCCTATATGCGGGACTAGGGTTCAAAGGGTTAAGGCATATAGTTGCTTAATCCAGAACAAAGGTATTGCAGCATTCTACTTAACTCTGCATTATCCTGTCTTCAGAAATCCTCATCTTGTCTTGGAATGCAGAGCTCAAGATTAGGGGTGTATTTCAAAAACTAAAATCTTTATTTCTGCATTAAATTCTATGGTGTCACTACTCATTCTTCGAGACGATTCTAATGAGTAGTAACACCATAGGATTTGGTGCTGAAATTAGTGAGAAAATATTGATTTGTTTACTCCCTCTTATCTGGAGCCCTGGGAATGGTTGCTAAAATAATAAACTTGTACTCTTTCAGAGGAATATTCAGTCCTATACTCCATAGCCTATTTCTATTATTGAAAGTAGTTGACCATTTAAAGCAGGTTTAAAGTAGTGCAGAATTCACCTTAAGGTGCATTCTGCTTTACTTTCAAGCTGCCTTAAACTACATTCTGCTACACTATAGGAAATATATCTTATGCTGCATATGCATTACTGCATAAAAAGGAACTGTTTCTTCAGCGGAGAAATTAATCAAATGCCTAATAAATTAATGTGTATTGATGATATATACACATTACCAGTTGACAGTGCGAAACAGAGTGATGTATTTAGCTCGAGACGATTTTGGCGGAAATAGCCGATCTGACGAGCGCCTTGGCGCGAGTCTGATCGGTTGTTTCCGCCAAAAACGTCGAGAGCTAAATGCAACACTCTGTAGCACACTGCCAACTGGTGATGTGTTTATTATATGCCTTGAATACACACCAGAAACAATTAAATAGTTGTTTAAATCAGTTTATAGCCAAAATTTATTAGTTATTTGAAGCAGAACAAGATATTTTGTTTGCCACAATGAATAACGCGGCACTTGTACACGTACGTAAATGACGTCACGTTAAATCGAAAGCGAGGTCAGAGTAAAATACAAAGTGGCTGATACAGACTCTTGTATTTTACTCTGCAAATACACGCGGAAACGCTCGATATCACTCGAAGGCATATAATAAAATAGGTTAAGAACTAAGTTGTGAAATAGTTTTGATTATTGCAATTGTAAATGGTTAACCCTTTTCCCAATATAAATGCCTTTTAGCACAATTAGTTAAATCCTCCTTTTAGGAAAACAGCTCCAATTTATACAGTACCATAAGAAATATTTGTATTATCTAGTAGATGGTAGTTTATTATAGTAGGTTGAAAGTAAAGCAGAATGGGCCTTAAGGCTTATTCTCCTAAAGCAGAATGGGCCTTAAGGTGCATTCTCCTTTACTTTCAACCTGCTTGAAGTGGTCAGACTTAAGGGTAAAATATTAATCAATTACTGGTTTATTGAAAAATGCTAATTTAAATAGATCTTCAAACATATTATTATCGATTTCCAATAAAATTGAGTCGAGGTTGAGTTGATGTAATATTCAGTATTTGAATTAGGGTGTTGATATTTTATACAGTGCATTGATCTTGTGAGTTTTATTGACATACAGATTGGTAAGAGGGAGTAAATTTAGTACTTTCAATAACTTCTCTTTTATGTTTAAACCAAACCCTATTGTGTGACTATTCATTAGAATAGTCTCAAAGAGGTGATTCTAATGGGTAGTCATACCAAAGGGTTTTAAGCGGGCATAAAGATTTTAGATTTCAAAATACTCCCCTTATATGTGCCCTTATATAATAGAAATAAAAAAAAGTATATCCAGTTTTAAACAATTGTCACTGATTTTGCTCTGAATTATTTCTCATAAATGTGCCATGAAACTTTGTAAGATCAATATTTCAAAGTAATGTTATTATGTTGAAAAACTGGTAAGTTTGATTTGTGCAAACTAAAGTAATTGCGGTTTGACTGTTAATTATTTTCTGACAACTCTTGTGATATAAGTAGTGAATTCTATACGGAGCAAGCAGGGCTTGTAAATATTCTAGGTGTGCAGACACATCTAATTTAACCCATTACCCCATAGCCTGTTTCTAGTATTTAATATAGGTGACCACATAAAGCAGGTTGAAAGTAAAGCAGAATGTGCCTTAAGGCACATTCTGCTTTACTTTCAGCCTTCTTTAAGCTATCATCTGTCATGATAAAGAAAATAATTCCTATTATACATATTCATAACTGTATAAAAGGGATCTATTTCCTTCCGCGGAGGAATAAATTATAGGCGTAAAAAGGCTTATTTTTGGGGTAATAGGTTAAATCTTATTTCAAGAATGAAATGTTAATCACACTGATAAGTATATCAGATGAAGAAATCTGTCTGTTTTAATTTATAAACTTATTTCTGTGATGTAGAAAACAAATAGTATAGGAACTATTACCTTTTTAGACTTTATTTGTGTTAAGTTTATACAGTGGAGAAAAGGTTATTCTTCCCCAATAAACACATTTATGCTAAAACTATTATTCGCAGTGCAAACAGTTTAGAGCCGGATCAGACCCCGGTAACACAGTGTCTGATCAGGCTCCAAACAGTTTGCCACTCATATAATTGTTCAGAATTGTCAACAAGTTATCATTTCTACATTCTAATGCAATGCGTTTAAGTTTCGTTTGCGTTTTAACTGGAAAGAATAACGTTTTTCTCCACTAAAGTATGTTTTAATTTAAGATTTTTCTGTGGGAAAAAGGAGGATGTTTGTTATGAAATAATGTTAACATATTGTTGATTCTTTACTGTGTGGAAATAATCAGGGTTCCAGATAAGAGTGAGTAAACTGAACAAATCTAACATTTTCTCATTCATTTTAGCACCAAATCCTATAGTGTTACTACTCATTAGAGTTGTCTCTTTGAGAAGATTCTAATTGATAGTAACACCGTAGGGTTTAATGCAAAAATAAAGATTTTTGTTTTTAACCCTTTACCTTAAAGAAGCACCTTTTAGAGCATTCTGTTTAATCCTCCGCGGAAGAAAATATTTCCAATCTATACAGTCATGAATATGTATTAGAAGGAATATTTTCTTAATTCTAGCAGGTGGTAACTTAAAGCAGGCTGAAAGTAAAGCAGAATGCGCCTTAGGGCGCATTTTGCTTTACTTTCAACCTGCTTTAAGTAGTGACCTATTTTCAATACTAGAAACAGGTTATGGGGTAAAGTGTTAAGATACTCCCCTTATCAGGAACCCTGAATAATATATTTCCCTTTCAAATAGTTTACTTCTCGATAAGACATGGCGTTTTATTAGGATCCAAACTGATTGACACTGATCGTCTTTGGCATTAGAGTTTTTTGGGTTATTCTTTTTTTGCTATATTTTAGGTATCTTTCATTATCTTTTATATCAGCAGAAAACTTGACTGTTAACTTTGAGCTGGTCTTTACTAGTTTAGTTGATAAACCCATTACTCTATAAATGTACCTTTTTAGCGCCTGTAATTATTACTACACTAAATAAAGTAGTCCCTACCTAGGAAGCCCTGGGCATTAAAAACTTTCCAGATGATAGCTTAAAGCAGGTTGAAGGTAAAGCAGAACGTTCATTTACTTTCAACCTGCTTTAATCCATTACTCCATGGTTGCACATTTTGATGCCTTTAATTTAATACTCCTGAAAAGAATAGTTTACATTTATACAGAAATGAATATGTATCATTTTCTGTATTCTAGCAGATAGTAACTGAAAGCAGACTTAAAGTAAAGCAGATTGGCCTTGAGACACATTCTGCTTTACTTTCAACCTGCTTTAAGAGGTCACATGTCCTCAATACTGGAAACAGGCTATGGAGTCAAGGGTTAAGTGGTCACCTTACTTCAAAACTCAAATTAGGCCTTGGAGTAAAGGGTTAATTATCAACACCCCAAATTGTGATATTGTTTACCTAAACATGTGCCATGTCAAGAATATGTCATAATGTGCTAATTGAAAGTGTTTACCCTTCTCATGTGTGTAATGCAAAAAGGTTATAAAGTTTGGCCGAATGACTAGAAGAATGAATGTACAAACGAACTGAGATAAAACAGTATCCTGGCCATCAAACAACACACCTTGTCAAGCTTGAGAAGGCTAAAACTTTATTCTACCTTGTAGAAGAATGAAAACTCATGTACCTACAGAAAACCTCCGCTATTACGACCACTTGTGTTAATTATCAGGTGTTTAAGGCAGGCTTAAAGCAAGGTGAACATAAAAGCTTCTGTAGGAGTCTCTTTATTACAATCACTTTGCTTTCAACCCTAGTCCCGCATATAGACGTCCTTTTCAAACAGTGTACATGTGAAAAGTATACTTGTCCTGTACAAACAGTGAAGACCCAGATCAGAGGGCTCCAAAAGGAGCCCTCTGATCAGGGTCTTCACAGTTTGTCATAATGCCAAACATTGACAAAAACAAGTAAAAGTCAGAAATGGACTAGACTAAAATGGAAAATGGAATTGTCCATTTAAAGTTTCAGGGAGGAAAGAGTTAAGCTGTCACCTGTCTTTTATACAATCAATTAGCCTTCATTTTGGCAATCTTAATAGAGATGTTTTACTATCATGTGCTAAACTAGTTTTCTAATACTGTGATCAATTTTGTTTTCGTATTATAATTGACTAGGGGCCAAGCCTAAAAAATCCATTATGGTAATTTATGTTTTTTCTGTATTTTCAAACCAACCCACAGTGGGGGAAACATTCTTCTTTCCCAGTAAACGTGTTTATGCTTAAAATATTATTTCTAATGCAAACAGTGTGGAGCCAGATCAGACGCCGGGTAACCTGGCGTCTGATCAGGCTCCAAACTGTTTGCCACTAAGATTAAAATGAATAGTCAGAATTATCAAGTTGTCATTTTCTCCATTTTAATGCGTTGTGTTTGCCTTTCATTTGCGTTTAAACTGGAAAGAATAATGTCTTCTCCACTGTACGTAATACACTTAAAGTATAGGGCAGTAGATGCATAATTTCTGGTTTATGTAACACTGAATCTGGTCTGATAGTAATGACTGATAGATACAGGTTCGACAGTATGTAAGAATTAACCCATTGAACCACAGTGACATGTATACACATCATTTAAAAACCATGTACTCGTGAAGAGAACACTTGTCATACGCAAACAGTGGAGACCACACCAGAGAGCTCCTATTGAAACCCTCTGATCAGGGTCTGCACTGTTTGTCATTTTGTAAGTATGAAAATCCTAAATAGTGAAAAATGGACATAATTTGAAATTATAATTGTCCAAATGAAGTTTTAGGAATCAATGAGCTAAGAAAACAATTGACAAAAACATCAGTTGTTAGCCAAAAGCCATGCAAAAATAATATCATTGCTTTTTCATGATTTTTTTTCAGTGATAACTTGTGTTTTAAAATATGTAGCCATGTTTTTGCATCTTTCTTAAATGTTCACATTTTTGTAGACCCTCCCTCCCCCGTCCCTCGAGTGCTTGACAAACTATGTCATGTGTGTTTGATTTTTTCATCTTCAATATTTGTACATGTATCTGCAGTGTATCTATTAGCAGACAAAACAAAGGGCCATCAAATCTTGGTGTTATCTTATTTATTATTTCCAAAATCAATTCTACCTACTTTTCCACATACAGTCGAACTACGATATCTCGAACTCGGTTAAATTGAACTCGTATTTCAAAGTAAAAACGTGGCTTAGCCACGTTTTAACTTTGAAATATGGGTATGTTCGATCTAACTGAGCATGAAACAATGCAGTTCATGTATTGAACTATCGGATAGTTTGAGTTAAGTGAGTTTGAGATATTGAAGTTCGACAGTTAATGACAAAAAAGTGTCAGATGAAAATAGTTGACACAGCTTAAAACAACATGCAAGTAAAGCAGAAAGCTCTTGCAAGAGCTCTCTGCTTTACTTTCATCTTGCTTTAAGCAGTATCTTGGCTTAAACACAATTAGATGACACGATTTGCACCGATCACTATCCAGGAGAGGGTTAAACCTTCTTGCACTGGATATTCATACATATATACGGGTAACGGTATATATAACTCCGCCAACTATGCATATCTACGAGTTACGGGTACAAGCTGAGCAATTACATTGCCAAATAAGGTAAGGAAATGAGCATAATTTTATTCCTATAAGAAAACCGTGCACTGTCGTGCTCTTTAGGAGCTGTCTGGTCTGAACCTACACCGTTTTCATATTTTGTGTTTATGTTTTGCTCGAAACCTTTGCCTCATTAAAATGCCTATTGATGCATCTACCTATTCCTTGCAGAAATGTTTTCATGCAATGACCTGATAAGTAGCCTAGCTCACTTGAGCATGAAGTGCTCTGGACTAGCTATTGCGATTGCTGGTCATCTGTCCGTCATCAACAATTACCTCGCTATAGTGGCTTTAACCCATTACTCCATAGCCTGTTTCTAATTTTGAAGACAAATGACCACTTGAAGCAGGTTGAAAGTAAAGCAGAATGTGCCTTATGGCACATTCTGCCTTACTTTCAGCCTGCTTTAAGCTACCATGTGCTATTTAAAGATAAAGAAAGTGTTTATGATGGAACATATTTAAGACTGTTAAAAGGAACTGTTTTCTTCAATAGAGGAATAAAGTAATGGCATACTTATTGGGTAAAAGGTTAAATCTCTTTAACCCTTTCCCCCATAGAAGCGCCTTTTAGCGAATATGATTTATTCCTCCGCTGAAGAAAATATTTCCAATTTAATCAGTCATGAATATATATTATAGGGAATATTTTCTATATTCTAGCACATGATAGCTTAAAGCAGGCTGAAAGTTAAGCAGAATGCGCCTTAAGGCGCATTCTGCTTTACTTTCAACCTGCTTTAAGTAGTCACCTATCGTCAATACTATAAATAGGCTATCAGGTAAAGGGTTAAGCAACCATCAGTCCTCAAAGCTGTAAACAAGCTAAGGAGGGACTGTTTAACATGACTGTGTGAGGCAAGATAAGGTTACCATATGAGGAATAGATAAATTGGAAAATGACAATTCTAACGGAAAAGGGTTACAAAATAAGACAAATATTTTCATATATGTTCATACTTTATTTCATTAATAGTATAGCAATATCTACCATACTCAAGAATTGATCCCATAATGATAAACAGCAAATATATGACAAGCCAATTATTTCACAATCATGGATATGTTTATTTATATACACACACACACACACAACCGTTTAACCTTGGTACACGAGTCCATTCTGTGCATAGTAATAATAAAGAATGGAAATATCTAATGATGTGACTACATAAAGCAGTATCAAAATAATGCATAAAGCTTCCAATCATGCTATAAATATGCCATTTAACCTCTTTTTAGCTCACCTGATTTGATTTGATTTGTTTTGATTTTACGTCGCTTTCAACAGTATTTCAGTCATATCGCGACGTCCAGCTAATTACAGGTGGAGGAAGACCCCAGAAGCCCTTTATGCATGCACAAATCGGCAACTGGGTAGAACCACCGACCTTCCGCAAGCCAGCTGGAAGGCTTCCCCACATGAAAAATCCGAACGACCCTACTGGGATTCGAACTCACAGCGGTGAGGAGCTTAGTGATGTAAGTCACAGTGACTATACCACTAGGCCACGGAGGCCCTTTTAGCTCACCTGAGCCAAAGGCTCAGGATGAGCTATTGTGACCGCAATTTGTCCGTCGTCCGTCCACATTTTCAAATAACATCTCCTCAGAAACCACTGACCCGATTTCAACCAAACTTTGTCAGAAGCATCAGTGACAAGGGGGAACGAAATCTTGTTTAAAGTTTTTGGCTAGAGTTATTCCCCTTGCCGTGGGAACATATAACTTTTAATGCATAAGAAAATCTTTAAAAAAAATTCTTCTCAGAAACCGCTAGGCCAAGACCTTTGATATTTGGTATGAATCTTTACCTAATGATCTTCTACCAATATTGTTCAAATTTTGACCCTGGGGTCAAAAATGGCCCCGCCCTGGGGCTTATCAGTTTTTCTTAGGAAAACTTTTAAAAATCTTCTTCTCTGAAACTGTATGGCCTAGATCATTAACATTTGACATGTAGCTTTGCCTTATGGTCCTCTACCAAGAATGTTCAAATTATGACCCCGGGTTAAAATTGGCCCCGCCCCGGGGCTTATCAGTTTTACATAGACTTATATTGGAAAACTTTTAAAAATCTTCTTTTCTGAAACTGTAAGGCCCAGATCTTTTATATTTGACATATAGCTTTGCCTTGTGGTCCCCTACCAAGATTGTTCAAATTATGACCCCCGGGTCAAAATTGGCCCCGCCCCGGGGCTTATCAGTTTTACATAAGACTTATATAGGAAAACTTTTAAAAATCTTCTTCTCTGAAACTGTAAGGCCCAGATCTTTTATATTTGACATATAGCTTTGCCTTGTGGTCCTCTACCAAGATTGTCAAATTATGCCCCCCGGGCAAAAATTGGCCCCGCCCTCGGGCTTATCAGTTTTTCCTAGGAAAACCTTTAAAAATCTTCTTCTCTGAAACTGTAAGGCCCAGATCATTTATATTTGACATACATACGAGTAGTTTTGCCTTATAGTCCTCTACCAAGATTGTTCAAATTATGACCTGCGTGTCAAAATTGGCCCTGCCCCGGGGCTTATCAGTTTTACATAGACTTATATAGGAAAACCGTTCAAATTCTTCTTCTCTTAAACTGTAAGACCCAGATCATTAATATCTGACATGTAGCTTCGCATTGTAGTCCTCTACCGAGAACTTTGATACATGGCTCATAGCTATATCAAAATGTTGTCTTACCCAGTCAGCTTCTATGGTACAATGTCCTCAGGTGAGCGAAATGTGGCCCTCTGGGCCTCTTGTTTATTCCTACGGTTATGTCTGTATCATAAGAACAATTTTCTGTATTATAGCAAATGGTGGTTTAAAGCAGGCTGAAAGTAAAGCAAAATGCACCTTTCAACCTGCTTTAAGTGGTCACCTGTCTTCAAAATTAGAAACAGACATTGGGGTAATTGGTTAAGCAACCCCCTATCGGTCTACTCTTGTATCTTTATCCGACTGGTTTTCAATTTGTTCACTTATCCAATTGAAACCTAATATGTTCACATCATAAATTTACAAGCTTAACTACAGTGGAGAAGACATTATTCTTTCCCAATAAATGTGCTTAAGCTAGTACTATTGTTCCATTGCAAACAGTTTGGAGCCAGATCAGACGCAGGATAACAGGCATCTGATCAGGCTCCAAACTGTGACTCAGATAAAAAGAAATGGTCAGAATTGTCAAACAGTTGTTATTTTCTCTGTTTTATTGCAATGCCTTTGTTTTGTTTGCATTTAGACGAAAAAGAGAAACAACTTTACTGTATCTATCAAGATTACACTTTGTTGTAATGCTATGAAAACAGTGTAGACACAATCTAAAGGAAACCTCTGATCAGGGTCTGGACCGATTGTTGTTATGCAATATATTGTAAAAACAACCATAATGATAAGAAATGTATTTTAACCCTTAGCCCGCCAAATTAATTGTCGTCTGCTATATTTCTCGTCTACTTCAAGTTTCAAAGTTGCTCAAAATTGCTGAAAATGTTGTCTGATGTTGTCTCATCCGGATCCAAGCTGTTTGCATATGGAGCTATATTCGTGAGTGGCAGGCTAAGGGTTAAGTCTTTATTGGAAACTGTAATTGTCCATTTGAAAGTTAAAGGGTGAATGAGATGATGCTTGTTTAATGGTACTCTATTAGCACAACAGAGACAAACAGAAAACAAGCAACTCACATACCTTCTCTCTTATGTCCAGTTTAAAATGTATTAAGCAACCATTAGAAATGGACAACAAATGGCTTAAAGTGACCTAGTATATTGTCTGATATACTGCAGCAATAAATTTGGTTCACATCTGTTTCTGCCATTTTTGTCACCTTTAGTAAAGCTAGGTATATTGAGTGTTAACTCATTGAGGATATATTGCACATTTCCCGTTTGCATTCAAACTTTAAAACTGTCAGAATCACTTGTTGACAAATCGATCACCTTTATTGGATATATGTATATTGGGCTGTTCACTGCTCTATGTGTATGAAGGTACATTTGTATTAAACGAGAAGTAGGACATCACCTCTTCTCCAGTGACTTAAACTTGGCCTCTGTAATATAAAGCAAATAAATACATTCAATATTGTACAGCGCTCCCTCTCTAAAACAGCACCCGATGGGAGACAAAGATTGTGTGTGTTGCTAGGAGGGAGATGTTATAGGGAGGAAAATTGGATTACATTTGCAACAAGAGGGCCTGAAGGCCCTGATATCGCTCACCTGTTGTACTGAAGCCTGATAGCTTTACCTTTCTGTTTCACCCGTTTTAATCTAAATCCATTCAAATTTGTAGTATAGCATGTAAACAATTTTGGAATACAACCTTATAATTCTAGTATAGTAGAGTACCTCAAGGGCAGGTAACTTAAGAGGCTAAACAATACTGAAATGAAACCTTTTCTAGCATTTCAAAGTATATCAAGGGCAGATAACTATTGTCACAATGATAAGTTTTCAACAATAATTGCACTCCTTCGAGAACTTGTAGCTATATACTTTGTGTGCAAGTATAATCAAAATCCATTGAAAACTGTAGTTGCAAGAGTGTAAACGCCGTTAGATATGGCATTTTCAGCAATTCAAGGGCAGATAACTCTTGACCTATTTGTCTGATTTCAACCATAATTGCACTTATTTGAACTCTTATGGTCATACACAATCTGAGTAAGTTTGAGAAAGATTGGATAAAAATTGTTGCCTCTAGAGTGTAAACACCGTTAAATATGGCATTTTCAGCAATTCAAAGGTAGATAACTCTCCACCTATTGGCCCGATTTCAACAATAATCATACTCATATGAACTCTTATAGTAATATACAATATGAGCAAGTTTGAGAAAGATTGGATAAAAATTGTGGCCTCTAGAGTGTGAACACTGTTAAATATGGCATTTTCAGCAATTCAAAGGTAGATAACTCTTAACCTATTGGCCTGATTTCGACCATAATCAAACTCATTCGAACTCTTATGGTAATATACAATCTGGGCAAGTTTGATAAAGATTGAATAAATATTGTGGCCTCTAGAATGTAAACACCGTTAAATATGACATTTTCAGCAATTCAAAGGTAGATATCTCTTGACCTATTGGTCCGATTTCAGCCATAATGGAACTCATACTTACTCTTATAGTAATAAACAATGTGAGCAAGTTTGAGAAAGATTGGATTAATATTGTGGCTTCTACAGTGTAGACAATGTTAAAGATGGCATTTTCAGCAATTCAAAAGTAGATAACTCTTGACCTATTAGTCCGATTTCAACCATAATCAAACTCATCCGAAATGTGAGCAAGTTTGAGAAAGATTGGATAAATATTGTGGCCTCTAGAGTGTAAACACTAAAATTGTTGACGATGGACAACGCACACCGCACGGCGGACATTCAAGGATTGCAAAAGCTCACCCTTAGCTAGCTCAGGTGAGCTAAAAAGGTTTGTTTTCTGCCAATTATTGAAAAATGGCAAACAGTGCAGACCCTGGTCAGAGGGCTCTTTTAGAAGTTCTCTGATCTGGGTCTACACTGTTTGCATAGGACATGTATGCAATTTGTAGGTATTCTGTAAGTGATGAGTACACAATACATTATAGTGATCAAGACATATAGATATCTTAAAAGAGACTAGACCGGCTATAGGTCAATCAGTGCTGGTCATTGAGACACCATTTTGGACATTGTATGATAAGCAAATAAAGGTCTGATGCAAGTCGTAATGACATTATATGCTGTGCGCAGGTAATCCTGTCTATGTTGATGGTGCGTCATTGACTACAGAATTTGATAAAGAACCTTTCCATTGTTACTACCTACAAATGATATTAAATATGTATAAACTAAGTAGGAAAAGGGTTAACCCATTATCCCATAAATGTGTCTTTTTTTCACTTTTGATTTATTTCTCAACTGAGAAAATTCATTTTATACAGAATTGAATATGCCTCATAAAAGATATTTCTATATTCTAACAGATGAAAGTAAAGCAGAATGTGCCATAAGGTACATTTTGCTCCACTTTCAGCCTGCTTTAAGCTCCAAATTGCCAGAGTAGAGACAACGTTTCTATTCATCAAGTGGTCACATGTCTGAAAATCTAGAAACAGGCTATTGGCTAAAAGGGTTAAGGACTTGAAATGCCAAGCTACCCTTATCTGCAGCTATGCATCATAATGGTCAGACATGAAAAATCACATGCAGCATACCAACCTAGTCTCTTGGAATATGCATCCAATTTATATGCTGCTTGTTCAAGTGAAGATACGCTGTCTTCAATCTGGTCTATCTGGTCAAGAAACGGCTGGAGATTTCTATCTGCAAATACCCAGTGATACAATAATGATACAATTAGCAGAATGTCTATGCATATTAGTGACGGAACCCTACAATAAACTTTTCCAGAAAGTGCTTGACCAAAGGGACAAATAAGCATGCCTCAAATTGGTCTTGCATTGTGGTAACTGAAATCATGCTACAGTCAATCCACTCTAAGTGACATTCAAAATAAGTTTTGTTGTCCTAACTTTAGACAGGTGGCAGCTTTTATATAGGACAAAAATAATGCAAAAAGATCATGTATGCACTTTCTGTATTACTTTTGTTCTGCATTATCTAGCCACCTGCTACTGAAAACCACATTGTTTTTCATACTACATTGTACATTGTTTTTCATTGCAACACAATGAACATTTTCCTTTGTGCTATATTTGGAACATTAGATATACTAGCAGATGGTAGCTTAAAGCAGGTTGAAAGTAAAGCAGAATGTGCCTTTAGGCACATTCTGCTTTACTTCCAACCTGCTTTAAGTGGTCACTGGTCTTCAAAACTAGAAACAGCTATGGGGTTAAGGGTTTATTACAACAAACATGTAGTATGTAAACTCCGGTGTATACCTTCCGGAAGCTGCGATCAGCGAGTCAACAAAATGTCGCGAAATAAGCCACACTCAATCGAAGCCGGTAAGATTTACCTTTATTTTACAGCCCTTTGTATACAAACAATTGTAATATATGGTCCAGTACACTTGCATGATAAATTGATGATTTTCAGTTCAACAAATATCTTCCGAAACGGAAGCAAGATCTCTCTGAAATAAGCTTCTGATCACTGGCACCGCTTACTGTCGCGCCGTGGAAGCGTGATTTAAAACTGTTCCAGTGACACCTATAGTAAATTTCTGCCATCACATTATTAAATTTCACTCGCAGCAAGAATATATCAATGCACCTGAGGTGTCTGTTATTGAAACATAAACTGAAAAACACAAAATAATGTGTTTTCTACAAACTGAAATGGTGAATGACTAGCTGTATAATCAGCCGAGATTTCACTGTATGTTAGCTGCGATTAAGATATTATGCCCTAGATTACCTTAGACGTTTTGGATGTCAAATATTCATTTTAATCCGATATTGTATGCATACCTGAGATGTCATTATATGAACGAGACCTTAGCAATACAGTAACACACCTGAAAACATACACCACTGGTCCCACAACAGGTGGTCGCATAGATCTTAATTAGTCTATGTTTGGCGTTTGTATCCCATTAATCAGAATCTATTTGATGAAAGTTGATAAAAAAAGAACTTGTATCACTTTACGTAATAATTTGGCCCGGACCTTCAAGCATGAATAAAGATTTAGGTAAGGCCTGCGTAATGAGACTGTGTATACTAGATACTACCGTCAGTACTTTGGGACGGACAGTAATTTTCCATAAACCAACTGGTGCCCAGTGTCCTACACAACAAATAACCGCACGCAGGTAACTAATCGTTTACAAGATGGCGGCATACATTTTCGAGGGGGGTCCGTGGGGGATGCTCCCCCGGGGAAATTTTGAGTTCTACAACACTGGTCCACAGGGGCGTAACTAGACCAATTAGGAAGTGTACGCACTCCTATACTAGGGGGGTCCGGGGACATGCTCCCCCGGGAGAATTTCATTCCTAGATGGTCTCAGGTGCGTTCTGAGGGCGTTTCCCGCATTCAAAACAGGTGATAAAATAACATAAATCTGTGCAAAAATTTGAATAAAAAAACAAACGACATTGACGACAAAATCATCAGGAACGTATATATGTCTAATATACGTTCCTGAAATCATGGATTCTAATTTCAAACCGACAATCAGTAACATTCAGATCTACAACAGAACCATTTGCATTTACGGTCCGTTTTGATAAAATGATAAAGCAGCCCCGTAGGAAGCAAACTGTGATTGAGGGGGCACATGTCGACGTCAGGGGCAAAGCTAATTCAATTGGCGAACGCACTCTTACTGGTAATGCGGAAGGCTCCTCCGGAAAAAATATTCCTAGATGGGCTTTGGTGAGTTCTGAGGGCATTTCGAGCAATCAAAACGGGTTAAACAGAAAAATACCATCATCTTTTTTAGCTCACCTGAGCCAAAGGCTCAAGGTGAGCTATTGTGACCGCTCACCGTCCGTAGTACGTCTGTCCGTCTGTCCGTCTGTCCGTTCACTTTTACTTCAAACGACATCTCTACTGAAACCCGCCGATTGTAGGGAGAGTTCAAACTGCTTATGATGTTCCTTGGATGCTTCTCTACAGAAGTTGTTCAAAAAAAAAGGAAAAAAAGCACAAACTCTGCTTGAAAAAGCAAAAAAGCAAAAATCTTTAAAAAATCTTCTTGCCCAAAACTACTAGGCCCTAAGCTTTGATATTTGTACAGTAGAATCTCCTGGTGGATCTATCTATAGTTTGTTAAAATGAAATCCCTAGGGTCACATTTGACACCACCCTGCACAGTTTAAGTGCTGCTCTAGGCAGGTTTTACAGTATTTTTGATTTAGGCAGAACTGTATTTACCTGAGTTACCCTTAATATACTATGGGCAAATAGCCAATATTTGCAAACATTTTGGATCCAGATCAGATGCAACATAATCATAATGCTACATCTAATCTGGATCCAACCTATTTGCCACTCATTTACCAACTTAACATTTTCTAAATTGTTTTTTTGTACACTTTTCACATACAGTAGGTTTTAAGCAGACATCATTTCAGTCTGGTAAGGGTAAGCCCAAGCGTTCTAGCCACTGAGGTCAAATATTATGCAACTCTGAACTGGTAGTGGGTATCACAGAACTGGTCATGATCAGCTGAACATGTTGTCTGCTAAAGTTTAGATATGGTTCAGTCTGATTCATACTTAGAGAAACAGGATCTGGAAGTGATCCACTGACAGTTATGTAATTATGTCTTATGCCATATTTATACATATGTTTAATATTGGTTTTGTCAGAGTTATCTGTATGTCTTTTCAATAATTCCACTTTAAACAGTCATGAAAATGTAAGATGCAAAAGTAAAGCAAAGTGTGCATTAACCCTTAGCCCGCCAAATAAATTGTCGTCTGCTATATTTCTCGTCTGCTTCAAGTTTCAAAGTGCTTCAAAGTTGCTCAAAATTGCTGAAAATGTTGTCCGAGTGTCAAACAGCTTGGATCCGGATGAGACGCCGAGTTACTCGGCGTCTAATCCGGATCCAAGCTGTTTGCATATAAAGCTATAGTCGTGAGTGGCAGGCTAAGGGTTAAGACACATTCTGCTTTACTTTCAACCTGCTTTAGGTGGCCACCTATTTTCAAAATTAGAAACATGCTATGGGGTAATGGGTAAAATGAAATTGCCTATTTGGAAAGAGCCTGATGAGAGGAAGTGCCATTTGCAAAGGCCATAACTCTGACATCATTGTTTTTTGAGTTATTTCCCTTTGTGATATTTTCTTGTCAAGAAGACAACTTAAGTTCTACTGATGCTATTGTAATGAAATTTTATGTATGGAAAGAAACTGATGAGAGAAAATGCCATGCACAAGGGCAGCAATATTTAGTTTTTCCCCTTTGTCATATTTTATTGTCAGGAAAATAATTCCAGTTCTGTTGACGCTAGTGAAATAATTATCATTTATTGGAAATGGAAATAGCTTGATAAGAGGATGTGTCATGGATAAGGGTCATAAGCTTGGCAACAAAATTCACTTTTGTCATGTTTTCTTGTCTGGAAGATAACTCCATTTATAGTTATATTAAAATGTTGTCTTGCCCAGTCAACTTAGGTACAAACTTCAATGTCCTCAGGTGAGCGAATTAAGGGCCATGGCCCTCTTGTTTTAATGTTTATGTAAAATCCCAATAACATAATTTTTACCCCCGCTGATTGGTTTAAACACTCTTACTCTAGAGGGTTCCGGGTGCATGCTCCCCTGGGAAATTTTTAATCCTAGATTGTCTCTGGTGCGTTCTGAGGGCGTTTCCCGCATTCAAAGACTATGTAAAAATTTGACTCAGAATAACAAATTATTGATTCTAGGATAATGTTTTTTTCCTGACAGCTTGTCTTCCAGCCTTTTATCTCTTCCCCCTACGATTTTTATAGCATTTTTGGACTTTTAAATTTTTCTATTTTTGAGGACAATGTGTACGCAGTTGCGTGTTTTTGCGTACAGGTAGCTACGCGCCTGCTGGATATGCATTTAATGAGGGTCTGGGGAGACATTTGTATGAAGAATTAATGAAATGAAACGCTTAAAAAAAACCCAGACAACTTTCATTTTTGCAACGGATGATGTCTGCATCTTTTCTTAAACCCCCCCCCCCACATCAATTAGCATATCATAGGGTCTGATAAGTTTTTCATTAACAAACTCGCTACTTGGAATTTTCTTGTCGAGACAAGTTGATCGAGCACACTATAGGTCCGTAGGAAGTCCCAGTAACTATACCAATTTAGGGAACGCACTCTTACTAGGGGTTGATTCCTAGATGGCCTCTGGTTTGTTCTGAAGGCGTTTCGCGTGTTCAAGCAGGGACAATATATGTTATGGTCCCTGGTTCAAGACAGGTAAAATTCTGACATAAATCTATGTAAAAGTCGGCTAAAAATAACATACATTGTCTATTCCAGGGGCCCGTTTCATAAAGCTTCGTACGACAAAAACGATCGTAAGTCAGAACTTAAAGACACATTGTACATTTAATTTCTCATTTCTCTATCTAATCCTGTCTTGTGATATCTCTTTGGGATCGTCTTGAAAAGACGATTCAAAAGAGATGTCACAATAAAGGATTAGATGGAGAAATAAATATAAATCGTGACTTTAATAATCTGACTTACGACAACATTTGTCGTACGAAGTTTTATGAAACAGGCCCCAGGTTAATACAATGTAATTATTGGCAGGTCGTCTTCCATTAATCTCTAACACCTACCCACTCCGATGTTATTTCATTTTTATTTTACTTTTAAATTGTTCCAAATATGAGGATAGTGATACCTCTCTAGAAGCACTGACTGAGCGACTGACCATCTGGAAGACAGGAATGGAAAAGAAGGGGCTTAGAGTCAACATGAACAAGACCATGGTAATGATATCTGGTCCCAACCTTGACTCACTGAGAAGATCAGGAAAATACCCTGTGCAGTATGCCTAAGCAGAACAGGAAGAAACTCAATTCTTTGCTCATACTGCTCAAAGTGGGTCCACAAGAAATGCAGTGGAATCAAGGGACCACTCAGACCTGATCCACAGTACAAATGCCCACGCTGTGAGGGTTCAGCCAGACCAACAGATGGTAGGCCTATGGCAGAGGTAGAGGCTGGAAATGAAAAGCTCAATGTCGTAACAGACTTTTGCTACCTTGGTGACACACTGTCGTCTGGAGGAGGATGCGATCTTGCAGCAATAACACGCTGCAAATCAGCCTGGAAAAAGTTCAGAGAGCTCCTCCCCATATTGACAAGCAAGTTTCTGCCATCTGCAACCAGAGGAAGAGTCTACTCAGCCTGTGTAAGGAGTGTTATGCTCTACGGATCTGAGACATGGGCTGTATCAGCAAATACACTCAGATGTATGCAGCGAAATGACAAAGCGATGATACGATGGATCTGCCTGGTCAAGCCAGATGAAGATGTCCCGTTTGACTCTTTGTTAATGCAACTGCACATAAGAGGCGTTGCGGAGACCCTGCAATCAAATAGGTTGAAATGGCTTGGCCATGTAGAGAGAAGCTCTAGCTGGATCTCTCAAATCAGATGCCTGAACATCCCAACACAGCGGGGTCCAGGTAGACCAAAGCTATCTTGGGAGGACCTTGTAAAACGAGACCGTGAAGCTCTAGGGTTGGAAAACATCAACCCACAAAACCGCCAAGCTTGGAGAGGGAGACTTCGTTCCAGACTGGACAGCCAGGCCTCACCCTTATAAGAAGGATTAATCAATGGCCTGGTTAAGGTACTTCGCATATGCGCGTAGTTTCCATACGATTGTTATGAAAATTGTCATGAAGAATGATAATAGCCTAAGAAACAATGTGTGTAAATATAGGCAAAATTTATCGTGTGGTTTGTCTTTAAGGTCTTTTTTCTGACAAAAACCTAGAATTTTGATGATTTTATTTTTCTTAAAAATGAATAAAGCTAATGACTATAATTCTCGCCCAATAAGTAGTCCACACCATTCATTACAAGAAAAGCTAAAAACATTTTGAATAAAGGTGTTCAGAAAGATGTTATCAGCTATTTAAATTTTGCAAAATGCTAAAAAATTGAATTACAAAAAACTGACTCATTCAATGTATATTTGTTTTCATTTTATTCAAATATATGGTTGATGAACTAGTCAGTCTGAAAAAATTAGAAAATATTACAGTCAGGATTTGTTGTAATAACATATTTTCTTATTAAAATGTGGGATATTTGTTGTTTAGATACAGTTACCTACCTTAGAATTAAAACTTTGTCATTAAAATGCATTATTATTTATTCATGGACTTGCATACAAGGTTTATTATATTGTTTGAACATAATTATAATGGGCAATATCGATCTTGAAAAGGTTAGCGTATTGATAAGCTTCAAGGTGTGGCTTTATAGTTCGATCAAATTGTTTACGTGTATACCGATTTAATTGACTTGTAAGTCATTAAACGAAAACGTACAGGTAAGTGGACATATACTTGGACCGTAAACATCACTAGTACTAATCAACGAAGACTAAACATAACATTCTCTTGATTACTGCGTTATGGATTGACAAGTCAATAAATCGGACACTAAAAAAAAATATTTGGATCGGATGGGTCTCGAACCTATGACCTTTGGATTGCTAGTCAACCACTATAGTCAACCACTATACTAACTGCGCTATGAAGGATTATACTAATTTATATCAACATTTCCTTTATATAAATTTTCTAGTATAAACACGTACGAAAAAAGTCTGTGTCGTCCAGACGCATATCCGCTCGCCCGCAAGACCGACTTCCGGTAGCGAAAGGCCTTAAACTAAACTGGATGATGATGATGTTGATGATGATGATGTGCACACCGTAGCATTGTTTTGCATAAAGGCAGCTATACATGGACGTGCGGTAGGGAGTGGCTAGACCAATGAATAAGGTACACTTTCTTACTAGTGGGTCCGGGGGCATGCTCCCCGGGAAAAAATTATTCCTAGATAGTCTCTAGATGCGTTCTGAGGTCTTTCCCCGCGTTTGATACAGGCAAAATACTAACATGATTCTATTTAAAAACAATTGGGGTTCACCCCTAACCCCCCATGACGTCCATTTTATTGCTTTTTCTGCATTTTTAGCCTTTTTTATTTTTTGGACTTCTGAAAAAAAGTGTAGGCACGTGCCTACTTGCCTAATAGGAAGCTACGCCAATGCCCACCACCTACTCAATCGGGTGGTGAGGTTGTGATACTTAAATCAAACTCATGTACAGAGCCTGTCATGACAACGGTGCCTGGTCTGTACAATGTTGCAATGTAAAAAGGCTGATGTTGTCATGACACGTCTCATATATTTTTTAAAAATCATATGAAAAAAATATTGTTTTGGACAATGTAGGACTATAGGACTATTTCAACACGTTTCTATAAGTCCAAAACGTACGCCCTGATAAGAGAACTGTTGAAACCGTCTCTGTTTGCTAATACATAAATAGGAAGTTATGAGGAGTAAAGGGTTTAAGGGGTTTGAATGTATCAATGTCAATAGAAAATTGGGATTCGAAAAACGGTACTTATTAAACCAAGATATCGTGTCTGACCACCGACTAAACATTTGACAATCGTCAGAATAATCTGTTTTGTAATGTATAAAGAGCATATTGAAGAATATTCGTTGCCTTCATTTGATAAATTCACATATATAACAATTTAACACTACGAACTGGTTTCGTAACGGATTCAGTGATCTCAGCTAGTCATACAGTTTTTCCATTATAAATCGCAGCTATTTATACAGTCGTATTGCAGCTGGTCATACAGTAAATGAAATTAGGTCAGATTTATTTGTAACGAAGTTTTCGTGTAAAATTCACATTTTCCCACGGAATATTATACTTTTCAGGTAGGTATTTCATTCATTTTGCCATTTCTATCATGTGTGGTGCGGAAATGCTTCAATTGACAGAATTTATGATACTTTTTGAAGCACCTGTTCATTTTCCCTTGATACGCAGCGATGATCAATCAAAGATTTAACGTTTATTTATCATATCATTGCAGGAAGAGCTATGTGGAATGTTTTTAAACTGTATCACCATCGTAGATTGTGTATTTAATATAAGCTAGCGTGTTCTGTTATGGCAAACTTACTTTCAAAGTGGTCGGAGTCAATCTGTCAAATAAACTATCGGTAAATATCTCGCTTCGCTGATCGCAGCTTCCAGAAGGTATACACCGGAGTTTACATACTGTGACAAATGTGTCCTTGTACTTACACTTCTCATTTAGTGTCTGTAAGGCAGTTCCTATAGTCATGGCAGTATTCTTCATTTCTGAATATTTGGACATTGTGACTTTGTTCATGGTGTCTAGAAGCTTATAATCCTCTATGGTACCTGAAAAACATATATAGAAGTCCAACCTTAAATCTTCTTCCTCTGGATATTCATAATATTACATTAACCCTTTACCTGATAGAAGCACCTTTTAGCGCATTTGATTTATTCCTCCACAAAATAAAATAGTTCCAATTTATATAGTCATAAACATGTTCCAACAGAAATATGTTCTATATCCTTAGAGCGCATTCTGCTTTACTTTCAACCTGCTTTAAGTGGTAACCTTTTTAGCTCACCTGAGCCACAGGCTCAATGTGAGCTATTGGGATGGCCCTGTGTCCGGCGTCGTGCGTCGTAGTTAACAATTGCTTCAAATGACATCTCCTCTTATACCGCTTGACAGATTTCAACCAAACTTTACAGAAATGTTCCTTGGGTCAAGCTCTTTCAAATTTGTACAAAGTTGAAAGAATTAAAAACAATGCAGAACTCTGGTTGCCATGGCAACCAAAGTGAAAAAATAAGGAAATCTTTAAAAATCTTCTTGTCAAAAACTGCAAGGGTCAGAGCTTAGATATTTGGCACATAGCATCATCTACAGGTCCTCTATCAAGTTTGTTCAAATTATGCCCTTGGGGTCAAAATTGGCCCCGCCCCCAGGTCACAGTTTTACATAGAGTTATATAGTGACATTTTCAAATGTCTTATCCTCTGAAACTAATATGGCTAGAGCTTTTATATTTGGCATGGTGACAGCTCTAAATATCCTTTACGTATTTTGTTTAAATTGTTCCGGTCTGTTGCATATTTAGGTCACATGAGCTAAAAATAGATTTTTTCAATGAAAACTTAAAAATTCTTCTCGTCAAAAACCACAAGGGCTAGCGCTTAGATATTTGGCATATAGCATCGCCTACAGGTCCTCTATCAAGTTTGTTCAAATTATGCCCCTGGGGTCAAAGTAGGCCCCGCCCCAGGGGTCACAGTTTTACATTGAGTTATATAGTGAATTTTTCAAACATCTTCTCCTCTGAAACTAATACGGCCAGAGCTTTGATATTCGATATGATGACACTTCTAGATGTCCTTTACCTACTTTGTTCAAATGGTTCCGGTCTGTTGCATATCTAGGTCACAGGAGCTAAAAATAGATTTTTTTCAATGAAAACTTTAAAAAATCTTCTCGTCTGTAACTACAAGGGCCAGAGCTTAGATACTTGGCACATAGCATCATCTACAGATCATCTATCAAGTTTGTTCAAATTATATCCCTGGGGTCAAAATTGGCACCGCCCCGGGGTCACAGTTTTACATAGAGTTATATAGTGAAAATTTCAAACGTCTTCTTCTCTGACACTAATATGACCAGAGCTTTGATATTCGGCATGGGGACACTTCTAGATGTCCTTTACCTATTTTGTACAAATGGTTGCAGTCTATTGCATAAGTAGGTCACAGGAGCTAAAAATAGATTTTTTCAATGGAAATTTAAAAAAATCTTCTTGTCTTAAACCCTAGTACCCTTATCATAGATATTTGGCACATAGCATCATTTACAGGTCCTCTATCAAGATTGTTCAAATTGTGCTCCTCAGGTAAAAATGACCCGTCCTGGACATAATTCATTATCTCTATTTTGTCAGTTATTCTCAGGTGAGCGAAATATGCCCCATGGGGCGCTTGTTTCAAAACTGAAAACAGGCTATGGGGTAATGGGTTAAACTCCATCTTATCAGGGTCTGCACTGTTTTTATACTTTAAAATATTTTGGGAACAACTCCCTTGAGGGTCAATGTAAACTAAACTTTATTACAAACGGAGGAGTCAATTTTGAAAAGTCAACATTTTAACTCATTCACTCCTGTAACTTTTGGTGGACAGTATCAGTTTCTAAATAAGTCTAGTCCTTTTTAACATATTGAGGCTTGATTTTAACAATATATTGCAAAATGACAAATAGTACAGACCCTGATCAAAGGGCTCCTACAGGAGCCTTTGACCAGGGTCTGCACTGTTTGCATAGGACAAATGTATTTTTCATTTGTATACTGGTTGCTATTGATGAGTATGCTAGTCACTAAGATTGAATGTGTTAAGGGATAAATAGGTCGCATAATACAATATAAGTCTCAGTTATTTCTTAACCCATTACCCCATAAATACGCCTTTTGACGCCTCTTATTTATTCCTCCATTGAAGAAAATAGTTGAAATTTATACCATCATAAATGTACATTATAAGAAATATTTTCTATATTCTGGCAGATGGTAGCTTAAAGCAGGCTGAAAGTAAAGCAGAATGCGCCTTTAGGCGCATTCTGCTTTACTTTCAACCTGCTTTAAGTGATCACCTATATTCAATACTAAAATATGCTATGGGGTAATGGGTTAATAACATTTTGTTAACAAAATTCATTGATCCCTGAAACTTTGAATAAACAATTCAACTTTCCTATAAAGTCTTGTAAAGTTTAGTCTATTTACATGTAGGGATGTTTTATAATATACAGTGCTCCCTCTCTGCAACAACATCAAATGGGAGACAAAGATTTGTGTGTTGTCTGGTTGCAGTTGTTATAGGGAGGGAAATTGGCTTACATTTAAAAACAGCTTGAATCGAGACACCACATTATACGAAGTCTGATCTGGATTCAAGCTGTTTGTCACCTGTCATTATTTGGGTTTTTCCCCCCAAATGTCCGATATGCAACTCTGAGAAAAAAACAGCAAACATTAATTTAATGCAGGTGATTTTGCAGCATGGAAGGTGTTGGACATAAATGTCTCATTTGGGGAACAGCGGCAAACATTGTAGGGCGGGAATCATTGTTCTGAGGGCCTTTGTACAGTGGAGAATCTGTTATTCTTTCCCAATAAACGCGTTTACGCTAAAACTATTATTTGCAGTGCAAACAGTTTGGAGCCAGATCAGACGCCGGGTAACCCGGCGTCTGATCAGGCTCCGAACTGTTTGCCACCAAGATAAACAAGAATTATCAGAATTGTCCAAAGATTGTTCTTTTCTACGTTTAGGTGCTTTGCATTTGCGTACGTTTGCGTTTAAACGGGAAAGAATAACAGATTCTCCACTGTAGGGAGGGAGCATTGTAGTTTTTTTTGTACTTCAAAATGACAAACAGTACAGACCATGATCAGATTTCAAAGGGTTCCTCTTGAAGCCCTCTTATTTGTTTTGGGCAATTGTACTCTTCATAGATACACTATTTGCAAATGGTTTGTACACATACACTCAGTGCAAAATGAAACGCACATTTGTCATTACAATCAATATTAAAACAGAATTAAACTTTTCATTAAAGTCAGTAGTTCTGTCTGGGGTTATGATCAATGTTGAATACGGAAGATTTATTATTAAATTGGTAGCATCATAACCTGCAAAAATCAGTGTGGGGTTTTAAATACCGTAGGCTGTAGTTCTCTTCGCTGCCAAATTAATCGTGAGTTTTTTACCCCTTCACCATTTCAGTGTCGTCTGCTTTAATTTTGTTGATTTCAAGATCGTTTCAAAGTAATATTCAACGTAGTATGACTTAAAACATATCGATACGAGTGTCAAACCTTTGGATCCTGATCAGATGCCGCGTTACGCGGCATCTGATCAGGATTCAAACTGTTTGCAAACACGCTTTTTTGGCATCATTAATAAGAGTGAAAGGGTTAATAGGCAGCACTCTGTTTTTGAGTATTCAGTTTTTTTACAGAATTAAATGAACCTTGAGTATGGTCTTAGTATTCTAATTTTCTTTAATAAAATACTCTTAATCTGTTCAGGAGCACGATGTGTATACATGTACTAGGGATCTGACATCAATGGGTAAAATAATTTTGAACAGTGTTCATCAAATGTTAAGTTGATGCCCCCCCAATTTTTGTAAATTAAATACTTTATGTTTCATATTTTTACCGTCTAGTTCTCCTTTCAAGTACTCTGCAGTCTTGTTGAAGGTTTCACGACAGAGTTCCACAACATCAGCTGGAGGAGGCTCTTTGGTAACTTGTGAGGAATCTGCATTTAAAGAAATTATGAGGATATTGAAATGACTTACTGGTAGATATTGTCAAGATACCGGTAATCAAACTAAGTAAGATTCATGAAGTTTAGGCTAGAAATGTGACCTGTAGATTGTTCAGAGTCTGAATCCATTTCAATAATTTGACCTGCTATAGCTGCTAACCTACTTTTTGACCTGATGTAACTCATATTCATATTACATCACCAAGCGATTATTTTGAGCAATGGCCATTAAAGTGTTCGGAAGACTTTACTTTGATTAGACCTACTTATTACTATTTAGTATGACATAACCCATATTCATAAGTGATCTAGATTTTGTCATGATGGTGATCATTCTGAGCTAGTATCATGAAACTTGGGCCAAAAATGTTGACCTTACTGAATCTTTTTCTATGATCCAACTTACTGATCCACTTTTTGACCCCAAGTAATCCATATTACTGCATTGCCTAGAGTTTGCCAAGATGATAATTCTGAGCAGGTTTTACAAATTTATGGCTAACAATATGGCTCCTAGAATGTTTAGAAGCTTTTCCTGTGTTTTGACCAACTGACTTATTTTTTGATATGTATGTAACCTAGTGTTTAAACGATGATCGATTATTTCCGATGATTGATCGAAAATGATTATTTCATAGTAATAACAGCTCTAATTACTCCGTGTGGAGATAAAGAGCAGCAAGCGTCTAGCAATGGATTGCTAAATTATCAAACAAGGGCCACTATGGCCCTAAATCGCTCACCTGGTACACCATGGCAAAATTGACCTATAGTGACCTAGATTATGACTGGACATGACCAACAATCAACCTCTAGAGTGTAAACAAGATTTTCCTATGATTTGACCTAGTGACCTAGTTTTTGAACCGACACAAACCTCAAGAGTGTTATCAAGGTTGTTCTATGATATGACATAGTGACCTAATTTTTGACCGGGCATGACCCATATTCCCACTTGGCCTAGATATCAATAAGACAAACATTCTGACAATGATTCATCAAGATCCAATGAGATTTATAGCCTCTAGAGTGTTAACATGGTTTTCCTATGATTTGACCTAGTGACCTAGTATTTGACCGGACATGACCCATATTCAAACTTGACCTAGATATCAATAAGACAAACATTCTGACCAAGTTTCATCAAGATCCAATGAGATTTGTAGCCTCTAGAGTGTTATTAACAAGGTTTTTCTATGATTTGACCTACTGACCTAGTTTTTGACCTGACATGACCCATATTCAAACTTGACCTAGATATCAATGAGACAAATATTCTGACCAAGTTTCATCAAGATTCAATGACATTTGTAGCCTCTAGAGTGTTAACAAGGTTTTTCTAAGATTTGACCTAGTGACCTAGTTTTTGACCCGACATGACCCACATTCAAACTTGGCCTAGATTTCTACTAGACAAACATTGTGATCAAGTTTCATGAAGATTGGATGATATTTGTAGCTGCTAGAGTGTTAACGAACCAATTGTGAACAGACAGACAGACAACGGACGACGTACGACGGACATCCAGTGATCCTAAAAGCTCACCTTAGCACTTCGTGCCAGGTGAGCTAAAAACAAGCAATCAGAATATCGCACCTATTTCAGCATTGCACCTCACCAAAAAAAAGATGTTTTCACATATAATCAGTCGAGAGGTAACAGTTTAAGAAGAAAATGAAACTGGAAGCTGTTAGCGAAATCAACTTGATTGCTTTTAGTACACATCAATGACCAGCAATATGTTTAGCGATTTTTTATAAAGAGCTTGCATCACGGAATTATAATTATACAAGACGGAATCGCAACTCAGCAAAATTGAATAGGCGAGGATCCGAGCTCTCGCTGCGGTTGGATTTTGCAAGATTATGTGTCACGTGACAACATCTTCACTTTTTGCCTCATTGTCCGTCATTTTTGGGGTAAAAATTTACCGACTAGAGTGTATTTATAGACATTTTAGTGGATTTAAACGACTACCGGTACGTAGACATTCATATCAATTCACAGGAATATAAACCCGTGAACAATGATTCGAAACAGACATGTTATTAATCATATTGACTACCGATAGACATTATCTTATCAAGTCTCGCCAAGCCTCGTTTGCACCGCACGATATATGCGATATAGCGCGAGGTTTCAATTCCGTGAATGTATAATTCCGTGCTTGCATAATTGTTGCTCTGAGTCACTGGATTTTGTTCAAAGCGTATTTGGCCATTTTAATGTGTAATATACGAGGATATGCAGCTTATCCCGGGTACTGTATTTTTCTCAATTAAAGTATGGTAGCAGAATATATAGGGCTCGTCCAAATAATGGGGATACATGATGAATCTGAAAAATGTTAAAAACCAATATGATAAACGGGAAATAATAAAATTTTCGAAACAATGATGGCCATTATAAACAGAATATCTGTTATAGCCGCAACGTCTAGTATTCAGTACACGTAACGGAGTTAGGTCATAGATCACAAAGTTGATTGAAGTAGATGTCATGCACGAAAACTAATTATGTTTGTTAATTTTCGAAATCTAAATCATGCAAGTACCATTAAATATATAAAAATAGCAACACTAACATTCAACAGCATATTTTCTCAAACCTATTTTGAAATCAGAAGCTATTTATTACCTTGTGACTCATTTTCCTGCAAATTTTGGGAAGTTTCACTGTCTTGGTCAGCCATTTTGTCGCTTAAGCCCTTCCCTATTTTTAAATGTAATTTACCAATTCTTAAGTTGAATAATTATTTATCATTGGAAATAGACTTTTTATAAAAACTGATTGCTAATTATTTGTTTTACTAAAGATTGGAAGTTAGAATTTATATACCAGCGTATACTTTTTTGTAGTGATGTAAGCGACTGTTTACAAATTGCATGCTGTCATCCTGAAAAGTTGCAAGTCACTGACTGACAGGTTGTAATGTTGATATATAATTGACAGTTTTCGAGAAATTTATCTCAGATCCTGTTAAACCATCTGAGCTGAACACGTTGCCATGGCATCCTACTTTGATGAGCATGATTGTGAACCACTTGAAGATGGACAGCAGCCTAATCACATGCTTCATATGGCAAGGTAATTAAATTTTAATTAAAAGCACTTCATTGTCAAAGCAATTTGTGACATTTTGCTTTTATTTTTTATTGTCCTTTGTTAAACTACCTTCAATGAAACAGGCTGCCAGTCTAGAATCTGGTTGTCTAAATGATGAGCTTTCAGAAAATCACTCTTAACCGGGTACTTATATTTTTTTACTTTTTTTTAGTATCATTTAAATTTCCTTACAATGAAAGCTGTTAAGGTTTAGGACCCCTAATGATATTGAAACAAAATCGGTACTCTGCGTAGAGTATTAAATCCACATAGAGTACCAATGATGACCAACACTGGTGGGATCTCATGAGGGGTGACCTCATCCCAGCAGGCACACCAATGTTGAATCAACGTTGGATCAACGTTGAAACAATGTACGATTTATATTTGATTTTGAAAGTTTGTTTGATGTTGAACCTCAACGTTGATTCAACGTTGATAATGGTTGAAGTTTCAACGTTGAAATGACGTTGATTCAACGTCAAAACAACATTGTTTCGAGTGGGCTGTCCGTTTTTGTGTGCGATTTTTCTCCAGATATTGTTTTATTTTCAAATTCTGCCTTCAACTTAGGTTTTAGGAGCTCTACTCTACTAATAGTAGAGTAGACAACGCATGGGCGTTGGAAGATGTTTGATTACATCTTATCAAATATGGTTGCTTCATTTATTAGTACGCTGTCAGTTACATAATCTATAATTAAACATTTTTACATTGAATTGGTTTGCTTTCTGGAAGGTTGTATTTTATTCATTTTAATTCTAAACTTGAATGTAAAATTCAGTGCTTACTATTAAGAACTTAGAACTTATTTCTTTTGCATCTAAACTATGAAGGATCAAATTAATATTTAAGTTGAAGTCGTTATGATTATTTATTAAATAATAATAATTTTTACCTACGTCCATAATATCTGACAATGTTGATTCAACTTTGATTCAACGTTGATTCAACTTTGGCAGTAGATTTTTAAATTTATTTTATTTTTTACGATAAATCATGATAGTTTACGTGATGAGACATATCCACTGCAATATAATTTATCAGAATTTTCATTTTCAACGATTTGTTTTTTCCCACGACCATTTTCAACGTTGATTCAACGTTGGCAATAAATTAGGTACCGACCCATGGTCGTCCAAGGGTGAAAAATGGTTGAGCAACGTTGCGACGGAAAATCAACGTTGTTTCAACGTTGAAACAACGTTGTGTGCCTGCTGGGATGATCCTTAACCAATTTAATGTCATCATTATGACGCCATGAGCTGTTAACTTAATTTAATCAAAGCGCTGAAGGCGCTGGAAGACTGTCGGTATGATAAAAGAACACCTGCTTCCAGTTGTACCATTCTATTTATTAAACGTTCTGAGATAATTCCATGCAAATTCCCGTAATGAAGAATAACGGTTTTGTTTACTTCGTGCGCAAAATGTAACATGGTGAAAAAGTTGAAACTCAACTGGGTCTTTAATCTAGTGCCTTTGGCTTACTATGCCAGCACTCTACACACTGAGCTATCAAGCCAGCCAGCGAAGTCTATCAATCTGTTTCACCATAATCTCAAACCAGCTACATAAGGGGATATGTGCAGTGGATTAAACGTCATTCTTTTCAATAAACGTGTAAAAAAACCCTAAAAATTGCTCTAAATTATTATTTCCATAGCAAACAGGTTGGAGACGCTGTGTAACCCGGTGTGTAATCAGGCTATAAACTGTTTGCCATTCAGATTTAAATGGATATTCAGGAGTGTCTAAAAGTTGTCATTTAGTGTGTTGCGTGTGCATTTCTGTAACATTTGAACGGTAAATAATAACGCCTTCTTCACTGTAAGTAAAAAAGCAATGGGCAAAAATGTCCTTTATTCCTTTCCAATTGCAAGTGCATTCAATTAAACATTAACAACTAGCAAAAACAACAACATTTAACCTATTCTTAGTCAGATTACGATTGGAAAACTTTGTCTGTTACAAACCAGGAGAGTTTTAAGATGAAGGCAATTTCTTCTCGTAAAACAATATACTATTATTATATCTATATAGTATAAAAATTAGGTGTGTACCGATTATCGCTAGATGGTCGACAATCAATTATTTTCCTTCGAATCGCCGATGCTCAATTTAACTTATATCATTCTCTTCTGCGACGTCGTAAATGTTTTTAAATTGTTCAACATTATGAAAAGTTTTGAATGTTGTTGTAAAATGTGGGAAATTGAGCTTTTTATTCGTAACAGCAAACACTGAACGTTTTTATATTCTAAAACGTCTATTGTTTAACTGATCATCACCTCGTACTAAGTTGTTGTTTTTTTGGAGAGAGGTGACCTCATAATACAATGTACACTTTAGTATGCTTCACCGTCAGTCTGATTTAAGCTAAATATAATGCATGCCTATAATATTTCGAAGGTTTCGACAGTGCACGTAAATAGACCCAGCCCCCGCTTAAACCCTTAGAATGTTCACTCCATTTTCAGGCTGATACAATACGAATATTAGTTTCACTGTTGTCACGTGATATTATATGTACATGCTATACTATTCATACCTCATCAAATTGCTGCTTGCATGCCTGAGCGTATTAAAGATGTTCTGTTCTTTAAAATTTGTGTTAAGCGGTCATTTAACCCTTTACTCCATAGTCTGTTTCAAGTATTGATGATTACTGTTGCCCTTCATTAAGCAACAACTTCTCTTCAAATGTGACCTATCATTGAGTGGACGTATTCTTTAAATTAGTTCCAAAGTTGATTCTGATTCTCGATGATTTAGTGCCTGATCAATTATTACTATACTTACCGTGCAGAGACTAATGAATCAAAGCTCCTAGTTCCAGGGCTGCCATAAGTTGACATAAAAAATCCTAAGATTTCCAAATTTGAATTTTTCAAGTACGATTTTACGAATCGTACCTTTACCCCCATAGCCTTTTCCTTAATTTGTTGACATGTGACTACTTAACCCTTTACCTGATAGCATTGTTTCTAGTATTGAAGATATGTGACTACTTAAAGCAGGTTGAAAGTAAAGCAGAGGCGCCCTGAGGCGCATTCTGCTTTACTTTCAGCCTGCTTTAAGCTATTAACTGCTAGAATAAGGAAAGTATTAAATATGACACATATTCATTACGGTATAATTTGGAACTATTTTCTTCAGCGGATGAATAAAATGAATGTGCTAAAAGTCGCTTCTATAAGGGAAAGGGTTAAAGCAGTCTGCTTTGCTTTCAGCCTGCTTTAAGCTACCATGTACTGGGGGGAAATCCGGAGATTTAGGGGAAAACCGGAGAAATGGCAGCCCTGGAAAGCAAAACGAAACAACCTTAAAGAGGCTCGCAACCGGATTTAGCATTAAAAATAGTAATTTGTAAATATATGTCAATTGCTTATATAAATGGGTAAGATTTAGTTTAGGATAATAAATTCTGTTAAAAAACGCATTTCAAAAAAAAAAAAAAAGCTCTGGTGGGATTCGAACCCGTGACCCTCCATGCGGAGACAAACATGACAAAAAGGGAAACGCCTTTATCCACGCGGCAACTGGGCCTCTCTATCTATATGGTAGCGAATTAACGTACTCCACTGGTAGCGATCGATAGTACTTTATTCGGCTCGGGTTTATGTCTGAGCCCGTGTAAATAAGCAACAACAACAACTATACCGTTAGCTAACGCTATAGAAAAACGATGGAAAATATCTAAAAAAAACTAAGATTCGGTGACGATTCTTGAGACTTTTTTTTGGACTGATCATATTTTTCTAATGTCAGAGGCCAAATTATGCCACAGATGTGCTTTTATTTGAGTATTTTATTTTATTTTGACAAGTACACCATCCGGTTGCGAGTCCGTTTGATAGTTTGTAGTCCTAGCTTGCATCCACTGTATATGTAAACCCTTTCTTTTACAGCTCTACTTTTTACAGCCTTTTACTCTTGTTTATATTATACTTGTGTTTGTCGGAATAAGGCTGTTACAGCTAATTGTATCCGACGTTAAATAAATCTTGTATCTTGTACCCGCTGAGTAAAACATGTATTTGTTGCAAACTGTCAAAACAACAATTTAATGTAATGTATGGAATGTCATAATGACATTGTCTGATCTAAAATATGTCGAACAGTTTGGATATTGGTTAGACCCAGCGTTACGCGAGGTCTTTGTTCACACTGCTAACACTTTGATGTATAAAAAAATGTATTGCCGCGAGTTTAGTATATATCATAATGACACCCATTGCAATCTTTACAGTCTGTAACTAATACTCGATAAGTATTTGATAATTAAAAAACAAATAAATGCAAAAGTGTTAATTTAAGAACTGGCTTATATACATGATGCAATTAAAAGTTAATGTTTCTACACGAGTGATTTTTATGCATTGTATTTCATCATGAAATAGCATGCAGAGTGTCAAACAGTTGATCCAGATCTCACCTGGATGCAAACTGTTTGCGACAGTAATAATGAATTCGCGGTATCGTGTATATATTAAAGGTTAATAATCGTCTTGATTCAAATTATTTCCATCAATAATGATACTTCCAATTTGAGTTAGCCTTCTCCTTGATCAAGTATGAAAGTTTCGTCTGCAAATTTCGTCTTAGTGGATTGTAATGCATTTCATATCAACATAGAATAGCTTCCGAGTGTAAAGCAGTTGTTCCAGATCTCATCTCGATCTAAAATATTTGCACAAAAAAATTTTTTTTTACAAATAATCACTTTTGCCAATTGCATGGGTTATTTTAAACATATTTTATTTCCATATATACATATTGAAATGGGGTCGGATCACAAATTCTCACAGCGTTAGATTCGACCCTCCCCCTCTGGGTTAGCCCATGAGGTTTTTTTTATATCTTTATAAATCGCACCCGATTGGTCAAACGGTACGTATCACGATCTGATCTGGATCCAAACTATTTGCAGCAATAATCATGAATTCGCTCGTAGCGTGTAGTCATTTTGATCCAAACTGTAAAATCGCACCGAGTGTCAAACAGTTCGTATCACGATCTGATCTGGATCCAAACTGTTTGTGGCAATAATCACGAAATTGTCCGTAACGTGCAGAAGGTTAATATTCTTCTGGATCCAAACTAAAATCGCACCGAGTGTCAAACAGTTCGTATCACGATCTGAACTGGATCCAAACTATTTGCAGCAATAGTCACGAAATCGCCCGTAACGTGCAGAAGGTTAATAAAACTTAATATTCATCTGGATCCAAACTAAAATCGCACCGAGTACCAAACTCATCGTATCACGATCTAGTCTGGGTCCAAACTATTTGCAGCCATTATCATGAATTCGCCCGTAACGTGCAGAAGGAAAATATTCATCTGGATCCGAACTGTAAAATCGCACCGAGTGTCAAACAGTTCATATCACGACCTGAACTGGATCCAAACTATTTGCAGTAATAATCACGAAATCGCCCGTAACGTGCAGAAGGTTAATATTTTATCTGAATCCAAACTGTAAAATCGCACCGAGAGTCAATGTACTGAAGCACGGAATTATTCCGTGCCTCTGCCTGCTGGTCGCGACTACATGTATATTGATTTTCGCAGACAGTTTAGATCCAGATCCGACACCGCGTTACGAGGTGTCTGGTCTGGATCCAAACTGTTAAACATGACACTCTTCATTAGGTTTCTTTACTTAAACATTTATAAATCTAAATTAAAACAAACTTTGCAGACGACAATTTCGAAGCAGACGACATCACCGCAGCCTAAGGATTGACATGTGCAGGGGTATCTGGTACCAGGCTTTATTAACAGACCCTAGGTCGATTAGGGTACCAGCGTGAAATAAACAGGTGTTGACCTCACATAATCTTGGTTTGCTTTTGGTATTTTAACACGGGATATACTGTGTAAGGCAACACTCACTGCTTTATTGAAGTAATTAGGTTTTACTACAAAGAAGCAGGGATATTTTATGAGATCTCATAAAATATCCCTGAAAGAAGTTAGCAAAAACTGCAAGAATTTTCTTGAAATATTGCTTTAAAACTTTTATCACGCGCACTATTTTTCACTGTGTAAGCCTACACCCGCTGACTTACCAGAATTATGCGCGCCAGCTTGTAATAAGCTCAAGGGCGGATCAGCAATTCCTTTACCGAATCAAATACGCATTCTGCAAACGTTATGCGTGTTTTAGTTATTTTTTTCAGTAAATAACTTCCAAATTCGTCTAAAAAATAATATGTGAGTAAAAGTCCAAATGTAAGTGGTGTTTCTACATGTAGATCCTAACCATTATATTGCTCCACTCAATATTGTTTGTGTGTGGATACGCATCTGGCGCATTTATCTGAAATAGTTAACCTTGCAAGTCTCAAGAAGAATTACCCTGGAAAATAGCTTATACACTTCAAAATCCTGTCGTGCCGACAGTCTAAAAACAATTGTTTATGCGTGTCTGAATCTAAAATGTCGTATATCCTATAATCCTTCTACATGACAGACTTTCATTTTTCAAATTTAACTTGAGGTAAAAAAAATTTTTTTAAAAATATGAAAATTCAGTGTCAAATAATTTGGATCCTAATCACATGTTTTCAAACCACATTATGAGGATTGGAATGCTCTACCACCTAGTTGTGATTAGACTGTGTCTAGTGTTAGAGGTACGGTACCGCAGCTATCTACCACCTAGCACAGCAAATGCCTCGTCACTAGAGATATTGAAATCTCTTGTGACTGAGCAGATCTGACTTACTTTTCCAAAACGGGACTAGGGAGGTTTAATACAAGTGCAGACCACAAACTGACAAATTACTCGATAGGACGAGGGTGGCCAGGAAACTGGAAGAAGAAGAGATGCTGCGCCACCACAATCAATTCAGACTTCAAGTTCAACTGACTTATCACTGTCAAACCTGTATTAACACTTGTTTTGTTCTTCTTGATAGGTTGTTGCTTGACAGTGGGCTAGCTGCTGAGTGGGATATAGAATACGATAGGTAAGAACTTGTGATAAAAAACAGTATGTACATGTTTATAAATAATACAAATGTATCAATTAACTTAAAACATCAAATTGAGTAAGATTGCCATGAGAAAGGCAGACTTAATGCGTGGCAAACAGTGTTGACCTTACCTGGACCATGGCTGTAATCTTTGTCAGGGCTTAGTCTCACTTATATATTTATATTAGGTCTACAGTTGAAACACTTTAGGTAACATACCGTAACAATACACTGGACAGTATCAAGTTTTGCCTAAGACCAGCGCCATGTCAAAGGCACAACAGCAGGTCTTGATCTACACAATTTGTATTTGCAAAAGATAAGAATAGTTTTCTCACAGCAGTTTTATTTTTTCCACCTAGTTGCTGGTAGCTTAAAGCAGGCTGAAAGTAAAGCAGAATGTGCCTGACGGCGCATTCTGCTTTACTTTCAGCCTGCTTTAAGTCAAAGACACTTGTAATCAAAAATAGAAGCAGGCTATAGGGTAATGGGTTAAGATATTACTTAATAAATACACCTTTTTGCACCTCTAATTACATATAAAATATTACTTATGGTTCATATTCATGACTGTAACTATTTTCTCCAGTCAAGGAATAATTAGGGGTGAAGAAAAGGAGTATAATTTTTGGTGATACAAGATACAAGAAGATTTATATTATTACGATTGATACAGTATAACAGTAAAATTAGCTGCAACAGCTATTGTCCAACAAACACAAGTAAAATATAAACAAGGGTAAAAAGGCTGTAAAAAAGAAGCACTGTAAAAGAAAGGGTTTACATATACGGCGGATGCAAGCTAGGCATACAAACTATTTAGGTTGTTTTGTTTTGTTCTTCAGAACTAGGAGCTTTGATTCATTAGACTCTGCACTGTTTGCTCAGTATATGTATATAGGTCTAATATTGGTTAGTTCAAGAGAACAAAACCCACTGGGCCACACAAACAACAAACAGAAGTTATACATGTATGTACATCACTGTAAGAGGCTGTTACATAAGCACAGTACTAAAAACTAAAAGGAGAGATACAGATAGAACCGGGCGAAGGGACCACCGAAAGAGACACAATGATTGTTAGCAATAGGTTGCCGCTTAATGCAGGGCAAAAAACAGTGCAGAAGATGCCTTAGCCATCTGTACCTCTTTTTCCCTGCGTCATAATGGGTTAAAACTAGAAACAGGCTATGGGGTAAAGGGTTAACTCTTTCCTCCCTGAAACTTTAAATGGACAATTCCGGTTTCCATTTTAGTCTAGTCCATTTCTGACTTTTAAGGATTGTTTTTGTCAATGTTTGGCATTAAGACAAACAGTGAAGAACCAGATCAGAGGGCTCCTTTTGGAGCCCTCTGATCTGGGTCTTCACTATTTGCACAGGACAAGTGAACTTTTCACATGTACACTGTTTGAAAAGGACTCCTATATGCGGGACTAGGGTTAAAAGGGTTAAAGCAGTCACCGGTAGATAGTGGTTAAGCGGTAATGCCTTAAACTACGGCACCAGAGGTAATGAGTTCCTTCCCCTGCAGGACCAGGGGCCTGACTAGGCGGTTTTTTTAATCCCCAAGGATGTACAGTAATGTTCTTGAGCAAGATATGTACCACAAATTGCTCCTCCCCACCAAGGGGGTTAAAATGTGAAGGGTCTTTCTCAGCTGGTACTGCGACTGCCTATGCGCCAAATTGTGGTAGTGCTCAAAATTGTAGGCAAGATGGCTCAATGATCAAAGGAATGTACAGTCGGATGAATGGCCATTCGAACTGAAAGTAGATATATATATATCTTGGTACTTCACTTTACCTTCCTATAAAGATCCTGATTTCACGTGAATGTTTGGTCACTGTAACCATCAACTGTTCATTTCTGTATATTTTTTTGCAGGTTATTTGATGGCGACAGAAAGGCTCCTCCAGCATCTAAAAAGGTTGTGGAAGAGTTACCCACAAGTCTCATCACTCCAACAGAAGCAGGTACAGTAGAGAAGACATTATTTCCTTTCTGTTTAACCCTTTCCCCCATAGAAGTGACTTTTAGCGTATTTAATTTATTCCTCCGCTGGAGAAAATAGTTCCAGTTTATACCCCCATGAACAATTACCATTTCAAATATTTTATATAGCCTAGCAGATTTAAGCTTAAAGCAGGCTGAAAGTAAAGCAGAATGTGCCTTAAGGCACATTCTGCTTTACTTTCAACCTGCTTTAACTGGTCACCTGTCTTCAAAACTAGAAACAGGTTATGAGGTAAAGGTTAAACCCTTTCCTCCATAGGCGATAGTGCAAATCAACAATATTCAACTTTGTTTAGAGGAGGATACTCTATAAATACTCATTTATTCCATAGACTCACATTTATTCTCATTAAGTTCATTCCTCCATTGAATAAAATGATTCCATTTTATACAGAAATAAATATGCAACATAAGAAGTATTTCATATATCCTATCAGATGGTTACTTAACCCTTTCCCCCATAGAAGCGACTGAGTGTATTTAATTTATTCCTCCGCTGAAGAAAATAGTTCATGTTTATACCCTCATGAACAATTACCATTACAAATATTTTATATAGCCTAGCAGATTTGAGCTTAAAGCAGGCTGAAAGTATAGCAGAATGTGCCTTAACTCTTTCCTCCCTAAAACTTTACATGGACAATTCCAGTTTCCATTTTAGTCTAGTCCATTTCTGACTTTTAAGGGTTGTTTTTGTCAATGTTGGACATTATGACAAACAGTAAAGACCCTGATCAGAGGGCTCCTTTCAGAGCCCTCTGATCTGGGTCTTCACTGTTTGCATAGGACAAGACTTAGTGTACTATTCACATGTACACTTTTTGAAAAGGACGCCTATAGGCGGGACTAGGGTTCAAAGGGTTAAAGCACATCCTGATTTACTTTCAACCTGCTTTAAGTGTTCACCTGTCTTCAAAACTAGAAACAGACAATGGGGTAAAGGGTTAACAGGAGAAGGGTTAGTACATGTACTATATTGACATCAGTTTACTCCTCCCCACCTCAACCGCACTGTAGTAGACATGATACTGATGACCCTAGCAGGTCTGCCTTTTCTCCGGATTTTTCCTAAATCTTCGGATTTTTATGCTCCCCTTTAGGGGGAGCATATAGTCGCCGCTTTGTCCATCCGTCCGTGTATCTGTCCATCTGTCCGTCCGCACGGACGGACGGTCCTTTGTTGGGTAGGGAGAACAATAGATTCCATTCATTCCGTGATTGCCCTATTGTTATTGTTGGGGTTTTTGTTGCTATTGGGTACTTTTAAACAAAAGAAAAACCCAACAAGTGCCCAAATGGAAGGACGTCCGTCTGTCCGTGCTTACGAGAGGGTACTTACGTGGCTAAAATTCTTAGCCCCATAATTGAAAAACATTAACCTGGCCGTCTCTTGTGACATTACCCTGGCCATTTCTTGTGACATTAACCTGGCCAGTTGTGGGACATAGGGGTAGGGTTAGCCTCCAGATCATTATTTTTCAAGTTGGAGCAAAAAGAAATTGTCGCTTGTGTGGCTAGCCACGCAAAAGAAAACAATAGAAAATAGCCACATAAGTATTATCCCGTAAGAACGTCTGTCTGTCCGTCCGTCCGTCATGCTTTTTTGTCCGGAGCATATCTCTTGAATGGTTCACCGTAGGTTGATGAAACTTGATACAGTGATAGAGAATGACAGAAGGAGATGCAGTACACAAGAACCGTGACTCTGTCATCTCCCAATATTGAATTATCTCCCCTTTTCTCATAAAAAAATAAATTTTGTCTGAATCTTTTGTCCGGAGCATATTTCTGGACTGTTACACCCTAAGTTAATTAAACTTGCTACAGTGATTGAGGATGACATAAGGAAGTGCAGTACACAAGAACCATAACTCTCTCATCTTCCAATTTTGAATTATCTCCCTTTTTCTCATAAAATAAATCAATTTTGTCCGGAGCATATCTCTTGACTGTTACACCGTAAGTTAATGAAACTTGTTACAGTGATAGAGGATGACATAACGCAGTGCAGTGCACAAGAACAGTAACTCTGTCATCTCCCAATATTGAATTATCTCCCTTTTTCTAAAAAAAATTAAAAAAATTGTTCGGAACTCTTGACTGTTACACTGTAAATTAATGAAACCTGATACAGTGATACATGATGACATAAGGAGGTGCAGTACACAAGAACCATGACTCTGTCATCTCCCAATATTGAATTATCTCCCTTTTTCTATTTAAAAAAAAATCAAATTTTGTCAGGAGCATGTCTCCTGAGCATTGCATTGTAAGTTGATGAAACTTGATACAGTAATACGGGATGAAACAGGGAGTGCTGTACTCAAGATCCATAACTCTGTCATCTCCCAATATTGAATTATCTCCCTTTCTTGTAAAAAATCAAATTTTCTGAAGCCCTGTAACTTGATGAAACTTGATTATGTGTTAGAGTATGACAAAAAGAAGTGTAGTACACAAGAATTATAACTCTGTCATCTCAAAATATTGAATTGTCGATCTTTTTTCATAGAATTTTTATTTTTTGTCTGAAGCATATCTCCTGAACATTACATCATAAGTTGATGAAACTTGATACTGTGTTCACCTACTAAACATGCTATACCTTGGGGCTTTTTCCTTGTGGGGAGCATCCATTATTGGGAACGATATTCTTGTATTTCTAGTACATGGTAGCTTAAAGTAGGCTGAAAGTAAAGCAGAATGCACCTTAAGGCGCCTTCTGCTTTACTTCCAGCCTGCTTTAAGCAGCCAAGTGTCAACAAAACTAGACACAGGTGATGGGGTTAAGGTTCAATTCGTAAAATCGCACATGAAAATGCAAATTTGGAAATCTTAGGATTTTTTTTGTCAACTAATGGCTGCTCTGCTCTAGTAAGTGGAAACAGTGGAGACACGGACCAGACACTGCAGTTAACCCTTTGAACCCTAGTCCCGCATAAGGGTCTTCACTGTTTGTCATAATGCCAAACATTAACAAAAACAACTCTTAAAAGACAGAAATGGACTAGACAAAATTGGAAACTGGAATTGTCCATTTAAAGTTTCAGGGAGGAAAGAGTTAATTAAGTCATCCATGAACTGTCTTGTCTAATTTCAGCACTTGAAAAGAAATGCCCCGTGTGTATAGGTCTGTTTGATGAAGAAGATGAAGTAAAACAGCTGCCATGTTTACACAGATTCCATACTGACTGCATTATACCCTGGCTACAAAAGGTGAGCACATACAGTAAAACCTCTCTATAACGACCACTAGTTTGTGTAAGTATTGCAGAAAAAATATTTGAAAAAATAGGCAACATATAAAAAGAGTTAAAGTTCAACAGGTTTCGTCTTGCGATGAAGAAGGTTTAGTTTTTCTGGCAGAGAAATTGGTACATTGCAGTTTGATAACCTTTACCTTCGACCTTGACGTATGTGACCTAGATTAAGATTTTACGTTTTAGGTCAGTGATGGACTAATCACTTCAGCTAGGGTCATGCAACTTTACATACTGATGGGTATTGATAAGAAACTTACAGTTGAACTTCAATATTTCAAACTCGCTTAACTGGAACTATCCGATATTTCGACACATGAATTGCAGTCATTCATGTTCGGTTATGTCGAACTTACCCGTAGTTCAAAGTTTAAAGCTTAGCCATGTTTTAACTTTGAACTATGGGTATGTTCGAATTAACCGAGTTTGAGATATCTAAGTTCGACTGTGTGTTGCATTGCAGTTTCATGACCGTCACCTCAAGCTCTTGGCCTAGATTTGGCAATAAAAAACTAGGAATACAGGTATATCAAGTTTAAATGTTTGGCCATAGGTTAAAAGCAGAGTTAGGCAAACCATTGAACACTGCTGATTTCTTGTAGTGTTTCCATTATTCTGTTTGTTTATTATTTATGTTTTTTCTTGCTTTAAGCTGGCAACCGTTTTAATTTTTCAATAATCATAAGAATTTTGTGGTCTTTATAGAGAGGTTTTACTGTACGTTTGGATAGTCAGCATAATCAGTGTCAATAGTTGTAAATTTACGTATGTATATTTTTCAGGTTAATTCTTGTCCATTATGTAGACATGAATTACCAACAGATGACCCAGACTACGAAAACTATAAAAAGCATAAGGTAAGATTCGGTGGCTACGATCAATCATCCATTAATTCTTTGCATGCTGGTCAATTTTTTCGTCTGCAGTAATTTCTGTCTGCTACTGTTCTAAAAAATTAGTTTTCAACTTTTCTTTTCAAAACAGGGTTAGAGTGTCAGACAGTTTTTATCCTGATGAGACATATCATTACATTCAACCGATAGCATGCTAAGAGTTATGTGACTTTTAGTATCTGATCTATTAACCCATTACCCCATAGCCTTTTTCTAGTTTTGAAGACAGGTGACCACTTAAAGCATGTTGAAAGTAAAGCAGAATGCGCCTTAAGGCACATTCTGCTTTACTTTCAGCCTGCTTTAAGCTATTATCTGCTAGAATATAAAAAATATTTCTTATGATTCTTATTTGTAACAGTATAAAGTGGAATTATTTTCTTCAGTAGAGGAATAAATTAAAGGCATAAAAAGGCGTATTTATGGGGTAATGGGTTAAGCAATATATCCTAGCTCTGACTGAGACTAGAACACTCTTCTATGTCATTATAAAAGCTAGCTCTATACATTGTAGTAAGATAGTATAAAGTTACATTCCCTTGTTCCATATAGATTAATGCCCTACATAATATATAGTTGAGAGTCGCTCAACCAATTACCCCACAAATACACCTTTTTACACCTTTATTTTATTCCTTCACTAAAGGAAATAATTCCATTATACAGTCATTAATAATCTCAATAAGAAATATTTCCTATATCATAGCAGATGGTAGCTTAAGGCTTGCTGAAAGTAAAGCAGAATGTGCTCTAAGGTGCAATCTGATTTGTTTTTTTACCTGCTTTAAGTGGTCAAAGTGGTGAAACAATATTGTCTTGTTTGGGCAACTGTGACAAGCATTGTTGTAAGGAGGGAATTGTTCTCCCGAGGGCAGTTGTAGGTTGGGAATACTGCAGAAAGAGCTGTCACTATTTATACACAAATTATCATGAATAATTCCTCAGGCGGCAGATAAGTATTTATTTGGGTCTGCTGTGTTTCGATAAGGGTGAATTCTGTTTAAAACAATATCTGGTTGATTTTTAAGTTCTCGTAAATTTAGTATTGAATGTCAGCCTGTAAGTGTATTAAGTCTGCAACTGAATAATGGGTCTGAATTCTGCATACTTTAGTAAGTACATGTACTGTCCAACCTGCTATTAATATACAGTAAAACTTCTATTATAACCACTAAAAACCTAAGCTATATATATATATATATATAAATTGATTGTATATATAAAACACATGTGACAGCTTAAAGCAAGGTAACAGTAAAACAGAAAGCATCTAAAGGAGCTTTCTTTTTTACTGTCACCTTGCTTTAAGCAGTCTATTGTCTTAAACATCTAATACTTGATATACTTCAGTGGTTGTAATAGAGAGGTTTTACTGTACATTTCTTGGTCTTTTACCCCAGCACAACATAGTAGGGGGGCATAATATTTGTTTGTCTGTCTGTCTGTCGACAACTTAAACCTTGGAGCTACATTTGATAGAGACATCATATTTAGTAAATGTACACATCTTAAGAAGCCTCTGAGCTCACTCAGCTCAGTATAAGCTTTCTTATGCGAGACATTAGTCAATGTCATTTAGAGGTCAAATAGACTGAATTTAATATTTCCCATAACTATGGAACTGTTTGTGATAGAGTCTTCATATGAGTCATACAGTGGTAAATAAGCTATTCCTACCCATTAACGCGTTAATCTATGGGTAAGAAACGCATAGTGAAGGGTTAACGAACGGTTAATGCCTAACGATTTTAACACGTTTAAAAGCGTTAATAAACGATTATACCAATGCAGTCTCAGCTAAGGGGTCTGTGTAGGCTAAGTGATGACCCTTTCATCCGGGCTCTAAGAAAACGCGTAAAGAAACGCTTAAAGAAACGACCAGGAAACGTGTTTAACGAAACAGATAATAAACGCCTAAGAAACGCGTAAAGTGGGTAGGAATAGCGTATTTACCACTGTATGTACTCTACTTAAGAAACTTAATGAGCTCTGTAGAAGTTGGGTTATGTCAGACAAAGGTTAAGGTCATTTAGAGGTCATTCTTACATTAGGGGGCATAGTGTTTCATGAACATATCTTGTAGAACCATATCAGTTTTTGCACTATTTCCTTACAAGATCTGCCTGCCTCTACACTCTTTCAATGGATTTTTCCTTATTTTTTAGCCAATAGTTCATAGTATGGTAGTTGTTCAAAGTGTAGGTGGTATTCAGTATACATGTATTATGATAAGTTATAAAAATGAAGCAGACTTTAACTCAGCATTACAAATGTTGTTAATATCTTTTAACTTTTGTTTCAGGCACGGGCAAAACAGAGAGAATTTGAACTGGAGAATCTTCACAATTCCATGTTTGGATAGGAGGGGTTCTAGATGTTTTTATAAATTTTAATAAATATACCGGTACATGTCTACATATTATTTAAGTTCAATAAAATCCCTCTTATTACGGTCATTAAATTGTGTAAATTATCAGGTGTTTCAGACAGGTGACAGCTTAAAGCAAGATGGAAGTAAAACAGAAAGCTCCTTTAGGAGCTTTCTGTTTTACTTTCACCTTGCTTTAAGGTGTTACCTGTCTTTCATACATCAAAATTAAAAGCCTTCTTTTTAGTGGTCGTAAAAGAGAGGTATTACCAGTGCTCCAGATAAGAGGGAGTAAACTGAATAAATCCAACATTTTCTCACTCATTTCAGCACCAAATCCTATGGTGTTACTACTCATTAGAATCGTCTCTTCCAGACGATTCTAATGAGTATAACACCATAGGGTTTAAAGCAGAAATAAAGATTTTAATTTTCGAAATACTTGCCTTATCTGGAGCCCTGTATTACTGTACAGTCAAACTTGTGCTTAGTGGCCTAGATATGAATAAGTATGTAGATCTCTTATTACAGGTTACTGCTTAACTCTTTCCTCCTTGAAACTTTAAATGGACAATTCCAGTTTCCATTTTAGTCTTGTCCATTTCTGACTTTTAAGGGTTGTTTTTGTCAATATTTGGCATTATGACAAACAGTGAAGACCCTGATCAGAGGGCTCCTTTCGGAGCCCTCAAATCTGGGTCTTCACTGTTTGCACAGGACAAGTGTACTACTCACATGTACACTGTTTGGAAAGGACGCCTATATGCGGGACTAGGGTTCAAAGGGTTAATGCAGAATAACAGTATTTTGGTTCTGCATTAAGCTGCTACCTGTCATAAAGACAACAATATTCAACATGATTTAAGCTTAAACTTCTCATAAATACATTTTTTTTTACTCTTCTTATTATTTATATATTTAGAAAGTAGCCCCAACTAGGAAATACTGAACATGAAATATAAAAGACATTTCCAGTATGTATGCAGATGTGAACATAAAACAGGCTGAAAATAAGGTAGAATGCTCTTTAAGGAGCACTAAAATTTACTTTCAACCTGCTTTAACCCTTTACCCCATAGGCCACAGCATGTTTCTAGTTTTGAAGATAGGTGACTTCTTAAAGCAGGTTGAAAGTAAAGCAGAATACATTCAGCTTCACTTTTAGCCTGCTTTAAGCTACCATCTGCTAGAATGTAGAATATATGTCTTATGACATGTACTCATGGTTTTATAAATTGGAATTTTTATTCTTCAGGGGAGGAATAAACTAATCGCGCTAAAGGGCGCTTCTATCAGGGAAAGGGTTAAGTGAAAACCTGTTTTCAAAACTAGAAACAAGCCGTTACAAGGAAATGGGTTAAGACAAGTTTGACTGTTATATTTATTTTAATTTTATTATTTCTGACTGAATGCATGTTATCATTATACATATATGTACATTTTTAAATCATTTTCATAGATAAACATATTAATAAATTCTCTGAATGTTTCTCTTATTTCTGGAATAGTAGTGACACTATCACATAACCCTTTCCATACAGTGGAGAATCTGTTATTCTTTCCCGTTTAAACGCAAACATGCGCAAACGCAAAACATTAAAACGTAGAAAAGTACAACTTTTGGACAATTCTGATAATTCATGTTTATCTTGGTGGCAAACAGTTTGGAGCCTGATCAGACGCCGGGTTACCCAGCGTCTGATCTGGCTCCAAACTGTTTGCACTGCAAATAATAGTTTTAGCGTAAATGCGTTTATTGGGAAAGAATAACGTTTTCTCCACTGTAACTGTTTCACTGGCCACTGCTGAATTATCATCTGCTGAAAAAAATCTTTTTTTTTTTTAAAAAATTCAACTGAAATTTTTACACAGATGTCAAACAGGTTGGAGCCTGATCAGGTACACTGTTCTAAAGGATATCTATACTTATCATTATGGGTCACTGGGTTAAACTTTGTAACCCAAACTTAGTATACAGTAAAGCTTCCCTATTACGACCACTAAAAATAAGGTCAATTGGTTGTATAAAATAAAGGTGACAGCTTAAAGCAAGATGAAAGTAAAGCAGAAAGCTCCTGAAGGAGCTTTCTGTTTTACTGTCACCTTGCTTGAAGCAGTCACCTGTCTATAACACTAAATAATTAACACAATTTGGTGGTCATTATAGAGAGGTTTTACTGTACTAAAAAATAAGGAGCTTTCTGTTTTTCTGTCACCTTGCTTGAAGAAGTCACCTGTCTATAACACTAAATAATTAACACAATTTAGTGGTTGTTATATAGAGGTTTTACTTTACTAGCATACAATAGATAACAAATCCAAATACACTTCAGCAAAGTTATATTTATTTATAACAACAACAATAAAGCAATGTTATCAAGTTATATGCCTAAATTGCATTTTATCTTTTTGTAATCTACTGTATAGCACATTACTCCATAAACACACCTTTTTAGCTCACCTGAGCCAAAGGCTCAAGGTGAGCTATTGGGATGGCCCTGTGTCCGGCGTCGTTAACAATTGCTTCAAATGACATCTCCTCCTATACTGCTGAACAGATTTCAACCAAACTTTACAGAAATGTTCCTTGGGTCAAGCTCTTTCAAATTTTTGTTCAAAGAATTAAAAACAATGCAGAACTCTGGTTGCCATGGCAACCAAAGTGAAAAAATAATGAAATCTTAAAAAATCTTCTTGTCAAAAACTGCAAAGGCCAGAGCTTAGATATTTGGCACATAGCATCACCTACAGGTCCTCTATCAAGGTTGTTCAAATTATGCCCCTGGGGTCAAAATTGGCCCGGCCCCGGGGTCACCGTTTTACATAGAGTTATATAGTGAAATTTTCAAACGTCTTCAACTCTGAAACTGATATGGCCAGAGCATGGTGACACTTCTAGATATCCTTTACCTATTTTGTTCAAATGGTTCCGGTCGGTTGCATATCTAGGTCACAGAAGCTAAAAATAGATTATTTTTTTTCAATGAAAACTTAAAAATCTTTTTGTCTGAAACTACAAGGGTCAGAGCTTAGATATTTGGCACATACATGTAGCATTGCCAACAGGTCCTCTATCAAGTTTGTTCAAATTATGCCCCTAGGGTCAAAATTGGACCTGCCCCGGGGGTCACAGTTTTACATAGAGTTATATAGTGAAAATTTCAAATGCCTTCTTCTCAGACACTAATATGGCCAGAGCTTTGAAATTTGGTATGGTGACACTTCTGAATATCATTTACGTATTTTGTTCAAATGGTTCCGGTCTGTTGCATATCTCTTCTTCTTCTTCTTCTTCTTCCATATACTGGCCGCCTTCGACTTGCCGAATACTCTGCCAGTTTTGTACGCATGCTAACCCCCCTTCCCATTGAAATTTTTGAAGGGTTTGTGTCAGATTTGCTTGGTCACTTGAGATTTGAATATCTCAAGGGACTGGGCTTCTGCAATAATAGGTGGAAGTTTGTTCCATTCTTTAGTAGTCTGGTTAAAGAATGATCATTTCCTGGAATCTGTTCTAGCTATGTGCACTGCATAGCTGTGAGGTTGTACATATCTAGTGTTTCTTGTAGGTTTATCTAAATATTTTGCTGGGTTTTTTTCTACAAGGTTATTCACAATTTTATAATACAAGGACAGTCTGGCTTCTTTTCGCCTAATTTTTAAGTCTTTCCACTGAAGTTTGTTTAGCATCTCCCCCACACTAGATCTATTTCTATGTTTTCCCATGACATATCTTGCACCGCGTCTTTGTATCTTATCTAATTTATCTATATGTTTTTTCTTATAAGGGTCCCAAACAGTGCTTGCGTATTCTAATTGGGGTCGCACTAAAGTAAGATATGCTTTTTCTTTAATATTTTGTGAGGAGATGTGTAAATTTCTATGTAGAAAGCCAAGTGTCACAGGAGCTAAAAATAGATTTTTTCTATAAAAATTTAAAAATCTTTTTGTCAAAAACTACAAGTTGTCAGAGCTTAGATATTTGGCAAATAGCATCACCTACAGGTCCTTTATCAAGTTTCTTCAAATTATGCCCCTGGGGTCAAAATTGGCCCCACCCCTGGGGTCACTGTTTTACATAGAGTTATATAGTGAAATTTTCAAATGTCTTCTCCTGAAACTGATATGGCCATAGCTTTGATATTCGGCATGGTGACACTTTTAGATGTCCTTTACCTATTTTGTTTAAATGGTTCCTGTCTGTTGCATATGAAGGTCACAGGAGCTAAAAATAGATTGTTTCAATGGAAAAAATCTTTTTGTCTAAAACCCTAGTACCCTGATCTTAGATATTTGGCACATAGCATCATCTACAGGTCCTCTTTCAATATTGTTCAAATTATGCCAATCGGGTAAAAATTGACCCTGTCCTGGACATAAATCTTTTTCTCCATTTTGTCAGTTATTCTCAAGGGGCTCTTGTTATGCATGTAATTTATTCCTCCATTGAAGATAAAAGTTCCAATTTATTCAGTCATAAACATACATAAAATAGTTTATTTTTCCTAGCAGATGGTGGCTTAAATCAGAATGAGAGTAAAGCAGAATATTTTACTCTCAACCTGCTTTAAATACTCACCTGTCTTCAAAACTAGAAAAACAGGTTATGGAGTAATGGGTTACAAGGGAGAAGAAAAAGCTATTCTTCACTGTGACGTAGACTTGTTTGACTTAGATTACAGTGGAGAATCTGTTATTCTTTCCCGTTTAAACGCAAACGTACGCAAACGCAAAGCACTAAAACGTAGAAAAGAACAACTTTTGGACAATTCTGATAATTCTTGTTTATCTTGGTGGCAAACAGTTTGGAGCCTGATCAGACGCCGGGTTACCCGGCGTCTGATCTGGCTCCAAACTGTTTGCACTGCAAATAATAGTCTTAGCGTAAACGCGTTTATTGGGAAAGAATAACAGATTCTCCACTGTATGTGGATTCTTGACTGGCTAGATTTGTTATATAGCCTGTTGGTGCCGGGTGTAGTCCTGGTATATGTGGCTGTAGATCCAGGCTGTGTACTTGGAGACATCAGTGTAGACCCCTGGCTGGTCAGGCTCAGCACATTCTGTATAGGTTTTACCACCCCAGCTAGTCACTCCTGAAATAACCATATACAGTAAAACTTCTCTATTACGACCACTAAAATGTGTTAATTGTTAGGTGTTTAATGCACAGATAAACAGTGTATTGGTCTACCCCCCCCCCCCCCCCCCCCCCCCCCCCCAACATCATCTAGATATCATAAAATATCATGAAATTCTTTTCTAAAACCAGCATAATTTTTGTATCATATACATGATGATGAACCAGCATAATTTTTGTATCATATACATGATAATTAACCAGTATAATTTTTGTATCATATACATGATAATTAACCAGCATACATTTTGTATCATATACATGATAATGTATATGAAACAAAATTTTTGTTGGTATAAGAAAAGGAATTTCATGACATTTTATGATATTTAGATGATGTTGGGGGGAGGGGGGGTGTAGACCAACATACCGTTTACCTGTGGTTTAATGCAGGTGGCTGTTTAACCTTTTACTCCAATAAAATCCATAGAAGCACATTTTAGCACATTTAATTCATTCCTCCACTGAAGAAAATAGTTCCAATTTATACAGTCATGAATATGTATTATAAGAAATATTTTCTATATTCTAGCAGATGGTAGCTTAAAGCAGGCTGAAAGTAAAGCAGAATGCACATTCTGCTTTACTTTCAACCTGCTTTAAGTAGTCACCTATATTTAATACTAGAAACAGGCTAAGGAGTAAAGGGTTAAAGCAAGGTGAAAGTCAAATTGAAAGCTCATTCAGGAGCTTTCTATTTTACTTTCATCTTGCTTTAAACTGTGACTTGCCCTTAAAGCGACTCGCAACCAGATGGTGCATTAAAAATAGTAATTTGTAAATATGTGTCAAACGCTTATATAAATGGTAAAGAATTAGTTTAGGATAAGAAATTCTGTTTAAAAAAATGTATTTCAATAAAAAAAAATATTGGTCTCTGGTGGGATTCGAACCCGGGGCCCGGCATTGGCGGACAGAAGGCAAAATAGGGGAAACCGCTTAGACCAATGGACCACGGAACTATCCGTTTATCTCGGATCGATTTAACGTATTTCAATGTGTAGCTATCGAAAGTGCATACAACTTCGTATTTCGGCTCGTGTTTATGTCTGAGCCCGTGTTGAGAAGCAACAACAACAACTATACCGTCTACTAGTCGGTATAGAAAAACGATGGAAAATATCTAAAAATCTAAGATTCGGTGACGATTCTTGAGACTTTTTTTGGACTGATCATATTTTTTTAATGTCAGAAGCCAAATAATGCCACAAATTTGCTTTTATTTGAGTATTTTATTTTATTTTGACAAGTACACCATCCGGTTGCGAGTCCCTTTAATATAATCGATTAGCCTTATTAAGGTACTTCGCATATGCGCGTAGTTTCCATACGATTGTTATGAAAATTGTCATGAAGAATGATAATAGCCTAAGAAACAATGTGTGTAAATATAGGCAAAATTTATCGTGTGGTTTGTCTTTAAGGTCTTTTTTCTGACAAAAACCTAGAATTTTGATGATTTTATTTTTCTTAAAAATGAATAAAGCTAATGACTATAATTCTCGCCCAATAAGTAGTCAACAACATTCATTACAAGAAAAGCTAAAAACATTTTGAATAAAGGTGTTCAGAAAGATGTTATCAGCTATTTAAATTTTGCAAAATGCTAAAAAATTGAATTACAAAAAACTGACTCATTCAATGTATACTTGTTTTCATTTTATTCAAATATATGGTTGATGAACTAGTCAGTCTGAAAAAATTAGAAAATATTACAGTCAGGATTTGTTGTAATAACATATTTTCTTATTAAAATGTGGGATATTTGTTGTTTAGATACAGTTACCTACCTTAGAATTAAAACTTCGTCATTAAAATGCATTATTATTTATTCATGGACTTGCATACAAGGTTTATTATATTGTTTGAACATAATTATAATGGGCAATATCGATCTTGAAAAGGTTAGCGTATTGATAAGCTTCAAGGTGTGGCTTTATAGTTCGATCAAATCGTTTACATGTTTACCGATTTAATTGACTTGTAAGTCATTAAACTAAAACGTACAGGTAAGTGGACATATACTTGGACCGTAAACATCACTAGTACTAATCAACGAAGACTAAACATAACATGTCTCTTAATTACTGCGTAATGGATTGACAAGTCAATAAATCGGACACTAAAAAAAATATTTGGATCGGATGGGTCTCGAACCTTTGACCTTTGGATTGCTAGTCAACCACTATAGTCAACCACTATACTAACTGCGCTATGAAGGATTATACTAATTTATATCAACATTTCCTTTATATAAATTTTCTAGTATAAACACGTACGAAAAAAGTCTGTGTCGTCCAGACGCATATCCGCTCGCCCGCAAGACCGACTTCCGGTAGCGAAAGGCCTTAAAGTGGGTCGTAATAAAGAGGTTTTACTATACCTGCATTAGATAAATATGTTAAACACGGATATCCTTATACTTTATAAATTGATAGGTCCTGAAGGAATTGATCTACAGCCGACCCACGATGATTCCAATAACAGAAGTAAAACTCACAAGAATTTCTTCAATTGAATTTCAATAACTAAAGCTCACTTTAAAAGTCGAAAACATTCGTTCCTGCATTTCAAAGTTAAAATGACTAAATCACAATTGATCTTTGAAAAACTATGGGTAAGTTTCGACTTAACCCTTTCATGATCAAATTATTCCCGGAAATGTTAACCCCTTCACCGCTTCATTGTCGTCTGCTTCAGTATTGTTGTCTACAAGACACGTTTCAAAGTTAGATTTAAGGTTGTATGACTCAATAACTATCGATACTAGTGTCAAACAGTTTGAATCCTGATCAGACGCCGCATTACGCAGCGTCTAATCAGGATACTAACTGTTTACACGTTTTTTTCGCGCTTTTAAGCGTAATTGAGAGTGAAAGGGTTAAGTTTGTTAGAGTTATCGAGGTTGGACTTTCGCTGCTACAGTGGAGAATCTGTTATTCTTTCCCAATAAACGCGTTTACGCTAAAACTATTATTTGCAGTGCAAACAGTTTGGAGCCAGATCAGACGCCGGGTAACCCGGCGTCTGATCAGGCTCCAAACTGTTTGCCACCAAGATAAACAAGAATTATCAGAATTGTCCAAAAGTTGTTCTTTTCTACGTTTTAGTGATTTGCGTTTGCGTACGTTTGCGTTTAAACGGGAAAGAATAACAGATTCTCCACTGTAACGAAGTCGCCATATTTAAGGAAAATTGTATATTGCTCTGAGCATTACTGCTTTTTCGCAAATTAATTAACCCTTTCACTCTCAATGACGCCATAACGCGCGTTTGCAAACAGTTCGGGTCCTGATCCAAACTGTTTGACACTCATTTCGAAATTTCGTCAGTCATATTGCCTTAAATATAGATATATATAACTTTGAAACAGTATTGTAGACACCAATATTGCAGCAGACGACACTGGCGGTGAAGGGGTAAAAAACTCTCGACAGATTTCATCATGAAAGGGTTAAGGTTCCAACAGACGTACTAGAGAGATTTTACGGTACTCCTAAAATCGGTGATTGTAATTGTAAAAAGTTGGTTTCCCAAATCTTGCACTTACCAACAAGATGCCACTCCCCACCAACTTGGCATTGCAATGGTCCGCCACTGTCACCCTGAAATGAATTTGAAAATCTCATTCACATTCCGCTTTTTGATCTTGGAAATTTTGGTTTGTCACCTGGAATAGTATCCAAATATATCAAATATTTCTTTTTACAAATATTATCAGTGGCAAACACTTAATTTAACCCATTATAAATGACATTGCCACGTGATGGTCCTATGTGTTTGCTAGAATATTTCATTATATAGATATACAAGGGTGATCTAAAGACACTCTGCAGTGTTTGTCTACACAGCAGAGTATTTCGTATTACAAAAAAAGTAAACAACGAGCAAGTTAACCATAATATTTAGCGTAGCCCACTTTATGGGGGAATCGGCATGCTGTCAGCATATCGGCAGCTCAGTTAGATGGACTGCAGCAATACAAACACCCCTAAATCATGGAAAGTGCAAAGTTGTAAAGTACATCCACGGTTCACTGGTCGTTGTGTACCTATAATAAGCAAACAGTGCGAGTTTCGGCGTCTCATCATGGTCTACCCCGTTTGCTAATGTACCATTTTGTTGACAATGGCGAAAGGAATGCATAGCATCAAACAGCTATTATTCATTATTCTCTTGCATTAACCCTTTCACTATCAATGACGCCAAAATGCGTTTTTGCAAACAGTTTTGATTCTGATCAGACGCCGCGTAATGCGGCGGCTGATCAGGATCCAATCAGTTTGACACTCGTATCGAAATTTCTCCAGTCATACTGCCTTAAATTTAACTTTGAAACGATATTGCAGACAACAATATTGAAGCAGACAACAATATAGCGGTGAAGGGAAGTAAAAATCTCTTGATAAATTTTATCTTGTGAGGGTTAAACAGCCATAACCATGTATCTACTTCTATAGTCTCTTAATACATGAGTATGTTTAGGTTGGCAGTATAATGACACGCTATTTACTGACAATGCTTAGTAGTAAAATAGCAGTTTTTTTAAAGGGCTTCGTTTTGTTTTGACGGCAAAGAAAACGTCTTCCAAACTATGTGCGACCTCAGCGACTTACTTTGCACGTGTCCACACCTCCAGCCTCAAAGCCAGCACAGATCATGTTGTCAGTAAACTTGTCACCATAGCCGTCTAGACCAGCACACGTCTTCTTGTCTACCAGAGGAACTTCGGCCACGTGCAGCACATTCAGTCCCTGGTGAACTATACATATAAACTATAGAAATAACTAACACTACAGACAAAGATATTGCAGTGCAGGTCCAACGATACACAATGTAACCTCCGATAAGTCAATCAAACAAGAACTCTGAACTCCTTTTTGGCCCCAATCATTGGTTCTGCAGACTCATCAACTAATTATTGAACACTTAATGATTTCTAGTCACGGATTGCTGCTTAACGCATTACTCGATAATTGCGCATTTTTACGCCCTTTTAATTTATCCTTTATTCCTTTTCTTTCACTTGTTATATCTTTACATATGGTATCAATATACTGTAGGATATAACTGATATAACATGCTGTATATATGATGATGTACTATGTACAAGTCAATAAACTATATGTTCTGCTCTGTATAAAAGACGTGTGACTGCTTAAAGCAATGTGTCAGTAAAACAGAAAGCTCCTGAATGAGCTTTCTGTTTTACTGTCACCTTGCTTTGAGCAGTCGCCTCTCGTAAAGACCTTATATTAAACATAATTTTGTGGACGTAAAAGAGGTTTAATATAAGTGCTGGACGTTATCTGTTGATCCATGAGAAATGTTGATTTCATCACTCACCATCAGTCACATTAGAAACACCATAGCCAGTGATCTTGCACGTCAAGTCAGACGCCATCAGGTCATCAGAGGTTCGAGCCAGACAGACAGGGGATGTGGTATCTGTGAACTCCACTGGCTTGTCCAGCTTTATTAGGGCAATATCGCCGTCAAACAGGTACTCCTTAGCGAACTGGTTGTACCCCGGGTGGATGAAGACGTTCTCTATTGTTCGCACTTGTTCTCTCTCATATTCGGCCGCCCCAGAGGAATTTACTTTGCCAAAGTGCAGAGTCCATGATGATGGCATGCCGAAAGGGCTGCAAAAAACAACATGTGTTACAGTGGAGAAGACGTTCTTCTTTCCGATGCAAACAGTTTGGAGCCAGATCAGACGCCGGGTAACCCGGCGTTTGATCAGGCTCTAAACTGTTGGCCACTCAAATTAAAAAGAATAGCCAGAATTACCAAAATTTGTACTTTTCTACATTATAGTGCATTGAGTTTGCCTTTCGTTTGCGTTTAGACGCGAAAGGATCATAACGTATTCTTCACTGTTACTAAGCCATATGTATCTTCGGATTCCACATTTGTTAAGTGTGAAAAAAATTATCATCAGTTGTTTTAAATAAAAGAAAAATACTCAATACACACACGAGTGCTAAAACAGACATGTATACCGTAGGGATGAAGAAGTCGCTATTCCTGCCCAATGAACGCGTTTACGCTAAAACAAGTACATTGTATTTCCATTGCAATCAGTTTGGAGCAATATCAGATGCTGGGTTACTCGGTGTCTGATCAGGTCCCAAACAGCTTGTCACTCAGATTAAAATAAATCGTAAGTATTAAAAAAAAGTCTATCATATATATACATTTTATTGCACTGCGTTTGCGTTTACAGGGCTGCCATAAGTTGATCATAAAAATCCTAAGATGTCAAAAGTTCGATTTTTCAGACGCAATTTTACTAATCGTACCTTTCACCCCATAGTCTGTTGCTTGTTTGGGAGACACATGACTTCTTAAAACAGGTTGAAAGTAAAGCAGAATGCGCCTTAAGGCGCATTCAGCTTTACTTTCAGCCTGTTTTAAACTACTATCTGCTGGGATAAAAATCCGAAGACTTAGGAAAAATCCAGAGAAATGGCAGCTCTGCGTTTAAACGGGAAAGACTAACGTCTTCAGCACTGTAACTTGTAAGTATTCAACGTACCCATTAAAGCAGTGGGCTGCCGTGACCACCCATCTGTCTGATATCAGGGTACCTGCACACCAGGGCTGCTTTATCAACAGGGAGTACATGGACACCTGTTCAAATCACAAACATAAAATAGTGCTTATTAGTATTTTAAAATTCTATAAGTAAACAGAGTAGACCCTACGGGTGTTGTATTCTGGGTCTTAGTCTTAGTCTCATCAAAGAACATCTGGAACAACATGCTAATTTTGTGACAGTTACCGTCCTAAGGATATGGCCAAATACGAAAACTAGCTCCATATCATCTATCTGTACACTTGTAGACTAGGGTCAACTTCGTTTGCAAAGGCGTCAAAAGTTTGTCCCTTTCTAACATCGTTCAAGTTGTATATATATTAATGTTGTATGTTGACCATATTGAAAAAAATATTCTTTATACCAAATATGTATTCCACATGAAATAAAGTCGTTATCATTATGATTAATATTACTATTATTATGCAGTACAACCTCGTTGTTACGACCACTAAATTGTGGTAATTATTAGGCTACGACAAGTGACTCTTAAAAGCAAAGTGACAGTAAAACAGAAGGCTCCTTTAACTGTTAAGTTGCTTTAAGCTGTCACCTGTTTTTAGCTCACCTGAGCCAAAGGCTCAAGGTGAGCTATTGGGATGGCCCTGTGTCTGTCGTCCGTCGTCGTGCGTCGTCCGTCGTCGTTAACAATTGCTTCAAATGACATCTCCTCCTATACCGCTGAACAGATTTCAACCAAACTTTACAGAAATGTTCCTTGGGTCAAGCTCTTTCAGATTTGTTCAAAGAATTAAAAACAATGCAGAACTCTGGTTGCCATGGCAACCAAAGTAAAAAAATAAGGAAATCTTAAAAAATCTTCTTGTCAAAAACTACAAGGGCCAGAGCTTAGATATTTGGCACATAGCATCACCTACAGGTCCTCTATCAAGTTTGTTCAAATTATGCCCCTGGGGTCAAAATTGGCCCCGCCCCGGGGGTAACAGTTTTACATAGAGTTATATAGTGAAAATTTCAAATGTCTTCTTCTCTGACACTAATATGACCAGAGCTTTGATATTTGGCATGGTGACACTTCTAAATGTCCTTTACCTATTTTGTTCAAATGGTTCTGGTCGGTTGAATATCTAGGTCATAATTCACATTCAATATATGTATAGCAGACAGCAATTCAGCATTATAAGAGTTAGACCCTAGCCACATTTCCTACTGCCAGAGTTACATAATTGAACTCAGGTCAGCTGAGGTACTGTAACAGCAGCATATGGTGTTGTCTGCTACATTTTTTATGCCCCTGCAGTTGGGGGCATATTGTTTTGTCTGTCTGCTTTTTTTTGTCTGTTTGTCAATTTGTTTGTCTGTCAGTCCACAACTTTAATCTTAGCCATAACTTTGTTAAAGTTAGAAACTTTATAACTTAGGTCATGTTCTACAAAGGTCAATGTCATTTTTGAGTTATTTCCCAGTGTCATATTTTCTTGTCTTTGAGATAACTCCAGTTCTACTGATGTTAACCCTTTACCCCATACATATGCCTTTTTACGCCTTTAATTTATTCCTCCTCTAAAGAAAATAATTCCACTTTATACAGTCATAAAACTGTAAGATATAAGAAATAGTATCTATATCTTAGTAGATGATAACTTAAAGCAGGTTGAATGTAAAGCAGAATGGGCAATGAATAATCATATGGAAATACATGTAGCTTGATAAGAAGAAGTGTCATGGATAAGGGCCATAACTCTGCCAACAATATTTTTTTAAATTATTCCAATTTGTCATGTTTTTTTTTGTCTGGAAGATAATTCCATTTACAGCTACATTTATATTAAAATGTTGTCTTCCCTATTAAGCTAAGGCACAATGACCTCAGGTGAGCGAATTAAGGGCCATGGCCCTCTTGTTTATACAATCAATTAGCGTTTGTTTAAGTGGTCGATTTTTCTGTATATATATACTATATAGGTGGCTGACGATGGTTTTGATATGCTACTACTGCATTACTCTCTGTCTCGTACATTTGCAACCATGTTATTGTTTCACTAAATCCAAAGCAAGTTCGTATGTATACAAAAATGGATAAATTGTTTTCAAAAAGTGACGATCAATCATTATTTGAGTACAGAACAGTTGAATTTTGATCAAACATCGGGTTTATCTGGCTCAAAACTGTCTGCAACGGAAATACCGTAATATATCTAGTTTAATATGTACAAACGCGTTTATTGGTAAAGAAAAAAATCCTCTACACTCAATCATGTTAGTGAAAGGAAAACACCACTTCAATACGACAAAATAAATATCTTACCATCCACGGCCAATCCTGAATAGAACCAAACTTCCCGCCTATAACTCGTAGCTTGGACTGTAGAGGTGACCCATGACCTCTACCACAGTCGCCTACCTCAGCATGAAATGTCCGCCACCAAGCCTCGTAGTCCTTGGAATCTTTAACGCCCGGGTCAGGGCCTTCAATATTTGGAATATTAGGAGATTTAACTCCCATTGCAGGTGTTGTCGGTAATGGTGAATCAGTACCATGTGGTACACTTGATAGTCCATTGCCATGGTTAGTTCCGTGGTGGTTGTTGCCATGGATGCCAATGTGAAAAGGAGGTCGATGGTTTCCTATGTGTGGTAAGCCAATGCCAAGATGTGGTCTGTGAACACCGTTATTTAGAGGTCGGTGTCCAAATGGTTGCCTGTGATTCCATGTATTGTGCAAACCATTACCAAAATGGATTCCATGATTCAAATCATTCGAATGCACATGACCTAGATGGAGTCCTTGGTTACCAATATGTGGCAAACTGTTGCCATGACCTAGTACGTGGTTCATGTTCGCACCATGGAAACCATTTCTTATAATGTTTCCCAAATGTATATTGCGCTTCCGAGCAGTGTGGCGTTGGCGAGGTATGGAGTTCCCCGATGGTTGGTTGTCCACAGGTATGTGCCCATGGGCGGATTGTGGTACACTGTAAGCCCATGTTGATACTGAAACATACATCAGGGGAACATAGGATACTACAGCGTTCCCTCTCTACAATGATATCCAATGGAAGACAAACATTGTGTGCATTGTTCGGAGGGAGTCGTTGTAGGGAAGGACATTGGGTTACATTTGCAAACAGCTTGAATCCAGATCAGACGCCGCGTAACGCGGCGTCTGATCTGGTTTCAAGCTGTTTGTCACTCGTCATTAAGTTTTTTTCTATCAAAATATCTATCATGTAACATTGAGAAAAACAGCAGACGTCAATTTTAAGCAGACGGTATTGCAGCCATGAAAAGTTTGTCTTGTTTTTGGAACTGCGACAGGGGTCGTTGTATGGAGGGGGTCGTTGTTGGGAGGGCCGTTGTTGAGAGGGCCGTTGTTGAGAGGGAACACTGTAACAGTTAGGAAACCGCTATTCGTTTACAATGCAATTTGTCAAGTTACATTAAATGATATACACATTTAGCTATACTTACATTATCATTTGGTATACACTTAAATCTATCTATATAACGACCACTAAACCAAGTAATCTACCCGGTGTTAAATGCAGGTGGCTACTTAAAGCAAGGCGAACGTAAAACAGAATGCTCATTCAAAAGCTTTCTGTTTTACTTTCACTTTGCTTTTATTATGCCTTCATAAATCAATAAGTCATCAGTATTGTTTTCAACTTCAGTTTGGTAGAAGCTGAATTCGCATTTCATTTGCCCTATATTCTTTCATTCGCTGTGTTTTGGATTTGGCAGGAACCACAAATTTGGGCATGGTATACATGTGCCCAGACCTCTTGCATTTTCTTTAAAGAAACATATCTTTTATACAAATGTCCCGCAGCGTCAAAGAGTAAGTGACAAGTTTGGCAAAAGATGAAATTCAAAAAGATTGCAGTGTTCAATAAATACAATGTATTGTGAAATGTTGGCAGGGAGAGTTGTTGGAATTTTATATATTCTAGTTATGTTATCCATATGACTATATATGGTTGAATTAAATATATTTTACAATTATCCATCAGCTATCTGTTTCAAAACTATGTTTCGAGATTTGATTTATATCCAATATCAATTTTAAAGAATTGTTAATTTCAGATATTTAAGGCATTAATTTATTTTCGTTTACACAGAAAAAGATTTATCTTTAATTCTGAAAACAAAATATGAAGTCTGTTATTTCTGTTTTAACTTAGGAATACTCACATGCTATTTATCTTGCTTTTGGGACCAATCAGAAACGTTTACCTGTTAAATGCTTTATCGATGGGTTTCCTTTGCAACTGTCCAAAAATCCAGTTGTAACACTTTCGCCATAGTTATGATAAAATACCTTTAGTTTGAATCGTTGATTTACGTTTTAATGTGTAAAATCCTTGTTTTAACTATTGTATCTACAGTGCTCCCTTCCTACAACGGCCCTCCCAACAACGAATCCCTCCTTATAACGACACTTGCCACAGTTCTCTAAACAGGACAATTATATCTTACCCTTTTATTGCTGCAATATTGTTTGCTTAAAATTGTCATCTGCTGTCTTTCTCTACGTGACATAATGGACATTTTGACAGAAAATAAATTAATGTAGAGTGACAAACAGCTTGAATCCAGATCAGACGCCGCGTTACGCGGCGTTTGATCTGGATTCAAGCTGTTTGCTAATATAAGCCAATTTCTCCCCTATAACAACTCCCTCCGAACAACGCACATAATATGTGTCTCCCAATTGGTGTCGTTGTAGAGAGGGAGCGCTGTATGTATTTCTAGTACATTTATGTTATCATTTTCAAACACTTTTATCCATACAGATTTATATGTAGGCATGCCATTATTATTACTAAGTATATTATAGATATTATATTGAATTACAATTGAGTACGTATATTTAGCAACTTGGTAAAGAAACTTCACATTGTGCCATTTGTTTCAAAGTGAGGTATGTTCAATCCCCTACACCCCGCACACAAACAAATACAGAATTACAGTTTTAAACTATATACAATAATGTGAGAAGTTATTTCCCCCAAGTCATTTCTTAACAAAGAGGGTACATCTAAACCATTTCGATGTTTGTGAATCGTAATCCTCTGATAAACAGTACTGGTATGAATACGTATTTTTATAAACAAGAGACTTGCCATTAAAAACAGACGCATGCTTTTTATTTAGATAATATCCTGTGTAAGTGTACGCAAACGTTGTCTTTTTTGTCATCGAATAATATTACTTGGCCAGAGGACGTTCTTCTTTACGACATGGCAAGCTACTGTTTCTAGGGAAATACCTTTATTATTTACTGTTTAAACACATCTAATCGCCATGCGATAAAATGGAGAACATAACTGATGTTTGGAAATGAATACGATTTATTCTAATCTGAGTTGGGAGCAAACTGGCTCCAAACTTTTTTGCAACGGACTACTCGCAGCGTTTATTTGCGAACAATGACGTCTCTCTCACTACATGAGCAATAACATGTTATTCTGAGAATCTTCTTTCCTCTTTAACACATTTACACACATTGAACCTTAGTGACGAATATATATTTGTCATTTACAGACACTATACCTGTGAAGAGTGAGCTTGTCATGTGCAAACAATGTAAACCTTGATTAGGAGCCCTCTGAGCAGAGTCTGCATTATTTGTAAGTTTGTAATATCTTGTTCAAATAAACTGTATTGGAAATTGGAATTGCAAGGCTACCATAAGTTGACATGAAAGATCCTAAGATTTCCAAATTTGCATTTTTCAAGTGCGATTTTAAGAATCGTACCTTTACCCTATAGCCTTTTTTCTTGTTGTTTTGACATGAGACTACATCAAGAAGACTGTAAGTAAAGCAGAATGCGCCTAGGGCGCATTCTGCTTTACTTTCAGCCTGCTTAAAGATACCATGTAGTGGAGAAAAAAATCCGGAGATTTAGGAAAAATCCGGAGAAATGGCAGCCCTGGAATTGTCCATTAAACAGTGTTAGTAGTGAAGGAGTTTAAAGCTCACACTCAAACTCAATCAAAGAGAGACTCGTGTAATTTCGTCCAGGCGGACCATACAAAGTCATTTACCTATCGCTTGAATCAATATTCCTATTGCTATCCAAAAGAAGACTGCACTGTTAAACATATTTCCCGAATTGTGTGTTCTCGTTAGCATCCAGGATAAATGGTCTTAAATGCCGTTAAGCTTATATAACTATGGAAAGATGAGCAAAAAAATCGGATTTTTCCCGTTTATGTCATAAGAATACCAGGCCATGGAATATACACTGCCTTTCATAAACCTTGCTCCAGGTACAGTGGAGAAAACGTTATTCTTTCCCAATAAACACGTTTACGCTAAAACTATTATTACTATTACAAACTGTTTGGAGCCAGATCTATTACAAACTGTTTGGAGCCAGATCAGACACCGGGTAACCCGGCGTCTGATCTGGCTCCAAACTGTTTGCCACCAAGACATGTACTGTCACAATTATCCAAAAATTGTACTTTTCTACGTTTTAGTGCTTTACGTTTGCGTTTCATTTTCGTTTAAATGGGAAAGAATAACGTTTTCTCCACTGTACCTAGAGAGTGAAAGTAGAGACATTGAACCCTCGCGATGAGTATTCCTGTCATTTACAAAATACGGTACCTGTGAAGAGGTAACCTGTCATATGCAAACAGTGTAGATCCTGATCAGAGGGTTCATATGGGAGCCCAAAATGGACTAGACTAAATTGAAAACTGAAAGTGTACATTAAAAGTTTAAAGGGGTAAGTGAATTAAAAAGACTGTACACCATTTTTGTAAAATAAATCAGAAAGTTACATTTAAAAAGCAACAGCATTATGTTGACTTAAAACATACATGTCTAATCGGTCTAAACACAGTGCCTCGTCAATGTCCACTCGCTATTGCATGTCATACACATAGGAATAGACCATCAACGACCTAGTGACCGAGAGGTTGAAAATTTGAAATATATGGCTTATGATTTTTCCTTATCCGTATGGGCTCGAGTCACGCTCGAGCTCTTCATAATTTTTTGAAATGTGATTTTTAACATTAATCATTTTCCAACACATTTATTAACGTGTTTCTCATAAAACGCGTCTGTGCTACAAGTATGTATCGATGACAAGATCAGACGTCTGGTCCGACTCCATACAGTTTGCCACTCAGCTTTTAAAAAAGTATTATCACTTTCAAACGTTAGTGTTTCAAATCGATTAACATTTTACCCCATAGCCTGTTTCTAGTTTTGAAGTCAGGTGATACATTAAAGCAGATTGAAAGTAAAGCAGAATGCGCCGGAAGTCGCATTTCACTTTCCTTTCAGCCTGTTTTAAGCTACAATCTACGTCGATATAAAATAAAAAATGGAGAAAAAGTCAATGTCAATGGCGTTTTAATGAAGTAATAGGTTTAGAGCAAAATGATGACGTCTTCCCCACTTGACTGTTCGTAGTTTGTAGGAGAGAACCACATTATCCAACATTGATTATCCTGTGATCATTTTGACCCATTCCCCCATAAATACGCCTTTTACGCCTTTGGTTTATCCATTTACTGAAGAAAATAGGTCCGCTATTGTACAGTTATGAATATGTTTCATAAGAAATATTTTCTATATTCTAGCAGATTATAGCTTAAAGCAGGCTGAAAGTAAAGCAGAATGTGCCTTAAGGCACATTCTGCTTTACTTTCAACCTGCTGCAAGTGGTCACCAATCTTCAAAACTAGAAACAGGCTATGTTGTAATGGGTCAAGTGCAAGATTGAGAGAGCAAACAATCTTAAAACATACACATTGAGATTGTCCTATAATAATTAGACATACCTTTCACAGTACAGATTTGTTTTATACATTGATACTTATTATACTGCAACGTAAATTCCTTACTTTTCATTGGTCAACGAGCCCTAGACGTAATCCCATGTACCCTGTGAGCTGACAGGGTGCATGGAAATGCAGCTGTTTTCATTGGCTGACAAGTCCCCGAGTCTTGCTTTGCTGAAAATAAGATGGCCTATTGCTCGACAGGATTGAGTGCATTCATTCGTGCATCCTCCGTTTTAATTCCATTTCGGCTAAGAACCATTCGCTGTTTGGATCTTTCAACAGTCGCATTATTTCTGGGAAAGTTTGACGCCGAATATGCCCATGTTTCTTATGAATTGCAACGTCAGAAACATATGACGTCACAAGTTTACGCTCAACGATATCTGCTTTGGCGCGATTTTGTTATAGTTTATTATAAGCGCTGTACACGACAAATTCCGAAATATTTCTTTGAACAGTGAAAACGTTGCAGTATAATAAATTCGTTATACAGTTTCTTCACAGTGTACATTAGGATTTCTTCCCGGCTGGTAAAATCATGTAACCCTCGCCTAACGGCTCGGGCAAAATGATTCACCTCAGCCGGGAAGAAATCCTCATGTACACTGTGAAGAAACTGTATAACTAATAAAGTAACTGTTATACATGTATATAGAATCTATATACATGTACATGCATCGCAATCTGAGAAAACGACACGTTCTAATTTTTATTTATTTTTTGTTATTTTTGTGTGGCTTTTTCTGATTATTTTCCTCTTTTCTGTCCGAATAACTGAAATAGTATTACAAAACAACAAAAGATAGGACTAAATTTCATGAAACGCTGTAACTTTGTTTTTTATTCAAGAGTGGACGTCATGATTGCGGCGCCTATACTGTTGCGTCGAGATAATTTAAGGGGCTGTGTAAAATGAGATTCCATTTAAAACATTTCAAGATAGCACCTACTACAATGGTTCATGTAGCTTCTCCAGAAGTACCTGCATTTTAATACTGTGTAAAACCTCGATTACGACCACTGAGTTAAATGAGTACATGTAAATATTGTAACATTTTCAGTATATTTTTACTATCTTATCGTATGAACTCTTTTCTAATCATTTTTTAAAGCATCTGATCAATTGAAGTCGTGTTAAATGCAAAACAAAATTCAAAATCCATTCTAGAAGGGGAACAGTGTTTCTGAACCCGGTTACTTTTGATTGCTTCAGGAATTTCACACACTATCGTCATTTATAATCAGTTTACTTGGGAATTTACCCATTTACTTTACTACTGACATGACGTCGGACAATCGGCGATTAAATAACCATATCAGTACAATATAGTTGATACGAGAAGTGGAGGAAAAGCCCACGAACGTTTGTTGTCCATTCAACGCCGTTATCTGGACACTAAGCAGCCTTGTAGGACCCTATAACCACATTCGTATTAAGCGACGATTTAGAAAATGATTTAATACTATTCTCAAAGGCAGGTGGTAACTTAATGCAGGACAAAAGTATCACAGAAAGCTCCTATCGGAGCTTTCTGTAATACTTTTGACCTGCATTAAGCAACCACCTGTCTTGTGTGGATGTATTGGGTGTATTGAGTGGTAGGTGAATACAAGTTTGACAGTACAATTAAGGAATTAGACCAAGTGCTTTCGAATGACGCAAAGGGCGTTGTCCATCCGTCAATGGTCTAGAAAGATGTAAAACGTGTCCGAGTTGTTTCATTCTCCGTTATGTTACCCTCTTTTTAAAGAATTATAGTCTGTAATTTAATCATTTTAAAAAGTTTGATAGAAGATATTTCAATATGAAATTCAACTTGTTTGGATCCTGATTTGCTTTCGAGAGTAAGGGGTGTCTGGCGACGATGAAACCGACTTGCAATGTCGATTGTAGGCGCTGATGGCTATGACAGGCTTTACTACATGTACTAGTAATTTGATTTGATTTGTTAATGATTAACGTCGCACCCGGGCTTGACGTCATTTGCATGTGACTGTTACGTTAATATATTGGCTGAAAAGAGAGGACAGATAGACAGACACATAGATAGAAAGATAGACAGATACAGAGAGAAAGCAAAAGAGACAGCGAAAGAGAAAGCGAGAGAGACACACACATGTATATACCGGTATAAAGAGAGAAAGGGAGATATAGAGATAGTAAATGAGACAGGAATGGAATGAAGTGATAGACAGAAGCAGAGAAACAGAGAGAAATAAAACAGACAAAGAGACACACATAGAGAAACAGACAAAGAGTAGAGAGAGAGAGAGAGAGAGAGAGAGAGAGAGAGAGAGAGAGAGAGGGAGAGAGAGAGAGAGAGAAAAAGAGAGAGAGGACAGACAGACAGACAAACATACACATACAGAGACAGAGAGAGACAGAGACAAAGACTGAGACAGACAGAGACAGACAGAGACAGAGAGAGACAGAGGCAGACAGAGACAGATATAGACTGAGACAGAGAGACAGACAGAGACAGAGACAGAGAGAGACAGAGGCAGACAGAGACAGAGACAGATATAGACTGAGACAGAGAGACAGAGAGAGAGACAGACAGAGACATGGACAGAGACAGAGAGATACAGAGGCAGACAGAGACAGAGGCAGATAGAGACTGAGATAGAGAGACAGAGAGAGACAGACAGAGACAGAGACAGAGACAGAGAGACAGAGACAGAGAGAGAGACAGGGATACAGAGAGAGACAGAGACTGAGACAGAGACTGAGAGACAGAGACAGAGAGACAGACAGAGACAGAGAAAGAGAGACAGAGAGATAGAGAGACAGAGACAGAGAGAAAGAGACAGAGATAGAGAGACAGAGGCAGAGAGAGACGGAGACACAGAGAGACAGAGAGATATAGACAGAGATAGAGAGACAGAGAGAGACAGAGACATACAGAGCCAGAGACAGAGAGACAGAGAGAGATAGAGGGAGAGACTGAGAGAGACAGAGAGAGACATAGAGAGAGACATAGAGAGATAGACAGAGAGAGACAGAGAGAGACAGAGACAGAGAGAAGAGACAGTGACAGAGAGACAGAGACATACAAAGACAGAGACAGAGAGACAGAGACCGACAGAGAGAGACAAAGAGAGACAATAAGAGAGACAGACAGAGCCACAGAGAGAGACATAGAGAGAGAGAGACAGAGAGAGACAGAGACAGAGACAGACAGAGACAGAGAGACAGAGACAGACAGAGACAGACAGAGACACAGAGAGACAGAGACAGAGATAATGAGGTAAAGTGCCAGACATAGACAAACAGAGCCAAATTGAGAGACAAAGAGAGACAGAAAGAAAACAGACAGAGAGACAATAATATAGACAAACACACAGACATAGACATATATAGATTGAGCAATTAGTAGTTATTGTCGATTTTGGGTAGTTTTAGCGTCGTAGGGTATTTAATTTTGATGTTCGGTATTAAGTATGTTATCCGGTAGTTTGTAGAGTTATAGGGTATGTACTGTTAGTGTTCGGTATTTAGTGTTTGAACATACCAAAGTGTTCGAATTGAGACCGGTTCTTTTCAAATCAAGTAAAGTAAAGCGAGTTGTCCCAAGAAAAATACAAACTATAAAGGTTTCTTAATGTCACAGAGTCAGATTTACCTGTTTATCTATTCATATATATGCTTAGTTATCCATCTTTGTCCGTCATTTCATCTCATTATTTCATCACCTCATTGAGTTACTTTCGTTTTGATGCTAACCCTAACCTCTAACCCTAGTTGACCTTTGGTGGCGGGAAGCTACGTCATATCCCACAATTCCTAGCAGTCACCTGTGCACTTGGTAATAAACTACTGTTGACGAAGGTCGCATGTTTCTTGTTGCACAGGCCATTTTCCCATTCTAGCGTGCCCGCCTTACATTTCAGGTATTTATTGTATATGAAAGTAGCTTAGGTATTTGTCCACCTTTTGCCATTCATCATTTTCCATGTCATTTCATTTATATCATTTATTCATAACTTTTCCTTGCGTGGCAAGGGCACTTGGTAATAAACTACTGTTGACGAAGGTCGCATGTTTCTTGTTGCACAGGCCATTTTCCCATTCTAGCGTGCCCGCCTTACATTTCAGGCAACCCACCCAACTAAGAAAGAACTCACATCAACCCAGAAGTATTGCGCATTTGAGGTTGGTAACATTTGGTGGCCAGTGTGGGGATTCCGCCATTGGAATGTGGTGTAAACAAACACACGTTGGAGTGAAGTGAACGCATGGCTTTGGTATTACACTTATTACTGACTGAATGCTTGAAAGGCAGATTATTTTACATGGAGTAAACAGTGTTGAGTATACGCAAACCAGTGAACTGTTTATTTTGTAATATCTACCGCGTGTCAGTGATATAGTAATGTGTTTCCGTGGTTTATCGATTTAGCAGATTACACGTCTGTTGTTTGACATTATGCTAGTGACACCTGTTCGTCTTACGCTATACACATCAGCATGAACGTTATATAAACTTTCCCTACGCTTGAAGCAGGATACGCTATCTACTATGCATTAAATATAGTAAACAGATCCTTCAGGTTGAATTCAGACTGTTTATTTATTCAGTGCTGCAGTGACAGTGACACTCTAAAGTGACATAAATATAAGTGAATTCATCAGTGACTATAGACACTTAGAATTAATTGTGGTTGTATTATTTATGTATTATATATTTGTTAACATGTGCTATAGTTTCAATTCACTTTTTCAGATGTCATTGTGTACTTGAATGGGTTGTTGTTGTGTGTATGTGTGAGATTGGCACCTTTGGCACGTCACAGTCCAGCACAAGCTAACAGAGTTTACAGATTGTTGAGCACTTTGGTATTGGTGAGCACTTTAACCTACTAACATCCTTTTTCTTCATAGTCATCCATCCATACATCATTTTCAGAGTGTCTCCATCTACATGAAAGTTGCAAACAGTATTTCTTTAATACTATATAACCCTGTGAAGTTTCGTCAAAGTCAGTTATTTAAAATTGTTCTGTTGATGAAGTTTGACAGGTTGCTGTATCATCTGTAAATTCAGTTTATATGATAGATACTTATGTAGACTGTTGCTAGTGTCACATGGTGTAGATAGATATCTGGTATAGCATAGTAGATTGGTATCTGGTATAGCATAATAGATTGGTATCTGGTATAGCATAATAGATTGGTATCTGGTATAGCATAATAGATTGTTATCTGGTATAGCGTAGTAGATTGGTATTTGGTATAGCGTAGCAGGTCGGTTGCTTGTTTTCATCTTTCATATGGCATAGCAGGATATTTTTGTGTATAGCTTAGTTAACTGGTATTTGTGTAAAGAACAGTTGAAAGTGGTAGACTGCAGTAAGCTCATTAGTTCAAACTGTTACATCTTTCTTGATTGTACAAATATTTGGAAATTGAGTAATAGGCTTTATAGATCTAGTTCTTAAAAAAAAAAAAAAAAAAAAAAAAAAAAGTGTTGTCTTTTCATTTAGAATTTGAAAGCCAAAATATAATTTCATAAGCATTTTCAGATTTTCAGGCGTAACTATTTTTTTCCACAGTCCATTGGTGCGCTTATTCTCATTTGGTTTTTGTTGATATTTATACCCTGTCAAGATGAGTTATGTGCCATGGAATGCTGAATTGAATTATTATGTTGAACAGGTAATGAGATCAGGTCTTTTTAATGTAGCCCCTGTAAGGCAAGCAGGCCCGAACATAGCCCCTAGGCTAAACTTTGATGGGCTTAACCGGAGCGCTCCACCTGTTGTTGTTCATTCAACTCCAGCACCTCAGAACACTACTTTTGTTAGACCTCAGCCTCCCTTGTTTAATTCCTTAAATCAGACCCCTGGCCATGATAGGTCAAGTCATACAGGATTAAATCCTAGGACGCCCAAATTGTCAGAATTTTCAGGTCAGACGACAGGAGATGACTTCGACATTTGGAAGTATGAGGTAAATTGTTTATTGAGGGGTAGGCAATATACAGATCACAGCATTTTGGAAGCCATTAGGAGAAGTTTAAAGGGAAATCCCAGGACAGTGCTGTTGCACTTAGGAGAATTTGCAACTCTTACAGACATCATGTCAGAGTTGGAAGGATTATATGGGAATGTAGCATCCAGTGAGAAGCTCAAAGAGCAGTTTTATTCTGCTGTTCAAGGAGAGAAAGAGACCGTAGCAGAATATAGTCTTAGGCTGGAGCAACTTCTACGTCGTCCTGGCATAGGATTGGATCCGTTTACTAAGAACGAGATGTTAAGAAGTAGGATGTGGTCAGGGCTACGGAATGAGATGTTAAAGAATGTTTCCCGTTATAAGTTCGAGAGCATTCAAGACTTCAACACATTAAGAGTAGAGCTGAGAAAGATTGAGCAGGACTTGGAACGGAGCAAATCTACAGATAAGGAAGTATATAAGGACACCACACCAGCAGAACCTGATAAGAAAGACAGAAAAGAGACCAAGGAAGAGACAGTTCCCAAAGAAGAAGTTTCTGCTTTCATGACATCCATTGAAAACCGGATGCTCAAGCAGATGCAGGAGCTTTCTGAGCAGGTAAGTAGGGTAAATAACCGTATGGATGCCATGGACAGAGACATTAAATCCCTCAAGAAAGAGAAAGATTGGAATAGAGGTAAAGATAACAGGGATGGACAGAACAGAAGATGGGGTGATAACAGGAACTGGGAAAAGAAGCAGGATAACCAGACAAAAGAGAAGACGGATTTAAACAAGCAAGGACCTCCTCCGAAGGGTCAGTAGGGGATCCTAATTTGAGAAAAGACCCTAAGCTTCTTCCTCTCATTGGCAAAGCAGCAGAGAGCAAGGTGTTGGTCAACAATCAGGAATGCGCTGCCCTTCTAGATTCTGGATCCATGGTCACGCTTTTGAGTGAATCCTTTTATAACTCCCTTACTCCAAAGCCAGATCTACTCAGTCTTTCTGACTTTAAACTGGATATCAGGGGAGCTAGTGACAGTTCTGTTCACTATCTTGGCTATATCATTCTTGATATTAGTATCCCTTCCTCTGATCTTTCACCCGTTTCCGTCCCTACCCTTATTGTTCCAGATACTAAGTATTCGGCAACAGTGCCTCTTCTTATAGGTACCAACGTTCTCCAGCAGTTCAAGGCAAATACAACAGAGACTATTTCTTCTGCTTTCAGTGAAGCATTTTCTGCTTTACCTCATTCACATGTTATTCCTGTGAAGGCCGTTTGTTATAGGGCAATTGTCTTGCAACCTCATGAGACTCGTACCGTCCAGGGTAGAGTAAGGAGTACAGATGGTTTGAAATTGGGCGTTACAGAAACCATGGATTCAAGTCATTACTTGAATATCTGTCCACGGTTAGTTGAGGTAAACCCTGACCGGAGTTTTTCCAAAATTCCTGTTCGGGTTTGCAATTTGTCTGCTCGGCCTATCACCATTTCACCTAGGAGCCTCTTGTGTCATCTTCATGATGTTGATGTTGTTAAAAGGGTTGACCCATTTGAGCATGCAGATCCGAAGGTTGATAACTCTGACAAGTCTTTGAAAGAGCTTGGTGTTTCAGTCTCTACTGATTCTTTATCCGGACAGGAGCATTCTGAAGCCATTTCTTTCCTTGAAAAATGGAAACATATCTTTTCAACTGGTATCACTGATCTTGGGTGTACTCCGTTGGTTGAACATGAGATTGAGTTGTCGGAGCCAGTCCCTTTTAAGGAACCTTATCGTAGAATACCCCCTGGCATGTTCGAAGAAGTTCGGGAACACTTGAAGGAGATGTTGGACGCGGGTGCTATAAGGGAATCTCACAGCCCCTTTTCGTCGAATGTAGTACTGGTGCGGAAACAGGACCGATCTTTGAGATTCTGCATTGATTTTCGCCGGCTGAATAACCGTACCATTAAAGACGCCTATTCCCTGCCCAGGATTGAGGAAACAATCGATTGCTTGTCAGGATCAAGATATTTCACAAAACTTGATTTAAGATCTGGGTATTGGCAGGTACCTATGAAAGAATCTGACAAGTCTAAGACTGCTTTCTCGGTTGGTCCGCTTGGATTTTACGAGTGCAACCGCATGCCATTTGGGCTTACCAACGCCGTCGGAACGTTCCAGCGCTTGATGGAGCGCAGTATGGGTGAGCTGCACCTTAAGGAATGTCTGATTTACTTGGACGACATTATTATTTTCAGCGACACCCTAAAGGAGCACTTCAAGCGGCTGGAGAGTGTTTTCGAGAAGCTTGAACAAGCGCGGTTGAAACTCAAGGGGTCCAAGTGTGAATTTTTCCAGCAGCAGGTGAAATATCTTGGGCATCTTGTCAGTAGTCGTGGGATTGAAACTGATCCTGATAAGATCCAGGCGTTGAGAGAATGGCCAGTTCCTTCTTCTATAAGTGAGCTGAGAAGTTTCTTAGGTTTCACTGGGTATTATAGGCGCTTTGTTCCAGGTTTCTCACAGATTTCCAAGCCCCTTAATGATCTTCTAGTTGGACATCCGACCAATAAGGGTAAATCTGGTAAGGCTTCAACTCCTTGGCTCTGGAGTGACAGTCAACAGCAGGCTTTCAATACTCTTATTGATAAGCTCACTTCTCCACCTGTCTTAGCTTACGCTGATTATAGCAAGCCTTTCGTCATTCATACCGATGCCAGTTCTTCTGGGCTTGGTGCTGTTCTCTACCAAAACCATGATGGAGCCTCAAAGGTAGTAGCTTATGCTAGTCGTGGTCTTCGCCCCAATGAGCGAAACTACCCTGCACATAAGTTAGAGTTCCTTTCCCTTAAATGGGCCGTAAGTGACAAGTTTCATGACTATCTCTACGGAAACAGTTTTAAGGTCATAACTGATAATAATCCTCTGACTTATGTGCAGACTTCGGCTAAGCTCGATGCGACGTCCCATCGATGGTTGGCAGCTCTTTCCAATTACAATTTCAGTATTCAGTACCGTTCTGGGAAGCAGAATATCGACGCTGATACTCTGTCACGTCTGCCAGCTATTAAGCAGGCCAGAGATGCCACAGGTTCACAGGAAACAGTTCTTTTCCCTGAGGTAATAAAAGCCCTGATGGATGTCCATCTTGTTGGCATTGAGAACTCACCAGCGATCGGTTGTGTTTGTATTGTACAGGATGTATCCCTGTTAAAGGAAACAGATGATTTTGGAGTCGACTGCAGCGGCATCAACTGGGAGCAGGAGCAGGCCTCAGACCTTACTATATCCAGAGTCATTCAGATTGTCCGTGCCGGACATAAGCCCACTAGCAGACAAGCTGCTAAGGAACCAGAAGCAGTTCGCCGCTATTTGAGAGAGTGGGGTAACTTGTACCTGTCTAATTCTATCTTGTATAGAAAGGGAACATGTAGTGGTCAACCTGTAACTCAGCTTATCTTGCCAGAGCCATACTTCGATATAGTGTTTACTGGCTTCCATGATGAAGCTGGGCATCAGGGTAGAGATAGGACCATGGCTCTTTTGAAGTCTCGGTTCTTTTGGCCACAGATGGACTATTTTGTAGAAAGAAAGGTCAGAAATTGTCCTCGTTGCATCCGAAGAAAGACCAAGGTTCGACCTGCAGCTAGTCTTGTTTCAGTTCAGTCTTCTTATCCATTACAGTTTGTTTGTATGGACTATTTATCTTTGGAGATGTCATCTGGCGGTTTTGAGAATGTCCTAGTAATTACCGACCATTTTACCCGGTTTGCCCAGGCTATACCCACCAGGAACCAGACAGCCCATACAACAGCCAAAGTTCTTTTTGAGAATTTCTTCTGTCACTATGGATTTCCCTGTAGGCTCCATAGTGACCAAGGACGTAATTTTGTAGGTGCTGTCATTAAGGAGCTTTGCACTATTGCCAGCATCGACAAGTCCAGAACAACACCGTACCATCCAGAAGGAAATGGCATGCCCGAGCGTTTCAACCAGACTCTGTTGAACATGCTTGGTACATTAGAGGAATGCAAGAAATCCAATTGGAAGGCCCATGTACCTGCCTTGGTCCATGCATACAATTCAACTCGACATGAGAGTACCGGACTCACTCCCCACTTCCTTATGTTTGGTAGGCACCCCCGTTTAGCAGTAGACGCTTTTCTTGGGATTGAGCCGGACGCCATCAAGCATAAAAGTCATTCCAATTATGTGACTGGTCTTAAGAGTCGTCTTGACTATGCATATAAAGTGGCATCCAGAGAGGCTACATTTCTGGGCTGTCACCATCAACGTGATGTATCTATGGTGTTTTTTTTATAAAGTACATATAGGATAAAAAACGCAAGTCATGTAAGATTTCCCGAGTAGTCCAGTGGTTACAGCACTGGTAATGGTACACACGTTTACGCCTTCTCCGCACGGGTTCGATTCCCGACCGTGCTCAGATATTTTTTCTTTCTTAATGTATCTTCTTTTAAATATATATATAATATATACCATGAAAATAAAAATGATTCAAGAGGAAAGTATTGAAAATATGAAATTATTAAATTTTTATTGTCTTATACATGTATTTGAGAAGGGCAATTAAATAACTTTATAGTATGTACCTGTTTGTACATGTATATGGAGGCGTCTGGCATCCATGATAAAAAAACATTTTCTCAGGCAAAATAAGGCAAAATTTGATATTTACTAGTAAAGTGTTCCCTCCCTACAACGGCCCTCTGAACAACGAGTCCCTCTTTACAACGACGCTTGTCGCAGTTCCCTTAACAGGACAACTATTCTAACGCTTTAACTGCTTAAAGTTGTCGTTTGCTGTTTTTCTCAAAGTTACATATTTGACATTTTGACAAAACAAAAATTAATGACGAGTGACAAACAGCTTGAACCCAGATCAGACGCCGCGTTACGCGGCGTCTGATCTGGATTCAAACAGTTTGCAAATGTAAACCAATTTCCCTCCCTATAACGACACGTCCCTTCGAACAACGCAAACAATTTGTGTCTCCCATTGGGTGTCGTTCTAGAGAGGTAACGATTGTATCAGGACTTTTATCTGTCAAATACTGCGTTTAAAAAGTTGAGATTAAGGGTCACTACGGAGATTAGTTTCTTCTAATTGTGTTACCCTCTTGAAATGAAGTATTTTTCTTTATTATTATTATTTTTATTACTGAACTTAACCTGGTGTCGGGAATCGAACCCGCACCGCCTGTGTGTTAAGCAGGTAAACCAACTAGACAACATACCAGCTTGCTCAGAATATATGTGACAATAAGATCGCGAATGAGTTCGATTATAGTGGAAATCTGGAGCTCGTTTCATAAAACTTCGTACGACAAATTGTGTCGTAAGTCAGATTATAAAAGTCTCAATTATTATTTATTCTCAATCTGATCCTGTCTTGTGACATCTCTTTGGAACCGTCTTGAAAAGACGATTCCAAAGAGATGTCACACGACAGGATAAGATAGGGAAATCAGAATTTAAATGTATATTAAAGTTTTGACTTACAACCGTTTTGTTGTACGAAGTGTTATGAAACGGGCCCCAGACCAGCTGCCTCAGAATACAGTGGGATCCCTCTAAATCGGAACCTCTTAATACCAGAATTTTCTCTAAACCGGACAAAAACTTTGGTCCCGTTTCCAATCCTTCTTTATTTTACCCATTACTCCATAATACGCCTTTTACGTCTTTGGTTTATTCTTACACTGAAGTAAAACGTTTTACATTCAAGCAGATGATAGCGGAAAGCAGGTTGAAATAAAGCAGAATGCACCTTAAGGCGCATTCTGCTTTACTTTCAACCTGCTTTAAGTGGTCAGCTATCTTTTATACCAGAAACAAGTGACGTCAAAACCCCTCTAAACCGGAGATTTTTGTTGTCCCCACACATGTCCGGTTTAGAGGGGTTTCAATGTATATGTGACAAAAGGATTGCTAATGAGTTCGATTATGGTGGAAATCTGACTAATAGATCAGGAGTTATTTGCCAGTGCACTCTAGCAACTACAGTTTTGAATGTACAGCTTTCCCTCTCTACAACGGCCCTCCCAACAACGATTCCCTCCTTACAACGACTTTTTCCGCAGTTCCCCAAACATGACAAATATGTCTAACGCTTTTACTGCTGCAATAGCGTCTGTTGACAATTTGCCGTCAGTTGTTTTGTCTAAAGTTCCATAATGGACAGTTTGATAGAAAAAGACATTGGCGAGTGACAAACAGCTTGAATCCAGATCAGACGCCGCGTAACACGGCGTCTGATCTAGATTCAAGCTGTTTGCAAATGTAACCAATGTCCCTCCCTATAACGACTCCCTCCGAACAACGCACACGATGTTTGTCTCCCATTGGATGTCGTTGTAGAGAGGGAGCGCTGTATTTGATTACACTTGTACTCAATGTACATGTATAGTAAACGAGTTATTGAATGTGTTCAGAATGTGTTTAGAATGTGTTCAGATATTCTGTGAAAAGTTTTCTCATTTAATTATTTTCAATCACAATAAAGTATATCTATTCATCGGTTTACATTATACACACGTAAATTTCTTTTTCAAAAGAGGGAGAGAGAGACAGGAAGACAGAATGAAAAACAGCGATACAGAGAGAGAGACAGAGAGAGAGGCAGACAGACAGACACAGCGAGATACAAAGAGAGGCAGAGAGAAAAACAGATAGACAGAGACAGGTAGAGAGAGAGAGAGAGAGAGAGACAAAGAGAGAGTGGCAGAAACTGAGACAGACAGAGATGGAGAGACAGAGATAGAGATACAGAGATAGAGATACAGAGATAGAGAGAGAGAGAAACCATAGGAGAGACAGACAGAGACAGACAGATATACATACTAAAACAGACACTCCACAGACAGACAGCCTCATAGAGAGACAAAGAGACAGAAACAGAGAGAGCCAAAAGTAACAGACACAGAGGGACAAAGAGAAAACAGACACACACACTATATATATATATAGTGTGTGTCTGTTTTCTCTTTGTCCCTCTGTGTCTGTATATATATATGATTTAAAAACAAATAGATGATGTATTAGGCTTTTTAAAAGCCTAATACATCATCTATTTATTTTAAATCATATATACAGCTTTTCCCGGTAGTTTCCGGCACAGAGAGAGAGAGAGCGTGCGCGCGAGAGAGAGAGAGAGAGACACACACACACAAACACACATAATGACAGACAGACAGACAAAAATAGGTTGGGTTAAACAAAGAGAGACAGACAGATATAGAGACAATAAATAAAGGCAGTGAGAAACAAGCAGACCGACAGAGGAGCGAGAGAGAGATGGGTGTGTGATAGAGAGGGAGAGAATGAGAGAGAGAGAGACAGAGAGAGAATCATAGAGAGAGAGAGAATCATAGACAGAGAGAGAGACAGACGTAGACAGAGACAGAGAAAGAAAGTGGCAAAAAGTCATAGAGAGGGAGAGAGAGAGAGACAAACAGATATATCAGAGACCGACAAAAGAGAAATATAGAAGTGAGACAGAGACAGCAACAGACAAAATTTGGGAGGTAAACAGACAGAGAAAGCGAGAAAGACAAAAATGAGAGACAAACATACAAGCAGAGAAAGAGAGAAGCAGAGAGTAGAGAGAGAGAGAACGACAGAAACAGAGCGCAGATGGAGACACAAACAGACCGACAGAGGACAGAGAGAGACCGACAGAGAAAGAACCAGAGAGAGACAGTGACACAAAGTGATATAGAGAGAGACAGGCAGACACAGACAAAAAGAGAGGGGGTAGAAGATACATTTAGACAGAGACAGAGAGACCTAAACAGAAATATATATACAGAGACAGAGATAGATAGACAGAGAGAGAGTCAGACAGAGAGAGAAAGAGACAGCCAGAGACAGAGATATATAGAGGGACACACACTGACAGAGAGAAACATCGACAGAAACAGAGAGATACAGAGGTATACAGATATCGCTGTAAAAAATGTTAGTTTCGGGGTTTTTAAAATTAGTTTTCGGTCTTAAAAGTATTTCTGTAATTTATGTTAGTTTTGGGTATTAAAAGTTAGTTTTCGGTAGTTAATGTTATTTTTTGGTATTAAAAGTTAGATTTCGGTAATTCATGTTTGTATTTGGTATTTAGAGTTAGTTTTCGGTATTTAATGTTTGTTTTCGGTATTTAAACCTAGTTTTGGTAATTAATGTTAGTTTTTGGTCTTAAAAAATAATTTCGGTTATTTAGGGTATTAATAGATAGTTTTCGGTAATCTATGTTAGTTTCGGGTATTTAAAATTAGTTTTCGGTAATTAATAATAGTTTCGGGTATTTAAATTTGTTTTGGGTCTTTTAAATTAATTTCGGTAATTTATGTTAGTTTTGGGTATTAAAAGTTAGTTTGAGGTAATTTATGTTGGTTTTGGGTATTTAAAGAAAGTTTTCGTAATTAATGTTTGTTTTTGGTATTATTAGATAGTTTCGGTAATTAATGTTAGTTTTGGGTATTTAAAGCTAACTTTTGGTCTTGAAATTTGATTTCGGTAATTTATGTTAGTTTTGGGTATTACTAGTTAGTTTTCGGTAATTAATGTTAGTTTCGGGTATTTAAAGTTAGTTTTCGGTAATCAATAATAGTTTTTGGTATTTAAATTTATTTCGGTTATTTATGTTAGTTTTTGGTAATAAAAGTAAGTTTTCGGTAATCAATGTTTGTTTTTGGTATTTAAAGTAAGTTTTCGGTAATAAATGTTGGTTTTGGGTCATAAAAGTCAATTTTCGATCATTTATGTTTGTTTTGGGTATTGAAAGTTAGTTTTGGTTATTTTTGTTATTTTTGGGTATTTAAAATTAGTTTTTGGTCATTTATGTTAGTTTTTGGTATTTAAAGTTAGGGTTCGGTTATCAATCTTAGTTTTTGGTATTGAAAATTAGTTTTGGGTCTTTGAAATTCATTTTCGCTAATAAATGTCAGTTTTGGGTCTTTTAAATTAATTTCGGTAATTCATGTTAGTTTTGGGTATTTAAAGTTAGGTTTCGGTAATTAATGTCAATTTTGAGTATTGAAAGTTCGTTTTGGTTATTTTTGTTAGTTTCGGGTATTTAAAATTAGTTTTGTGTCCTTAAAGTTAGTTTTCGGTCATTTATGTTAGTTTTGGGTATTTAATGTAAGTTTGGGGTAGTTTTGTTAGTTTAGGGTATTTAAAGTTAGTTTCGGGTATGTAAAATTTGTTTAGGGTAATTAAAATTAGTTTCAGGTATTTAAAAGATTAGTTTAGGGTATTTAAAGTTAGTTTCGGGTATTTAATATTAGTTTTGGGTATTTAAAATTAGTTTAGGGTAATAAAAATTAGTTTCGGGTATTTAAAATTAGTTTAGGGTATTTAAAGTTAGTTTCGGGTATTTAAGATTAGTTTAGCGTAATTTTTTTTAGTTTCGGGTATTTAACGTTAGTTTCGGGTATTTAAAATTAGTTTCGGGTATTTAAAGTTAATTTTGGGTTATTAATGTTAGTTTCGGGTCTTTAAAATTAGTTTTGGGTCCTTAAAGTTAGTTTAGGGGATTTAAAGTTAGTTTCGGGTATTTAAAGTTAGTTTCCGGTATTTAAAATTAGTTTAGGTTAATTTTTATTAGTAAGTTTTGGGTAGTTTTGTTAGTTTCGGGTATTTAGAATTAGTTTTGGGTATTTAAAATTAGTTTAGGGTATTTAAAGTTAGTTTCGGGTATTTAAAGTTAGTTTCGGGTATTTAAAATTAGTTTAGGGTAATTTTTATTAGTTTCGGGTATTTAACGTTAGTTTCGGGTATTTAAAATTAGTTTCGGGTATTTAAAGTTAATTTTGGGTTATTAATGTTAGTTTCGGGTATTTAAAATTAGTTTTGGGTCCTTTAATTTAGTTTAGGGGATTTAAAGTTAGTTTCGGGTATTTAAAATTAGTTTAGGGTAATAAAAATTGGTTTCGGGTATTTAAAATTAGTTTAGGGTATTTAAAGTTAGTTTCGGGTATTGAAAATTAGTTTAGGGTATTTAAAGTTAGTTTTTGGTTATTAATGTTAGTTTTGAGTATTTGAAATGAGTTTTCGGTAATTAATGTTAGTTTAGGTATTATCGGGATTGAATTTAGCACAATGTTTGACGTCCACATCATGGTTTTATGAAATACAAACAGAGATATATAGGGAGAAGGGTGATATACAGACGGACAAACAGACGGAAACAGACAAGACAGAGAGACAGACATACAGATATAGAGAGGGAAAGACAAAGAAAGAGAGAGAAAAAGAGAGAGATAGACAGACAAAGACAGAAAAATTGAAAGAAAAACACAAACACAGAGAAAGAGAGAGAGACAGAGCGAGAGATAGAGCGACAGTCAGAGACAGACAAAGAGAGAAACAGAGATACAGAAACAGAAATACAGAGAGAGAGAGAAACAAATATAATGAGACAGAGAGATACATAGAGAGAAACAAACATACATGCAGATATAAAGAGAGAGAGACAGACAGAGTGACAGACAGGCAACGCTAGAGACAGACAGAGAGACAGAGGCAGAGAGACATAGATAATAGAAACACATAGAGAGAAAGAAGGACAGACAACAAACAGAGACAGACAGGCAAAGTGATAGCCAAAGAAAGGCAGGAAGACAACAGAGAGAGACAGAGAGACACACACAGACAGAGAGACAGAGACAAAAACAACCAGAAAGACAGACACAGAGAGAAACAGAGAGAGATACACACAGAGCGACAGAGAAAGAGATGGAAAGAGAGAGAAAGAGAGAGAGAGAGTTATAGACAGATGCAGAGAGACAGATATAAGAGAAACACATAGAGAGAAAGAAGGACAGACAACCAAACAGAGACAGACAGCCAATGTGATAGCCAAAAGAAAGGCAGAAAGACAACATAGAGAGATAGAGAGACACACAGACAGAGAGACAGAGACAGAAACAACCAGAGAGACATACACAGAGAGAAGCAGAGAGAGAGATATACACCTAGCGACAGAGAAAGAGGTGGAGAGAGAGAGAGAGAGAAAGAGATAGAGAGAGTTATAGACAGAGGCAGATAGAGACACAGAAATAAAGAGACAGAAATAGAGAGACACAGAAAGAGAGACACACACACAGAGCGACAGAGAAAGAGGTGGAGAGAGAGAGAGAGAGTTATAGACAGAGGCAGATAGAGACACAGAAATAAAGAGACAGAAATAGAGAGACACACAGAGACAGACAGACATTGACAGACATTCAGGCAGACAGAGAGAGACAGAGAGAGACAGAGAAACTGAGAAACACATAGAGAGACACAGAGACATCGAACCAGAGGGAGACAAAGTGTGAGAGACAGATAGAGAGACAGACATGAAGACAAACATACAGATTTAGATAGATAGATAGATATATAGATAGATAGATAGATAGAGCAGTTAGTAGTTAGAGTCGTTATCGGGTAGTTGTAGCTTCGTAGGGTATGTAATTTTAGTGTTCTGTAGTTGGTATTGTTATCGGGTGGTTTGTAGAGTATTTACTGTTAGTGTTCAGTATTTAGCGTTTGAACAGACCAACTTGTTCGAACTGAGACCGGTTCTGTTGGAGTAAAGAAAAGTAAAGCGAGTTGTTCGAATCGTCTCTTTTTATTTTGCAAGAAAAATACAAATCATAAAGATTTCATAACATCTCCAAGTAGCTATATTTCCGGACGGCCACCATGAACGTGATATCTATGGTTTTATGAAATACAAATCGGATAAAAAAAGAGGGTTTGTAAGATTTCTCGATTAGTCCAGTGGTAACATCACAGGTATTTTTTTTTTATAAGGACACACAAACATTGTTTTGCCTTCTCCGCACGGGTTCGATTCCCGACCGAGCTTAAATATTTTTCTTTCTTAACATTATTATTTTTATATAATTATATATATATTATGTATCAACGATGAAATTAAAAGATTCCAAATAAAAAGGAATCAAGAGAAAAGTATTGAAAATATGAAATTAGTATTGTCTTATATTAGAGAAGAGTAATTAAATAACTTTATAGTATATACAGTGGAGAAAACGTTATTCTTTCCCGTTTAAACGCAAACGTACGCAAACGCAAAACACTAAAACGTAGAAAAAGACAACTTATTGACAGTCTTGACAATTTCTTTTAATCTGAGTGGCAAACCGTTTGGAGCCTGATCAGACGCCGGGTGCGTCTGATCTGGCTCCAAACTGTTTGCACTGCAAATAATAGTTTTAGCGTAAACGCGTTTATTGGGAAAGAATAACGTTTTCTCCACTGTACCAGTTTGTATAGGCGTCTGACATCCATTACAGGAACATTTTCCAAGGCAAAATCAAGGTAACATAGGAAATATTTGATATTTATCGGATACATTTTTTATCTGTCAAATACTGCGCTTAAAAAGTTGGAATTGAGGGTCACAAGGGAGATTAGTTGCTTGTGTGTTCTAATTGTGTTACCTTCTTGAACTAGTCTTCTTTAGTATGTGTCCTTGGTGTGCGCAGATATGCTATGACATTTTTTCTCATTAAATAATTTTTAATCACAATAATATTATATATATTCAACGGTTTACATTGTACACACGTAAATTCCTTTTTAAAGAGAGACAGAGAAAAGTGAGAAAGAGAGAGACAGTAAGTGAGAGATAGAGAGAGAAAGAGAGAGAGAGGAGAGACATACATACAGAGAGACAGATATACATAGAGAGAGAGAGAGAGAGACAGAGATAGAATGACATACAGAGAGTGAGAGAGAGAGAGAGACAGAGAGAGACATACAGAGAGACAGAGAGACAGAAAGAGAAAGAGATGGATAGAGACAGAGAGAGACAGTGAGAGATAGAGATAGCCACAGAGAGAGGGAGAGACAGAGAGAGATATAGAGAGAGAGACAAAGAGAGAGAGACACACAGAGAGATAGACAGAGACATAGAGACACAGAGAGAGAATGACAAAAATACAGAGGAAGAGAGACAGAGAGAGAGACATAGAGAGACAGACAGACAGACACAGACAGACACAGAGAGAGAGACAAAGTGACAGAGAGACAGAGAGAGATAGAGAGGCAGAGACAGACAGATAAAGAGAGAGGGAGAAATGGACTTAGACATACAGAGAGAGACAGATAGACATAAACTAAGAGAGACACAGAGACAGAGGCAGAAATAGAAACAGAGATACAGAGACAGACATGAACAGAAACTGAGAGATATACAGAGAGACAGAGAGACTGACAGAGAGATAGAGAGAGAGAGGGAAAGACAGAGAGAGATAGAGACAGAGACAGACAATGACAAACAGAGACAGTCAGACAGACAGACAGAGACAGAGACAGACAGAGACAAACAGAGAGAGACAGAGAGACATACAGACAGACAGAGAGACAGACAGACAGATAGACATACAGAGACAGACAGACAGATACAGAGACAGACAGAGACATACAGACAGAGACAGAGACAGAGGCACAGAGAGAGAGACAGAAACAAAGACATATTAAGACAGAAAGAGACAGAGAGAGAGAGACATGAAGAGACAGAGACAAAGATAGTGAGATACATAGACAGAGACAGACAGAGCCAAAGAGTGACAGAGAGAAACAGAGACAGAGCGAGAAAGAGACAGAGACAACGCGAGGCAGAGACAGAGACAGACCCAGACTGAGGGAGACAAAGACAGAGACAGAGACTGACAGAGATAGACAGAGACAGAGATACATAGATAAAGAGAGACAGAGACAGAGAGAGACAGACAAGAGAGCAAGGGACAGAGGGATAGAGAGACAGAACGAGACAAAGACAGACAAAGACAGAGATAGATAGAGACATAGATACATAGATAAAGAGAGACAGCGACAGAGACAGAGAGACAGAGAGATACATAGATAAAGAGAGACAGATACAGAAACAGAGAGAGAATAGAGAGAGACACACACACAGAGAGCGACAGAAAGAGGTGGAGAGAGAGAGAGAGTAAGAGAGATAGAGAGTTATTGACAGAGGCAGATAGAGACACAGAAATAAAGAGGCAGGAATAGAGAGATACAGAGAGAGAGACACACACACAGAACGACAGAGACAGAGGTGGAGAGAGAAAGAGAGAGAGAGAGAGTTATAGACAGAGGCAGATAGAGACACAGAAATAAAGAGACATAAATAGAGAGACACAGAGAGAGAAACAGACATTGACAGACATTCAGGCAGACAGAGAGAGACAAAGAGAGACAGAGAAACAGAGAAGCACATAGAGAGACACAGAGACATCGAACCAGAGGGAGACAAAGTGTGAGAGACAGATAGAGAGACAGACATGAAGACAAACATACAGACATAGATAGAGAGATATATAGAGCAGTTAGTAGTTAGAGTCGTTATCGGGTAGTTGTAGCGTCGTATTGGTATTTAATTTTAGTGTTCGGTAGTTGGTATTGTTATCGGGTGGTTTGTAGAGTTATGGGGTATTTACTGTTAGTGTTCAGTATTTAGCGTTTGAACAGACCAACTTGTTCGAACTGAGACCGGTTCTGTTGGAGTAAAGAAAAGTAAAGCGAGTTGTTCGAATCGTCTCTTTTTATTTTGCAAGAAAAATACAAATCATAAAGATTTCATAACATCTCCAAGTAGCTATATTTCCGGACGGCCATTATGAACGTGACATCTATGGTTTTATGAAATACAAATCGGATAAAAAAGAGGGTTTGTAAGATTTCCCGAGTAGTCCAGTGGTAACATCACAGGTAAGGACATACACACATTGTTTTACCTTCTCCGCACGGGTTCGATTCCCGACCGAGCTTAAATATTTTTCTTTCTTAAGGCCTTTCGCTACCGGAAGTCGGTCTTGCGGGCGAGCGGATATGCGTCTGGACGACACAGACTTTTTTCGTACGTGTTTATACTAGAAAATTTATATAAAGGAAATGTTGATACGAATTAGTATAATCCTTCATAGCGCAGTTAGTATAGTGGTTGACTATAGTGGTTGACTAGCAATCCAAAGGTCATAGGTTCGAGACCCATCCGATCCAAATATTTTTTTTAAGTGTCCGATTTATTGACTTGTCAATCCATAACGCAGTAATCAAGAGACATGTTATGTTTAGTCTTCGTTGATTAGTACTAGTGATGTTTACGGTCCAAGTATATGTCAACTTACCTGTACGTTTTAGTTTAATGACTTACAAGTCAATTAAATCGGTATACATGTAAACGATTTGATCGAACTATAAAGCCACACAGTGAAGCTTATCAATACGCTAACCTTTTCAAGATCGATATTGCCCATTATAATTATATTCAAACAATATAATAAACCTTGTATGCAAGTCCATGAATAAATAATAATGCATTTTAATGACAAAGTTTTAATTCTAAGGTAGGTAACTGTATCTAAAAAACAAATATCCCACATTTTAATAAGAAAATATGTTATAACAACAAATCCTGACTGTAATATTTTCTAATTTTTTCAGACTGACTAGTTCATCAACCATATATTTGAATAAAATGAAAACAAATATACATTGAATGAGTCAGTTTTTTGTAATTCAATTTTTTAGCATTTTGCAAAAATTAAATAGCTGATAACATCTTTCTGAACACCTTTATTCAAAATGTTTTTAGCTTTTCTTGTAATGAATGTTGTGGACTACTTATTGGGCGAGAATTATAGTCATTAGCTTTATTCATTTTTAAGAAAAATAAAATCATCAAAATTCTAGTTTTTTGTCAGAAAAAAGACCTTAAAGACAAACCACACGATAAATTTTGCCTATATTTACCCACATTGTTTCTTAGGCTATTATCATTCTTCATGAAAAGTTTCATAACAATCGTATGGAAACTACGCGCATATGCGAAGTACCTTAACATTATTATTTTTATATAATTATATATATATTATGTATCAACGATGAAAATTAAGATTCCAAATAAAAAGGAATCAAGAGAAAGTTGTATTTTTCTACGTTTTAGTGTTTTGCGTTTCTCGTACGTTTGCGTTTAAACGGGAAAGAATAACGTTTTCTCCACTGTATGTTGTGAAATGTTTTCTCATTAAATAAATTTCAATCACAATAATATTATATATATTCAAAGGTTTACATTGTACACAAGTAAATTTCTTTTTAAAGAGAGACAGAGAAAAGTTAGAAAGAGAGAGAGAGAGAGAGTAAGTGAGAGAGAGATAGAGAGAGAGGAGAGACAGACAGACAAAGAGACAGACATAGAGACAGAGACAGAGAGAGACAGAGATAGAATGACAGAAAGAGAGGGAGAGAGACAGAGAGAGAGACAGAGAGAGAGACATGCAGAGAGACAGAAAGAGACAGAGAGAGAGGGAGAGAGACAGAGAGAGACACTGAGAGATAGAGATAGCCACAGAGAGAGGGAGAGACAGATATATATATATATATATATATACTATATAATAAGTAAAAAATATAATATATAGAGAGACAAAGAGACAGAGAGACAGAGAGAGATAGACAGAGACAGAGAGGCGGAGAGACAGAGAGAGAGAAGGACCAAAATACAGAGACAGAGAGACAGAGAGAGAGAAAGACAGAGAGAAACAGACATACAGACAGAGAGAGAGAGAGACAAAGTGACAGAAAGACAGAGACAAAGAGAGACAGACAGATAAAGAGAGAGAGAGAATGGACATAGACATACAGAAAGAGACAGATAGACAGAGACTGAGAGAGACATAGAGACAGAGACAGAGGCAGAAATAGAAACAGAGAGACAGAGACATACATGAACAGAAACTGAGAGAGAGAGAGAGGGGGAAAGAGAGAAAGAAGGAGAGACAGAGAGGGACAGATACAGAGACAGACAAAGACAAACAGAGACAGTCAGACAGACAGACAGAGACAGAGACAGACATAGACAAACAGAGAGAGACAGTCAGACAGAGACAGACAGAGAGACAGACAGAGAGAGACAGACAGAAACAGAGAGTGACAGAGAGTGACAGAGAGAAACAGAGACAGAGCGAGAAAGAGACAGAGACAACGCGAGGCAGATACAGAGACAGAGCCAGAGACAGAGATACATAGATAAAGAGAGACAGAGACAGACAGAGATACATAGATAAAGAGAGACAGAGACAGAGAGAGCCAGGGATAGAGAGATAGAGAGACAGAGCGAGACAGAGAGAGACAAAGACAGAGATATAGAGAGTTAGAGACAGATATACATAGATAAAGAGAGACAGATACAGAGACAGAGAGATAAGAGGGAGAGAGAGAGAGAGAGAGAGAAAAAAAAAAACACTTTGCGTAACGCGACAGCTGATCAGGATCAAAACTGTGTGGTACTCGTATCGATATGTTTTAAGTCATACTGCATTGAATCTTACTTTGAAACGATCTTGCAAATAACAAAATTGAAGCAGACGACAATGAAACGGCGAAGGGGTGAAAGACTCGCAGACGATTTGGGAGTGAAAGGGTAAACCATTCGCTTGCTTATGGAGTACAGTGGAGAATCTGTTATTCTTTCCCGTTTAAACGCAAACGTACGCAAACGCAAAGCACTAAAACGTAGAAAAGAACATATTTTGGACAATTCTGATAATTCATGTTTATCTTGGTGGCAAACAGTGTGGAGCCTGATCAGACGCCGGGTTACCCGGCGTCTGATCTGGCTCCAAACTGTTTGCACTGCAAATAACAGTTTTAGCGTAAACGCGTTATTGGGAAAGAATAACAGATTCTCCACTGTATATCGTTGATACTCGATAATGAATGAGAAATCAGCCAGTTTAACATTGGTTAAATTGTAAAACAGATTTGCTCAGATCAGTGAGCGATTTGCTTGAGGGAATTGGAAACCAGGAAGTCTTTACCTTATAAAATCGCAAGAGGAGCAAACAATTCGTAAACTAGAAAATTGTGCTGTTTTGATTGATAACTGAGAGAAACGCACACAATTAGAAATAAACACACAAAAACAGAGTTTATATAATTTGGCAGCATTGCAGACAACAGCTTGATAAATGTTCAGTGTTAGATATAGATATTGTTGGTGATAAAATAAAACCTCTATTAGGTATTTAGGTGCATTCTTAGACGAAAACCTGAATTTCAAAGACCATATTAAAAGACAGTATCAAACAGCTATGTTTAACTACCTTAGGGTAAACACATATTAGAAAAAGGTATTTCCAATTATTGTTCTATTGCTAGTAATTTCACATTTGCAATCTTATATGGAATACAGTGGAGAATCTGTTATTCTTTCCCGTTTAAACGAAACGTACGCAAACGCAAAACACTAAAACGTAGAAAAATACAAATTTTTGACAATTCTGATAGTTCATCTTTATCTTGGTGGCAAACATTTTGGAGCCTGATCAGACGCCAGGTTACCAAACTGTTTGCAGTGAAAATAATAGTTTTAGCGTAAACGCGTTTATTGGGAAAGAATATCAGATTCTCCACTGTATTTCAGTGTGATTTACAAAAAAATGCAAAGAATACAAAACATGTGCGCCAATCTTGCTTTGAAACTTTTCAAGTATGATAGTTGAACGCATGCTTTGTACGAACTGCGTTGACTTCCCAGGCCAGAATTGAATTCATGCTGTCAACTGTCATGTCTGACTGTTCAGCTCCACCTTATTTAACTGGAGAGTTCACAGAGTAGATTAAGATCCTCAGATACTATAACAGGTTGCTACAATGTTCCATCTTACAGTGGAGAATCTGTTATTCTTTCCCAATAAACGCGCTTAATAAATGTACTATAAAAAAATTAAAGTAATTATTACCGGAATAGAAGGCGTGTTTGGCAAAACTCCGACCTGATCATATTTCCGGCTGTTAATTAAACATTAACCAACTAACTCCTATAGTCCACAAAAAATGCATTGATAAACAGTGAAGTACATTATAAGATGCACTAAATTTCGGCGTCTCATTACGGTCTGCAAGGTTTGCTATTTCATACATGAAATAATATGTATGGACAAATTGCAGTGTAATTAGATTGTGTAACTACAGAAGAGAAAACGTTATTCTTTCCCAATAAACGCGTTTACGCTAAAACTATTATTTCTATTGCAAACAGTTTGGAGCCAGATCAGACGCCGGGTAACCCGGCGTCTGATCAGGCTCCAAACTGTTTGCCACCAAGATAAACAAGAATTATCAGAATTGTCCAAAAGTTGTTCTTTTCTACGTTTTAGTGCTTTGCGTTTGCGTATGTTTGCGTTTAAACGGGAAAGAATAACAGATTCTCCATTGTATAGATGTAAATCATTTGCCGACAGCGCCTTTAAAACTGTCTAACCAAAATTAAACGACAACCTACTATCACACGTGAGAATTCTGAATCGGAAGTTAATTTAAGAAAACTCTCATAACAGTATTCTTCAGAAATTTTGACTCATGGTTTAAGAAAATGTGTGACTTCATAAGAATATTCTTCAGTACTCTTTAAATATTTAGATACTATTCCTCATGGCCTCAGTTGTATTGATTGTTCTTTTTTTGTTTTAAATAATTATTCATTGTACATTGAATATATTGTGTGTAAAATAGGCGTTTAAGCATGTAAAGCAGTTTCAGTTTCAGTTTCAAATTACGTTTAGTTTCGTAAAAACGGGAACTATAAGGTTTTTTCGGCGGAGCTGACTGTTTTCTATTTAGACACACTTTATATTTGGCCACACATTTCAACCAATAATATTTGATCAGAAATTTAGAATTAAGAGCACCTGTTGAAACTGAATAGTCTGATTGGATAGTAGCCAGGGCTCCAGATAAGGGAATTGTTTCAAAACTTAAAATCTTTATTTGTGCATTAAACCCTGTGGTGTCACTATACATATGAATTGTCTCTTCAAGACAATCAAAATGAGTGGTAATACCATAGGGTTTGGTGCTAAAAGAGGTGAAAAAATGTGATTTGTTTAGTTTACTCACTCTTATCTGGAGCCCTGTAGGCTGGTTTATGTCCCATTACAGTTTTACATGATGTGGACTGTGGGTGTAAAATTTAGAGATACAGGCTGGCTGTTTACTACACTGGTCTGATGAATTAGGCCACAGAAGTTTCCTTATGCTTCTATTTTAAGATATGATCTGAAATCTATTTATAGATATACAGAGGAAGCTAGGTGTTTCGTAATTGTTTACAACCAATTTGTTTTAATTGTTAACTATTTGTACACATTTGCCATACATTAAAAGCAATATTTTATATATGAATAGCCTCAAGTGAGTTAAACACAATTGTGTTGTTTCATCATTATTTACAAGAGTGAAGTACAGTAGCTTGTTGTATCTGTACATTTGTGTATGCTATAGTTTGTTTCAAGAAACTCTATGAATGGAACAATAGATTAATGTGAGGATCTCCTACCAGTAGCTAGGATATGAGTTAAATTATTGTTTTGTTTTGCATTTCTGTACATGATAGTTTTGCATTTTAAATAAAAGTTACTGTTTCAATTGAATACTTGTATTTTTTGCTTTTCAATCCAAGATATATATTCTTTGAAAACCTCAATTTAATTCAATTTTGCACACCCATCTATATAGCCTTAGTTCAACCACTCATTCCGCCGAATATCTTTTCTAATGTAGCTTTAGTAAACCAGAATTGTCAACGCAGTAGAGTTTCGTGTAGTTGTGATGTTATATTTCCATCGTTTATTAAACGGGGACCACACTGGAAATAAGGGGAAATTTCATTTCCCCTTATTTATGTAACCATTGGTATTGGTGAGCATATCATGTGCATTTTCATGTGTATTCATATTTGTTATAGATAACATTATTATTATTATCATTATTATGTGTATGCATTTGTATTGCCATGGTATGCAACTGTTACCAAAATAATACCAATCTATCAATTTGAAGATACATGTATCTAAGAATTTTAAAGTATTGGTTTCAAGCTATCAGTAGTGATATGTGCAATATTTAAAAAAAAAAAAAAACTATACAGTGGAGAATCTGTTATTCTTTCCCGTTTAAGCGCAAACGTACGCAAACGCAAAGCACTAAAACGTAGAAAAGAACAACTTTTGGACAATTCTGATAATTCTTGTTTATCTTGGTGGCAAACAGTTTGGAGCCTGATCAGACGCCGGGTTACCCGGCGACCCGGCGTCTGATCTGGCTCCAAACTGTTTGCACTGCAAATAATAGTTTTAGCGTAAACGCGTTTATTGGGAAAGAATAACGTTTTCTCCACTGTATGCTAGCATTTTAGACAGAATGCAAAATGCACCAAGATTTGGCCGTAAAAGTGAAAAAGATGTTGACCGTTTCACTATCAATGACGTCATAAAGCGCATTTGCAAACAGTTTTGATCCTGATCAGACGCCGCGTAACGCGGTGTCCGATAAGGATAACACTGTTTGACACTTGTTTTGAAATAACGTCAGTTATACTGCTTTAAATCTAACTTTGAAACAAGATTGCAGACAACAATTTTGAAGCAGACGACAACATGACGGTGAGGGGGTTAACACCTCCAGATAAATTCGATCATGAACGGGTTACAGTGGAGAATCTGTTATTCTTTCCCAATAAACGCGTTTACGCTAAAACTATTATTTGCAGTGCAAACAGTTTGGAGCCAGATCAGACGCCGGGTTACCCGGCGTCTGATCAGGCTCCAAACTGTTTGCCACCAAGATAAAAAAGAATGATCAGAATTGTCCAAAAGTTGTTCTTTTCTACGTTTTAGTGCTTTGCGTTTGCGTACGTTTGCGTTTAAACGGGAAAGAATAACAGATTCTCCACTGTAACTTCTTATGGATTTCTGTGTGTAACGAACAATGCATAAGCAGAGTGTTAGTGTTCGAAACAGAGGTTAGCTATAATTGAAATTGAATGTCAGCTTAAACCATTGCCGTTTTAGATACGCTTTTTGTTTGTTTAATAGATTCCTCCGCTGAAACAAAATAGTTACAAACCAAACCGTCATGAATATGCACCATATGAAATAGTACAAATATACTAGCAGATGGTAGTTTAAGCAGGCTGAAGGTAGAGCAAAATGTCCCTTATGGAGCATTCTACGTTATCTACAGCCTGCTTTAAGCAACACTATATGTATATGTCTTCACTGAAAAAAACTCATGGTTAAAAGGTTAGTAGGGCTTTCTGCATTACCGTTGTCATGAACTAAGCAGGCATATATACTTTGTGTCCTATTTTACTTGACACAAACGTTTAACCTAGCGAACAAGTACATGTACAACAAAACTATTGTTTCCGACCCCGAAAAGTGTCACACTATTAAGGGACTTCTAGCTTCGTGGGACCGGTTTGTTTTTTAGTTTACACTGTTGTGCGGGCATTATTGTTGGAACTGTTATACAGTGGAGAATCTGTTATTCTTTCCCGTTTAAACGCAAACGTACGCAAACGCAAAACACTAAAACGTTGAAAAGTACAACTTTTGGACAATTCTGATAATTCTTGTTTATCTTGGTGGCAAACAGTTTGGAGCCTGATCAGACGCCGGGTTACCCGGCGTCTGATCTGGCTCCAAACTGTTTGCACTGCAAATAATAGTTTTAGCGTAAACGCGTTTATTGGGAAAGAATAACAGATTCTCCACTGTAGTTCACTCCGTGGCTTTAGAGTGATTTGTTGAATGTATGCACCAATAACCTTATATGCCCTGCCAAAATATGTATTAAACCTTTTACTTGCTTATTGCAAATTGTAATGCCGGTTAAAATTGCGCACGCTGCGGGCGAAATTATGTTGTTTCAATCAGTTTGCATCCAGGTGAGACGCCGAGTAACTCGGTGTCGCATCTTGATTCAAACTGTTCGATATTCTGATACTAGTAATATTTTGACCGACAAATCAGCTAAATCAACTAAAACAATGGTTGCACACGACAAGTACATATAGCGTTCTAAAGTTTACAAACTATGTCGACTTCATCAATTTTATAACTGATTTCTCTGCATTGATCTTTTAAAACAGATTTTACAAAACAGTTTGAATCCAGCCATATGAGACGCGCGCCCCATCCCGACGTTTTGCAATATAGCACAAATTCTCCGCTGGCATACAGGCTGGTAAAGTAGATCTAAGTACAATCAACTTCTCTTTTCATAGTTGTAACATTGGTTTTCTCAGTAAGTCTGCTCTTTGCATGCAAAACAAAATATGAAAAAGTTAATGAAATCTACTTGCTGATAATCCATATACAGTGGAGAATCTGTTATTCTTTCCCGTTTAAACGCAAACGTACGCAAACGCAAAGCACTAAAACGTAGAAAAGAACAACTTCTGGACAATTCTGATAATTCTTGTTTATCTTGGTGGCAAACAGTTTGGAGCCTGATCAGACGCCGGGTTACCCGGCGTCTGATCTGGCTCCAAACTGTTTGCACTGCAAATAATAGTTTTAGCGTAAACGCGTTTATTGGGAAAGAATAACAGATTCTCCACTGTATATATAAAATATGCAACATACTTAATCAACATATAGAAGCCCGTACCAATCAAACGTCTGAATTTTAACCATTTTGACGTTAAATGTTATCGTCTGCTTTGACCTTTACCACGTCATAAACATCGTCTGCTTGAAGGCGATCTGCACTAATATTGATTCAAAGCTAGATTTAATGCTTTATTTGTAAGTGACAGGAGAAATGGCAAAATGACTGTCAAACAGTTTTGATCCTGATCAGACGCCGCATCACGCGGCGTCTGATCAGGATCGAAACTGTTTGCAAAGTCGACTGTACTTACTTAAGGCGAGAAAGGCTTAATCCGTCGCACTCAAGTAGGTGAAAAATATAGCCACCGTCTTTAAATAAGCCACAACCCACTTTAAAAGGGTATTCGGAATAAATTCATATGGATGTATTACATTAAATTAAAATGTTTCAAGTGAATCAATCGCAATGCATTTATAAATTTAGCCCTAATCCCGCCAGGCGAGACTTGATTAGTAGTTGCAAACAGTTATTACCCAGATCGTACACAGGGTCACTCGGCGTCTGATAAGGATCCGAACTGTGTGTAACTCATTGCGATGTTTATTCGTGTAAAAGGAAGGGAAACAAATTAATATGATTTTTTAAGACGACAATATTTCAGCGGATGGTATAATAACAAGATATGGGTTACATTACTGTGTAGTGGTTTAAACCATTTGCGTGTTACATGTTCTTAAACTATTTTCAATAGCCTTGCTAAAACTTCGAAAAATATATGTCGATGGATGACACCACCATTCGCAATGGATCTGAAAATCGAACAAAAACACTCTGATGAATTGAATAGGATTCAGTCAAACTTGAAATTAGCGATCAGTCAAAATATCAAATATATTTTTGATACAGGTGTCAGCTTAATGCAGGACACAAGTAAAGCAGAAAGCTCCTATAGGAGCTTTCTGCTTTACTTTTGTCTTGCATTAAGATAGTTTCTACATTTTGTGAGATCGATGCGTTTAAAAGAATGATTGCGTATCACGGCTTAACTAGCTGTGTATACTTTTTAGGTAAACATTTTGTAATCGGGTTTATCAGCGAATAGCCAATATTCAGTCAATTAATCTCTAGCCTGCTTACAACAAGAAAAATGGATAACAGTATTGATTCAGATCACTTGCTAAAAACTGTTGTTATATAGTTTTAGAAGCGATATTTATTATCTGACAACAATGCAAGACAATGGACAACAGTTCTACTTGAAATATATTTTATATGGAAGTCTTTGGCTTTAAACTTAATTTAAATATATGGTATAAGGGACTGTGATCTATTTAAAATAGGATCGACTCTGCGGAAGACAAAATGCCATGTTTCGGTGTAGGCCATCCAACGAGGACTGAATATTGTAGAATAAGTTAAATAAGTTTTGTGATCCATGCCAAATGATTAGATCAGGAGGGATTTGTATATATACATAGCCGGCGAACAATGCACGCAAGTCAACACAGATCCGCCGTTAACGACACGGCCAGTGTCAAATTACCGCCTATCAATTGTCCGGTGTACAGTGAAAAACATGCTGTAAATCCGATCGGGGACATTACGAACAGTCGGGTGGCTCGTAATTCGAGGACTATACAGTCACAGTGCCTTATCTATCGGAGTGTTCCCCCGACCCCGAAGAACTTTACCCTTACGGACATGATAGGGGCTGACATTACGCCGCCTAACCCCGTGAAAGTTACGAAGGCGGGGCTGGCGGGGAGCACCTCGTCGGAATTTGCCAAGCGGTTCATGTCCCGCCCGACGAGACAACCAAAAGTGGTGGAATTTAACATTGGAAGACATACGACTGACAAACGACGGCGGGGTATAAACGGATTTTTCCCGTCAGTGAAATTGCGGACATCCGCTAAGGCTCAGCCTTCTGGAAGCCAGAAGGAAAACAGAGAACAGCCCGAGGTAAGATAAAACAGTGGGGACTCTTAACTCCGATGTTAGCATTAGCGACATGTAGAGGAAATGGACATTATCGTGTTTCAAACAGTGAAGACCATGATAAGTCAGCTCGTTCATTTACTGTTTTAGCATACATTTGTAATTCATTTCGAATCATAAACAGGTAATGCGTCACCACTTCCCCTAGATTGATACAAATAAAACAAATGCTATCGAAGAGTTCATTGTGTCAGAGAGAGACAGACAGACATACATACTGTGAAAGGGAGAAACAGACAGACATACATGCAGGCAGACAGCCACAGAGACATACATAAAACAGACATAGAAAGACAAACAGAGAGAGAGAGAGAGAGAGAAAGAGAGGGAGAAAGATACACATGGAGAGAGACACAGAGACACAGAGAGGCAGAGACAGAGCCAGCCAGAAAGAGAGACAGAGAAAAAAGATACACCGAGAAGAACTATTTAATACCACTGGACACTAGTTTAACTGTACTGCAAGTTGTGTAGACACTTCCGCCATCATTGAAACACTGCAGCTGTCCTACACTGTTTGCGTTGACAATGTACACGTTTTTTTCTAATTGACAAAGTACAAACAGTGAAGACCAGTGCCATGTTGTAGCGGGTTCTATACTGTTTGTGGACACATAAAGAAGAAAATGTTAGAAATGATCAACTTACTGTTATATTAAGATCTAGGTCGTCATCCTCTTTCACCTTCTTACGTCGCCTATGCCATTGAGACGTCATTCTGAATTAAACATTAACTTACTCTTTCTGATGTTTTGACACTCGATGAAAACAGATTAATTGGGATATAGTAAATCACCTCTAAACCTGAAAACATTGAAAGGCAGACCGCATAAGACATTTGACTCTATACAGTGGAGAATCTGTTATGCTTTCCCGCTTAAACGCAAACGTACGCAAACGCAAAGCTCTAAAACGTAGAAAAGTACAACTTTTGGACAATTCTTATAATTCATGTTTATCTTGGTGGCAAACAGTTTTGAGCCTGATCAGACGCCGGGTTATCCGGCGTCTGATCTGGCTCCAAACTGTTTGCACTGCAAACAATAGTTTTAGCGTAAACGCGCTTATTGGGAAAGAATAACAGATTCTCCACTGTATAATGCAGGATGAAATTAAGACAGAAAGGGAGCTTTCTGTTTTACTTTTATCCTTCATTAATCTTCCACCTATTACCAACTGGTTTAACCTTTTTACTCTCAATTACGTCATGAAGCGCATTTGCAACAGTTTTGATCCGTCTGATCTGGGTCAAAAACTGTTTTTAAACGATATTGCAGACAACAACATTGAAGCAGACGACAATATGGCGGTGAAGGGGTAAAAACCTCACGATAAATTTGATCACGAAAGGGTTTTAAGACCGAAAATATCATTGTACCATACCAGTGTCCGGTTTAGAGAGGTTTCATTGTATTTAAGATAATTCCCTTATGTGGAGTGGTCGCTATTCCTTCACGTTTACACCAGTGCTGCCCTTTCTCCGGCTTTTTCCGAAATATTCGGATTTTTATTCCAACAGATGGAACCTTAAAGAAGGCTGAAAGTAAATCAGAATGCGCCTTCAGGCGCATTCTGCTTTACTTTCAACCTGCTTTAAGCATCACGTTTTTTTAAAAATTAGAAACAGACTATGGGTTCAAGGTATTATTCGGAAAATCGCGCTTGAAAATTGATGTTTTTTAAATCTTAGAATTTTTTTATCATCATATGGCAGCCCTGTTACACGATACGAAAGGAAACACGTTGTAAAAATGTAGAAAATGATACCCTTTTGGCTTGTCTAATGAATTTATTTAAAATTGAGTTGAGTTGAGTTGGTAATATGTTTGCAATTGAAGTAATCGTTCAAGCAAATGACAAGCATAAACGCGTTTATTGGGAAAGGGTAATGGCTTCACCACTGTATAAATAAAATCAAAGTAGGACTTCGTTTTATAAAATTATATAATGTTAATGGAACAGTTTATTGGTAGGAGAAGTATTAATTCAATACCTTTGAAACTTTAAACAGACAATTCCAGTTTCCAATAAAGTTAAGTACATGTTAACCTTTAGGTGGGTTTTTATTACATAATGGAAAACAGTATAGATGGTGATCAGAGGGCTCTTTTAGGACAGAATCCTCGAATTTTGGTCTACATTGTTTGCATAGGGTAAGAGTACTTTTCACTGGTACACTGTTTGTTCATGACGAGTACACTCGTCGATAGGGCACAATGAGTTCATGTAATGCGTATGTATACACACTATATGTACAGTACAGTGGAGAATCTGTTATTCTTTCCCGTTTAAACGCAAACGTACGCAAACGCAAAACACTAAAACGTTGAAAAGTACAACCTTTGGACAATTCTGATAATTCATGTTTATCTTGGTGGCAAACAGTTTTGAGCCTGATCAGACGCCGGGTTACTGATCTGGCTCCAAACTGTTTGCACTGCAAATAATAGTTTTAGCGTAAACGCGTTTATTGGGAAAGAATAACAGATTCTCCACTGTAAGAGTTTGATTTTTGGAGTAAACAGAATATCACTAGCCAATATCTAGTTATCAATATGACAAATTGAAATGACTGATTGCCAAGTTTTAATTCTTCCGAGTGAAAAATAACAAAACATAGTTTAATGTTTATGTAAACATCTACACTAATACATTGCAACAACATGTTAACAGCAATAGGTCGACGACTATTTACAACTGTTCATATTTTTTGCAAACAGTGGATTCAGAAGTTAACCCCAACAAAACACAGGGCTTTACATTGTATTTGTGGTCCAAAAACTTTGACATTCAGATTTTATAAAAAACAACAACTTTAGACAGATTTTTCAGCTGTGAAATAACACTTGAAAATTACCATGCGTACAAAGTAGTATTTGGTGTATAGCCCCTTTTATTTTGTCAAAAGATCAACCGTTTGATTCATTATGTCCGTGTGTCTAATGCACACTTAAAATATTTCTCTTAAAGCTTACCGTGGAGAAGATACATGTATGTAATTCCTTCCAGTTCAATCGCAAATGAAACGCAAACGCATTGCAATTAAATGTTATAAATTACAACTTTTTGGCAATTCATTTTAATCCGAGTGGCAAACAGTTTGGAGCCTGATCAGACGCCGGGTTACCCGGCGTCTGACCAAGCTCCAAACTGATTGCATTGGAAATAATAGTTTTAACGTAAACGAGTATAATGCAATAGGAATATCAGTTGTAACTTTAACGCCTTTTTGGGAAAGAATACCGTCTTGGAACATTCTCTCCTACAATGCAAGTAATACGTGTCATGGGTCGTCCTATAAACTCATTCACCCCCCCCCCCCCCCCCCCCTCAGAAAATTTTAAATTCACAATTCAAGTTTCAAATCAAGACAAGTCCATTTGTACCACTCATGAATTATTTTTGCCAATGTGTTGTAGTAATCAAACAGTGCAGATCATTATCAGTTGGCTCCTTTAGGGACCCTCTGATCTCAGTTTTCACAATTAGCAGATGATAAGTGTATTCTTCGCAGGTACATGTCCACTGTTTGTAAAGGACTAATACAGTGGAGAATCTGATGAAATAAAGTTTTGTTCTGTTCTGTTATTCTTTCCCAATAAACGCGTTTACGCTAAAACTATTATTTGCAGTGCAAACAGTTTGGAGCCAGATCAGACGCCGGGTCTGATCAGGCTCCAAACTGTTTGCCACCAAGATAAACATGAATCATCAAAACTGTCCAAAAGTTGTAATTTTCTACGTTTTAGTGTTTTGCGTTTGCGTATGTTTGCGTTTAAACGGGAAAGAATAACAGATTCTCCACTGTATATGCATGACTAGGGTTCAAAGGGTTAAGCGAACTAATACAGTGAGGAGGACGCTAACGTGTTTACGCTTAAACTATGTTTTCTTTTCAATATGCAAACGGTTTGGAGCCTGATCAGACATCAGGTAACCCGGCATCTGATCAGGCCCCAAACTGTTTGCCACTCACATTTTAAAAAATAGTGAGAATTGTCAAACAGTTGTAATTTTCTTCATTTTATTGCAATGCGTTTGCGTTTCGTTTGCGTTTAAACGGGAATGAATAACGTCTTCTCAACTACGTGTATTATACAGTGTCGACGACATTATACAGTGGAGAATCTGTTATTCTTTCCCGTTTAAACGCAAACGTACGCAAACGCAAAGCACTAAAACGTAGAAAAGAACAACTTCTGGACAATTCTGATAATTCTTGTTTATCTTGGTTGCAAACAGTTTGGAGCCTGATCAGACGCCGGGTTACCCGGCGTCTGATCTGGCTCCAAACTGTTTGCACTGCAAATAATAGTTTTAGCGTAAACGCGTTTATTGGGAAAAAATTACAGATTCTCCACTGTACGAATCAAAACGTTAAGGAAATGCAATACAATCCATAAAATGAAAGGTTTTGGAAAATTTTGGGAATTCATTTAAATCTGAGCGGTAAACTTATTGGAGCCATGTCAAACGCCGAGTAACCCTATGTCTGATCTTGCTCAAACATCGCTTGTGCACAGTGGACATACCGGTATATATGTTTTAGCATACAGAATAAACATCATCGTTTAGCTATTTTTTCGCCTTTGTTTTAACCTTAACCCATAACATCATTTAATTTCATTATGTGTGTGTTTGTTTTTTCAATACTCCATATAAAGCACTTTGACTAAATGCATATAGATACGAATTTCAGACAGTTAGGATCCTGATCATGAGCCGTGCTACGTGGTGTCTGATCAGGACTCAATTAATGTCCATGCCTTTGGTGATACAATTATTAACGCCAATAAAGGGGTAAACATTCGCATCATCACACATAATCAATGTCATTTGGTTAAAGCCATCTTATTCTAATTTGTTTACAGCTGTTTTCCTAATCTCTTTTTAAAAGTAGCAGCTGAAACTTGGGTTTTACATTGTAAAAAATCACCATATTTCTTGATTTATATAATTATAAAAATTATGATTATGTGCCATGTACTAGTAGATAGTCTCTTATAACTTAACTTTTGAATGGTCATGTACTAATTGTATATGTTGTATGATTTGTATTCATTGTTCGTACAGAATGAGATTTGAATAAACAAATAACCTCTTATATCTGTATCTACACTTCAATTTTGTAGACTAACTTAGTTTCTAACAATACTGGCTGACTAATTATTCATCTGGAGACCTGCCTACAATCTACATTTACAATGAGGCCTTGTACATGTATACAGGGAAGGCCAAAATCAGTAGGTTCCTTTCAAAAGGCTGTTAATTGGTCATTTAAAATGAAATTCAATAACACAGTCAATTAGGTCATTGAAATACAGTAGAAGTAATTATATGAACAAATACTTTCCAACAAACGCTGGCGGCCAATATATTGTTGTTTGGTAATGTATAATATACAATAGATAAAATGCGGTACTTGGCCCGTTTCACATAAAGACATCCACGTAGCTTACTGTGGGGAAGACGTTATTGTGTGTACATGTATACAAAGTTACAAACATATATTTTAATTGACAATTGTTTAGAGCCAGATACAGTGGAGAATCTGTTATTCTTTCCCAATAAACGCGTTTACGCTAAAACTATTATTTGCAGTGCAAACAGTTTGGAGCCAGATCAGACGCCGGGTAACCCGGCGTCTGATCAGGCTCGAAACTGTTTGCCACCAAGATAAACAAGAATTATTAGAATTGTACAAAAGTTGTACTTATCTACGTTTTAGTGTTTTGCGTTTGCGTACGTTTGCGTTTAAACGGGAAAGAATAACAGATTCTCCACTGTAATACGCCGTTTTCACCTGAAAATAACAAAAAATAAAATCTACAAGAAATGCCATTTTCTACATTTTACTGCATTGCTTTTGTTTTTGTTTGTTGTTCTCGAACGGGAAAGAAGAAAGCCATATCCACTGCATACACAGACGAATCAAGTTACAGTGGAGAAAACGTCATTGCAGTTGAACTTCGATATCTCGAAATCGATTAACTCGAACTATCCGATAGTTCGACACATGAACTGCATTGTTTCATGCTCGGTTAGGTCGAACATACCCATATTTCAAAGTTTGAAATACGGGTATGTTCGATTTAGCTGAGATCGAGATATCAAAGTTCGACTGTATTTCCCAATAAGCGCGTTTACGCTAAAATCATTTTTTCCATTGCAAACAGTTTGGAGCCAGATAGGACCCGGCGTCTGACCAGGCTTCAAACTGTTTGTCACTCAGATGAAAATGAATAGTCAGAATTATAAAGGTAAATGTCATTTTCTCCATTTTATGGCAATGCGTTTGTGTTTCGTTTGCGTATAGATGGGAAAAAACAGTTCGTCTTCTCCACTGTAACTGCTTAACCATTTACCCCACAGACTGTTTCTAGTTTTGAAGTTACATTCTCCCTTTAAGCTGGTTTAAAGTAAAGCAGAATGCTCATTCAGGAGCATTTTTATTTACTTTCTTCATTTTACAGTTTGGAGGGTTTCTAACCTTGGTATACATAGTTTTCTAGCACCTTTAAGTAATGTCTAGCTATCACCACCGTTCGAATATACATGTAATTTAAAAAACAAAATACCTTTGACACAAGTGATCGCATCTAAATGCAGCGCAAACATAAAGCTGAAAGCTCCGATAGTATCTTTCTGCTTTACGTCTGCTCTGCATTAAACATTAATTCCTCGTATTTCGAAGTCCAAATTATTTTGCAAATAAGGGTAGCATTACTCTATATATATATAGTATACTGTCCTACCCCGAGTACAATGGTTATAAATAATTTGCAAGCAGTTTGGATCCTGATCAGACGCCGCGTTACTGTTTGACACTCATAACGACATAACTTGAATCAATTAGCATCAATTTAATTTTTTAGAAAAAAAAAGCAGACGATTGATTAAAACAGATGACGTCATGACAGTGAAGAGGTAAATACAAATGTACGAGTTTGACTTATTGAATTTAACTGTCACAGTGAAATGAACACCTTTTCACGGGACGACCCAAATCGAAGCCACCACCTACTATATACGATATAATATTTCCAAGACGGATAATATGTAAAGGAATTTATACACCTCTTATAACGATGGGGTGGTTCGCGTCTTCATAAACATAATATCTTCTTTCAATAATTTTAGAATAACATAAAGTGCTCGTAAAGTCGTAGAAATATTGATTTTAAATCAGAGCTTTGTATAGTGCACAACATAGTCCGTAGACTGTGTAAAATGAGAATTATGCGGGCTTATCCGTGCCAAAATAAAAAAACCCCGCGAAAACGTCATCCGCTTATGATTACGTCTGCTCAACTTTCAAACACGACATCAACGAATTTGTTATCTATATTTGCAAACAGTTTGGATTCAGCTGAGACGCCGAGTAACTCGGCGTCTCATCTGAACCCAACCTGTTTGATTATTTGACAATAGTTTCTCTAAAAGATACACCAGATAGATCAAACTCTATACGAACTGCTTCAGACGACACATGATCAGACTAAAAGTCCAATTCAACTTATACGATTCATAATATCGTCTGCGAAAGCAGGGACGCAGACGTTATTATTTCTCGTTTAAACGAAAGTACACGCAAACCAAGGGTAATAAAATGCAGAAAATGGATGGTTATTGGAAAATGTCGACGATATCGTTTTTATTTTTGTTTCTAGGTTGCGAACATTTTGGAGCTTGATCAGACGCAGTGCCTGGCTCTGTTTGCAAGTGACATAATTGTAGCTCGCCGTCTGAAGTTAACAAATATACAGTGTTCCCTCTTTACAACGTACCCAATGGGAGACCAAAAATGTGTTCGCTGCTCGGAGGGAGTCGTTATGGGGGGGGGGGGGGGATTGGTTAATATGGTTAATATTTGCAAACAGCTTGAATCCAAATTAAATGCCGCGTAACCGTAACGCGGCGTCTGATTTGGATTCAAGCTGTTTGCCACTTGTCATTAATTTCTTTTCTGTCAAAATGTCCAATATGTAACTTTAAGGAAAACAGCAGACGACAACTTTAAGCAGACGATATTACAGCAGCAAAAGCGTTAGACATAATTATCCTGTCTATGGAACTGTGGCAATGGTCGTTGTAGGGAGGAGTCGTTGTTTGGAGGGTCGTTGTAGGGAGGGAGCACTGTAAATACATTTTCAGCAGGCGATAATTTTGTTCAGTGTACAGTTGAGAATACGTTATTCTTTCCCGTTTAAACGAAACGAAACGCAAACGCAAGAAGCTAAAACGTAGAAAAGTGCCACTTTTGGACAATTCTGATAAAAGTTTTTTTATTTTGGTGGCAAACAGTTTGGAGCCTGGTCAGACGCCGGGTTAACCGGCGTCTGATCTGGCTCCAAACTGTTTGCAATAGAATTTATAGTTTTAGCATAAACGCGTTTATTGGGAAAGAATAACGTTTTCAACTCCAAAAGAAATAAAATATTGTTCTGTTCAGTTCAGTTCTTTCCCGTTTAAGTGCAAACAAAACGCAAACGCATTGCAACTAAACTTAGAGAATGACAACTCTGAATATTTGTTTAAATCAGAGTGGCAAACAATTTGGAGCCTGATCAGACGCCGGGATGCCCGGTCTCTGATCTGGCTCCAAACTATTTGCACTGGAAATAATAGTTTTAGCTGGAACGCGTTTATGGCCGGGGGAAAATCACGTCTTCTCCACTGTAATTGTCGTCTGCCACAGTTCGCAGAGTTTTATTATATGCATTTTTAATACATGTACAAGAAGATATAATCAAAAATTCAAAGTTCGGTTACACTGAGTTACTGGACGTTTGACGAGACTGTTCAAATTAATATTTATCGATAACATTCTCAAACATTTCCCTTTTTCCACATTTTATTTCATTGCATTTGCGTTTAATATTTTTTAACCAATTTCTCCATAAATACACCTTTAATTTATTCCCCCACTGAAGAAAACAGTTTCAGGTAAATCAGACATGAATATGCACCATACGAATTTTTTCTATATCTTTGCCGATGATAGCTTTAAGATGACTGAAAGTAGCAGAATTATTATTATTATTATTATTACATGTATTATAAATTTTATTATACCAACTTTATATAGCACTCTTTTCACGTAGGAGCTGTTCAAAAGTGCTTCACATAAAGCCTTACTTTCTACTTTACTTTCAACCTGCATTAAGTTACCACCTGTATTCAAAACTAGAAAGAGGCTATTGGATAATGGGTTAAATCTGTTATTCTTTCCCGTTTAAACGCAAACGTACGCAAACGCAAAGCACTAAAACGTAGAAAAGAACAACTTTTGGACAATTCTGATAATTCTTGTTTATCTTGGTGGCAAACAGTTTGGAGCCTGATCAGATGCCGGGTTACCCGGCGTCTGATCAGACTCCAAACTGTTTGCACTGCAAATAATAGTGTTAGCGTAAACGCGTTTATTGGGAAAGAATAACAGATTCTCCACTGTATAAACGGGTAAGAATACCGTCTTCTCCCTGTAAGGTATGTCTATTTATACTTAGCGGACAACAAATCCACCACAGACGTAATCCCTTACAGCCTTATAGCTGATCCTGTTTGAGATTATAGACGGATTAACTGACGGCAACTTATCATATACAGGTTAATATTTGGTAAGATGGTATGTCGATCGGGCTCACGTTTTAGTCACACCAATTTATTTACAGAGCGGATAAAACATTCATGCTTATAAACAATTTGCGCCTGTATTAAACTACCAATTGATCTTAGACATCAACAATATCAAGACTTGGGGTTTATATAAGCAGTTCATTAAAGATAATAGGATTGTTAATTGTTACGGTTGAAAATAAAATTGAAGAAGACGACCGGACAGCGACAGGACAGCGATTAACCATTTGCTGGCTACCCACGAATTGGCTATTATTTTTAAATCGTTTGATCTAGATCAGACACCGTGTTACGCGGCATCTGATCAGGATCCAAACAATTGCCACTTGTTTTCGACCTAACACGACAAGTGAAATACAGTGGAGAATCTGTTATTCTTTCCCGTTTAAACGCAAACGTACGCAAACGCAAAGCACTAAAACGTAGAAAAGAACACCTTTTGGACAATTCTGATATTTCATGTTTATCTTGGTGGCAAACAGTTTGGAGCCTGATCAGACGCCGGGTTACCCGGCGTCTGATCTGGCTCCAAACTGTTTGCACTGCAAATAATAGTTTTAGCGTAAACGCGTTTATTGGGAAAGAATAACAGATTCTCCACTGCATTAGGGTTGACCACCTATATCAGAGGATAGTCTTTCCACGAGGAAAATGACTTTAAAAACATTTCTAACGATTTATCCCAACCTGAGTGGCAAACAGAATCGAGGAGAGAGAGAGAGAGAGAGGAGGGAGGAAGAGAGGGAGAGAGAGAGATAAAAAGTTTATTTGTTAGAGAGAGTGTGTGAGAGTGAGAGTGAGAGTGAGAGACATGCAGATATACAGACATACATTAGGCAGACAGTCAGAGAGAGAGAGAGAGAGAGAAAGAGAGAGAGAGAGAGAGAGCGCTTTCATTAAGAACCATAATGTGCTTGTCCATGACGTTTTGAACGTTTGATATGACCGCGGAGTTAACTTTTGTTTTACAGTGCATGCATAAAACCTCGTTCTTTCCCAATAAAGGTAACCCGGCGTCTGATCAGGCTCCTAACTGTTTGCCTATTATATGTATTATTGTATATTAAAATGAATAGCCAGAATTTTCAAAAAGTTGTTATTTTCTACGTTTTATGCGTTGTGTTTGCGTTTAAAGGGAAAAGAATAACGTCATGTACAGTGGAAAAAATGATATTCTTTCCAAATAAACGCGTTTACGCTAAATATATTATTTTCTATGCAAACAGTTTGGAACCTGGCGTCTGATCTGGCTCCAAACTGTTTGCCACCAATATAAACATGAATTATCAAAAATTGTCCAAAAGTTGTACTTTTCTACGTTTTAGTACTTTGCGTTTGTGTTTCGTTTGCGTTTAAACGGGAAAGAATGCTGTAACTGTCGTCTTCAAATTAAGTTGTAAGTAACAATGACTTTCAACAGTCTCTGAATGCATATATTTGAAAACACATCAATATGTATCTCATTTATGTCTAGATATTGCAATAAATTCTCACTACGTGATTGCTGGAAAATTATATCATAGTTACAGTGGAGAAAATGTTATTCTTTCCCGTTTTAAACGCAAACGAAACGCAAACGCAAAGCACTGAAACCTAGAAATGTACAACTTTTGTACAATTCTGGTAATTTTTTTTATTATCTTGGTAGCAAACAGTTTAGAGCCTGATCAGACGCCGGGTTACCCGGCGTCTGATCTGGCTCCAAACTGTTTGCAATAGAAATAATAGTTTTAGCGTAAACGCGTTTATTGGGAAAGAATAACGTTTTCTCTTCTGTAGTTACACAATCTAAATACACTGCAATTTGTCCATACATATTATTTCATGTATGATATTCCGGTAATAATTACTTTTATTTTTTATAGTACATTTATGTTTCTGTTCGCTCGAATTACATTTAAATGTATTTGACTAAGAACACGACAAAACCTAGGCCATATGAGCTTGGCCTACAGTGTAGAATCTGTTAGTCTTTCCCGTTTAAACGCAAAGGTACGCAAACGCAAAGCACTAAAACGTAGAAAAGAACAACTTTTGGACAATTCTGATACTTCTTGTTTATCTTGGCGGCAAACAGCTTGGAGCCTGATCAGACGCCGGGTTACCCGGCGTCTGATCTGGCTCCAAACTGTTTGCAATAGAAATAATAGTTTTAGCGTAAACGCGTTTATTGGGAAAGAATAACTTTTTCTCTTCTGTAGTTACACAATCTAAACCCACTGCAATTTGTCCATACATATTATTTCATGTATGGAATAGCAAACCTTGCAGACCGTAATGAGACACCGAAATTTAGTGCATCTTATTATGTACTTCATTGTGTATCAATGCATTCTTTTGTGGACTATATATAGGAGTTAGTTGGTTAATGTTTAATTAACAGCCGAATATGTTGACGAAGAAATATGATCAGGTCGGAGTTTTGCCAAACACGCCTTCTATTCCGGTAATAATTACTTTAATTTTTTATAGTACATTTATGTTTCTGTTCGCTCGAATTACATTTATTTGACTAAGAACACGACAAAACCTAGGCCTTACTGTATAGAGGGTCTTCGTGAGGAACGTAGAGTTTGCCCATTTTGTATTAATAGTACTGTAGAAAATGAAATACATGTCATTTGAACTGTCATGTTTACAATGATTTAAGAGAAGAGTTGTATACAAAAGCAAGTACTTTTAATCCAGATTTCTTAGACCTAGATGATTTTAATAAATATGTGTTTCTATTTTCCAACACTAACATGATAAGAGATTGAGCCAAAACCTGCTTTAACATTTTACAGAGGCGACAATTTTTAATATGTAAATAATCTTAGTTCAATTCGATTAGATAATAATCATTTCATTTTGATCTTTCTGTTTTATTAACAGATGTTAATTTTTGAACATCGGAATATTTTATCTTGCTTTGGTTGACTATTCTTAGTTTCTCTTTATTCTCCTTTTTGCACGGCTTTAATATGTTAAAGCATTATTATCAATTGTAACATTTTATTCATTTGTGTCATACTGTGATGTTGTAAATATCTGTGTTATACATGACATGTTAGTTCATTTATATCATCTCTTATAATTCCTTTAAGGAATGGCTTTGCGCTATTTTTAAGATTCTATTGTATATGTTCTTATATGTATTGAATGTGCATTGATGAGATGTAAATAAAGATTCTATCTATCTGTATAGTCCTGTCCGGATCCAGAGAGAAGGACTGGGAGGGGTTGATGTACTTTATAATTGGCCCCTGTATATGGCAAACAGGGAAGAATAGGATCAGCTACCTATGTTAGAAACCTGGAATATGAATACAGTACAGAATGTGTTATTTGTTCCCGTTTAAACGCTAATGAAACGCAAACGCATTGCACAAAAAATATGTTTAAAATGACAAACTTGTTGACAATTCTGACTATTCCTTTTAATTTTAATGGCAAACAGCTTGGGGCCTGATCAGCCGCCGGGTTACCCGGCGTCTAATCTGGCTCCAAACTGTTTGCATTGGATATAACAGTTTAAGCGTAAACACGTTTATTGGGAAATAATACAGTGGAGAATCTGTTATTCTTTCCCGTTTAAACGCAAACGTACGCAAACGCAAAGCACTAAAACGTAGAAAAGAACAACTTTTGGACAATTCTGATATTTCATGTTTATCTTGGTGGCAAACAGTTTGTAGCCTGATCAGAAGCCGGGTTACCCGGCGTCTGATCTGGCTCCAAACTGTTTGCACTGCAAATAATAGTTTTAGCGTAAACGCGTTTATTGGGAAAGAATAACAGATTCTCCACTGTAACATTTGCTCCATTGCATGACTGATTTACAGTAGAGAAAGGCGTTAATCTTTCTCAATATGCATATACAATTTTATGCTAAAACAACTATGTTCATTGCAAACAGTTTGAAGCGAGATCAGAGGCCGAGTGACCAGGCATCTGATAAGGCTACACACTGTTTGCCCACCCACATTTAAATAAACCATTTCCATTTACCATGCTTTTCATTTTCTACCTTGTATTGCATCGCGTTTGTGTTTACTAAGATAATTTCGTTTAAACGGGAAAAAATAATATCCTCTCTGTTGTTAGGATTCGACAATTTTTCTATTTTTATGCCCCCGGCATCGACAGATGCGGAGGCATAAAGTAATCGTCCTGTCAAATTCAAAGTACTCTTTATTTTCTCAATTTGCATGTGTACAAATACATGAGAAATTTCCATAACACACATTCAACAAATTTAGGTCAGGTACATCTATTATTGATATTGTACAAAACATCAGTTATAAATTCTTAACTAATGACTAAATTATAACTTAAATTTTCGAATGGAAGAGAACAGCATACATTTGTTTTAAAATTTATTTAAAGTGGATACATGGGAGACCCGGAGAATAGTCCCGCAGTTTAACGGAATATCCCCCTGATTTAGCATGGTCCCGCGTGCGTTACATGCGAACGTCTCTAGTGAGTTCACCATACGGATTTTACCAGTGTTTTTAGCCCGTCCTTCAGTCCGCTCTACTAAACTTGGTTAGAGGGCCAGATAACAGTAAACATAACAATGGAAGACAATGGAGTTCATTCCGTAACAAAAGAATAAGGGACCGTGGTCCGTTATTCAACAAAAGAAAATAACAAAGGAAAAGGCTCTTTAACCGACTTTGTCGGCACGTCCGTCCGTCCGTGCATCCGTAACAAGGTTAAGTAGATTTTACCGTTTCGTCCAGCATCAACACCCCTTACCCAAATGCTTGGATACTTATACACTTGTTGCCTTGGACCATTGCCTATCCACCAATATCACCAAACTTTGAGTTTGACCTTGATCTTGACCTAACTTGGACTTGGAATATTTTAAATAGGCTATTTCTTGGTTAACTAGATTTTACCGTTTCGTCTAGCATCAACCAGAGACCATACATACATTTATGTATGGTCTCTGCATCAACACAACTCACTACAATGCTTTTGATACTTATACAGTTGTTGCTTTGGACCATTCCTTGTCCACCAAATCACCAAACTTTGATTTTGACCTTGATCTTGACCTTATTTGAACTTAGAATATTTCAAATGAGCTCTTTCTCGGTTAACTAGATTTTACCGTTTCCTCTAGCATCAACGCTGTCAACTACAATGCTTCGATACTTTTACAGTTATTGCCTTGGACCATTACCAACTCACCAATAATACCTAAGCTCAGTTTGACATTGACCTTGACCTAATTTCGACTTAGAAAAGATTCAGAATATATTGTCAAGGATGCCACCGGGGGCATAAGCGTTTATTGAACGCGCAGTCTTGTTTCTTCCATAACGTACAGTATTTCATGTGGACCCTGTTTGCAGTGTTGGAGAGTTGTCTTCCAGAAATTGGCTTATACAGTGGAGAATCTGTTATTCTTTCCCGTTTAAACGCAAACGTACGCAAACGCAAATCGCTAAAACGTAGAAAAGAACAACTTTTGGACAATTCTGATAATTCTTGTTTATCTTGGTGGCAAACAGTTTGGAGCCTGCTCAGACGCCGGGTTACCCGGCGTCTGATCTGGCTCCAAACTGTTTGCACTGCAAATAATAGTTTTAGCGTAAACGCGTTTATTGGGAAAGAACTGTATTAGGGTTGACCACCTAAATCAGAGGATAGTCTTTCCCGTTTAGGCACAAAATTAATGGAACACAAACGCAAATCAAATAAACGAGGCTCCAAACTTTTTGCACTGCAAATAATAGTTTTAGCGTAAACGCGTTTATTGGGACAGAATAACAGATTCTCCACTGTACTTAAAGTCTGGAATAGAACTGTTTTCTCATGTATAGCGGGGTTTTATATGTGCATGCATGCTTGTACATTGATAATGCTTATATAAATACTATTTCTACTACTGCTGTTACATGTACTACTACTAGTTAAACTATTACTACTACTACTACTACTACTACTACTAAAACAACTTCTAACACCACCTCTACTACACTATTGCTGCTGCTGCTACTACCACTGCTGATATTACATCTAATACTACTACTACTACTGTAACTTTTGTCATTGGTCAGGAAATCTGCTACATGTACCCTATACGGTATGGAGACTCGATGTGTTCTTCCCTAACATGCTTACCACGAGCAATATCCGATCTCGGTCACCCACAGAGAAAACCGGGCGGTATTTATGGCAGTGTTTCTAGCCTTGCTCAAGAAATTGTCATCATCGATAGAGAGAAACCCGGCCAACCAGAAACTCCATCGAAACCAGTTCGATGGGATAGACCTACGGAACCCTTCGCGATAACTTCCAAGCAAGAAGATGCAGGTCCTACTCATATTCGACTTTTAACAAGTGCTGATGGAACTTGGCGAAGAGTAACCGAAAGAACAGCAAATGCTTCTTGCCAAGACAATACCGCGGTGACAACACATTCATTAACAGACAACAAAACAGTGAGTGACGTGTCTCATGACAAAGGTAATCCGAAGGACCATTTGAGTGTGTCGTTGAGTAAAGTAGCAGTGGCGAAACATATCACAGATGACAATGAACCTCCTGCAGATAGCGACAGCGAGTTGCCAGGTGACAATTCCGCACAAGTCTACTCAACGCGTGCGTTCAGTAGGGGTTTGATTACTAGAGAGAGCTACACCAATCTTAGAATTAGACACACAAGCGGCGTGAGTAGAGCGCACGTGCACACCGCATACACCATGTAATTTTGTATTGATGTGTGTTGAAGTGGATTTTTCACTGGTGAATGACATTTGTTTAGTTACAGTATACAGTCACATCGATTTTGAACGGCCAGTTAATCAAATGGTAAACATAGTAATTCATTATCAGTCTTAAGTTTTACTCTCTCGGTCTTATCCTAAAACATAAAATAGACCATTCCGGTTTACCAATATGGTCTAGTCCGTTTATATCTATTTTTGGGTTGTTCTTAAACAATGGATTGCATTATGGCAATCAGAGAAGACCCAGATCAGACGCTTAGGAGCAGAGGACTCATGTCTTCTTCCCATGTACACTTTTTGCAAAACGTTACTATGGTTCAGGGTTTCAAAAAACGATTGAAATACAGACAAAATCCATGTCAGGTCTCTCACAATACAGCCAAGGTATTAGCCTGACAATATGAGGATTAATTAAACATATTGAACTAGTTCGTATATTGCATCTTTATGTAGGACATTACGCTACTATCTAGTATAAAGCAATACCATATAGTAACATATATCAAGATACAGCAGAGTTACTCGCCCCTATGTGACTTTCTAAAGAATGTCACATAGCAAAAGAATGTAGCATAGCTAAGACAGCAATGTCATATGGTGACAGTGACGTTTTTGGATAGATTTTAAAATATGCAAAATGTTACATTTTGTTCTACGGGAAATTCATATTGTAACTCAATTAATATTGTGATGATGAAAAAGTGTTGCCATGATAATGCCGCACTAATCTACTCAACCGGATCGTTCAGTGGAGGTTTGATAACTAGAGACGGCCAAACCAACCTAAAATAAGGCACACACTCAGCGTGAGTAGAGCGCACGTGCACGCCGCACATACACATGTATACATGTATAACGGAATTTTGTAATGCTGTGTGTTGCATTTCTCACTAATTTGCATTGTATGATGAGTACGGATTTTTGTTACAGTAAACTGTTACAGTGGAGAATCTGTTATTCTTTCCCAATAAACGCGTTTACGCTAAAACTATTATTTGCAGTGCAAACAGTTTGGAGCCAGATCAGACGCCGGGTAACCCGGCGTCTGATCAGGCTCCAAACTGTTTGCCACCAAGATAAACAAGAATTATCAGAATTGTCCAAAAGTTGTTCTTTTCTACGTTTTAGTGCTTTGCGTTTGCGTTTAAACGGGAAAGAATAACAGATTCTCCACTGTAGTCACAACAATTTTGAACGGCCCATATCAAAGAATAGCATGATGCATAATCAGCATATCTTCCACACGGACATACATGTAATTACATACATTTAGATCTAGCAACAATCAATGAAAGCAGGCGTTTTATTGCCATGTGATGCGTGTTTAGCACATTGTCCCGTGAGCGCGTGAGTTTGAAATGTACTGATGTCAATTTCAAGTGTCAACTTTAGGATCAAGACAGTAAAACTTCAGATTATGCATGTTTTCGTTCTTGTATTGGATCTGAACTGGAAATAAATTCGTTACATGGCATTTCGGCAGGGTGTACGGGCTTGTATGACGGTTTTGGAATCCAAAACCGTCATACAAGCCCGTACACCCTGCCGAAATACCGTGTAACTAATAATATTACCCGTTTAAATGTAAACCAAACGCAACACATTACAATAAAATGTATAAAATGATACTTTTTATATTTCTGATCATTCATTTTAATCTGAGTGGGAAACAGTTTGGAGCCTGATTAGACGCCGGGTCACCCGGCGTCTGATCTGGCTCCAAACTGTTTGTTCTGGAATAAATTGTTTTAGCGTAAACGCGTTTGTTGGGAAAGAATAACGGTTTCTCCATTGTACATAGAGGTGCTCAAACTATGGGGCAAACTAACATCGTTTCCACTGTACATTCGCTCAAACCGCTGTTTAGCCCTTGATGGGTAGGGTTCACCGGTATATATTTATGTACACTTTATGAATAGTTATGAATCACTTGAGTAGGTTTATCAATTAATACTTCTCTTACTAACTGCACGCCATAAAACACGCATGTACTAGCAGTTTGGATCCAGATCAGACACCACGTCACGCGGCGTTTGATCAGGATCATATCTGTTTGGTACTCGACACAAGGTTCCCTCAATTAAAAACAGGAAGACGTTTTATTGGATAAGATGTAGACGTACATTATGAAGCATGTGACATTTTTGTTTGATGAGGGTTACAGTAGAGAAAACGTTATTCATTCCCGTTTAAACGCAAATGAAACGCAAACGCATCGCAATAAAACGTAGAAAAAGACAACAGTTCGACACTTCTGACTATTCATTTTAATCTGAGTGGCAAACAGTTTGCATCCTGGTCAGACACAGGGTTACCCTGCGTCTGATCTGGCTCCAAACTGTTTGCAAATGAAATAATAGTGTTAGCGTAAACGCGTTTATTGGGAAAGAATAACGCTTTCTCCACTGTAAATCATGAACATCCATATATTGTTATGCCTATGTCGGCTAGGTGAATATGTAAATTATAGGCTTTTGTGCGTTGGATCTATATCTGCGGGGATACTAAATGGATCAATTGCCATACATTTTCGGTTAATTGCAAAAACATTTGCCTTTTTGTATACGGTTACTATATTTCAATGTTTTCTACTTGGAATTGTACCATATTTTATTTAACCCCTTCAGTGACATGATGTCATCCATTTTAAACAACTGTCGTCTGCTTTTATACATGTACCTTAAATTAAAACTTTAGGTTTTTTGATTTGGGACATATTGAATTGAGTGTTTTAATCATGATCAGACGCCGCGTTTACGCATGTTCTTGGAAACCCATCGCTTTATTGAAATATAAATAATAAAAAATAATATACCAAGTTATAGTCTACTTTCAGTCCGAATGACCGCTCAGCCGACTGTACATATACTCCCCTGATCATCGAGCCATCTTGCCTACAATAAGCACTGCTAATATATGGCGCGTAGGGAGCCGCAGTACCGGCTCAGACCCTTCACAGGTACCCATTTAACCCCCTGTGTGAAGAGGAGCAATTCGCGGTACATGTCTTGCTCAAGAACATTCCTGTACAATATCGGGGATTCAGAAAAAATCTTCTACGAGGCCCTAAAACATATATATATTGAAAAAAGTTTGAGGGATTCGAAAAGGCATTTCATACTAAACATATGTGCTTAATTACATGTAACAACAATGCTGGATGCATCCTAATAGTGACGCGGAAGGGTCCTAAAAGAGTCGCGAATGGCAGGATAAAGACTGTCCACATTTGAAAAAAATTCAAGCAATGATTGTCTCTACTACTTTGTATGGACATTTTTCATCATTAGTACTTTAAATCCCGAAGACGCATCCTTTCTATTTGGATTAGCAATGTGGTGTTTCAGATAAAAACAACCCAAATACAACAAACCAACACCGTTCTTGTCTGCTCAAAGATTTGATAACAATATCTAAGATCCACTATTGTCTAAGGGGTAATTATGAAAATTCACTTAGCTTCGTACATGTACATGTACAGTGGAGAATCTGTTATTCTTTCCCGTTTAAACGCAAACGTACGCAAACGCAAAGCACTAAAACGTAGAAAAGAACAACTTTTGGACAATTCTGATAATTCTTGTTTATCTTGGTGGCAAACAGTTTGGAGCCTGATCAGACGCCGGGTTACCCGGCGTCTGATATGGCTCCAAACTGTTTGCACTGCAAATAATAGTTTAAGCGTAAACGCGTTTATTGGGAAAGAATAACAGATTCTCCACTGTAGCAGTTGAGAGATGTTATTTTCCCCCAATAAACGCATTTCTGCTAAAAACATTAAGTTCATTGCAAACAATATGTAGCCAGATCAGACGTTGGGTAACCCAGTGTCTGATCAGTTCCAAACTCGTTACTACTCAGTCAGGTGACAACTTAACCCTTTAACTCATAGCCTGTTTATAGTTTTGAAGACAGGTGGCCACTTAAAACAGGTTGAAAGTAAAGCAGAATGTGCCTTAAGGCACATTCTGCTTTACTTTCAGCCTGCTTTAAGCTTAAATCTGCTAGGCTATGTACATTTTTTGTAATGGTAATTGTTCATGAGGGTATAAACTGGAACTATTTTCTTCAGCGGTGGAATAAATTAAATATGCTAAAAGTCGCTTCTACGGGGGAAAGGGTTAAAGCAAGAGGAAAGAGCATATTCGATAGCATTTTAACAGGTCCGTGAAATCACATAGTTACTTCAACATATTAAGTAAATAATAATCATATTATATTGCCCTCTTAAACGCTCTGATATGATAAACCCAAATTGTTAAGATATTATAAGATAAAAGTGATATCAACCAGGTTTTGAATAGAGTCATTATCACTATTGTGGGCCAATATCGCTCTTTTGGACCCGCGTGCATCCCACCTGACCAATCAAATAAGTGCATTTCAGAAGGGCATATAATATTGTTTAATAAGTGTCCGGTTTATAGAAGTTTCACTCTATACAAATGTACCATGCCTATATAGCACTATTCCTATTATTGTGCTAGTGGGGGATTCTTTACTATGTTTTCAAAGACATGTCTATGAGAGGGGCCTAGGCATTGTTATTCAAAAATGTAATTTATCTCTGGTCGTCTCTGTGTTGTTTTCTTGAAGCATTTGACTGATAGGCGCGTATACAGTGGAGAAAAACGTTATTCTTTCCCGTTTAAACGCAAACGAAACGCATTGTAATAAAATAGAGATTTTGACAACTTTTTGTCAATTATATATGTTCGTTTTGATCTGAATGGCAAACACTTTGGAGCCTGATCAGACGCCGGGTTACCCGGCGTCTGATCAGGCTCCAAACTGTTTGCATTGGAAATTATAGATTTAGCGTAAACGCATTTATTGGGAAAGAATAACGTTTTCTCCACTGTATTCTAGGAAATATATATAGTAATAATCAAGACAAATATATTCGGTGAATTTGAAATAGATCTGTTAGTCTGAGTATACAGTAGAGATGACGTTATTCTTTCCCGTTTAAAGGACACTATATGAAAACACAATGCAATAAAATGTAGAAATAGACAGGTTTTTGACAATTCTGAGGACTCCTTTTTATATGAGTGGCAAACAGCTTGGAGCCAGACCAGACGCCGGATTACCCGGCGTATGATCTGGCTCAAAAATGTTTGCAATTGAAATAGTTGTTTTATTACAAACGTGTTTATTGGGAGCTAGAGAGCTCTATGCACTTTATATGCAGTTGAGAAGACCTGATACAATGGAGAAGACGTTATTCTTTCCAAATTAACGCGTTTACGCTAAAACTATTATTTCCACTGCAAACAGTTTGGAGCCAGATCAGACGCCGGGTAACCCGGTGTCTGATCAGGCTCCAAACTGTTTGCCACTCAGATTGATATGAATAGTGGGAATTGTTGAAAATTGTCTTTTTCTATGTTTTATTGCAATACGTTTGCGTTTCGTTTGCGTTCAAACGGGAAAGAATAACGTCTTCTCCACTGTTTGTAGTTGAGAAGACGGTATAGTCTTTCCAAATAAATGCGTAAACGTTAAAACTATTATTTCCTATAATTATGCAGCATATTGTATGCTACAGTGGAGAATCTGTTATTCTTTCCCGTTTAAACGCAAACGTACGCAAACGCAAAGCACTAAAACGTAGAAAAGAACAACTTTTGGACAATTCTGATAATTCTTGTTTATCTTGGTGGCAAACAGTTTGGAGCCTGATCAGACGCCGGGTTACCCGGCGTCTGATCTGGCTCCAAACTGTTTGCACTGCAAATAATAGTTTTAGCGTAAACGCGTTTATTGGGAAAGAATAACAGATTCTCCACTGTATTTGAGGCAGCGATTGGGTTAACCTCTTTATACAGCGGAGAAGACACTATTCCTTCCCAATAACTGCGTTTATAAATACTAAAACTATTATGTCCATTGCAAACGGTTTGGAGCCAGATCAGACGCCGGGTAACCCGGCTTCTGATCAGACTCGAAACTGTTTGCCACTCAGATCAAAATGAATAGTCGAAATTGTCATTACGTTGTTAATTTCTACATTTTATTGCAATGCGTTTTATTTTTTATTACGTTTAAATGGAAAGAATAACGTCGTGCCTACTGTAACCAAAGGGAGGTATTTCAAAAAACTATAATCTTCATTTCTGCGTTAAACCCTATGGTGTCACTACTCATTAGAATCGTGTCTTCGAGACGATTCTAATGAGTAGTAACACCATAGGATTTGATGCCAAAATAAGTGAGAAAATGTTGGATTTGTGCAGTTTACTCCCTCTTATCTGGAGCCCTGTAGAACTCTGTCTTGCTATATTTTCAGGCTGTCCAGATATCCAGCAATCTACAGCTGGTTCCCACAATGTTTACAGAGGTTCAGCCCAAGTCGGCATCCAGATCCATATCCCGAGCGTCCAAGCAGTCGGCGCCACGGAAAACACCGGAATCTATCCGGACTGCGCCGGCCGCGCCGGAAACCATTATCGTGTACCCAGAAACATTTGAATGTGACGATCTTAGCTATTTGCCGCCACCGAAACGAATTTTACCAAAACGGGACGTTCCCTGGGTTTTTAGATACAAAGTGAAACGGAATATGAACGAATTGTCTAAAATCATGGCCAGCAAACCTCAACAGGTGGTGGATGCTTGAAAAGTGAATATAATGTTTATAAGCTCATGTAAAGCATGTGATATAAAATGTTTTAGCGTCCGTATACACTGGGGCAAGACGATTGTTTTTTCCGTGAAACAAAACAAACGAAACGCTCTATAGAATCTACATTTTATGTGTAGATACAACTAGTTTTGAAAGCTATACACATATCATTTTAACCTGAGTGGCAAACAGCCTTGAGCCAGATCTTACGCGGAGCTTCTCGACTTCTGGTCTGGCTCTACACTGTTTGCAGAGGACGTAAAGAGTTTAGCAATTACAAACATTTTTTAGGGAATGAAAATTATTATACGCTGTATGTCGTCTTTTTACAGGCGTGGAAAAGTATTCCGTGTAACGATGAAGCAATTGGCGATACTACCTGTGGTTCACCCATTGCCCCATAGCCTGTTTCTAGTTTTGAAGACAGGTGACCCCTTCAAGCAGATTGATACTGCTTAGAATATAATCTTCATTTTAACCAATCATAACCTATTAAGTGCGGCACCTCATCATTAAGAAATAATGTTCTTTATCGACGTCATGTGGTGTCTGCACGCGGTATAGATAGCTCCGCCTCTGAAGCAACTAGTCGTACACACTGCCAAAGTTGGCGATAAGCGAGGTTGTTTTTTACTGTAAACGCGGGAATGTTTTATCCTGTGCCAATCAACATATAGGTTATATTCTAAGTTCGTTAGAACATATTAAGTGAAATCTTATTTGCAAAGAAGGGACTAGCTCTCTGAGCTCGCTCCGCTCCTTCTTAACCACTAAGATTTCACTTAATATTTTCTAACTTTAACTGAAATTTCAGCCTGCGTTGAGCTTCCATCTGCTAGGATAAAGAAAATACTTCTTTCGGTACATGTTCATGACCGTATAAATTGGAGCTATTTTCTTCAGTAGAGCGATAAATTAAATGCGCTAACAGGCGCTTCTATAATTTCTGCAAATGCTGTTATTTCATCCGTCCTGCATTAACCTGCCATCTGTCGTAAACACAGACAATATATTTATATGAGTATACATGAACAGTATCATACATGTGTGACGTCAGCTTGGTGTTCATGAATCCGTCTATTAATCATACCTATTTGTTATGAGTCTGCAAAATGTTATAATATAACAATATGTTTGTCGCTTGTTAACCCTTTACCTGATAGTCTATTTCTAGTATTGAAGATAGGTGACTTCTTAAAGCAGGTTGAAAGTAAAGCAGAATGTGCCTTAAGGCACATTCTGCTTTACTTTCAGCCTGCTTTAAGCTATCATGTGCTAGAATATAGAAAATATTCCCTATCATATATCTTCATAACTGGTTAAATTGGAACTATTTTCTTCAGCGGATGAATAAATAAAACACGCTAAAAGGCGCTTCTATAGGGGAAAGGGTTAAAATTGGTTCGATGTGCCCCAAAATAAGGGCTGTCGTGCCTTAAATATTTGTTCTGCAATATTAGTTTATAAGGAGCCATGAGGTTTGCAAATCGTACTTGTTAATGCCGATTGCCCACAAAACTAAATATTTATGAACAATGTAGACCAGGGTGAGGGTCTGCACAGTTCACCAGTACAGTGGAGAATCTGTTATTCTTTCCCGTTTAAACGCACACGTACGCAAAAACGCAAAGCACTAAAACGTAGAAAAGAACAACTTTTGGACAATTCTGATATTTCATGTGTATCATGGTGGCAAACAGTTTGCACTGGAAATAATAGTTTTAGCGTAAACGCGTTTATTGGGAAAGAATAACACATTCTCCAATGTAATCAGCTTGTTTAAAAGATAGCACTATCCAGGCAGAAATGGTTATATGAGTTACAGAGCTATGAAAACTTCGATTTTATTTTAAAAAACATCATTTGCGAATATGAGACCAACCAACAATAATAAGGCATTTTAAAAAGCCTACATGTAGCTACTATTTCTTAACAATATAGATGACATTATTCTTTCTCAATTAAATTACTTGTGTTCCATTGCAAACAGTGTTGAATCAGATCAGACGTCTGGTAACAGATTACATTTTCACCCCACGTTTTTCTGCAATGTGTTTATATTTAGTTCCGTATATACGCATTTTTTAAAAATAAAAATAAATTCTAAGTACATCTGTTTTGATTTGGAGATATTAAAAAGAGTGTCAAGTTCGGGTTGACACGAGGAGTTTAATCTGGATCCAAAATCTTTGCAAATACACGTACAGTGGAGACTACGTTATTCTTTCCCATTTAAACGCAAACGGAAACACTAAACTTTAGCAAAATGACATTTTTTTTTAAATTTCTAAACGTATCTATTTTAATCTGGGTGGCAAACAGTTTGAAGTCTGATCAAACGCCGGGTGACCCGGCGTTTGATCTTGTCCCAAACTGTTTGCAATGGAAATAATATATTAGCGTAAACGCGTTTATGGGAAAAGAATAACATATTAATTCTCCACTGTAATGACGTCATTGGCAGAGAAGGCATTGATATTAATAAACAGTCTTCAAGTACAATCTTCTTTTTTTTTTTTAAAAATCAAAGGGTAATGTTGAGTTAAACAAATTGATATTGGATATAAAGATACAGTATTTGATATTTGAGAACAGATGTTAATCAGCTGTTTATAGCAGATTGGGAAAAGAATAGTAACACATTGAGACGTTAGTGTGTTTCCCGTTTAAACGCAAACGCAACGCAAACGCAACGAAATAAAACGAGAAAACGACAGCTTTTCGGCAGAATTGATTATTCATTTTAATTATAATAGCAAACCGTTCGGAGCCTGATCAGACGCCGGTTTACCCGGCGTCTGATCTGGCTCCAAACGGTTTGCAATTGAAATAGTAGTTTTAGCATAAACGCGTTTATTGGGAAAGAATAAGGTCTTCTCAACTCGATTACAGTCACTACAAGAAAGTTTTCATTCTGGGTGTGATACAGTGAAGAAGAGCCTTTTTTCTCAATAAACGCGTTTATGCTTAAAATAGAAACTTCACGTACATTGATTACAGTTTGGAACCGGATAAGACGCCGGGTAACCCGACGGAAGATATAGTTCCAAACTGCTGCTTTGTGTCTTAGCATAAGTAACGGTGTTTCAAAGTATTGTATTTTTGTACTCTATAATGCATTTCTTTTGTGTTTCGTTTGCGTTTAAACGGGAAAGAATAATGTGAAATCCAGAGTAGATAGGTTGCTACCTCAAGCAAGATCCACGTCATATACACGAATATTGTTTCTATAGAAACGTATTGCGGTTTTGTTTCATTCTAAAAATATTCAATTAACACTACAGGTGAGGGTTATTTTCATCAGGGAAACAAGTAATAAAGGGACTTGACTATAAATAGCTTCTGAAATGAGAATTTCAGATGAACTTTTGTTAAAAGAGTCTAGAAATAGTCATGAACCGTTAACACATTCAACCCTAGCGACAAATATACTCGTCATTTACAAATATAGTACCTGGCAGGATTACACTTGTCCCGTGCAAACAGTGTAGATCCAGATCAGAGGGCTACTTATGGAGCGCTCTGATCAGGGTCGACACTGTTTGTCATTTTGAAATATGTTGTTAAAATCAACCATAATAGTAAAAAATGGACAATATTTTTTTTAGAAATCGGAACTGTCCATTGAAAGTTTTAGGGGTGAATGAGTTACAGTGGAGAATCTGTTATTCTTTCCCAATAAACGCGTTTACGCTAAAACTATTATTTGCAGTGCAAACAGTTTGGAGCCAGATCAGACGCCGGGTAACCCGGCGTCTGATCAGGCTCCAAACTGTTTGCCACCAAGATAAACAAGAATTATCAGAATTGTCCAAAAGTTGTTCTTTTCTACGTTTTAGTGCTTTGCGTTTGCGTACGTTTGCGTTTAAACGGGAAAGAATAACAGATTCTCCACTGTAAATAGTTCAACCCCCGGGTCATTCAGTGAGCAGTAGGGTTTGGGGTACATAGAGTTTTGAAGACGTTACTATTTCCCATTTTAACGCAAACGAAACGCAAACGCATGCAATAAAACGTAAAAAAGACAAGTTGTATAGACAATTCTGACTGATTATTTCAATTTGAGAGGCAAACAGTTTGGAGCATGATCAGACGTCGGGTAACCCGGCACTGAAAATAATAGTTTTAACGTGAACGTGTTTATTGGGAAAGAATAACTTCTTCCCACTATGTTATAGTGACTTCAGTCATGTATCTTGATCAGTCATTTAAAACGCGTTTGTACAGTGGATAATCTGTTATTATTTCCCAATAAATAGAGGATATTGAATGAGTGTGTGTTCAGTCGTGAATTTATTGAACGAGTTGAATAAAATCATATGTTGCGAGCCTTGGCGAGCAACATATCATTTTATCCAACGAGTTCAATAAATTCACAACTGAACACACACGAATTTGATATCCTATTTATCACATAAACACCAAAATGACACGAAAATCCGAACGGTCTTACTTTCACTTTTGCCCTCGGCTCTTAGGAAACGATTCGTCATAGGCGTTATTCGGTTGTATTCATCCGTAATGAAAAACACCTATCAAACTAAAATAAAGAAAATCAACATCAATGTGCTGTGAAAAGACTTCTCTGATACCATATTCAATTTTAAATTAATATTTAATTTAAAAATTGCTGTAATTGACTAAATATGATCAGTTGACATTTAGAATCTAGTTTCGTTTTCAAAATAACGTCGTTAGAGCAACATGACGTCATTATCATTGTAACGTCTGAATTTGAAAAACAGTCTGAATCACTGTTAATACTAGAGCTCTATGCAGCCTGATTTGCAGCCTGAGTTTGCGGGACTGCTCGGAATAATGTTTCTAGGACACTTGGGAATGTTTCAATACCTAGTGGTGATCTAAGTTTGTCTAGATTCTCTTTACTGATTTACAGTCGGCGTAGTAGTACAGTATTATGGTGATTCGAAAATTAGTATAAAATATATGCCCAGTGGGCCATACGATTTTTACGGCCCTCTATATTTTGCACGTTTATGTGATAAACGCGTTTATGCTAAAACTATTATTTGCAGTGCAAACAGTTTGGAGCCAGATCAGACGCCGGGTAACCCGGCGTCTGATCAGGCTCCAAACTGTTTGCCACCAAGATAAACAAGAATTATCAGAATTGTCCAAAAGTTGTTCTTTTCTACGTTGTAGTGCTTTGCGTTTGCGTACGTTTGCGTTTAAACGGGAAAGAATAACAGATTCTCCACTGTACTAATTGCAAACAGTTTTAAGCCTAGTCAGATGTCTTATTAGGCTCAAAGCTGTATGCATCTAGGGTTAAAACAAAGCAAAAATATGTTTTTAAACATTGTCGTTTTCTCCGTTTTATACATTTCACTGACGTTTATTTTTGTTTTTTAAACGGGATAGAATGACGCCTTCTCCGCTGACCTGTAGCAATGTTCTCAAACAACAGTTGTTTCATACAGTCCAATGGAGAAGACGGTATTCGTACCCAAAAAACGCATTTACGCTAAAATACGCTCGTTAAAAGCAGGTGGTTTCTATACTCAGTAATGTTCATGTTGATTTCACCTCAATGGTATCAAGCGTTTATTACTTGTCAGGTGCATACGAGGCAAGAATGTGATAGAAAGCATAACACATACATGTACTTCTCTAGTGTGCGGACGCACGGAATGCGTACAGTGTCAATCTCATTAATTCATTTTAATTTGAAAACTCAAAGCTGTTAACTTGAAAATTCTGGCACTACCCGGCTTCTGTACTGGCAAATATATGTCTTGCATAATATTATTATCAAGTGGAAAAAAAGTTTTTTTCTTTCCTGTTTAATTAAACGTAAACGAAACGCAAACATATTGCAATAAAATGTAGAACGCAACTTGTTGACAATTCTGTCTAATTAACTTAATATGAGTGACAAACAGTTTGGTTCCTGAATAGACGCGTGGTTACCCGGAGTCTGATCTGGTTGCAAACTGTATGCATGGGAAATCATTGCTTTCATTGGAAATAATAAATTTAGGTTAACCACATTTATTGTGAAATAAAAATGTCTTTTCCACTGTTTGTTATTATATTCTGTTAATAACTACATGTATTATATACCATACAGCAATGGTAATGTGATCATGCGTAGATTGTTTGTAATATATAAAAGGAATACATTGTGTGAGATTAAGACTTACATGGAAGTTGCATTTAATTTGGTTTTTCATTCGGTAATCTTGTAGTTTTATATTATCATGTACAGTGGAGAATCTGTTATTCTTTTCCAATAAACGCGTTTACGCTAAAACTATTATTGGCAGTGCAAACAGTTTGGAGCCAGATCAGACGCCGGGTAACCCGGCGTCTGATCAGGCTCCAAACTGTTTGCCACCAAGATAAACATGAAATATCAGAATTGTCCAAAATTTGTTCTTTTCTACGTTTTAGCGCTTTGCGTTTGCGTACGTTTGCGTTTAAACGGGAAAGAATAACAGATTCTCCACTGTATCATGTAAGTCCAATAATGCCAAGAGGTTTATCGATACTGCAAACAATGTTGGAAACATGGCGTCTGATATGGACAAGCAGCGAATGATCATTGCTGTCGTCAGTCTTGAAAACGTTATTCTTTCCTGATAAACGCCGAAACAGTTACTTCCATTGCAAACAGTTTGGAGCCTGATCAGACGTCAGGAAACCCGGCGTCTGGCCAGGCTGCACATTATTTGCTAGTCACATTAAATAACATCGTTAACGATGTCACGGACATCTCATTTTCGACATGACATTTTAGTGCATTTCGCTTTTATTTAGTTTCGTTGAAACGGGAAAGAATAACGTCTTCTCCACTGCACACGTTTTAACATATCCGAGAAACAACTTCCTAGTATACAAGGGCTGATGTTATTATTGTTATATATTGCCATGTTACACTGGAGAATCTGTTATTCTTTCCCAATAAACGCGTTTACGCTAAAATTATTATTTACAGTGCAAATAGTTTGGGGCCAGATCAGACGCCGGGTAACCCGGCGTCTGATCAGGCTCCAAACTGTTTGCTACCAAGATAAACAAGAATTATCAGAATTGTCCAAAAGTTGTACTTTTCTACGTTTTAGTGCTTTGCGTTTGCGTACGTTTGCGTTTAAACGGGAAAGAATAACAGATTCTCCACTGTATTATTGTTATATATTGCCATGTTATGCAAGAATTGTATAATTGTTGTCTATTAGTCTGTAGCAAAGCATAATAAAGGAATATTATAAAAACAATTTTGTCCAGTTGATCATCATTTACTCTCAACCTGCATGTGTGGATTCATGTTTTTGTAAAATGGAGATACATGTAGGTCTATAGTTAGTTTTGTCATGTATCCTCCTTTTTTTAAGAATTACTATGAATTTAACATTTTTAAACGTTTGGGGATAAGTACAAGGTAGGATGCTGCTGTTGTCGATAAAGTAAGCGCCGTGGCAACGATTGAGGCTGAAAGTTTTAGAAATCTAGCACTTAAACCACCAGAACCAGTTGATCACCAGTATCAAGCGTGTTTAGCTGGTTTTCAACGTACATGTTTGTAATCTTGAGACAGTGACCAATGGGACTGCAAAATATTTTTAATTTGTCTTTTCTACAATCTGATCGAAGTTTTGATTCAGTTTTATTTTTCTGTTTGAAAGACTGAGAAAAAAAATCCGTGAAAACAGCAGCAGCAGTAGCAGCAACAGTTATTGTCGTTGCAAAGTCGTTGTCACCAATATTTTTTCTGCACTTGCATTTTAAACCTCGACAAATAATTGAGACTATTCCATAGCGCTTTAGAGTTGTATTTTTTCGAAGAAATTGTTTGGTTTGCAATTTACAGACAGGGTTGTGGTAACTTATTGAATAGTTAGGAACTGAGACACTTTATACGTTGATACATTAAGGGGATACTTTGGAAATGCATGGTCTATCAATGAAGCAGAAATCGCCGTAACTGTCTACTACCTGGGCAAACTTCATTGATTCCATTAACCCTTTCGGCACCAAATTATTTTTGAGTTTTTTTACCCCTACTACGTAATTGTGTCGTTTGCTTCAGTATTGTTGTCTGCAATATCATTTCAAATTTAGATTTAAGAGAGGAGGACATAAGAAATATCGAAACGATTGTCAAACATTTTTGATCTTGATCAGACGCCGCGTCTGATCAGGATCAAAATTGTTTGACAATTCGACTCTAGGCGACTCCGGCGCTAAAATTGTTAATTCAAGTCAGGTTTTTTAAGCAGGTTAAATTTTAAATCACCAAAGGCAATACACCTCTTTGCGCCTAATATCGAATTTTGAATGATTGGTGCAATTTATTTCACCCATTGAGCTTTTGAAGATAGTGACATGTAAAGTATGTGAATGCAACTTGTATATTATAAAAAATGTAAACAACTAGTCCACCACCCATTATTCTTCTATCTTTACTGACCCTTTTGTAATTGTCGAAACGTAGTTTATTATTCGGAAATGTGTCACTCAAAAACGCTTCGCTGAGACAAATGACATCTAAATTCTGTTTTGATAAAATAATTTTGATTTCATCTAACATTGGATATGAGTAGTGTATATTTAGATGAACAATTTTTTCTAATGGCGTTTTACACTAAACCAGAACTGTATAGACTATGTATAAAATAACGTAAACCGTGTAAGCTATCACCAGTTTATGAACAGAATCAAAACGCATTAATGCTATAAATGGAATAATGACATTGTTGTGACAATGTTGGCGATTAGTTTTGATTTGCGTGGTTGCAGGTTGGGAATCTGTATAAGACCAGATACATATACATTGAAGATGACGTATTTAAACAAATTACATGTATAGCTTAATGCAATACAAACCTTAGGGTCATTCTGTCTTGTTCTGCAGTTACAGTGGAGAAAAGTATAATGTTTTCCCAATAAACGCATTTACGCTAAACTATTATTTCCACTACAAGTAGTTTTGAGCCTGATCAGACTCAAAACTGTTTGCCATTTATATTAAAATGATCAGTCAGAATTGACAAAAAGTTTTCCATTTAGCGCAATGCATTTGTGTTTCGTTTGCGTTTAAACGGGAAAGAATATCATCTTCTCCACTGTACCTGATTCAAAGGTCATCATGCTCCTCCAAAGAGAGTCCGCTGTAACACAAGTTTTAAAAACTCGTTCACCCCTGTAGATTTTAATGGAACATTTCAGTTTCCAATTTAGTCTAGTCCATATTTTACTAGATTTCTATTTCTGGTTGATTTTTGAAAAAAAACCCCACATGTATTGCAAAATTAAAAAAAGTGCAGGCCCTGATCAGAGGACTCATTAAGGAGCCCTCTGATCTGGGTATATACTGTTTGCGCAGTACAACTTTACTCTTTACACAAGTATACTGAGTGTATATGACGAATATACTGGTCGTTAGAGGTCAATGTGTTAATGTACTGCCATATATCATATCAGAAGTTACACCTTGGTATTCCAGTACTCTCACCTAAACAAACCTTAACCTGGTACAGTGGAGAAAACGTTATTCTTTCCCAATAAACGCGTTTACGCTAAACTATTATTTTCACTGCAAACAGTTTGGCGCCAGATCAGACGTCGGGTAACCCGGCGTCTGATCAGGCTCCCAACTGTTTGCCACCAAGATAAAGATGAATTATCAGAATTGTCAAAAAGTTGTACTTTTCTACGTTTTAGTGTTTTGCGTTTGCGTACGTTTGCGTTTAAACGGTAAAGAATAACAGATTCTCCACTGTACCTAGGTCAGCAGTTCAACAGACGAATGTGTTACGTTGACGTTACTTCGACGTCGTTATCAAACAGCGTCTAACTCTGCAAGACAGTACGGTATCAGCTTACAGACCGTATTGTGTTAGATCCGGCAAATCGGACACCCATCCGGGCCTGGTAAGAATTTGTTGGACATATCTGGACAGCACGTCATTGGGCTGCTCGTTTGCAGCGAGCATGACGTCATTTCCGCCTGGGGCGACAGTAGTGGACCCGTGCCTTTTCTCTGATAGGTGTAATAATATTCTTAGTCACCATATGGTGCTCGCATGCGGTGCCTTAGGAGCTTTCCAGACGTCGTTAACTTATTAAACGTCACGTAAGGTATATGCGATGTCTCATTGCCGCTAACACTATGAGCAATAATGGACACATACGATGCTGACCAAAAAATATCATAAGATTACAACTAAACCGAAATAAAATTCCAAACTAAACACAGTCTGATTCTCAGAGTTACTTTGCAGCTTTGATTTTTCTCGTTTATAAACATTACTTTTAAACGGCCGCATCACATAATCTGAAATAACTGCCTTATTGTTCGTGAACTGATCTCAATTTTGGTACCAAATACATACGCTTTCAGGAAAGTAGTCATTGAATAATTACAGAAAACAAAGTGCACAGTTTCTTTTGGAATTGAGTATATATAAACAGTGTGCTATACGATATTTACAGGCCTCTATATTTTGCACGTTTGTTTGATAAATCTTACTAATACAACAAACATTATCTCATCTATCTCACCAGTTGTATAGCTTGATCATTCGCTCCGTGTGCAGAATATATTTAATGAGAGCGAATTGCACGATCCAGTTTCTTATGGTAATTGTTTAGGGGAAACAAATCACTATACATACTATACTTCTTGTATTCCTGATGATTAAGACAGATACCTTTATGTAACTGTCTTTGAGCTTTCATGCGCAGTGACCGGGCCAAACAGGTAAAGGAATTTGGTAATCATTAATGCATCATTTATGATTCGTTCAAAAAGATAGTGTTCACTTTAGTTACCCGAATAACAATCTAGCACACATAATCTTCTTTCACAAATTGTTTATTATTTAGTGTCACCTACTGTAGGTAGAGGCGACACCCATGAATAACTTTTCTGTTATCTGTCTGACTGCTTGTCTGTCTATCCACCCGTCTTTTATCAAAGAACACACTTCAGGCCACAGACCTGGGCATCAGCTTGATCAAACTTGTCGACTACATGTACGACGTATTGCTGATACAGTCACAAAAACTTCTCATGCCGGTTCACTTTGGAAACTACAGCATGTCCTACAGTGGAGAATCTGTTTTTCTTTCCCGTTTAAACGCAAACGTACGCAAACGCAAAGCACTAAAACGTAGAAAAGAACAACTTTTGGACAATTCAGATAATTCTTGTTTATCTTGGTGGCAAACAGTTTGGAGCCTGATCAGACGCCGGGTAACCCGGCGTCTGATCTGGTTCCAAACTGTTTGCACTGCAAATAATAGTTTTAGCGTAAACGCGTTTATTGGGAAAGAATAACAGATTCTCCACTGTATCAATTCGGTTATCTGAAACTTTAACCATTGACCCCTTTGACTAAGGCTGCCGTTTTGCAATAAGGTCATTTTAAGACCAGGTTTAGCATGTATGGGTAAGTATACCACAGGAAATCATTGACTTGATGGCATCTTTCTCTTCATGAATCCGGAGCCCTTTGATTTTATGTTAAGTCAATATACTCTTTTACATGTTAACCATACCACTTAGAAACTCGAGTCTGGTTTCCGTACTCAATCTGATATTCATGATGTGTACCAGATTTGGTGTGGAGTTCTACAATAACAACTGTCTGAAAATTTCCATTTTAGAGAAATATGACATGTGTAACAAACGACGTCGGCAAGAGAAGTACAGAGAGCTAAAGGTTTGGTACTCCAATTTTAAAACAAATTTTAAACAAATGTGAGGTTGATACGTCTAAGATTTGGTAGTCAGTTGGCAAAATTGGACTTAATAACAAAAAAGAACCTTATGTTATATAATTGCTTTCGAAGTTGTTCTAGACGATAGATACTTTTCCAAGGACATATACATAGTTATATAAAAATTGAAAAACGACTTTAGCTCTCTGTTCCAAACTGCAAGTAACGATTCCGATACTATTAGTAAGAATATGTCTTTAAATGATGCATGTTTTAATGCTCATATATATGTTTTGGAAGAGACAAATGCCATCAATTCAGTAAACAATGGGATGGCAAGTGGCATTGGCAATACCCCAGTTGAAGTACTTGGTAATGATGCATCACATATCTTATTTAATATATTTATGTTTTGAGAATTGTATTTTTCCTTCGTTGTTGAACATGTGCATTATCAATCCAATACCAAAGTCATGCACATTGGACCAAAGTGAACCATTTACTTAGGGGGATATTTCACCTGCCCCGGCCATGTACACAAGTACCTGTTCCATTGTAAACAGTAGATTAAGAGAGTGGTCAGATGCAAACGGGAAAGTGTCAGGTGAACCAAATGGATTCAGAAAAGACTGTAGTACAACTTATCATATACTAAATCTTACAAGTTTGATACAATAATAAAATACGTAAATCCACTGTTTGTGCCTTTATATATTTAAACGAGGCATAAGGTAATATTAACAAAACATTTAATTGACACGTTCACTTGATTAAGGGATAACATGATACATAATTGGCGCATTGCAATCATTATATTTTGAAGTTAAATCCTGTATAAGAGTAAATGTTTTGTACAGATTGGAATATGTCAGTTGCGGATTTAGAAATGAATAATATTCTTTCACTAATTTTGTTTAAGTTATTTATAAATGATGTGTCACTTAACCTGAAATAACTTGATGTTGGTGTCACTGTAGGAGAACAGAATGTATGCATTGTGTTATACGCGGATGCTATTGTGTTGATGGAAGAATCCGGTAAGGATATACATTAATTATAAATCCTTATATGACTAATGTGTCATGAATGACACGGGTCTTTTTATGCTAAGAGAACTACTGTTAATTTTAGACCACAATATGAAAAAAGCAGATACAACGTTTAACTTCACGTACGGTGCTAATCCTATTGATAATAGATATACTTATTTAGGGGTTGTTCTACAAGAACATATAGATAACAACATCACTGTTAAAGCTGTTGTTCAGAGTGCTGGTCGGGCAAGAGCCTGTTAAACGTAAAATGCAAATCCATTGGCGATGTTCAAGTACAATATAACGTATTTTCTAACATTTACGACTCTATTGTTCGTCAGTTTTCTTTATAGGGTTTAAACTTATATTCATGTATCGAGAGCGTTCACAATAGAACTATGCGACAGATAGTCGTCATGTGATGATGGAATATCCGGGATATGGATTTGAAACCTCCGACAATGCTAAATAGGTTAGAATTGTCATATATGGATAATACAAGGGAAAATAAGCGGATGGCTCCCTAGACAGATAGCAAAGCTGGTAACTCATGTAAAACTGATTATTTTAAATGTAAAAACGTATTAGTATGTTATTGAGGTTTCTATGTTTACTAGTTTAACCATTTATGTTCTCGTACGATTGCAAATGAGAGTGAGATAAAAACTTATACTGTTTATATTAACAGCTGGTCAAACAGGATAAACAATGAAGTAGGTCATTCTGGTCAGGCTCCGAGGTTATAAAGCGTTTCAGTTGAGTCTGAGCGTGTTCCCAATCATTTGATTGGTCAGATTTGAGCCTAGGCTCAAATCTGATCAATCAAGTGCTTGGAAACGAGAATAGACTCGAGTCAAAAGCTTTATAACCTCAGAGCCAGGTCTTAATAAATTGAGAATTTATAACTATATGTATAATAAAACGAAATTTTTCACCGAACAGTATTGTAAACTGATATGTCCATCCGAAATCGTTTGGCATTTTGTAAATTCCAAATAGGAGCTGCCGTTATTAGAAATTGAAATTGGCATTAACCAACATGAACGTTTGCCAGGGAGAACCAGGAGTTGTCCCTTTTGTGACATAAATGCTATTGAGATTGAAGTTCATATAATATTTAAGTGTCCAATGTATATTGCTATAAGACAAGAAACTCTTTCAAGAGCACATATTTATTGCCCCATGTTTCATTTCTATGTGATTATGATAAGATCTGTTTTCTGTTATCCAACCCAGATATGGTCGAAACCTAGTTTGCTATTCCACAACACCATCAGTTACAGTGGAGAATCTGTTATTCTTTCCCGTTTAAACGCAAACGTACGCAAACGCAAAGCACTAAAACGTAGAAAAGAACAACTTTTGGACAATTCTGATAATTCTTGTTTATCTTGGTGGCAAACAGTTTGGGGCCTGATCAGACGCCGGGTTACCCGGCGTCTGATCTGGCTCCAAACTGTTTGCACTGCAAATAATAGTTTTAGCGTAAACGCGTTTATTGGGAAAGAATAACAGATTCTCCACTGTACAGTGTCAATAACATTTTATAATGTATATAATGTCAATTTTGTCTACACAAATGTTTAGGAGATGACTATCTTTTTATATAAACGTGCTTTATCATGAAAGAAGCGAGATGAATGATGTTTCAAACCCTTTGTGGGCATTAAAGCTTCAGGGACCGCCTTTCAAAATGTCGTACGGCAAAAACGGTCGTAAGTCAGATTATAAAATTCTCAATAATGAATTTTTTCTCCATCTAATACTGTCTTATGATATATTTATTGAATCGTCTTGAAAAGATGCTTCCAAAGAGATGTCACAAGACAGAATTAGTTAGAGAAATCAGAAATTAAACGTTTTTTTAAAGTTTTGACTTACGATAGTTTATGTCATACGAAGTTTTATGAAACGGGCCCCTAATCAGGATACTTATTTTATCTCTCTGATACCTATGTTGAGAATTTTTCATTAATATAAAAAGAATAGAAAATGTTTTGATTAATTTCGCAGACAACTACAATTGCATTTCCAAGCAAAATGTTCATCAGCACGATACAGGTTAAATATCAACAATAATAACTGCTCATGGAAGATAACTGTTTAAGCAGGCTTTACTGTTGTCTAACACACTTTTCGTATTGAATTTTAATACAGCACTCCCTCTCTACAACGGCCCTCCCAGTAACGATTCCCTCCTCACAACGACACTTGCCGCTGATCCCGAAACAAGAAACTATGTCCAACCTTTTTACGTCTTCTGCTTAAAGTTGTCGTCTGCTGTATTTCTCAAAATTACATATTGGGCATGTTGACATAACAAACCTTAGTCATAAGTGAAAAACAGCTTGAATCCAGTAACGCGGCGTCTGATCTGGATTCAAGATGTTTGCAAATGTAATCCTATTTCCCTCTCTATAGCGACTCCCTCCGAACAACGCACACAATTGGTGTCTCCCATTTGATGTTGTTGTAGAGAGGGAGCGCTGTAATATTAATTTGTTGAGAGAGGCAAGAGTGAAACTGAATAAAGATTTAAATCGAATCGTTACGGCACTCTCATAGGACACATTGAAACAGTTGTTCGTTTGAACACAGAATCACGAATGTACAAGGCCTTGTTTGTTTCATAACCTTTTATGACTCTGTATACACCTGTTGAAAGTAACTTGCTTTTATATAATGGCCGTGATATGTTTACGGTTAATTTTGTAGTAGAAAAAGGGATAGGAATTAAAACAAGAGGCCGAAAATCGCTCACTTGGTATCCCATGGTTACGGTCACGGTCGCGTTAGAATTGGACAAGTGATCTAAATCTCTACCTGTGGAGACACTGATATAGAGGTCATATACGTGCTCTCTCAGGTAGTCTCCACTGTTTTTCAATTAATATTAAATTACTTGAATAATAGATTGAATTACTTTTCCTGGCCTTGAAATCCAGTTTCAAATTAAGCCTGGTCCATCTTATTGCTACAGTGGAGAATCTGTTATTCTTTCCCGTTTAAACGCAAACGTACGCAAACGCAAAGCACTAAAACGTAGAAAAGAACAACTTTTGGACAATTCTGATCATTCTTGTTTATCTTGGTGGCAAACAGTTTGGAGCCTGATCAGACGCCGGGTTACCCGGAATCTGATCTGGCTCCAAACTGTTTGCACTGCAAATAATAGTTTTAGCGTAAACGCGTTTATTGGGAAAGAATAACAGATTCTCCACTGTAGATATATTAAGGGGTTATATTTTATCTTTTCTTCATACATTGTAAAATGATAAACGGTGCAGACCCTGATAAGAGAACTCCGTTAAGAGTCCTGTGATATGGGTCTTCACTGTTTACATAGGACAAGTGTACACTTAACAGATACACTTTTTCAAATGCTAAGATACTTTTTCCCCCCTTACAGTTTGCAACATCCAGTTAGATCTAGTACATTGTATTGTTATATTGTTAATAATTGTTTTGTATGAAATGCCTTTTGTTTTTTGTACTTTGTATAAATGTTGAGGGCCTCTTGGAAGATTGGTTTTTTACCAAATGAGTTCTCTCGTTAAATAAAGTCTTTTTTATTATTATTATTATTATCATTATTATTATTAAGATCAAGCAAGATATGTATATACAGTGGAGAATCTGTTATTCTTTCCCATTTAAACGCAAACGTACGCAAACGCAAAGCACTAAAACGTAGAAAAGAACGACTTTTGGACAATTCTGATATTTCAAGTTTATCTTGGTGGCAAACAGTTTGGAGCCTGATTAGACGCCGGGTTACCCGGAGTCTGATCTGGCTCCAAACTGTTTGCACTGCAAATAATAGTTTTAGCGTAAACGCGTTTATTGGGAAAAAATAACATTTTCCCCACTGTATCTTTCACTTTAGGGATAATACCGGTAGTACACCCACCAACTAGTGGATTGGTGTTTTAGGCTAGGAAAATTAAATCATGTAGAGAGTCACCTATGGCTTATTTGAGTACGAGTAGTTTCAAATCAGGCCAGTGGTTTCAGACAAGAAACTTTTGTAAAACTTTCACTATAACCTATCATAGATAATCTTGTCCTTGCTACTTGCGGCTATATTTCTAAGGTTGGGGAACGAGTTCTTGTACATGTAGATGGTCAGCCATTGATCATGTTTGTACAACCATTTTCAGTTTTGAAAAGTAGTCTCAAATAAGAAGCCTTTACTATACAATAATACATGTATATAAGGAAAACTTTCCAAACCCATAAGTCATGTTTGATAAGCTAGGAAAAATATTTTAAGAAATCAGGCAGACGGTCAGCAATGGCTCAGTTGTGTAACATTATTTTTGATTTGGACAAAACAAACTTTAGAGAATAATATCTTGTACGTTTTCACTAAAAGCCTTTATAGATAAACCCCATCCACTAGCGGCCATGTTTTTTAACTAGAAAAATTGATTTAAGAAATCTTGCAGTGTGTAATCCATTAATCATTTGTGTAAAATATTTTTGATTCAGACGGTAGTTACAGAGAAGAATATTTTTCAATTATTTACTTTACATTAATATAATGAAAACTTGCCCCATCCACTGACAGCCATGATTTTTAAGTTAGGAAATCGTTTTCATTATTTTTGTAAAGGGTCACATTTGGATCATCTGTGTAAAATCACCTTCACATCAGACCGTTGCTTTCAGACTAAAAGGTTTTTAAACTTTCACTACATAGCCATATACAAAAAGTCTGCTCCGACCACTTGCAGCCATGTTTTTCAAGCTAGAAAAATTATTTTAACAAATATGACAGAGGGTCTTTGATGGATTATTAGTGTAAATTCTGTTTTATTGGCATCAGTAGCTTTTGACAATAAATGTTTTAAAGTTTTTTTTGTTCAATTCGGTGCAATGGCAACCACATTTTCATTTGGATGACTTACAGTGGAGAATCTGTTATTCTTTCCCAATAAACGCGTTTACGCTAAAACTATTATTTGCAGTGCAAACAGTTTGGAGCCAGATCAGACGCCGGGTAACCCGGCGTCTGATCAGGCTCCAAACTGTTTGCCACCAAGATAAACAAGAATTATCAGAATTGTCCAAAAGTTGTTCTTTTCTATGTTTTAGTGCTTTGCGTTTGCGTACGTTTGCGTTTAAACGGGAAAGAATAACAGATTCTCCACTGTATATTTTACGAAAACTGTGAGTGTGAGTGTACGCTCCTAGAAACAATCCGGTGAAGTTTTGATGAAATGTGCTTGGTGGTTTCCGAAAAAAGGCTCTTCAAAGAAAAAAAGTTGACGGACGGACGACGATGGACAACGGACACAGACAGACGCTCATAATAGTTCACATAGGTACTTTGTTCCAGGTGTCCTAAAACAACTAAGAATCAGTGATCTTTCTTGAGAATGTTTTTTTTTTCGATCAATATTTGATTTATGTCATATCTACGATAATGCCGCATTTGCTTTTTTATTTTATTTTCTTACAGACATGTACAACGTTCCCTCTCTACAACGACATCCAATGGGAGACACACATTGTGTGCGGTGTTCGGAGGGAGTCGTTGTAGGGAGGTAAATTGGCTCACATTTGCAAACATCTTGAATCCAGATCAGACGCCGCGTAACCCGGCGTCTGATCTGGATTCAAGCTGTTTGTCACTCGTCATTAAGTTTTTGCTCTATCAAAATGTCCATTATGTAACTTTGAGAAAGACAGCAGACGACAATTTTAAGCAGACGGTATTGCAGCCATGAAAAGTTTGGACATAAATGTCTTGTTTGGGGAACAGCGGCAAGGATCGTTGTAAGGAGGAGTCGTTGTTGGGAGGGCCGTTGTAGAGAGGGAGCGCTGTACATCTTGTTCTACAATGGAGATGTATGTGAGGATGAGTCCGCAGATCAAGGGTTTATCTTGCAAACTATTTCAGTAACTTTAAATCATTATTTCGAACAGCTAAGAGCCAGTTCAGACGGTACATGTTCCAATCATTTTCTACATTTTACTGAATTAAATTTGCCTTTAATTTTGTTTTTGCGGAAAAAACAGCAAATATCTGCAACGACCGCATTTAGTAGAGAAGATGTTATTTATTCCCGTTAAAATGTAAACGAATGCCGAACGCAATGCAATAAAATAGAAAATAGGATAATTTAAAAAAAATATTATTTTGATTTTTCATGGCAAACAGTTTGGAGCCTAATCAGACGCCGGGTAGGCCCTGGCCCAAAAGTGTTTGCAATGGAAATAATCATTTTAGCATTAACATGTTTATTAGGAAAGAATAACGTCTTATCCATTGTAATTTCGTTGAAAAACGGAACCGAATAACGTCTTATCCACCGCATAACCAAGTTTGACTGTGCCCCGTCAAAGAAATGATTAACTAGTTCACAAAGCCATGAATAAAGAATACGCCAAGGTCAATATATTATTCCGTAAAGAACGTATATTTTGCAAATTTGCCTTATCTGTATAGAACTCGTCACCTGTGATCCCCCAAACCGCGGTCTGCGCATGACTACATAATTCCAGAGAACTCTGAGAAAATAGACTGTATACGGAGTTCATTTTCTCCGCTGGTGAATTATTGTATTGGAACCCGACCGGTGGCGGCTGTAGCGGGGAATCTAGAAAGGCACATAAGTCGATAAAAGCGTGGAAATGTGCTCACAGTCCTATAATGTTTATCGGAAACTGGATTTTTGTAAAGTTTGATTCAGTAAATCCATGAATGGACAGCGAGTTGTCGGTGTCCGCGAATTTTCAGTTGAACGGGCGAGGACTATTCTTGCCGTGTGTTTTGTATTTCGTTCGCACGCCGGAAGGATTACGGGCCGCGCGGTGGTGCGCCATGCACTGCCAGTAGAGTCGTCAACTAGAGGAATTTGCTTGATCGATAATGGAAATATTGGAAGGTTTGATTTGACAAACATAAAGTTGTGTGTGATGTTTCTGGAGTATGCCCGTGTTCTATAAGAGCCGCCTAATCGTGTCAGCAACTGCGTTTTCATCGACCATTGATGCCATGTTGACCACGAGATTCGGAGATCAAGGCTATATTGCTATACGTTGTTCCTAACTGAATTTGGATTAATTTATGAGCCAGCTAGCGGGAACTATAGCTGCTTCTGTTTATCTCACCAATGTGTAATTCAGTTGGATTCGTTTTGTGTCAAAAGTTAAATGTAGGCTAGGCTACAGTGATGCATGGGTGTTTGGTCGTAATGTGATTGATCTAGCTTCGCTGTATCACTTGTTAGCATCAAATCACGGTCACAGAAATATTTACATCTTTGTATCCTGTACTCAGAGACCTTCGCCGCGTGGATGATAATCGTTTGGTAAATACGGTATCTATCTATCTTAGCCCTTTCATAGTCACACTTTATTTTCTGTTATAACCCTTTCATCGCCACTAACCCTCCCCCTATAGAAGCGACTTTTAGCGTATTTAATTTATTCCTCCACCGAAAAATAGTTCTTATTTAAACACTTATGAATATGTTTTAAAAAGATGATTTCCATATTCTAGCTGATGGAAGCTTAAAGCAGGCTGAAAGTAAAGCAGAATGTGCCTTAAGGCACATTCTGCTTTACTTTCAACCTGCTTTAAGTAGTCACATATCTTCGAAACTAAAAACAGGCTATTAGGTAAAGGGTTAGATTGTTTGTTTTACAGTGGACAAACCGTTATTAGTTCCTGTGTAAACGCAAAAGAAGCGCAAACATAATGCAATAAAATGGAGAAAATTACAATTTTTTGATACTTCTGTCTACTTATTTTAATATGAGTGGCAAACATTTTAGGGCCTGATCAGATGCCGATTGATCTGATGTCAAATCAGGCCCCAAACTGTTTGCATTTTAGATACAGTGGATAATCTGTTATTCTTTCCCGTTTAAACGCAAACGTACGCAAACGCAAAGCACTAAAACGTAGAAAAGTACAACTTTTGGACAATTCTGATATTTAATGTTTATCTTGGTGGCAAACAGTTTGCACTGCAAATAATAGTTCGCGTTTATTGGGAAAGATTCTCCACTGTAATAGAATAGCGTAAACAATTTTATTGGGAAAGATTAACATCTTCTTCACTGTATAACAGTGGTTGAATTTTGTTTTAAATCTAAATTTCAGTTATACAAAATGACAAAAGAATTATCGAAATGATGGTCAATTATGTTGGATCCTGCACGCGGCGTCTAATCAGGATCCAAACTGTTTGCGAATTTGACTGTAGTCCATTATGGCGGTGAAAGGTTTAATACGTTTTTTAAATTATTTCAGGAATATACTGGCTCGTTTGGACCAACTTATATGTAGGAATACTTTACATTATCGTGAAAAGGCATTACAATCGTCTTTGAACGTATGCGTAACATTCATTGGATTACTTAACTGGACCAGAATAGAAGTTACATTATAGAACTGTTTTGTAGATAAATCTGTGTTGGTTGTCTCAAAAATCAGCAAATCCAAGCGGTTGGGTGATGGTGATTTGTACGGAAGGATATTTGTGTCAGAATGATCCTGGTGCACCCAGAGACACGAAAACTCGTGATTTAACGCCACACCTCGTACCACGAACCGACAGATTCCTGCCGTTGATTCGCGAATCGTATCGGATCAACAAAACGTGCAAAAGGGGTAAGACTTCAGTCAAACACAGACGCTCTACTTTAGGGTTGACTAAAATAGAATATTATGATATAGTACTCACGTGCTTTCGTACGTACGTAATACGTAAAGAACCCTTTAATCATTACAAACGGAAGTTTAGCAGAAGCACGTGTATATCATGGACTGTTGCGACCGGAAGCGTCTACTAATGGTCATGACTAGCGCGTGCGCATGTGCCGCTTTTGTTTTACTCTGTATCGCAGTTGCAACGGATTACTGGCTGTTTACTCAAGAAAAGTTAGAATTTGATGTGCCGGATCCGCCTCCAAAAAGTAACATAACCAGCAAAATAGAGAAATCACGCTACAATAGATACTGGACCGGCCTCTTCAGAAAATGCAAAGTTGATGGTAAGTTACTTTGACGTCACATGATGTTACAGTGGAGAATCTGTTATTCTTTCCCAATAAACGCGTTTACGCTAAAACTATTATTTGCAGTGAAAACAGTTTGGAGCCAGATCAGACGCCGGGTAACCCGGCGTCTGATCAGACTCCAAATTGTTTGCCACCAAGATAAACAAGAATTATCAGAATATTCCAAAAGTTGTTCTTTTCTACGTTTTAGTGCTTTGCGTTTGCGTACGTTTGCGTTTAAACGGGAAAGAATAACAGATTCGCCACTGTAATCATTTACCTGCCTCAAACCAATGGCCTGCCTTGAAATTGCCGTCTGCAAACTTTGTCAAATTACGATGAATGCCTTTTAGAGTTCAAGAGATCGAAAATCGGTTATCAAACAGTTTAGGTCTAGATCAGACGCCGCGTTACGGCATCTGATCTAGACCCAAACGGTTTGCAAATACTAGTGTAATCCCGAGGGGCAGGCAAAGTGTTAATTACGGGAACTCCCAACATTTAGTAGCCCATATTTCCCCATGGCCTTCCCTGCAGACATTGTAGTTGGCGGCAAAACTTTGCCATTTATCTTAGCAATGCTTTTCATATTGAGAATACAGTGGAGAATCTGTTATTCTTTCCCAATAAACGCGTTTACGCTAAAACTATTATTTGCAGTGCAAACAGTTTGGAGCCAGATCAGACGCCGGGTAACCCGGCGTCTGATCAGGCTCCAAACTGTTTGCCACCAAGATAAACAAGAATTATCAGAATTGTCCAAAAGTTGTTCTTTTCTACGTTTTAGTGCTTTGCGTTTGCGTACGTTTGCGTTTAAACGGGAAAGAATAACAGATTCTCCACTGTAATACGAGGATGTCAATCAGTTTGGACCAATATCAGACGTCGAGTTCCTCGTCGTCTGATCTGGTTCCGAACTGATTGCAACCGTTATAACACGGTCTTGCAACCCGCACCAACTTTTAAATGTTTTTTTCTAACGTTTAACCATTGGGGCAAAATTACACGAAATGTTTTGCACACTTTAGTATGATGGCTATAGGTATCCCCTTCGACCGACCAGATCTTCTAACATTGAGAACTTTCATTGTCAAATATTCAATTAATTTATATAGAATATGTTGTTACTGTTGTTATGAAGGTTTCAGATTCACCACAGGCCATGTAATGGTGCATCATCCATACATACATGTATACAGTGGAGAATCTGTTATTCTTTCCCGTTTAAACGCAAACGTACGCAAACGCAAAGCACTAAAACGTAGAAAAGAACAACTTTTGGACAATTCTGATAATTCTTGTTTATCTTGGTGGCAAACAGTTTGGAGCCTGATCAGACGCCGGGTTACCCGGCGTCTGATCTGGCTCCAAAATGTTTGCACTGCAAATAATAGTTTTAGCGTAAACGCGTTTATTGGGAAAGAATAACTTATTATCCACTGTATAGAAGATGTTGTTACTGTTGTTATGAAGGTTTCAGATTCACCACAGGCCATGTAATGGTGTATCATACATGTACATACTAGTCCTGTAAATAAGACCTGACGTAGCTATTTCACATTTTTACATTTTCTGGAACGTTACATGCATGATAAATGTAAAATGAAAATATCAGATTAATGATAGTTGACTGTTAAATAGGGGCATGTAGATACGTCTAAATGTTTGGACTACATACATACATGTACCTTGCAACTTTAAATAGCCAGACTCGGCTGATTGGATTTTGGACGTCGAGGATTTCCGAATTCATACCAATCTATAGATATAAAGTACATTGAGGAATTTTCCCGTCCCATGTTAACTAAACAATGCCCAACTACATGTATAATGTGATACGGTGTATATCATATTCATCAGAAAGCATATTCTGAGTGTTAGGCGTAAGACGCTATTCTTTCTCAATAATTGCGTTTACGCTAAAAGTGTGACATCCAGTGCAAACAGTTAGGAGTCAGATCAGACGCAGGATATCGCGGCGTCGGATATGGATTCAAGCTGTTGGCCACTCTTCATTATGTGTTTTTATCTGTCAATAACGGCCAATATGTAACTTTGAGAAAAAACTGCAGACGATAGAATTGGACATTAGTGTCTTGCCTATGGATCAGCGGCAAACATTGTTGTCAGAAGGGAATCGTTATTCGGAAGGCCTTTGTAGAAAGAAAGCATTGTATTGCATTGTGTTTGTGTTTAGTTTGTTTAAACGGGACATAGTAACATATTCTCCAACGTAAGATATAGCACGTGATTTGTATCTACAAAGTTTGCCGAAGCCCTATACAGCGGAGAAGACGATTTAATTATGTCATGTTTAAACTCAAACGAAGCACAACTGCACTGCAATAAAATGTACAAAAAGTCAATATTCTGAATGTGAATTTTAACGTTGACGGCAAACAGTTTGGAGCCTGATCAGACGCCGGGTTACCCTGTGTCTGATCTAACTCCAAGCTGTTTGCATTAGAACTAATAGATTTAGCGTGAACACTTTTTTGGGAAAAGAATAACTCTTTTGCAATGCGTGAGCTAAATGTTAACTCATTCAACCCTACAATGATACATGTACAGTGGAGAATCTGTTATTCTTTCCCGTTTAAATGCAAACGTACGCAAACGCAAAACACTAAAACGTAGAAAAGTACAACTTTTGGACAATTCTGATCATTCATGTTTATCTTGGTGGCAAACAGTTTGGAACCTGATCAGACGCCGGGTTACCCGGCGTCTGATCTGGCTCCAAACTGTTTGCACTGCAAATAATAGTTTTAGCGTAAACGCGTTTATTGGGAAAAAATAACAGATTCTCCACTGTAACTGATGAGTATACTCCTCATTAACAAACAATGTACATTGGAATAGTACACTTGTCCTGTACAAACAGAGTAGACACTGATCAGGGTCTACATTGTTTGTCTTTTGCAATATATTGTTAAATCAACCCTGATTTTGGAGACAAAAGTGCATTCTCTATAGAATTAACTTTACAGAAAACACGTCCTCGCAGTTTTTCTGAAGTGCAGACATGTAATTTAATGCGCAGCCATATGGATTGACTTTCGTGTATTATCTGAGACCTTTCTCAAACTCTTTGGTTTTATGGATTTTGCCGACAGAATGGAATTTTACCTAAAGATGCAAAGCGTTTTTTAATTCTTTCTGCGCCAAATTATCGCCTGCTGTAAAAATCTTGTTTAAAGTTTTATCTCAAATTTAGCGTTCTGATTTTTCTAAACATTTTGAAACGAGTGGCATACAATGTGAAAACATATCAGATTGTGAGTTACAGTGGAGAATCTGTTATTTTTCCCCGTTTAAACGCAAACGTACGCAAACGCAAAACACTAAAACGTAGAAAATGACAACTTTTTGACAATTCTGATAATTCATGTTTATCTTGGTGGCAAACAGTTTGGAGCCTGATCAGACGCCGGGTTACCCGGCATCTGATCTGGCTCCAAACTGTTTGCACTGCAAATAATAGTTTTAGCGTAAACGCGTTTATTGGGAAAGAGAAAGACGTTATTCTTTTCCAATAAACGAATTGTAATAAATTCGCAGCAATACGATTTTCCTCCAATAAACACGTTTACGCTGAAACTATTATGTTCAATGGAAACAGTTTGGAGCCTGATTAGACGCTTGGTTACCCGGCGTCTGATCAGGTTCCAAAATGTTTGCCGCTCAGATTAAAATTAATAGTTACAGTGGAGAATCTGTTATTCTTTCCCAATAAACGCGTTTACGCTAAAACTATTATTTGCAGTGCAAACAGTTTGGAGCCAGATCAGACGCCGGGTAACCCGGCGTCTGATCAGGCTCCAAACTGTTTGCCACCAAGATAAACATGAATTATCAAAATTGTCCAAAAGGTGTTCTTTTCTACGTTTTAGTGCTTTGCGTTTGCGTACGTTTGCGTTTAAACGGGAAAGAATAACAGATTCTCCACTGTAGAACTGACAAAAGGTGATAATTGTCTCTATTTTAGTGATTTGCGTTTGCTTTTGGTTTGCGTTTTAATGGGAAAGAATAACGTATTCTCCACTGTATACGGCGTGCTAAAGACCCAGCAGCCACTCAAGTAACCTCGACAATCTCACGGGACAACATCAAATCTATATCATACATCTTCAACTCTCGCATCTAGTCTATTACTGACTTTCAGTGTTCATTTTCTCAACAATGAGAATGTCACAACCTTTACCAAAAAATCTTATTTTCGCATAAATCAATTCTTTTGTGGAAACAGAGCTAAGGCAAGACCCCAAGAGGCGAGTATTACCATTACTCATCTTATGTAATTAATTCGGATTTTCTTTTTCCAATCCATTTGCCGGCGACCTATTTCGCCCTCGTCGGATCGATAAATCAAATATTAAAGATTATACTGATATGACTATTACGGAATGCTCTTTTTTCAAAGGTCGTGTACATAATATATCACAACTTCATGTTTATTAAAGAAACTGATATAGTTTAGGGATGAAATAAAAAATTATTCAGAACAACGGCGAATATACGAAAAGTGATTTAAAACCTAAGCACGCTTGAATGACACGTAATTGTAGTATGGAAAGCTCGTCTTCTGCGACAATTCTGCATTTTGTCTCAGAAATCTTCCTAAGAATGGTAAACAGTTTGGATCCAGACGAGGTGCCGAATTACCGAATAAAAACAGAAGTAGAGAGCGACACATAGAGAGAGAGAGAGAGAAAGAGAGAGACAGAGAGAGAAAGAGAGAGACAGATACAGAAAGCGAGAACCACAGAGAGAGAGAGAGAGAGAGGGGGGGGAGATAGAGATAGATAGAGAGAGAGAGAGAGAGAGAGATACAGGCAAACAGACAGACAGGCGGACGGACGGACGGACGGACAGACAGACAGACATATACAGAAAGAGAGAAACACAGAGAGACTGAGAGAGAGAAATACAGAGAAATGACGTTTTCAGAAGAGTTTGATAGAGATACAGACAGTAAGGGGTTTAATCACAAAATGCAGCACATAATGGTTAAAAAAGGAATAAAACTGACAAGGACAACTAGACTTATGCATTAAAATATTCCATCCAGCGCATGGACTTGGTGTACATGTAACATCTATCGACCAAATTTTACTTCTCCGTTTATAGAGTTCTTGGAAGATTGGCTTGGATAACGAGCGCGTTTATTAGTCCTGTTCACGATATATTATCGTCGGCTTCCAAATATGTCGTCGGAATAAAATGCGAATTTAGTTTTACATGTATCCTATAGTAGGAACATTCGGTAAGAGATTTAATCATTTTGGATCCGGATCAGACGCCGAGGTACTCGGCGTCTGATCCGGATCGAAAATGTATGAAATCGCAAGTTATCGCGCTATAGCAAGGCAAGGGTCGGGGTAATATTTCTAGATGTAAGCAAGATCCCATGGGTCTGGGATGTGTGTATTCTTCACGAAATAATCCCTTGAATACTGGTAATTTTGTCGATTTTAAACCAGTCTATTTAAGTACTTGTGTTTAATGTGTTTCTTGTCATTTTTCAAGAAAATTGCGATGTGAGTGCAAAAGAATTTAGATTATAAACTAGTCTATCTGTTGGAATGTCGGAAACGCGTTTACCAAATATTGTGCAAACACTTCGGACCCCGATACAGCGGAGAAGACGTTATTCTTACCAAATACAAGCATTTACGTTAAAATTAGTATTTTCTGATGCAAACAGTTTGAAGCCAGATCAGACGCCGGGTCTGACCAGGCTTCCACATGTTTGCCACTCAGTTAATAGTGGAGAAGACGTTGTCCTTTCCCGTTTAAACGCACACGAATCGCAATAAACTCAATACAATGAGAAAATATTTGACCGCTCATTTTTACCTGAGTGGCAAACTGTTTGGAGTCTGGTCCCGGCGTCTTATCTGGCCCCAAACTATTTGAAGAGGTCATAATGATTTGCGCGTTTATTTGAGAAATAATCGACGTTCTATGGTATTCTAAAACGGTAGGGAGTTGTGATGCGCAGGAATTCCCGCGCTTCACAGCGACCAACCAATGTAGAGTAGCGTTTAACAACGGTAGAAGATCGATTATTTCGATTCTAACACGACTAACTTAAACATATCATGATAAATGCAAGCGGCTATTACATGAAACCAATATCAGTACGTCATATATAAGAAAAATAAAAAATAGTGACGAAATAATTTATTCTGCAATTGAACCATTTAGTATTAGTCAGATTAAATATATCTGAGACTAGTCAGTAGCAAAACATTAAAGAAATTACATTTTACGTCACAGAACTTTTCATTGAAAACTGCGCTTTACCGTAGGGTGGGTACAGGAAGAGCATGTTTAAAAGGGCTATTTTCGAAGCGTGATAAAACACACTAGGTATGCCACGGCGAACTTGTTCTTTATAGAGACGAATTCACGTGTCATGTAAGAATATTCATTTAACCAATTCCCTCTCAATCGAGCCATAAAGCGCGTTTGACACTCTTATCTATATGTTTTAGGTCATACTACTTTGAATCTTACTTTGAAAAGATCTTGAGAACAACACAATTAAAGCAGACGACAATGAAACGGTGAAGGGGTAAAAATCGCCCGAAAAATTTCGCAATTGAAGGATTAAAGACTAGCGTCGTATCACTGTACAAGAATGAGGTGTGTAAATTTTGCCAGTGTCACTGGAGTTTCATCTGAAGACCTTTCATCACGCCCAAGGGTGACCCATTATTCACCTATAATTACATGTACAGTGGGATAATCTGTTATTCTTTCCCGTTTAAACGCAAACGTACGCAAACGCAAAGCACTAAAACGTAGAAAAGAACAACTTTTGGACAATTCTGACAATTCTTGTTTATCTTTGTGGCAAACAGTTTGGAGCCTGATCAGACGCCGTGTTACCCGGCGTCTGATCTGGCTCCAAACTGTTTGCACTGCAAATAATAGTTTTAGCGTAAACGCGTTTATTGGGAAAGAATAACAGATTCTCCACTGTACATGTATACAGTGGGAGAAACAGTATTCTTTACCAATAAACGCGTTAACTTATACTTAAACAACTTTGTCCACTGCAAATAGCGTGGAGCCTGCCTAGTCAGACGCCGGGTAACCCTGTGTCTCACATGGCTCCCAACTGTTTTCCACTAAGATAAAAAAATGTCACCAGGAATTTCAATTTATTTTACATTTTATTGCAAAGCGTTTGCGTTTCGTAAACTAGAAGTACATGAACATGTTTACAGTGGAGAACCCAAACGCAATGCAATACTTATATGAAGCAAAAATGAAGCAAAAACATGTTTGAATATCTGGCTTGTTGGCGCACCTGAGCTTGCTCAGGTTAAAGAGGCTCGCAACCGGATTTAGCATTAAAAATAGTAATTTGTAAATATATGTCAAATGCTTATATAAATGGGTAAGATTTAGTTTAGGATAATAAATTCTGTTAAAAAATCCATTTTAAAAAAAAAGAAAAGAAGAAGCCCTGGTGGGATTCGAACCCGTGACCCTCCATGCGGAGAGAAACGTGAAAAAATGAGGAAGCTCCTATACTACCTCGGCTACCAGCGCTCTCTATATCAATAATAGCGAATTAACGTACTTCACTAGTAGCGATCGATAGTACTTTTACTACTTTATTCGTCTCGGGTTTATGTCTGAGCCCGTGTAAAGAAGCAACAACAACAACTATACCGTTAGCTAACGCTATAGAAAAACGATGGAAAATATCTTAAAAAACTAAGATTCGGTGCCGATTCTTGAGACTGTTTTTGGACTGATCATATTTTTTTAATGTCAGAAGCCAAATAATGCCACAAAGGCACAGGTTCAGAAACTATACATTTCAGCCCTATAAAAATCTAATTTTTAAACATCAGAATTTAAACATTTAAAACACGCTGGTGGTACAAGAAGACATTTTATTGTCATATACATATTAGTTTTTGTTAATAGAAGACCGAGTTCTTTTAGAAATAAAGCATTTATTGACCATGATTTTGTGTTTTTAATGTAAAAACTAAAAAAATAAGAGTTAGAAAGACGATTTTGTCTATGGCGCCACCCTTCGACCAAATTTACATTTTGTTATTTGTTATTCTTATTTTTAAACAATAAATTTGTTATATTTATATTTTTGGTCGAGGAGTGGCGCCTTTTCCAAAATCAGTGAAAATGTTCCAAAATATGGAAAAAACACAAATTTGGAGATTTTCTGATAGCTAGTTGCTATAGCAACATACATATTTCTCTATCAAATTTTACTATTTTTAAATAGTATAATCATTGTTTGATTATTATTATAACAATTATGCTCAAATACTATGTTTTCCTATTGTTATGATAAAATTTTGAAAAAATAAGCCATTTTTATGTTATTATAAGTACATTGTATTTGGTTGCTATGACAACATGGAAGTGAATATGGAGAAATTAAAGTTGTTTTTTCTTATACTGCATACCTATCTATCATCTGTGAAAATTTGGTGTACATTTGATGTAGGGCCAATTTCACCCCTTTTTGAACCTATGCCTTTGCTTTTATTTGAGTATTTTATTTTATTTTGACAAGTACACCATCCGGTTGCGAGTCCCTTTAAAGTTTTTTGCAATTCATAAATGTCCGACGTCCGTCGTTCATCGTCAACAATTTTATTATACACTCTAGACGCCACAGTTTTTACCCAATCTCTCTCAAGCTTACTCAGATTGTATATGATCAAAATTCTTGGGTAAGTTTGATTATGATTGAAATCGGACAATAAGGTCATGAGTTATCTGCCATATCTAACAGTGTTTACACTCTAGAGGCCACGATTTTTATCCAGCTCACAAATTGTATATGACAATAAGTTCTCGGCCGAGTTTAGTTATAATTGAAATCCGACAATTAGGTCAAGAGTTATCTGCCCTTGACGTGTTAAAAATGCCATATCTAGCAGTGTTTATACTCTAGAAACCACAATCCTTATCCAATCTTTAACAAACATGGTCAGATTATAAGTTCAGGGATGAGTTTGATTATGGTTGATATCGGACAATAAAGTCACGAGTTATCTGCCCCTGATGTGTTGAAAATGACATATCTAAAAATGTTTACACTATAGAGGCCGCACTTTATTATGCAATCTATCTCAAACTTGATCAGATAGCAAATGGCCGTAAGGTCTTGGATGAGTATGAATATGGTTGAATCTGACAAATAGTACAAGAGTTATCTGCCCTTGATGTGTTGAAAATGCCATATGTAATAGTGTTTACACTCTAGCAACTACAGTTTTGTATATATTCTGATTATACTTGCACACAATCTATATAATTATAAGTTCTAGAGAGGCGTCTAATTATTGTTTTAGGTTTAATAATTGTTGCAAGAGTAATCTGCCCTTTATATATTAGAAATGTCAGAAAATGCTTTATTTCAGCATTGTTTACGCTTTAGTACAGTGGAGAATCTGTTATTCTTTCCCGTTTAAACACAAACGTACGCAGACGCAAAGCACTAACACGTAGAAAAGAACAACTTTTGGATAATTCTGATAATTCATGTTTATCTTGGTGGCAAACAGTTTGGAGCCTGATCAGACGCCGGGTTACCCGGCGTCTGATCTGGCTCCAAACTGTTTGCACTGCAACTAATAGTTTAAGCGTAAACGCGTTTATTGGGAAAGAATAACAGACTCTCCACTGTATCTACACATGTAACCCTTTCACTCTCAATGAAGCCATTAACCCCTTCACTGCCTTACCCCGAGTACAGTTGTTATTTGCAAACAGTTTGGATCCTGATCAGACGCCGCGTAACGCGGCGTCTGATCAGGGTCCAAACTGTTTGACTCTCGTTTCAATATTTCTTAAGTCAAAATACCGAAAAATTGTTTTTTAGAAATAGAAGCAGACGACATGAGTTTAAATTTGATGACGTCATGGCAGTGAAGGGGTTAAGCGCGTTTGCAAACAGTTTGGGTCCTGATAAGACGCCGCGTAACGCGGTGTCTGATCAGGACCCTAACTGTTTTTCAATCTAACGTTATATATAAAGTCAGGCAACCTTTAATCTAACTTTGAAACGTGTCTTCCAGACAACAATACTGGAGCAGACGACAATAATGCGGTGAAGGGGTAAACATTTCACGAATAATTTGATCATCAAAGGGTTAAAGGGATTTTGATAAAACTTATACAAGTACATGTATAATCATGTGGCTAAAAGTTCTCCAATCAGTTCAATTATTGTTGAAATCAGTTAACTATGATGAGTAATCTTCCCTTGACGTGTTCAAAATAACATATTTAATAGAGTAAAACTCTCTAGCAATTTCAGTTTTCAATGGATTTTTATTATACTTGCATACAATGTAAGTATCAGTTCTCGAGAAGAAATGTATTGTTGGAATTAGAGCATTGTGTCAAGAGTTAACTGTCCTTGATGTACCCAGCTATACTAATATTATGTTGTATTACAGGGCTGCCATTTCTCCGGATTGTTCCTAAATCTCCGGATTTTTTCTCTCCAGCACATGGTAGCTTAAAGCAGACTGAAAGTAAAGCAGAATGCACCCAAAGGCGCATTCTGCCATACTTTCAGCCTGCTTTAAGTAGTCGTATGTCAACAAAACAAGAAAAAGGCTATGGGGTGAAGGTATGATTAAAAAAATCGCACATGAAAAATGCAAATTTGGAAATCTTAGGATTTTTCATGTCAACTTATGGCAGCCCTGGTATTCCAATATTGCTGTAAACACTCTAGTCTACAAATGGAGATGATATAATGGGTACAATCGAACACTGAAAGATAAACTATTGTTTTAACCAACGAACAACATCTCTAAAAAGTTAAAAACCATTACAATGTAGAATTCAATGGATTTTTAAAATGTTGGTGAATTCTCAGAAATAACACATGTTTATACTTTCCTCGGATTTCGCCTACAGGACCTGAACAAGTGTAAAAGTTATCAGAATCCGTAAATTAAACCTTTTGCCAAACATCTCCAACTTTGAAAGAAATCGAACAAAAACGTTGGAAGAAATGTGATGAGAAGTGATAGGGTCAATGTATTTGCACCTATGGATACTTTACCCTTAGTGCAAACGTTGAGTAGTAGGCTCTATATAATTATATCTATATGTCATTATTATATATAAAAAAATCTATCAGTTACATATACACGTGTACAAGGTGGAGTTTGATGTTTGCGATGGAAATATTTTTTTGCAGCACAAAGTATTTATTGGGAAATACATGTAATAACTTCCTTTCCACTGTACTTTGGAGAAGACCCTATTCTGTCCCTTTTAAACGCAAACTAAACGCAAACGCATTGCAATTAAACTTGGAAATGACAACTTACAGTGGAGAATCTGTTATTCTTTCCCAATAAACGCGTTATTTGCAGTGCAAACAGTTTGGAGCCAGATCAGGCTCCAAACTGTTTGCCACCAAGATAAACAAGAATTATCAGAATTGTCCGAAAGTTGTTCTTTTCTACGTTTTAGTGCTTTGCGTTTGCGTACGTTTGCGTTTAAACGGGAAATAATAACAGATTCTCCACTGTATTAACACTTCTGACCGATTGTTTCAATTTGAGTGGCAAACAATTTAGAGCCTGATCAGACGCCGGCCTTACGACTGTTTGCACTGGAAATAATAGTTTCAGCATAAACGAGTTTATTGGGAAAGAAAGACGTCTTATCCTGTGAACCTAAAGCCATGGAACGCGTTCATAAAACCCCCATTGTTTGTAGACAATTTATCCATAATCCCGTGTCCTTTGTCTGCAAATTTACATAACATTGTCACAGGGGACATTTTTAATATCGACAGCCTATCCAACATACAGGGCAAAACGTGTTGGATGGGAAGTATTATGAGATACTCTCTCTCTTTCTCTCTCTCACACACTCATTCTCTGTCTCCCTCTCTCAATACTGCGTAACGCGGCGTCTGATCAGGCTCCAAACTTTTTGACACTAATTTAAAATAATATTTCTTTAGTCAAAATAACTTAGATTTGATGTTAGAATATAGAAACAGACTACACTTGTTTAAAACTAACGACGTCATGGCAGTGTTTAGGGTTGCAGTGGAGAATACGTTATTCTCCAGTGCAAACAGTTTTGCCATGCACTCAGATTAAAAGAAATACTCAGAATTTTCAAAATATTGCCATTTTCTACAATTTATTGCGATGCGCTTGCTTTTAAACGGGGAAGAATATATAACGTCGTCCCCATTGTAGTTTTCTTTCGTCGGCTGCAACATCGTCTTCTTCCTAGTTTGTTGGCTGCAACGTTTTAGCTAAACGAAACCGTAACAGCGAAGCTCACTTATAACAATGTCCTCGATACTGTCTAATTTATTTTGTTATATCCAATTGTCGTTATATTAGGTCCATTTTACTATATTTTTATAATATAGATGGGGAATAAATTTTGTTTTGTTATATCCAATATTTTGTTATAGCCAAATTCGTTATAAGCGAGTTGCAATGTACGTACAGTGGATAATCTGTTATTCTTTCCCGTTTAAACGCAAACGTACGCAAACGCAAAACACTAAAACTTAGAAAAGTACAACTTTTGGACACTTCTGATAATTCTTGTTTATCTTGGTGGCAAACAGTCTGGCTCCAAACTGTTTGCACTGCAAATAATAGTTTTAGCGTAAACGCGTTTATTGGGAAAGAATAACATTTTCTCCACTGTAGCCAAATTCGTTATAAGCGAGTTGCAATGTAAACATATGTGACCCTGATCAAACGCTGTGTTTTTCGGTGTCTGATCTTGAACCAAACCGTTTGAAAAATTTTGTAAAGTGGAAACCAGCAGGCGGTGTGTTTAACCCCATTGACTTCTACAACAGCCTCTTCATCGAAGCTCTCACCTTTCATTTCCCTAAATTGTGTTTACCGTTTTTCTAATTAAAGAATCATAAGTATGAGTGCCAAACAATTTGGATCCAGATCAGATGCCGCGTACTTACGCGGCGTCTGATCTGAATCCAAACTGTTTGCCATTTCTAGTGGCGTGACCCGTTAATATTAGAAAGAGACTAGGTTGAGAGAGAGAGAGAGAGAGAGAGAAAGAGGGGAGAGAGAGAGAGATGGGAGAGAGACGGAAGGGAGAGAGAGAGAGGGTTGGTCTCATGGACTGTTTGAGACAAATGGTACTCTGACTAATTGTATAAGAAGTGTTAGCTAGTAGATACACTATTGATTAAAGCTAGCGTCTGTGTAAGACACTGCCAAAGAAAAGTCTCTTCTTATAGCCAGAATTACAACCACGTGGAGAGTACAGTCAAACCTCGTGTGGAACGAGAATTCCAAAATGACCACGCATGCGCAGTCTTTATCACGATATAAAACTGCTTTGTGCAGCATGAAAAGTGATGCAGAAAGACTCAAATCGGAGCCTTTCTGCGTTACTTTCGTTCTAAATTTAGAAGACAGAGACGTTTAGAGATACATGTAGTCGCGGTCGTTTCCATTAAGGGTTATTGGACCTGTATTGGCCTTAAGGACTGTGAACTGTTGATGGCATCTACTGTAAAACCTGTACCAGGCAGCCATAATTTCAGGACAGTTTGAACTGCAGTTAGAAGACGTTACAGTGGAGAAGACGTTATTCTTTCCCGTTTAAACGCAAACACAATGCACCCTACTGGGGAAAAAGACACTTTTTTTTTTTATAATTCTGACTATTCCGTTTAATCTGAGTGACAAACAGTTTGGAGCCTGATCAGACGCCGGGTTACCCGGCGTCTGATCTGGCTCCAAACTGTCAAGTTGCATTGGAAATAATAGTTTTAACATAAACGAGTTTATTTGGAAAGAATAACGTTATTTCTCGTTCAAACGAAACGTAACGCAAACGCACTGCAATAAAATGTAGATTGACTGATTGATTGATTGAGTTTGGTTTTACGGTTCCGCGACACATACAATAGTCATATGACGCCGATAATGACAGCTTTATGATTAAAAAATGTCAACGAATCGTTTAATCTCAGTCGCATACAATTTGAAGGCTTATCAGACGCCGGGTTATCCGGGCCGGTGTCTAATAAACTGTCTTTCGCAATAAACATGTACAATGCTAAAACGGCTACCACGGCGCCTGACTGCGCTCCAAACTGTTTGCCACTGAAAATGAAAAAAAAAATCGATGGAAATTTATACGCAAACGCATTTGTAATAATGTTTTTGAAAATGCATAGTTTAGGTTATCCGGCGTCTGGTCTGGCTCCAAATTGTTTGCACTGGAAATAATAGTTTTAGCGCAAACGTCTTTATTTCTGAAAGTCTAACGTCTTCTCCCTGTGTATAAAATGAACAGTCTATTAATCAACTTAAACTGGTCATTTCTCAAAAGTTAAATACACCATATTAACAAAAACAACCTACAGTGGAGAAAACTGTCCTTTTCCAAATAACGCGTCAATAATGCCCTAAGCAAAACAGTGTGGAGCCAGATCAGACGCAATATTATACGCAAGGTAACCTGACCTCTGACCAGACTTCAAATTGTTTGCCACTCAGATTTAGATGAATCGTTATCATTCTAAAAATGTCATTTTCTACATTAAACTTTTGTGCGTTTGCGTCTCGTATGCGTTGAAACAGGAAATAATAGCGCATTCGCCATCGTAAATAAGAGTAAAGAGGAAGGAGGGGCGTAGAGTACAGTGGAGAAAACGTTATTCTTTCCCAATAAACGCGTTTACGCTAAATCTATTTTTTCCTATGCAAACAGTTTGAAGCCTGATCAGACGCTGGGTAACTGTTTGCCATTCAGATTAAAATGAATATATAGAATTGACAAACAGTTGTCAAAATCTCTATTTTATTACAATGAGTTGGCGTTTCGTTTGCGTTTAAACGGGAAAGAATAACGATTTCTCCACTGTAGATCCGCCCCTGGTAGGTACATGTAAGAGCCAGATATCGTGGGAGAAAGACACTACAGCCTGGCTCTTAATAAGAAAGCTCGCTCGTAATCATATGTTAGCTTCTCTAGTCTGTCTTCAATACCCTTATATTGTCTTAAGTGCTTCCAGAGCGGCTTGCAGGAAAGCCTCTCATATAGACCTCAACAACAGTCTATTATTACTAGCGGTTTACTTCGTATTATTCTGTCGAATTTCTCTACAACTTCTAGATAATATAATACAAATTACTGGCGTAAAAGACAGGAAGATGCTTAAAGCAGGGTAGATGTAAAGCAGAAAGCACCTGTAGGAGCTTTCTGCTTTACATCGAGCCTGCTTTAACCAACCACCTGTCAATAAGTCTTATATTTCGATGCAGTTATATTAGGGTTTGTCTGTGCATAATTTGCTTTAATGTTGAATATGATGGTCGAACTGGTACAGAAACAGGCGACTCTTTTCCTAGCAGACAAACGTGGTCCCGATAGTTAAGGGGCTAAGAAACGGGCAAATCAATATATGATATTATTTCTCCTATCTCAGAATCGAATAAGCGATGTTCATTGTTTTATGCACACCATAAAATCGATGCAGGAAATTCCCAAAAGTGAGGATAATCCTGTCTACTCCATAGAAAAAGCGCTGCGCTAGATAGTCTAGAAGATGTTGTTAAAATATATTCTTCATACATGTAGTCCAGATCTCGTAACTCATTCATCCCTGAAACTTTTAATGGACAAGTCCAATTTCAAAATTAGTCTAGACTATTTTTGGCTATTTAGGGTTGATTTTTACAATATATTTCAAAATGACAAACAGTGTAGACCCATGATCATTGTGTACACGGTTGCATATGACAAGTGTAATATTCACAGGTACACTGTTTGTAAGTGACGAGTATACCCGTCGCTAGGGTTGAATCTCTTAATATTTGAGGAAGAGAAACTATACCTTTCCAACACTTCTTTTTCCTTTATAGCCCAAGCGAACCCTTTAAAAGTGACTGCTCATTAGAATCGTCACTACGAAACGATTCTCAATTAGAAGTAACATCATAGAATTTAGTGGAAGCATTAGGATTCTCATTTTTGCGCTACATTCCTTTTCGAGTAGTTTAAATTTTCATTCAAACATGCATAAAGAAGTTGATTATAGAGACAATTTGTTCTTAGAAATCTAACATATTATATCTTATTGATAACATGAACAAACGACACACGACTTTATAGCTTATTAACAACATTATTAATGCTTGGTAAAAATCAAAACCAACTGCTAAGTGACAGTTTCTAGTTTTGAATACAAGTGACCACTTAGAGCAGGTTGAATGTAAAGCAGAATGTTCCTGAATGCACCGTCTGCTTTATTTTCTGCCTGCCTTAAGATTTCATCCGCTAAAATGTAGAAACTATTTATCATGATACAAATTCAATACTGTATACATTTGAATTATTTTCCCCGGTGAGTACAGTGGAGAATCTGTTATTCTTTCCCGTTTAAACGCAAACGTACGCAAACGCAAAGCACTAAAACGTAGAAAAGAACAATTTTTGGACAATTCTGATAATTCTTGTATATCTTGGTGGCAAACAGCTTGGAGCCTGATCAGACGCCGGGTTACCCGGCGTCTGATCTGGCTCCAAACTGTTTGCACTGCAAATAATAGTTTTAGCGTAAACGCGTTTATTGGGAAAGAATAACTGTAATACATTAAATGTGTAAAGATGAGTCTCTAAGGTGTAATGGGTTGAACATCAGGTTGTAAACCAATTGAATCCATTTTTATGCCCAGCTCATCCAGACTCGAACACAGGGTTGCCATTTCTCCGGATTTTTCCTAAGTATTCGGATTTTTATCCTAGCGGATCGTAGCTTAAAACAGGCTAAAAGTAAGGCGCATTCTACTTTACTTTCAATCTGTTTTAAGCAGTCATAATTATGTCTTCAAAACAAGAAACAGACTATGGGGTAAAGGTACGATTAGTAAAATTGCGTCTGAAAAATTGAAAATTGGAAATCTTAGGATTTTCATGATCAACTTATGGCAGCCCCGCGAACAGTGGCAGAAGACGTTATTATTTCCCTACAAATGTGTTTGTGCTGAAATAAATATTTCATTTGAAAACAACCTTCCTTTTATAACTTTGATTGCATTGCAAATTACGTTATGTTTTGTGTAACCGGAAAGAATATGTAACGGAGAAGACGTTATTCTTTCCCGTTTAAACGCAAACGAACCGCAAACGCAAAACACTAAAAGTATTGCAATTGCACTAATGGAACATCTGTTTGACAATGCTGACTACATGTTATTATTTCAATCTGAGTGGCAAACAAAATGTTTGCAATAGATACAGTGGAGATAACGTTATTCTTTCCCGTTTAAACGCAAACGAAACGCAAAAGCAAAACACTAAAAGTTTAACTTTTGGATAATTCTGATAATTCATATTTATCTTGGTGGCAAACAGTTTGGAGCCTGATCAGACGCCGGGTAACCCGGCGTCTGATCTGGCTCCAAACTGTTTGTAATGGAAATAATAGTTTTAGCGTAAACGCGTTTATTGGGAAAGAATAGCGTTTTCTCAACTGTATAATAATGTTTGCGTAAACGTTTTTATCGGGAAATAATAAAATCTTCTCCACTCTAGTGTCTTCTCCACTGTTCAATTTCTAATAAAATTTCAAAAATGTTTGTTCGATTTATATGAGCAAAAAAAGTGACCTTTAAACTTTGTAAATCAAATGTATCCATTATTTTGCCAATTGCAATAAAAACTGGTATTTAATGCCAGACGCCTACATGTGGTACAGAGGACAGTACGTTATTCTTTCTAAATAATCTAATAATAAGCTAAGCCACGTTTTAAGTTTGAAATATGGGTATGTTCGAACTAACGCGAGTTCGACGTTACGAGTTTCTACTATGCATATGTAAATAAAAGTTGAAAGTTAATACTGTAACATCGTGGAGAATCTGTTATTCTTTGCCGTTTAAACGCAAATGTACGCAAACGCAAAGCACTAAAACGTAGAAAAGAACAACATTTGGACAATTCTGATCATTCTTGTTTATCTTGGTGGCAAACACTTTGGAGCCTGATCAGACGCCGGGTTACCCGGCGTCTGATCTGGCTCCAAACTGTTTGCACTGCAAATAATAGTTTTAGCGTAAACGCGTTTATTGGGAAAGAATAACAGATTCTCCACTGTATATACCATATATACTGTCAAACATGTATAAAGGACGTTCCATTACGAAAGGGAGGAGGTACTCAATGATATGTGATCGCTAAATACAGGATGCAAAGTACGTAAACTATCCTGCATATTTTACCTAGTGTTTAGTACAGTGGTGAAGACGTTATTCTCTCCCGTTTTTAAACGCAAACGAAACGCCAGTGGTGAGCGACGCGACGGCTGGTCTTGATCTACACTGTTTGACACCAGCAAGCATGCATCTAAAGCAATTTATGTAGCTTTAGCGCTCCCTCTTTACAACGGCCCTCCCAACAACGATTCTCTCCTTACAACGACCCTTGCCGCAGTTCCCTAAACAGGACAACTTTAACTGCTGCAATATCGTCTGCTTAAAATTGTCGTCTGCCTCTTTTCTCAAATGTACATACATTGTACATGTATAAGTGGACATTTTGATAGAAAGATTATAATGACGAGTGACAAATAGCTTGAATCCAGACAGACGCCGCGTTACGCGGCGTCTGATCTGGATTCAAGCTGTTTGCAAATGAAATCCAAGTCATTATTTTGCCTCCCTATAACGACTCCCTCCGAACAACACACACACAATCTGTGTATTCCATTGGGCGTCGTTGTAGAGAGGGAGTGGTGTATATTATATACGGTAAACTGTATTTGGTAGTGTAGAACAAACACAGATACAGAGCCTGTGATGACTACGGTTCCTGGTCTGTACAGTGTTGCAATGCAATAAGGCAGCTTTTGTCATGTTTGTCATGAGTTTTGTATTAACACAAACCGAGAAAGTACAAGAGTATTGATAAACAGACTACTGACTGACTATAAAAGTAGAATTTGAATAAAATCATATTGACGACTGGGTAGAAACAAGTGAGAATAAACATAGAGTAACCATGGAAACGGATTAACCCTTTCTCTGTCATTTTCATTTTTGCTGAAGTTCAGGTATGAATTGTACATATGCAATTTTCTTTGATTGGCATTTTGACGAATAAACATGAATATAAAGTGCCAGACAGTTTGGAACATGATAGAATCCCGAGTTACATGATTGTACTCAGCGTGTGATCTAAATCTTTACTTTTTGTAAATGGTCGTTCATTCGCCATTGGCAGTGAAAGCGTAAAGGCACATAAAACAACACCGCAATTATAGCATTGCATTTAGTTCTTGATTGTCAATTAATGTTTCCAGCTTGTCATATTATACACCTCAGTGCCATGTATCCTTTTATTTACAGTCAAGCATGTATGTAACGACCACATGCAAATAGCGACCACATGCAAATAGCGATCACATGCGAATACAGACATGCTTTTAATTTGAATTAAGTAGCTACTCAATGCAGCACAAGCTTCCCTTTGGTGGAACTTACTACAGTAATGCTGTCCTGTTTTAGGCAATGGTATGGCTCCTGAGATAGTCATGATTCTTTATAAAGTGAAACCCCTCTACACTGGACATGTGTGGGAACAACCGTTATTTCCGGTTTAGAGGGGTTTCCAGTTCAGAGGGGTTTTAACCCATTAGCAAATAGTATGATTCTAGTGTAGAATATAGCGACCACTTAAAGTAGGTTGAAAGTGAAGCAGAATGCGCCTTTAGGCGCATTCTGCTTTACATTCAACCTGCTTTAAGCTATCATCTGCTAGAATTTATAAAGTGGAATAAACCAAATACATGTACATGGACGTGCGCATTTATTGTGTAATGGGTTAAAATAGAGAAGGTTGAAAACGGGACCAAGTTTGTGTCCGGTTTAGAGAGAATTCTGTTATTTAGAGGTTCCGGTTCGGAGGGGGTTCAACTGTATATCGATTGGTAGCTGAGTCTGAGGTTTGATTGTTATGTGGATTATAGTATTTCTGAATGCTGATTTTTACTTGTAGAATTACTCGCAATCGCCATTATAAACATTTCACTACATCATCTGCATACAAATAGGAAAATGGGAAAATACAGCCGAGCCTCGATACAGCAGAGAATACGTTATTCTTTCCCGATAAAACGCAAACGAAACCCAAACGCATTGCACTTAAATGTTAAAAATAACACATTTTTGACAACTTCTTACTCATTTTAATCCGAGCTGCAAACAGTTTGGAGCCTGATCAGGGTTACTCAGTGTATGATCTGGCTCCAAATTATTTGCAATTGAAAAAGTAGTTTAGGCGTAAACGCGTTTATTTGGAAAGAATAACGTTTTTCAACTGTATCGGATTTGTTCAAGTCGAACATATCTGTATTTCAAAGCTAAATCGGCACGTTCAAACTTTGAAATACGAGTACATTCGACTTATTTAAGTTCGATTTGTCGAAATTGAATTACAGTAAAGCCACTCTATTTCGACCGCTGAATTGTTTTTATTACATGTATCAGGTGTTTAAGACAGTTGACTGTTTTAAGCAAGGTGAACGTAAAACAGAATCTCTTTTAGGTGCTTTCTGTTTTACGTAAACATTGCTTTAATCTATCACCTGTCTTTTAATGAAGCAATTAGCCTTTCTTTTAAGTGGTCGTAATAGAGAGGTTTTACTGTACACGAACAACTAACATCAAACGGATTAATTCTACTTAAACGAGTTTGAGTTGGCTATGTTCGACTGTAAAATTAAAAATCACCAACGCACAGTGTGAGTCACCCGTGAACGGAGGGAAACTTCCTGTCAATGCTTTCATTAATTCTCGATAAAACATGGCACTGCTAACAATACATGCGCGGATCATGTCATTTTGCTCCAATGGGGGGGGGGGGGGGGGGGGGGGGGTTCTGATTGAATCTCTGGAAGAGGTGGGGTTGGAGTGGAGACAGTGGAGTGTGTTTTGTTCAAGCCGGGGAGAGCAACGTCATCTCCATTGTACAGTGGAGAATCTGTTATTCTTTCCCGTTTAAATGCAAACGTACGCAAACGCAAAACACTAAAATGTAGAAAAGAACAACTTTTGGACAATTCTGATAATTCTTGTTTATCTTGGTGGCAAACAGTTTGGAGCTTGATCAGACGCCGGGTTACCCGGCGTCTGATCTGGCTCCAAACTGTTTGCACTGCAAATAATAGTTTTAGCGTAAACGCGTTTATTGGGAAAGAATAACAGATTCTCCATTGTACATGCTCTCAAATTATTGTCACACTGACATAGGTTCGAATACCGCAATTGACCAACATTGTGTCTCGTCTTTCCTGTCGTTTGTTTGTTTTTATCTATCTACAAAATAATTTACTGTCTAGCAGTAAACAATTGAATCTCAATAACTCGAACTACAGCGCCCCCTCTCTCGAACTACAGTGTCCCTCCCTACAACGCTCCTCCAAACAAAGATTCCCTCTTTACAACAATCCTTTCATCTGTTTCCCGAACAAGAAATTATGTCTAGCGCCTTCACTGCTGCATTGTCGTCTTCTTAAATTCATCGTCTGCTGTTTTGTCTCAAAGTAATATTTCGTATCGGACATTTTAAAAGAAGAAACATAATGACGAGAGACAAACGGTTACAAGGCGTCCAATCTGACGGTCAAACTGTTTGCAAAAGTAAGCACTCTTAAGGTATAACTTGTCCTCTCTTTAACAACTCCCTCTGAACAAGACACATTATTTTTGTCTCTCAGTTGGTGTTTTTGTATAGAGCACTGTCACTACTCGTCTGTATGTTCATTCTAGCGGTAAAACGATATACATGTAGAGCTCCCTCTCTACAGTGGAGAATCTGTTATTCTTTCCCGTTTAAACGCAAACGTACGCAAACGCAAAACACTAAAACGTTGAAAAGTACAACTTTTGGACAATTCTGATAATTCATGTTTATCTTGGTGGCACACAGTTTGGAGCCTGATCAGACGCCGGGTTACCCGGCGTCTGATCTGGCTCCAAACTGTTTGCACTGCAAATAATAGTTTTAGCGTAAACGCGTTTATTGGGAAAGAATAACAGATTCTCCACTGTATATGGAACGGAAATTAATGGAGTACATTTGCAAATAGTTTGAACCCAGAACAGACTCCGCGTTATTCGGCGTCAAATCTGGGTTCAAACTGTTTGTCACTCGTCTTTATGTTTCTTCTGTCAAAATGTCCAATACGTAACTTTAAGAGATAAAACAGCAGGCGACCATTTAAAACAGACAATATTGCAGCAGTGAAAGCGTTAGACATAATAGTCTTGTTTGAGGACAATCATTTCCCTCCTTAATTTCCCCCCTTTAACAATTCCTTCCGAACAACACACACAATCTTTATCTCCCGATGGATGATGTTGTAGAGAGGGAGCACTGTATTAAACAATATATCACAAAAAATAACAATCAGTACAAACTCTGATAAGAGGGATTTTGTAGGAACCCTCTGATCTGGATCTACCATGTTTGCAAAAGACAAGTGTAGTCTGATGAACATGTACGCTTTTTGTGAAGTACCAGGGTTCAATGGGTAACGGTACAATAAGTACAGTGGAGAATCTGTTATTCTTTCCCGTTTAAACGCAAACGTACGCAAACGCAAAGCACTAAAACGTAGAAAAGAACAACTTTTGGACAATTCTGATAATTCTTGTTTATCTTGGTGGCAAACAGTTTGGAGCCTGATCAGACGCCGGGTTACCCGGCGTCTGATCTGGCTCCAAACTGTTTGCACTGCTAATAATAGTTTTAGCGTAAACGCGTTTATTGGGAAAGAATAACACATTCTCCACTGTAAATAGTATCTTCCCTTTTAACAGAAATGCCGCACTTTAGATCCGCAACTGCATGTTGCGATTTTTTTATTTCAATTTGCGCACACAATTATCGTTTCAACTCATTTGGCACCAAAATCTGAAATAAACACGTTGCACAATCCGCATTTTACTCGACGATGTGCAAATGATCCAATATCACAATAGCTGGTTATGATTTAAACCCTTCATGAGAATTCGAGATTGCAGTTTTTATTTACAGATCCCGGATGTCATCGCTACTTAGAGCGAGGCATGTTTTAGGCACGAAAAGCAAGTGACTGCATACACCAGGTTGAAAGTAAAGCAAAATGCTGATGAAGGAGCTTTATGCTTTTTCTAATCTTATTTAGAAATGACAGTAAATCGAGCTTGTCTTTATTGGTTGTTATTTATGGGTTTCACTGTAGTTGTCATTACTGATGAGCCAAGAGACATTACAGTGGAGAATCTGTTATTCTTTCCCGTTTAAACGCAAACGTACGCAAACGCAAAGCACTAAAACGTAGAAAAGAACAACTTTTGGACAATTCTGATAATTCTTGTTTATCTAGGTGGCAAACAGTTTGCAGCCTGGTCAGACGCCGGGTTACCCGGCGTCTGATCTGGCTCCAAACTGTTTGCACTGCAAATAATAGTTTAAGCGTAAACGCGTTTATTGGGAAAGAATAACAGATTCTCCACTGTATGCATAATTCAATAAAATACAACATATAACGATTTTGAAAGTTGTAGTTATTTATTTTTGACTGTGTGGTAAACAGTTTGGAGCCTTATCGGACATTAGTAGGCATGTTAAGATACAAATTTTAGACCACATTCTGAAACTTGGCACATTGATTCATAGGGGTGTCAAAGATATGAAATGGAATTGTTGCCCAAAATCTAAACCGGGTAAGGCGGCCATTTTGGAATTCAAAATGGCGGACCTAAAATTTACTATATTGAAACATATCTCTGCTAAAATGCACATAGAGTTTTGATTTCAGGGGCAAAATATATGCTATTTGGGTCAACAACATTTGTACAACTTATACTTTGCTTGCATGGCAGACATTTATAATGCTAAGATGGCGACCGTTAACAATTTGTTTCAATATGTATTGCTTAAAGCCATATATCATAATACTACAACTGAGGCCCAATAGCAGGCTTAAAGTTGGCAAGAACTGGTATTCCTCTATACAGAAAAGGGTTTCTATATTCCGAAATATGTGTACAAGTGTGTACATTATGTAACGTGATATCTGTGGGCCAGAATTGCTATTTAAGATGGCTTCCAAGATGGCCACCACAATCATGAAATATTACGAACATACTTTCTATTAAAGTTGTTTTCTAATGGTTCGACTTACAGTGAGGACAATCAACTTTGAACATTAAAAAATGGTGTTATTATTCACAGTATAAATATATACCATTTATCCCGGGTAACCCTGCTTGGATCTGGCTACAAATAATTTGGGATCGAAATGATTGTTTTTATTACTATTGCGTTTATTGGGAAAGAATCTTGAACGTTTTCTCCACTGTATAATATAAATAAGAGAATTGTTCACACAGTACAGTTAGAACAATATCAAAAAAGACAATGCCATGTACATGTACAGTGGAGCTGTTTCCCTTCCCCACTTAACGCGTTCAGTGTGCCCATTGGGATTTCCAAACTGTTTAGAGCCAGATCAGACGGCGCCGGGTAACTGATGGTATTTTTAAACGAAGATGTACAGTGGAGAATCTGTTATTCTTTCCCAATAAACGCGTTTTACGCTAAAACTATTTTTTCAAATGCAAACAGTTTGGAGCCAGATCAGACGCCGGGTAACCCGGCGTCTGATCAGGCTCCAAACTGTTTGTCATCAACGTTAAAATCAACTTTCAGAATTGTGAAAAAGTTGTTATTTTCTGCATTTTAGTACAATGCGTTTGCGTTTCGTTTGCGTTTAAACGGGAAAGAATAACAGATTCTCCACTGTAGATACAATTGTTTGACAATCTGACTCTATTAGATAAAAGAAAACTACCTTTACAGTGGAGAATCTGTTATTCTTTCCCAATAAACGCGTTTACGCTAAAACTATTATTTGCAGTGCAAACAGTTTGGAGCCAGATCAGACGCCGGGTAACCCGGCGTCTGATCAGGCTCTGAACTGTTTGCCACCAAGATAAACAAGAATTATCAGAATTGTCCAAAAGTTGTTCTTTTCTACGTTTTAGTGTTTTGCGTACGTTTGCGTTTAAACGGGAAAGAATAACAGATTCTCCGCTGTAAATAAACTTTTGAGACTCGGTGCAGACACATTTTGCAGACGATATTCAGACCGACAACGCGAGGAGAAAGTTAAGGGAACCAAACTTTAATATCACTCTAAACATACAGTGGAGAAGATGCTACTCTTTTCCAATAAACGAGTATACGAGTCAATATTTTTTTATGTAACAAAATCATGTCCTTGTAAATTTTTGAAAGATCATACTCGGAAAAAGGGATAATTGTCATCTTAAACTAATACATACGTGTTTATATTCACATTTTATAAAATAAAATAGCAAGGTATATGCAGAATCTTTTAATTATTCGACATTAAAACAGCTGAAAAGTCAGTTTTGCAGTGTCCCTAAAGTAGTTATTTTGATTTAATCAATAGACTTTCTATGATATATCTGAAATATTTCAGTAGTGTGCCAATATAGGTAACTTTAACTATATCTGACTTCATATAAACCATAAAATTGTGGGAATTCCTTAGTTTAAATACTTTTTTTCATTGTTAATCACTGTACCTGGAATCCTGTTCAGTGATGTAACAATTGCCAATTATAGTTAAGTACAGAGTTGCTTTCCTTAGGTATTTATATCAAAACATCTCCATTTTGAAGAGTGAACATTGAGGCAACAATGGCAGAAAGAAGTTTTAAGATCGTGATTTGAAATAAGGAATCACTGACCATTTTAGTGCTGAGGCTGGTACCATACATTTTGAACACTTTCTTGATGTAACGATGTATTATTCTGCCTTTGACTGCAATAATCATTATTCTCTTTTTGCACAAAATGTATGCATTTGAGATATGATAAATTGTGTCATAAGGTTCCAGCATTTAGTGTAAATTAGTATGGTTAGAATGTCATTTAGGTGAAATACATCCTTGATGTAACGATCCTTGATGTAACAGTGAAATTGTTACATAAAGGACCAGAAACCGTTATTTCAAGGAAACCAGAGACCAAAAATCAATAAAATAAAAAATCTGTCAAGTAAACAGGTATTTTACATTGAAAATAATACTTTTTATAAGGGGTAGCATGTGATGAAAGAAAACATAAGCTGCTTTTGCTCACTAGTATTAGTCACCGGACAAATCCTGTTAAATATGTGTTACATCAAGGAGGTGTTTCGTTACATGAAGGAAAACAGCTGTAAGATATTAATAAAATAGGAAGACTTTATACAGAATTTTAAAATTCACTTTTTGAAGTTAGTAGACATTATTTCAACAGTTATTATTATGGAAATCATTACATATTCTTCCTAAAACTTTGCTATTTTCCTTAGCTGTTACATCAAGGAAAATATATTGTTACATAAAAGAAAGTTACAATGTTACATAAAGGAAAAAAATGCAAAACAGTTCAATATTTTCATTTTTATGTTGGATTAGTAATTACCTAAACTTTTCGATTTATTTTTTACAAGAAACTAAACATATGGCATAAATTTTGTATTGTAAGCCTTTAATTCAGAGCCTAATTTGTGTAACATCAAAGAATTAATATATCTATATATTTTCTGTAACACATTTATACTATTTGTTGCTTCTTATAAGCTACAGTAACCCCAAGTCCTTAAAAAATAACTGCAAACTAGATAGGAAATCCTGATTCATGTATTCTGCTCATTGTTGGATATATCATGCATCCGTTTTCATTTAGAAATTGGCAAATCAAGTACACACTGATATTGTAATCCTTGCAGTTACAATATAAATTCAGTGACGTAACAGGAATGTAAAATTATAGTTGCATAGGTATTTTAGTTCCCGAAATGAATGTCATAGTAAAGCATTTATACTTGAAGAGACTACATGTATACTAAGTTGGCATTCAAACACTTCTTTAAGCTTTATGAATCAGAAGAGTTATTTATTTCCTTAAAGTAACATAGTTGCTTCTGTACTGTAACAGCCAGTCGCTGATAATATGGAGTAAATTTCAAATAACCCTAGTTTTGATACTAAGTAAGCAATGGCTAATCAGTGTTAACAGTTCTAAAATGTTTAATTGTTTTATTTACAGTTTGTTAATGTTTATCAAACTTTTGACGTTTGATATATCTTTGTATTTTCCTTAATGTAACATTGCTGTAGCTGTAGATTCCTTGATGTAACCATCTTCTTTTTAACAAATAAAATTCACAGGCAATGGCAGTTTAGTGTAACTTTTGCTCTAAATGATTGTATTTATTATACTACAGCATGGAATATCAGAGGAATCATGTTCAAGTTCTGAATGTTTTATCAGTGTGAAAACAAAATGTCAATTATGACAGTTATTTTAGGCGCAAACCGTACATGATTGGAAAATAAAATCAGCTGATATAATTTGCAAAATTTACTATTAAGGAAATCTATTAGATGCTATTTATTGTGATGAAACACCTAATAAATTTGTTTTCATTCATTTAATGACATTGTACTTGTTTAAAGGATTGTTACTGTACATCAAGGAAATAGTTTTGCAATGGTGTTAAATATACGCCACACCTCGACAACCTGGGTACATTTAAGCCCCTTCTGTAACATATTTCCACATTATAGACATGCATTGTGCTATAGTGTAAGCCATTAACCTCAGAGAGAATATCAAAATAATCTCATCCTTGACATCAGAATTGTTACATAAAAAAATATTGACTCATATGCTAAAACATTTTTTATCCATTGCAAAAAAATTGGAGCTTGATCAGACGCCGGGTTACCCGGCGTATCATCAGACTCCAAACTGTTTACCAATCAGATGGTAAAGTAGTTTTCTACGTTTTTAGTGTATTACGTTTGCGTTTTATTTGCGGTTAAAAGGGAAAAGAATAACGCCTTCACTACTGTATGCCGATAACAAATTCTTTGTTTTTACAAATAATGAAATTCGTCTAATAACCTAGTCCGTTGTTTCAGAAATGAGCTGTGGGGATGATTACTGCTTTCGAATGCTAGTGATTACATGTATCTCTTCTCTGCCTAACTTGAATTCGCTGACACTTTTGCAAAACAGTTTGGATCCAGATCAGACGCCGCGTGACGCGGCGTCTGATCAGGATCCAAACAGTTTTCAACTCATATCTATGGCGTCTTCACTCAAAATGCATAGTCATTTTCTTTTTAAAAAAAAAGCTGAGGACTTGTTTTGAAGCAGACGGTAGCGATGCAGTAAAGGGGTAAAATCTCACTAATATGCTAATCGTCTCAGAGATATTTTACAATTGTCATCACGACATGAAACAGTGCTGTGGCACAAACGAGACTGTTTGACAAACATAAAAAAGACTGAATGTCCGTATAGTAGTGAATACCTCATTTATTTACATGTATTTACCGTCGAGTTCATTGTCCCATAAATATGCCTTTTACGCCTGTTATATATTCCCTCGTTAATTAAGAAAAAAAAGTTCCACTTTTATCATTCATAAGCTCGAGAACAGTTTAAGATCCTAGCAGATGGTAGCTTAAACCAGGCTAACGAATAAAGCAAAATGTTCCTAAAGGCACATTGTGCTTTACTTTCAGTCTGCTTTAAATGGTCTCCTATATTTATATAAATTCATTGTAACAGCTATTAAATGCATGACATTGATGCTTCTACATGTAATCTGTTATTCTTTTCCAATAAACGCGTTTACGCTAAAACTATTATTTGCAGTGCAAACAGTTTGGAGCCAGATCAGACGCCGGGTAACCCGGCGTCTGATCAGGCTCCAAACTGTTTGCCACCAAGATAAACATGAATTATCAGAATTGTCCAAAAGTTATACTTTTCTACGTTTTAGTGTTTTGCGTTTGCGTACGTTTGCGTTTAAACGGGAAAGAATAACAGATTCTCCACTGTATATACAATAGAAACTATTGTTAATTATGCTGTATATTCATGACTGTATAAAATAGAACTATTTTCTTCAATGGAGGAATAGATTAAATGCGTAAATTGCTTATTTCTGGGGTAAAGGTTAAGACCGATGACTGATGAAAGTTACGTAAAATACTTTTAGCATCTCAGAATACACTCCATCCTCTCCTTATAGGTTTTCCCATTTCTAAGCCTCTGTATTGCAACGTAGGCCCCAAGAACCTATCAAAGTAAAATAAATCTAGCAACATTTTTGTCATAAGAAAGAAAATGTTTTAAAAACAGTTTCATGTGTTTTTTGACATATCATCTACAATTTTTTTCAAATAAAGAACGGAAAAAGGATTTTATTAATCTTAAAAATGCTAAAACGTAATTCATTCTTACAGTGGAGAATCTGTTATTCTTTCCCAATAAACGCGTTTACGCTAAAACTATTATTTGCAGTGCAACAGTTTGGAGCCAGATCAGACGCCGTGTAACCCGGCGTCTGATCAGGCTCCAAACTGTTTGCCACCAAGATAAACAAGAATGATCAGAATTGTCCAAAAGTTGTTCTTTTCTACGTTTTAGTACTTTGCGTTTGCGTACGTTTGCGTTTAAACGGGAAAGAATAACAGATTCTCCACTGTAAATGTAGTTTAACAACAATCATGTATTTGTGAACATGTTTATAATCGTCGTAAGGCTAGTGCCATGTTCTGGGGATGTCTCACGTTTGATGTAGTAGGAAGTCTTGTACCAGTTTAGGGAAATATCAACCCAGAAACGTATGTAGAAATACTAGATAACCAAATCCGGCCTGTAGTTGCTAAAGTTTTTCCAAATTTACCCTTGATCTATCGAGATAATAACGCCCCACCCCATACCTCTAGACACACCATGCGGTGGAAACAGGAACATAATATTCCCACTGTGATGTGGTCCGCACAGAGTCCTGACATCAATATTATAGAAAATGTTTGGCACAAGATAAAATTTTAACTACAGCGAAGAGTTCACAACATTGTTTCCAAGTAGGACCTGATCAACAACGTCTTTAATATCTGGACCCAGTTGACTCCCAAGTATATTAGACCACTGTACATGACACTTCCAACCCGAATTTGACATGTTCTAAGAGCAAACAGGTGTATTGTTCGACAATATTGACCTGACGTTGGTGACCTCTATTAGCATTATTTCACACTTTGTTGCATTTCTAAATATAGCTTCGGAACACTTCGTTATCATTTATATTACGAGAACGCACATTGTTACATGTACCACATCGTCACCGAGAAAATATACCAATGCCCGGTTCCACAAATATCGACAGGTATTTAGCGCAAGTGGTAAGAGAGACGACTATACATTATTTTTCCGTACAGTCAGTGGTTCGAATCCCATGCAATACTCATACATTTTTTTACTTTTTTTTTTAAAATTTATACTGTTTCTTTAAGTAATCATACAGCATCTATTTCGATTGGAACACGATTCTTTTGTAATTTTTAAAAACATTATGTCATAGCGTCTGTATCACAGGGCCGCGACACGATTGCTTTTTGAGAGAAAAAAATCGTCAGAAAGTATATATAGAGACAAGGGATACAACTGATTGTCAGTATATTCTCATCCCACCTCGACAAAACCGGGCGTATCATGAATAAATATTGATGAAACGACACCCTTTTTGCATTTCTGTCTAGCTAATATGATACCCTTCCATAAAAACATAACATAAAAACAACTGTAAGCATGCAATTTTAACAGTAACTGCGTCCACTCACTGAAATCATCGATTTTCGGAAAACGGGACAGGTGTTCGTTCATAGCTAACACAGCATTGGCCACTACTGTACGCTTGTTTAGGCGGTATTTTCGAGCATAATGCGGCGTCTGATCAGAATCTACAATGTTTGCCTATGTCCCATCATTATATGGGATCGTGGGCACAAATGGGTTAAAAAGAAATATAAACGACGCTTAATTATACACTAATACATGTAGCATAAGAATATTTAAGAGATGCACTCATTGGTCGATTGACACAAGTGTTTGATATGTCGTTTAAATAGGGAACGTTCTTCACAGTTGAAAATAAGTTATTCTTTGCCGTTTGACCCATTACCCCATAAATACGCATTTTTACGCTTTAAATTAATTCCTCCACTGACGAAAAGTGTTCCATCTTATACAGTCATGAGTATATTTCTTCAGAAATATTTTCTTTATCCTAGCAGATTAAAACTTAAAGCAGGTTGAAAGTAAAGCAGAATGCGCCTACAGGTGCATTCTGCTTTACTTTCAACCTACTTTAAGTGGTCACATGTCTTTCCACACTAGAAACAAGCTATGGGGTAATGGGTAAAATGAAACGAAACGCAAACGCATTTTTGTAAAATTTAGAACATTACATTTTTGTAAAAAAATCTCATGGTTAATTTTTAAATGAGTGACAAGCAGATTGGAGCCTGATCAGACACCGGATAAATCAGACACCGGTGTCTGATCTGGCTTTAGGCTGTTTGCATTGTGAAATAATTGCTTTTATACTAACGAGTTGATCGTAAAAGAATAACGTCTTCTCAATTGTAACATATACTATATGATATAGTGGAGAAAACGTTATTCCTTCCCGTTTAAACAAAAACGGAACGCAAACGAAACACACTAAAATTGAGAAAATAACAACATTTTGATAATTCTTACTATTCATTTCAATATGAGTGGCAAACGGTTTGTAGCCTGGTCAGACGCCGGGTTACCCGGCGTCTGATCTGGCTTCAAACTGTTTGCATTGGAAATAAATAGTTTTAGCGTTAACTCGTTTATTGGGAAAGACTAACGTCTTCTCCGCTGTAGCAAGGCAGAAGTGGGTTAATGCTTAGCTTGGGAAAATAATTGCGATACACATCTGCGTTATTAAACTTAATTTAATGTGACAAAAAGCTAATTGAATATTTTCTGTGAGCGCATTGTCTTGAGATAACTTTGTTCTATTCCACTCAGTCAAGCAAAGCTCTGAAAACGAAGATGCGGTGATTTTATAACCAATAAACAAACAAATTACTCGAATCATCTTTCATGATTGTGTCTGATTAAAAATACTGAAAGCATGATTTCCTCAAATCTAGGGGTTTAATTGAACAAACAACCCTCACTAACAACAGCCGCATATCGTTGTCAAACAGTTTGGACCCTGATACAGTGGAGAAAACGTTATTCTTTCCCAATAAACGCGTTTACGCTAAAACTATTATTTGCAGTGCAAACAGTTTGGAGCCAGATCAGACGCCGGGTAACCAAACTGCTCCAAACTGTTTGCCACCAAGATAAACAAGAATTATCAGAATTGTCAAAAAGTTGTTCTTTTCTACGTTTTATAGTGCTTTGCGTTTGCGTACGTTTGCGGTTAAACGGGAAAGAATAACAGATTCTCCACTGTAATACGCGGAATACATGTAACTGCAGTAAAGAAGACGCTATTCTTTCCCAAATTAACGCGTTGACGCTAAAACCTCTATTTTAATTGGAAGCCTGATCAAACGTCGGGGTTTTGTTTCCCGTTAAAATGCAAACACATTGAAATAAAACGTAGAAAATCTAGTTGACAATTCTGACCGATTGTTTTTAAAATGGCAGCCAGTCTGGTGCCTAGTCAGACTCCAAATTGTTTGCAAAAGAAAAATAGTTTTAGCATGCATAAACGCGTTTATTGGGAAAAAATTAGTCCATTCCACTATAATTTAATATTGTTTGTTTTCATTACATTTGGTTAGCTGTGATTGGCTGTAATTTTTGTTTCATAACTCCATGAAAAAACAAAATTCAAGCCACGCCTTGTCAGGACTACTTTCCCTTAATCCAACTGCTCTTCACAAGCGCTGCATGAAGCAGGATGCCAAATGACGTCATTGACGTCGGCGTTACTACATAACAACGTCGCGTTTTGGCGGAAAATATATATGGCGGAGGGACTACAACCTACGTTTTAAAAGCGTTAAAAGGAACATTCGCGTCAGATTCTCTATTTAACTACTTTCTTAAATTCAGAAGTGATATTAAATTATAAGGAATAATTCGGAATATTTATTGTATTCATGGAGGTATGAAAAAAAAACCTGGTCACACTTTTGTATGAAATCGCTTCGCGGTTTCATACAGTGTGACCAGATTTTTTTTTCATACCTCCATGAATACAATAAATATTCGAATTATTCCTTAAGTAATTTCCGCTACTACTGCACGACTCATTAGTGCTGGTCAATGTAGAGACACATAGACTACATGTAACAAACTATGAAAATTTCACAGACGGACAGTCCGACATGTCGGTACGCGTTTAGTAGGACACAGACGGACATAACGCGTTTAATGGGACAAAAATTCTTCTACCCTGTAGTCATTTGTCTTCAACGCCTCGTACAGCAATTCTTAAAATTGACCATGAGAGTTGTGTGTATGTGTTTTTTTTTCTTTATCCCACATTTTTATTTCGACAAGTGTTGCGTTAGTTACAATATGAACACTATTTAAACAAAAGCCCCTATCTCCCCTTTAGTCAGTTTAGACATACATGTATACCGCTTTACAGGTCCCACAGAGTATTTGCAAGGAACTTCAAATACAACCAAGTCTATGTTAAACGACCATTCGATAACGAAGCAAATCTCTCTTAAGACAAGTAAATGCTTAATGCAGGATACACGTACAGTGGAGAATGTGTTATGCTTTCCCAATAAACGCGTTTACGCTAAAACTATTATTTGCAGTACAGACAGTTTAGAGCCAGATCAGACGCCGGGTAACCCGGCGTCTGATCAGGCTCCAAACTGTTTGCCACCAAGATAAACATTAATTATCAGAATTATCAAAAAATTGTACTTTTCTACGTTTTAGTGCTTTGCGTTTGCGTACGTTTTGCGTTTAAACGGGAAAGAATAACAGATTCTCCACTGTAATGCAAAATGCTCCGGTAGGAGCTTCTTGCATTACGTCAATTTACGTGTATCCTGCATTCTTTCAATCTGCTGTATACTATTATTTTGATCGACATCATAAGACGGGTTTTTCGGTAGGTGTAAATCTACCTCTCTGCTTACTTGCCGTTAGAAACATTGAGTGATACGAATTAATAGACATAGTGGTAATTAAATCAACTTAAGTTAATTATGATTCGACTCCTAATGAAAAACGCCAGTATGAACAACTACGTTATCAATCAGCTTACACTGAATGGTACGCGGGGAGAGAGGGGGATTCTGTTCTACTTGTTTAAGATTTAATGGCAGCATATTAGTGCCTGATTAATATGTTCTGTCTCGGCACTTGGAGGCTGGCAGAGAATGTTTATTATGATAGGGACGCCGAAATAAAATTATGACCAGGGAAAACTTTAAAGCGGTCTGGTATAACTCTTTCACTGCTAATTTCTATCGTCTGCTTTAACCCTAAAACCGTAGAACGGACGTCTGTATTAAACCTTTCAAGATCAAATTTATCGTGAGGGTTTTACCCGTTCACCGCCATATTGTCGTCTGCTTCAATATTGTTGTCTGCAATATTGTTTCAAAGTTTCAAAGTTAGATTTAGGGCAGTATAACCGACGTAATTTCAAAACAAGTGACAAACAGTTTTGATCCTGGTCACAAACTGTTTGCAAATGCGCTTTATGACGTCATTGAGAGTGAAAGGGTTAACCCATTTACGCCTTGATATTGCAATGAAGTATCCCAGTGTGCTTACTGGAATACAGTGGGGAATCTGTTATTCTTTCCCGTTTAAACGCAAACGTACGCAAACGCAAAGCACTAAAACGTAGAAAAGAACAACTTTTGGACAATTATGATAATTCTTGTTTATCTTGGTGGCAAACAGTTTGGAGCCTGATCAGACGCCGGGTTACCCGGCGTCTGATCTGGCTCCAAACTGTTTGCACTGCAAATAATAGTTTTAGCGTAAACGCGTTTATTGGGAAAGAATAACAGATTCTCCACTGTAGCTCATTGTAGATATATAAGGGCGATCTATGTGCACTGCTCACAGTGTTTGTCCACACAGCAAACCATCTCATTTGAAATTGTAAATTGCGTTTAATTTTCTGAATCTGTAACTCAAATAGCCATAGGATAACACATATGTGCAAGACTATTCTCCACTGTACAGTGGAGAAAACGTTATTCTTTCCCGTTTAAACGCAAACGAAACGCAAACGCAAAACGCTTAAATGGAGAAAATGACAATTTTTCGACAATTCAGAGTGTTGATTTGAACATTGAGGCAAACAGTTTGGAGCCAGATCAGACGCCGGTAACCCGGCGTCTGATTTGGCTCCAAAATGTTTGCACTGCAAATAATAGTTTTAGCGTAAACGCGTTTATTGGGAAAGAATAACAGATTCTCCACTGTATATGATTTCGTCCACCTTAGCACAGCCAGTACTTATTCTACATGTTACTTCTACATGTAGCTTGCCATCCTTACAGTGGGGCAAACGTAATTCTTTCCCATGCAATAAGCACGTTTACCCTTAATCTATCATTTCAGGTGCAAACAGTTTGATGCCAGAGCAGACGCCGGGTAACCCGGTGTCTGATCAGGCTACAAACTGTTTGCCGTCAAGGTTAAAATCAACATTCTGAATTGTCAAAATGTTCCCCGTTAAACGCCCGCGTTATTCTAAAAACATTTTGCCGACTGCAAACAATTTGGAGAAATTCTGATGCCAGGTAATCCGGAGTCTGATCAGGCTCCAAACAAACTGTTTGCCACTCAGGTTAAAAGTAAATGTTAGGAATTTTATAAGAAGAAGTGTACTACATTTTATTGGAATGCATTTTCCTTTCGCTTGCGCTTAAACTTCTTGAATGACTCGGGGCTGCCATCAGTTGAATTTGAAAAATCCAATCTGCTAGGATTAAAATCCGAAGATTTCGAAAAAATCGGGATAAGTAATAGATACCGTTCGAGTTTCGCTTTAAAAGAGTCCGCTAAGTAATAGATACCGTTCGAGTTTCGCTTTAAAAGAGTCCGCTAACAAGGGTAAACGTATTGTTTTGCGAGGACAAGAGTACACTTGACAAGTTGTCTAGCTCTTTCTTAGTGACGATCTTATACTGGTACAGTGGAGAATCTGTTATTCTTTCCCGTTTAAACGCAAACGTACGCAAACGCAAAGCACTAAAACGTAGAAAAGAACAACTTTTGGACAATTCTGATAATTCTTGTTTATCTTGGTGGCAAACAGTTTGGAGCCTGATCAGACGCCGGGTTACCCGGCGTCTGATCTGGCTCCAAACTGTTTGCACTGCAAATAATAGTTTTAGCGTAAACGCGTTTATTGAGAAAGAATAACAGATTCTCCACTGTAACAAGGGTTGAATGTTGTAATCAGTAGAAGACTAAATAAAAGATAAAAGGGGGAACTTGAGAATAATTCGATAATTGAAATTCTTACTTCAAAACAGTAATTCCGATCAGTTAAGGGTCCAGCTTATTTATTTGAGAATGCTCATGATTATAATGAATGCAACGTTTTTGGCCACCATCAAATATTAATTCAATGAAGATCCAACATTTTAGAACATTTAAATGGCAGTTTTATGATAAACGATAGTTTGTAGCAGACGACACATTTTTGGTACAGTGAGGAAGACGTTATTCCTTTCCGTTTAAAGCGACTCGCAACCGGATGGTGTACTTGTCAAAATAAAATAAAATACTCAAATATAAGCAAATTTGTGGCATTATTTGGCTTCTGACATTAAACAAAATATGATCAGTCCAAAAAAAGTCTCAAGAATCGTCACCGAATCTTAGTTTTTTTTTTAGATATATTCCATCGTTTTTCAATAGCGTCAGCTGACGGTTTTGCTGTTGTTGTTGCTTCTCTACACGGGCTCTGACATAAACCGGAGCCGAATATTGTAGTATTAAGCGCTACCAGTGAAGTACGTTAATTCGCTACCATATATATAGAGAGCGTCCGTGGTCGCGGCGGTAAAGGCGTGTCCTCATTTGTCTTGTTTGTCTCCGCAATGGAGGGTCACAGGTTCGAATCCCACCAGAGCTTCTTCTTTTTTTTTTTGAAATGCATTTTTTAACAGAATTTATTATCCTAAACTAAATCTTACCCATTTATATAATCATTTGACATATATTTACGAATTACCATTTTTAATGCTAAATCCGGTTGCGAGCCTCTTTAAACTGCAAACGAAACGCGAACGCAATGCACTAACATGTACAAAATCGCCACATTTTGAATTTTCTCACGTTTTATTTTAATCTGAGTGGTAAAACGTTTGGAGCCTGATCAGACGCCGGGTTACCCGGCGTCTGATCTGGCTCCAAACTATTTGCAATGAAAATGATAGTTATAGCGTAAACGCGTTTATTGGGAAAGAATAACGTCTTCTCCACTGTACATAATAGGATAAAATCCCCGGCACTTTACATCGAGTTACAGCCGTATGCCACCCTTCGTCTCCATTTATTTCGATTACTGCGCATTCAATAGAAACACGATGTCTTAAACATCGATATATACTTATACAGTAAATCTCCCATACAACGGCGGTGTTTGGTTCCTTAACCATTTCACCACCGAAGCTGCATACATGCGACTTTGCAAACAGTTTGGATCCTGATCAGACGCCGCGAAACGCGGCGTCTGATCAGGATCATTATAGGAATAAACAACATATTTTTGACGTTCATGACGGTATGACTACATTAGCTTCGCAGGGGGTAAATTACGTAAACGCCCGAAGGGCGTTTTCGTTAAATTTACCCCCCGAAGCTAATGTAGTCATACCGTCATGAGCGGCAAAGAGATGTTGTTTATTCCTTATATTTATATTTATAGTTTCTGTCTTGTCAATTTAATGTGTTTATTTGCCAGATTTGTTTTTCTGTATAAGAATTTATCATATACCGGTCAAAGAGGTTTGATAGATGTAATGTCGATGTGATAGCCATTCCAGTTTCTTAATATGGTGAGAAAGTAGTCCCAACTACATGTACTGTAACTGTATTAAAAATTCAGGATTTTTTCCAGTAAACTTTCTCTCTGTGAATGGAAAAGACATACAAGGCAAACAAATAACAGTGCAACTTGAATATCTATTGCCAAAGCACATTCTAAAAATACAGGTCGCGGTTGTTTTCTTAACCCATTTACACAAATGGCAACGCGATGGCAACGACCTATGGGTCTGTATCACTCCGCTAGTGTCATATGACCGTCGACCAATGGGAGCTTAGTGTTAAAGGGGTAAATCAAGTCACTATATAGCAGTCCCCCCCCCAAACACAGCTTGATACTTGGAGATAAGATCAGGGTTTGCCAATTATCACAGCAGGGTACTAATTGATAGATGTTGACCAATCTAGGGGCTTATGATAGCTCTGAAATAAACCCTTACGCTGTTGACCGTGAGTTGACTGTTATTTGCCAACAGTTTGGATCCATATATCAGAAGATGCTGCATAATGTTACATCTGATCTGTATCTAAAAATGTAATGAAGTACTGTCAGTACTTCCTGATTTCTTATGCAACAACCACTGTGTTGAAATGGATCAGCTATAGATCCCTTATCTGCCTGTAATAATACCTAGTACCTAAGACCATGATGCATCTGGGTGCCTCTGGGTAATATGATGTAACAATTGTGTATCACACCCTACCACAATATACACTCCAATTGACATCCTGCTGAGCCAGATATAGGCCTTTAAGTGCCCGATGTAGTGTATTTGAAGAAGTCCACGAATATCACGGGCGAAATCCGAACTGGCTAAAACCAGATTCGAAGTGTAGGTTCATCGAGGGATGACCTGCAAATTTTTAATAGGATTACATAAAGACTTTACAGAGTGAATGTAAATATAACTGTTTGACACTGGTATGTATTTGATTTTAATAACACTTCCTTAAATCTACTTTGAAACAATCATGCAGGCAACACCGATAAAAAAGACAATATGGCGGTGAAGTGGGTACAAACCTTACTGTTAATTTGGCGCGGAAACGGTTACATGTAAATCTTTTAATTGTTTCGTCTGCAACACTTGTTGTAAGCTATTGTTCTAAAAATATCTCCTATTACAATTCAGTCCATGGTCCGCTTCAAGGTAGGGAAGGTGTCTGGAGTTTGAAAGAAAATTTGAAAATTCTGTTTTTGAAGAAAATCTAAAACTGGAATATCCTTTTCAAAACGGAAAACCCGGTGTCAGATCAGGCTCCAAACTCTTTGCCACTGAGATAAACACGAACAGGCAGACTTGTAAATCAGTTGTCATTTTCTACATTTCATTGCAATGCGTTTCGTTTGCGTTTAAATGGGATAGAATAACGTCTTCTTCACTGTAGTTATAATGTATGGTTTATCGGTTTGGAGTTACAGTGGAGAATCTGTTATTTCTTTAAACGCAAACGTACGCAAACGCAAAGCACTAAAACGTAGAAAAGAACAACTTTTGGACAATTCTGATAATTCTTGTTTATCTGGGTGGAAAACAGTTTGGAGCCTGATCAGACGCCGGGTTACCCGGCGTCTGATCTGGCTCCAAACTGTTTGCACTGCAAATAATAGTTTTAGCGTAAACGCGTTTATTGGGAAAGAATAACAGATTCTCCACTGTATAATGTATGGTTTATCGGTTTGGAGTTATGTTACAGTGGAGAAGACGTTATGCTTTCCCGTTTAAATGTACGAAACGCAAACGCATTGCAACAAAACATAGAAAATGACAGTTTCTTGGCAATTCTGACTGAATATTTCAATATGAGTGGCAAACAGTTTGGTGCCAGCTCAGACGCCGGGTTACCCGGCGTCTGAGCTGGCACCAAACTTTTTTGCAATTGAAATAATAGTTTTAACGTTAACACGTTTATTGGGAAAGAACAACGTCTTCTCCACTGTTCTGTACATGAGGGATAGTTTGGCGGGTTCATTGTTGTGAGCTGTGATTTTCTCACCGAAATTGCCTTAATCGATATCAATTCCATACACAAGCTTTCAAGATATTTGACGCCATGATCTACTGTTGTTACTGAAAACTGAAACCCAGCCTTCACATATACTGAACGCCTTACGTCTTTAGACAATCCGAATTCTGGGGAAAATTGTGACATATGTTTGATTGCTTGTGCCGCTGCACTTTATTTTGGTACAGTGAAGACGCTATTATTTCCCGTTTAAACGCTAGCGAAAAGTAAACGCATTGCTGAAATGATGTAGAAAATGACATTTTTTTTTAATTTTCTAACTATCTATTCTAACTGAATGGCAAAATGTTTGGAACCTGATCAGACGCCGGGATACCCGGCGTCTGATCTGGCTCCAAACTGTTTGCATTGGAATAATAATTTTAGCGTAAACACGTTTATTGGGAAAGTACAACGTCTTCTCGACGGTATAACTCACTTACATGTTCTACTGAAACTTCAAATAATCAATTCCAGTTTACAATTTAGTCCAATCCATGTTACTATTTAAAGCCCCATTTTGTGCTCAGACCAGTTTTAATGTTTGAAATTCAACCAATGTTAATGATAATGTTTGACAAAATTCTTATGGACCTTACCGGTCTTTGAAATGTTGTAAACAGACATATATCACTAAAACGGTTGATTTAAAACCGACCTAGTAGTTAAAATTGGACCCAAAACAGCCGTTTTATGCAGATTTCCCACTAGCATATTTAGGCTTTAAGGAATGATTTTACAATATATTGCATAATAAAAAATAATGCAGAATGTAATTAGTTGGTTCCTGAAATTGTCCTCTGATCCAGATGTTTACTTCCTAAATGTATATTACATATGTACTTTTCAAACTTTCACTGTGTGTGAAGGACAAGTATACAAGCCACTATGGTTCAATGGGTTAACAGTCAATTTAGGTCTCATGTGTGACATTGGAGAATACATTGATATTTCCCGATAAACGCGTTTACGCTAAAACTATTATATCCATTGAAAACAGTTGGGAACCAGTCCTCAATGTTACATCTGTATATAAGCCTTTGAGTTGAGTCTGAGATATTGTTCTCTACCATTTTATTGGACAAGATTTTAACAAACATTCCAATTTAACCGATCAGCCCAATTCAAATGGACAATCCTATAGAATCTAATTTAGTCTTGTCCATATTTGACTTCTTAGGTGTATACAGTGGAGAAAACGTTATTCTTTCCCAATAAACGCGTTTACGCTTAAACTGTAATTTCAAATGCATACAGTTTGGAGCCAGATCAGGCGCCGGGTTACCCGGTGTCTGATCAGGCTCAACCCTGTTTACCGCTCTGATTAAAATGAATAGTCAGAGTTGACAAAACATGGTATTTGCTACATTGTTGTGCTTTGCGTTTCGTTTGCGTTTAAGGGGAAATAATAACGTCTTCTCAACTGTATGTTACAATGTATTGCAAAATAACAAACAGTACAAGCGCAGGTTCAAAGGGATAAAGCAATATAGTGAGTACAACGTATTCACCACTGTAACCCGGGAATCAGCTCTGTGATGTTCATTTTGTGCGCATTGTTCTCTATTTTACCGGGCAGCGGAATGCTTAATTACTGTTGTTGTTTCAATAGACCGCTAGACCAGACTTGGTACAGTGGAGAATACGTCATTCTTTCCCGTTTAAACACAAACGAAACGAAAACGCAGTGCACTAAAATGTAGAAAATGGTAACTTTTGGATATTTTTTCTCAACTCATTTTAATCTGAGTGGCAAACAATTTGGAGCCTGATCAGACGCCGGGTCACCCGGCGTCTGATCAGGCTCCAAACTGTTTGAAATGAAACAATAGATTTAGCGAAAACGCGTTTCTTTGGAAAGAATAGCGTTTTCTCCACTGTAATACAATTAATTCACTGATTCTTTGCCCAATGCCATAACTTGGTGCTGCACCGATCAATGTTGGTCCAACATTCGACTGGTAAACTGTTTTGTCATAAGTCACGGTACTAAAGATTTATTTGTCCCCGGCTTCTGATGCGTTGGCGTTGGGTATGGCGTGTTTTAGATGATCTCTTCATGCTTTAGTGATTCCCCGAGCAATTACGTTCAGCAGTATGCCTCATGTTATTTATTTGAATTCGCTTTTCAATTCCTAGGGCAGACAGTGTATCCATTGCCTAGACGCGAACTCAATTGTAGTTACATTTCAATCTGTAAACAGTGGTAGAAAACGCCATTCTTTCCCATTTAAACGCAAACGAAACGCAAACCTATCACAATAAAATGTAGAAAAAGACGACATTTCGACAATTCTGACTATGTATGAAAATCTGAGTGGCAAACAGTTTTGAGCCTGAGCCGGGTTACCCGGCGTCTGATCAGGCTCCAATTTGTTTACAATAGAAATGTTATAGTGTTAGCGTAAACGCGTTTATTAGGAAGAATAACGTTTTCTCCACTGTAAATTGCAGTTAAATTTCAATCTGTAAATAGTGGTAGAAAACGTTATTGATTCCCATTCAACTCTTTCCTCTCTGCAACTTTAAATGAACAACGCCAGTTTCCAATTTAGTCTAGTCCAATGTTTACTATTTACGGTTGCTTTCTGCCAATGTAAATTAGCAATAGATGTATGACAAACAATGCAGACCATGATCAGAGGGTTCATTAAGGACTAAGGAGCTCCCTATAATAAGTTGTCACTGAAAAGGAAAAGTTTGCTATTCACTTTTAAATTGGTTGCAAAGGACATGCATATGCGTTACTTGGGTCCAAAAGGTTAACACAGCGAGATTACAACGCAATGCAAAAAAGGAAACAATAAAACCATCAGTCGATACACATATCTGCTGTTTTAACGAACCATTTTATAAGGAAAGTCTACGATGTTTTGGGACAGCCCTCGCACAGTCGAAAACCAATACTTCTAACTCTGGTTAGTTCGAACATACCAATATTTTAAAGTTAAAACGTGGCTAAGCCACGTTTTAACTTTAAAATACTGCTATGTTCGACTCTAAACGAGATCGGGTTATCGAAATTCAACTTATGAATTATTGGTACAATCGATATAATCGCGTTCGAAGTATCGAGTTTCGATTGGGCTTGTTTTGCCATCTGAGTGTCGAACGTTCTATGACAAGGGTGTTACATTGGAGAAAACATTATTCTTTCCCGATAATTGCGTTTACGCTAAAACTATTACATGTATTTCCAGTACAAACGGTTTGGAGCCAGATCAGACGCCGTGTAAACCGGCGTCTGATCAGGCCCCAAACTGTTTGCCACTCAGCTTAAGTTCAATAGTCAGACTTGTCTAAAAGTTGTTATTTTCTACATTTTAGTGTATTCTGTTTGCGTTTTGTTTGCGTTTAAACGGGAAAGAATAACGTTTTCTCCACTGTACCATTACATAATATGTCTCAAAGAGTATTGTCTGCATTGTATTTCATATTCAAGTTTTTGTCTACAGAAGAAATATAGATATTAGTGCCAAACACACCCAATCCACTAGAAACCATTGAGCTTATCCTAAAAAATTCCAACTACATCGCTCTCAATTCATTCAGCCCGGAACCGGAAAAATTTAAATAAAAGGTCCAGTTCCTTTTATTGTATACGTATTACATTACGGGCGTACGGGTAGTACATTACGGGCGTATTTACTATTAAGGGCTGATATTCACAATATATTGCAAACTTGTATGGATCCTGATCAAATGGCTCCATTGCATATAGCAACCCTCTCAATAGGGTCTACACTCTTTGCTTAGTACATAATTACTCTTTACACACTCTGTAGAAAACCCCCCACAAAAAACCCAACAACGACCAAACAGCAGCAGCAACAACAACAGCAACAGACAACAACACATTATGTCCGTCGCAAACAGTGTCTGATCATGCTCTAAATTGTTTGCAAATAAGATTAAAGTTGTTTGTACAATGTATTTCTTAAAGTCCGTCAAATTCCTCATGTCATTGCAGTGCACATTTGTTTCGTTTAAATAGATAAGAATAACATGTTTCCAAGCGTATACATGTATATAGTTCCCAAACAGCTACAGGTATATGCCTCATACAAACGTGTTGAAAATACAGTGGAGAAAACGTTATTCTTTCCCAATAAACGCGTTTACGCTAAATCTATTATTTCCAATGCAAACAGTTTGGAGCCAGATCAGACGCCGGGTAACCCGGCGTCTGATCAGGCTCCATACTGTTTGTCGTCAAGCGTAACATCAACATACAGAGTTGTCAAAAATTTGCCATTTTCTACTTTTTAGTGTGTTGCGTTTGCGTTTGCGTTTTTGTTTAAACGGGAAAGAGTAACGTTTTCTACACTGTAGTTGTAATGACAGCTGGGCCAATGTCGTTAGTCTCTGTGCTCAGAGGCATATTCAGGTTAAACAGTAGATAATTAACTCTTACTAGATGTACAGTGGAGAATATGTTATTCTTTCCCGTTTAAACGCAACGAAATGCAAACGCAAAGCACTAAAATATATATAGAAAAGGACTATTTTTTGACAATCCTGACTTTTCATTTTTATCTGAGTCGCAAACAGTTTGGAGCCTGATCAGACGCCGGGTTACCCGGCGTCTGATCTGGCTCCAAACTGTTTGCAATGGAAATAATAGTAAAGCGTAAATGCGTATATTGGGAAAGAATAACGTTTTCTCCACTGTAGCGAGCGTAAATAGAGAATCTATGTGAGTGCTCGTTACTTATCATTTTTGATAAAAGAGTTGACTAAAATAATATGGCGCGAGTCTTGGCGGGCGTCATATTTAATTTGGTAAACGATTGATTAGATATGATAAGTAATGAACACAGACTATTTTAGTCTATTTATCACATAAACATGTTGAACACTATAGTTCATTGAATTTTGTACAAGTTTTTATAGTCTCTGCGTCATACACAGTTTCCGCCTAAACGTCATTCATAGTAAATTCGTCCCAAATGATGACATTTGATCCCCCGCTTCATACAGCGTTCGTTGACGTTCAGATTGGGCCGGAGAACAACTTTCGATATTACACTTATGTAATATCGAAAATATTACATGGCTTTATTACACTGACAGAAGCGGTTTTATGTGATAATCATAAAATAAGTTTGGAATTTTCGCAGACGACAAAATGATTCAAAAGATGATTCCATGTACAGTGGAGAATCTGTTATTCTTTCCCGTTTAAACGCAAACGTACGCAAACGCAAAGCACTAAAACGTAGAAAAGAACAACTTTTGGACAATTCTGATAATTCTTGTTTATCTTGGTGGCAAACAGTTTGGAGCCTGATCAGACGCCGGGTTACCCGGCGTCTGATCAGGCTCCAAACTGTTTGCAATAGAAATAATAGTTTTAGCGTAAACGCGTTTATTGGGAAAGAATAACAGATTCTCCACTGTACCGTCTGCTTCAGGATCCGAAATGTTTGACACTCATTTCAATATTTCCCATGTTAAAATACTTAAAATCTTATCTTGAAAAAATGCCATCAGACCACGACAACTGTTTCACTCTTTGAATCCTAGTCACGCATATATGTGTCATTTGCAAACAGTGTACCTGTGAGTATTACATGTACACGTGTCCTATGTACACAGTGTAGACCCTGAAGGAGTCCTCTGATCAGGGTCTACACTGTTTGTCATTTTGACAACTTTTTTAAAAAAATCAACCCGAAAAAGTCCAAAATGGACTAGACTAAATTGAAAACTAGAATTGTCCATTTGAGGTTTCAGGGAGGAAAGGGTAAAAGCAGAGGTCATGACAGGTCACAGGTTAATGGCGATTGAATGTCTGTTATACTGTGTCATTTTGGATGCATATAGCAATTGATGTTTTTTGTCTGTAGGCGTTTGACAGGCAAACGTATATGCTCAATTGGTATCTAAGTGTTGAAGCGTTGGAGTATTCTAAATTATGCATATTTATTGGCGTGAGGGAATCATTTGCCGCGAAATGTCGTCTCCCGTTTGTTTAACCCATTCATGCCCGGAATAGATGTGCTTACTGCTATTGTGCACTTGTTGAAAGATGTACAGTGGAGAATCTGTAATTCTTTCCCGTTTAAACGCAAACGTACGCAAACGCAAAGCACAAAAACGTAGAAAAGAACAACTTTTGGACAAGTCTGATAATTCTTGTTTATCTTGGTGGCAAACAGTTTGGAGCCTGATCAGACGCCGGGTTACCCGGCGTCTGATCTGGCTCCAAACTATTTGCACTGCAAATAATAGTTTTAGCGTAAACGCGTTTATTGGGAAAGAATAACAGATTCTCCACTGTAGATTTACAATGGGGAATACATAAAATCAAGCACAAAAAGCAAACGCAATGCACTAAACTGTAGTAAATGACAATTTCTTGACAATCCTGGCTATCCATTTCAATCGGAGTGACAAACAGTTTGGAGCCTAATCAAACTCCGGGTTGCCCGGTGTCTGCTTTGGTTCCAAACTGTTTGTAATGGAATAAATAATTTAAAAGTAAACGCGTTTATTGGGAAAAAGTTATGTTTTGTACAATGTAGTAATGCAATCATTAAACAATTTCACAACTTGCAAAGGTTTTGTATCAAAATGTCTATCGATTCAGTACATTGCCATAAAATGTAGAAATTTACAACTTTTTGATAATTCCACCTATTCATTTAAATCTGAATGACAAACAATATGTAGCCTTATCAGACGCCGGGTTACCCGGCGTCTGGCCTGACTCTAAAATGTTTGCAATGGGAAATACAGTTGTTTTTGCGTAAACGCGTTGTGTCTTCCCCACTGTACAGTGGAGAAAAAGTTTTTCTTTCCCAATAAACGCGTTTACGCTAAAACTATTATTATATATAATGCAAACAGTTTGGAGCCAGATCAGACGCCGGGTAACCCGGCGTCTGACCAGACTCGAAAACTGTTTGCCACTCAGATTAAAATGAATAGTAAGAATTATCAAAATGATGTCTTTTTCTCCATTTTAGTGTTTTGCGTTTGCGTTTCGTTTGCGTTTAAACGGGAAAGAATAACGTTTTCTCCACTGTAGTGATGTGGTCATTGAAACATGTAACAACTTGCAACTTAACCATTTCACTCTAACTGACGTCATAAAGTACATTTACAGACAGTTTTGATCCTGATCAGACGCCGTCAGTTATGCTGCCTTAAATCTAACTTTGAAACGATATTGCAGACAGCAATATTGAAGCAGACGACAATATGGCGATGAAGGGGTAAAACCTCAAGATAAATTTTATCATGAAAAGGATAAAGGCTTTGTATCAAAATGGCCATTAATTCAATACAACATATCATATTCATACTCAAACTTTCATTTTCCCCATGTCCAATAAAGTAACTCGATTTCAACACAAACAGACAGGAACAGTCATGAACCATGAATAATTTGGAGAATACGTTTTCTCCTAGGACGCTGATCTCTTCTTTGTCATGCTAATAACAACGGTACTTGTCTATGAGAAACATAGCTATCCCCTAGGAGAATATACATCCATATATACCAGTATATGTATCTATCTATCTATAAACAATAGAGAATACGTTATTCTTTCCCGTTTTTAAAACGCAAATAACTGAAATATAAAAAAATACATTTTTTAATAAAATAATTTCACCATTTATATTAATCTGAGTTGAAAACTGTTTTGGAGCCTGATCAGACGGATGTAGGGTTACCCGGCGTCTGATCTGGCTCCAAACTGTTTGCAATTGACATACAAAAGTTTAAGCATAAACGCGGATATCACATTAATATGCAAAATATACTTAATATAGAGTGTAATAAAAACTACTAGGCATGTTAATTCCTGTGCATATTAATAGAAGGCTAATGTTTATTTAGAAATAAAGCATAAATTGACAATGGTTTTGTGTTTTTCATGTAAAAAAACCCTAAAAAGTAAGAGTTAGAAAGACGACTTATTCCATAGTGCCACCCTCGACCAAAATTATATTATGTTAATTCTTATTGTTCAACAATTAAATTGTTATGTTATCATTTTGATCGAGGAGCGTCGCCTATGCCTTAATTAGTGAAAATGTTCCAAAATGTGAAAACACCACACCATTTTGAGACTGTCTGTGAGATGGTTGCTATAGCAACATAAAATGTATTTATTTCTCTATTAATTTTACTATTTTTAAATAGTTTTATCTTTGCTTGATTATCATAATATAAACTATGTTTTCTTATAGCTATGATACAGTTTTGAATAAAGCAGTTATTTTTATCTTATTATAAGTACATTGTATCGGGTTGTTATGGCAACATGAAAGTGAATGTGAAGAATTTTTTTTTTTCTTATACCACATACCTATAATCTGTGAACGTTTGGCATACATTTGACAAAGTCCTACTTCACTCCTTTGTGAACAAAATCTTTCCTTTTATCGGAGTATTTTCACTTATTTTGCAAATGCCCCATTCGGTTTTCAGCCTTTGTTGTTTTTTTTTAAAACAAAACAAACTATATCGCCTTGAGCGTTAACCATTGGCTCTTGTGAAGATATTTTCAAATAGTCAATAAAAAGATAAAAATCAATCGAAGTTTGACGTTCATCAATTTTTAACCAAAAACCTAACATTGGCTATAACTGTTACACTATTGTATATGGGCCTTTAATACTTGGCATGTGCCTTCTTCTTGTCAAGACCTTTCCAACTATGCGAATAGTTTGCCCTTCTGACCTTGACCTTTGACCTACTGTTATAAAACCAAATCTAAATGCCTATGAAATTTGAAGTAATAGACTTAGGCCTTTCATACTTGGCTTGCATCTTTCTTGTGTTACAGTGGAGAATCTGTTATTCTTTCCCGTTTAAACGCAAACGTACGCAAACGCAAAGCACTAAAACGTAGAAAAGAACAATTTTTGGACAATTTTGATAATTGTTGTTTATCTTGGTGGCAAACAGTTTGGAGCCTGATCAGACGCCGGGTTACACGGCGTCTGATCTGGCTCCAAACTGTTTGCACTGCAAATAATAGTTTTAGCGTAAACGCGTTTATTGGGAAAGAATAACATATTCTCCACTGTAAGATCTTTCAAACTGCATATCAATGTTTTTACCATTGAACCTTGACCGTTGATATATCTAGCTTAACTTTGGCGTAAAGTCTTGCACTATTACACACAGGCTTTTATACTGGACATGTGCCTTCCTTTCGTCGAGACATTTCCGACCATGCGAAACACCAGATACTTATCAAAATATAAAAAATTTCTGAGATTTCACTATGATTTTTAAATCTATTGAATTCTTTATTTTATGTTCTTAGAGATGTTGATCGTTAGTAAAAACAATGTTTCCCTTTCAGTATTCAATTGTACCCATTCTTGAATTGTAAAGCATGCTCGTCAACTTAAAAACACAATGTGTAACGTTTGCTGTTTTCTTTGAAAAGGTGATACATGTATTTTACATGTATCATGTTTACCAATGCACTTGAATGGAATACATATTACAAAATTTTAGTTATACAGTTTCTTTACAATCTACATGAGGATTTCTTCCCGGCTGATGTAAATCATGTTGCCCGAGCCGTTAGGCGAGTATTACATAATTTTACCAGCCGGGAAGAAATCCTCATATATACTGTGAAGAAACTGTATAACGAATTTATTACACTGCAAAGTTTTCACTGTTCAATCGAAATATTTCGGAATTTGTCGTGTACATCGCTCGTATTAAACTATAATAAAATCGTGCCTAAGCAGATAACGTTGAACGTAATGACGTCATGTTTCTGACGTTGTTATTTATAAGAAAATGGGCATACTCATAGACTTCGGCGTCAAACTTTCCTAGAAATAATGCGACTGTTGAAATATTTAAACGGAGGATGTACCCATTCCTAACGAGCAGTCGGCCATCTTATTTTCTGCAAAGCAAGACTCAGGGACCTGTCAGCCAATGAAAACAGTTGCACTTCTAAGTACCCTGTCAGCTCACATGGTACTTGGGATCACGTCTAGGCATCGGCACCCAATCAAAAATAAGGAATTTACTTTGCAGTATAATAAGTATATTTATGTGTAATGGACCTGTAGATTGGACAACTAGCTACAACCCCTGAACATTTTGTTGAAATTGAACAAAGCTGTTGAAAGTTAGAAAGTAAGAAAGTGATAGGATCGATGCATTGGTGCATATGAAGGTTACAGTGGAGAATCTGTTATTCTTTCCCGTTTAAACGCAAACGTACGCAAACGCAAAGCACTAAAACGTAGAAAAGAACAACTTTTGGACAATTCTGATAATTCTTGTTTATCTTGGTGGCAAACAGTTTGGGGCCTGATCAGACGCCGGGTTACCCGGCGTCTGATCTGGTTCCAAACTGTTTGCACTGCAAATAATAGTTTTAGCGTAAACGCGTTTATTGGGAAAGAATAACAGATTCTCCACTGTATACATTTGGTGCTTAGCAAACTTTCAGCAGTATATATTGCAGCACTACAGTAAAACAGAGATCTTTCATGAACTTTTTGCGATACTGTTTGTTATAAAGTAGAGAATACGTTATTCTTTCCCGTTGAAACGCAAACGAAACGCAAACGCATTGTATTAAAATAAAAAATGACAATTTTTCAACAATTATGAATGTTGACGGCAAACAGTTTGGAGCCTGATCAGACGCCGGGTTACCCGGCGTCTGATCTGGCTCCAAATAAATTGCAATTGACATTATAGTTCAGGCGTAAATGCGTTTATTGGGAAGTAATAACGTCTTCGCTACTATATTTACATATCGCAGATAGCTGTCCTCAGTTATTTGTATACGTCTTCGTTGAATGATTACTTTGCAAGTAGAACAATGCCTTTGGAACGAAACAACTTTTTAAGAGACATGCCGGTTTTCAGGATTCCGAATATAAGAGAAATTCCGGTTTTCGAGGGTAAGGGTTTTAGAGACTTTCCGGTTTTCGACAGTCCAGTTTGTTTTTACAAAGACGCATTCCGAATTCCGAGAGGTAGGGTTTTAGAGACCTTTCCGGTTTTCGAAAGTCCAGGTTTTAAAGACTTTCCGGTTTTCGGGAGTTGCACTGTATTTATGAACAATCTCCGATGACAAGTAGTTAGTGACTGTATCGATCGACCTTACATCATCTAAAGTCCCTCCGTACACAGATTCTGAACGAAATTTGTTTCTCTGCTTTAAATTCAGATTTGTGACGGCCCCTTAGGGACTTGATAGATTCGGAAGACCGAGTAGATACGACGAATCGCTTAACCATCCGTCTGGCACGCGTAATTCGACTTTCTCTTGCAAAGAGTTTGGATCCAGATCAGTCGCCGAGAATCGTGACGTCTGATATTGACCAAAACTGTTTGTCGCTCATTTCGCAGTATTTTATTTTTATCAGTCAATATTCAAAGTCAAAATGTTTTGGCAGGCGGCAATATTGAAGCAGACGATATCATAATAATGGATTTGATAATATGTAACCCCTTCACTGCCATGACGTCATCAATTTTGAAACAATTGCCGTCTGCTTTTATTTCTCAAAGTTAAACTTTAGGTTTTTCGACTTAAGAAATGTAAAATTAAGTTTTAAACAGTGTTGATCCTGATCAGACGCCGCGTTACGCGGCGTCTGATCAGGATCAAAACTGTTTGAAAATAACCAAATAACCATAGTATATGTACTACATTGTAAAGATAAAGCAGTTTACGGGGTAAGCACCCATTGAAGCGGGCAAACTATTTCATTCTGAATATGCTCATGCCAGTCGTAAAGAGACTGGGTTGATGTTAACCATTCTTCTGCGAGTCGCGATTTCGTAGATATTTGTAAACAGTTTTGATCCACATCAGAACATGAGGAACTCGGTTTCTGATCAAGATCCAAACTGGTTGACATTCATGGTAAAAGTTATGAAACAAAAAATATATAAAACCCTGAAATTTACAAAAAATAAATAAAATATAATGGCAATTTCAAAGCAGTCGATATGTCTATACAATTGAATCTAGAAGAGATAAATGCAAATGCATAAACAATGGCTACAGTCACTATTGTATTGAGCAAACACAAAATACAACGCCCATGCATAGTATTTTATACATTTGTTTCTTATTACATGATAACATAATGCAGAAGGATCTGTATTCAATATTTGCTGCATTATGCAGTCACTTGTCTTAAGATGTCTTCATGCTATATGTACATGTACTTTCGCAGAGTGATCGCTTAACCCTTTGAACCCCGCAAATAGGCGTCCTTTTCAAACAGATGAATAGTGTTCTTGTCCTATACAAACAGTGAAGATCCATACATGTATCAGAGGGCTCCGAAAGGAGCCCTGTGATCAGGGTCTTCACTGTTTGTCATAATGCCAAACATTTACAAAAACAACCCTTAAAAGTCAGAAATGGACTAGACTAAAATGGAAACTGGAATTGTGTATTTAAAGTTTCAGGAAAGAAAGAGTTAACCCATTACTCCATAGATACGCCTTTCACATATTTAATATATTCCTTCACTAAAATTACAGTTACACTTTATTCAGTCATGAATATTCACGACGAGAAATAGTTTCTGTATTCTATGAGAAGGTAGCTTAAAGCAGGTCGAACGTAAAGCAGAATGCGCCTTAAGGCGCATTCTGCTTTAATTTCAACATGCTTTCAGTGGTTATATATCTTCAAAACTGTACAGGTTATTATGTAATGGGTTAATGCAATTTTGACTGTAGTAGTAGTTTTTATTACAGTGCATCCGGGGTAATACGGGTTTATTGTCAGGATTATTGCTCTCTCAAAAATTTAGATTTTACGATTTGCGTGCAGGTCATTCTAAAACCGAACAATTGTGTCACGCCATCCTTGTTTTTATATCATTTATGTAGCGTACATGTACATGTTATACACATCCAGTGTTTCATAAACAGTGGGTGAGGTAATTTTTTTCTTCACAAAAGGCCAAAGTGAACTCATCGGAATTTTTTCAAATCGCCAATATTCAAGCTGTGGTAATTAAACAACTGTCATTTTCCTACTTTTATACCGCTTTAAGCTACCACCTATATCTTATACCACTTCATATACATCGTGGCTGGTACAGTGGAGAATCTGTTATTCTTTCCCGTTTAAACGCAAACGCAAAACACTAAAACGTTGAAAAGTACAACTTTTGGACAATTCTGATAATTCATGTTTATCTTGGTGGCAAACAGTTTGGAGCCTGATCAGACGCCGGGTTACCTGGCGTCTGATCTGGCTCCAAACTGTTTGCACTGCAAATAATAGTTTTAGCGTAAACGCGTTTAATGGGAAAGAATAATGTTTTCTCCACTGTATATTGATGAGAGGGTTCTAGAAACAGTGGAGAAGGACATGTAAATGCGTTTGGGCTAAAGCATTGCAAACAGTTTAGAGCTTGACGCTTGCTTGCCGTTCAAATTTATAACAAAGGCAAACGTTTTTCAATATTCATTCGGTTTATAGATTCACAGATTTCAGTTTGTTTAAACGGGCACAATAACGGTCTGTTTTCACCACACGTATATATCTTTTTGACGATGCCATGATACATGTATCAGTAAACATGTAGATGACTTGGTCTAAGTACATGTATAGTTGGGTTCTGTTTTCTAAACCCTTTAGTTCCAATAATATTAACTGTCTGCTTTATATTTCTCTATTTGAGATTTTTGATTTGTTTTTCATGAAACGTATGTATGAGTGTCAAATTATTTGGATCCTGATCAGACGCCGAGTTACTCGGCGTCTTATCAAGATCTAAATTGTTTGACAATTCCAGGGCGCACTTGGCCGAGTCAGTGAATGGGTTTATAGTCCATCTACTCAATGATGCGTGTACAAGTGTCGCTACTCTTCATGCGGGTTTAATGGAGTTATTTTCAGACGACTTCCGCCCCTTGATGACGGACATATGACTTTGCTGCCATGGAGATCAATTTCTGCATTTCTTTGTTGAATATTGAGAGCATCGATATTCAAGTCAATCCTTGTCGTATTTAGGGTTACTTCAGTATGATTCGCGATCAGTTTGGACCCAGAATAGATGTAGAATAGTGCGGCTTCTGATCTAGATACAAAATGGTTTACAATCAAGTCGACATTCTTTTCAACAGAAACATGTATAGTACTATTTTTGTAAAAGAAAAACACATTGACGATCATTTTAAATCGTAAAGCATTTTAGGAGAAGTGATTGGTTAAGGGGGTGCATCACTTAAGGTTGGATAAAATCTTTTGTTTTACCAACTTGCCTGTGTTGATCGTGAGTTGCCTGATATTTGTAAATATATCTTATTCAAATAAGATGACGATACGAGTTACAATATTTACTCCTTTACCGTCTTATTGTCGCCTGATTCAGTATGATTCCGAAAGACACGTTTCAAAGTTAGATTTATGTTGGTATGATTTAATTAGTATCGTAAAGAGTGTCAAACATTTTGCGTCTTGATCAGACGCCAGGTAAAACGGCGTGCGGCGTCTGATCAGGACCCAAACAGATTACAAACACACTTTCAGGCGCCATTGAGAGTGAAAAGTTTAATGCTCGTTATTATATATCGTAGCTTCTTCAAAATAAGTAACATAATTCTTAAATGATCAAATGATGCAAGCCCAGCACTGCCATAAGTTGATCATAAACAATCCTAATATTTCAAAAAAATTCTATTATTTTCAAGCGCGATTTTAGGAACCACACCTTTAACCCTATACCCCATAGTCTGTTTCTAGTTTTGAAGACACTTGATTCATGAAGCTAGAATCTAGCTGTGAAGGGGTAAAAACGAAAATACTGATCAGACTTTAAATTGTTTGTCACTCGGACAAAGATGGATCATAAACATTACAGTGGAGAATCTGTTATTCTTTCCCAATAAACGCGTTTTCGCTAAAACTATTATTTGCAGTGCAAACAGTTTGGAGCCAGATCAGACGCCGGGTAACCCGGCGTCTGATCAGGCTCCAAACTGTTTGCCACCAAGATAAACAAGAATTATCAGAACTGTCCAAAAGTTGTTCTTTTCTACGTTTTAGTGCTTTGCGTTTGCGTACGTTTGCGTTTAAACGGGAAAGAATAACAGATTCTCCACTGTATCATTACCTTATGGTTCTCTTCATTTGAAATACATTTGTGTTAATTTTTGTTTTAGTAGGAAAAAAGAAAACCCCAAGACCCCAAAGAACAGTGTACAAAAAACTTGTTATAAACGTTTTCTTGATATCGCCAGGGATATTTATTTCCTCCTCTGAACGGAAACAGTCGAAGTGTTCCGAATTACGACGGAAACGCGGGAGTTTACAGCTCATCTGGGGGAAATACTAGTCTTGAAACATAAACGTAAAAAAATACTTGCTGCCGACATTTTTATGACAAAAGTATCTGAGGTCATGGGCATTTAATAGATAATTGTCTGGTAAAGGAGAATAGACCAAGGTCATTAGGATAATTACATGTACCATTACGTTTAACTCGGGACTAAGAGAACAATTGTAGTTTTGTTCTCTAGATACATGCACACATTCATTCTCAATAATACGCGTTTCTCACAAAATATTATATCCGTTGAAAACAGTTCGGGGTCAGAGTGCAACTCAGATTAAAATGAATGGTCAGAATTGATAAACCATTGTCCATTAGCCATTCCATTGTAATGCTTTTGCGTTCGTTTACGTTTTTAAAACGGACAGGGCTGACGTCTTCTTCACTGTAATACGGATGGCTGTTTGCAACTCAAATAAAAGTATCGAGATTTAGTCGATTATATGAAATACTTAATGTTACATGTACATGTATCAGGACAAACATACAAACCAAAAATGAAGGCTGTAGATGAGAAACTAAAGAAGGTATGGCATGCGTTAAAATTTTCAAACGACAAAACATGGGTCAAAGGTCAATGTTAATGTCAATTTGTAAAAACTTTGGTATGTCTGGATAAGTTTTGTCAATATGAACATTCATATTAAAAATGAAGGTTGTACATGAAAATTTGTAAGAATTTATGGGCAACTTGAAATTTAATCTTTAGGGTAAGTGTTTCGTTTAGCCTGATAAGACACCGGCTTTGTACATATACATGTGTAGCTCTTTGTAGCAGAAATACACTGTTTAGTACGAAAGCGATTATTGGGAAAGAATAGAGTACATGAATCAGTAAGTGATATTGTCAATGACACGACTCCTAATGTTATTACATGTATATTGGTCCAAACATGTTCTTCTTTAACCCTTTCACTCTCAATTAATTCATACAGCGCATTTGCAGAGAGTTTTGATCCTGATCAGGACCAAAACTGTTGTCTACCTGTTTTGAAATTACGTCGGTTATACTGTCTTAAATCTATCTTTGAAACGATATTGCAAACAACAATATTTAAGCAGACGACAGTATGGCGGTGAAGGGGTAAACACCTCACGATAAATTTGAACATGAAATGGTTAAACAAAACCAACCTGCCTTAAAAGTAATCACAATATAGTGGCCTTGATAGAGGGTTTTTACTGTATGCGTAATTGTAATCAAAATGCGAAACTAAATCTGGCCACGGATCTAAATGCCCGTTAGTGCAGCCGTAGAATTTACAGTGGAGAATCTGTTATTCTTTCTCAATAAACGCGTTTACGCTAAAACTATTATTTGCAGTGCAAACAGTTTGGAGCCAGATCAGACGCCGGGTAACCCGGCGTCTGATCAGGCTCCAAACTGTTTACCACCAAGATAAACAAGAATTTTCAGAATTGTCAAAAGGTTGTTCTTTTCTACGTTTTAGTGTTTTGCGTTTGCGTACGTTTGCGTTTAAACGGGCAAAAATAACAGATTCTCCACTGTATTTCCATTCGGAAGGTGAAGTCAGTTCCAGGCCGTGATCCATTCATTACACTCGCAACGGGGAACATGTGCAAGTTCGATGACATTTAATTGATCCTACCAGAAGACAAGGCCCTAATCTATTAGCGAGTGGAGAATTTAAATAAGATCACTGCCAGACAAAATGATTTTAAACTCGAATACGTAATGTAAATTGCAAATATATAAGGTCATTATAAACGTTGGCTGGAACAGTTGGGAAGTCGTTATTGTTTTCCCTTTTAAACGAAACTTTAAAATCCCATTGTGTTTTCAGACCTTTTTTTAATGTCCGAAATACAATAACGGTAAATAATAATGCTTGAACATTCTTATGGGCCACACTGATCTATGAAATGTTGAAGACAGACCTAAGTCACCAAAAGGAGCAGTTTAAAACCATAACAAACCGAAAATAGAACGTCTGACATAAACATTACTACACGGCTTAGTGTCACGTGATACAGCCGGGATCAACTTCACAGTTAACGCATTGGTTACATGTAACCCTGTGCCTGGTGGTCGAAACTTTACGGAGTTAACAAACTGTTTGAATCTAGAACAGACGACGCGTGACGCGGCGTCTTATCTGGATCCAAATTGTTTGACAATCATCTTAAGGTTTGTTTAATTAAAACTATGCATAAATCTAAACAATACAAATTTTGCACATGACAATTGCAAAGCAGACGTCTGCAGAATAAAGGTTAACCACTTCGTTTCAGTGCTCCAGATAAGCGGATGTAAACTGAACAAATCCAACATTTTCTCACTCATTTCAGCACCGAATGCTATGGTGTTTCTACTCATTAGAATTGCCTCTTCGAGACGATTCTAATGAGTAATGACACCATTGGTTTTACAGCAGAAATAAAGAGTTTTGTTTTCAAAATACTCCCCTTATCTGGAGCCCTGTATTTACAGAGTTGTCCTTCTATCCGTTCACAAGGTCAAATTAATGGAAGTTACATCCATAAATTAAAAAAAAAATTAAAAAGAGAATTTCTTAGATAAAGCCGCTTTTTCTGAAAGAATCACGTCCCATGTAGTTCTAATGGGATCCCAAACAACAGTTTTATGCAGGTTTCCCAAAAACACAATGCGGCTTTAACGCACATAAATATAATGTAAAAGATAACAGCGCCTTGAAAATTCGGATCATTTACTTTTACTTTATTGGGAAATAAGTTGGCACCTGATTAGCTGCCGGAGTAAACCTGGCGTCTGATCAAACTTCAAACTGTTTGCAATGGACATAATTGTAAGCACTAAGCCAAAAGCCTGTTTCTTGTATTGAAGACAGATGACTACTTAAAGCAGGTTAGAAATAAAGCAGAATGTTTCAAGATACCGCTTGCTAGAATATAGACAACATTTAATATGATAAGAGTTCATTATTGCATAAAGTGACAGAATAAAATCAAGGCAGGCGATATTATGGTAGTGAATTGTGCTAGTGGTTATGACGTTATTATGACAGTGAAAAGGTTACAGTGGAGAGACACTTTTTTAACCCATTACCCCATAATTACGCCTTTTACGCCTTGATTTTATTCTGTCACTGAACAAATAGTTCCACTTTATGCAATAATGAACTCAATTCTAAAACACTTTGTTCAGTGGAGAATACGTTATTTTTTCAAGTTAAACGCAAACGAAACACAAACGCATTGCATTAAAATGGAGAATACGACAGCTTTTGAGAGTATTTTAGTATTCATTTTAAATTTAGTGGCAAACAATTTAGAGTCTGGTCTGGCTCCAAACTGTTTATAAATGCAATTGTAATAGTAGTTTTATTGGGAGTTTGATCAAATGCCGAGTAACTCGGCGTCTGATCTGGTTCCAGGCATTTTGCAGTTGACCAGTGCGTTTTGTTTTGTTTCAAGGATTACCATTTCCACTGCTGTATCGAATGACTACAGTGGAGAATCTGTTATTCTTTCCCGTTTAAACGCAAACGTACGCAAACGCAAAGCACTAAAACGTAGAAAAGTACAACTTTTGGACAATTCTGATAATTCTTGTTTATCTTGGTGGCAAACAGTTTGGAGCTTGATCAGACGCCGGGTTACCCGGCGTCTGATCTGGCTCCAAACTGTTTGCACTGCAAATAATAGTTTTAGCGTAAACGCGTTTATTGGGAAAGAATAACAGATTCTCCACTGTACGATAGTTGCTTATGTTTGACACGTACAGTGGAGAAAACGTTATTCTTTCCCCTTTAAACGCAAACGAAACGCAAACGCAAACGGAAAGCACTAAAACGTACCAAAGTACAACTTTTGGAAAATTCTGTTAATTCATATTTATCTTGGTGGCAAACAGTTTGGAGTCTGATCAGACTTCGGGTTACCCGGCGTCTGATCTGGCTCCAAACTGTTTGTACATGTAATAGAAATAATCGTTTTATCGTAAACGCGTTTATTGGGAAAGATGAACGTTTTTTCCACTGTACTATATGTAAGTCCTAAAAATGGATGTCATATATGACATTTCATACTCATAGCACTAATTGTTTCCAATCATCCACAAACATTAGGAGTCGTGTCATTGACAATATCACTTACTGATTCATGTACTCTATTCTTTCCCAATAATCGCTTTCGTTCTAAACAGTGTATTTCTGTTACAAAGAGCTACACATGTATATGTACAAAGCCGGTGTCTTATCAGGCTAAATGAAACACTTACCCTAACGATTAAATTTCAAGTTGCCCATAAATTCTTACAAATTTTCATGTACAACATACATTTTTAATATGGATGTTCATATTGACAAAACTTATCCAGACATACCAAAGTTTTTACAAATTGACATTGACATTGACCTTTGACCCATGTTTTGTCGTTTGAAAATTTTAACGCAGGCCATACCCTCTTTAGTTTTTCATCTACAGCCTTCATTTTTGGTTTGTATGTTAGTCCTGATACAGTGGAGAATCTGTTATTCTTTCCCGTTTAAACGCAAACGAACGCAAACGCAAAGCACTAAAACGAAGAAAAGAACAACTTTGGGACAATTCTGATAATTCTTGTTTATCTTGGTGGCAAACAGTTTAGAGCCTGATCAGACGCCTGGTTACCCGGCGTCTGATCTGGTTCCAAACTGTTTGCACTGCAAATAATAGAGTAAACGCGTTTATTGGGAAAGAATAACAGATTATCCACTGTACAGTGATCCTTCCCTACAATGGCCCTCCCAACAACGACTCACTCCTTACAACGACTCTTTCCTCAGTTCCCTAAACAGGACAATTATATCTAACGCCTTTATTGCTGCAATTGTCGTTTGCTGTTTATTGTTTAAAGAGACATAATGGGCATTTTAACAGAAATTTATTAAATGACTAGTTACAAACAGCTTGAATCTAGAACAGACTCTGCGTGACGCGGCGTCTGATCTGGATTGAAGCTGTCTGCAAATGTAAGCCAATTTCCCTCTCTTTAACAACTCCCTCCGAACAACGCACACAATATTTATCTCCCATTGGATGTCGTTGTAGAGAAGGAGCGCTGTAAGTCCAATCCAGGCACACACACATATTTAACCATTTGATTTTGACCGTTGACCTTATTTCAATGTATTTTTCTCTGATTGTCAACAGACGAGCGTTGGAACCCGAATGCGGTGCTCTTGTTACAATATATTTCAAAATGACAAACTTGAGAGCAGATTCCTTTAGGAGCCCCCTGATATGGATCTATATTGTTTACATAGAACAAGTACATGTACATTGTTTCTAAATGACACAAATACATGTATGTGGTATTACATTTGTAAGTGTTCATGATTTAAACATGAACGCGTTTATTGGGATGGAATAACGTTTTCCCACATTATACGACACGGGTTTCGACCAGAGAACTGCAGTCTGTTTTTGTCTGGATAGTTTCTCTCATTTCGGAAACATCCCCAAGGAATCAGTGTTATTTACAACAAATCAGGAAAAAAATCTTATCTAATATGTAACGTAGTTATCGCCGAGGCATAGATGTAGGGCAAACTGTTTTTGCAAGACAATTAACCCTTTCACCGCCATGCCGTTACAGTGGAGAATCTGTTATTCTTTCCCGTTTAAACGCAAACGTACGCAAACGCAAAACACTAAAACGTAGAAAAGTACAACTTTTGAACAATTCTGATAATTCATGTTTATCTTGGTGTCAACCAGTTTGGAGCCTGATCAGACGCCGGGTTACCCGGCGTCTGATCTGGCTCCAAACTGTTTGCACTGCAAATAATAGTTTTAGCGTAAACGCGTTTATTGGGAAAGAATAACAGATTCTCCACTGTATCAGCGTTAAACAATTGTCATCTGCTTTTATCTCAAATTTAAAGTTTTAGGTAAATTGACCACATGTATTTTGAAAAACATTTTATTTGTTACAAAGTTTCGATCCTGACCAGACGCCGCATTGGGCAAGAAATGCCATTGTACAATGGAGAAAACGTTATTCTTTCCCATTGCACTAAACTACACTAAAAACATAATTTCCATTGCAAACAGTTTGACTTACAAAATTCATTATTGAGTGCAATGGTAACAATAGTTTTAACGAAAAAATAACGTCTTCTCCACTGTACGTATAATCAAGTGGAGATGAGGACAACGTTTTGACAATTGTGAAATTATCTAGTAAATCTAAGTGACAAACAGGTTGGAGCCTGATCAGGCTCTAAACTGTTTGCAATGGGAATACTATTTTTAAGGAGTAACGTCTTCGCCACTGTATTTATCTGAACAGTGGTGATAAATAAAAAGTAATTACAATGCTCCCTCTCTACAACGGCCCTCCCAACAACGACTCCCTCCTTAAAACGACCATAGTTGCAGTTTCCGAAACGAGGCAATTATGTCCAACCTTTCCGAGGCTGCATTGTCGTCTGCTTAAAATTGGCGTATGCTATTTGTCTCAAAATTACATATTGGACATTTTGACAGAAAAAAGCTTAATGACGAGTGACAAACAGCTTGAATCCAGATCAGACGCCGCGTAACGCGGCGTCTGATCTGGATCCAAGCTGTAAACAAATGTAAGCTAATGTCCCTCCCTATAACAACTCTCTTCGAACAACGCACACAATTTTGGTCTCCCATTGGGTGTCGTTGTACATAGAGGGGGAACGCTGTACGTTAAAACCTATTGAGTTAACAACTCTTTAACCCTCAATAACTACATCCACTGGGTATTAACAAAACAGTTTGGATCCAAGCCAAACGCCGAGAACTTGGCGCCTGATTACCAACAAAACAAGTGTTATGTTCATGAAAATGTATCTTCAGTCCAAACATCAAAAATCTGATTTTTTAAAAACAAAACAAAAGACAGACGACAATGTGGAAGCATACGATAATATGGCTGTCAAAGAATTGAAATTGACATAACATGGATTCCTAGGTCTTCAGGCACCATACGATAACGTTACTCGACCAGTGACAAATAACCAACATTGCGATCAGTTTTCTTTCGACACCCCAAATTGTCGTCTGCTTGATAATTTGTCGTCTGCTAAATAGTCTTATGAAAATGTGGAGTTCCGTTACAGTATACAATGTACCTATATCATACTGTGGATAAGACGTTATTTTACCCCCCCCCCCTCTAAAAAAAGCGTATACGCCAAAACTATTATTTCAATTGCAAACAGTAGTTTGAGGCCATGTCAGACGTCGGGTAACCCGGGATCTGATCAAGATCCAAGCTGTTTGCCACTCATATTAAAAGTTTAAATTTCATACATTTTATTGCAACGTATTTGCGTTTTCGTGTGCGTTTAAACGGGAATGAATAATTTCTCGGTTGTACAGTACAGTTTGTAGTGAACTGTCAAGTAGAAGAAGACAGTAACATGTACAGTGGAGAATCTGTTATTCTTTCCCGTTTAAACGCAAACGTACGCAAACGCAAAACACTAAAATGTAGAAAAGAACAATTTTAGGACAATTCTGATATTTCATGTTTATCTTGGTGGCAAACAGTTTGGAGCCTGATCAGACGCCGGGTTACCCGGCGTATGATCTGGCTCCAAACTGTTTGCACTGCAAATAATAGTTTTAGCGTAAACGCGTTTATTGGGAAAGAATAACAGATTCTCCACTATATTTAGCCTATAGCTCAGGTACCCCTAAAACTTTTCATTGAAAATTGCAGATTTCGATTAAATCTAGATCATTTATGACTAGTTTGGGTTGTTTTCAGTCATATACATGTAATGCAAAACGACAAAGAGTGCAGACCCTGCCAAGAGAGCTCCTTTAGGAGCCGTCTGATTAATATACATTGTATGTATGCATGGGTCAACACTGTTTGCATAGGACAATATTACTCTTTCCATGTCCACGTGTTGTCAAAATCTTTAAAAAGTGAAGATATGGACTCGATTCATTTTTGAAGTTGAATTTCTCCATTAAAAGTTTCAGTGGTGAATGGTTCAGAAGAGGGCTGAATAAAAATTTCGTCCCTGTTGTAAAAGCGGGGATTTACTTACAGTGGAGAAAATGTTATTCTGTCCCGTTTAAATGCAAACGAAACGCAAACGTATTGTACTAAAATGCAGAAAAATGACAACTTTTTCACAATTCTGAGTGCTGATATTAACCTGGATGGCAAACAGTTTGGAGCCTGATCAGACGCCGGGTTACCCGGCGTCTGATCTGGCTTCAAACTGTTTGCAATGGAAATAAGTTTTAACGTAAACGCGTTTATTGGGAAAGAATAACGTTTTCTCTACTGTAAAAACGGGGGTTTACTGTATCTAATCACTGATGATATTTCTGTGTTTACAGAACGGTTTTACAGATTATAAAGAAGGAAGCGACCGAGAATTACACTTGCTTTATGTATTGATAGAACTGATGCTGTTCGGAATTATTTTTCCGATATCCATTCAGCTAGAGAAAATTGTGTCGTCTGCTTCTCTTATGTCTTCTGCTAAACGCCTGCAAATCAAGAAACCCTGTTTGCCAAAAGCTAACCCATTACTTCCTTTGTGTTTGACGTACGATTACATTTGGTCAAGTTAAATGGCAAAATGGTGGCTGCGTCCGATCTTGATCTAGATCTACACAGCGTGTTAAGTTCAGGTGGTTTGTATAAAGGATAAATAGACGCTGTGAAGACTGATTTTTCCTGTTTTCTGATTTTACGTTCATATTCAACTTATTTCCCAAGTGACTATTGGCCGTACATCCGATCTTGTACTAAGCGACTATTAGAAAGAATGTAATTGGTACTATTAAGAACACGTTACTGCGCAATGCAGGACAAAAGTAACACAGAAAGCTCCCAAAGGAGCTTTCTGTATTACTTTCGTCCTCCATTAAGAAGTAATTTAGGCTAAAGATCGCCATGTTTCGTCATTTAGATGTCGTTTGATACAGAGTAATTGATTGCAGTTAAATGTGCGAAATATTGCGGATTAAATTGTATCGAGAGAAGCCGTCACTTCTCCTACAAAGATCGACCCATTACAGTAACCACTCCGAATATCAGAACCACTCAACTGAAGGTTTCTTTAACCCCTTCACTGCCGTGACGTCATCAATTTTAAACAATTGTCGTCTGTCTTTATTTCTTTAATTTTAGTTTTTGCTATTTTGACTGAAGAAATATTGAAATGAGTGTCAAACAGTTTGGATCCTGATCAGACGCCGCGTCACGCGGCGTCTGATCAGGATTCAAACTGTTTACAAAAACCTGTTGTTCTCGGGGTAAGGCAGTGAAGCCAAGTGGTTAACCATTTCATTATCAAATTTACTTTGAGGTTTTTACCGCCATATTGGTGTCCGCAATATTATTTCAAAGTTTGAATTAAGGCAGTACATCTTGAATTAATACTCTCAGTGTAATAAACAGAAACCATTCCCCATTACAATTCCATAACCATGACAAGGCATGAAGGTCTCTGGTGACTCAGGATCGAATCTTACGTTGTAAGGACTTGTGACCCGACCCCATTTCATTGTGTGTATGGTAACAAAATGTGTTCAGACTAACTAAACGCTCACTTTATGTACATGTAGATGGTCTGGATTTTAATGAATTTTTTCACCCAAGGCAGATGTATCAGTGTTCAAAGAGAAATTGATTTTCTGAAGAAAAAAATTCAAAAGCAACAATGAAACTATATATCACGCTAACGTATCGTATTCTAGAGCAACAAATACAACGAAGAAGATGTTATTCTTTCCCATTAAAAGCGTTTATGCTGAAGGACAATTGTTTTCATTGCAAAAAGGAGTCAGATCAGACTCAAACTGTTTGCATCGGAAATAATAGATTTTGCGTAAATGCGTTTATTGGGGAAATAATAAGGTTTTCTCCACTGTATTCCGGTTTTTAAACAATCCATTTTTAGTTGTTGCAAAAACATGTTAGGTTACCCAATTTATTCTTGTCCTTTTAGATATATAGGATCTGTCATGAGTCGATGTTTAAGACAAGCTGATCTCAAACGAGTCTAGAATTGAAATGACGAGTGACAGATTCTTTTTCTCACATCACCAACGATTTTAGCTATTTTTTAAGCAATATGCAATTTTTGGAACCCCGGTGACGTCAAAACGCCGTTATAAATAGTGACGTTATAGTGACGTCACCAAAGTAATCTTACACATGTTGGAGATAAGGATATTAGTCATCGTTGTTCGCTATAGAAAACAGGGGTAGTTATGTGAGAAAAAATATCTATATCTACATGTATGTACATGTATACCCAAGTACATGTAGTACGTCGCGAATGGGGCGTTAAATTAGGTTCGCTGCTTACTACTTGGCAAAATGTAAGACACATGTGTTTTGATATACTGTCTAACTATGCCAAACGTTAGATAACAACCTGCAAATAATAATAACATCAGTCATTTAATAACACGGGAAGGATCCATTCCAGCTATCTATGGATACAGTAAAGAAGACGTTATTCTTTCTCGTTTAAACGCAAACGAAGCGCAAACGCAATGCACTGAAATACTGTAGAAAATTACAATTTTTTAACTATTGTGATTACTTATTTTAATGTGTGTTGCAAACAGTTTACCCGGCGTCTGATCTGGCTCCAAACTGTTTGCAAATGAAAAAGTAGTTTCAGCGTAAAAGCGTTTATTGGGAAAGAATTACGTCTTCTCCACTGTAAATTGTCGAGACATTATGCCATTGCGTGACACAATCGATATATATTTGTACATGAAACTATCGCATGCAAATTCGATGTCGTAAAATGGCCTCTGGATTTAAATTGTTCAAATCTGTTTCCAAGACGAGATCGACTATTTTTATGGGACAATTTTGTATGTTTGTTTCTCAATAAGTCAATGATGTTTTGGAGAACTACTTGTGATCTCAGAGCGACTGGCGGAAACATGTACAGTGGAGAAAAGGTTATTCTTTCCCAATAAACGCGTTTACGCTAAAACTATTATTTCCAATGCAAACAGTCTTGAGCCAGATCAGATGACAGGTAACCCGGCGTCTGATCAGGTTCTAAACTGTTTGCCACCAAGATAAACATGAATTATCAGAGTTTCGTTTGGGTTTAACGGGAAAGAATAACATTTACTCCACTGTAGGACGTTCGTACTTGTCGTCTGCTTGTCAAATATCGTCTGTAGATATTGTACATGTTCAAAGACAGTGTTTACGATGGAGAAGCATTTACTCTGTTTCATTTGAACGTGAATGAAACGCAAACGTATTGCAATAAAATGTAGTAAAGAACATTAATTTTCTTTTTGACAACTCTGACTTTCTATTTTCATCTGAGTGGCAAACTGTTTGGAGACTGATCAGACACCGGGTTACCCGACGTCTGAACTGGTCCCAAATGATTGCATTGGGGAAAAAGATGAAGCAAAAACGCATTAATTGAGATATAATCTTCTCCACTGTACTCCAGACCTTTTAAAAAGGATGTTGACCTTAGAGGACGACTATTTGGTTAGCAGTCTCTTGACCCTTTCATGATCAAATTATTCGGGAGATTTATACCACTTCAACGCTTTATTGTCATCTGCTTCATTATTCTTGTCTGCAAGACACGTTTCAAAGTTATTTTTAAGGTTGTATGACTTAATAAATAGCGATAAGAGTGCCAAATTGTTTGGGTCACGCGGCGTCTGATCAGGACCCACACTATTTGCAAACGCGCTTTAAAGCGTCATTGAGAGTGAAAGGATTAAAGAACATATGGTACAGTATCTTAACCCGAGTGCAATGTTTAGTCGCAAACAGTTTGGTCCTGTTCAGACACCGCGTATTTGGGCGTCTTATTAGAATCTAAACTGTTTGCCACTATTTTAATAGTTTTTGATGGTTTCAATCTTTGGAACCATCTGAAGGCAGCATCGAGTTTCCAAAACGTTTACCTAGCCTTTATCCGCTCAAGAAAGCAACACTCAGTAATGTCGTAGGATATTATTAGTTTTCTGGGTCTGTCGCTATACCCTCACTATAAACTATGTGCCCTAAATAGACAACTGAGGTCTTAAAGAAATCACACTTCGAGGGTTTCAATTTGAGGTTGTGCTGAAAAGCCTTTGAAAGACCGACTCTAAACGTTGTGTATGATCCTCAAAGGCATTGGAGAAAATCAGTATGTCATCAGTGAAGATGAGGCACTCCCTGAGATGGAGTTCACTCATACACTTCTCCATAAACCTCTGGAACGTGGCCGGTGTGTTGCAAAGCCCAAAGCTTATTCGTTCGCACTTATAGAAACCTAAATTTCATACAGAAAACGCTGTCTTGGCCTTGTCTGCCTCTTCCATCTCCACTTGCCAGTCTAAGATCAAGTTAACTGAAAAACTGGGATCCAGCAAGTGTATCAACATTATCGTCGAAACGAGGTAACATATTAGCGTCCTTGCGCGTTTTACTGTTCAATTGTCTATTGTCTATGCATAAGCGCAACGATAAATCTTTCTTACGCACAAGAACTACATTAGAAGAGAATGGACTGTTGGATTCACAAATGACACCAGCAGCGAGTATACAAGTGATGATAAACCTACACACTGTGACATACTCCCCCGACAACTTGAAATTCGTCCCGAATTTCTGTATGGGTATGTACGACTGGGGTCGATCTCGAAGCTAATACAGTCACAGAAACCACGTTAGGCGCCAAATGTAGCCGGGTGTTCTTGATCCTGATGGTTATCTTTCATGTCACTTAAACATTGCTTCTGATTAGGCTTCATCTTATGATCATACTCAAAGTGGAGAAGACGTTATTCTGTCCAAATAATCGCGTTTACGCGTAAACTTTTTCTTCATTGCAGTTTCTTTCCAAATAAACGCGTTTACGCTAAAACCATTATTTCCGGTGCAAACAGTTTTGAGCCAGATCAGACCCAAACTATTTGCCATTCATATTAAAATGGTCGATTAGAATTCTCAACAAGTTGTCATTCTCTACGTTTTATTGAAATGCGATTGCGATTCGTTTGCGTTGAAACGGGAAAGAATAACGTCATCCCCGCATTGCTTTTGTGTTTAGTACTGTCGAAACGGGAAAGCATAACATTTCATCCGCTGAACTTAATCCTTCAAACAATCACGATACAAGCATTCAGGGCATTCATGAGTTAGTAACCCCGTTTACTTGGCACCTGATTAGATTCTCAGCAATGTTTGTCAATTAGAGTAATTTTGCGTTCAAATCGAGATTGAAAACTTAATCTCAGTTCAGCCAATACTTGCCCGGGGCAATCGGCACTTCTCGGACTGGATAGAGCTGTGCGCGATAATCCAATAACTACCGAGTAAAACACATTGAACTTTACACATCAATAAAATAAGGCATTCGTCATTTTAAAACTTTGGTTCTGTCTTCTCATTTAATACGATATGGGTAATTCTGAGATAACTTGCAAACATTTTGTTTCCAGATAACAGTTACACTGTTGGGGTCCTGGGGCCTGTCTTACGAAACGTCGTACGATAAAAACGGTCGTAAGTCCAAACTTTAAAATGCTCCTAATTTCTGATTTCTCTATCTAATCCTGTCTTGTTACATCTCTTTGGAATCGTCTTTTCAAGACGATTCCAAAGAGATGTGACAAGACGGGATTAGATGGAGAAATAAACAATAATTGAGAATTTTAGAAACTAACTTACGACAACATTTGTCGTACGACGTTTCGTAAGACAGGCCCCTGGTGAGACGATGGGTAACCGGGTCATCAATCGTCTCACTAGGATCTACACTGTATGCCATTAGACTGTTACTCTAAAGAGATAGAACTAATGAAATCAATTTTAAAAACAAAAGAAGAATCTCGGCTGTCATTTTACCAATCAGTTACTATTCTACGTGTACATGTACATATATACAGTGGAGAAAACGTTATTCTTTCACGTTTAAACGCAAACGAAACGCAAACGCAAACGCATTGCAATAAATCTAAGTAAAAAACAACTGTTTGATAATTCTGACTATTCATTTTAATCTGAGTGACATATAGTTTGGAGCCTGATCAGACGCCGGGTTACCCGGCGTCTGATCAGGCTCCAAACTATTTGTACTGGTATTAATAGTTTTAGCGTAAGCGCGTTTATTGGGAAAGAATTACGTTTTATCCACTGTATACAGTATAACCTTGGAGAGCCGCCCGCTGATAAGCGAAATTCTCTAAACTGTTGAACAAAAATAAATGAAATAAAAGCTGAGTCCCCCGAACAGATGTTCCTCTTCCTCGTTTAACATTGAACTGAAATGGATGCAACGCTGCATGAATCAAAACGATTTGCTGTTTAATGCAGAACATTAAAACAATGTTAAGTTCTCCAGATTGGTCGTTTTGTGGTAAATTCAAACAGTTTCTTTTAATACATGTATTTACATGTTATTTTATTCTTAGTGGAAATTATTTCTGAGTCGGTGTCTGATCTAGTTCCAAACTGTTTGCAATGGAGATAATTGTTATAACACAAGCGCGTTTATTTGGGTAAGAATGACGTTTCCGCCTTTGAGTTACAGTGGATAAAACGTTATTCTTTCCCAATTAACGCGTTTACGCTAAAACTATTATTTCCAGTACAAATAGTTTGGAGCCAGATCAGATGCCGGGTAGCCCGGCGTCTGATTAGGCTCATAACTGTTTGCCACTCAGCTTAATTTCAATAGTCAGGATTGTCAAAAAAGTGTTATTTTTTACATTTTAGTGTATTCCGTTTGTGTTTAAACGGTAAAAGAATAACGTTTTCTCCACTGAAGTACAAGGTAATTGTTGAAAAGGTCTGTATATAAAGAGAAATCGTATTGATCACTATCTGTTGGTGTGCATGGTGCAGTGGAGAATCTGTTATTCTGTCCCGTTTAAACGCAAACGTACGCAAACGCTAAGCACTAAAACGTAGAAAAGAACAACCTTTAGACAATTCTGATAATTCTTGTTTATCTTGGTGGCAAACAGTTTGGAGCCTGATCAGACGCCGGGTTACCCGGTGTCTGATCTGGCTCCAAAATTTCTGCACTGCAAATAATAGTTTTAGCGTAAACGCGTTTATTGGGAAAGAATAACAGATTCTCCACTGTAAAGAGAAATCGTATTGATCACTATCTGTTGGTGTGCATGGTACATTTAAGTTTTATATTTTAAATGTACTACAGTGTTGAAGGTTTTATTCCTTGCCAATAAACATGTTTTTGTCTACAGCAATTATATTAATTTGAAACAATATGGAGCCTGATCAGACAAGGTAGGAGAGATTGTGCATTGTTTAGCCATTTTCTCCCTGAATATCTAATGCATGTAGGACAATTCCAGTTTGATTATATTCTAGTTTTAACTAGTTCGGTTATTTGTCACTGTATCGCAGTATGACAAACAGTGCAGACCCGGATCAAAGGGCTCCTTTAGGAGAGCTAAACTAACTAAAAGGGACTACACACAATAGGGAAGATGCTATTTGTTCACAATAAACGCGTCTATGTTGTAACAATCATGTTCATTGCAAAAAGCAGACAGAGACTCCAAAAGTTTTGCCGCTTAGATAATGAATATGTTCCAACAACTGAACATTTCTTAAATTGAATTGTATTGCTTCTGGTTTGCTTAACCCATTCCCCCAAAGCCTTTCTCTAGTTTTGTAGACAGGTGGCAACTTAAAGTAGGTTGAAAGTAAAACAGAATGCGCCTTAAGGCGCATTCTGCTTTACTTGCAACCTGATTTAAGCTACAATCTGCAAGGATATAGAACAAACTTCTTAAACTGCTTAGTCAATATAAAAGGGAACTATTTTCTACAGTGGAAGAATAAATCAAAGGCTTAAAAAGGCGTACTTATGGGGTAATGGGTTACAGGGGAAAGAATAACGTATTATATATTGTAATACCCAATTCGAACAAGCTAAATAGATGCATCCGTTTAACCCATTCCCTAATACATGTAGAAGCGCCTATTAGCGAATATGATTTATTCCTCCGCTGAAGAAAATGGTTTCAATTTAATCAGTCATGAATATATATTACAGGTAATATTTTCTTATTTCAGCATATGATAGCTTAAAGCAGGCTGAAAGTAAAGCAGAATGCGCCTTCAGGCGCATTCTGCTTTACTTTCAACATGCTTTAAGAAGTCACCTTTATTCAATAATAGAAATGGACTATCAGGTAAAGGGTTAAGAAATACAGTAGGAATACAGTGGAGAATCTGTTATTCTTTCCCAATAAACGCGTTTACGCTAAAACTATTATTTGCAGTGCAAACAGTTGGGAGCCAGATCAGACGCCGGGTAACCCGGCGTCTGATCAGGCTCCAAACTGTTTGCCACCAAGATAAACAAGAATTATCAGAATTGTCCAAAAGTTGTTCTTTTCTACGTTTTAGTGCTTTGCGTTTGCGTACGTTTGCGTTTAAACGGGAAAGAATAACAGATTCTCCACTGTATATTGAGGAGTAAATCATATTGATTCTAACAGTGCTCACATCTTCTGTTTGCCCTCACCGAATATCCGTGTTTGTCATAATATAGAAACTCGGTTAATAGAATGCTTTGTATTTTTGGAGCAACTTCAAGAAAATATTCCCTGGGAAGTCATAGGGAAATATTATGCATTATCATCCATTCCTGAAAGACACATTTCCTGTGTAAGTGAATCTGAGTCGCATGCAATTCTGTGGTTAGCTACACGCGTCCAAAATGATAAATTTCCTTTTACCACTTCATTGTTACTGACTCCACAATACTTTCCTTTGAAAACAGTTTTGATCCTGATTAAACGCCGCGTCGTCTGATCAAGATTCAAACCGTTTACTCTTGTTTCAAAATTGCATCAGTCATACTGCCTTCAATCTAACGTTGAAATGGTTTTGCCAGCAACACTATTGAAGCAGACGACAATGTGACAATGAAGGGGAAAATCGCAAGATAATTTTGGTCATGAAAGGGTTCAGTCAGGTTGTTGTCTAGCTTATTTACTTCAGAAACGTTTAATGGAAAATCACAGTCTCTAATATGGTTTGGAAATTACAGTGGAGAATCTGTTATTCTTTCCCGTTTAAACGCAAACGTACGCAAACGCAAAGCACTAAAGCGTAGAAAAGAACAACTTTTGGGAAATTCTGATAATTCGTGTTTATCCTGGTGGCAAACAGTTTGGAGCCTGATCAGACGCCGGGTTACCCGGCGTCTGATCTGGCTCCAAACTGTTTGCACTGCAAATAATAGTTTAGCGTAAACGCGTTTATTGGGAAAGAATAACAGATTCTCCACTGTACCCGTCGCTACCTGTAGGATTCATTGTGTTAATCATTTGATCCCCGTTGTTGCATTAATGCGTCATATAATTATAAACAATTTAAACGTAAACACTACACTTTGCCAGCGCAAATAGTGTAGATCCTGATCAGATGGTTCATACAGACACCTTCTGATGAGGTGTACACAGTTTGTAATAGATGTACATGTATGTGTATCATAAAAGGATAATGAGTGTGTTTTCAGTATTGAAATTATTGGCCGATTTGGATAAAATAATACGTTACGAACCCTTGGCGAGCAACATATTTTATCAAACGAGTTACAAATTATCAATGCTGAACACATACGAATTGAACATTCTATATAAACACCAATTGACATAAACCCCGAACGTGCTTACTTTCAGTTTTTTCTAAATTTCTACCAAATTACGCAAACACCTATAGATCTTAAAGTCAGCTGTGCTTTCCGGAAAATGATTCGTCAAAAGTGTTGTTAGTTTTTACAGTCGGCGTAAATTAGTACATGTATATTATATGCACAGTGTGCCATAAGACTTATATTGCACTATATATATGAGCAAGTTTATGTGATAACTTGTTTAAATCAACACTGAGCTTAAAATGTACTAGACTTAATTGAAACTACAAATTGCCTTTTTAAAGTTGCATTGGACAATGGGTTAAAACAGTATAAATGTACAACAGAAAACTTTAAAACGTGCTTTCTGTTGTAGGTTTAGTTTCAATATGTCAAAAACACTTAATTTATGTATTTATTTGGTGTGGTCGTAACATATAAAGACCCGTGACCATTAGAAAACAATGTCGTACAGTGGAGAATCTGTTATTCTTTCGCGTTTAAACGCAAACGTACGCAAACGCAAAGCACTAAAACGTAGAAAAGAACAACTTTTGGACAATTCTGATAATTCTTGTTTATCTTGGTGGCAAACAGTTTGGAGCCTGATCAGACGCCGGGTTACCCGGCGTCTGATCTGGCTCCAAACTGTTTGCACTGCAAATAATAGTTTTAGCGTAAACGCGTTTATTGGGAAAGAATAACAGTTTCTCCACTGTACATGTACTTTACAACACCGTGAACATACATGTATACAAGTATCATCAATCACGAATTGTTTCTGACGAAATAAGTCATTGATCATTCCTAATGTTGTTGTTTTTTTAAAAAAATAAGAATGTAAGTTTGTGTAAAAAACAACGCAATTTCGCAATATTGTCTTAAAAGCATTTATATGTCAAAAGGGAAGGGATGCGTGTACATGTCCGCGTCCTTTTCATAAACATATTTGTTTTACGATGGAGAATGTGTTATTCTTTTTAAACGCAACGTAACGTAAAAACATTGCAAAAAGATGGATTAAAGGACAACTTTTGACAAGTCTGACTTTTTTTTTTATCTCAGTGATAAACAGTTTGGAGCCTGCTTAGGCACCGGGTATTTTTACATGTAGCGTAAACGCGTTTATTGGGAAAGAATAACGTCTTATCCATTGTGACAACTAAATAAAAAAACCGTTTAAACGTGAAGGATAACGTCTTCTCCACTGTAATAGATCCCAAATTCATCTTACAGTGGAGAATCTGTTATTCTTTCCCAATAAACACGTAACGCTAAAACTATTATTTGCAGGGCAAACAGTTTGGAGCGAGATCAGACGCCGGGTAACCCTGCCTCTGATCAGGCTCCAAACTGTTTGCCACCAAGATAACCAAGAATGATCAGAATTGTCCAAAAGTTGTTCTTTTCTACGTTTTAGTGCTTTGCGTTTGCGTACGTTTGCGTTTAAACGGGAAATAATAACAGATTCTCCACTGTACTTGGTCGTCGAAGACAAGTTTTATAGTATTGTTTATTGCTGGAGAACGTTTCTAGGCAGCCTCCATCTTAAAATATGAGAAATTCATTTCCTAGTCAGATTTGTCAACACCAGTGTAGTGCTATTTTAAAGCGGAGAAGACTTTATTCTTTCCCAAGAAACGCGTCTACACTTCGCCTGATCAGGCTCCAAGCTTTCCCCTCTTTGATTAACGTGAATATTCAGAATTGTCAAACATCTGTCATTTTCTCCATGTTATTGCAATGCGTTTGCGTTTTGTCTGCGTTTAAAAGGGAAAGAATAACGCATTCTCCTCTGTACATTGCCTAAATATTCACCTAAAATGGAAGAAAACTTGTTGGAAATTCTTTTCGTACAAAGTGAAAACATTTAAAGTGCCATAAAAAGTTATGAGCAAAAACATTATTTTCTGATTTTTGCCACAACCATTGTGTACAATTCAGACAAAACGGAAATAAGCTTGTGTAAATGGTGTCGCTATGTAGGCAAAACATAATCCACTCTTTCAGCACACGTTAAGGGTTTAATTTAATGCCACCGAGGTTTAAAAGGGACCCCCGCAAAATCCATCTTCTTAGCCTGGAGATTAAATGCATGACAGTTTTACAAATATTATGGACAGAGTACAGGGGAAATTATGTAAAGCGGCTACTAAAATGAAGGTGAACAATCCGATGCAATGAAGAGCAGAAGTAATCAGAAAGCTTCTACGTGCCTTTACACCTTACCTTCGTTCTGCTTAACCCATTTAGTTTATACCCAGTGGATTCTTCGATGTTTATATATTGGATTGGTCGATTTTTTTTATCAAAGGGATGCCTGGTCAAAATTTTCATTTTCATTTTGTTTAATATTGAAATTCCTATCAGCAAACAGTGTAGACTCTGATCAGACGCCGCATAGTGCGGCGTCTGATCAGAGTCTATACTGTTTACCTATGTCCCATATATGTAATCGTGGGCACAATTGGGTTAACTCTTTCCTCCCTAAAACTTTAAATTATCAATTCCAGTTTCCATTGTAGTCTGGTCCATTTCTAACTCTTAAGGGTTGTTTTTGTCAATGTTTGGTATAATGACAAACAGTGAAGACCCTGATCAGAAGGCTCCTTTCGGAGCCCTCTGATCTGGGTCTTCACTGTTTGCACAGGACAAGTGTACTATTCACATGTACACTGTTTGAAAAGGACGCTTATATGCGGGACTAGGGTTCAAAGGGTTAAGCAATCACCTGGCTTAATAGGTGGCTGTGCCTTTTGAAATAGTTGCCGCTTAAAACAGGATTGGCCTCATCAGTCTCTGAGTTCATCAACTAAACTCATTCATCCCTGAGATTTGAAATAGACAATTCCAATTCCCAATTAAGTCAAGTCCATTTATGACTATTAAGGGATTTTATCTGCAAAACTTGCAAAGAGACAAATAGTGCATACCCGGATAATGATCCTTCTGAGGACCGTCTTACGAAACTTCGAGAGACAAATACATGTATTGTCGAGTCAAATTTCTAACAATCTCAACTATTTTTTAAGATGATTCCAAAGAAATGTCTCAATACAGGATAAGATTGAAAAATCAGAAATTATATGTATCTAAAAGTTTTGACTTACGACTCTTTCGTAGTAAGACGTTTCGTAAGACGGGCCCCTGATCATCTGGTTCTACAGTATTTGCATTTAGTCTAAGCTGTAGACCACTTTTATTTGCGGTGAAAGGACCATACAACCTTTTGGTACTATCTTATAGCATATTTCCTAAGGAGTTCGGAACCAATCGTCTGACGCGTATTTAGGTAGTGATAAGGGGAGATAATTGAGGTTAAAGTTGTCTGCCCTTGGATTTTTAAGCAAACAATGGCATCCTTATTGGGCTTTTATTTTATGTGTTACAGATTTAAAAAGGGTATTTTGTTAGCAATTATCAATGTAGTATATCTGAATACAAATTTTGAAAATGTTTTAGGAAAGTTTCAGACTCATTTAAATCCAAAATGGCCGCCAAAATGGCTAATTTTAGTAACATTTCATCTTTTCGAGCAATAACAATACTTATATTGACTACAATTGATACTCATATGGAACAATTTTAGTTGATTCCTATTGTACATCAACTTAGATATTATACTATCTTTTTATTTGATGTGTTTCCTGTCATCCAGTGCTTAGATAATCAAAAATGGCCGCCGTATATACCTACCTTATTAATTTCTACTTACATAAATTTTCTTGATTGGGGCTTTCATTTTCTTTGTAAGATTTTCAAATGGTATTTCATAAGCAATTATTAAAGAAGTTTCCCCAAATACATATTTTGAAAATGTTTTAGGATAGTTTCAGAGCTATTTTAATCCAAAATGGCTACCGAATGGCTATTTTTAGTAACAATTAAGCTTTTCGATCAACTCAACTACTTTTATTGACTGTATTGGATATATTATAAACAATTTTAGTTGTTTCGTATTTAATATTAACTGAAAAAGTCCAGTAAGCTTTTATTTAGATTTGTTCCTGTCATCCAGTGCTGATATAATCCAAAATGGCTGCCGTTTATACCTTTTTGCTATATATTTCTACTAATATAAATTTTCTTGATTTAAAAGGTTATGCAAATATTTTATGTTTGTGTCTTTCCATGTCCTTGTGCCAAACATTGTTTAATCTGATAAATGCTGAAGTTGGTAATGCTTTTACAGGATAATAGTGGCTTTTATTGACCACCATATAATTAAAATGTTTATTAGATCAATATTGATTTTGTCTCATACAGATAACTATAAGGATAGATGTGCCAATAAAGGGGATATTTCTTTCCAATGTTGAACCTATTTATTATTACTTAGTATCAAAATAAATGGATAAAATGTGTAGCGCTGTCTATATTTTGTTCCCAGTTGTGTAATGTACATGTACATAAAACACATATTTGTCACTAGTATTCGCAGGTTAGTGAAAATTGTAATTTTCAGTTGATTGTCATGTATATACATGGAGAATATTCGTCTTACATGGCCGAATCATGGTTTATCAAGCAAGGCATTTAATAAGTGGTTCAAAGCCTGGGTCATTTTGGTGTTTTTTTTTTAGATCTACGGAAACAAATATGAGACTTAAGTTAACCACTTAATGGTACAAAAAGCACCATGAAGCTAAATACCCTTTTCACTTATTTAACGGATTCACTGAGGAGAAACTCTGATCTTAACGAAGCTATTTTTCCTTTTTTAACAAGTGCAATGTAGATAGATTGGAAGCTGGGCACTTATAAGTCGAGGAAGTGGGCCTTGTTCATTAACAAAACCCAGTTCTTACGTGAAGTCAAATCTTTGATGTTAAGACCTGGCACAAATGTGATTTTATCAGAGGAGAGAGACGTCGTGTCTCCAAATAAAATTATGTGTCCATTATTCTTCCAGTGTCATTTAATGATTCAATAGGTAACCCTGTGAGTTTATACAGCAATGGCAATGCTGTTTTGGGCCCGATGCATTCCGTTTTTGACTTCAGAGACAGTATAGCAATGTCATATTCCGCAACTGGTATGTATGTATTATAACTTATCGAAATCAAGGGGTTGATCCAAGAAAAAGTATCCGGGAAAATGCGAAACAATACAAAAATATAAAGACAATATGATTATGATGATGCTTTGAGAAGTGACGATAAGCGTCATTAAAGCAAGGGAGGTCATGCACCATCACAGTTGTAAAACGAACTTTAAATAAACTCTAAAAAAGAATCATAGTATTATAGAGAAAGTAACTAAATCAGATCAAGATTCTTGGCAATCTGACCATTGAATGTTCTCAAGGATCACGTTTCTGAAACACTTATAGACTCCGAAGGCGTTGCGATTTTAACTTTCTTTCATATCACTATGCTACATTGATGTTCTCAATGAAGGTAGTAATCCTCACAGGCTTGAAGTCTGGGTGACAGGACTAGCAGGATTTTCCTGCAATTGAAGTTCGTTCAATGCTCTAACAATAGTTGATCTTTTCTTTCCAAACAGACCAAATAAATGGCAATGAAATCAAAAGGATAAATTTTGACTACAATTCAACTGTACTGGCAATATCTTCTTTGCAATGCTGAATCAAAGACCTAGAAAAAGGCCTACGGTATTAACTACCTGAACTCTTAACTGTCGAAACTCTAGTGAAGGGTCAAACTTAGCTGCAATGTGACTTGAAGTGATTCTTAAATGAATGTGCTATACACAGGTTCAAGATCTAGACTGATAGTCATTGCAGGCTAGTTACAGCAAATTCAAAATTATATTCTATGAGTGTATAAAGTGTGGGTTTCATATCATATCAACTAATTGCATGTATATTTTTGCAACCAACCGTTAATAAAGTTGAATCTTAGCAACTCTGACTAGACGATTTGTCAATACATATATCTTGCTTTCTTTTACTTTAAAACATTTATAAGAGTATCTGGTTGTGGGTTTTAATCTTCACCACATATTCTCGCGTAACCATAGTACATGTATATATCTTATGTTGACTTAATATTACATGTACATATGACATGTATACTCTTACATATACATGGACCATTTCTTCACTATCAGGTGCAGTGACAAGTGAAAGAACAGTCTGTTTGGTCAATACTTTTCCAGTGACATAATTTTTGCTGCAAGTCATGGAAATATAAAAACAGGAAAGCACCTCACTAAGTGTCTTGGAATCAAAAGTCTAACCTTTCTAGAAAAGTTATTAATATTCTCAACCATATTTGTCATAGAAGAAACTACATGGGAGTAGCAGAACTGGTATAATGCCCAACTCCAGACCAGTTGTCAAACCAGTTGTAACAAGCTATTACAAGTTGACATTTTACACTCACTTACAGTAATTCTGTCGCTTATTCAGTTTTCAGTTCTTCTACTGGCATGTGGTTTATGCGATGACTCATGCGGTTCAGAATATCAATAACCTTTTTAGAACTTGTCAGGCTTTTGATACCAAGAATCATAGTTAGGTACTCTCCCTTTTTCCACATGACTTCCGAAATACTATCGCGTGAAACAGTCTTGGCCAAATAGACTGTTCTTTCACTTCTCACTGCGCTTAAAACTAAAACAGAGTTATTACATGTACATGCACCGGTATATGTAAGAGCATTTTTCTTGGATATGCTCCCTGGGAACATTCTACCCATGGCCAACTTGCAAAGATTCTTGCTCTAATTTAGTAAATTTCTCTAGAATACTATTATTCCTATGTAGAGTTTATTTAAACTTCCTTTTACAACTGTGATGGCAAATAACCTCCTTTGCGATCATATGAGTATCACTTATTCATGCTGAAAGTCACTCATCTTCACTTCTCAGAGCAACATCATAATGAATATATTGTCCTGGTTGCTTCCATGTTTCACAGGATACTCCTTCTTGGGTCGGCCCCAGGGTTGATTGTGATAGGTTATCACAGAGCATGCAGCTTGGGGAATAAATACAGATGTACGTAGATGGGATCATAGCTCAACTGTCTATGATACACCAAGAACGCAATGTTTACGCTTTTGTATCCTTTGTGTCTGTTTGTTTCCTGAACCCCGAACAGGAGTCACTATAGTAGCTAACATTGAATCATTAAATGACACTGGAAGAATAATTGACACATATTTGGAGACAATACATCTCTCTTGTCTGATAAAGTCATATTTTTTCTATTAGTGCCTAGGTATTTTCATCAAAGGGTTTTACTTTATTTAAGTACTGGGATTTGTCAATGTGCAACACACACTTCCCCGACTTATTGGTGTCTATCTTCCAGTCCAACTACATTGCACTTGAGAAAGATCATAATCAGTATCGTTCAAATCACAATGAAATTAGTCAAACAAGTATTTAGCTTCGATGCTATAGCCAGATTAACTTATATTCACCGTTGACATACAAACTAATTTTTCAACTGAAAATAGCAATTTCAACAAACCCGCGAAAACTAGTGACAAATATGTTTTATGTGTATTATATACCCCGGTACAAAAATAAGCGTTTATATAGTGCTACACATTATATACATTTGTTTTGAACTAAAAAAAATTAATATGTCCTAACTTTGTAAAGAAATATCCCCTTTATTGGCTAATATATCCTGATAGTTATCTGTATCAGAAAAACAAACTTTATCAAATACATACTTTGATTGTATGGTGGTCAAGGTAGGCCATACATTATTCCTGTAAAATCATTACCAACTTCTGGCTTTATCAGCATGAACTATGTTTGCCACAATGACATGGAAAGACACGCAAAAAAAAAAAAAAAGATTTGCAAAACCTGGCAAATCAAGAAAATTTATATTAGTAGAAAATAGTAAAAAATGGTACCAACGGCAGCCATATTGGTTAATATCAGCGCTGGACCACAGGAACCAATCAAATTGAAAGCTTATCGGATTTCTTAGTTAATGTTTAATAAGAAAAAACTAAATCGGTTTATATAATATCAATTACAATCAATAAAAGTAGTTGAGTTGCTCCAAAAGATAAATTGTTACTACAAATAGCCATTTGGCAGCCATTTTGGATTTCAATGAGTCTGAAACTATCCTAAAACATTTTCAAAATATGTATTTGGGGAAACTTCTTCAATAATTGATTACAAAATACCATTTTGAATCTCTAAAAAATGAAATGAAGGCCCCAATCAAGAAAATTTATGTAAGTAAAAATTAATAAGGTAGGTATATACGGCGGCCATTTTTGATTATCTAGTTTAAACATATTTATTTGCATAATAACATGTGCAAAGGGATTGGGCTACAAGTTATTACAACATTATCAATGGCCCTTTCCCTAGATATATACAAAACAGTGGCATAGCATAATAAAGTAGAAATTACAATAGTTACTTTGTTAGAATAGCAATCGATGGCACGACCGGGTGATGTTTATACTCATTTACATTGATACAAATTGTTTAACGATTTTCAAAAAAAGTTGTAATCGACTAGATCTATATAGTCCTTGTATCCAGTAAAGTGTTTAATAGGATAAGTAGGATAAGTTTCAAATACTCTTTGAGGTACAACTTAATGGCAAAATATTGGTTTTAGAGTGCCACCGGTTAAACTAAAGCAAAGCAACATAACTATATATATAACAATAGCATAAACTTATTGTTGCGTGTTTGTTGAGAATCGCATGGTATCGTGGATGTACTTATGGACTGTCTGAAAGATATGCATATTAAAATCAAGAGGTTTCGATTCATCTCCAGATAATAGGAGATCTAAGGTTACTTGATTTATATGAGATAGGTTGTTTAGCATAATGTTTCGTGTTTGTGTGTATAAGGGACATTCAAGAAAAAAATGAAATGAATTTTCGCATGGACTTCCGCATCTACATGATGGATCTGCAACTAGATTACAACGAAATAAATCGTAGTTTAAACAACTACATTGATGTCTTAGCCTGGTATGTAGGATATTATTCTTACGTGTTCCACATTGATAGAAAGTTGGTAATTTATCTATATTACTCCCTAGTGCGGTCTTAAAAGACTGTATGGTAGTTTTGTTTCTAACATCCTGATTTAAGGCATTCCAGCTATGTGTGGTTGACACTATAAATGCACGTTCAGTTAGACGTAAGCGTGTATTTGGGATATTATAGTCATTATTATTTCTTAGTGGATAATTAGATACTTCGCTTACAAGAGGAGGTAGTATATTGCTAAGATATGGTGGAACAGACTGGTTGTGCATTTTATAAAACAAAACAAGTTTCTTTTTCTCTCTTCGAAATTCTAAAGTCTCAAGTTCTGCTTCTCTATAAATAAACTCTTTTTTACAAAATATCGGTAACCCACATGCTATTCTTGCTGCTTCTAATTGTATGCTTTCTAGTCGTTGCTTATCGACCTGAGAACAGCCATCCCATAATTCTGATGCGTATTCTAATACTGGAAGGATAAAACATTTGAAAATTTTTAATAAAGTTCGTCGGTTTAGAATGTATTTAAGTTTTCTTAACACAGAGACCTTTTTCATACAAGATTGATATATACTATCTATATGGGAAGACCATTTACAATCAGAAGATAAATTTACTCCTAAATGTCTATGAGAAGAAACGGGTTCGAGTAAGTTGTCATCAAATGTTAAGTTTAAATTGAAAGAGTTAGTTGAATTTGTTATGAATAACACATTAGTTTTATTTGGGTTAAACTTTATCAACCATGTTTTGGACCAAGAAGATACCCTTTCCAAATCTCTGTTTATTACAGCTTCTATTTCATTAACGTTTTGAGAAGAAATGACAATGAGGTATCGTCCGCGAATAGACGTGCTAGTGTCTCCAAGAAATCTGCAATATCATTTATGTATATAAGAAAAAGGAGAGGACCAAGTACAGATCCCTGGGGGACACCAGCATTTAGCTTATTGAAACATGATTTTTGGTTATTAACCAAAACCTGCTGTTCTCGATTATTGAGGTAATTTTCTACCCATTTTAAAAATATTCCCCTAAAACCGTATCCCTTAAGTTTTTGTATAAGACCTCTATGCCAAACCCTGTCAAAAGCTTTGGAAATATCACAAAAAATCACACAAGTATGTTGCTTTCGTTCTAAAGAATTACAAATAGAATCATACATTTCAATAAGTTGATAAACAGTTGAATGATTAGGAAGGAATCCTGATTGGTATTTATAGATAAGATTATGTTCTACAGTAAAATTATACATATATTTGAAAACAACACGTTCAAAAACCTTCCCCACACATGACAGAAGGGAGACTGGTCTATAATTCGACACTTCGTGTTTATCTCCCTTTTTAAAAAGAGGTAATACTATAGCTTTTTTCCATATATTAGGAAATGTTGAAGAATTAAGAGATAAGTTAAACAAAATAGAAAGAGGTTTACTAACAGAATCACGAGTGGCTTTCAACATATTATGACTAATCGTATCACAGCCTGTTGCTTTTCCTAATTTAAGATTTCCTAAGATGTCATGAACGTCTGTTTCTAAAATAGTTAAAGAGTCAAAGGAAGCGTTAGTACGATTTATGAAGTCTGGTAAATTTGTGTTTGATTCATCAATAGTTGAAATTGAACAGAAGTATTTATTTAAGATATCCGCCTTTTTTGAGTCATCCATTATCACTGAACCAGAATTTAGATCCAAAAGAGGGGGAATTGTTGATGAGTGTCCTGACTGACGGGTGATTCTGTTAATTAATTTCCAATAAGACCTTGGATCACTAGTGTGTAAAGTGTCAATTACTCCACTAACGTTTTCAAAAAAGTTAAGTCTGGAGTGTTTTTTCATATTGTTTATCTTATTTCTTTGTGCTTTAAATTTATTTAAATTTGTTAAGTTTTTAGTAGATTTATATTTATCATGCAGTCTATTTCTTATTCTTATTTCTCTTCTGATGTCACTATTCATCCAGGGTTTATCGTTTGTTCTAATGGTTACTTCTTTTAAAGGAATACACTGTTTAGCCATTGAAATATATTTATCAGTAAATTTAACACACGCTTCATTTATATCAGAATTTTCAAAGTAGGTTACCCAGTCAAAGTTTGATATCAGATTATTGAATTTAACATAGTCGCCATTTTTGTATATCCATACACTTCTCTTGTAAGATTTGCGTATTTTAACAGGTACATTAAGATGACAAACAGAGGCATTATGATCACTCACTGCTCTATTAACTTCAACAACATAGGCACTAGTATATGAGCAACACTCGCTTATTAAAATTGGATCTAACAGTGTACTACTAGTAGCACCAATACGAGTTGGTTCATCTATAATATTAGAGAGACCAAATTGAACAATTAAATTATTTAATGGATGTCTACTTAAATCGGAAAGCATATCAACATTAATGTCTCCAGTTATAAGAATATGACTGGATGTTTCACAAGCTTTATCAACAGAATAGATAAAATTTTCCCAAAATATAGCCCTTGCATTAGGGGGTCTGTACACAGTACATAACATTAGAGTTATATTATTAAGTCTAACTTCAAGCCAGATTGTTTCCTCTAATGGCGATTCTAAGTCAGTGCGTCTTTTACAAAACAAAGTGTCCGAGCAGTAAATTAAAATCCCCCCACCCGCAAAGTTCCTGTCTTTCCTGAAAGGAGCACAAAAATTATCTAATAAAATGTCATCTGTGTGTATATTATTGTCTAAGTGAGTTTCAGTGATGCATAGTATATTATATTCGTCTGCGATGTCTGCAAGATAATCAAGTTTATTTCTAATACTTCGTGCATTCCAGTTAAAAATAGATATTTCGGAAATGGGGCCTGGGTTTCTTTCAACGTCCATTGACAAAACAATAAGAATCATGATGAGAAGATAAAAATGGCTATTCTGAAAATAGCTTTTTACAGCAAGAAATTTTAGTCGGCTTAATGTTTCTGTTATGTATTTTTGTAAAATAACTAGAAACAAATTCAAAAAACTATTTTCACAACATCTTGACTGAAACAAACACCTCTTGATGATTCGACAATAACATTTACTATGAAATGTTCCTATGGCAGCTCGGTATAACATGATGTATACAGACATTAACCATTGTCATAAATGAAGTTTTCCGAGCTGCCATAACAAGAAGCGACATGTCCATATGTACATCCACGAGCAAGCGACACAACAAGCAACAATTGAACTGATGAAAAAAACAACATGAAATGGAATAAAAGGGAAAAGGAGATACAGTACATCTCCGATTTTACCATTTTGAAACTGGAAATTCGAAGGAAAACTACTTTTATAAGGAATGATAAAGTTTTGTTTTTTTAATTGATTGTTTACTATTTATACCTAAAACTATTCTGAAAATAGAGTTCTAAACGGTAACTCATACTGTACAATACATAAATTTAAAAGGATTGTCCCCCTTCAAATAATCACCTTTGACTAAGAGTCCATCATAAAGGGAACTACAACATTCATATACAAAAAAACAACAACCGTAGCACAAAATGCACGTGCATTACCTATCGGTGTATAACGTTTTACAATCTTTGTAAAGCGACGCCAGTGTGTAGTGAGCCCAGTGGACAGTAAATCAATAATGGATTAAGTGGGTACTGGCTGCCTGTCTCTCTCAATGCAGAAAAGACGAGGAAGGGAAGTTTAACAGAAGGTAGTAAACTAAACTAATTAAATATGAATTATCATCAATCTAGAACATTTCATGTATGGATCCAGCTCCAGTAACTAAATAAAAAATCGAAAGCTAAGAATATTCTGTCTGGATTATCAAAGTAATTTCACCCATAAACTCTCTCTAACTAACGGAATTTGGAGACAAGTAAATTCAGAACTTTGTAATATTCCATCACACGGTGTCTGATATGGGTCTAGATAAAATGTGGAGTAAATGAGAGTAGGACATATTAATATTTTGCATCCAAACCAGACATCGTCTAAAGCGGTGTCTGGTCTGGATCCAATCAGATTTTTGTAATAACCATCACATGGTGTCTGATCTGGGTTTAGATAGTATGTGGATTAAATGAGAGTATAGGACATATTAATAGACTGCATCCAAACAAGAAAGCGTCTATAGCGGTGTCTGATCTGGATCCAAACATCAGAATGTTATAATAAACCATCACATATTGATAGACTGCATCCAAACAAGAAAGCGTCTATAGCGGTGTCTGATCTGGATCCAAACATCAGAATGTTATAATAAACCATCACATGGTGTCTGATCTGAGTCTAGATAGTATGTTGAGTAACTGAGAGAAGGACATATTAATAGTTTGCATCCAAACCAGACATCGATTATAGCGGTGTCTGGTCAGGATCCAAACATCAGATTTTTGTAATAAACTACCACACGGTGTCTGATCTGGGTCTAGATAGTATGTGGAGTAAATGAGAGTAGGACATATTAATAGTTTGCATCCAAACCAGACATGGACTAAAGCGGTGTCTGGTCTGGATTCAAACATCAGATGTTTGTAATAACCATCACACGGTGTCTGATCTGGGTCTATATAGTATGTGGAGTAAATGAGAGTAGGACATATTTATAGTTTGCATCCAAACCAGACATCGACTATAGCGGTGTCTGGTCTGGATCCAAACATCAGATTTTTGTAATAAACCATCACACGGTGTCTGATCTTGGTCTAGATAGTATGTAGGTAACCGAGAATATGACATAATAATAGCGATATCTGATCTGGAACCAAACAATGTGCAACATAAAAAAAACGATATATATCATAAACGAATTGCATCGGTTCTTTCGATACCTTGTTTAGGACAGAATAAGATGTAACGGGTCAGCAGCCAAACAAGACGTCGAATTTATCGATGTATTGTTCAGATGCAGTCCGTATTCAAGAATATTTACGATTTATGATCATCATTCAGCAAATACAATAATCATCAACTATGACATTCTTTTCACCATCAATCTATCAATCAATCAATCAATCAATCGACCAATTCCTGACATTCGTTATCAATCATCACATATCGATCATGGTTATAAACTAATTCAATCAATCACCATCTGTCATTCATCAATTTCTGCAGGTTGGTCGATTGATTGGTCGATTGATTCATCATCATCATCATCATCGTCATACACTGGACTAGAAATTAAATATACAATATATAACACCATAACATTCGACTACCATGACATCATTAACACTATCAATCACCATATGTCAGTCATCCTCAATCATCAAAGATCAATCGATCGAAAGATCGATCCATAATCTTAATCATCACTACACATTAAGCTAGAAGTTACATATACAGTTTACAAAGTACAACTCTCAACATCCGTGACATTATTATCAGCATCAATCAATCATCAACTGTTGGTCTTCAATTTATTGATCGAACATCAGCATCATCATCATCATCATCGTCATCATCAACATGCATCGAACCAGAAACTATACGTACAATACATAATAACAAAACAATCATCAATCATGACATTATCATCAATATCATCTATCAATTAGTATCTGTCAGTAATCGTCAATCATCAAATATTGATCGATCCTGTAGGACTTGACTGGTCAAGATCCACCTCGTTTGCATACAGACATTTATACATTGAAATATTCAACGTGTATCATTGAATATGAAATTGAAGTAAGCATATTACTAAAGATATCATACTAGACGGAGACTAATATGTTAGATTGTATATAATATAATTATTACATGAGTTGATCCCTTGTCTGAGGCAAATGTCGTCTGCTAAAACTTCACAGTATTCCATTGTAAAACTTTAAAGTGGTTATGAACAAAACAAACTTCATATAATTATTCGGCCAAGTACCAAACTACATGCAACATGGTTCCAGATCCGATGCCGACTGTTCCGGCATCTGATCAGGATCCAAGCCGCCTAATAGAGTTTTACTTTGTCTCGAAAAGCTGGCGAAGGGGTTAGTCGTATTTTGTCGATTGTTGATTCTTTGATGATAGACAACATATACCGGTGACAATACATAGGATCCATACAATACATTGAGTCAATACATGTATAAACACAGGGCGTGTTAGTGATGTATTGATCTACAACTAAATAGATTGTTTCCACTGCATTGATCTGTTTTACATGAGCTTGATAAAACAGCACGTGTGTAATAGTTCAACTCGAATCATTCAGTTTCGTGTTTTGCAATCACACACCTGTACATAGGTAATGAGCAGACGGCAGAGTATTTATTCCATCTGTTGATACGTGTGTGATAGTTCAACACGAACTCATTCAGAGTTGTATTATACCAATACACACCTGTACATAGGTAATGAGCAGACGGCAGAATATTTATTCCTTCTATTTAACACGTGTGTGATGATTCAACACAAACTCATTCAGCGCTGTGTTATACCATTACACACCTGGCTGTACATAAGTTATAGGCAGACAGCAGAATATTTCTTTCGTCTAGTAAATGTAACAGGCGTGTAATAGTTCAACACAACTTATCCAGCTTTGTGTTTTACTATTATATATCTGTACATAAATAATTGTGTATTTATTTTCGACTTCATGCATTTTATAGTTTTCCATCGATCGTTTTGATATTTGTTAAAACAAATTGCCAAGGAATGCATTCGAAGTATATAAAAACAGAGTTGATTTAGATCAACGTGAAGTAACAAGGCCTGTTAAAATTAAGACACAATTGCTTTGATCAGGATCTACAGTGTAGAACCCTTAATGTTCTATAGATACTAGTCACTTGACACTGCTAATGAAGTCAGTTTCTTCACGTCTATATATTATGAAAGATCTGATGAGAATTGTTGCAAAAGAGAACTTAGGACATGATATGATAACAAGTTATGTGTTCACACGCGTCGATGATCTAGACACAGGGTATTTATATTAGGAACAGCAGAGCGTTTATTTTTCACCTGTTCATTTGAACATATTATGTTGAATGATAATGACTCAGTTAACTTTTGTTTTGTTTTTACGTTATATTGTAATTGTGTTTAACCTTTTGCATGCTTGGTCAGATGTCATATGTTGTATTTCTGCAGCAAATTTAAGAGTAAATCAATTTATATGATATTGTTTTATTATTGTTTAGAATGAAAAGGTAGTTAAGTACCACACAGCTGTGCACTTTTAGACCCCGTGTAACTCGGCGTCTGAACAGGGTCACAGTTGTTTGCAGAGGTTACATGTACAAGAGGTTAATTACAATGGGATGGAACTGCTACATATATCAGTGTACACAATTGACCACAGCAGGCTAAAGGTTTAGAGACTCCTCACTAAACACTGATTTAATAAGCACTGGTGTTGATTCTGCTGAGTTTTTGTAGAAGATGCGGCCATCACTGGTCCAGTAAGAGTGAACATAACCCGACCTTCGAGCTTGATTATCTCAGCACTGGATGACAGGAAACTCATCAAATAAAAAGCTAGTATAATATCTCAGTTGATGTACAATACGAATCAACTAAAATTGTTCCATATGAGTATCAATTGTAGTCAATATAAGTAATGTTATTGCTCGAAAAGCTGAAATGTTACCAAAATTAGCCATTTTGGCGGCCATTTTGGATTTAAATGAGTCTGAAACTTTCCTGAAACATTTTCAAAATTTGTATTCATATATACTACATTGATAATTGCTAACAAAATACCTTTTTTAAATCTGTAACACATGAAATAAAAGCCCAATAAGGATGCCATTGTTCGGATAAAAATCCAAGGGCAGACAACTTTAACCTCAATTATCTCCCCTTATCACTACCTAAATACGCGTCAGACGATTGTTTCCAAACTCCTGAGGAAATATGCTATAAGATAGTACCAAAAGGTTGTATGGTCCTTTCACCGCAAATAAAAGTGGTCTACAGCTTAGACTAATTGGACAAATGACCTCATGACACTGATTGTAAAAGACAATACTTTTCCTATAGCTCTGTTGGTTCACTCCCTTTGTTGCATAAAACTCTTTGAAATTGTCGTACAGAACTATTGCTCAAACTTAGAATTTATGTGTGCTTTTTGTTTGGACACACATCGATATGAGTGTTAAACAGGATAGATCCTGACCAGACGACTCTCTATTCCTAATTATTCTGAATTAAGAGAAAATAAAAATATATACCAAAAGATAGCATCAATAATTTTACATTACACATAATGTGCTAAGCACCAAGGATATACAGTGAAGAATCTGTTATTCTTTCCGAATAAACGCGTTTACGCTAAAACTATTATTTGCAGTGCAAACAGTTTGGAGCCAGATCAGACGCCGGGTAACCCGGCGTCTGATCAGGTTCCAAACGGTTTGCCACCAAGATAAACAAAAGTTATCAGAATTGTCCAAAAGTTGTTCTTTTCTACGTTTCTAGCGGAGAAGAGGTTATTCTTTCCCAATAAACGCGTTTATGCTAAATCTATTATTTCCATTGCAAACAATCTGGAGCCTGATCAGACTCCAAACTGTTTGCCATTATGTTTAAAATGAGTCGTCAAAATTGTCAAAATGTTGTCATTTTACCCATTTTGATGCAATGCGTCTGCGTTTCGTTTGCGTTTAAACGGGAAAGAAAAACGTTTTCTCCATTGTATCTGTTTCTCACTGCATAATTGCCAACACGTTTGTTCAATTCCTTCCTTACTAGGAGATATCTTTTCCAAGGGTTAATTTTATAGATTTGTACAACAAATATATACATTTATTAAGGTTAAGTAGGCGAAACCCGAGGACATTATCAAATGTGAAACTTCTGAGAATTCATTGAATTCTAACTTTTCCTCTTCTTCGAGATGATATTCGTTGGTAAAAACAACGTTTTACCTTTCAATGTTCAAGTGTACCCATTATTGGATTATAGAGCATGCTCGTTAACTAAAAAACAATTTGTAACATTTGATGTATTTTGTGAAAAAGTGAAAAGTTTATCAATGCATTTGTATGGGGCATTTACATGTATTATAGTCACATTAGAACCTTTAGATTGGACCTTTAGCTACAACTCCTGAAAAAATTGTTTAAATTGAACGCAACTGTGGACAGTTTTAAAGCGGGAAACGATAGGGTCGGTACATTGGTTCCTATATATGAAGGTACTTTGAGTAGTATATTATCTACTGTATCTTGCAGTGTTTTCTCGAATGTAGCAATCGCCTTAGTTTAATCTTATCCACGACAAACTTTCTCGTTGCTTTAACCCTTTCCTCCCTGAAACCTCAAATGGATAATTCTAGTTTTCAATGTAGTCAAGTCCATTTTTGACTTTTTAGGGATGATTTTTACAATATATATCGAAATGACAAACAGTGTCGACCCTGATCAGAGGGCTCCTTAAGGAGCCCTCTGATCTGGGTCTACACTGTTTGCATAGGACAAGAGTACAGTGGAGAAAACGTTATTCTTTCCCAATAAACGCGTTTACGCTAAAACTATTATTTGCCATTATATCGTCTGTTTTAAAATGGTGCCAAAACTATTACATGTAATTCAAAATAAAAACAAATAGTTTAAACGGAAATTAATACAAATGCAAAACATTTAAATGTAGAAAATCAATAGTTACCTGTATTGAAAGAATGTTTACTGTTTTTTAAATCTAGGTGGCAGCCCGCTTGGAGCCTGAGCAGATGCCTGGTCACCACTGTGGGTTCGAATCCCGGTTTGTTACATGTCATTGCATTTGTGGTCACCAACCTTTAACATTAGGAACAACCTTCAAAATGGAGTAAATGGTTAAAGATGTAGGGTTTTCATTACAGTCAAACTTCCGTATCTGAAATTTAGAGTGGAAAAGACATTATCGTTGCCCGTTCAAACGCAAACGAAACGAAAACGCAATGCACTAAAATGGAGAAATTGACAATGTTTTGATTATTCTGACTATTCTTTTTAATCTGAGTGGCAAACTGTTTGGAGTCTGATCTGGCCCCAAACTGTTTGCATTGGAAATAATAGTTTGAGCGTAAACGCGGTTATTGGAAAAGAGTACAGTGGATAATCTGTTATTCTTTCCCAATAAACGCGTTTACGCTAAAACTATTATTTGCAGTGCAAACAGTTTGGAGCCAGACCAGACGCCGGGTAACCCGGCGTCTGATCAGGCTCCAAACTGTTTGCCACCAAGATAAACAAGAATTATCAGAATTGTCCAAAAGTTGTTCTTTTCTACGTTTTAGTGCTTTGCGTTTGCGTACATTTGCGTTTAAACGGGAAAGAATAACAGATTCTCCACTGTATATCGTCTGTTTTAAAATGGTGCCAAAACTATCTAGGTGGCAGCCCACTTGGAGCCTGAGCAGATGCCTGGTCACCACTGTGGGTTCGAATCCCGGTTTGTTACATGCCATTGCATTTGTGGTCACCAACCTTTAACAATAGGAACAACCTTTGGAGTAAATGGTTAAAGATGCAGGGCTTTAATTACAGTCAAACTTCCGTATCTGAAATTTAGAGTGGAAAAGACATTATCGTTGCCCGTTCAAACGCAAACGAAACGAAAACGCAATGCACTAAAATGGAGAAATTGACAATGTTTTGATTATTCTGACTATTCTTTTTAATCTGAGTGGCAAACTGTTTGGAGTCTGATCTGGCCTCAAACTGTTTGCATTGGAAATAATAGTTTGAGCGTAAACGCGGTTATTGGAAAAGAGTACAGTGGATAATCTGTTATTCTTTCCCAATAAACGCGTTTACGCTAAAACTATTATTTGCAGTGCAAACAGTTTGGAGCCAGATCAGACGCCGGGTAACCCGGCGTCTGATCAGGCTCCAAATTGTTTGCCACCAAGATAAACAAGAATTATCAGAATTGTCCAAAAGTTGTTATTTTCTACGTTTTAGTGCGTTGCGTTTGCGTACGTTTGCGTTTAAACGGGAAAGAATAACATATTCTCCACTGTAACGTCTTCTCCAATGTAAGTCAAACAGTTTCGTACTTGAAAGTTGCAACTTTGCTTATCTGCGTTTTAATATTGAAATAAGGAAATGTTCGACGTAACTAAAATTATTAAATTCACGTTTAGAAATACGTTTACATTCGAGTTAAGCGATTTCGAGCAATTAAAATTCGACTGTATATTGTTTTTTTTTTAAAGCGATCGACTCTTCGGATCATGTAAAGCATTAAAACCTACACAGTGTGCCGTTTGGTTTAGAAGGTCTCGCAGCTTAACGTGGGAAGTGCGAGTGAAATGTTGTAAGCGCGGACCTGAGGGAAATCATCGTCAATACTGTTCATTAGACAGGCTGTTTGCAGTGCCTCGGTATAGTGTAACTCATTTTTATCCTCTCATACATTCACTAATGTCGAAAAGACGTCGCGAATTGCAAATAAAAGTCACAAACTAAAATATACGGCCGATAGGAATTTTCCAGAGAGCCAAAGAAGAGGGGGAAATGTTTAGTTAGTCAAGTGTAAACACAGTACAGGAATGCCATTTCTCCGGATTTTTCCTAAAGATTTTTTTCTGATACATGTATATGGTAGCTTAAAGCAGGCTGAAAGTAAAGCAGAATGCGCCATAAGGCGCATTCTGCTTTACTTCCAGTCTGCTTTAAGTAGTCCTATGTCAACAAAACTAGAAACAGCCTATGTGGTAAAGGTGCGATTCGTAAAATCGCACTTGAAAAAAGCAAATTTGGAAATCTTAGGACTTTTCATGCCAACTTATGGAACCCCTGACACTGGTTTATTCGATGTGGGAAGAATCAGTGCGATAAAGTAGACTGAAAATATCAGAAACGTTTTATATAGAGTGGGGGAATACGTTTTTCTTTCTCGTTTAAAAGGAAACATACACAAACGCAAATAATTCAAATACAGAAATTTACCATTTTTTGACCTTTGTTGCGATTTATTTTAATCTGAGTGGCAAACATTTTAGAGTCTGATAAGGCTCCAAACTGTTTGCAATGAAAATAAACGTTTGAGTGCAAAAAGCGTTTATTGGGAGAGAATAACGTTTTCTCCACTGTATGCAGTCGAACCTCGATTAATCGAAAATGCTGAGGTCGAACATGCACGACATTAGGAACTATTTTTAGCAAAATCACTGGATTGCGTCCCTTAAAGACCTAGTAAAGAAGCCGAAATACGCATTGTGGTTTTCTCCCTTTATTTCAATACATGACAGATAATATATCCTTCCCCATGGCAGTTTTATGATACCGCGCAATTAAACGCGCCAGGGGGTCACCCGATGATAATGCTATGGTCGGTAATTTCCGTAGGATTAACGAGTGTAACAGCTTGAAATCATGAAATATAGTGTAATTCAACTTAAAAAATACTGTACAAGACACTAATCTATTTTTCTGAAATTTATATCATTAGAAAGAGCAATGTTTTCTCAATTTACCCATAACGGGGCGGATATTTGATTTTGATAAATAAATTGCTTTTAAGATCCAAGAAAGGTACACCACTCCCACTTTTTTGCATATTCGTATAAGAATATATAGGCAGCACTTTACTGTTTAAATAATCAAAAAAATACTATTGAAGATGAAATATTATCTTAAAACAAAATATACCATCATAAAGTGTAGATTTAGACCATTCAACTCATAACGGGGCGGATATTGTGATTTGAACAATAATGGTTTTATTGCAGTTACAAAAAAAATTCTTTATATATTCTATGTAACCTAAATTGATGGCTTCTTGCTGGAAAGTCGCTATCGGCTTATTTTTCAAGGGGAGTAACTCCCTCGATTAAGCCAGGCATTTCACTAAAATAGTCCCTATTGAAACTCTTTGGTTGGTCATTCATTAACTAAAACCAGTTTAAGTTAAACATACCCTTAATTCAAAATTAAAGCGCGGCTCAGACACATTTAATCTGTGAAAAGTGGATATGTTCGACTAAAGCGAGCTGGAGTTTTCGAGACACGATTGAATGTATATTACATGTACAGCGGAGGAAAACATCATTTTATACCATTTAAACGCAAGCGAAACGCAAACACATTGCACAAAAATGTAATTTGCCATATTCTAAAATTTCCCACAAATTATTTTAATCTGAGTGACAAACAGCTTAGAGCTTGATCAGACACCGGGTTTCCCGGCGTAAGATCTGACTCCAAATTGTTTGCATTGGATTCAATAGTGTGAGCCTAAACGCGTCTATTGGGAAAAAATAACGTCTTCTCCACTGTATCAACACGTTACCTTCTGTTACATGTATGATACAGTGGAGAATCTGTTATTCTTTCCCGTTTAAACGCAAACGTACGCAAACGCAAAGCACTAAAACGTAGAAAAGAACAACTTTTGGACAATTCTGATAATTCTTGTTTATCTTGGTGGCAAACAGTTTGGAGCCTGATCAGACGCCGGGTTACCCGGCGTCTGATCTGGCTCCAAACTGTTTGCACGGCAAATAATAGTTTTAGCGTAAACGCGTTTATTGGGAAAGAATAACAGATTCTCCACTGTATCAAAACCTGTGTGCATGTAACAAATTCAATGTCCTAGTTTTGTCATCGGTCTTTATTGATAACAAATGATATTTTATACGTTTTAGTAGAGGGGCTGACCCCGTGAATCCAAATTTTTTTTAACCCATCCGGTATAAAATTTCTGTTGATACGAGGGAATAGTATGTATACAGACATGACACTTAAGGGTGGATGCCAGATTCAGAAGTGGTGCAATTTTTTTCTACAGCATTTTTTGTTACCCCACCCACTGAAATTCAATGCTAAATACCGATCTTACAGATTGTTATATCTTATGACAAGGTGGTTATGTAAACATGTTAACCGTTTGAACAGAGTTATTTATTGGTTATTTAAATGCTTTAAAATGCACAATTTTAGTATTTAGAAGGTTTAGAAGGTCATAGAATGTCCTAGAATGTAATAGTAGAGGGACTGGCACCATGAATGAACTTTTTTATTTAACACATCCTTTATAAAGGTTATGTGTATATGAGGGAATAGTATATATACAGACAATGGCACTTGAGGTTGGATGCCAAATTCAGAAGTGGTGCATAATTTTGTTACAGTATTTTTATCCCGCCCCCACCCACTCCAGTCCAATGGTAAATACAGATGTCATGTTAAGTCTTATAATCAGGTTACAAATAAATGTATTTACTTAAAAACACCTTAAGTAAGTCTTCTTACATACTTTTATGTAGAATCATAGTATAAAAGGTTTGTTTATTGTTAAGTTATGCCCCCCCCCCCGACAGACAGATAATTTATTTATAGCTCACTTCTATAAATGATGAGGGAATAAAATGAAAAGAACCATTCAAATATGAGTTATGATAGACATAGAAAATATTACTATATGGCAAATTCGAAGAAGATAATAATTAGATCTACAAACCTAAAATCATGCAACTTAGTGTATTCTTATAAAATACTAAAAACAATTAAACTTTCATCACGTTTTAAAATATATGTAAGTTATATACATCATAACAGGCTTATTTATATAACTGTTGTCGTCTATACATTATAATATAGTTACAAAATTTGGCACTATTTTTAACATTATGAGCATCAGACAGAATTAATTCAAATTTCGCATATGTGAATGTGTATAAAATGGTTTGGAAAGTTTACTGCGACCATTTGGACTGTAGTTATGGCGCTTTGAATCTATTTCCTACATATAATATGTGGGACAAAGAGGTGTGCAGCAAACTTCCTCTACCCTGTTTGAGGGGTTAGCTTTTTGAGCTGCAATTATTTACATAGAATACATGTATACATAAATAGGAAAATATCGCGGGCAGTTAATTCTTCCTACAGTTGGAGGGATGTGCTCCGACATTCATAGACTTACTAGGTGTATGTGAAGGTGTAGAAGTGGTTTGGAATTTTGACTGCGACATTTTGGATGAAAATTTAATGCCTTTCTAATAAAATTTTGTGTGCAACTTCCTCACTATTTGTCATAGATGAACCACTTGCAGCTATATGTATTTTGAAGGGATATGGGTGGGCGAACTGGGGTACTTTGCATTGGTGAGTGTTTTGAAAAGCTCCATTGGAGTTCGAAATAGTGATATTGATAAATATGAGAATGGTTATTTTAAAGAATTAACTAAGCTGATGGGACTCGCATAGGCATAGTGAAAATTACTGGTATAAAAGCTGCTATTCTTAATAAAACAGGCTGAAACATTTCTATGTCCGACTTGGATTCGAAACCTGCATCCGCTCTCCTGCATCGCTATAAGCAACCATGACTTATCACAAACATAGAACTAATGTATTAGGTGTTCAAGTTAAAACTGTCATACATTCACTTTTAGCACAAATATAACGTTTGGTTACCTAAGCGACTACTCACAATATATGCTAAATAAGGACAATATACTGAAAATACATGTATGTGTCAAATTCCAAGCTTTTAAAAAATGCAAAGTACATCAATTTATTTGAATAAGTGTACGTCAGTTTCATTACCATTGTCATTGTCATATAAACCTCCACTTTTAGCATCAAAATAATATTTGGTTAATTTTGCAAGCATTGACACTATATATATACTCTTTATTTCCTCTTGTTACAGAAATTATATCATTTGGCAGGATATATCATAATACATGTAATAAAACTTATAAACATATTATGAACGAAACACAAATGAATCAAGTATCTAATTTCACTGTTTGAACATAAATACCTACGAGTACAAAGAATACAGAGATCATCACTTTAAGTTTGTATGTAGCATTGGTATGATTAGATACAAAAAATAATAATCTCAAAGTGAATGAAACACTAACAGCGGACATCAATTTAGCAATGGTTGAATGATATACATATTTTCTAAAATGATTTGAGAACGATAGGTTGTAAGCAAATGGTAACTTGAACAGGCATAATAATTCGTAGCTACCAGTTTTATATAAAATTAAACTTGATTATGATTGACCCTTAGTGCATGATATGTCAAATACGGCACTTAGACAGAACAGGCATCAAGAGAAGTCGAAATCAATATAAAGGCTCAGTAGTATTCCATTAATATTCCTTATACGACTCCTTTTTTCGAAACGAAACAAAATAAGGTGTAATATGGACAATATTAAGCTGCTTTCTTATAGAAACACAGGCAATTCATTTTTATCAATGCAATGCACAGAATAAGGAATTTGATCACTAATACAGTATAAAGCAGTAAAGCAATAATCATAATCATGTTCACGGTTTGATCATATGTATGCACATTGCAACAAACAATGTGGTTTTTGACAGAAAGAAGTTGTAAGTTTAGTCTTACCAGGTCTAACTCAAAGTTGCATATTCAACATTTTGACAGAAGAAACATAAAGATGAGTGACAGTTTGAAACCAGATCAGACGCCCCATTAAGGGTTCTAACTGTTTCAAATGAAAGCCAAGTCATGCTCAGAATTCTTAGGATATTAGTTTCCTTCCCTATAACAACTCCCTTCGAATAAAAAACACACTCTTTGTCTCTCATTGGGTGCTGTTGTACACAGGAAGCACTATATATTGCTCTCATTTGGCATATATTGTGGGGGTTGTTAAGGTAACTAAAATTATATTTTGTGTAATTTCACTAAAAAAGGTATGATTGCTTAACAGTATTGATTTGCAAACCTGAATCTGGGACTAAAATATACGGGTGCAATATACTTTCCCTTCAAAATAGCTAAATTTGACACAATGTCATATACTTACACACATTTTCAATATAGTTTTCTCATTTTGCAATTACTGTGAATGGTTGCTATGGTAACCATTTACTATTTTCATTTTAAAAGTGACTGTTTTACGACAATGTTAACTTGACAACTGTATGAATACCGGCTTAAATAATGAACGTTGAGTACAATGGTTCTGATAGGTTCAATGGTTGACTTAAAAAACGCTAGAATTCATATTTTCATTATAATGCTCTTATTTAACAATTGTTATGGGTGGTTGCTATGGTAACCAAATATCAGTTTCATGCTATAGCGAATGTGAACATGACAATACTTATTTGCAAATCTTATAGTGAAACTAGTTAAAGTAAATGTGTAATGAGTCTGATAGTTTACTGCATTTTGCCATCCAAATGTCTTGCCTTTGACACCAATTTCCAGTAAATACGTTCTTTTGACAGGTGTTACCGTAGTAACCAAGCGCTATATGCATGTTTTGTCTTCTATTGTATTTTATAACGCTACAATAATGTGGTTCTATCCATTAAAGAGTGATCATAGTACATTTAAAGCAATACAGTTTAGTTACATACCGGTAGCAATACGGTAGCAATAAAAACACAGAAAAAATATAGTTTTGTTGCCATGGTTACCTCCTTAGCAACCCCAATCCAAAAGGTTTTCTTCCCATATAGTAATCAACATACATCTTTTTTCTTGTTTGTTAGTGATTATATTCAAAATCAACATAGATGCATAAATTTTCTACCAGCCCTTAAAAATGCTAAGCTCATAGTTCCTTTAAGTATACTAACCCCTACACCTTGTACGTGCGTACCAATTAATTATAATGTTGACCTGAACGTTACAATGTTGTTTTATAATCAATATGTCATATTCCGAAATACAAATGTAATTTTATCTCAAACATGTACGTTTTACTTGAAAATGCCATAAATTTATTGTTTTTTTCACACCAAATACTCTGGTTTGAAGTGGAAATCCTCTTTACGCGTTACCATGGCAACCGGATACCGGAAACAAGTTTGCGGGGTATTGTTTTCTATTTCATGCATAGAGGTACAAATGGTGTAACTTTCATGCAAATCGGTCCCATATGTGCCGACACCTTTATTATACAGAGCATTACTATTACACAGTGTTAATCTGATGACAGAGTTATGGCCCCTGTTTAAAAAAATCTGCACCACTTCAAGATCTGGCATCCACCATAAATTAAAGCCTCAAGGTCTAAACTATCCAAAAATATCATTAGAATTTTTATACTAGATGGGTTAAAAAAGAATCCATTTTAAGGCCCTTTTGTTCAGTTGGCCCCTCTACTATTTGTTAAATATTTAAATGTAGATATTAAAGTAACTCGGCGTCTGAAACAGGTTCCAGTCTACTTGTCTTTACGTTTTCAAGAGTCCGCCATTTTCCACATTCATTTGCTTTGTCTTTTGTTGTCGTTTTACATATGTCTCATAAATACTCCTTTCACATCCAACGCTATTAATTCATCCATTCAGTGAAGAAATAATACTGTCATGAAAATGTAGGTCGTAAAATAGTGTCTATATCTTAGCATATTGTAGCTTAAAGCAGGCTGACAGTAAAGCAAAATGCTCCTTTTTGCGCATTCTGCTTTACTTTCAATTTGCTTTAAGAGGTCACCTATATGTACATTTATGTATCTTCAATACTACATGTAGAAACAGACTATAGGATTATATATTAAATAGGACAGAATAAGGTTTTGCCACTGTACATTTTTCAATTTCAATATCTGACAGACATTTGTTAGGAAGACAAGGGAGATATTATCAAGAGAAAGCATGACAAACGCAAGCACCAATTCAATCTTTTTGACAGCACCATTTTTCAAGCAATTCACAGCGTAAGAAATAACGATATAGAAGCGTACAGTGTATCATCTCTATAACGACCGTTAATTGGGGTTAACTGTTTTATAGAGTTAGGCAGATGGCTGCTTAAAGCAAGATAGAAGCAAAGCAGAAAGCATATTTAGGAACCTTTTGCTTTGATTTTTATTTTGCTTTAAGCGGTCACCTGTCTTTTAACAGACATCGATTAATCACTGTTCATCCATTGGTCGTAACAGAGGGATTTTATTGTAAAACATTGTATTTAGTCAATGGATTTACAATCTTACAAAAATACATGTACTTTGAATAAAACAAACATAACGATATCAAGTAAACTACATCAGATATTATAGAAATGGATCTAGCAGAGAATGATTTATATAATTATTTTAAAAAGGAACGAAGTTTTTAAATCTGTTGTGTGCTGTATCCCGGCTGGCGCGTGCGATTTGTTTCTTAAAGGATTTACAAAACATGGCTTCTGGTTCCCCTTTCACGGCGTATTGATATTATCATTAGTACCGCCGTCTAATAATTTCAACAGGAAGCAGTGCTATTTTGACATGTGTGTATTGATCGGCCTGTGCAAGACTCATTGGTAGGCACATTACATAAGCTATCGATTTCTCTGCAGTACACTACAGAGCCACACATACAGTGGAGAAAAGGTTATTCTTTCCCGTTCAAACGCAAACGAAACGCAAACGCAACACGCTTAAATGGAGAAAATGACAATTTTTCGACAATTCTGAGTGTTGATTTGAACATTGACGGCAAACAGTTTGGAGCCAGATCAGACGCCGGTAACCCGGCGTCTGATTTGGCTCCAAACTGTTTGCACTGTAAATAATAGTTTTAACATGAACGCGTTTATTGGGAAAGAATAACGTTTACTCCACTGTAGGCTCGTACAGAAGCACCCTTTCAACGTCAAATGTGATCGTCTGATTTTACTCTTTACGGTATTTATATCGTCTGCTTTATAATAATTCTAAACTATTGTTCCAAGGTAAGGATCCAGACTATTTGCGAAATCGACTATGGTGGTGAAATTGTTATAACCATTTCCTTCATGTATTTTAATGTAATTTAAAGCTTTTTTTGCCTGTTTGACCCCTTCCCTATTTTAACGAATTCAATTTATTCCTCCACTGAAGAAAACAGTTCCAAATTATACAGTCATGAACATATACCATACGAAATATTCAGGCTGGAATTAAAGAAGAATGTACCTTAAGGCGCTTTCTGCTTTAGTTCAATCTGATTTAAGTGAACACCTGTCTTTAAAACTAGAAACTTGCTATGGAGTTATAGGTTAAACAGAAACAAATACAAATGCAATACAACACAATGTATAAAATAACTTGTTAAGCGTACATGTATTTTATTACAACCGTAGCGATAATAGTAAGTAACGTGATTCATTCCCGTCTAAAAGGAAAAGAAAGACAAACGCGTTGTTGTGAAATACAGAAAATGTCAATTCTTAGAAATGTCTAGTGTTATTTTCAGTTGAATGACAAACAATTTTGGGCCTGGTCAGGGGCCAGGTTACTGATCTGACTCTTACCTGTTTGCACTTGAAATAATACTTTGAACATAAACGCGTTTATTGGGGAAAAAATAACGTCTTCTCCAATGTTAATATATATATGAAACCATAATGACAAACATTTACGATAGATAAGACGTTATTAAATCCCGCTGAAACGTAAACAAAACGTAAGCGCATCGCTATAAAATATAGAAGTTATAAAATTTCATCTCTTTGACATTTCAAGTGTTTCTTTCTTTCCCAATATGCAGAGGAGACGCCATTATTCTTTCCCATTTAAACACAGACGAAACGCAAACGCATTGCAATGAATTGTTAAAGAGGACAACTTGTTGAAAAAGTTGACTATCTTTTTTTTTATCAGCGGCAAATAGCTTAGAGTCTGATCAGGCTCAAGAATGTTTGCAACATAAATAATATAATTATATAGCATTAACGCGTTTATTTATTCTCCACTGTACGGTTTTACGCTAAAATTATTATTTACATTGCAAACATTTTGGAGCTCAGATTTAAACACAATGTACAGTGGAGAAAACGTTATTCTTTCCCAATAAACGCGTTTACGCTAAAACTATTATTTGCAGTGCAAACAGTTTGGAGCCAGATCAGACGCCGGGTAACCCGGCGTCTGATCAGGCTCCAAACTGTTTGCCATCAAGATAAACATGAATTATCAGAATTATCCAAAAGTTGTACTTTTCTATGTTTTAGTGTTTTGCGTTTGCGTACGTTTGCATTTAAACGAGAAAGAATAACAGATTCTCCACTGTACCTGTAGATAATGAAAAATGTCAAAGGTCGTTATTTTTTACATTTTAGTGCGTTGCGTTCGCGTTTCGTTGGCGTTTAAACAGTAAAGAATAGCATCTGCTCCACTGTAAACCTTTGTATAAGGAAAAAGGCGATGCCAGCAGAATGAGAAAATCTGCTGTACAATATATGGCCTACATGTATGACCGCGAAGAGGCTGGTCTCCATGGCATCGTGAATCATTGGTAGAACCGAGATAACAATGACTTAAGTCATGTCTGTTTCGGGAGTTTATAAAACTTCATAGTTCCTGAACGATATAGTGTTGTGCGATCCCTTAGAGATATCACAGAAATGGTACAGTGGAGAAAATGTTATTTTTCCCGTTTAAACGCAAACGAAACGCAAACGCATTGCATTAAAACGGAGAAAATGACAACTAATTGACAATCCCGATTATTATTCCTAATCTGAGTGGCAAACAGTTTGGAGCCTAGTCAGACGCCGGGTGACCCCGCGTCTGATCTGGTTCCAAACTGTTTGTAATGGAAATAACAGATTTAACGTAAACGCGTTTATTGGAAAGAATAACGTTTTCTCCACTGTAAGAGGAAATATGGATGTACAGTGGAGAAACTGTTATTCTTTCCCAATAAACGCGTTTACGCTAAAACTATTATTTGCAGTGCAAACAGTTTGGAGCCAGATCAGACGCCGGGTCACCCGGCGTCTGATCAGGCTCCAAACTGTTTGCCACCAAGATAAACAAGAATTATCAGAATTGTCCAAAAGTTGTTCTTTTCTACGTTTTAGTGCTTTGCGTTTGCGTACGTTTGCGTTTAAACGGGAAAGAATAACAGATTATCCACTGTATAATACATTACACAATCTAATACTTACAGTCCATGGAGAAGATGTTATTTTTTCCCGTTAAACGACATAAACAAAACGCAAACGCATTGAAATGAAATGTAGAAAATGACTACCTTTTTTGGCAATTCTGACTATTTATTTTTATCTGAGCGGCAATCAGTATGGAGCCTAATCAGACGCCGGGTAACCCGACGTCTGATCAGGCTCCAAACCGTTTACAATGGAACTAAACTACATGTTATTGATTTAGCTTAATAGCGTTTTGCGAAAAGAATACAACTTGGAGAAAACGTTATTCTTTCCCAATAAACGCGTTTACGCTAAAACTATTACATTTTATTTATGCTTTTCGGTGGATTACCACGAAATAGCAGTGGATGATCACTTGGTAATCCACTGCAGTGGATTATCACCAATCGCTTTTTATTATGAATTTTCCCCGTAGGGCTCCCCAAGAATCGTAGTCAATCGTGTCTTATCGTTAAATTCCGGCAGTCCGATTTGTCGCGAACTACTCACCGGAAGAGCACGAATCCAAACTCGGGAGCAACGAGTGACGTCATTATACCGCCAACTGTCACGCGCGTGTGTTCGACATAAAACGTGGGGCTCAACACGGGATAAATAATGTACGTTCGCTTTCAATTTTTAAACAATTTCGTTTAAAAAGTGGCTTAAAAGCATAAATAAATAGAATAACTGTGTTTTTTCAGTGTAAGATCGAATTTAATCCATTTCGTGAACATCAGACTGTTATATTTTCACTCGTGGCTTCGCCACTCGTGAAAATATAACGTCTGATGTTCACTCAATGGATTAAATTTCGATCTTACACTGAAAAAAACAGTTATCCTCTATGTATTTGCAGTGCAAACAGTTTGGAGCCAGATCAGACGCCGGGTAACCAGGCGTCTGATTAGGCTCCAAACTGTTTGCCACCAAGATAAACATGAATTATCAGAATTGTCCAAAAACTGTACTTTTCTACGTTTTAGTGTTTTGCGTTTGCGTACGTTTGCGTTTAAACGGGAAAGAATAACAGATTCTCCACTGTAACGTCTTCTTCACTGTATTTTGAGATTTAAGATCTTCAGACACAATCAAAACGAGTCTGCAATGCTCCACGTTTGTTTTCATGCTTTCAACTCTAAATGTTCGTAGTAAAGCAGAGAGCGAAAAAAATCCCAAAATAAACGCATTTGTTGTAACAACATTAATGTCAGTTGCAAATAGTTTTGAACCAGATAAGATTCCCAGCTGTTTGTCATCCGGAGCACAATTTTTTAAACACTATCATTTTCAGCATTTTATCGCTGCGCGTTTGCGTTTCGTTTCGTTAAGCCATGATACATGTATACACTCCAATACAGTGGAGAATCTGTTATTCTTTCCCAATAAACGCGTTTACGCTAAAACTATTATTTGCAGTGCAAACAGTTTGGAGCCATATCAGACGCCGGGTAACCCGGCGTCTGATCAGGCTCCAAACTGTTTGCCACCAAGATAAACATGAATTATCAGAATTGTCCAAAAGTCGTTCTTTTCTACGTTTTAGTGCTTTGCGTTTGCGTACGTTTGCGTTTAAACGGGAAAGAATAACGTTTTCTCCACTGTAGTGGCAAACAGTTTAGGACCTGATCAGACGCCGGATTACCCAACTTACCGACGTTTGATCTAGCTCCAAACTGTTTGCAATTGAAATATTAGTTTAAGCAGAAACGCGTTTATTGGGAAAGAATAATGTATTATTCACTGTACATTGGATGGTACGTTAGTATTTCATGATTAAACACAAACGAAAGGCAAACGCAATTTAATAAAATGTTGAAAGTTTCAATTTTGTGAAATTATTAGCGATTTATTCTAATCTGAATGACTAACATTTCGGGCGTCTAATTTGGCTCCAAACTGTTTACAATGACACTAATTGTTTTAGCGTTTATTGAGAAATATTACAGTGGAGAATCTGTTATTCTTTCCCAATAAACGCGTTTACGCTAAAACTATTATTTGCAGTGCAAACAGTTTGGAGCCAGATCAGACGCCGGGTAACCCGGCGTCTGACCAGGCTCCAAACTGTTTGCCACCCCAGGGCCGGATCCAGAAATTTTTTAGTGGGGGGGCACAGGTGGGGAGGGTATGGGAGGGGTATAACCTCTCCCATAGGTGGGGGTCCGGGGGGCCTCCCCCGGAATTTTTTTTAAACTTGCATAAGAAATGGTGCATTCTGAGGGCATTCTAAGAAGAAAGTTAACATCGATAGAATGATGTAAACACCCCCAATGGAACACCCAAAAAAGTGGTTTCATAAGAAAAAGAGATGATAAATTTTCCAGCGTTTCATTTATTCAAAACACAGGCCTTCAACTGAGCTCAATGCAAAAAGTAGGGAAAAAGTAGGAGTTTTTGAAGTGGAAAAGTAGGAAAAAGGAGGAATATGTTCAATAAAATAGTAGGAACTGTTTGATACAAAATTATCACATGGAGTCATCGTGCCCATATATTTTAAAACCCGCAATCTTGAGTTTAAGACATTCTCACCCAAAGCCATTTTATTCTTTGGTTATAATTTATTCAACAGACCGAAGATGCGATCCAACAGGTTTAGGGGGGTCCGGGGGTACTCCCCCTGGAAAATTTTGAAATCAAGCGCTTCATTTCCTGCATTCTGGGCCATACTGAGGGTGCTTGAAGACTTATTAGACAAAAAAGTAGGAAAAGTAGGTGGTTTGGTAGAAAAATAGGAAAAAGTAGGAAGGTGATCAAAAGTTGGAAAATAGTAGGAAAAAGTAGGAACGGTTGAAGGCCTGAAAACAGGTAAAATACTAACATAAATCTATGTAAAAAATCGACTCAAAATATTTTTTTATTTAATCATTCTATGGTGAAAGGTTGTCGTCCAGCCATTAATCTCTAACCCTACCCCTCCTATTCATATGCATACTATTACAAGGGGGTCCGGGGGCATGCCCCCTCCTCCCACCCCCTGGAAAATTTATTCCCACATGATCAATGGTGCGTTCTGATGGGAGTTTTTTCGCATTCAAAATAGGTAAAATACTACATAAATCTATGTAAATATTCAATTCAAAATAACATATCAAAATAATACCTTTGACATATTGTTTTCTGGCCATTAACCTGAAACCTAATCCTACCCCTCTGATCATTGTTCACACTATCACTAAGGGGATCCGGGAGCATGCTCCCCGGGAATTTTTTAATTTCTAGATGGTCTCTGGTGTATTCTGGGGCGTTTGCACATTCAAAACAGTTACAATAATAATATAAATACAATAAATATATATAAATATTCTGCAACTAATATTGGCAAAATTATTGGAGGGGAAGGGGGCTGATCCTATATGCCTGAGTTAATTGGGTATTATTCATCATCTAGTTAGGCATTCAAAAATGCCTTGCTTTGCTTTTTGTTACCCTTAAGTATTTTCATCAAATTTAATTGGATTAGCAGGCCTGTAGGATATGCAATTTGGGGGCACAGACCTCAGGCATAGCTAGACCATTTGTGTATGTGCTGAATGCGTTCGCACATTCAAAACAGGTAAAGTACTTGCATAAATTTATGTAAAGATCTAGGTAACTTTTACTTACACATATATTGGCAAAATTATTGGGGCATTTTTATTTTTTGGTTGGGGGAGGGGGGCACACCGTCGTGCCTCCATCATTGTTACTACGGGCCTGTGTCGGGTTCAAACACAGACCAGGCATACTGAGGATTTGAGGGGGCACAGGGGCAACTTTGGATTTACTGGCCTGTAGGATATGCAATTTGGGGGCACAGGCACAGGCATTTCTATTTTTTTGGTTGGGGAGGGGGCACACTGTCATGCCCCCATCCTTGTTACTACGGGCCTGTGTCGGGTTCAAACACAGACCAGGCATACTGAGGATTTGAGGGGGACAGGGGCAATTTTGGATGGACTGGCCTGTAGGATATGCAATTTGGGGGCACAGGTATTTTTATTTTTTGGTTGGGGAGAGGGGCACAGGGGGCACACTGTCATGCCCCCAATCCTTGTTACTACGGGCCTGTGTCGGGTTCATACACAGACCAGGCATACTGAGCATTTGAGGGGGCACAGGGCAATTTTGGATTTACTGGCCTGTAGGATATGCAATTTGGGGGCACAGGCACAGCCATTTCTATTTTTTGGTTGGGGGAGGGGGCACAGGGGGCATACTGCTGTGCCCTCATCCTTGTTACTACGAGTCTGTGTTGGTTGGGGAGTTCAAACACAGACCAGGCATACTGAGGATTTGAGGGGGCACAGGGGCAACTTTGGATTTACTGGCCTGTAGGATATGCAATTTGGGGGCACAGGCACTTCTATTTTTTAGGTTGGGGAGGGGGCACAGGGGGCACACTGTCATGCCCCCATCCTTGTTAGTTGTTACTACGGGCCTGTGTCGGGTTCAAACACAGACCAGGCATACTGAGGATTTGAGGGGGCACAGGAGCAATTTTGGATTTACTGGTCTGTAGGATATGCAATTTGGGGGCACAGGCACAGGCATTTCTATTTTTTTGGTTGGGGAGGGGGCACACTGTCATACCCCCATCCCTGTTACTACGGCCCTGTGTCGGGTTCAAACACAGACCAGGCATACTGAGGATTTGAGGGGGCACAGGGGCAATTTTGGATTTACTGGCCTGTAGGATATGCAATTTGGGGGCACATGCATTTTTTGGTTGGGGGGGGGGGGGGGGCACACTGTCATGCCCCCATCCTTGTTATTATGGGCCTGTGTCGGGTTCAAACACAGACCAGGCATACTGATGATTTTTAGGGGGCACAGGGGCAATTTTGGATTTACTGGCCTGTAAGATATGCAATTTGGGGGCACAGGCATTTTTATTTTTTGGTTGGGGAGGGGGGCACACTGCCATGCCCCCAACAGGCATTTCTATTTTTTTGGTTGGGGAGGGGGCACACTGTCATACCCCCATCCTTGTTACTACGGGCTTGTGTCGGGTTCAAACACAGACCAGGCATACTGAGGATTTGAGGGGGCACAGGGGCAATTTTGGATTTACTGGCCTGTAGGATATGCAATTTGGGGGCACATGCATTTTTTGGTTGGGGGGGGGGGCACACTGTCATGCCCCCATCCTTGTTATTATGGGCCTGTGTCGGGTTCAAACACAGACCAGGCATACTGATGATTTTTAGGGGGCACAGGGGCAATTTTGGATTTACTGGCCTGTAAGATATGCAATTTGGGGGCACAGGCATTTTTATTTTTTGGTTGGGGAGGGGGGCACACTGCCATGCCCCCAACAGGCATTTCTATTTTTTTGGTTGGGGAGGGGGCACACTGTCATACCCCCATCCTTGTTACTACGGGCTTGTGTCGGGTTCAAACACAGACCAGGCATACTGAGGATTTGATGGCCCGAGATAAGAGACACAAGCCATTGAAGCAGCTCCAGATAAGTTCAAGCAGGCCAGCTAAGGGATATGTGCCCACGTGCCCCCAGTGGATCTGTGCCTGTAATGTCATATGCCAATGCGACCTTCATACCCAGCTAAATAATGAATATAAGAATCCAATAAAAAAAAAAAAATTTTTTTTTTTTTTTTTTTGGCAAAAAAAATTCAGGCCAGCTGGGGGGGCACGTGCCCCCTGTGCCCCCCCGGTAAATCCGTGCCTGCACCATGATAAACATGAAGTATCAGAATTGTCCAAAAGTTGTTTTTGTCTACGTTTTAGTGCTTTGCGTTTGCGTACGTTTGCGTTTAAACGGGAAAGAATAACAGATTCTCCACTGTAACATCTTCTCCTCGGTTACACCCTTGTGTCTAACAGAGAACTTTATAATCAAATAACCAAAACTTAAAAATCTATCTGAACCATTAGAGAGGCAATCTTACAGTGGGGAATCTGTTATTCTTTCCCGTTTAAACGCAAACGTACGCAAACGCAAAGCACTAAAACGTAGAAAACAACAACTTTTGGACAATTCTGATAATTCTTGTTTATCTTGGTGGCAAACAGTTTGGAGCCTGATCAGACGCCGGGTCACCCGGCGTCTGATCTGGCCCCAAACTGTTTGCACTGCAAATAATAGTTTTAGCGTAAACGCGTTTATTGGGAAAGAATAACAGACTCTCCACTGTACCATGTCAGGTTTTGCACACAGTGTACAGTGAGAAAGATGATATTGTTTGTCAATAAACGCGTTTATGTTAAAACAATAGTGTCCATTGCAAACAGATTGGAGCCTGTTCAGACGCCGGGTTATCCGGCGTCTGATCAGGCTCCACATTATTTGCCACGGACATAAGAACAACTTTCCAGAATAGTAAAACATATCCCATTTTCAGTATTTCATTGCATTGCGTTTGCGTTAAGACTCCTTTAAACAAGAAAGAAAAGTAAGTAAGGATCACAGTGGAGAAGACGCTAGTCCTTCCCGTTTGAACGCAATCTGTACGTACAGTGGATAATCTGTTATTCTTTCCCAATAAACGCGTTTACGCTAAAACTATTATTTGCAGTGCAAACAGTATGGAGCCAGATCAGACGCCGGGTAACCCGGCGTCTGATCAGGCTCCAAACTGTTTGCCACCAAGATAAACAAGAATTATCAGAATTGTCCAAAAGTTGTTCTTTTCTACGTTTTAGTGCTTGATGCGTTTGCGTACGTTTGCGTTTAAACGGGAAAGAATAACAGATTCTCCACTGTAAGCGCATTGCAATAAAATTAAAATGACAACTGTTTAACAATTCTGACCAATTGTTTTAAGATGAATGGCAAACAGTTTCGAGCCTGTTCAGACGCCGGGTAACCCGTCGTCTGATCTAGCTCCAAATTGTTTGCGCTTGAAATAATTGTTATTGAGAAATGATAACATTTTCTCCACTGTATGTGGTTACTCTGGGTTACAAAGGGTCTACACTGATGCTCATAAAAAGAAAATAACTTGCACACGCAAATGACAAATGATAAAAAGTTAATATACATATAGATACATGTATACATATCCATGTATATTTAAGTACATTACATACTACAACATTTGACAGCTTCATTTGAAATATAAATATGTTCTTTAAAACACTTTGTTGCAACGGTTTGCTCCATGAACAAACTAATGGTACTTAGAATTATTTGCACATCCCCAAAGGTGTGAAAATTATATTAACAAAAAGAACAACAATGTTTTGGAAGATGCACAATGCGATACACATGTACAGTGGGGAAAACTTTTTCTTTCCCAATAAACGAGTTTACGCTTAATCTATTATTTCTTTTGCAAACTATTTGGAGCCTGATCTGACGTCGGGTATTATTGCGTCGGATCAGGCTCCAAACTGTTTGCCACTCAGATTTAAATGAATAGTCAGAATTATCGAAATAATGTAATTTTCTCTATTTTAGTGCGTAGTGTTTGCGTTTCGTTTGCTTGTTAAGGGAAAAGAATATATTTATCATTTATGACAAACATAAAACAAATTAAATAAATATTTTGATTTGGTTGTTTGACACCCATCAGTCTTCAAGCAACTGCGAGGGAGGCGTTATTCTTTCCAGTTTTTAAAAACGAAAACGCATTGGAATAAAATGGAGAATATGACAATTGTTTGAAAGTTCTGGTTACAGTGTAGAAAACGTTATTCTTCCCAATAAACGCTTTTACGCTAAAACTATTATTTCCATTGCAAAGAGTTTGGAGCCATATCAGACGCCAGGTTACCCGGCGTCTGATGAGGCTCCAAACTGTGTGCTACTCTTTTTAAAATGAGTCTTCAAAATGATCAAAAAGTTTTCTTTTTACCTATTTAAATATATTGCGTTTGCGTTTCGTTTGGGTTTAAACGGGAAAGAATAACGTTTTATCTACTGTATATGTGTTTATTTCACGCTGAGTAGCCAACCGTTAAGAGCCTGATCAGACCTGGTTTCCAGACGTTTGGTCTGGCCAAAACTGTTTGCAAACGGGTTAATGTTTTAAATGTAGCATACAGTGGAGAATCTGTTATTCTTTCCCGTTTAAACGCAAACGTACGCAAACGCAAAGCACTAAAACGTAGAAAAGAACAACTTTTGTACAATTCTGATAATTCTTGTTTATCTTGGTGACAAACAGTTTGGAGCCTGATCAGACGCCGGGTTACCCGGCGTCTGACCTGGCTCCAAACTGTTTGCACTGCAAATAATAGTTTTAGCGCAAACGCATTTATTGGGAAAGAATAACAGATTATCCACTGTAGTCATGCCCCAAGGTTAAAAGCTTTTGAGTTGAGTCTTAGATCATTTTCCAAGCATTGATTTGTAGGTTAGATTTGAACTTTTTCTGAACTAAAGCTCAAATCTGACCCATCCAATACTTAAGAACGATCTCAGACTCAGACTTGCTCAAACGATAATGTTCATTTCAAAAAGGTTATAGGTACATGTATATCCCAAGATCTGACCAGGCTCGAACGTGTTGTCAAAGGCTAGTCACTTTCTGCATTTGCTTGCATTTAATTTGCGTTTAGTTCCATTTAAACACAGTAAGCTCTTCCCTACGTCTGTACATGATACAGTGGAGAATCTGTTATTCTTTCCCGTTTAAACGCAAACGTACGCAAACGCAAAGCACTAAAACGTAGAAAAGAACAACTTTTGGACAATTTTGATAATTCTTGTTTATCTTGGTGGCAAACAGTTTGGAGCCTGATCAGACGCCGGGTTACCCGGCGTCTGATCTGGCTCCAAACTTTTTGCACTGCAAATAATAGTTTTAGCGTAAACGCGTTTATTGGGAAAGAATAACAGATTCTCCACTGTATACAGTATTCCCTCTCTACAACGACACTTAATAGGAGACAGAGATTGTGTGTGTTCGGAGGGAGTCGTAATAGGGAGGGAACATTAAGGCTTTGCTCACATTTGCAAACAGCTTGAATCTAGATCAGACACCGCGTGACGCGGCGTCTAATCTGGATTCAAGAACTTTGTCACTCGTCATTATATTTATTCTATCCAAATCTCCACTAATATGTAACTTTGAGGAAAATTAGCAGACGACAATTTTAAACAGACGATATTGCAGCAGTAAAAGCTTTCTATTGTCCTGTTAAGGGTATTGCGACAAGAATAGTTGCAAGGAAGGAATCGTTGTGTGGAGGTACGTTATAGAGAGGGGCGCTGTATACATGATCTGGATGCAAGCTGTTTGTCACTCCTTTTTTTTTTTTTTTTCTTTTTCTGTCAAAATGCCCATCATGTAACTTTGACAAAAACAGCAGACGAAAATATTAAGCAAAAGATATTGCAGCTGTAAAAACGTTAGACGTATGGTATGTAATTTTCCCGTTAGGGAACTGCGACAAGAGTCGTTGTAAGGAGGGAATCGTTGTTGGGAGAATCCTTGTAGAGAGAGAACACTGTATTATTATTTTTAATCGTTTTATTGTCATATCATTATCAGTTTAATAACAATGAAACTGACATTTTACGAAATTTGATATAAAAGTAAAAAAGTAAAGTACCAGTTAAAGTCTACTTTCAGTCCGAATGACCGCTCAGCCGACTGTACATTTACCCCCTGATCATTGAACCATCTTGCCTACAATATTGAGCACTGCTAACATATGGCGCTAAAGCAGCCGCAGTACCGGCTCAGACCCTCACAGGTACCCATTTTAACCCCTGGGTGGAGAGGAGCAATTCGCGGTACATGTCTTGCTCAAGGACATTCCTGTACATCATCAGGGATTCGGAAAAATCCCCTAGTCAGACCGCTGGTCCGGCGGGGGATCGAACTCACGACCCCTGGTACCGTAGTCCAAGGTGTTAACCATTGGGCCACTACCGCCGGTATAAATAAATATTAGATTTAATAAATCAAAATGTATTCCCTATCTAGAATTAAAGTGTACGTTTAGTGAACTGACGCATCTGATACAAACGAAATATATCAGACTTAGTTACAGTGGAGAAAACGTTACATATATTCTTTCCCAATAAACGCGTTTATGCTAAAACTATTATTTCCTTGACAAACAGATTGGAGCCTGATCAGACGCCGGGTAACCCGGTGTCTGATCGGGCTCCAACCTGTTTGCCACTCTGATAAAAATGATAAGTCAGAATTGTCAAAAAGTTGTCCTTTTCTACATTTTAGTGTTTTGCGTTTGCGTTTAAACGGGAAAAAATAACGTATTCTCCGCTGTATAAGTGAACTTTAATTATTTTATTATTTTAGTTACATTGTCATCATCATGGTCATCATAATCATTTTCATCATCATCATTATCATTATCATGTACTGAAAGTAACAAATAAACTGTAAACTGTAAACTGAAAGTAGCCTGACAGTTAAGCAGAATGCGCATTTATGCGCATTCTGCTTTACTTTCAACCTGCTTTAAGGGGTCGCATGCCTTAAAAACTAGAAACATGCCTTATGGAAATAGACTCTTGTATGTGATTTGGTTCTTTCATGTAATGTATCACTGCAACAATATCCCTGCATTCTATTCTTCCCAGAATTTGCACAGTTTTTCAAGTGTTGAGTAATTTTATTCTAAACACTCTTCGCATGCTCGCAGGAATACAAATCACGTGTCCTCCCAAAGAACCCCATCTAATAGTTGAAAAAAAACAAGGATCGATATTTTATGAGGCTTGTGTATTAAGGTCGTCGCATTTCCATTAATTCTAGAGTGCATCATTATCACATGAGCGCTTGTAAACTGATACATGTGCAGGGCTGCCATAAGTTGATAAAAAAATCCTGAGATTTCAAATTTTTCAATTTTTCAAGCGCGATTTTCCGAATTATACCTTTAACTCATAGTCTGTTCACGTGATGCTTAAAGCAGGTTGAAAGTAAAGCAGAATGCGCCTTAAGGCGCATTCTGCTTTACTTTCAGCCTGCTTTAAGCTTCCATCTGTTGGAATAAAAATCCGAAGATTTCGGAAAAATCCGGAGAAATGGAAGCCGGCGTCTGATCTGGCTCAAAACTGTTTGGATTGGAAATAATAATTGTAGCATAAACGCGCTTATTGGGAAAGAATAACGTCTTCTCCACTGTAAATGTACAGTCACTCTTGTATATTGGCGAAGACAATATTCTTTCGAGTTTTTAAAACAAGATTAAATGCGAATCCAATGCAAAAGAGTTGTAAAAATAAATGGGTTTTGGAAACTGTTGTCGATTGTTTATTAAAATATCTTAGTGGAAATAGTTTGGAGCCTGATCTGAAGCCGGGAACTGTTTGCAATGTATGACTTGTTATCGAACAAACTGTGTAATTGGGAGAGAATAAGGTGCTTCTTCTTTAAAACAACGCATAATTGGAGACATAAATCATGTGTGTTGTTCGATGAGAATTGCTATAGGGAGGGAAATTAGCTAACATTTGCAAACAGCTTGAATCCAGATCAGTCGCCGCGTAAGGCGGCGTCTAATTTGGATTCAATCTGTTTGTCACTCGTGATTATGGTTTTTCTCTGTCAAAATGTTCAATTTGTGACTTAGATTTCTGCATTGTTTATTTACTGCATTTAAGCAGTCACATATCTATAAATAAATCAAAGAGTTGTCACTTAAAACAAGAATAACTGAATTCGCAATTGAGGGGATGTTACCCGACCAGCGCCTTACAAAAGTTAGCTGGATCTTTATTAGACGCCATGTAACGCGGCGTCTGTACAGGATTCAATCTGTTTGACACTCTGATTGATATTTCTGGCGTCAAAATGCCTGACAACTAAGATTTGAAAAATAGCGCAAACTATAATTGTTTAATTGCGATAACGTCATGGCAGTTAAAGTATTAACCCGAGGTGTACATTGTACATGTACAGTATAATGGACACTGAAGAATTAATCACCGGATAAGTTATAGTGGAGAATCTGTTATTCTTTCCCGTTTAAACGCAAACGTACGCAAACGCAAAACACTAAAACGTAGAAAATGACAACTTTTTGACAATTCTGATAATTCATGTTTATCTTGGTGGCAAACAGTTTGGAGCCTGATCAGACGCCGGGTTACCCGGCGTCTGATCTGGCTCCAAACTGTTTGCACTGCAAATAATAGTTTTAGCGTAAACGCGTTTATTGGGAAAGAATAACGTTTTTTCCACTGTACATGTAACATATCCAAATGTACTACATGTACATGTATAAATGCGTTTCTAAAACAGTTATATCATTTTCAACCAGTTTGGAACCAGATCAAACACCGAGTAACTTGGCGTCTATACATGTATCAGGCTTCACAACGGTGTTCCATTGATGTTATATCCATTGACAAAAGACACGTAATTACACATCCTTTCAATTTCTAAATTAATATATGGATAGTGGAAAATAATTAGAAACTAGACGGCCATTAATTGAAGACAATGCTTATGAATACTTCAATGATTTCGAAAATGAAAGCTCGCAAATACGTATGTATACTTAACATGATATTAAATTTGTAAACGTAAAATAAGTAAGGCATATGTTAAAGATAAATGGTGAGAATATTTAAACAGTCGTAATTGCTACATACTATATTGCTCTGCGTACATGTATGACAGAAACGGAGGTTACATATAACAAACAAACGAAACTATACATTCCATTTCGTTTTTAAAGGAGAAAACAAAACGTCTACAGTGGAGAAGGCGTATTTCTTTCCCAATAAACGAGTTCACACTAAAACTATCATTTTAAAAGCAAACAGTTTGGAGCCAGATCAGACGCCGGATAGCCCGGCGTCTGATCAGGCTCCAAACTGTTTGTCACTCATATTAAAACGAAAAGTCAGAATTGTAAAAAAATCTCATTTTTTCCTTTAAGTGCAATGCGTTTGCGTTTCGTTTGTGGTTAAACGTCGTCTCCACGGTACAGTGGATACTCTGTTATTCGTTCCCGTTTAAACGCAAACGTACGCAAACGCAAAACACTAAAACGTAGAAAAGTACAACTTTTGTACAATTCTGATAATTCATGTTTATCTTGGTGGCAAACAGTTTGGAGCCTGATCAGACGCCGGGTTATCCGGCGTATGATCTGGCTCCAAACTGTTTGCACTGCAAATAATAGTTTTAGCGTAAACGCGTTTATTGGGAAAGAATAACAGATTCTCCACTGTATCACATGCTAAGGAAACAAATTCGCTAATCGCGTGACACGATGGTATGGTTTCATTGATTGCTTTAAGCACAGTCCTCATAATTTTACGAGTTTTTATTTACCCCAGTTCTTCCAATCTTGTAATATAAACACTCGAGAGCTAAATCATTATACATGTAACATTCAACTACGACAGTATTTTTATATTATACAGGGGAGATTTTGTTGTTTATCGCTTACATGTAAACGCAAACAAAATGCAATAAAATGGGGAAACTGGCAAAGTTTTGAAAAAGTTGATGACTTGTATTAATTTGAGAAATTTCGTCTTGTCCGCTGCACAGTGGAGAAAGCGTTAATCTTCCCCGTTTACAAGCAAATCGAACGCAAACGCAGTGAAATAAAATGTCATAACTGACAATTTGTTAATTATTCAGACTACTTATATTTATTTTATTCTGCATGGCAAAAGTTTGGAGTGTCCAAACGTTTCGTTTTTTTTTCTAAATTTCGGTAATTATCAGGCCCATCAGGATTTTTTTTTTTATATCCAATATTTCCTTATCTCCAATTGCGTTATACAGTGGAGAATCTGTTATTCTTTCCCGTTTAAACGCAAACGTACGCAAACGCATTGCACTAAAACAAAGAAAAGGACAACTTTTCGACAATTTTGACTATTCATGTTGATCTGAGTGGCAAACAGTTTGGAGCCTGATCAGACGCCGGGTTACCCGGCGTCTGATCTGGCTCCAAACCTTTTGCACTGCAAATAATAGTTTTAGCGTAAACGCGTTTATTGGGAAAGAATAACACATTCTCCACTGTATAAGCGAGCTTCACTGTACATGTCTATTGCAAAATAAAACCCTACATATTCAAACTTTCACTAGAATTAATTGGAAACTGGAACTTTCAAGAGTGAGATAGCTTATTAATTTATCTTATAATTTTATGAGTCAACGAATCAATCCTTTAAAATCTAGTTATGCAAACAATGTGCGAACGATGTACAGTGGAGAAAACGTTATTCTTTCCCAATAAACGCGTTTACGCTAAAACTATTTTTAACAATGCAAACAGTTTGGAGCCAGATCAGACGCCGGGTAACCCGGCGTCTGATCAGGCTCCAAACTGTTTGTCACTCAGAGTAAAATGAATAGTTAGTATTATCAAAATGTTGTCATTTTCTCCATTTTAGTGTGTTTCGTTTTCGTTTCGTTTGCGTTTAAACGGGAAAAAATAACGTTTTCTCCACTGTACCTGTTAAGAGTACACTAATGTCTTGTCATACATTTGTAAAGGAAACAGTGAATACCTTGATTAGATGGTTCCTCTGATAGGGTCTGCACTGTTTGTCATTCAATGATAATTAGTAAAAAAAAACCGATTTGATCAGGAGCTTTACGGTTTTTGTAATACATTGACAAAAAACCCTAAATAATCTAAAATAGACAAGACTAAATTGGAAACTGGAATTATCTATTTGAAGTTTCGGAAAGGAGATAGTGAAAAATACAGTGGATAAGACATTTTTCTGTCCCAATACACGTGTTTACATTAAAACTATTGTTTCAATTGCAAACAGTTTGGAGCCAGATCAGACACCGGGTAACCCGGCGTCTGTCCATACTCCAAACTGTTTGCCAATCAGATTAAAATGAATAGTCAAAATTATCTCAGTGGTTATATTCTCTATTTTATTGCAATTCGTTTGTGTTCCGTTTGCGTTTAAACAGGAAATAATAACGTCTTCTCCACTGTATATATATCGACTTGGTTACATGAGATATCAGTATGGTGTATGGATACATAAAAGGCCTCTTTAACATGTTTGGTTGGTAACTCGCAGTCCCCTGGGTACATTAAGATATTGTTCTGTCTGGGCTGTAAATATATCTTATCACAAATAAAGACGTACGTTACTGTCTTTGTCTTGTCTATACTCCGAAAAGACAAATATGTTTTAATCTATAGTGGAGATGTTACAATGTATTTCATTCCCGTTCAAACGCAAACTGAATGCAAAAAACTAATAATTGCAATGCAATGTAATAAATTAAAACCTTCCGACAGTTCTGACTCCTTAATTATTTATGTTAATCTGATTGGCAAATAGTTTGGAGCCTGATCAGACACCGAGTTACCTGGCGTCTGATCTGCCCCCAAACTGTTTACAATCGAAATTGTTCTTTTAGCATAAACGCGTGATATGGAAAAGAATAACGTCTTTCACTCCGTAGATACGAAACGTACATTGGAGAATCTGTTATTCTTTCCCAATAAACGCGTTTACGCTAAAACTATTATTTGCAGTGCAAACAGTTTGGAGCCAGATCAGACGCCGGGTAACCCGGCGTCTGATCAGGCTCCAAACTGTTTGCCACCAAGATAAACAAAATTTATCAGAATTGTCCAAAAGTTGTTCTTTTCTACGTTTTAGTGCTTTGCGTTTGCGTACGTTTGCGTTTAAACGGGAAAGAATAACAGATTCTCCACTGTAACACATGTACAGCGTTCCCTTCCTACAACGTCCCTCTCAACAACGACTCCCTCCTTACAACGGCCCTTGTCGCAGTTTCCTAAACAGGAAAACTGTATAACGCTTTTACTGCTGTAGTATCGTCTGCTTAAAGTTTGTCGTCTGCTGTTTTTCTCAAAGTAACGTAATAGATATTTTGACAGAAAATTTGGATTCAAGCTGATTGCAGATTTATGCCAATTTTCCTCCCGATAACGACTCCCTCCGAACAACACACATTTTGTCTCCCATTGGGTGTCGTTGTAGAGAGGGAGCGCTGTAATAAATGTCAGATATAAACATGAAGATAAATTTTTCAAAAGAACCTAACGTTTTAGAACATGGCACTTTAAATATCTTTGTGGCCCTACCCTGTTACAATAATATCTTATGATTTATTGATAAATTGTGTACACATATGCTGTAGAAACTACGTTTGCTGATACATGTATAATTATGGTATCTGCTATTTGCAATACAATATGATTAAATAATAAAAAAAAAAGTCAAATGTTAAGGAGAAAAAAATCTAGCACATTCTATTTTGTGTAAGAACCAAACCATATTTTGAGGTTTCTAACTAGAATAGTCTCTTCGAAAAATATTAGAATCTTGGTTGAAATATAAGAACTTTATACATGTATACAATGTATTCGTAATACAACTCTCATCTGGGATACACATTACTACAAAAGGAAACATGGGATGTGTTTCTTGTTAAGTAAAACAAAATGCTGAAATGGTTAGACTCTGGTGTAGAGTAAAGAATATGTCAAGTAATAAATTGTGTTGTAATGTTCATAACTGGTCATTAGCTACTAATTCTAAGGAGAAAATTATGGTTAAATAGATAAACGACTTGCAAATAGATGACATTATGATATGTGAAAATATTTGTATAAGTACTTGTATCAATAAAGTAAAATAAAAAACTGACATTAAAAGAACACAGTGAATATTTGACATACTTAAATAGTAACGGAAATGAAAACAATGGAAATAGACTAAATACATATAGATTATACAAAGAAACACTATAGACCGAGCATTATGCCAATCTAATTTGAGAAAAGACCAACGTTAAATTTAAACCGAGGTGTGTAGCTGTAACCTTCCTCTAGCAATTGATACGGGAAGTTACACCCGTGCAAAACCTCAGTGAATCAAACAAGTGCCACCATGGCCCTAAATCGCTCACCTGGTACACCATGTAAAACATGACCTATAGTGACCTAGATTACAACTGGACATGACCCACAATCAACCTTTAGAGTGTTAACAAGATTTTTCTATGATTTGACCTAGTTTCTGACCAGACACAATCCACATTTTATTTTGACCTATATTTGATGTAGGCAAACATTCTGGCAATATTTCATACAGATCTAATGAGATTTGTAGCCTCTAGAGGGTTAACAATGTTTTTCTTTGATTTGACCTAGTGACCTGATTTTTGATTCGACATGACCCATATTCGAACTTGACTAAGATATCAATTAGGCAAACATTCTGACCAAGTTTCATTAAAACCCAATGAGATTTGAAGCCTCTAGAGTGTTAACAAGGTTTTCTATGATTTGACCTAGTGACCTAGTTTTTGACCCGACATAACCCATATTCAAACTTGACCTAGATATCAATTAGGCAAACATTCTGACGAGAATGCATTAAATTCCAATGAGATTTATAGCATCTAGAGTGTTAACAAGGTTTTTCTATGATTTGACCTAGTGACCTAGTTTTTGACCGAGCATGACCTATATGACATAGATATCAATGAAGCAAACATTTTGACTTAGTTTCATTAAGACCTAATAAGATGTGTAGCCTCTAGAGTGTTAACAAGATTTTTCTATGATTTGACCCTAGTGACCTAGTTTTTGACCCGACATGACCCACATTCGAACTTGACCTAGAGTTCATCAAGACAAACATTGTCATTAAGTTTCATGACGATCGGATGGAATTTGTAGCCGCTAGAGTGTTAACGAACCAATTGTGAACAGACAGACGGACGGACAGACAGACGACGGACATCCAGCGATCCTTAAAGCTCACCTTGGCACTTCGTGCCAGGTGAGCTAAAAACTTGTAAATATTGTTCATCTGGCAAAATTGAAGATGAAATACATTTCTTAATTTATTGCGCATTTTTCGACGGTTTAAGATGTACATTTGTAATCATTTTAGTACAGCTTCAAAGAGAAATATTTATAATATAGCTCAGAAAATAAACTAATATACCTGATGACGTCAGATCACTTACAATCTAAAATTTCATATTGTTTGCAGAAAATGATGACTCGTAGAAGTTAATCAATTGTATAGCCCATTTTTGCATTGTAAAATGAAACTTTAATATGTGACACTTTCATAAATAATAAAAGTTGAAAAAAACATTTGTTATATGTATACAGTGGGGAAGACGGTTCTTCATTATCTTTGCGATTTTAGATTATACCTGCACCATGGTACAGTGGAGAATCTGTTATTCTTTCCCGTTTAAACGCAAACGTACGCAAACGCAAAGCACTAAAACGTAGAAAAGAACAACTTTTGGACAATTCTGATAATTCTTGTTTATCTTGGCGGCAAACAGTTTGGAGCCTGATCAGACGCCGGGTTACCCGGAATCTGATCTGGCTCCAAACTGTTTGCACTGCAAATAATAGTTTTTAGCGTAAACGCGTTTATTGGGAAAGACTAACATATTCTCCACTGTACATGTAGCTTAGAAAACCTGGTTCCAATGTTATTAAGCTTTTCAGTTGAGTCTAAAGTCGTTCTCAAGCATTTGATTGGTCAGATTTGAGCCTAGGCCCAAGTCTGACCAATCAAATGCTCGAGAACACACTCAGACTCAGAAACGCTTTATAACCTTGGACCCTGGCCTCTTGATGAGGCTCCAAACTGTTTGCAACGGAGTAAGATCTAATAGTTTTAGCGTAAACGCGCGTATTGGGAAAGAATAACGTTTCACTCACTGTATAATGGGAGAGATACTTGCACATGTACCATCCTGGATTTATATGGTTTAAAATATAAGGATGATGGCGTCCTTATAGCATTGGTGAAGCTAATATTGCTGGTTGATTGGTTCCTGATCAGAGGCAACCAGGCCATTTCGTTTGAGAAGTACGAGTTTACACTAAAACTATTAATTCCATTGCAAACAGTTGAAACCAGATCAGACGCCGGGATATCAGGCGTCTGATCAAGCTCCAAACTGTTTGCTACTAAAATTGAAATAAATACATGTAAAGTAGAACTCCTCTATTACGACCACTAAAAAGAAGACTATTTCTCCGTATGAAGGACAGATAACAGCTTACAGCAATGTGAAAGTGAAACAGAAAGCTCCTGTAGGAGCTTTCTGTTTCACTTTCACGTTGCTTTAAGCAATCATCTGTCTTAAACGACTAATATTTGACACAACTTAGTGGTCGTAATAGAGGGGTTCTACTGTAGTCAGAACTGTTAACAAGTTGTCATGCGCTTGCGTGTCGATTACGTTTAAACTGGAAGAAATGCCGCCTTCTCCATGCACTGTATAGGTGTATAAAACGATATCCTAGTGCTTCAGTGCAACAGACGTAATTCTTTCCCATTCAAATTACAGTGGAGAATCTGTTATTCTTTCCCGTTTAAACGCAAACGTACGCAAACGCAAAGCACTAAAAACGTAGAAAAGAACAACTTTTGGACAATTCTGATAATTCTTGTTTATCTTGGTGGCAAACAGTTTGGAGCCTGATCAGACGCCGGGTTACCCGGCGTCTGGTCTGGCTCCAAACTGTTTGCACTGCAAATAACAGTTTTAGCGTAAACGCGTTTATTGGGAAAGAATAACAGATTCTCCACTGTAGACTAAATGCAAACTCAATGCAGTATAATGTAGACAGAAACAGCTCATTTACAATATTGTGGCTATGTATCTTATTTAGAGTGACAAACGGTTTGGAGCCTGATCAGACGCCGGGTTACCCGGCGTCTGATCAAGCTCCAAACTGTTTGCAATGAACGTTTATGATTTCCCACACAAACATGTTCAGTTTGTAACGAAGAACGTCTTCTCCACTGTAGGTCCCGCACAATAGATCAAGCACATTTAGTCTAGTGGCTAAGACAGATACTTAATGAACAATTCCATGGGGAATTTAATTTGCTTTTTGTAATTCTGGTGACTATGGATAATGGACCACGGATAGATCTTTTATCAAGGCTGAAAATAACTTGTATGTATAACCCTATAATATACAATCCTAGAAAGCCGTATACATCAATGTCGCGAGGCGAAAATTGGTCCTTTCATCGGGTTGTGTTGTTGTTTTGTGGCGGTATAGCAAAAAGCTTTACTGATGAAGATGCTATTAATCTTGATACTGCCAATCGCCACTTTACTGGTGCAGTTGGGAATATTTTGGTCTTTCCCAATAAACGCGAATACGCTATAATTGTTATTTCCATTGCAAACAGTTTGGAGCCAAATCAGACGCGGGTAAAAACCCGGCGTCTGATCTGGTTCCAAACTGTTTGACACTAAAATTAAAATGAATAGTCAGACTTATCACAAAATTGTCATTTTCTCAATTTTATTGCATTGCGATTTCGTTTGCGTTTAAACAGGAAAAAATAAATATTAACCGCTATTATTTACATTGTATGTGTGGTCTGATTTAGTTCCAAACTGTTTTAAACCTGTCTTACGGTTGTTTAGTACAAACGTGTATACATCTGATACATGTAAGGAAGTTCATCTGGTGCTGTCTAATCAGTGAAGCAGTCATTTCGTACACTGTCTTTCTAGAGCAGATTGTCAACATAGATTTCTCCACCGCTCAAACAGGGGAAAAGACGTTTTTCTTTCCCAGTATTGGCCTATGCGTTGGTATTAAAACAATAGTTTCCAATGAAAACGGTTGGAGCCAGAACAGACACCGGGTTCAGTGGAGAATCTGTTATTCTTTCCCAATAAACGCGTTTACGCTAAAACTATTATTTGCAGTGCAAACAGTTTGGAGCCAGATCAGACGCCGGGTAACCCGGCGTCTGATCAGGCTCCAAACTGTTTGCCAACAAGATAAACAAGAATTATCAGAATTGTCCAAAAGTTGTTCTTTTCTACGTTTGAGTGCTTTGCGTTTGCGTTTAAACGGGAAAGAATAACAGATTCTCCACTGTACAATGTAACCTAGCATCTGATCAGGCTCAGACTGTTTGCCGCTCAGTTAAAATAACTAACGAGAATTGTCAAAAAGTTGTCCTTTGCTACATTGTATTGCAATGTGGTTAGGTTTAGTTTGCTATTAAACGTGAAATAAATATTCTCCTTTGTTTAGTGCAAACAGTTTGGAGCCAGATCAGACGCCGGCGTCTGATGAGACTCCAAACTGTTTGCCAGTCATATTTAAATCATCGATCAGAATTTTCAACAAATTGTCATTTTCTAAGTTTTATTGCAATGCGTTTGTGTTTCGTTTGCGTTCAAACGGGAAAGAATAACCTCTACGCCACCACTGTACAACCGTTCATGTAAGTTTTTAAGGTCAATATCAAACACATGCGCGTTTAATAGGTACTGTATAATGTAACATTGTTACATGAAATATATGCCAAGATTTTGCAAAGTGTAATAGGGATATATTAAGTATGATATATTAGTCTAGCTTCCACATGTATGTACAATGTAGGTTCTGAATAATGCATAGTTTTAATACTTTCCTCTCTATTAATGTTGTAGAAATCAATGTATTTTGTCTGTCAGCCAATCTTAACTCTTACGTGATCGCCTAATTGAATTCACATCACTCACAAATACAGTAGAGAAGACGCTACTCTTTTCCCAATAAATGCGTTTTGGCTACAAGTAACCCGGCGTTTTATTCAGGCTACAACCTGTTTGCATCCAGGTAGAAAAAATTGGTAACTATTTTCAAACTTTGTCATCTTTTACTTTTAATAGTTTTGCGTTTGCATTTTCTTCAATCGAAACCGGAAATATAAAGCACGCTCCACTGTGTATACTACAAACATGGCAAATGTGATTTGTTATGTTATATGTATTCTTTACCACTTAGATCTAGAGTATATAAAGGTCAGCTTACAAAGATGTTATTTTTTCCCAGCAAACGCCTCTATGCGAAACCATTATTTCCGTTTCTATGCCAAACAATTATTTCCATTTCAAACAGAACGCGTTTACGGTAAAACTACTATGTTTATTGCAATCAGTTTGGAGCCAGGCTGATCAGGCTCCAAACTGTTTGCCACTTACATTAAAATGAATAATAATAAAGATATTAAAGTGAATAGTCAGACTTATCAAAACGTTGTCATTTTCTCCATTAAGTGCATTGCGTTTGTTTGCGTTTAAACGGGAACGAACGTTTTCACTGCAACAGACGGTCTCATAACAAAGGCACACAGCACAAAGCTCATCTATGATTTTCTGATTTACCTTTATTTTGCTACATGTACAAGCGGCTACATGTCTTTGTAAATTATGTGATATATAGTGGAGAATCTGTTATTCTTTCCCGTTTAAACGCAAACGTACGCAAAGCACTAAAACGTAGAAAAGAACAACTTTTGGACAATTCTGATAATTTTTGTTTATCTTGGTGGCAAACAGTTTGGAGCCTGATCAGACGCCGGGTTACCCGGCGTCTGATCTGGCTCCAAACTGTTTGCACTGCAAATAATTGTTTTAGCGTAAACGCGTTTATTGGGAAAGAATAACAGATTCTCCACTGTACCACTGATTGGGGTGGGGTAGGGTGAAGTGTTTAACCAGTATCCCCATAGATATGCCTTTTTACGCCTTAAATGTAATCACCCACGGAAGAAATTCTTTCCAGCTTATACAGTCATGAGTATGCTACATAAAAATATGTTCTACATCATACATGAAGCAGATCGTAGCTTAAAGCAGGCTGAAAGTAAAGCTAAATGTGCCCTAAGATGCACTCTGCTCTACTTTCAACCTGCTTTAAATGGTCACCGATCTACAAAATTGGAAACAAACCATTGGGTAAAGGGTTAAACAATGCCATTCACCATTGCATTAATTCAGATATCAAAAACCATACTGAACTAGACTGGGGCTTTAATGTTGTAGAAATCAATGTATTTTGTCTGTCAGCCAATCTTAACTCTTACGTGATCGCCTAATTGAATTCACATCACTCACATACCGGAGACTTCACAAATTTGACGTGTTATTCTTCAGACACAGGGAGCCAAAATGTGGAATGAGTATTTATTTAGGTCGCTTAACCCTGTCTTTGCTGGGAGCCACTATATATACTTATTCTTGATCAGGGGACTACTTACGGAGTCCCCTGATCAGAATCAACACTGTGTGGGTTTCTATTTTTTTTTTCAAAATATTTACTAAACAGAACCCTTAAAATCAACACAAACTGGCCATATTTCAAAGATGGAATAATCAGAACGAACAAAAAACAAACATTAAAAGGGATAACAAGAGTAGTTTTCTTTTGTAAGGGGGCGATTGCGGTGTAACTTAAGAAGAAAATAAGCACTATACATGTATATATATGCTATCAAGTGTTTAAATCTTTCCTCTGTGAAACTTCCAATGGACAATTCCACTTTCCAGTTGAGTCTAGTCCATTCATGACTGTTTAGGGTTATTTTGGTCAATAGTACATGTAGTTTAATTAATATGAGTTACAGATACATGTATGCGCCACGCAAACTTTGATAATGTGTTAGGGCTAGGGTAAACAGGGCGTACATGTATAATTATGTTGTTGAACTTCTTCAGTGTCAACTTCATATCTGTTCAGAGGGATCATTCAGAAGCCCTCTGATCTGGATCAACGCTGTTTGCATAGGAAACGTGTTCTACACACTAATACACTGGTAGCAAAGTACGCGTGAAGTCATTGCTATCTGTAAAGGTGTTAAGTATGCACACAAGCCCACTAGAATAATTTAAATGAACGCTTTTTGAAAGAAATAACCAACATATTCTCCCTTGCATAAGCTCTTACATGTATAACGACATTGGACATGACGAATTATTGGCTATATAACGCAACAGAATTCACTCCCCATCTCTAATTAACGTATATTAAAATGGAATAGATATAAAGACATTTGAATATAATGAATGAAATCGGTGGTCCCGAATACTTTTTTATACGATGATTGCTTTCTACGTATGTAATGCTTATACATACAGTTGAGAAAACGTTATTCTATCCCAATAAACACGTTTACACTAAATCTAATATTTCAATTACAAACAGTTTGGAGTCTGATCAGGCTGGAAACTGTTTGTCTCTAAGATTAAAATTAATATTTAGATTTGTCAAACAATTGTCAAATTCTGTATTTTATTACAATGCGTTTGCGTTTCGTTTGCGTTTAAACGGGAAAAAATAACGTTTTCTCCACTGTACATACATGTACATGTATATTTGTATATGGTGACGAGCGGACATGTTATGCTTAAACCAAATACTCTTATATGCTATGAGTGAGCGTCACTGTTTGTTATATCAAAACTTTCAATCACAGCTCATGGCACGGAACAATCCGTAGATAAATTGTTTCTCTCTCATCGTTATACAGCCGCATTGCCTTCCCATCGACTCTCCAGTCAAAATTACTCCCTTGCAAATTTTCAATAACAGAAATTACTTAATCGCCGTACCCCGTTAGTACATTCGTACCGTGGCAGCTTCGTCCACAGCGCTGCCGAGCCTCTACCTTTCAGTAAGACAGGGGTTCTTCTGACAAAGTAATAAGCATCCTTTTCGGAGATAAATTAAGCTTCTTGTCCTTCGTAGACTAACTACAGTAACACTTATTCACAACAAACACTTATCAAACACAGTTTAAAGGTATGGATATTATGTAGTAGCTTAAAGCAGGATAGACGAAAAGCAGAAAGCTTCGAAGGGAGTTTTCTGCTTTACGTCCATCCTGCTTTAAGTAGTAACATGTAGTAAGATACAGAATACAGGCCTTATAAGGAGATGTCGTAATAGTAATGATTTACTGTAATCTTGGTCTAATACAAGCTTTATCTTGATCAGACGCCCGTTACTTGCGTGTTTTGTCTGGCTTAGTAGCATTTTCCTATCGTGGCCAGATCGCTTTTTGTGGGAATATTGGTTAATGGCTCCGTCTGCCTGCTACCATTTATTACATAGCTATATTGATTGCTAGTTCTGGCAGGCTCCGAACATTTGGCTTTATGACGTCATAAGGCGCTGAGCCCCGGCCGCCTACAATGTTAGGGACGAAAATAGAAGAAAACCGCAAACTTCGTCGAATCAACGACTCTATTTATGGAAAATTAAACAATGAAATTACTCACCGTCAGTACTTATTATATCCAATTGATCATGACTTGTATTTATATCTGGTCACACAATAAAACTGCATGCAGAGCCATACGAAAGAAAAACATGCTTACACAAACAATAACTTCTGTATAAAGGGATAGAGCAGTTTGTACGAAAAGTTGTAGATCACTAGCTAAATCACTAGAATTCATAGTGTAAATGTTGTTATTCTTTCCCGTTTAAACGCAAACGTACGCAAACGCAAAGCACTAAAACGTAGAAAAGAACAACTTTTGGACAATTCTTATAATTCTTGTTTATCTTGGTGGCAAACAGTTTGGAGCCTGATCAGACGCCGGGTTACCCGGCGTCTGATCTGGCTCCAAACTGTTTGCATTGCAAATAATAGTTTTAGCGTAAACGCGTTTATTGGGAAAGAATAACAGATTCTCCACTGTATAAAGGGATAGAGCAATTTGTACGAAAAGTTGTAGATCACTAGCTAAATCACTAGAATTTATAGTGAAGATGTTTTTATTCATACTTAACCAACTACCCCATTAATACTCCCTTTTAAGCCTCTAATTTATTCCTCCACTGAGGAAAATAGTTCAAATTTATACAATTATGAATATATAACATGCAAACTATTTTCTATATACTAGCAGATAATAGCTTAATGCACATTCTGCTTTACTTTCAACCTGTTTAAAGTGTTCACCTGTCTATAAATTTAGAAACGGGCTATGGAAAAATGGGTTAAAACAAATTTAAACACAAACTCCATTAAATGTAGACAACTACAGTTTTTTTTTTTTTAAAGTCCTGACTATTAACATGTTCCCGTTTTCTAACTGGAATACTTTTTCGAGACTGACCAGACTCCGAGATATTCTGACTAGGTCATACAGCTTAGAATACGTTATTCACCCTGTGATTATTAGTGTTTACAAGTTGTAACTGAAATACTGGTCAACCACTTCATTTACAGTGGAGAATCTGTTATTCTTTCCCAATAAAAGCGTTTACGCTAAAATTATTATTTGCCACCAAGATAAACAAGAATTATCAGAATTGTCCAAAAGTTGTTCTTTTCTACGTTTTAGTGTTTTGCGTTTGCGTACGTTTGCGTTTAAACGGGAAAGAATAACAGATTATCCACTGTACACAGCAGTAGTCGCCACTTTCATTCACAAGATATACTCTTTTCCTACTGTATCAATCAGAAATTCAAACTTTTAGTATTTTTAAAATACTAATATTTTAGATAAAATGGGATCCAAAACAACCGGTTTATGCAAGTTTCCGCAAAACATAATGCGGCTTTTAAGAAATACCGGTATGAAAGAAAAACAAAAAAGGTTGAGCATGCTTTAAGCAGTCACTTGCCTGAAATATAAAGATAATTTACATTGTTTAGTAGTTGCATAGGGGAGATGTCGTTATTCTTTTCTGTTTAAGCACAAATGAAACACAAATGTATTGCTCTTAAATGTAGAAATTGACAGCTTCTTGCAAATATTAACGGTTTATATTTAGTGCAAGTGGCATAAATGTTCGTAGCTTGATCAAACGCCGGGAAATTAGGAATCTGACCTGGCTCCAAACTGTTTGCAATGAAATAATCGCCGAAGCATTAAAGCGACCATCGGCAAACACGCATTTGAAATATTACGTCATTTCCGCTGTATTAGAGGGGTTTACTGTACAGTGGAGAAAATGTTATCTTTTCCCGTTTAATCGCAAAAACGAAACGCAATTGAAACATACTAAAATGGCGAAAATTACAACCATTTATAATTCTAACTATTCACTTTAAATCTGAGTGGCAAACAGTTTGGAGCCTGATCACACGCCGGGTTACCCGGCGTCTGAACTGGCTCCAAACTGTTTGCATTGGAAATGGAAATAATAGTTTTATCTTAAACGCGTATTTTGGAGAAAGATTAACGTTTTCTCCACTGTATTGCTCTATCTTACAGTGGAGAAAACGTTATTCTTTCCCAGTAAACGCGATTACGCTCAAACTATTATTTTCATTGCAAACAGTTTCGAGCCAGTTCAGACGCCGGTTATCCCGGCGTCTGATCAGGCTACAAACTGTTTGTCACCAAGATAAAAATGATTTAATCAGAATTGTCCAAAAGTTGTACTTTTCTACGTTTTAGTGATTTGCGTTTGCGTTTCGTTTGCGTTTAAACGGGAAAGAATAACAGATTCTCCTCTGTAGCTGTAAATTGAACCCAGCTTGTACATGTATCGAATAGTTTATCGATACAACAAAACTTAAATGCGATGATATAGTAACATACTGGCTACAGTCAATGGAATCTTCCGTTAATAGAACAGATTTTGAAATAGCTATGAGCTGCAATCGTGATGACGTAATTGACAAATTTCATTGAGTCTATATACATGTAGGTGTATTTCTGTATTATGTAATATGACTGATTTAATCTCCCTAGCGAGTAACGGCGAGATCACTGCCCTGCATATTTAATCGTAAGAAAACTGATAGTTTACGTGTGAAGTGGAAAAATGTTGTTTTTTTACGTGTGAAGTGGAGAAATGTTTTTTGTATGCCTGCAAGCATGGCTGGAACATATATTGGTTGAACTGTTAATACATACGTCCGTGCGTCCGTACACCCGATTCATAAAACTTCTTACGACGAATGTCGTCGTAAGTCATAATATAAAAGTCTCAAGTATAAACTGTTTCATAAAAAGACGATTCCGAAGAGATGTCACAATGCAGTATTAGATAGAGAAATAATAAATTAAATGTATTTTAAAATTTTGACTAACGACAGTTTTTGTAGTACGTTTTATGAAACGGGTCCCAGCTAGAGATGCACACTTGAATTGGCAGAGTGTGGCATTCAGGTCACCAGGACCTTTGAAATTAAATATACAAAATTAATATGTTTTAATCATTAACATAATCAACCAACACCACCACCGATATCATCATAAGCATCATAATCATCCTCGTCCCTTATTATAATCATCCTCATCACAGGCCAGTCTTAGAGCACTATTGGATATCTATATTGTATATTACAAGTACTGATTCGTCTAAATTTTGAGAACTACCTCAGACCCGACCCTTATTATGAGCCTAGGGCCAGATCAGACCGCTTGTTCGAATAAAATGAATTCGAGAGATCGACTACAGACTTTTATTTCGTTTTCATCAAAATTGTTTAACCATGGACGTCACTCCTTTCGCGTAGAAACAAACATACAGTGGAGAATCTGTTATTCTTTCCCAATAAACGCGTTTACGCTAAAACTATTATTTGCAGTGCAAACAGTTTGGAGCCAGATCAGACGCCGGGTAACCCGGCGTCTGATTAGGCTCCAAACTGTTTGCCACCAAGATAAACAAGAATTATCAGAATTGTCCAAAAGTTGTTCTTTTCTACGTTTGAGTGCTTTGCGTTTGCGTACGTTTGCGTTTAAACGGGAAAGAATAACAGATTCTCCATTGTATAAACATACAACACACACACTGTTATAGTTGTGACGTTTGGTACTCAACAAAACATTTATTTCTACTTTAAACATTTTGGAACAAAATCAGAAGCCGATTAACTTAGAGTGTGATCAGGCTCCAAATTATTTGTAAATCAGTCATGATTTATAGAAATCGTCAATCTTGTTAGAAATATGTCGTTTTCCACATTTGTTTTCATTGTGATAACTTAAAGTATTGTTTGCCACTCAAATTATAACTAAATGTTAAATTCGTAAATACATGTAACATGTCATTTTATACATATTTATTGACAAATGTTTACGTTTAAACGGGAAAAAATTACAATGGAAAATAACTCTTTAAACGCAAAAGAAATGTAAACACAATGCAATAAAATATAGAAATAAACTAGTTTTGACAATTCTGATTTTGCTGTTTAATCTGAGTGGCAAAAAGTTTATAGCCTGATCAGACACCGGATTACCGGCGTCTAATCTGGTGCCAAACTGTTTGTATGGGAAAGTATGGTTTAAGCATTAACGCGGTTATTTTAAAGAATAACTTCTTCTTTATTGTAGCTGTAGACACCGTTTAGATGGCACAATTACAGTGGAGAATCTGTTATTCTTTCCCAATAGACGCGTTTACGCTAAAACTATTATTTGCAGTGCAAACAGTTTGGAGCCAGATCAGACGCCGGGTAACCCGGCGTCTGATCAAGCTCCAAACTGTTTGCCACCAAGATAAACAAGAATTATCAGAATTGTCAAAAAGTTGTTCTTTTCTACATTTTAGTGTTTTGCGTTTGCGTACGTTTGCGTTTAAACGGGAAAGAATAACAGATTCTCCACTGTACCGGTCAGTATGACAGCTACTGGACAAATGTTCAATAACGTCTGAGACAAAGCCTCAACTACAGTGGAGAAGACGTTATTCTGTCCCGTTTAACCGAAACTAAATGCAAGCGCAATGCAATTCAATATATAAAATTACATTTCGTTCATGATTCTGGTGATTTATTATTGTATCAGTTACAAACGGTTTGGAGCCTGATCAGACACCGGGTAACCCGGCGTCTGATCTGGCTCCAAACTGTTTGTAATGGAAATCATCGTTTAAGCTTAAACGCGTGTATTGGGAAATAATAACGTCTTCTCCACTGTAACAAACGAACCATCATTTGCATAACTAACCATCGAAGAGATGAGAAAACGTGTCCAATCCCATAAAGGCTTTACCCTAAAACACTTATGACCGACTTTGCTGTAATCTTGGCAATCAATTGGGATCATGATGAGACGACAGCGGGTAACCCGGCGTTTCACCAGTATCCTAACTGATTGAAATTTTTATTTCATTACCTTTGAATTCTGGCAATATACAATCGGTTCATATTACATGTAATTATTTTCTTGTAGACAACAAAAGTTTTGCCGGGAAAAAAAGATGTGAAAAGTGCGAAAAGTTGAAATTTCCTTTGGGGTAGAATGGTCATCCCAGTGGAGAATAGCATCTGTTCTGCAGACAAATGTCAATCAATATACTTTAGAATATTGGTGATAGTTACAAACTAAAATACAGAGATATTGAATGAAAAAAAAAAACAACGTTAGATTAAAAGTGAAAAGGCTGAGATACATTTGTAAAGGTTCGCCTTTAATGTTTTGATAGTAGACTTTGTAAAAATTGTACAGAGAAATTCTAAAATTGCCTAATACATTTAGTAGTGGTAATACATGTATACAGGATTTTCTATGGTTTTGTCCTGAATTCAAGTATGCTTCCAACATTTATACAACTCTTGTTCTATCGTCCTATTTGTAAAATGGAATGTTGGCAATAGTATGGCCATATCAGAAGTGGAGAAGACAGTCTTTTTTCCTAAAAACGCGTCACCAATAAAACTGTTATTTCCAATCAAAACAGTTTGGAGCCAGATCAGACGCCGGGTAACCCGTCGTCTGATCAGGCCTCAAACTGTTTGCAAATCAGATTCAAATGAATAACAGGAATTGTAGAATATTTGTTATAAATTTGGATCACGTTTGCGTTTGCGGTTATCACTATATCTGATCTGGATCGAAACTGTTTGCAATTTAAAATATATTCAGCACATATATGTACATATATGTATACACATTTATTTGGAAAGAATAACGTCTTTCTCAGTGTACATAATAAATTGTAGAGGTCCCAGACAGGTCGGCTCTTAATTAATGTGTAGACGTTCTAGCCCCGATTGTCTAGCAGTATTGGCTGTATCTTGGGTGCTAAATAACAATAAGTCTATAGTAAAGTAATAAACTACAATATACCGGTAGTCTATAGTAAAGTTCTAAACTACAGCAATGTCTATAGTAAAATTATAAGACTACAATACCGTATGTGGCAAAAGTTAACCACAGTATAGCTTATATGGTAATGTACTAAACTACAGTATAGTGTACATGTAATATTACGACCACTAAATTATGTTAATTATTAGGGTGTTTACGATAGGTGACCGCTTAAAGCAAGGTGACAGTGAAACAGGAAGCTCCTTTAGGAGCTTTTTGTTTCACTGTCACCTTGCTTTAAGCTGTCACCTGTCTATTATACAATCAATTAGCCTTCGTTTTAGTGGTCGTAATAGCGAGGTTTTACTGTATATGGTAAAATAATACTACAGTATACTTCATATGATATTTGGTACTAAACTACAGTAGCGTTTATGTTATGGTAAAGTACTAAACTACAGAACTAATATAAAGTTAACTTATACACTACAGTAGCGTTTATTGTAAATTACTAAACTACAGTTCCGTATATGGTAAAGTACTAAAGTACAGTTACAATATATAGTAAAGTATTAAAATACAGTGACGTATTATACTCCAGTAGTGTCTTAAGAAAGCATATTGAATACTACAGTAGCGTCTAAAGAAAAATACTTAGCTACATTAGAGTCTATGATTATTACATGTACAGTGGAGAATCTGTTATTCTTTCCCGTGTAAAAGCAAACGTACGCAAACGCAAAGCACTAAAACGTAGAAAAGAACAACTTTTGGACAATTCTGATAATTCTTGTTTATCTTGGTGGCAAACAGTTTTGAGCCTGATCAGACGCCGGGTTACCCGGCGTCTGATCTGGCTCCAAACTGTTTGCACTGCAAATAATAGTTTTAGCGTAAACGCGTTTATTGGAAAGAATAACAGATTCTCCACTGTAAGTACTAAACTACAATAGTGTCTATAGTAATCTGCTAAAGTACAGTGACGACAAGTTGGTCTTTCCCAAAATACGCGTTTATGCTAAATCTATAAATTTCCTTTGCAAACAGTTTTGAGCCAGGTCAGAGACCGCTTTACCCGGCGTCTGATCAGATTCCAAACTGTTTGCCATTCGAATTCAAATAAATAGTAAGTATGGTCAACACTTTGTAATTTTCTACATGGTACGAGCGTATTGCACTTCGTTTGCGTTTCAACGGGAAATAATATCATTCTCCCCACGCGGCGTTTGAAAATGATTCAAACCTGTTTAGCACTCTTGTCTATGTACATGTATCTACAGTCCTGAAATCTAAATTTAAGAAATAAAGCAGACGACAATTGTTTCAAGCAGATGACGTCACGACATTATGCTAAAAGCTTAATGTCCACTTCAAACATTTTGGAGTTTGATAACTGTTTAAACAGTCCTAACTAGGCTTTACATGTAAGTAGACACCTGCATTAAACATCATGAACAATAATTCTTTTTAGTGTTATCGTATATGACCTAACCGCTGTTCATTCATTATATAACAAGTTAAAATTGACTGATCAAAGCGCACACAGTGGAGAAAACGTTATTACATTGTAAATCCCGTTTTAATGCAAATGTAGAAAATTACATCTTTTGACAATTCGTGTACATGTATATCCAAACAGTTTGGAGCCTGGTCAGACGCCGGGTTACCCGGTGTCTGATCAGGCACCAAACTGTTTGCATTGGAAATAATAGTTTTAGCGTAAACGCGTTTATTGGAAATAAATAACGTCTTCTCCTCTGTAAGGCCTAACGGTTGTTCATTCATTATAACTAGTTATTATTGACTGACCAATGCGACGAGATCCCAGACAGGCCGACCTATAATTGATCACCTTATGTATCCAGGGTACTGTTACAATGTACCATCCTTTAATTCGATAATACAGTGGAGAAAAACGTTATTCTTTCCCAATAAAAGCGTTTACGCTAAATCTGTTATTTCAATTGCAAACAGTTTGGAGTCAGATCAGACGCCGGGTAACCCGGCGTCTGATCAGGCTCCAAACTGTTTGCAACTCAGCTTAAAACAAATCATAAGGCAAGTCAAAATGTTGTTATTTTGTACCTTTTAGTGTTTGACGTTTGCGTTTCGTTTCCGTTTAAACGGGAAAGAATAATGTATTCTCCACTGTATCCAGGGTACTGTTACGATCCTTTCATTGGATAATAGTTCCGCTACAGAGGAGTGTACGTTAATTTGTTTCTAATAAAAGTGTTTGATGTAAAATGTCTGAATCCACACATGACGCCGGGTCACTTGGCATTTGACCAGGATCCAATTTGTTTTCTGCTATTGTACAATGGAGTACACATTATTCTTGAATCTTTGATCAGGCTCCACACCTTTTGACACTTACATTAAATTGAATAATGAAAATTGTCAAACAGCTGTACCCATTTTATTGCAATGCGTTTGCGTTTCGATTGCGTTCAAACGGTAAAGAATAATGTTTTCTCCACTGTAAACGATTCCACATCGTTTTCAAGTAATCGTTATTTGATTATTTCACATTCATTATTGCCTTTATTGTATTGCGTTTGGGTTACGTTTTTAATTAAAAATTGTAAAAAAAGCATATCCCCGCTGTAAACAATTACACACTTTTTACATTTCTTACGGTTTAATTAAATCTGAGTTGCGAGCAGTTTTGAGCCTGGTCAGACGCCGGGTAACCCGGCGTCTAGCCTGGCTCTCGTCTATTTGCAATAGAAATGATGTGTTTTAGCGAAACGCGTTTACAGGGAAATAATAACGTATTCACCATTGCACATTCAATAAAGAAGTATCTACTCATATGTGTAGTCTCTAGGGAATCAACGCAAGGAATACAGTGGAGAATCTGTTATTCTTTCCCAAAAACGCGTTTACGCTAAAACTTTTATTTGCAGTGCAAACAGTTTGGAGCCAGATCAGACAATCAGGCTCCAAACTGTTTGCCTCCAAGATAAACAAAAAGTATCAGAATTGTCCAAAAGTTGTTCTTTTCTACGTTTTAGTGCAATGCGTTGGCGTACGTTTGCGTTTAAACGGGAAAGAATAACAGATTCTCCACTGTATGTGTAGTCTCTAGGGAATCAAAGCAAGGAATATATAATACACATTATACAGTGAAGAAGACGTTATTCCTGTCCAATAAATGCGTTTGTATGGCAAAGTTAGAATCTGGGAAACCCGACGTCTGATCAGACTCCAAACTGTTTTCCAATCAGATTAAACGGAACGGTCATAATTATTGTCAAAAATGACTTTTTTTCGATTTTATTGCTGCAATAAAGTAGAGAAATTTATTTTTTCCATTATGACTATGTGTTTTGTTTTGTTTCAAAGACATCCCTAGATGACCTTTCGATCATAACACCTTGCCAGACAATTTCTTTGCAATAATCATGGATCTTATGGACATGTCGCTAGCAAAGAACCATTGAAGCTTCTCGTGTGAGACTGTACCTTTATATTTGATAGTTTGGTTAGAAATAACCATTGAAAATCACTAGAGCATGAGTATTATCTTGACCTCACCAGGTAAACTGAGATTGTGTTGCACATGCTTTGACAGTTACATTGACACCTCCAGAACAATGGGGTGGTGGTCCCTCAATGGACTGAGGAAAAGTCTTTAACAACAGAAATAAGTACGGCATCTCTTCGCTGTATACCCAGAAAAACAACCTTTAATAAAAGGAATCTCAAGTGAAGTTCAACTCAGTATTTCAGAAAAATATCAGCTAAATGCAGGGCAAAAGTAATTAAGCAAAACGCTCCTGAATTTAGCTGGAACCTTTCCCAAGCAACTGCCATACCACTTTCCGAAATGGTCACTGGATAAATGTATATATATCATATTTGTGTTACAGTGGAGAATCTGTTATTCTTTCCCGTTTAAACGCAAACGTACGCAAACGCAAAGCACTAAAACGTAGAAAAGAACAATTTTTGGACAATTCTGATAATTCTTGTTTATCTTGGTGGCAAACAGTTTGGAGCCTGATCAGACGCCGGGTTACCCGGCGTCTGATCTGGCTTCAAACTGTTTGCACTGCAAATAATAGTTTTAGCGTAAACGCGTTTATTGGGAAATAATAACAGATTCTCCACTGTACATGTATGCGTCCTTGGCAAACAATGTAGACTCTGACCAGACACCGTATAATGCGGCATATGATCAGAGTATACACTTTTTGCTGATAGAAATTTAAATACAAAACATATTGAAAATTTAGACAAGACACCCCTTAAATAAAAATGGACTTATCCAATATATAACCATGGAATGACCCATTGGGCACAAATGGGTTTAGTCACTTTAGTGTTAACCCCTTCACTGCCTTACCCCGAGTACAACGGTTATTTGCAAACAGTTTAAATCCTGATTGGACGCCGCGTAACGCGGCGTCTAATCAGGATTCAAACTGTTTGATACTCATTTCAATATTCATTAACTAAAAAAACCTACACATTGAATTTGGTAAATCAAAGCAGACGACAATTATGTAAAATTGATGACGTCATGGCAGTGAAGGGGTTAATGAAACGGGGTTATTGACCTCTTGGATGAGTTACTCGGTAAACCAACTATCATTCTTTATTTCGCAAGAGACTTAGAGACGCAGTTATTGACTTTCTTTACGTTGTGTAGCACAATTAAGTACCTATGTATCAATGTCTCAAGACATCGTCTGCTAAACTGTTGTCTGCTTAAAAATCTCGTCTGCGTGACTGTTTAAATTTAGATAGATCTGTGTACTCTTATTACTGGATTTTGAACCTAGATTCAAACTGTTTTAATCTTGCTCGTTCATCGTGTATTTCGGCGTTTGAGCATGTTTCAGTCTACTTGAACATGCAATAAAGTGTACGTATTGTTGGTAATGGGTTAATAACCTTCAGTATTCATTCATATGCTGACTTGCGATTGAAAATAAACCGCGGATACAATGGCCTTATAATTACATTGCTACAGCGAAGAAGACGTTATTCGTTCCCGCTTTGCATGCTGGGTAATTTTTTTCGTCTGCAACATTTGTCGTCTGCTACTGTTCTAAAATTAGCAATTTCAAAATTTCTTTTTAATTCAGGGTCAGAATGGCAAACAGTTTCGATCCTGATAAGACGATTCGTTACGCGGCGTCTCATCTGGATCCAAACTGTTTGCAAAGGCAATCACTGTGGTGGATATATCCGCCGCTAGCATGCAAAGAGTTAACCCTTTCACTATCAATGGTGCCTTAACCCTTTCCCTTATAAAAGCGACTTTTAGCGCATTTATTTTATTCATCCGCCAAAGAAAATAGTTCCATTTTATACTGTCATGAATATGTACCATAAGAAATATTTTCTATGTCCTAGCAGATAGTAACTTAAAGCAGGCTGAAAGTAAAGCAGAATGCACCATATGGCGCATTCTGCTTTACTTTCAACCTGCTTTGAGTAGTCACCTATTTTCAAAACAAGAAACAGGCTATGGGGTAAAGGGTTAAAGCGCGTTTACAAACAGTTTGGGTCCTGATCAGCCGCCGCGTCAAACTGGTTGACACTCTTATCAATATTTATTAAGTCATACAACCTTAAATCTAACTTTGAAATGTGCCTTGCAGACAACAATACTGAAGCAGACGACAATAAAGCGGTAAGGGGTAAACATATCCCCACTTATTTGATCATGAAATGGTTACAGACATTACTCTCGGTGTTTGTATGATTTACAGTGGAGAATCTGTTATTCTTTCCCAATAAACGCGTTTACGCTAAAACTATTATTTGCAGTGCAAACAGTTTGGAGCCAGATCAGACGCCGGGTAACCCGGCGTCTGATCAGGCTCCAAACTGTTTGCCACCAAGATAAACAAGAATTATCAGAATTGTCCAAAAGTTGTTCTTTTCTACATTTTAGTGCTTTGCGTTTGCGTACGTTTGCGTTTAAACGGGAAAGAATAACAGATTCTCCACTGTATAACTCCAACTACTTGAGAGTACCAGTAAAAGCATGATTTAAGAGGTAATTCGGCGTCTGATCTGGTTCCAAACTGTTGGCAATTGAATTAATTCTTTCTCATTTAAATGCAAACGCAATGCACAAAAGTAAAGTACTAGTTATAGTCTACTTTTTGTCCGAATGACCGCTCACTTGACTGTACATTCACTCCTCTGATCACTTCCTCTGATCTGGTCTTGTCGACCATTTTGAGTACTGCTATAAAATATATAATGTATGGCGCGTACATGTAGGCAGCCGCAGAACCGACTCAGCTCTTTCACAGGTACCCATTTAAACCCTGGATAGAGAGGAGCAAATTGCTGTGCATATCTTACCCAAGAACATTCAAGTTCATCATCGGGGATAACGAAGTCCCCTAGTTACATGTAGGCCGCTGGTCCGACTTGGGATCGAACTTACGACCCCTGGTATCGCAGTCGGGTGCATAACCACTGGGCTTCTGTATACCGGCTACTTCAAGTTACAATTCGACAAATCTGACCATTTAAGTTAACCTGATCGGCAAACAGCCGGTAACCTGATCAGACGCCGGGTTACACGACGTCTAATCTGACTCCAAATTGTTTGCAATGAACTAATTCTGTTAGCAAAAACGGTGCTGCCGTTTCTCCTAATTTTCAGAAATATTCGTATATTAATCCTAGCAGGTGGTAGCTTAAATACAGGCTGAAAGTAAAGCAGAATGCACTTAGAAGCGCATTCTGCTTTTCTTTCAACCTGTTTTAAGTTATCGCGCTTGAAAAATAGGAAATTTTGAAATCTTAGGAATTGTTCAAGATCAACTTAAGGCAGTCCTTCATGAACGCGTTTATTGATAAAGAATAACGTCTTCTCCACTGTACATGTACATTGCTCTCGCTGCTGTGCAGACAACGAGTATGTTTGATGTCTGATTTGCATAAATACAGTAATGTTTATTCATGTAACACCACCGATGACATAGTCGAGTCACAAAATGACAGTAGCTTAAAAGATACTGTGTCACTTTCTATAAATCCTGAATCTATAAGGCGCCGAGTTCTAGCAGAATATTCTGTCCCTGGAGATGGCATACATGATTGCCTTCCTTCTACAGTTGAGAAGACAAAATTCGTTCCCAATAAACGCGTTTACACTTAAACAATAACTTCTACTGCAAACAAGTTTTGAGCCTGATAAGACGCGGTTTAACCCGGCGTCTTATCAGGATCCAAACATTTTGCCATTTATATTCAATCGAATGCTAAGAATTGTCAAAAGTTGTCATTTCTCTATTTCATTGCAATGCGTTTGCGATTCGTTAGCGTTTTAAAGGGAAATAATAACGTCTTCTCCACTACACCATCATAGAATATGCAATTGTTCAAACCGATATGTCACTTAATATATCAGTATTTGGCTTGAAAGGGATGTTTTTAATATATTTTTATACAGAGGAATCTCGTTCACTCGAACTTTGTTCCAACTGAAACTTAAATTGTACAATTCCAGTTTCCAATGAAGTCGAATCGGTTGTGACTATTAAGGGAGTACTTGGCAATATTGCAATAATACATTCATAGCGAACATTGATCTTTAGGATTCGCCAGATCTGGGTCTACACTGTTTGCATAGGACAATTGTGCCTAAACAGGTATACTGTTTGCAAAGGGCATGCAACTAAGGTTGACTAAGGTTCAAATAGTTAAGTTGATTTTTTCGTATATCTTTTCAATTTAAATCCGAAAAGTCGAGCTCACTTTAGTCGATCGTAATAATGTGTCAAACTTAAAACATGTATAAGTCACATTTTAACTTTGAAAGGTGGACCTCAACCCATTTGTGCAAGGAATAACTTGCATGGGACATATGGGACATAAGCAAACAGTGTAGACTCTGATCAGACGCCGCATTTTGCGGCGTCTGATCAGAGTCTACACTGTTTGTTGATAATAATTTCAAAATAAAACAAAATGAAAATGGAATTCTGACCGGGCATCTCTTAAATACAAAATGAACTAATATAATATATATAAAAAGTGGAAGAATCCACTGGGCGCAAATCGGTTAATACTAAACCCATCTCGAGTACTGCGGTTCCGATTGTAGTTCAAGTCTGGTTCACACTAGACAGAATGCAATATGAATTTTGATCATGACAAACGGGGCGCTTGGAAATTCAAATCCTTCGTCGAACAGTTTAATAACCCTATCGTGCTGACTGTTTCAAACTTTCAAACGGACTAGGAGCAGTTTATGTTGCTTTTAGGGCTTTATGTTAGAAAATAAACCCATTTATTTATATAAACATCAAATAAATAATGGTTTAGGAGCCATCTGTTCAGATTCTACACTGTGTGTGAAATACAATTGTACATGTCAATAGGTGGTTTAATTTATCATTTTAGGCCAAAGTGACATTGACCTTTGACCCTATTATATGAAAATCAAATGGGAAGCATAACTGTGTTTTTGTACCACATATGAAAAGGATACTGTATTCAGTGTGTCAGTATAGATAATAACATGTTGCATACAACTAAATGGCGACCATGCCTTTGACCATGCTATTTGACCTCAATTAAAGAAAACCCTTGTCTAGAGTATATTTACTATTACAGTGGAGAATCTGTTATTCTTTCCCAATAAACGCGTTTACGCTAAAACTATTATTTGCAGTGCAAACAGTTTGGAGCCAGATCAGACGCCGGGTAACCCGGCGTCTGATCAGGCTCCAAACTGTTTGCCACCAAGATAAACATGAAATATCAGAATTGTCCAAAATTTGTTCTTTTCTACGTTTTAGTGCTTTGCGTTTGCGTACGTTTGCGTTTAAACTGGAAAGAATAACAGATTCTCCACTGATTACATGTACAAATCATCTAGGTATACCAAATTCCGTATGTATATTTATCTTTGGAATATGGAACATTGCGCACAATTTAAACGTCACTCAGACCTTTAACTTGAACTCAGTTAAGAGAAAAGTTTTCTATCCAACATCACCTAGGGATGCAAAATTTGATCTGACGGTGCATCGTTATAAAACTTTTGAGTAAAGTCCGTGATCGTTCTCAAGCATTTGATTTGTCAGTTTTAGAGCAAACCTGACCTATCAAATACTTAAGAACCATTTCAAACTTTACTCAAGTGCTTTATACAGTGGAGAAGACATTATTCTTTCCCAATAAACGCATGTACAGCGGAGAATCTGTTATTTTTTCCCGTTTAAACGCAAACGTACGCAAACGCAAAGCACTAAAACGTAGAAAAGTACAACTTTTGGACAATTCTTATAATTCTTGTTTATCTTGGTGGCAAACAGTTTGGAGCCTGATCAGACGCCGGGTTACCCGGCGTCTGATCTGGCTCCAAACTGTTTGCACTGCAAATAATAGTTTTAGCGTAAACGCGTTTATTGGGAAAGAATAACGTTTTCTCCACTGTACAGTGGAGCATCTGTTATTCTTTCCCGTTTAAACGCAAAAGTACGCAAACGCAAAACACTAAAACGTAGAAAAGTATAACTTTTTGACAATTCTGATAATTCAAGTTTATCGTGGTGGCAAACAGTTTGGAGCCTGATCAGACGCCGGGATACCCGGCGTCTGATCTGGCTCCAAACTGTTTGCACGACAAATAATAGTTTTAGCGTAAACGCGTTTATTGGGAAAGAATAACGTTTTCTCCACTGTACGATAAAACTGTTATTTACATTGCAAACAGTTTGGAGTCTAAGCAAACATCGGGTAACCTGTCGTCTGATTAGGCTAAAAACTAACTTTGAAATGTGCCTTGCAGACACCAATGCAGAAGCAGACGACAATAAAGCGATGAAGGGGTAAACATTTCCCGACTTATATGATCATGAAATGGTTACAGACATTACTCCATGTGTTTGTATAAATTATAACTCCAACTCCTGGAGAGTACCAGTAAAAGCATGATGTTAGTGGTACCTCGGCGTCTGAACTGGTTTCAAACGGTTGGCAATTGAAATAATTCTTTCTCATTTAAACGCAAATGCAATGCACAAAAAGAAAGTACTAGTTATAGTCTACGTTTGTCCGGATGACCACTCACTTGACTGTACATTCACTCCTCTGATCATTGGGCCGTCTTGCCTACCATTTTGAGTACTGAAATAAAAATATATAATGTATGGCGCGTAGGCAGCCGCAGTACCGACTCAGCTCTTTCACAGGTACCCATTTAAACCCTGGAGAGGAGCAAATCGCTGTGCATATCTTGCCCAAGAACATTCAAGTACATCATCAGGGATAAACTGTAACGAACAAGCCCCCTAGTCACTCGGATGAATAATAGATATTCAGAATTGCCAAAGAGTTGTCTTTTTTCTGCAGTTCACTGCAATGCATTTCGTTTTCGTTTAGACGGAAATAATGACGTAGTTTTCACCGTATAACATTGGATTCATGATAGTGGAGTGTCACAACCTTTTTCAGATTCCCTGTATGTCAGAAATAATCTAAATGTAGAGTGCAAATGTGTTTGTACATTCTACATGTATAGTTTATATGCTTAAGTTATATTTGTTTAAAAACTCAACAAGTTGGTTTATATATAAGAAGTGCAAAGATGATTACACACAAAGTAACAGACATCATTGTAGCAGATACTTTTAAAGGGATAGAGAAATCTCATATATAGCTACATGTACAGTGGAGAAAACGTTAATATTTGCCGTTTAAATGCAAACGAAACGCAAACGCAAATAGTTAAAATGTAGGAAATTACAATGTTTTGACATTTCTAATTATTTTTTTTAATCTGAGTGGCAAACAGTTTGAAGCCTGATCAGACGCCGGGTTACCCGGCGTCTGATCTGGCTCAAAAATGTTTGCGTTGGAAATAATAGTTCTAGGCTAAACGCGATTATTGGGAAAGAATAACGTTTTCTCCACTGTATATAGATGAACAGTCTCATGTAACACTGGTTGATACGCTATTATTTCCTAAAATGTGCGTTTGTTCGTATAAAGTTAGCTCCCTGTTGGAGCCAGATCAGAGTCTAAACTGATTACTGAAATATAAGAAACCGAAATATAAGAATTATCAAAAAGCTGTTATTTTCCTAATTTATTTTTTGCGTTTAACTCCGTATAAACGGGAAAAAATAATGTCGTTTCCACTATAAAAAAAACTTATGCTTTAATAACGTTTGATGTTTTCCTCTTTTTCAGAATTCGACGCCAATATACAAAACTGCACATATATCAAATACTTCACGGTGAACGACGATAGAGACGGTATACCACAGACAGATGCCATATTATGTAAGTCATGCAACTCAAACCCATGAATCGAATTAGACCACAGTCGAAACTCGATACGTCAATCTCGCTTAAATCAACCTTACCAGTATTTCATAAGTTTAACTGTGATACAGTGGAGAATCTGTTATTCTTTCCCGTTTAAACGCAAACGTACGCAAACGCAAAGCACTAAAACGTAGAAAAGAACAACTTTTGGACAATTCTGATAATTCTTGTTTATTTTGGTGGCAAACAGTTTGGAGCCTGATCAGACGCCGGGTTACCCGGCGTCTGATCTGGCTCCAAACTGTTTGCACTGCAAATAATAGTTTTAGCGTAAACGCGTTTATTGGGAAAGAATAACAGATTCTCCACTGTAACTGTGATACCTTGATCTCGCTGCAGTCGAACATACCCGTATTTCAAAGTTAACACGTGGCTAAGCCACGTTTGAACTTTGGAATATGAGTCTGTTCGAACTAAAGCCAATCTTTCCCATTTTAACAGAAGCTCAACTCAAACACATTGCCATAACATGTAGAATTAGATACAGTGGAGAATCTGTTATTCTTTCCAAATAAACGCGTTTACGCTAAAACTATTATTTGCAGTGCAAACAGTTTAGAGCCAGATCAGACGCCGGGTAACCCGGTGTCTGATCAGGCTCCAAACTGTTTGCCACCAAGATAAACAAGAATTATCAGAATTGTCCAAAAGTTGTTCTTTTCTACGTTTTAGTGCTTTGCGTTTGCGTACGTTTGCGTTTAAACGGGAAAGAATAACAGATTCTCCACTGTATCTCTTTTTCAATTGTGACTATTGATGTTAATCTAAGTGGCGTAACGTTTGGAGTTACCTGGTTACCTTGCGTCTAATTTGGCTCAAAACTGTTTGCTATATGAATCATAGTTTAAGCGTTGATGTGTTTATTGTGAAAGATAAACGTCTTCTTCACTGTATTTACTGCTCAAACTGTACTCTGAAACATTTTAGCTTTTGTGATCAACAGGGAATAGCATACATTTGTAATCCCGTGAAAAAGCAAGGTCCCTCTAGAATGATATTTCAAAAGCCTTTTAAAACTGAAACTTTGTAACATATTGTTTTTCCCTTTCATGTCCATTTTCTTTAACCCATTTCATGCGGGATACACTTTTAGGTGTACCTCTCGGCAAACAGTTTTGATCTAATGTGGGGCCTGATCTCAGATCACAGCTGTTTGCAGCTAAGTCAATACTCTATCAGGAAACGCTAAAATCTTTTGCAAATATTTGAGTTATACCCCCTGCAGACGGCATTTTAAAATGGCCGCCAAATATTACCCAGCATACAGTAGAGCATCTGTTATTCTTTCCCGTTTAAACGCAAACGTACGCAAACGCAAATCACTAAAACGTAGAAAATAACAACTTTTGGACAATTCTGATAATTCTTGTTTATCTTGGTGGCAAACAGTTTGGAGCCTGATCAGACGCCGGGTTACCCGGCGTCTGATCTGGCTCCAAACTGTTTGCACTGCAAATAATAGTTTTAGCGTAAACGCGTTTATTGGGAAAGAATAACAGATTCTCCACTGTACAGTGGAGAATACGTTATTCGTTCCCGTTTAAACGCAAACGAAACGCAAACGCAGTACACTAAAAAGTAGAAAATGGAATCTTTTAGAGATTTCTACCCATTTAGTTTAATAAGAGTGGCAAACAGTTTGGAGCCTGATCAAACACTGGGTTACCCGGCATCTGATCTGTCTCCAAACTGTTTGCAGTGGGAATAATAGTTTTAGCGTAAACGCGTTTATTGGGAAATAATAACGTCTTCTCCCCTGTGCAGTATTTGTCATTCTTTCCCTATAAACGCGTAAACGCTTAAACTATCGGTTCCTTTGCAAACCGTTCGAGCCAGAAGAAACGCCGGAAAACCCGGCGTCTAATCAGGCTCCAAACTGTTTGCAACCATAATAACGATGAATGATAAAACTTGCAAAAAAGCTGCCGTTTGCTCCATTAATTTCAGTGCGATTGTGTTTCATTTGCGTTTAAATCAGAACGAATAATGTCTTCTCAACTGTATAATGACAAACAAGCATTTATTATATACAGTGGAAATCTGTTATTCTTTCATGTTTAAACGCAAACGTACGCTAACGCAAAACACTAAAATGTAGAAAATAACAATGTCTTGACAATTCTGACTATTGATATTTAGCTGAGTGGCAAACAGTTTGAAGCCTGATCAGACGCCGGGTTACCCGGCGTCTGATCTGGCTCCAAACTGTTTGTATTGGAAATAATAGTTTGAGCGTAAACGCGTTTATTGGGAAAGAATAACAGATTCTCCACTGTACCTATCGATGCTTTATAGAGATTTCTCAGTTAGAAAAATTTGATATCGTCACTGTTGATATCATCACTACATGTAGTGATGATATCACTTTTTGTGACGTCACGTCATAAGAGTTAAGTGACGTCGCGGTAATCAATTTTGTGTGTTTTTCTGTAAAAACGCCATAAAATACATTGTATATATAATTAATAGAATAATCAATTCCTTTGAATAAATATGAAAAATATATTACTCGAATGGGTTGTTATCTGGTTAAAAAAATCGTCCTGCGGACTCGTTTTTTAACCAGATTACAACCCATTCTCGTGATATATTTTTCATATCAATCCAAAGAAAGTGATTATCCTCTTTATATTGAGAGTTCATTACGAATATCCAGGTATAAAAGGGTTGATCCATTCACTAACAACCCAGACTACACAAGCCTTTTCTAACATTTTGGATGGTGTAGCTTTCTATACATAGTCTGTTGGCCTGTTTCATAAAAGCTGTATGTTTCTATTACAGTACTCCCTCCCTACAACGACCCTTCCAACAACGACGCCTCCTTAAAACGACCATTGTCACAGTTTCCGAAACAGGAAACATGGCCAATTTATTCACGACTGCAATGTCGTCTGCTTAAAATTGTTGTTTGCCTTTTTTTCAACATTACATACCGGGTAATGGACATTTTGATAGAAAAAAACGTAATGACGAGTGACAAACAGCTTGAACCCAGATCAGTCGCCGCGTTACGCGGCGTCTGATCTGGATTCAATCTGTTTGCAAATGTATGTTAATTTCCCTTCCTGTAACGACTCCCTCCGAGCAACGCACATACTTGTTGTTTATCATTGGGTGTAGTTGTAGAGATGGAGCACTGTAGTTCAAAAGGCTAATTGCAATTATCAAAGTACTTGAGAATACTGATGATAGTTTCAAACTAATAAACAGAGGTCTGATACAGTGGAGAATCTGTTATTCTTCCCCGTTTAAACGCAAACGTACGCAAACGCAAAGCACTAAAACGTAGAAAAGAACAACTTTTAGACAATTCTGATAATTCTTGTTTATCTTGGTTGCAAACAGTTTGGAGCCTGATCAGACGCCGGGTTACCCGGCGTCTGATCTGGCTCCAAACTGTTTGCACTGCAAATAATAGTTTTAGTGTAAACGCGTTTATTGGGAAAGAATAACAGATTCTCCACTGTACGTTATTGATGGAAATACGCGGTAAATCTTATTCCATATTGCTCAAATAAGAAAAATAAATCAATTCAAACGAGGGAGAAAAATCTTAAATAAGCAAAATATGAAATATAACAAAAATTTAACAGAACAAAATTCAGGTGAACTTGTTTTTACATGATGAACTAAAGCAATTAACTAAAACAAATGATCAGAACAAAGGTAAAATGGAGCATTGGAGGTGAAAAGAAGGAAAGACAAATAAGTTGACAAAACATTAGAAAAAGTATGGATAATTGAAGTGAGATAACAAAAACAAAGTATGATTATAGAAAAGACTAAAACATTTTAAGAAACTTTATATAAATCTAAAGATGTCAATACAAAACCCGAAGGCCAATTAATTTTTTGAAAATGAAAATATCAAAACTAAATAAAGCGAATCCAAATGCATTGAGTGGGATCTTACTATTCAAGAAGCACAAAACGTTTTGAAAAAGATGAAAACATTTCGAATTCCTGGTACCTCGGGCTTAAGTGCTAAATTTTATAATGTTTTTTGAGTAAATATAGGAGTGTTTGTTGTTGGAGCATTAATACCGAATTAATGAATTGTCAGAAACGCCAACTCAAGGTTTAATTACATGCATTCCAAAAGGCGACAACCTTAAGAAATATCTTAATAATTGGCGGCCTATTACTCCGTTGAATACAGTGTATAAGATAAGTTCTGGTTGCATAACAAACATAATTGAATATTTTCTTCCTAAACGTATTTATCAAGATCAAACAGGTTTTCTTAAAGGAAGTTTTTGGGAGAAAATACTAGGCTTATATATGATTTGCTCCATTATATAGAGGAACACGATTATACATGTACCTGGTATTTTACTTTTAATCGACTTTAAAAAAATATTTTATTCACTCTATTGGTCGCACTGACAACTTTTAATTTTGGCTGTTTAATACTGACATGGTTATCATTTTTATACAGATGCAAAGTCAACTGTTACTCAGTGTGGTTACCTCTCCGATGTTTCTAGCTCACCTGCGCTAGCTCAGGGTGAGCTTTTGTAATCCTTGAATGTCCGGCGTCCGTCGTCCGTCGTGCGTCGTCCGTCGTCCGTCGTGCGGTGTCAACAATTTTAGTGTTTACACTCTAGAGGCCACAATGTATATCCAATCTTTCTCAAACTTGCTCAGATTGTATATTACTATAAGAGTTCAAATGAGGTAAATTATAGTTGAAATCGAACTAATAGGTCAAGAGTTATCAACCTTTTAATTGCTAAAATGCCATATTTAACAGTGTTTACACTCTAGAGGCCACAATATTATCCAGTCTTTCTCAAACTTGCTAAGATTGTATATTACTATAAGTCTTCGAATGATTTCGATTATGGTTGAAATCGGACAAATAGATCAAGAGTAATCTACCTTTGAATTGCTGAAAATGCCATATTTAACAGTGTTTACACTCTAGAAGCCACAGTATTTATCCAATCTTTCTAAAACTGGCTTAGATTGTATATTACCATAACAGTTTGATTGAGTTTAATTATGGTTGAAATCAAGCTGATAGGTCAAGAGTTATCAACCTTTGAATTGCTGAAAATGCCATATTTAACAGTGTTTACAATCTAGAGGCCACACTTTTTATCCAGTCTTTTTCAAACTTGCTCAGATTGTATATGACCATAAGAGTCGGAATAAGTGCAATTATGGTTGAAATCGAACCCATAGGTCAATAGTTATCTGCCCTTGAATTGCTGAAAATGCCATATCTTACAGCGTTTCTTGCAACTACAGTTTTCAATGGATTTTGACTATAGCCTTGCAAACAAAGTATATAGCTATAAGTTCTCGAACGAATGCAATTGTTGTTGAAATCTAATCATTGTGGCAAAAATTATTTGCCCTTGATATACTTTGAAATGCTAGAAAAGGCTTCATTTCAGTATTGTACTCTACTTAACTAGAATTTTGAGGTTGTATTCCAAAATTGTTTACATGCTATACTACAAATTTGAATGGATTTCGATTAAAACGGGTGAACAGAAAGGCAAAGCTATCAGGCTTCAGTACATAAGGTGAGCGATATCAGGGCCTTCAGGCCCACTTATTTAAATTGACAGGGAATGCTGACAATGCGACCCTTAGCTTGTTCCATCTTTATTTTGTGTTCAGAAATATTATCAATTAATATTACTTCAAATAAAGGGTATGCACTAAAGGGGTTTATGACAGGTGACTGCTTAAAGCAAGATGACAGTATAACAGAAAGATCCTATGGGAGCTTTCTGTTTTACTGCCACCTTGCTTTAAGTTATCACCTATCTATTAAAAAATCAATTATCCTTCGTTTTAGTGGTCGTAATAGAGGGTTTTACTGTAGAAATAAATCAAAATGAATTTAACTTTCACAATTTGTTGACGACACAAGTGTAATATTCAATGGTTCAAGCGAATCGCTTAATGAAACACTAGATACTCTTTCAAGATTCTCAGAAATTTCAGGTTTAAATGTTAATTTTGAAAAAAAAAGAAAAAAAAAGTATAGGACAGGTGAGATAAAATATGGCTCTGATAGAATTAAAACTAAATTGGAACTATAGAGAAATCAGAATCAGTTTGAGATGCTAGGAATACAGTTTCTAGTAGATTACGATAGAGTTATCAATTTAAATTGCAAATCAAAATTATTATAGAAGACAGAATACAATGAATAAAACGAATATTAACAGATATTAGTAAATTAACTATCATTAAACATTGACAATTTGCAAAGTTAAATTATTTGTTTCTTGCTTTACTGAAACCTCCTGAGAAAACGATAGACAACTTACAAACTATATATATATATACATATCGAATTAAAAAAAGAGAAAGAGTATGCCTTTGTTTAAGAAATATTTAATAAAATCATTACGCTACTCTACTAAACTAGTTTCGACTTTTGTCGGACCTTTGCATTTCCGTTTATATATATATTGTTTGAAGAAATAAAATTGTTTTTAAAAGCCTATAATACATCATCTATTTTTTAAAATCATATATATACCTACAACTGGGGCTGAAGACATAAGATAAACAATATATAATTGTAAAAGACTATGATAAGGAGGATTGAAGATGGTGAATTTAATGCTTTTATTGACTCGCAACAACATGGTCAGACGGTTAGTAATAAATAGTGGCGGATGGGTAGATATGATTACAAATATCATAGATATAAACAAAAAGCTAAATTGTGGAAAACATTTATATGAAATTATTGGAGGTAAATATAGCAATAAATGTTGGGCTGCAATATTCATGGTATTTTAATAAGTTATTGATAATCATATTATAGATAACAACACCATTCAAAACTGTGCCTGTCTGGTAGATCTTGCTTGTAGGGATTGCCCAATCGCTTTGAAACAATTTGGCTAGGGGTCTATGGTGTAACTCTTGGACAGTTTTATGTTTATGTACTAAGGGTTACCACGGCCATGGATTATACAGTACTCAACCAAACAACACGGAGCGTATTGTTTTAAACATTCGTTTTACGATTTGTGAACTACTCTCCGGCTCTACGCTGAAACAAACAAACAAACAAACAAACAAAAAACACTCTGTTTTTAATCATGCCATTGATCTTTTAATTATTTGACTCATTTTAAAAATGATTTTACAAACTTACTATAACAATTTTATAACTTTGGTAATAATATTGAAAGAATTTCCATGTTTCCATGCATCTCAATATTGTATCAGTTTTATTGTGAATGTAGTTATTTGTCTTTCACGCTTTGTAGGTACATTTATATAATTTCATGTGAAGCGCTTTTGAAAGCACAACTCCTGTGTGAAAAGAGCGCTTTATAAATCGGGTATAATAATAATAAAATTATTCTTTATCTTATAATTTCATGACTTTGGTTGGACATGAAGCGTATTCTTTTAGTCGTGGTTTCAAAAGTTCAAAAGCAATATACAAATGCTTTAATGGTAATTATGACACGCCGATATGTTTACAGAAATGGAATAAAACAATACGGATATCAATTAACAAAACTGATTGTAACGACATGTTTAAAATACCTTTTATGATATTAAATAATACAGATACATGTATACACTGGTTTCAGTTCTGTATTACACATAATATACTGGGCATAAACTACTATATACACACACATACACTTTATTCAGCTTTAACATACACATTGCTATAGCCAACATAGTCTAACATACAATTTATTCAAAATGAACTATGTAAAAACCCATTATTTGCTATCTGTTACGCAGATTTAGAAACTATCGATCATTTGTTTTGGACATGCCCTACCAGTCAACAATTATTTAAAAGCTTCGTTTCGTCCCAAAAGAAGGATTTTCACAAACTTGATATTGACACCATTATTTTTGGTTTTAGAAATACATCTGTTACTGTACAAATCTTATTCTCATTCTTTTTAAATTGTATATTTTCCAATGCAAATACGTACAATAAATATCTACCTACAGTAAAAGGTATAAAACACTTATTATCCTTTAAAATCAACTTATTGAAGTCAATAACAAATTATACGGATTTTTTTAAATCATTGGTTTGCTTTAAAATTCGTTTTATCCCCTGCCGAAAGGCAGAGGGATACTGTTTTATGTCTGTCCGTCCGTCTGTCCCTACGTCCGTCACGTTGTCCGTCCGCAACTGTATCTCTGAAACCGATAAACAGATTTGGATGAAACTTGGTATAGCTATTTATCATCATAGGAGCACCGTGGGAAACTAATTTTTTTCAGAAAATTTTAGGAATTTATGAGTTATCTGCCCTTTTTGTGTTAAAAATGCCATATTTAACAGTTTTTGCACTCTAGCAACTACAGTATTCAACATATTTTGTTTATACTTGCACACAATGTCTATAAGTACGAGTTCTTGAAGGTGTGCAATTATTGTCAAAAAGGATACTTGTGACAAGAGTTCTCTGCCCTTGATGTATTTAGAAATTCTAGAAAATGCTTTATTTTGATATTGTTTACATACTAGTGCCTATAAATATGCATGGATTTTGAAAAAAACTTTCTTGAATTATGTATGGCTATTAGTTTTCAGATGGATTTGATTATTGTTGAAAACGGAGAAATAAGTCATGAGTTATCTGCCCTTGATAAGTAAAAAAAGCCATATTTAACTGTTTTTACTCTCTAGCAACTACAATTATGAATGGATTTGAATAATACTTGCACACGATGTCTATAAGTAAAAGTTCTTGAAGGTGTGTAATTATTGTCAAAATAAGGATACTTGTGGAAAGAGTTATCTTCCCTTGATGTACTTAGAAATGCTAGAAAATGCTTTATTTTAATATTGTTTACATCCTAGTATCTATAAATATGCATGGATTTTGATAGTCAACAGTTATCTGCCCTTGATGAGTCGAAAAAAACATATTTAACAGTTGTTACCATCTAGAAACTAGTCTTTAATGGATTTTGATTTAACTTACACACAATGTATATAAATATAAGTTCTCGAAGGGGTGCAATTATTGTCAAAAAAGGATACTTTGTGGCAAGAATTATCTGCCCTTTATGTACTTAGTACTGCTCAACAAGGCTTTATTGTTTACATGCTAGTGTGTACAAATGTGAATGAAATTTGAAAAAAAAATCATACATGTATATGGCTATCATTTATAGAATGAGTTCAATTATTGTCGAAAATGTGCAAATTAGTAAAATATACTCTGCCCCTGATGAGTTGAAAATGTCATATTTAACAGTGTTTACACTCTAGTAAATTCTACAGTTCTGATTTATTTAAATAATACTTGCACACAATTATAAGTTCTTGAAAGTGTTTATTACTGTTGAATTTGAATCAAGAGCTACCTGCCCCTGTCATACTTAGTTTTATAATGCTACAAACGACTTTATTTTTGTATTGTTTAGGCTTTAACATGTACAAAATTGAATGGATTTTTATAAAACTTTGTAAAAAGCTTTTGAATGTTGATCTTTAAAGACAGGTGATCACCATTTGCCCCTTACTCCCACAATAAAGTTTGCCACTTTCTTCTCGACAATCGCTGCTGCAGGGGATATCAGCTCTAAGGTGCTTGTTGTAACTTAAAATATCTAAATAGTATCAACATTAAAATAACAGGGTGTATGTAAATGTATGTATACATATACCGTATACATTGTTTTTATATGTATGAAGGGATGTAAACCTCGTGTCCAGATATATATGCCTAAAATGCAAAAACGATATGACGTTGGAAGACGGTATACAATATAATATACATGTAAATATGCCTTGCTACAAATGCTGTTTTTCTTTACATTTTTATTCTGGTCTAAGTATAAGTTAAAACTGAGAGGCCTTTGTCAATGCAAAGGCCATTGTTTTATTTCGATCCAGGAAATTAATACTGAACTTTCTGAAAACAATATTTCTTTTTGAGTGTGTTTGATAGCAGGATTTGAAATGGTTGATATATAGAGAGACCTAACATTGAATAATACTGTAAAGAGCCTGACAAAACGGATTGGGTCAAAACCCTATTTTGTAAATGATTTCATGAAACATGTGAATATTTTTCAGGCACATGTTTGATAATATTAATACACATTAGTCTTTTAATATCATCATTGAGTACATACACATGTATGTGCATTTACTCCGTCATTTAATTAAACAATCGAGAGGAAAATATTTCAACAGACGCGGAATCGACAGCTCTCGGTTCCGCCGCATTTCAAAGCATCATACGCCTTGCCGGGTACCAAAAATATTCATAGTCAAAATAAAGTTAAAGTAGATGAACTGAATTTAATGTTTATTCACTAGAAGTTCATTATTTTAAATCGTTTCATTGTTTCATTGAATTCAGTTCTCAAAATGAATCAATTTTTCGTTTACTGTGTGTTGTTTTCTTGAGCGGGTGAGTACTGCATTGGTAAAAGTATTGAACTTGATGCTGACTATAGACGGATTCAAATAAAATATTTGAAACCATCAACTATTAAAGTAAACTGTTTGTCACGTGATAGAGTTTTGTATGTTAACGATACCGGAACCTATTACCGAACACATTTGCACGAGTTTACACGAGATAAAACATGAGCCGAAACTTCGATGTACCGACCTTTTTCTAGTAGTCTCTTCATCCTCGATACGTCAAAGTTGTATTGTATGTATGCCAAAATAAAGAAGTCATTCTGTAGATTATGTAAGTTATGGTAAATTTGATTATTTCAAATTTTATTATAGTCCAATACATTTCACACCAGACTGCCTGTTGCTAGCACATTTACAATAAATTCTCACTAAGCCGGAATTCTAGAAGAATATTAAATCGACAGTGTTAACGTTAGGAGGCTGCGTAAAGCAGAATGATAGTAAAACAGAAAACTCCTTTGGAGTTATCTGTTTTACTTTCGTTCTTGCTTTGAGCAGCTACCTGCTTTAGACACAGACCCCGCCTACAACATAACGGTTGCAATAACGATATCGTATTGTCAAAGAAGTTCAATGCCGGCGGAAATACAAAACCAGAGTGTTTCTGCCTCAGTCAAGCACTTTATCATTGGAGAGATGCTCAGTAATTAAATCGCCTTTGCGGAGGCCGTGTTAAATATGATTATAGTGACATAACAGAATGACACTTTGTTAAATTAAAACAGTGGTCACATTTGACTGTTGGCGAATGAAGTGTTTCAATTTAGCTTTGTCAAACGGGTGAACATATTTGTCATTTGCATGCAGCTGGCCTGTGGGGATGCACTTTACCTTGCGAACGGTGTTTACCGTATAGGAAGGTTCCTGAAGGGATCCTATGATGGGGGTAGGGGTGGTTGCACTGTTTGTCAGTTGTTTCTGGTTTTGTCCAGTGGCAAACGGTATAGACCTTGATCGGAATATATAGTTACAGTGGAGAATATGTTATTCTTTCCCCATAAACGCGTTTACGCTAAAACTATCATTTGCAGTGCAAACAGTTTGGAGCCAGATCAGACGCCGGGTAACCCGGCGTCTGATCAGGCTCCAAACTGTTTGCCACCAAGATAAACAAGAATTATCAGAATTGTCCAAAAGTTTTTTTTCTACTTTTTAGTGCATTGCGTTTGCGTACGTTTGCGTTTAAACGGGAAAGAATAACAGATTATTCACTGTACTGTCAATATTATATAGATCTTCATTTAAGCGGTTTAACCTGAAACATTAAAATGCTACAACTACGTAAACACATGACTAAATAGAATCGTTTTTTTTAAGATAATAAACGATTGTTTAATGTGATTTACATGACAAATTCTCGGTTTACACCTTCATTGTCTTACCACCAGTAAAATGGTTACTTTCTAACAGTATGGATCCTGATGCGTCTGATCAAGATCCAAATTGATTGACTGTCCATTTTAGATTTCTGAAGTCAAAATGATCAAACTTTCAATTTGAGAAATAAAAACTCAACCACAACTGTTGAAAGTTGACGAGGTCATGGCACTAAGGGGGTTAACACATTTACACCATGTTTATATTTGGATTAGTCCACTTTATATCAAAGGGATGCCTGGTCAAATTTTCATTTTCATTTTGTTTTGTATTGAAATTCCCATCAGCAAACAGTGTAGACTCTGATCAGAGTCTACACTGTTTGCCTATGTCTCATATATGGGATCGTGGGCACAAATGGGATATATGCAGTCATTGGCTTATTGTACAGTGGAGGAAACGTTATTCTTTCCCAATAAACGCGTTTACGCTAAAACTATTTTTTCCATTGCAAACAGTTTGAAGCCAGATCAGACGCCGGATAACCCGGCGTCTGATCAGGCTCCAAACTGTTTGCCACCAAGATAAACAACACTTATCAGAATTGTCCAAAAGTTGTTCTTTTCTACGTTTTAGTGCTTTGCGTTTGCGTACGTTTGCGTTTAAACGGGAAAGAATAACAGATTCTCCACTGTACCTAATAAATAACTATAATAAAATAACATGTTAGGTGATCTTAAAAAAGAACGAAAATTAGATCAAGTTAACCCATTTATTCCTGTTACCTTTAATGGGAACTTCCAGTTTTAAATTAAGTCTATTTCACTTTTGCAAAAATTATTTTCAATATTCCAGATAGGGAATTAAATTATATTATATATGATATAATTATTAAAGTATGTATAAAATTTTAGTTTACTTTTTAATAAGAAGGGTTGCTTTTACATTATCTTTTAAAATGCAAACAGTGCAGACCTTGATCAGAAGGGGTCTACATGTACATTGTTTGCATACAACAAATGTATACATAACTCTTTACGGGTACACTGTTTGTAAACGACGAGTATACTCGTCGCTAAGGTTAAATGTCATGCTTTCAGTTGACGTCGGTCCTGAATATACATACCTCACTTTCACATGGTAAAGTGATGAAGACGTGGTTTTTTCCCGTTTAAAACAAAACGCAAACAATACCATACAATAGAGAAATGACAGGTTATTGAAATTCTGACTATTCATTTTAATCTGAGTGGCAAACAGTTTGGAGCCTAGTCAGACGCCGGGTAACCCGGCGTCTGATCAGGCTCAAAACTGTTTGCAATGGAAATTATAATTTTAGCACAAACGCGTCTATTTTGAAAGAATAACGTACTCTCCATTATATGTACCAAACACAGGTTTGGCAGTAGGCTAATGGTATTTATCATAGTGATGAGAACCATAAACTTACACGATAACATCGAAAGATAACATCACACTTGCTGCCAATGGTTTGATGTGTTTGTATAGCGTCAGCATAATGTAATCAAAATATGACTGATATCCGAAGAGGGAGAACTCGCGACAGAGATTGATACATACTGAACTTAACTTCCGCGAAAAAGAAGTACTGTTTGCATGTACATGTAATACCCAACACGACAATATTTGCAGTCGCAAAAAGTTTGGGTCTAAATCAGACGCTGAACATCGTTGCGTCTATCCGTATTCCAAACTTGTTGGCATACATAGAGATGATATTTCAGATTTAACTCATTCACTGCAATGACGTATTCTGACTAAATCAAATACCGGCTGTTTTTTCTCAAATTTAAATGTCACTGATTTTGACTTCAGAATAATATTGCAAAGACTATAAAGTAGTTTGGATCTTATCAGGATCCAATGTGTTTGTAAATAACCGTTGTACTTAGGGTAAGACAGTTAAGATGTTAATTAAGAAACTGTTATATAAAGCAGTTAAAAGCACATAAAATGTTCGTTTATTATCTGAAACAAAACGATGTCACTCCGTCATATATGTTACATTTGTTTCATTTTAAATATATGCAGTCAAGGGGTTAATTTAGAAATGAACTGATTGTTTTCGGCGTTCAAGGGAAATAAACGACAGAAAATTATCGGCAAGTACGATTCATGGTACATTTGCCGATAATTTTCTGTCGTTTATTTCGCTTAAATGCCGCAAAAAATTAGTTCATTTCTTATATTCACAATATATCTACTTAATTTCTAATATTAAATGAACATTTGTTTAGGCTGCATGCATGTTTGATTCATATAAGAGGTTGGCAACACAACTTATGTGACCCGTATAAGGAACAGCAATGACCAAATTACCGAAGCAGTGTACAATCGAAAGCAAATAAATAAGTTCCATTGTTTACATTCTGACATCAACAACTTGACAGTTTGGCGTTAAAATGCAGATTTGACGTAATTTGGAAAGGACGTCAAATTCAAAGCAGGATATAATATCTATCTTTTAGTCATAAAGCAATGCAGTCAGGTGCTGTTTAGAAGTTATATCAATTTCGTGCAATTTATCTTATTAATAAAGAAGAATTTTAGTTGGTTATCATATTTTCCGCTAATAGGAAGGCATACATCGGTTAAGAACAAATTTTTGAACAATCCGCCAAATGATTGCTGTCCGAGTTTCAAAGATTAATTGGCGAATGAAAAATGCATATGCCCACCTCCTCTATAATAGCGTTTACACGAATTGATCGACGTTTTTTCAATGGATTTGAATGAGGCGAATGTAAATATATCCATATAAACGCTATATTAAATGTATGGTGAATACAAATTACAAGTCCAAAACTATGTTTTTACTCCTCTACCCATATTAGAACTAAGATTGTTCTGCAGAATTTGTCAAAATTGGTACACTTATTGAACTGGTGCTCTGAAATGCGACAAGTACATGTACTGCATACATATTGCTTCAATTCACAAACAAAGAATTGTATGTGTGTTATATTATACAGTGGAGAATCTGTTATTCTTTCCCAATAAACGCGTTTACGCTAAAACTATTATTTCTATTGCAAACAGTTTGGAGCCAGATCAGACGCCGGGTAACCCGGCGTCTGATCAGGCTCCAAACTATTTGCCACCAAGATAAACAAGAATTATCAGAATTGTCAAAAATGTGTTCTTTTCTACGTTTTAGTGATTTGCGTTTGCGTACGTTTGCGTTTAAACGGGAAAGAATAACAGATTCTCCACTGTACTACATACATATTGCTTCAATTCACAAACAAAGAATTGTATGTGTGTTATATTATAATGATGTTTTCAAATAACATGTAAACATTAAACCATTAACCCCTTCACTGCCATGGCCTCATAATCTTTAAACAAGTATCGCCTGTTTTTATATCTAAACTCTAAATATTAGGTATTTTGACTCAAGAAATGTTGCTATGGAAAGAGTGTCAAATAGTTTGGATTCTAGTTAGACGCAGCGCTGCAACAGGTTCCAAAATACAACGTTGACAACCATCATATCAGTTCTGTTAATTTTCGTAGTTTTAGATATCCAGAAATTGCTAACGGCAATTTTCATTATGATACGAACATTAAACTTACACGATACCGTCGGAAGATAACATCGCACTTGCTGCCAATGGGTTGATATGTTTGTATAGCACCAATACCACCAACACTTGACTGATGGCCGCATTGGGAGAAAATCGTGACAGAGATTTATGAAACTTTAAACAGCGCTCCAGATAAGGGGAGTATTTCAAAAATTAAAATCTTTATTTCTGCTTTAAACCATATGGTGTCATTACTCATTAAAACCGTCTCAAAGAGACGATTCTAATGAGTAGTAACACCATATGATTTGGTGCTATTTTATTTTACTGCTTTAATATCCTCTGCTTAAAGATGTCGTCTGCTGTTGTTTTTTTTTTTACATATTGGACGTTTTGACAGAAAAAAACTTAATGAGTGACAAACAGCTTGAATCCAGATCAGACGCCGCGTTACGCGGCGTCTGATCTGGATTCAAGCTGTTTGCAAATGTTAGCTGATTTCCCTTACTCAAACGACTCCGTTTGAACAACGCACACCATTGTTGTCTCCCATTGGGAGCGCTGTAGTAGGAGTGCATATCCAGGAATTTGTTAATGGCATTTATCACAGGGATCTCAACCATAAACTTACACGATATCATCGTCAGTTAACATCACACTTGTTGCCAAGGGGTTGATATGTTTGTATAGTACCAATACCACCAACACTTGACTGATGGCCGCATAGGGAGAAAATCGTGACAGAGATTTATGAAACTTTAGATGAACTTTTCGCAAAAATGAACTACTGTTTGCATGCAATATATACTGGCATTAAAATAATTTATATCTAGATCTGACAATGATACAACCTGTGTCTGACTCTGATTCACACAGGACGGATTTCAGCGAAGAAGCTTCAGCTTTAAATACCATACAAATTGTATATCAATGTATAAAAGAAGTCAAAATGTAAGCCCATAAAAAAGTATTTAGCGCCTCTATCCCCATTAGAATCATGGAGAAATCTCCATGTTAGAATTAAGATTATTCTTCATGAGTTTATAGATTCAACAGTTGCACTAAAATGTGTCAGGTAAAAATGATATTCGTAAGTACATGTATCCACGGTTTGTTTCAATTCATTAACAATTGTTTTATATGTTTATATGAAAGTGATTATTGTTTAATACATGATGCTTGCATCTAACCATTTAGCTCAGTAAAACCCGAGTGCTAAGCGAAAGTCAAATGTACAGATAGTCTGGGTTGAAAGTAAAGCAGCACGCTCCCCTAACTATAAATATACAAACAGTTTTGAGATGCAATCAGACTGTCGCCTGTCGCGGCGTCTGATAAGGACCCAAACTGTTTGACACTCTTGTCAATGTTTCTTAACATAAAACGCATACAAAAACAAACTATTATAAGTAAAAACAGACATAATATATAAGAAGGCGATAATAGTGTCATACTGACAGTGAAAAGGTTAGTAAACAGTCAGAAATATACAGGCCTCTTCGTCACAGCGGTAAGCAAACCTAGAGTTGGCAGTAAGCATATCAGTTCTGTTAGTACTACAACACTCCCTCTAAACAACGATTCCCTCCTTACAACGACTCTTGTCGCAGTTCCCTAAATAAGACAATTATGTCTAACGATTTTATTGCTTTAATATCATCTGCTTAAAGATGACATCTGTATTTTGCTTTTTTTTTTTTTTTTACATATTGGACGTTTTGACAGAAAAACATTAATGACGAGTGACAAACAGCTTGAATCCAGATCAGACGCCGCGTTACGCGGCGTCTGATCTGGATTCAAGCTGTTCAAAAATTTTAGCTGATTTCCCTCCCATAACGACTCCCTTCGAACAACGCGCACAATTGTTGTCTCCTTTTGGGTGTCGTTGTAGAGAGGGAGCACTGTAGTAGGAGTGCATATCTAGGAATTTGTTAATGGCATTTATCACAGGGATCTCAACCATAAACGTACATGATATCATCGTCAGTTAACATCACACTTGCTTCCAATGGGTTGATATGTTTGTATAGCACCGATACCACCAACACTTGACTGATGACCGCATAGGGAGAAAATCGTGACAGAGATTTATGAAACTTTAAATGAACTTTTCTCGAAAAGGACATTCTGTTTGCATGCAATACGTACGCGACAATTCTTTCACTTGCAAACAGATTATATATTGACCAGACGCTAAACAAAATCAATGTCTGACTTTGGTACACACTGAATGTCACACATAGTGATGACGCTTCAGCTTTAACACCATATATTAATGTTATATCAATGTATTAAAACGTCAAGTTACAAGCCCTAACAAATTATTTAGCTAGGATACGGAACACTTCCTTCTGATTCCTATTCATGGCAGTAATATTGCAAATATTTTCTTCCATGGAGGAATAAATTATATATCACATACATGTAAAGGCAGACAGTTAATTATGTATAGAATGAGCATTAGTGTTAAGACGTTTTAGACACACATAAAACAATGATAAAATTATATGTTTAAAATGAATTATGACTTACTCATGATAAGGTATATCAGTATCAATGCTTACACAGTAAATCATGTCAATACAGTGGCGAAATTTGTTTCTTTCCCAATAAACACATTTATGCTAAATGTTTTATATCTCACGCAAAAAGGGTACACCGGCGTCTGATCTGTATCTGACTGTCTTTTAGGTTTAAAAAAAAATTGAACGATGTTTAAAAATATTGACAGTTTTCGTTATGTTTGCATTGCGTGTAGTTTGTATTTAGGAGGCGAAGATAACAATGAAGAAAACGTTTTTATTTCCTGTTTAAACGCAAACGAAACGCAGATCTATGCATTGCATAGAACGTAGACAAAGACCACTTGTTCACAAATCTGACCTAATATTGTTAACTCTTTCCTCCCTGAAACTTTAAATGGACAATTCCAGTTTCCGTTTAAGTCCAGTCCATTTCTGACTTTTAAGGGTTGTTTTGTCAATGTTTGGTATTATGACAAACAGTGAAGACCCTGATCAGAGGGCTCCTAAGAGCCCTCTGATCTGGGTATTCACTGTTTGCATAGGACAAGTGTACTATTCACATATACAATGTTTGCAAAGAACGCCAATATGCGGGACTAGGGTTCAAAGGGTTAAATTAATACGAGAGTCAAACAGTTTTGAGCCTTATCAGACGCCACGCTACCTGGCGTAAATCAAACGCAAACGCATCGCAATACAATGGAGAAGGGGACAACATTTTGACAATTGTGACTATTCATTTTAACCCGTTATCCCATAAACACACCTCTATACGCTTTTAAATTATTCCTCCTCTAATGAGAATATTTCCTTTTTCTACACCTATGAATATGCACCATAGGAAATACTTTATATATTCTAGCAGATGTTAGCTTAAAGCAGGCTGAAGGTACATTCTGCTTTACTTTCTACCTGCTTTAAGTGGTCACCTCTTTTCAAAACTAGAAACAAGCTATTGGGTAATAGGTTAATCTGAGTGGCAAACAGTTTGGAGTCGGATCAGGTTCCAAACTGTTTGAAATGTAAATAATAGTTACAATGTATTTGGAAATAATAACGTATAGCCCACTATTTCAGCCCATTTCGTCTTCTCTACTGTTTGTCAAGACGGTGGTAAAGATGCTATTGTGGAAAAAAGTTATCCTTTCCCAATAAACGCGTTTATTCTAAAACTATTATTTCTACTACAAACAGTTTGGAGCCAGATCAGACGCCGGGTAACCCGGCGTCTGATCTGGCTGCAAACTGTTTGTCATCCAGATACAAATCAACATGCAGAGTTGTGAAAAGGTTTTCATTTTATTCATTTTAGTGTGTTGCGTTTGCGTTTCGTATGTATTCAACGGGAAACAATAACGTGGTCTCCACTGTATGTATATTTCTGTTTCAGTGACTATGCGGAGGTTTTAGTGCTTTGCGTTTGCGTTTAAACGGGAAAGAATAATGTATTCACCACTGAATGTATTGTTTCTGTTTCAGTGACTATGCGGAGGTCTACATGGTTCCCAATGTCCAGCCTTGTCATCTTGCTTATAGGAGGTCTAGTATGTTTTGTTGGCCACTGTGAGTCCGGAAGGAAGAATTTAACTTTTGTCAGCGGTATTTTGTTTGTTTTAGCAGGTAATGTAAAATTACAATATGCATTGTATACAGTGCTCCCTAACTACAACGACCCTCCCAACAACGATTCCCTCCCAACACGACGATTGTCCCTGTTCCCACAAGCAATATATTCATGTCCAACCTTTTCACGGCTGCAATATAGTCCAATTACAATTGTCGTCTGTTGTTTTTCTCAAAACATATTAGACATTTTCACAGAAAAAAACATAATGACGAGTGGCAAACAGCTTGAATCCAGATCAGACGCCGCGTAACGCGACGTCTGATCTGGATTTAAGCTGTTTGAAAATGTTTGCTAATTTTCTTCCCTACAACGACTCCCTCTAAACAACGCACACATGTTTTGTCTCCCATTTGGTGCCGTTATAGAGAGGGAACGCTGTAGTTTGTCTTCCTAATAAAAGTCCCAAAATACCGGTATTCATTGTAAACAGTTTGGAGCAAGATCAGACTCCAAGTAGCTCGACGTCTGACCAAGCTCTAGACTATTTGGTTCTCAGACTACTGTGAATATTCAACATTTAAAATAACTGATTATTTCAAACTGCTTATTGCTTTCCTTTTAAAAGGGGTTAATGTACCCGCATGATCTGGTAATGTGCTACACTCCTTCATATATAGTATCATTTATATTGCATCCTATTAAATTCTAGTAATTACATTGGTCAATTGAGGTCACGTGATGCCCCCCCCCCCCCCTTACTCTACAAACCATTTGGGTGCCTAAAATAAATCCATATGGGATGCCTTAAATACTTACAGTGTCTTCACAAGAGTTAATTCACTTGCCTGACTGCTACAATGTATATGCTTTTCTTCAAATTATATTAATCGTTAATGTATATGCTAACGTTGTTTCATAAAATGCACACATTTGATTTATTCTTTATAAACATTAATAAGTTTTATAACGGTAAAAAAAAAAACGAAAAACAAAATATATAATTCATTTGATTAAACTAAGTATTGTTTTGGTTATTATATGTAGAGGGGGGATGGTAAATTATATAGTTAGTATCAGAAGGAATATAATTGTGCTTCTAATTTTCATATCAAGTCTGCAAATTAAGTATTTGATAAATACGGTAGTATTGAAGACCTTTACAGCAAATGTTTGATCCAGATATCTGCAAAAAATGTTGTCACCTGGACACGGTTTCTTTTACAGAAGTGATATTTTTTAGAACAGTTGGGTCTTTTCTAATAAATATAATGTGTTTAAAAAGAGTATCTATGGAGTAATGGACTGGATTAGAATATATGACAAAATATTATACGAAATGGTGCGTCTATAAGATAAAATAGTTGGTCTACTGTTGAAATATAGTTTGAAACAGTCATTATCACGGGGGGCCAACTAGGTTTTATGATGAAATGTTACAAATCTGTTATAATACCTATATACTATATAGGTAGTCGTAGAGTAACATTTCATCGTAATACCTAGTTGCCCCCCATCCCCCGTGATTATTCTATAGTCTTTTGTGGTTAAAAGAAGGATGTACATCCGGTAAAAGCCATACATGTACATGATGCAATCGTACAAGTGCTTGAAAGTAAAATTAGTCGGCATGATAAAGTGCGTTGTGAACCTAATATGGAATATACACTGCCAGTTAACCTTTTTAAGGACTCGGGCTTTGCCCTGGTCCCAACACAAATTTCTGGTAGTGTATATTCAATATAAGGTACACGACGCATTGTAAAACTAATATGGTACCCCCGTCAACGACGTTAAGTGGGAGAACGGGGACTGCAGGAATCAGTTTGCCTGTCTGCTTGTCCGTCTGTACATGTAGGTATATAATGTAAACAATCAATATAAAATGTCTGGTTCAATAATAACCCACTATTAGGACCTTCTTACATACATTGAACAAGGGTTTGCCAGTATATAATGCCTGAAACGCCGGCCATATTTGACTGTTTGTAGAATATTACTTTGCAATGTTAAATGTAAATCTGCATCACCAGTATTATTATTTTATACTGCGTAAACGCTGTGACTGTAAGATATCAAATGTTTGGAAGATGTAGTGTTTAGCTCGCTTGTACAAAATACAAGACGAGCTTATGCCATACTCTTGGCGTAGTAGTTGTCTGTGTCGGCGTCGTCGTAAATGGCGAAAGCAATTTAAGAAATTCTCATAACTTCTATGTCATTTGAGGTATCACTTTCATATTTGGTATGCATGTGAACCAGGGCTGCCATAAGTTGACATGAAAAACTACTAAGATTTTTCAAGAGTGAATTTACGAACCGTACCTTTACCCCACCGCCTGTTTCTAGTTTTGTTGGCACGTGGCTGCTTAAAGCAGGCTGGAAGTAAACAGAATGCGCCTTAATGCGCATTCCGCTTTACTTGCAGCCTGCTTTAAGTTACCATGTACTAGAAAAAAATCCGAATATTTAGGATAAATCTGGAGAAATGGCAGCCCTAGTGAACATGTATGCGGACAATGCGTGTTCATGCACGTTGCGTTTAAACGTCGTCTCAGCTGTAATTGACATATATAATGCAACCCTGATAAATGTCACAGATGACACAATACTGTAGATGACAGTTACAGTTGAGAGCCCTTATCCAGGGTTCCAGATAAGGGGAGTATTTCAAAAATTTAAATGTTTATTTCAACTTTAAACCCTATGGTGTCGCTACTCATTAGAATCGTCTCAAAGAGACGATTCTAATGAGTAGTAACACCATAGGGTTTGGTGCTGAAATAATTGAGAAAATGCTGGATTTGTTCCGTTTACTCCCCCTTATCTGGAACCCTGCCTTATTCTTTCCAAAAATATGCGTATGTACGTACACAGCCATCTCCTTTGCAAACAGTTTTGAGCCATTCAAGACGCCAGGTTATCCGGCGTCTGGTCTGGGTCAAAGCAGTTTGCCACTTTTATTGAAATAATTCGTACGATTTATAAAAAACAAAATACCGATTTCTACTTTTGAAAGTCTTTCGTTTGAGTTTAAACTCAAATAAATCTGTTATTCTTTCCCGTTTAAACGCAAACGTACGCAAACGCAAAGCATTAAAACGTAGAAAAGAACAACTTTTGGACAATTCTGATAATTCTTGTTTATCTTGGTGGCAAACAGTTTGGAGCCTGATCAGACGCCGGGTTACCCGGCGTCTGATCTGGCTCCAAACTGTTTGCACTGCAAATAATAGTTTTAGCGTAAACGCGTTTATTGGGAAAGAATAACAGATTCTCCATTGTAACGTCTTCTCCACAGTATCTTTCGTGCTTATTCTCCAGACTAACACTATTTTGTATTTTCAGGACTCTGTACTCTTGTCGGCATTATTTTATACATTGGGAGCATCACAGAGGAGGTCGGAAACAAGCCCAAAGATTCCTTAGACGATGTCCAGTTTGACTATAGCTACGGTTCATCTTTCATGATGGCCGTTGGCTCGTTCGCGTTGACTGAGATGTCCGGTGTATTCTCAGTATATCTGTATATTACTAGATACAAACACGCTCAGCGGAAAAAGCACCTAATGGCATTAAAGGCGGAGCCTAATGATAGGACACAGTATTGCAGACACAAACGCTCCCGACCTCAATCTTGTGACAGATCTCAGTCTCGCGAGAGGTCACGAGACCCGTCGCTAAGTCGGTCAGAGAGTTATTACACTTATACACCTATATCTGATACTACATTCACATCGCACGAACTGTCGAATTATTCATTTCCGAACGATGCGTCAAGGAATACATTGTCGACTACTACAGTGGAGACGCACATGCCAAAAGAAAATGCATATGGACATGGACATACTAGCCTAGATTATCTTCGAAAGACTACGCCAGTTTAATAGACTAATGTTCTAGGAATATGATAATAATTCTATAAGGCAAAGGTGGCTACATTATACAATAAAATATTCTTGTTTGAACATGGGTGGTACACATACAGAATGGGGCTTACATTATTGTTTTCAAAACAAACCTATTTGCACTGCAATAACTAATGTCAATTGTCAAACAGTTTGGAGCTAGACCAGACGCCGAGTAACTCGGCGTCTGATCAAGCTCTAAAATGCTTGGCACTCAGAGTTTCGTTTCAAAACACTATTTTCCAAATTTGATTGCAATACGTTACGTTTTGTGCACAAGTGAAATGATAAAGTATTCTCCACTGTATATAGATGTAAATATTTTACAGTATAGAGAAGTGGTGATTGGTATTTTGTGGTGAAAGCAAGATGCATTTTTAAGATATGTTTGAGAAAACTGTATTACCTGAAATAAGTTATCACTTAGATAGAAGTGTTTAAATCTTTCCTCCATAACTAGTTGCGCAAATGACATACTTCCTAACTGATATTATATACAGTGTATATATTTCCACGATAACTACTACTCGAATGATTGTTTAACCCTTTACCCAATAACCCGTTTATAACAATAAATACAGGTGATCACTTAAAGCAGGTTGGAAGTAAAGCAGAATGTGCCTTAAGGCACATTCTGCTTTACTTTCAGCCTGCTTTAAACAACCATCTTCTAGGCTACATAAAAATATTTGTTATGGTAATTGTTCATGAGGGTATCAACTGGAACTATTTTCTTCAGCGGAGGAATAAATTAGATGCGCTAAAAGTCGCTTCTATGGGGTAAAGGGTTAAGACATGTGTTCGCTAAATGCATGGTAAAAGTAAAACAGAAATCTCCAATTGAATTGAAGCTTTCCGCTATACTTTTATTTTGCGCTGGGTGTCGTTATCGTTGTTACAGTGGAGAATCTGTTATTCTTTCCCAATAAACGCGTTTACGCTAAAACTATTATTTGCAGTGCAAACAGTTTGGAGCCAGATCAGACGCCGGGTAACCCGGCGTCTGATCAGGCTCCAAACTGTTTGCCACCAAGATAAACAAGAATTATCAGAATTGTCCAAAAGTTGTTCTTTTCTACGTTTTAGTGCTTTGCGTTTGCGTACGTTTGCGTTTAAACGGGAAAGAATAACAGATTCTCCACTGTAACAGGTTTGATAGATCTAAGGAACTAATTTGAAGGAATATGTAAAAACGTCCATATGAGTTACATATGTAATGTAATTCAGTTGTAAGTAAAAATGCGCTTCTGTGGGGGAAAGGGTTTTATTATACTGCAAAGTAAATTCCTTACTTTTCATTGGTCAACGAGCCGTAGACATAACACGAAGTACCCTGTGAGCTGACAGGGTACATAGAAATGCAGCTGTTTCATTGGCTGACAGGTCCCTGAGTCTTGCTTTGCGGAAAATAAGATGGCCGATTGCTCGACAGGAGTGAGTGCATTCAATCGTGCATCCTCCGTTTTAATTCCATTTCGGCTAAGAACCATTCGCTGTTTGGATCTTTCAACAGTCGTATTATTTCTGGGAAAGTTTGACGACGAATATGCCCATTTTTCTAATGAATAGCAACGTCAAAAACATATGACGTCACAAGTTTACGCTCAACGTTATCTGCTTTGGCGCGATATTGTTATAGTTTATTATAAGCGCTGTACACGACAAATTCCGAAATATTTCGTTTGTACAGTGAAAACTTTGCAGTATAATGAATTCGTTATACAGTTTCTTCACAGTGTACATGAGAATTTTTTCCCGGCTGAGGTAAATCATGTAACCCTCGCCTAACGGCTCGGGCAACATGATTTACCTCAGCCGGGAAGAAATTCTCATGTACACTGTGAAGAAACTGTATAACTAATAAGGTAAGAATGTAACATTTATGTAGAGAGAATTTGCAGATATGTATAGTAAAGAAGATTTTATTTTTCATGTTTAAACATAACCTATCGTAAACGCAATTTATTAAAATGAAAAAACAATTCATGGAATTCTGAAGTGAAGATATATTTTAAATCTGAGTGGCAAAAAGTTTGGAGCTTGATCAGACGCCGGGTTACCCGGCGTCTGATCAAACTCCATATAGTTTGCAAAAGAGGTACAGGTTTAAGCGTTACAATGCGGTTACACGGATAGAATGATGTCTTCTATACTGTATATATAATACATGTATAAATCATAGAAACCCCCATACGAAACTGTTATACTTCATAAAAAGGTGGGATAGATATGTCATGCTGATATTGGAATAAAATGCGTAGAGTTATATCTTAGTTTAACCAATTCGGGATCATCACACACTCACTAACTACGTACACGTAGCCGATATACTAGTTGCAATATCTAAGTTGAACATTTTAGTGAGTGAGCCCATAGTTTGCATATTTGTGAAAGGTTTCATATCTTGCATATGAGTCGTGTAATGAAATAAACGGGGAACCGGGCGTTCTAAACTGTATGAACACCCAGGGCTTGCTTTCGGCCAATTTTATAGCCTTTATTTTTTATCCCAATGACAAAAATACCCATTTTCTAAATTTTTCAGCAACATATTTCCAATTGCTAGAAGTAAAAAGTCCTAAGATATCTATGTAAAGCAGGGCACAAATAGTGTACTAGTTTACCAGGAACACTAAACACATTTGTACATAGTCTTCAGGGCCAACTAAATTGAAATTTCATTGATTAGGCGAATTAATTGATACAATTTGTTTCATTGATTTACATGCTAAATTCCCAGTTTTCATTGATTTGTCATTCCGGATTCAAAGGACATGGATCATATTCCCAAAATGGTATAAATAGCCCTGGGACCGAAATGGGATAGACATTGACGTAATCTATTACTTGATAATATTTTAAATTTAACATTCATCATTATTTATCCGGCTCTAAATGACCTTTTTGTGTCGATGGGCCGTAAAACACCATTCATTCATTCATTCATTCATTTGGACCAAAATGAGCATGTGTCAGAATATATACAAGGGAGAAGCCAATACCAACACCAATAAATTTGTTTCTGTTAAAATAAGTATGTTTATCAAAAAATGTTTTTGAGCCTGATCCGACGCCGGGTAACCCGGCGTGTGACCAGGCTCCGAACTGTTTGCCACTCAGATTACAACAAACGCTCAATATTTCGAAACAAATCATATTTTTGCATTTATTGTATTGCGTTTGTGTTCAGCTTTGCTTGACCGGGAAGGGATAATGCCGTCTCCATCGTATCTGAAGACGCTCTACATTGTCGTTCAGTTGTCAGAATCAGTAGATAAGGTAGAGAAGATGTTATTATTTCCCGTCGAAATGCAAACGCATTGCATTAAAATGCTTAAAGTGACTTTTTTTTTTAAATTTTGAGGATTCATTTTAAAGTGAGTGGCACACATTTTGGAACCAGATCAGACGACGGGTAACCAGTCGTCTGATCAGGCTCTAAACTGTTTGTAATTGAAATAGTAGTTTTTGCGTGAAAATGTTTATTGGAGGGAACTGTATTAATCCAATGCAACAGAAACATGTGCAGACTCTTCTCTTATGCGATCTCTTGATCAAAATCGACAGTGTTCGTAATGCCATACTGCACGAAGGTATTTAAAAACCAAAACCCAACCGGTTATGCTTGTTCCGAAACGGAAGTTAAATGGGTCAAGCATAATTACGGGTGCTCCAAAAAGTAAAATTACTAGATCAATAAAATCTATATAATAATGCATGTCTGATATATCATTTTAAAGAGCAAATAATTGCCTACAGGATGGTATGATGTACGATAAGCACCCTCGTAGAAGTCGTTTATTTAATGTGTCAACTGAAGCGGTGAATTCACCCGTTCTTTACAAACAGGGAACCTGTGTGTTGAGTACGTGAACATACAGTGGAGAATCTGTTATTCTTTCCCGTTTAAACGCAAACGTACGCAAACGCAAATCACTAAAACGTAGAAAAGAACAACTTTTGGACAATTCTGATAATTCTTGTTTATCTTGGTTGCAAACAGTTTGGAGCCTGATCAGACGCCGGGTTACCTGGCGTCTGATCTAGCTCCAAACTGTTTGCACTGCAAATAATATTTTTTAGCGTAAACGCGTTTTTTCGGAAAGAATAACGTTGTATCTACTATACAGTGGAAAAGACTTTATTTTTTCCCAATAAACAATTATTTACATTGCAAACAGTTTGTCTGATCAGACTTCAACTTTTTGCCATTCGGATTTAAATGAAATAGCCAGAAAAATCAAAATGTTGTATTTTTCTTCTATTTTATTATTTTGTGTTTGCGTTTCGTTTGCATTTAAACGTTTTAACACTTAAAAGGAAAATAGAATAACGTCTTCCCAACTGCATATCCTTGAAAAGACGATTCCAAAGACAAGACAGGGTTAGATGAAAATCAGAAATAAGAGGTATTTTAAATTTTTGACTTACGACCGTTTTTGTGGTAAAACGTTCGTTAGACGCACAAATTGTTGGCGTCTTGCAAAAATTAGTAAAATCTACAATAAGTGGTAAAAAGTGAGATTTGCTTAATTAAAAACTTTAATTGCTCATTGGCGCAAATGCAAACAGTTTTGATCCTCCGATCGGGGTCAAAACTGTTTGCCACTTGTTTTAAAATTACGTCAGTTATACTACATTATATCTAAAATTGAAACGATAGTGCAGTCTATATTGAAGCAGATGGACAATATAGCGGTGAAGCTCATGGTAAATGTTATCATGGAAAAGTTAAAATGTTTACAATACATGCAGTGGAGAATCTGTTATTCTTTCTCAATAAACGCGTTTACGCTAAAACTATTATATGCAGTGCAAACAGTTTGGAGCCAGATCAGACGCCGGGTAACCCGGCGTCTGATCAGGCTCCAAACTGTTTGCCACCAAGATAAACAAGAATTACATGTATCAGAATTGTCCAAAAGTTGTTCTTTTCTACGTTTTAGTGCTTTGCGTTTACGTACGTTTGCGTTTAAACGGGAAAGAATAACAGATTCTCCACTGTAAATGTTATCATGGAAAAGTTAAAATGTTTACAATACCCCGTATGTTCCCTCTCGCCACACGACTCATATCACTGTATATAGTATTTTCCATTTACTAGTGTCGTTTTTTAATTATCACTAGATGAGTATTTCAAACTTATTTAATGGTTTCATTAGATTATTGAAAATGGCCCTATTTTAATTGTATTAACTGTTTGATGTCGAATTATTTTGGCGATTTTTTATGCCACATGTTGTGATTTAGTGAACCAGGTGTGTTCTTTTTTTATAACTGGGCCAGTTTGTATAGTCGTGTAAAACATATCAATACTCTTTGAAGAAAAATCGTTGTTTTATGGTTTGGGGACACTAAATCATCTACAGTGGAGATACGCACAGTTTATTTAATTTCCTAATTTACGCGTGTATTATCTGAAAGGTTATGTACAGTGGAGAATCTGTTATTCTGTCCCAATAAACGCGTTTACGCTAAAACTATTATTTGCAGTGCAAACAGTTTGGAGCCAGATCAGACGCCGGGTAACCCGGCGTCTGATCAGGCTCCAAACTGTTTGCCACCAAGATAGAACTGTCCAAAAGTTGTACTTTTCTACGTTTTAGTGTTTTGCGTTTGCGTACGTTTGCGTTTAAACGGGAAAGAATAACAGATTATCCACTCTTCATTGCAGATACTTTGGACCGTGACCAGACGTCGAGTGACTCGGCGTATGATCACACATCCAAATTATTTGACACTCAGATACAGAAATAAACCACGAGCTTGATTATTAAATAACCATTTTCTAATCATACTGCATTGCGTTTGAGCTTCGTTTTGTTATACAGTTGAGAAAACGTTATTCTTTCCCGTTTAAACGGAAACGAAACACAAACGCAACACACCAAAATCGAGAAAATGACAACACTTCGATACTTCTAACTTTTCATTTTAATTTGAGTGGCAAACAGTTCGGAACCTAATCAGACGCCGGGTTACCCGGCGTCTGATCTGGCTCCAAACTGTTTGCATAGGAAATAATAGTTTTAGCGTAAACGAGTTCATTGGGACAGAATAACGTTTTCTCCACTGCAATGTGGATTAATTTCGTATTCACAAACTGTACAGTGGCGATGACGTCATCATTTCCCCCGTAAATGTAACTAAAAACAAACACAGTGTGATAATGTAGAATATAAGTGGTTATTGAAACAGAATTATTGACAATTTGGTTAATAGTATATACATCTACAGTTGTGAAGACGTTATTCGTTCCCAATAAACGCGTTTCACTTTAACTAGGCTTTCTACGTTTCCCCGCTGTAACGCATAAGCAATGTTACAACATGTTGAAATTACATTTTCTTGAAATATCTCACCATTTTATTTTACCCGGCGTCTGTTTATGCTTCAATTGTTGTGATACAGTGGAGAAGACGTTCGTTTTTTTTCCAGTGCAAACAGTTTGGAGCCAGATGAGACGTCGGGAAGTCCAGAGTCTGATCAGGCTCTAAACTGTTTGCCACTAAGATTATAATTACATAACAGTCAGAACTTTAAAAAATGTCAGTTTTGTACAGTAAACTGTATAGTAGAGACACGTTATATGTCCAAGTTAGAATGGAACTATGTATATGTCCAAGTTAGAGTGGAACTATATGCAAATGCAATACAATAAAATACAGATATGACAGGTTTGTTGATTTGCATTTGTGTTGGACAGTGGAGAAAACGTTATTCTGTCCAAATAAACGCGTTTACGCGAAAGCCGTTACAGGACTGCCATTGTCCGGATTTTTCCTAAATCTCCGGATTTTTTTCCAGTACGTGGTAGCTTAAAGCAGGCTGAAAGTGAAGCAGAATGCGCCTTAAGGCGCATTCTGCTTTACTTACAGCCTGCTTTAAGAAATCGCTTGTCAATAAAACAAGAAACAGGCTATGGGGTAAAGGTACGATTCGTAAAATCGCACTTGAGAAATGCAACTTTGGAAATCTTAGGATTTTTCATGTTAACTTATGGCAGCCCTGCTTTTTATTTCCGGCGTCTGATCTTGATTCAAGTCATTACACTCCTTCTGTCAAAAAGTCCATTAGTTTGTAATGTTGAGAAAAAACCGGCAGATGACAACGGTAAATTCCGATAATAAGAGAGCGTGCTGCCGCCCCCAAAGTTGAAATGCAAAGGTCCGCATCGAAACTCCGCCCTGAGAGGTCAATACAATTGGTCTTTACTGTAGAAATGACGTGTTTATTTGGAAAGAATAACGTTTTCTCCCCTGTAAAAGTGTCATACTGGTTCAGAAATTATTACCATAGAACCAGTGAAGAATACGCTGTTCTGTATCATGCGAAAGAAAACGCATTGCAATAGAATTTAGAAAATGATACAGTGGAGAACACGTTATTCCTTCCCAATGAATGCAAACGAAACGCAAACGCATTTCACTTAAAAGTAGAAAATAACTATTCATTTTAATATGAGTGGCAAACAGTTTGGAGTCTGTTCAGACGCCGTGTTACCCGGCGTCTGATCTGGCTCCAAACTGTTTGAACTGCAAATAATAGTTTTAGCGTAAACGTGTTTATTGGAAAAGAATAACGTTTTCTCCGCTGTATCTATTTGACAATTTCACTATTCATTTCAATAAATTTAAACGAATAAATTTGAGCCTGATCAGATGTCAGGTTTGTAATTGCAATACTCGTTTTACAGTGGAGAATCTGTTATTCTTTCCCGTTTAAACGCAAAACGTATGCAAACGCAAGGCACTAAAACGTAGAAAAGAACAACTTTTGGACAATTCTGATAATTCTTGTTTATCTTGGTGGCAAACAGTTTGGAGCCTGATCAGACGCCGGGTTACCCGGCGTCTGATCTGGCTCCAAACTGTTTGCACTGCAAATAATAGTTTTAGCGTAAACGCGTTTATTGGGAAAGAATAACAGATTCTCCACTGTAGCATAAATGTGTTCATTTGGAAATGATAACATTTCATGCACTGTATTTCTTTCCAATACACTGTATAACTAGGACCTAAGAAATATATAAATGTCATTTTCTAAAACTGACAGATGTTGCGATGGTGATATGAAATAGCCATGTTTGTTGTTTGTTTTTTGTATAGTTAATTTGTTTATGGATTTTCATTTTTTTGCTAAATAGAATAGTTATATGAACCTATGAGTATTGAAACATTGTATTATTAGAAACAAGGAATTGTTGCAGTGTAATGCAATTCAAGCTATATGTACATGTAGGAGAGTGAAGAATCAGGTGTTTTACGCCCCTAACTGCATTTGCAAACAGTGTAGACCAAGATGAGATGTCGCGTAGCGCGGCATCTCATCAGGGTCAGCATTTTTTGCAGCTATGAATGCTAGTGAGCGATATGTTTGTATAATGTAGTAACTTCATAAAACATTATTAAATTAGTTTAAACCACAATCATGATCTGATTGAATCAAATAGTTCTGCCTAGTGTAAACACATAGTGAAATAGAAGTGATTCTTTCTAATTTAAAGGAAACGAAAGGCAAACGAAATGCAATACAATTTAAAACGTTAAAACTTTTTTCTCCTTTAGACGCGATTACACTAAACCTGTTATTTTAAATGCAAAACAGTTTTAAGACAAATTAGACGCCCGTTAATCCGGCGTCTGACCAGGCTTCAAACTGTTTAAAATCAAAGTTAAAATGATAATTCAGAATTATCAAAATGTTGTCATTTTCCTCATTTTATTGCATTGCGTTTCTTTTCCGTTTAAACGGGATAGAATAACGTCTTTTCCGATATGAAGGCGTTACATGTATTCTATATAGTTCAATTAAACGCAATTATGCCAAAACCGTATGCCCAATTGCCACTCTGATTAAAAGAAATCGTTTCATTTGTTTTCATTGTGTCATTTTCTACATCTACATGTATTTGTTTATGTAACATGTAAATGGTACAGCCGGTTCCAGAAATGTTGAAGTTTGGTTTAAACGGAATAGAATGTCCCCGCCTCGACTTTAAAGGAAACCAATGTTTAATGGTGAACCCCGAGAATAGTCGCAAGTAACTTCATTATTATTTCCGGTTGAAACGCAAACGAAACGCAAATGTAAATCCGTATATTAGACAAAAATAACAACAAATCCGACCAATTAAATGTTTGTGAACGATCTCAGAATCAACTCAAACTTGGTAGTACAGTGGAGCCCAGAGAAGAATCTATTATGTCCAATGCAAACTATTTGGAGCCAGGTCAGACGCCGGATAACCCGGCTTCTGATCAGGCTTCAAACTGTTTGCGGACTAGGTTAAAATAAGCCCCAAGAGTTGTCAAAATGTTGTCATTTACTACTTTTTATTGCAATGTTTATTGCAATGCGTTTGCGTTTCGTTTGCGTTTAAACGGGAAATAATAACTCCTGCTCCAATGTAACAGGTCTTTAGTTTACTGTTCCAATAAGTCCCGAAACAGCATTTTAGTATGATATCATTTTAGCCGAAACTGTGAACCAGTATTTAAAGCGTGAATGTGTCGTTTGCAAACAGTGTAGATACTGATAAAAGTGCTCTAAGTTGTTCCATCTCATCAGTGTATACAATTGCTTGTCAATTTGCGATAAAATGTTAAAATCAAACAATCATAAATAATCAAAACTAGACTAGACTTGATTGGAAATAATCAAATCTAGACTAGACTTGATTGGAAATGCAGATTTTTCAATTTCAAAGTTCAAGGGTCGATGACTTTCAGTGGAGAAGACTGTATCCTTTCCCAATAAACGCGTTTATGCTTAAAACATTTGCTCCGATGCAAACAATTTGGAGCCAGATAATACACCGGGTTACCCAAAACTGTTTGCAACTTAAATTAAAATGAATAATTAGAATTGTCAAAAGGTTTTTCTTTTCTACAGTTTAGTGCATTGCATTTGCGTTAGGTACGTTTTTAAATCGGAAAAAATAACGTCTTCTCCCCCTGAAAAATCTTGGTATGGTTCTGTTTACAGTGGATAAAACTAAATGCAGTTAAAAGAAGAAATGAGTGTTAGTTGAAAAATGTTATATCAAACGTGGAGCCTGATCAGATACGCACGTGACAACGTCTTCCCCATACATGTAGTTAACCCCAACCGTCATGACGTCATCAATTAAACAATTGTCGTCTGCTTTCATTTCTCAATTTCAAATTTTATGTATTTTAACTTATGAAATATTGAAATGAATGGTAAACAGTTTGGACCCTGATCAGACGCCGCATCATGCGGCGTCTGATCATGATCCAAACTGTTTGCAAATAAACCAATTTATTAGGAATAAAGCAGTGAAAGGGACATATGTACATGTAGAGGGTTTAAGCACTGCCATTTGCCGGTGAGACTGTCTGTAGTTATCGTTTTGCATTTGAAAAGTTCCGTTACACATACCTATAATATGTTTCGACGATTCAGTGGAGAATGAGTGATTCTTTCCCGCTTTAAATGGAAGGGAAACGCAGAGGATTTGCTAAACAATGCGCAACATTGCAACTTTGAGAAATTGCTAACGATTTATTTTAATATGGGAGGCAAATACACTTTACACTGTTTATATTGAAATAAAACTAGTTGCTTCAACATATAAATTTTATGCCAACATAAAAGGATTTATGTGTATTTGGTCACCATTTCGGTTATTGCCGGTCAATATCATTTGCATGATTCCGGCAGTTACCAGTCAAGTATAAGGTTATGTAGTAATAAGATAAGAAACCAGTCAGGAGAGAGAGAGAGCAGGGAGGTGTGACCAATGGGAAGCAAGGTCACATTTGTAAACCAATCACAGAGCAACATAGCCATTGTTTCTTTATCTCGAAAAATCTAGGATGTCGACCTTATTTTAGTTACAAAACTTTCTTTTATTTGTTGTTTGGATCCATTTTATCCACAACATTTTACAGCTGAATATTAATCGGCTATCAACAATGATCACGTTGTATGTCTTAGAACGTTTATGGACTTGTTCTCTTGAAAATTCAACGTTATTTATCGGATTTCTCATCCTTGAAGAAAAGCCGTGACGTCACGGGTGTGTGACGTAAACAGTAAACATGGCTGCACCCATGGAGATCAGACGCCAGATAACCCGACCTCTGATCTTGGTCCAAACTGTTTGCCACCAAGATTAAAATAGATTGCCAGGACCGTCGAAAGGTTGCCTTTTTCTAAATTTTAGTGCAATGCGTTTGCGCCTTGTTACGTTTTTCATTTTGGTTTATTTTGAAATACCTGTCAGCAAACAGTGTAGACTCTGATCAGACGCCACATAATGCGGCGTCTGATCAGCGTCTACACTGTTTGCCCATGTCCCATATACATGTATATGGGATCGTGGGCATAAATGAGTTAAACGGAAAATAATATCATCGTCTCCACTGAAACTCAGTAAAGTTGCGAACGATTGATGTTTGGTAGACAATCACTCATAACGGTACCCATCATATATCGAAAGCCACTCGTCTAGAATGAACCATGGTTAGCATACATGGACACATAACAGTGGCGAGGGTCAATCATTTAAATGTATACATAGTACATGTACAGTAAAAACATGCGTTTAGCGTTCATTTCATTCGTCATTATGGAAAAGGATGTATTGCCATGTAGCGTGTTCAATTACCATTGTTTTCTGTTTAGGTAAGCAGTTTGTGCCCCGTGTGTATCGTGCAGAGAACAGGAGAGAAAATATTTTCTTTCCAAATAACCCCGGTTACGCTTAAACTTTTATTTTCTTTGCAAGGAGTTTGGAGCCAGATCTGAATTGTCATAATGTTGTCATTTTCTATATTTCATTGCAATGCGTTTGCGTTTGAACGGAAGAATAACATTTTCTCCACTGTATTTCAGACCGGTAGCCAACTCGCAATCGATGGCAATCGACGGCCATCGATTTCTTTACTGAACTCATCACTGGTTTGCTCTCACCTTTCCTAACACAGCAGAGAATAAACTATCACAGTGGAGAATACGTTATTCTTTTCCAATAAACGCGTTAACGGTAAAACATTTGTTTCCAGTGCAAACAGTTTTGAGACAGATCAGACGCAGTGTATACCTGCGTCTGATCAAGATCCAAACTGTTAGCCACTCATATTCAAATGATTTGTCATAAGTGTCAAACGGTTTTTATTTTCTACGTTCTATTGCAATGCATTTACGTTTCGCTTGTGTTTAAACGGGAAAGAATTACGTATGAAGAAACGTTATTATTTTCCAATAAACGCTTTTACGCTAAATTTTTATTTCCATTGCAAACAGTTTGAAGCCAGATCAGACGCCGGGTTACCCGGCGTCTGATCAGGCCCCAAACTGTTTGCCAGTCAGCTTAATTTCAATAGTCAGAATTGTCAAAAAGTTGTTATTTTCTACATTTTAGTGTAGTTCCGTTTGCGTTTCGTTTGCGTTTAAACGGGAAAGAATAACGTTTTTCTCCACTGTACCTGAGTGGCAAACATTTGGGAGCTTGATCATACGCCTGGTTAATCGGCATCTTATCTCGCTCGAAACTGTTTGTAATTGAAATAATTATTTTAGACAAATACAGTTTTGTTGTGAAATAATCACTCTCAACTGTATTAAAGAATTGCAGAAAACCCGCTGTTACAGTGGAGAATGTGTTATTCTTTCCCAATAAACGCGTTTACGCTAAAACTATTATTTGCAGTACAAACAGTTTGGAGCCAGATCAGACGCCGGGTAACCCGGCGTCTGATCAGGCTCCAAACTGTTTGCCACCAAGATAAACAAGAATTATCAGAATTGTCCAAAAGTTGTTCTTTTCTACGTTTTAGTGCTTTGCGTTTGCGTACGTTTGCGTTTAAACGGGAAAGAATAACAGACTCTCCACTGTATAGCGGACCGTTTGACAGAAGATATTACTTATAACCCCTCGAAAGTTGATGACTGCTTAATGCTACATGTACAATGGGGAATACTTTATTTTTCTCCCAAAACGCGTTCCCGCTTAACTTATTACAATGTATGTCCAGTTATGTCATTCTAACCTTTTTAGTGCATTGCGATGGCATTTCGTTTGTGTTTAAACGAGAAAGAATAACGTCTTCTCCACTTTATAAACGTAAAGCTGAAAACTCCCATAGTCTATAAGATCTTTTTACATAACATTTATTCAGCATTAATCTTACTAGAACATGTACATGTACACTAAGCAGATTCAACTGCTTGAAACGCTTACAACATACTTGTAGAAGACGTTATTCTTTCCCGGTTATACACAAACAAAACGCAAACGCATTGCAATTTAATATAGATAATAACAAATTGTTGACAATTCTGACTATTTATTTAATAACTGCTCTTTTCTAATAGTTCGACCTCTAAGGGCTTTTATCAAAGAAAATCACGTCAAAACACACGTCACATTTGTGTTACATGCATTCAGCCATAACATCAAAGAGAATAATATTTACAACATTGTTTGTTATTGCCGTTGTCATGACGTCATCATGTAACAGAAATGTGGGGTGTGTTTTGACGTGATTTTCTTTGAAAAGGGCCCTTAGAGGTCGAACTATTAGAAAAAAGCAGTTTACATATTATACTATTTTAATTTCTTATCTGAAATTTTGTAAAAATTATTGTGTATTTATTTAGATTTAAGTGGCAAACAGGTTGCAACCTGACCAGACGGAGGGTTGCCATTATTAGCAATGTACATTAAAGTTTTAATGTAAACGAGATTATTGGGAAAGAATAACGTCTTCTTCACGGTACATGTAATATACAGAATAGTACATGTATGTATACAAGATATCCACCCTATCAGAGTCACTATACATTAATACATTGTATCATTTCGTCAGCATCGTCCCTTTCAGCTACATAAATTACAGTGCAGAAAACGTTATTATTTCCCAATAAACGCGTTTACGCTCAAACTATAATTTCAATTGCGAGCAGTTTAGAGCCAGATCAGACGCCGGGTAGGCGCCTGATCAGGCTCTTAGCTGTTTGCTAATCAGATTTACATGAATATTCTGTTTTCTAAGAATAACTTATAATCCACTGTAAAACATTTACTTACAATGGAGATGACATTTGTTTCTTCCAAATAAAGGTGTACATGTAGGTGTTAAAACCATTGCGATCAGTTTGGAGCCTGATCAGACGCCGGGTTACTCGGCGTCTAATCAGGTCCAAACTGATTGCAACTCAGATAACGAAAATCTTTCAGACTTTACGAATAAAAAAAAATCCCAAACTTTAGCTCATTGTCGTTGTGTTTAGTTTCGTTTAAACGGGAACGAATAACCTCTCCTCCGCTGTAGCACAGCTCTCGCGTGCGACTGTGTTTATTCATACATCATGTTTGAATGTTTTCATATTTTTTATCATTTCCGATGTTTGACCCCCGTCATAAAACGAATATATTTGTACACTTTGTATACAGTTTTAGTTATTAGTTCCTTTGTTTTATAGGAACAAAATAAAGCGAATTTAACGAGACATGGTTGTTTATTATCAATTGATTTACATGTAGTGTATTGATGAATGCGGCCAGACCTCAATATTAGAGAGTCCTCGGTCGAACAATATGGTATTTGTTTGTAAAAAAGATGGAATCCTCCACTTTTGTATAGATTTGCGTTGTATTACTTCTTGTTAAAACGTCACTTTTATGCAATAGCCCTTTGAAGTACATTTTATTTAAGAAAGATGGCCACTTGACGCTGACTGTACAGCAGGAGCATTCTGATTTACTTCCAGCCTCCTGTAATCAACCACCTGTTAGAATATCAAAAAAGTTCATGACTGTTTTAAGAAGGAGCTTTTTCTTGAATAAATTAAATGTATAAATTTAGTATTTATGGAGTATCGGGTTAACAAGAATAATGCGCAGAACTAAATCTTTTTGAGAATTCGTACGATGTACGAGGGTCCTTCAAAAAGCTTTGCTACTTTGGTATTTTCTTGAAATCTGCATTTACGATTTTTATTCATAATACATCGATGACAAGAGTGTTTCCATGCTGATAAGGTGATGTATAATACTTTGCCCACAACATTTCATTTCGCTGTGAAAAGTAGACATCAATGAGGGTCAGTCATAGGCACTGGTCACATTTGCTCCTGAGCGTAATTATATTTTCGTATCATATACAGTACTTGGCCTTATTAAATTAACAATGTTTGCGATTCGCTTGCAATTCGATGGCAATTCGCTTGCAATTCGATGGCAATTCGCTTGCGATTCAAAATAGTAACTTTACCCTCGGGTAAGTTTGTCTGAATGGTGTATCTCACAAATATTCGCAAATATGCCTTCGTTATTTTTTTCGATTCCATTTTAGTCACAACTGCTTCGGAAAAATCGCGTAAATATATTCAAGGGTAAGATTTGCCTTTTGAAGCACCCGATTCAATGGCAATTCGATGGCAATTCGCTTGCGATTACATGTATCAATTTAATTTTAATAAGGTTCGGTACTGAAGCTCATTTTTGTTTATTGGAACTTTACCAACGTTTTAAGCCAACAACACTTAATATAAAATAGTCTTAATAATAAAATCGAAATGTGCTTTTTTTAATTTGTTTGTGATACAGTACTAGAGCATAAATTAAAAAGTATAATAATGATAATAATATATATGTTATATGATTTATTAAAACAAGAATATAAAGAAATATCTTAGAAATAAAAAATAGCTCAATCATTAATTATATCGAATAAGGGATTGTTGTCAATTTCATCTGAAATATGACATAGTTTGCAACAAATATACATACAGTGGAGAAAACGTGATTCTTTCCAAAGAAATGCGCTTGCGCTAAAACTATTATTTTCAATGCAAATAGTTTGGAGCTAGATCAGACGCCAGGTAACCCGGTGTCTGATCAGGCTCCGATCTGTTTGCCACTCAATTTAATTACTTTGCTTTGAATTGTTCACATAACATCAGACAAACGTTACTATTAATACATGTAAAGTATAAAACTATATTTGTCACTTTAATGCACCATGATAGTAATTTCAAATTATATAAACATGTTATAAATGTGCTGTTATTGCTACCAAATTTTAGATCGTTTAAAAAAAGAATATTGACTTGCGTGCTACATTTGTAAATTCGCCAGAAATAGGCCTCTTAAATGATGTATCATACATGTACATGACAATCGTACATGTACTTTCCAAGAAAATGCCCAAATACATTGTAACAGAACCTTTTGAAGGACTCTCGTATGTTTACAATGTACTTGAATTATCACTAACCTTGTTTTTCGCCAAGTGTAGGCAACATTTGAGACGTGTTGTGAGATCGTTTGTAATCTTTTGTTTGACTGCTCAAATCTGTCCAATCAAAAGCTAGAGAACGATCTCAGGCTCATTCATAAAAGAAGGGTTACATGTATACAGTGAACAAAACGTTATTTTTTCCCGTTCAAACGCAAACGAAACGCAAACGCAGTACACTAAAATGTAGAAAATTGATTTTTTTTTTATATTTTTACCCTTTTATTTTAATATGAGTGGCAAACAGTTTGAAGTCTGATCAGATCTGGCTCCAAACTGTTTGTAATGGAAATAGTTTAAGCGTAATTGCGTTTATTAGGAAAGTATAACGTCTTCTTCACTGTAAACGAACAAGAATACTTCTTCCCCACTGCAAGTGAAGAAAACCTGTAAGCCTGTAAGCTTGACAACAGTAAAAGATGTATCGCTTTTATTCACAATTTACAGCTTTTATGTCAAGGAGAAGCATTATCTTGATTGTACGCCGTATGTCCAGAGGACACCAGACACAGATTGTATTCCTCGGGGACTTTTAGAGCATTCGGTTTGATCACTAACCTTGTTTTTCGCCAAGTGTAGGCAGCATTTGAGACGAGTCTGTGAGATCGCTTGTAATCCTTTGATTGACTGCTCAAATCTGTCCAATCAAAAGTTTGAGAACGATCTCAGGCTCATTCATACAAAAGGGTTACATGTATACAGTGAACAAAACGTTATTATTTTTCGTTCAAACGCAAACGAAACGCAAACGCAGTACACTAAAATGTAGAAAATGGATTTTTTTTAATATTTTTACCCATTTATTTTAATTTGAGTGGCAAACAGTTTGAAGTCTGATCAGATCTGGCTCCAAACTGTTTGTAATGGAAATAGTTTTAGCATAATTGCGTTTATTAGGAAAGTATAACGTCTGTGAAATCGCTTGCAATCCTTTGATTGACTGCTCAAATCTGTCCAATCAAAAGTTTAAGAACGATCTCAGGCTCATTCATAAAAGTAGGGGCTACATTTATACGGTGGAGAAAAAGTTATTCCTTTCCGTTTAAACGCAAAAGAAACGCAAACGCATTACACTTAAATGTAGAAAATTGAAACTTTTGGATGTTTCCACCCATCTATTTTAAATTGAGTGGCAAACAGTTTGGAGCATTAGATGCCGGGTTACCCTAAGTGTACCTTCTATGGAATATACAGTATGTCATTTAAGAAATGAATTGATTGTTTTCGGCGTTCAAGCGAATATGAGCGTCAGAAAATTATCGGCAAATAGCATGAATCGCGCTGGCGATTCATTGTAAATTTGCCGATAATTTTCTGTCGTTCATTTCGCTTGAACGCCGAAAAATATCTGTTCATTTCTTATATTTACAATGTATTTGCTGTAATTTCTAATATTATATTAACATTTAGTAAATATGCATATACATGTATGTTTAATCCATATTAGAGGTTGATAACACGAATAATGTGTACCCTATCAGGAACAGCCATGGCCGAATTACATGGACTGAAGCTGCGTACATTCAAAAGCAAAAAAATAAGTTCCATTGTTTACATTCTAAGATCAACAATTTTGACAGTTTGGCGCGAAAATGTTGATTTGACGTCATTTGGAAGGGACGTCATTTTTAAAGTAGGATAAATATATCGGGTTATTTTGGCATAAAGGAATGCAGACAGTTGCTATTTATAAGGTATGTCAATTTTCTAGCAATTTATCTTTTAAATAAAGAAGAATTTTAGTCGGGAATCATGGTATCCACCAATAAGAAGGCATAGATCGGTGAAGAACAAATTTTAAAAAAATCTGCTAAATGTTTGCCGTCCAAGTTCCAAAGATTAAAGATTAATTCGCGAATGAAAACTGCATATGCTCCGCCTCCTTTTCGAAAATTTTCTCCCACAAGTCCCGCCCTCTCGAGAAATGGTGTTTATACATTGTTGGCAATGGAAGTGAATGGGGCGAATGTAAATACATGTATTAAAACTTACCGCTTCGTCCCATATAATTTTTTAAGGCCTCTATATTCCATATTACATGTAGGTACACTAAGCACGGCATAACTACTATTATTATTATTTCCTGTGCAAACAGTTTGGAGCCAGAACCGACACTGAGTAACCCGGCATCTGATCAGGCTCCTTACTGTTAGCCACTCATATTAAAATAATCGGTAAGAATTGTTAAAAAGTTGTCATTTGTACGTTTTAATGCAATTCAATTGTGTTTAAACGGGAAAGAATAACGTCTTCTCCACTGTACACATACATTGTACTGCACAAATAGCTAGAGCTATCAGTCCTTTATCCTCTGCATTTTAACCCTTTGAACCCTAGTCCCGCATATTGGCGTCCTCTGCAAATAGTGTACATTTGAATAGTACACTTGTCATATGCAAACAGTGAACACCCAGATCAGAGGGCTCCTAGGAGCCCTCTGATCAGGGTCTTCACTGTTTGTCATAGTGCCAAACACTGACAAAAACAACCCGTAAAAGTCAGAAATGGACTAGACTTAAATGGAAACTGGAATTGTCCATTTAAAGATTCAGCGAGGAAAGAGTTAAACAATTCTAAACACAATCTTATTCTGAGTGTCAACGAGCTTGGAGCCTGATCAGATGCCGTGTTACCCGACATCCGATCTGACTCAAAACAGTTTTGCAATCAAATTAATTGTTTTCCCAATAAACGTGTTTACGCTTAAACTATAATTTCAATTGCAAACAGGTTGGAGCCAGATCAGACGCCGGGTAACCCGACGTCTGACAAGGCTCCAAACTGTTTGCCGTCCAGGTTAAAATCAACATTCAAAATTGTAAAACCGCTGTCATTTTCTGCATTTTAGTACAACGCGTTTCGTTTTCGTTTAAACGGGAAAGAATAACGTATTATCCTTTGTAGTTGCTTTAAGACATTGCCAGTAAGGCTTACTTAGTTAACTCTGAATGGATGGATGGTCATTATGCCTCGGGGAATAAAGCTACTTACTGATCAAGTAGGCTACTAGGTCTGGTCCGTTCGAAACAACAGTGCCATGGGCGGATCTTGCAACATTTCTCGGGGGTTCCGAGCGCCTGGTCCGTTCAAAACAACAGTGACATGCGCAGATCCAGCAATATTTTTATGGGGGGGGGGGGGGGCTGACCGTCTGGTCCGTTCGCAACAACAATGGCCTGCATGGATCCAACAATATATCTCAGGAAATCCGATTCTGTTATTGTTGATATGTCCCTAAAATTGGTACATACATGTATCATAACTGCATTATTAGTGTGCCCGTCTGTCCGTCTGTAGTCCTCTTTGTCTTGAGCGTGTTTCCTATGTCGCATCTGCTACATGTACGGATACAGGACAAGGTTCACGAAGCCCCCGTTTTGGCCCTGTAAAAATCTATACATATTTTCTCTTTATTTATTTTGTCAATTTCAGATATTAATACTTCATATAATACATAATTCTGAACCACAATTCAAGTTTTGACAACTTTATAGTTTCTTGTAAACCCCCAAAAGGCAGATTTATGGTAAAATTCAGGGTATAAGTTATAGAAACAAACAATCAAGACACTAATGCGACACAAATATATTATAAGTATACTATAATTATTCAAGTTGTAGTAACATATCCAAATTTTGAAGTGTCGCATGCGTGCCTTCATAGATTATTTTAGGATTCATACCGAGAATAGTACCAAAAATCTGCTTTTTGTCTGTTTTGGTCTCTCGGTTCATTTACAAGAAACTATAACATTGTCGAAATTTGACTTAGGATCGTTTATGTGTATACATGTATTAATGGAGTATTAGTATCTAATGATGACAAAAAAATAAACAGAAAATAAAGATAAAAAACGTTTTCGGAAAAACATATTTTTATAGGGCCGAATCACAGGTTTTCGGCGCGTAAGCTATGACACACACCCCCTCGCTGCTACCCCCCATAAATCTTTCAAAATGAGTCAAAATACATCCATATGTTCAACAAACATCCTTAACAAATGTTTCAAGAAGTTTAAAAAAAAAATTTTTTTTTCGTATCATGTATGTATACAATGAAAAGGTGGATGTGTATTCAGAGCCATCAACTTCCCAACCTTGTCATTTTGTCATTTTTGGCCCGATTTCGACAAATGATGGCTTATTATTTACATTTAACAGTTCTGTTCAAAGAAAGTTAGCTCACAGCCCAAGCAAGACACGAGCACAAGTGAAGAAATAAAAAGTTCGATAGGCACCTTATATCGGAATCCTTCTTTCACCTTAAAATTTGGACTTTTTCGTCATTCAGCGATTAACAAGTGCATTTGCGACCATGCATTACACCATGGTACGGGTAATTAATAGAAAATGAAATATATAATAAATACCTTTTGAATTATCGGTAAATGAGCATTTCTGTTACGAAATAAATTTCTAGATAACTTTCGTTTTCAAGTTTCTGTTGACAAACGTATATGATCATTGGTCGTATTCGAATCATCGAGTTTGTTGTCAACGAAAACTGGGCGGAGCAAATGCGCGAAGATTTACTGATGACAACAATTTTGACCCGACTCGAATCGAAATTGTGGTCAAAGATTTGATGGTTTGACAACATTTTGTCAACGGAAAACATCAAGTGATGATTCGAATAGAACTTGTTGACAACTATTCCAACTAACGCGATAGTTGTCCTGATTCGAATACGACCAATTGAGACGCTTGACTTTTTGCGTCATTTCCTGCTTTGAAGCTGGTTCTCGGTTTCGCTAGAATGATAATAGTTTAACTGGGAAACCAGTCGTTTGTGGGAAAATTTTGCCTGACAGATGGTTTCCGATAAAGGGGTCTCCCCAACCTTCGAGTCCCCATGCGCGTGTTCGCCGATTGATTTGAATATTTTACCAATTATCGTCAAAGAAAACTGTTTGCTGTAAACAATGAGCCATCATCTGTCCAGCTCGTCCAATATTTGACAAAATTACAGGGTTGGGAACTTGAAAGTTGCTTCTGTAAGGCGCTTTTTCATGGCAGCCTTTACTATTTCTACTTATAAATTAGCAAAAAAACTTTTTTTTTTTTAAATTTCACGAAACTTCAGGAAATGTTCTTTTATGATGATTATTGAATGTATGGATATATTTTAGGGTATTTTATCAACGTTTGGTGGTGGTGGAGGGGGGGGGGGGGTTATAGCAGCTAGGAGTAGTGTCATAGCCAACGGGCCGAATGCCTATGGGCCGAATCGGAGAAGATCTTGGAATTTAACTTTATATTTGTGTTAGATAACATCTCAGAAATGCTGAGTGTCACCTATCATTTTCAGGTACATGTACCCTATAACTTTGACTGCGACTTTGACCACCATGGCCATTATATCAATCATACATTAGGGTGGGCGCGTCTATTTCGAAAGAGTAACGATTTCTCCACTGTACCTGAATTATAAGAGAGTCTGTCCGGATAAGCTAGAGAGGGTTTGTTTTTGACTACATCTTAGACGATAGAGTGTCACATACATGTGTACCATTTTCAGGTCACATTTACTTTTGATCTCTATTATAGAAACACTTTGTTCGATGAATATTTACTATAACTCGTCAGCTAGAGATACAGTCATGTACATATACTTTGGCGTGCGAGTACTTAGAATGGCGGTGTGGTACCTACCATTATCAAAGGCTGTGTTTGATTATATAAAAGTTTAAAGGCCTGCATACAAAAACAAAATGCAAATCAAGGTCAATAAGCGCTTTTGGGTATCTTTTGGTTTTATCTTAGTACCCTCACACTGATTAGGGAAGAAGTTTCACAGGCCACAATGAAGCTGAAAAGCAACAAAGCTCCTGGTCCAGATGGCATCTCTCCATATAAAAGCAGATACAAACGTCACGACAGACATCACAGTTGGGCTGCTACAGGACATTTGGGATAAGGAGATAGTTCCTGCTGACTGGCGGACAGGTCTTATATACTTAAAGCTATCAAAGAAAGGAGATATCGGAGACTGCCAAAACTAGAGAGGTATTCAGCTACTGTCTTTACCAAATCAAGATCCTAGAGCGAAGAAAGAAAGCAGTAGATTGAACCTTAAGAGACGAACAGGCAGGATTCCGACCAGGTAGATCTTGTACCGATCAAGTTGCCACACTTCGAATTATTATGGGGCCATCTTTAGTTTAGAACAATCCCCTCATAAACTACATCTACTTTCGCAAAGCTTTTAATACCATAGGCAGAGCAACCATTTGGAAGATCACGAGGAGCTATGGATTCCCAAGAAAGATAATCAGCAATGTTCATAGATATTATGAGATACGATCTGCCATGCAATTAAATTTTTAAAGATTAAATCATATGTTATTGCATACATCAGATATCATATACATTTATCGACTAACATGTACACAGTTTTTACAGCATATACATGTATATATACAAATTATCAAAAGATAATAAGATATTGCAAACGGATTGGGCCACAAGTTATACCAACATTATAGAAGACATTCCCTTGGTGTCAATCGTAAGTATGTTATGATGTAATGCAGAAAAAAATAGTTCATTCTTAGTTTACGAAAAGAAAAAAGAAAACAGGAAACTTAATTCAAGTATTTAGAAGAAAAGGAAATCCATATGTCCTCCCCCACATGTGACCACACCGCCCAGATCCAACCGATTATTGTCTACATAGTTTATGGATAATGGAAAAGGTAAAATGTTATGTTACAAAACGTTTTGTTCTTTTTGTGAAACTCCATAAAGAGCAGCGAATTGTCTTCGTGTGTAAAGTTAGTGTTGCCAAATAGCACAATATTAGTATTCAGTGTACGGAGGTGTTGTGTTTTTGTAGAAAAAAAGACGTTCATCAGCAAACATTTGACATTCAAAAATAAAATGTTCTTCTACATCAGAGCCGCATCTACAGGTAGGGGTTTCACGTAAATTATTATTGTATAAATCGAAAAAAGGATGGTACTTTAGGGGTTTTATAAATATCTTTTACTCGAGACTTGAAAAATGATAAAGAAGCGGATTCTCGTATGTTTAACGGGGTTTTTATTCCCAAAGTCTTTCGATGAAGGAACAGTTGAGATGGATAATATTTCTGTTCTTCTGGGTATATTTAATAAATCGTGCGAGTTTCTTAGTCTTTACTGAGTAGTTTCACCAACAGAAGACGGACAAATGTCATTTACGTAAGTTAGTAACATATTATTTACTCCTTAAAATGCCTATCTCTGGCTCAGCAAGATGTCAATTAGACTGTTCATTGTGGTAGGGTCCCAACAAGATAGATGCACTATCGTTTTATCAAATTACCCAGAGCCACCCAGATGCATCATGGACTAGCTGATCCATTTCAACACTGTGATTGTTGTATACATATTCACTCAAGTTTTGTTCCAGCTCATGTCCTTTGTAATTGGGAACCAGTTTGGAAACAGATCAGATGCGACATTATTCCGCATCTGATATGGATCCAAACTGTTGACAAATAACATTCAACTCACAATCAATAGCATAAGGGTTAATTGCACAGCTATCATAACCCCCTATATTGGTCAACATCTATCAATTAGTACCCTGCTGTGAAAATTGGCTTGCAATAAGCATACCCTGATCTTATCTCCGAGTATCAAGCTATGTCGGGGGGGGATAATACTATGAGAGACTTGATACACCTTTAAATATTAATACTAATTTTTACATATGTCTTCTATTTTCTAATGATACCCACCCAATTTCTTTAATTAGTTTGTTGATTGAAACTGATCGTGTTAAAGCTGTAACAATCCTAGCTGTTTCGTATTGTAGTTTTTCCAAGCTTTCATTTTCATACATTGTGCACCCATCCCAAACTGTAGAAGCATTTCCTAACAACGATCTTAAATATGAAAAATGAATCTGATGAAGTGGTTTTTTTCTGATCTTGCACTTTAATTCTCATTGACCCAGGTATTTTACTCACTTTTAAAGTGATTTGGTTAATGTGTTCATGCCAAGTACCGTTTGAGCTAAGGGTTAAACCTAAATGTTTATGATTTTCAGTAACATATAATGATGAATCCTGAAAAATATTGTTTGGTCTGCCAGATTGTAAAAATGAAAAGGACACCTCTGTTTTATTTAATTTTAACTGGACTAACCATTGTTTAGACCATTCAGATACTCTCTGTGGATCTGAGTTTAAAGTGGCTTCAAATATACAGTAATATTATCAAATGAATGTGCTAAAGAACTATCGTCAGCAAATACACATGTAGAACTTAATAAATTGTCTGCAATATCATTTACAAAAATTAAAAACAGAAGAGGGCCAAGAACATATCCTTGCGGAACTCTGGCATTAAGTGTGTTATATTCAGAGAAAGATGACCCAGTAAAGACTCGTTGTTGTCTGTTTGAAATATAATCCGATAACAAGTTGTGAAGATGGTCACATATTCCATATGTAGTTTAATTTAAAAAGAAGTGCCTTATGCGTTTCTCTATCACAGGCTTTACTTACTTCACAAAATACTAACATGTTGATTCTTTATCGTCATAAGCCTTACACATTCGATTATATATATCAACCAGTTGATATACAGTTGAGTGACCTGGTAGAAAGCCAGATGGATATTTATTGATAAGATGCAATTCATAATACAGACCTTTCACCATCCTTTGGGGTTCTGACAGGAGTTAGGCAAGGGTGTTTGCTATCACCAATGATCTTCACCATTGTTGTGGACTGGGTGATGCGAAAAGTAACAAGCCAACCAAGAGGTATACAGTGGACCTTTACAATACAGCTTGAAGACCTGAATTTTGCGGACGACATAAGACTTCTGTCCCACACCTTCAACCATGTTCAAGAGAAGACACTTTATGCTTTCAACCCGCTTCAAAAGTATGGAACAACAACAACATTCATTTGGGAACTTAAATTAAGCTCTTCAACTCCAATGTCAAAGCTTTGCTGCTTTATGGATCTGAGACCTGAAAACATACCAAAAAGTTGGACCACAAACTGCAGGTCTTCACCAACAGTAGCCTTAGAAAGATATTGCGAGTCCGTGGGCCTGACCGGACTTCGAATCAGGAACTGATGAAGAAGACAAGAAAAAAAAAACAGTCTTCAAAATAATCAGGGAATGGAAAAGGAGGTGGATTGGTCATATTCGACGAAGAGAACCAACACATACATCCAGACAGGCTCTTGATGGGAATCCGCGAGGTCGCCGCAGAAGAGAAACATCGTTTAAAATATGGAGACGAACCTTAGATCCAATTGTCATGGGGCGAAGCCAAAAGGATGGACAGGACAGAAGCAGTTGGAAAGATGTAGTGAATGCCTGATGCCCACAGTCGGGCGAAGAGGGTTATGTAAAGTAAAACACTGTTCTTGTTTAAACGTAATTCGTTTTCCTGAAACAATAGTTTCATAAGTACTTTTGTTCCTAAACTCCCTAATACAATGCTCCCTCTCCGAAAAGACCCTCTGAACAACCATTTCCTCCGTACAAAATTGCTCGGCGTTGTTCCCAAAATAAGACAATAATGTATTATAACCTTTTCACTGCTTCAATATTGTCTGCTTAAAACTGTCGTCGGCTGTTTTCGGAAAATCACATGTTGGTCATTTTGACACATAAAACAAAGATGAGTGACAAATAGCTTGTATCCAAATCAGAGGTCGCGTAACACGACGTCTGATCTGAATTTCAAGCTGATTGCAAATGTAAGCAAATTTCCATCCATATAGTAACTCCCTCCGAACAACGCACACAACCTTTGTCTGACATTGGATATTGTCGTAGAGAGGTCTTACTGTACATTTTTAATGCAAAGTATATTAGTTCGTCACTTTAACAACATTCATGAGTGCCTGAAAAGAGCAATCTTTACTCCTGGGCATACAACGAATGAATAAGCACTCGTGGGCATACAGTGGAGAATCTGTTATTCTTTCCCAATAAACGCGTTTACGCTAAAACTATTATTTGCAGTGCAAACAGTTTGGAGCCAGATAAGACGCCGGGTAACCCGGCGTCTGATCAGGCTCCAAACTGTTTGCCACCAAGATAAACATGAACTATCAGAATTGTCCAAAAGTTGTTCTTTTCTACGTTTTAGCGCTTTGCGTTTGCGTACGTTTGCGTTTAAATCAAACCTTTTACAACCATCGCCATTGATCAGATGCCGGATTACAGGTGGTAGACATTATATCAGTACTGATTGTACAGATTCCTAATTAGTTGTTTTATGTTAATAGTTTTATTTAGCTTTAAACTCTTGGCTACTTTGACGTCCAAGAGAGAGGGGATCGAATATAGAAAACCCCGGTTGATGACCTACTCCTTTTCTATAGAGCCATCCGGTTCATTTTCATATCCCGGTGTTTACATTGGAGACGACCTCATTTTTCCCAAATAAACGTGTTTATGCTTAATCTTTGTTTTCTATTGCAAGCCGTTAAGTGTCTGATCCGACTCTAAACTGTTTGCCACTCGGACTAAACTAAATCATAAGAAATGACAAAGACTTTTCTTTGCGCTTGCGATTCGTTTGCGTTTAACGGGAAAGAATAACGTCTTCTCAACTGAGGTCTTCGGTTAACCCTTTCACTCTCAAGACGTCATAAAGCGCATTTGCAGTTTTGATTCTGATCAGACACCGCATGTGTCACTTGGTTTGAAATTGCTCTAGTTATACTGCCTTAAATCTAACTTTGAATCGATTTTGCAGAAAACAATATTGAAGCAGACGACAATGTGGTGGTAATGGGGTAAAAAACTCATAATAAATGTGATCATTAAATGGTTTAAAGAGGCTCGCAACCGGATTTAGCATTAAAAATGGTAATTTGTAAATATATGTCAAATGATTATATAAATGGTAAAATTTAGTTTAGGATAATAAATTCTGTAAAAAAATGCATTTCCAAAAAAAAAAGAAGAAGCTCTGGTGGGATTCGAACCCGTGACCCTCCATTGCGGAGACAAACAAGAAAAATGAGGACACGCCTTTACCGCCTCGACCACGGACGCTCTCTCTATATATGGTAGCGAATTAACGTACTTCACTTGTAGCGCTTAATACTACATTATTCGGCTCCGGTTTATGTCAGAGCCCGTGTAGCAGCAACAACAGCAAAACCGTCAGCTGACGCTATTGAAAAACGATGGAATATATATCGGTGACGACTCTTGAGACTTTTTTTGGACTGATCATATTTTTTTAATGTCAGAAGCCAAATAATGCCACAAATTTGCTTTTATTTGAGTATTTTATTTTATTTTGACAAGTACATGTACACCATCCGGTTGCGAGTCGCTTTAAGAACATTTTGTGTAACTAAAGGTAGCAGTTGCAGTTGAGAAGTGATTCTGCTAACACCTATCATGCTGAATTGTCGTCAACGATATAATTATGTCCATTTGGAATAGTTTTGATCCTGACCGGGCTTAGGTAACCCGACATCTGATCGGTAGCCTCATTGTTTGTTTGGTCTTCCAATATTACGATAGATCAGCAAAACATACAAAGAACAAATTTCATCATTTTACATTATGCTATGGCATTGGCAAAGAATAATACATTCCCCACAGTAGCAGTGAATATCTGAAGTGCACACTTAGCATGCAATTTGATATGCTTCCGTTTGTAAAAACATCTAGTCCACACGCAAATATGACGTCACTGTCCTGACACTTGTCACGCTGTATGGATATCACAGTTTACAAATACAGTAATTCACCCACTCAACTAAATAGACCACTCAAATCCAATACTTACTTGTACAGTTGAGAATCTGTTATTCTTTCCCAATAAACGCGTTTACGCTTAAACTATTATTTGCAGTGCAAACAGTTTGGAGCCAGATCAGACGCCGGGTAACCGGGCGTCTGATCAGGCTCCAAAATGTTTGCCACCAAGATAAACAAGAATTATCAGAAATGTCCAAAAATTGTTCTTTTCTACGCTTTAGTGTTTTGCGTTTGCGTACGTTTGCGTTTATACGGGAAAGAATAACAGATTCTCCACTGTACTTGTACTACAGTGAAGAAGAAGTTATTCCCTCCCAATAAAGCATTGATAAATTCAAAAACTAGTATGCCATTTTCAAACAATTTGATACCAGATCAGATGCCTGGTAATCCAAACCATTTAATACTCAGATTAAAAATGAATTATTATAATTATTTAAAAAAAAATCAAAAAAATAATCAAGATACAATCAAACAAATGAAAACATGTTCTACATTTTCTTACAAGCGTTTCGGCAAAAGGAAAATAATAAAGTCTTCTCAACTGATATAGAGATAGAGACATAATTAATTATGATAGATTTTACAGAATTATTATGCGAGCACATTTTCGAGTTTTCAGTTCAACTAATTCCCATCTAAAACTTTAAATGGAAAAATTCCAATTTCCAATTGAGTCTAGTCCATTTATGACTATTATGGGTTGATGTCGTCTGCAATATATTGCATACTTGCAAAAATTACAGACCTTGATCCAAGGGTTTCTTAGGAGCCATCTGATTTAGGTCTACACTGTTTGTATTGAGCAAATGTACTCTTACAGTGGAGAATGTGTTATTCTTTCCCAATAAACGCGTTTACGCTAAAACTATTATTTCCAGTCCAAACTGTTTGCCACCAAGATAAACATGAAATATCAGAATTGTCCAAAAGTTGTACTTTTCTACGTTTTAGTGCTTTGCGTTTGCGTACGTTTGCGTTTAAACGGGAAAGAATAACGTTTTATCCACTGTAACAGTATAATCGTCTAGAATTAAAATAATTTAATACTGTTATACTGCTTAAAGCAGCCACCTATATTTTACATCGCCATATACAGTAAAGAAAACAATATTGTTTCCCAATAACGCATTTACCCTTAAACTACTTTTTTGGAGCCAGATCAGACGCCGGGTAACCCGGCGTCTGATCAGGCTCAAACGGTTTACCTCTTAGATTAAAATTGTACAAATGTTGTCATGTTCTACATTTTAGTACATTGCGTCTGCATTTCGTTTGCGTTTTAAAGGGAAATAATAACGTCTTCTCTACTGTAGCAAACTGAAGCCCTTATTTTGAAACCGCGTGGTCCGCGTAGACAAAGGGTTTACTGTATGTGAATGATAATCCAATATTGTATGCATGTGTACTGAATTTACCATTTCTAATGTTTAACAAGACAATACAGAAAAGAAACAAATGGCATCAAGGGAGGTAACCATTGGACTACCGAGTATTAGCATGGGCATACAGAGAGCATTACACTCCCTTTAATAAAAATATAATCGCCTTTCTTCAGATGGGTAAACCGTAGCAGTAACACATTCCCTGCCGTTGCATCAGCTGCTTTAAACTCCTCCTTTTTTCAAATTTAATGTTGAGGCCATTGGACTAAGACAATATCGTAATGGATGTCTAGTAGTTTGGAACCTTATCAGACACTGCGTTACGCGGCGACTTATCAAGATCCAAACTTTTTGCAAACAACCAATATATTCGAGGTAAGAGTCAAAGGATTCACTACATGTATTTATGTGCAGGAAACCAGTATATGTACATATGCTCTCAGGATAGTGACAGCTTAGTTAGATGGACTTCAGGAATGCAAACACCCCTAAATCGTGGATAGTACTAAACTGTAAAGTACATTCACGGTTCACTGCTCGTTGTTTACCTATAGCTGAGTACTAATTCTGAGCGTAGACAAACAAAAACATTGTATGAAGTTATTTTAGGGCATGACCCAGCACACAAGCTGCACGGTATGCTCGTGAAAGTCAAAAATAGGAATAATGAAAAATATAGTTGGTTTATGTGTATTTCAATATCTAAGAAGTGGTAAGATTAATTTGCTATATTGAATTGACAAAATCGTAATTGACTCGGTGTTAGATATTTATAACAAATCTTCGTATAAGTCAGATACACAACTGGATTCGCTTCAAAAGTGTCCTGTAACAACTGTAAGAAGATTGTTTCGCTCGGATGAACAACAAAGATGTCCTCGGCTTCGCCTCGGACATTTTGTTGTCCGTACTCGCGAAACAATCTTCTTACAGTTGTTACAGGACACTTTTGAACCAAACCAGTGGTGTATTTATTACTTAGGGATACCACATTCTTGTAAATGTATATACATGTACACTATTAGTTACACAGTTTCTCCACAGTGTACGTGAGGATTAATTCCTGTCTGAGGTAAATCATGTTGTCCGAGCCGTTAGGCGAGGGTAACATGCTTTAACCAGCCGGGAAAAAATCCTCATGTACACTGTGAAGAAATTGTATAACGCATTTATTATACTGCAAAGTGTTCACTGTTCAAAAGATATATTTCGGAATTTGTCGTGTACAGCGCTCATAGTACTCAGTAACAAAATCACGCCAAAAACAGATGATGTTGAGCCTCAATGACGTGATGTTTCTGACGGTTGTTATTCGTTAGAAAGAAGGGCACTCCCGTAGACGTCGGCGTCAAACTTTCTCTAAATAAATGCGACTGTTGAAAGATCAAATTCCCGATTGGTTCTTAGTCGAAATGAACTTAAAACGGAGTAGGCACGATTGAATACACTCAATCTTGTCGAGCAGTCGAACATCTTATTTTCTGAAAAGCAAGGCTCAGGGACCTGTCAGCCAATGAAAATATTTGCCTTTCTACGTACCCTGTCAGCTCACAGGATACTTAGGATATCACGTCTATGGTTCGGTACCCAACCAGAGGTAAGGAATTTACTTTGCAGTATAATAAGTATATCTTTTGATTTTGATGTGTCTCAAATATAGAAAAATAGTTACATACCGGTATATCAGCTAGGGATATCAAAATTGCTTTGAGAATACATCTGAGGATGTCTGAATGTCCCGTGCATTTTTCAGGTAACCTGTTCCTTTGTCATTGACCTTGACTTTTAACTTCAGTAATAGCAACTATTTTTTCTGAGCATATTTTCTGTACCACATCTACCATGAACACCAAATGTGTGTGTAAATACATATTATGATGACACAGTACCGCATACTATATTCGGGTAACTGTGACCTTGACTTTTGACATCAATTATAGCAAATGCTTATTAGGATCACATGTCCCATGGCACATCAGGTAAGGATACCCAACTTAGGGCGTGAGCGCATGTTTGGATGTCGTAGTACTTCGAGCCGTTATAAAGATAATTTGACCGTGAACTTGACTTTCCACTTCTATAGTCCGAGGTACATTTTCTGTATCACATCAACAGCGGACATGTGTGAGTACATCTCGGTATTGCACAGTTTCGGCTAGGATTTACAGATCACTGTGTTCTTGACCATGGCCTTTGACCTCAATTGTAAAAAGCCTGTTCATAGCATAGTTCCAATACTCGTTTAGCTAGAGATACGGGCATACAGAAACAGATATAAGTATTCGGATGATGAAGTGTTTCATTTAATTGTAAAATGTAGTATTTGAGTATATTTTCTGGTCAGCATACAACAGATGCATTTTAGTATCAGTAAATGTTTTTGGGCGCCTGCAATACTGTGGCAAAGGTTTTGTTTGCAATATGGAGTATGGATGTAACTTCCACAACCAGTGTGCGCCATCTTGGAGCTTCGATCAATTGGACAGCTGTCCTCAACTCATATAGTACTCCCTCCCTACAACAACCCACCGATTGACGGTTCTCTCCAGTCAAGAATGTTTGCCGCTTTTCCTCAAACAAGCCAATTTTGTCTAAAGCTTTCACTGCTGTACTATATTCGGCTTAAATATTTCGTCTGTCGTTTCCTCCCAAAGATACGTATTTGACATTTTGACAGAAGAAACATTAAAACGAGCGACAAACAGTTTGATCCCAGATCACACGACGCAGCGTCTGATCTGGATTCAAATTGTAAATGTACTATAAAGGTGTAAATTTCGCTATGGGCGATAATAGAACGTTTTAAATAGTGGTAACTTCTAATCCACTTTTGGCATTGCTTCCCTCTGTCTATTCCTTAACGATTTTCCACCATTTCGGAAGAGGATTGCCACCTAGACGCTGTTTCTTCAATTTACTTGTCATAACGTTCTTCTTTCTTTCTTGTTATATAATTATAAACAATGTGACGTCGTAAGACGGCCACGTCATTTCCCGCGTTACATGTACGTACATGTCCGCGGTAAATTGGTATTCACAACACATTTTATAAAATACTAATAAAACGATTCCAAAGCCAGGGTTGATAAGCTCGGTGTAATAAAATAAATATTAGATGTCAGTTTGCGTGACATTCAAATTGTCAACCCTCGAAAACAAGAATGTCACCATCGGCTACGCCTCGGGGTGACACTCTGTTTCTCGGGTTGACAACTTGAATGTCACGCAAACTGCCATCTAATATTTATATAATATTACAGTCAATGCTCTATTCCAGGGGCAATAAATCTGTTTTTTTCTGTTCCATATTTAATTTTTAATGGGATTTTTTTTTTTTTTTTTTTTACTGTTTTCTCATAACATCTAATGTTGTTTTTTTTTGTTTACATTTTTGACATACAGGAGAAGTTCCATATGCAAATAAAAGTTAATATTACTGTCAGTGCTCTTTTCCAGGGGCAATAACTCTGGTTTTTCTATTCCTGTTTTATATTTAACGAGAATTGTTTGCGTTATTTTTGTCTGTACTGTTTTCTGATAATATCGAACTTTTCGGGTTTACTTAGTACACTTTTAATAAAAGTAGCAGTTTAATAATAAAATAAAATGTAATCTTACAGTCAATGTTCTTTCTAGTGGCAATGACTCTGGTTTTTGTCTTTCTTTTTATGTTTTGTTTGTTTGTTTGTTTTTTATTGTCTATTTTCTTATAAAAAGCAAACTACTTTTATGTACATGTATATCGACACCATTGACATGAAGCAGCAATTCACTATGGAAATTCATCACTGAAATATGCGTTTGAGGGTATAAATACAGACAACCCCGATGAATAAAATCAGCCAAAAGATTGAATTGTGAGCGATGCCAAATGCGTTTCTCTTAAATTCACTTTGGGGAAATTATCATTGTATTAAGTATTACTTTCTTAGGAACACTGGATTGACATGCACATACATAATGGATGACTATGTTAGGTTCGAATTGCTAAAAATTGTCATCGTTGGTTTTGTGACAAATCCAAGGGTTATCACTATGTATCTGGCTAAAACATGGTTTATTTACAATTTTGTGACGGGGGAATTGTGCTTACACATACCAATGAATTAGATGTACATATTCAGTGTTATTATTGACATACTTTTACGTACAGTTTTGCAAATGAACGTTTACAATATCAATATCCTTTTAGAGATATTTGAACGAAGAAGAACAATCACAATCACTCGTGGTATCATTTGACCAAGCTTGCGAAGAACTTTATAGAACTTTCATCGCCAATTGAATGTACTTAGACATGCATTATGCTTCGTTATGAAACAATCCGATCACCGATCTACATACATTCCGTTTACAATGACGCGTCTAGCAAAAGTGAGTATGCGGGGATTCTAATACAGACGCATGCTACCAATTAATCTGAGTTACACAGTTTGTTGCCTCTCAACCACAACCACATTCATACTTGTTGGCTTTTATAGCAAGCACATCTCGCCGAGCTGCACTTTGTCTTGCAATAGCAAGACGCGAGTTGCATGTATGCCGTTTGGATAGAGGGACTTCTTATGAAAGTGGAGGTGATACATAGTTAGAAGGGGGGTATCCAAGGCTGTCTTGACTTCATGAGTTGCCTATACAGGCATGTGTCTATATATCAGTAAAGGTATGGAAACCTATGATATTTTGTCGACCTTGAGTGCCTTATATATTTTGTTAACAATGAATCATCCCCTTTGCTTTGCTGTTCCGGATACCATCCATGTTACCTCGTCATTGCCTACAAAGCATCAACGGTATTACGTCTGTGTGCCTGCATATTACAATCAGACGATCAAAACCGCTAGCAACAGCAGCCTTGGCATGGAATATCATTCTAGTGTCAGCTTCTTCATGATCGGCCGACAACTTATCAGCATGAACGCTATTTGAACGTTCCCCCTGCTACAACAAGGAACCCTTCTAGTAATAATGTGTCACTTAGATGATAGAAACTCGACAATGTATTTCTACTTTTCGTCGAGCACAGGGTTTGGCTCTCTGGCATACGGTAATGGGTCTTCTAGACCTGTGAATATTTTCCATTGACAGCTTTGATAGACATTCTCCCAAGATATATTCAGTACATCGTCATTCAGCATGGCTAGGCCTGAACTAGCTTCATTAAACATACATTGTAGGAGTATGCGGTCAGGTTTAATCTGTTTAGAAACCTGTTGCTTGTCTGATCTCGTGTCTTTATAAATACGTGTTAATGTCTTTGACTTTGATATTTGGGTGGAGCAAAAAGTCGGTGTTGCACTCCATTAGTCGATAATTTGTAAATTGCTAAACCAATGAACGGCTTCTGCAATCACACCGCGTCCAACAAATCATTGCTAATGTATTTTGTTTCAGCATCCTTTAACGCTGGTCTCCACAAGTGGGTCTAAAGTATAGGATGCGTCTTTCGACTTTTCACTTGTCGAAATGCAAAACACATCGAACAAACCGACCAATGCAGCAAGGGCTTACCTTTGCTAAAAGATCTTTGTATACAGAAAGAGTTGGTTTCATTTGGACAACAATCAAACATGAGCTGGTTTCCCGTAATGAAGTTAATATTTTTGTCAATTCACCCTGTGAGATCTCAACATATTATATTATTTTGTGTTCTGTTAATTAGTATATGGTTTTCATATGAAAAGAGAAAAAGCTGCATGGACCACATCAAATGTTTTTCATGGAAAATATGATATATTTACAACATCCATTGTTTATTTACTATTAGTTAAAATGCAGAAACAGTAAATCTGAATAAGGGGAGATCCTTTGAAAGCACAGAAAACAAAGCAAATACTGAAAATTGCAGACTCGGTTTAATTGAGTCTGTTCATGAGCAATACTGAAATATGCAACAGTGCTCACGCCCCCTAGCACCAGCTTAAGCGGAATTCAAGTCTTGAAAACATTGCGATTGCTATGTATGACAAGCCATGAGATAAGTTGTATTTAATGCAACTATTGTGTTGGATTGGACGTGTTTGCCTGATAGTGGCAAACACCTTTTTGCGCAATTCCTAAAAGCCAAGCAGCTTTGTTTAAACACACGAAAGTATTTGCATACCAGATAGCTTGTGTTTTGCGGCATTATGCAAATAATGGAAGTGTCCAGTAGAGTGTGAATGCACTAAACATATTGCTGATACATTAGACTAGGCTGCTATTTATTGGATATACATATACATATAGTTACGCATATTAAGCATGTGCGTTAAAGAAAACTGATTGCAGTGACATATGTATGTATAGTCGATGTTGCCGTTTTTGTTCAGATTTATGAATTTGTGAATTTTACAATGAACATATACACACACACATCATTAGCAATAATACAAAAACAAACAACACATATACTACTTGCTATACGCTAAGATGTACTACTTTACTATTCATAAACCATATATATATTTGCCAAAAATAAGTCATTACCCAATGAAACAAGTTTTTTAATAAATATACAATCACAAAATTAGTGATATTTAACACTGCCTTTTACTCCGAAAGTTTGACTAATATTCATGTATGAGAAAGTATAGAAACGAAATTAATCATTAGTGCAAAAGGTAACGGTTTTCATAAAGCAAATAACAAAGTAACATTTTGTCGCTGTTGGTGATTAGTCAATAAATAAATTTTCAAATCGGCCTGAAGTTGACTGAATTAGCGTTTAAGTACATTATAACAATTATTTTAACACCAAAACGCACAAAAAGGTGATCCTTTATGTCAAATTTAAGAAATGAATTAGCTTAATCCCATATAAAATAGCAGCCATTTTAAATAAAAACATGTTTCTTTGTCAAATATTGGTCATTATGCATCAAAATAAGCTTCAAATCAATTTAAGGTTTTCTGGGTAAGCTTCTTTATGCTTAACAACATATATTTCAACACCAAAAGTATAAAATTTGGCCATGCATGTCAAATGTTAGAAGAGAAATGGTATATGAGAACCGAAAATGGCCGCCATCTTGAAAAAATGGCGGCCATTTTGAATTTTTACGGTGCAAAAGAGCTTTTTGTTGAAAGAAGGGCCATACCAGTATATTATGTAAACTTACTTTGATGATTGTATCATTAAGTTTATGATTATTTCTCTAACATGCCCAGCTATTATAGCAGAAATGAACAGAATACGCGATTTACTGGCTTATTTTAAGAGTTATCGCCCTTGTTTGTGACTAATTATTACTTTTTCTGTCACGAAAATGCTATTTCTATATTTTTCGACCAATTATACATCCAAAAAATTAAAGTATTTTAGGTTATCTATGAGTGATTGCAAATAACATAAAAATTAAATTAGCATATCTCTAAAATCTGCACCTAATGACCTTTGACCTATTTCTGACCTACAAACGCGCCTTAGAACTTTACACCCTCTAGAATTGTTCGTATGCATATGCTGAATATAAGTCAAGTGGATGTTGCCCGTCTACACGACATGCCATGAGACCCATTTTCCACAGCCTTATTTTCGATCCGTAGGCAGACTATAGAGGCTGTTGAATATGCATAACCCAGAGATATGTGACGTAATATCTCTGGTCATGTGGGTTTCATCGGTGCTTAGCTAGATAGATATGGAAGCATGATTGGATAGGTATGGAAGCATGAAGGGATACAGCATAATACATAATACATTTACCATTTTATATCATTTGATAACATTTGAAAATGATTTTCAGCCTCTATTGTTGTTGACTTGCGTCTAAATTGACTGACATTTATTTTATATCAAACGTGGGGATAAAAGCAAAGGTCTTGACAGAAACAATAACCCAATCTTATGCACAGGGTATTACTAGTTTGCAAGTCTAAATGGAATGTAAATGAAAATGGGATTATATTATCTCATAGTTTGTTTTATTTATGTACTACAGTGAAGAAAACGTTTTTGCTTCCAAAGAATCGCTTACAATTATGTAAAGATCACCTTTTTAACTGTTTATAGTGCTATTAGAGCCATATCAGACACCGGGTAAACCGGCGTCTGATCAGGCTCCAAACTGCTTGCAACTCAGTTTAAAAACATAATCGGAATTATCAACAATTTGTCACTTTCAAAATTTCAATCTAATGCGTTTGTGTTTATTGCGCGCTTAAATTTAGAAATAACAACTTATTTTTCGCTGTACATGTAACAATAGAGGGCAACAGCAGGCACAATACTGCTACTGCAATGCTTCCTCTGTACAACGGCCCCGAACAACAAGTCCCTTCTAACATCAATACTTCCTACTGTTCCCCAAAATACGCCTATTAGTTTTACTCTTTCATTGTTGCAATATCGTCTGCTACAGTGGAGAATCTGTTATTCTTTCCCGTTTAAACGCAAACGTACGCAAACGCAAAGCACTAAAACGTAGAAAAGAACTACTTTTAGACAATTCTGATAATTATTGTTTATTTTGGTGGCAAACAGTTTGGAGCCTGATCAGACGCCGGGTTACCCGGCGTCTGATCTGGCTCCAAACTGTTTGCACTGCAAATAATAGTTTTAGCGTAAACGCGTTTATTGGGAAAGAATAACAGATTCTCCACTGTAGTTTTACTCTTTCATTGCTGCAATATCGTCTGCTAAAAACGTCTGCTTTTTTCTCAAAGTTACGTATTGAACATTTTGACAGAAGAAACATAAATACAAGTGACAGCCAGTTTGAACCCAGATCAGACAACGCGTAAGGCGACGTCTGATCTTGGTTTAAACTGTTTGCAAATGTACTCTTAGGGTATTATTTTGCCTCCCTTTAACAACTCCCTCCGAAAAAGACACATAGTCTGCCGTTAGGTGTTGTTGTAGAGAGGGGCAACTGTACATATACAGTGGAGAATCTGTTATTCTTTCCCAATAAACGCGTTTACGCTAAAACTATTATTTGCAGTGTAAACAGTTTGGAGCCAGATCAGACGCCGGGTAACCCGGCGTCTGATCAGGCTCCAAACTGTTTGCCACCAAGATAAACAAGAATTATCAGAATTGTCCAAAGGTTGTTATTTTCTACGTTTTAGTGCTTTGCGTTTGCATACGTTTGCGTTTAAACGGGAAAGAATAACAGATTCTCCACTGTATATATTATGTTCGAACAAATTCACTGGTTTGCTTTAACCACACGGATTCAATTACCGATGATGACACTTATGTTTCTCATATACATGTACTTGTCCCATTTTCTTAAAATAGTAATGATCCTAAATTAATGTTTACGTATTTATATTGGCGGCTGACACCCATTTACAAACATAATCTAGTTGTCAGTCGTCTAAGAAAAAACAAACATGACTTCAGGATTCAGAGAAAAAAATAAAACAAGAATCCCCGTTGGTATTATTTGGCACCAAACTTGTACATGTATGATATAATGATGTTATAAATCCCATTGGGACGCGTCAGCTGTTTTAGCTTAATTCTTTCCACAAGGCAATGTTTTTGGGACTTTATCAATTTACCTTTTAACAGCTGCTTGGTGGTAATTTACATAGTGGAGAAAACATGATTCTTTCGCAAGTTATTATTTCCACTGAAAACAGTTGGAGCCTGATCAGATGTTTGAAATTTCAAAACATTGTTATATTCTAAAAAAAAATGTATAAATTCCATTTTCTCTAAGGGAACGCTTCTGAGCCACGTCGGACAAGAAATGCAGTGGGTAATCTGTTATTCTTTCCCAATAAACGCGTTTACGCTAAAAAATTTATTTGCAGTGCAAACAGTTTGGAGCCAGACCAGACGCCGGGTAACCCGGCGTCTGATCAGGCTCCAAACTGTTTGCCACCAAGATAAACAAGAATTATCAGAATTGTCCAAAAGTTGTTCTTTTCTACGTTTTAGTGCTTTGCGTTTGCGTACGTTTGCGTTTAAACGGGAAAGAATAACAGATTCTCCACTGTACCCGTTTAAACGCAAACTCATTGCAGTAAAACGTAGAAAAGGAATATGTGTTGTCACTAATTAAACTGGCCGATTACTTTAATCTTAGGGGAAACCAATTTGGAACCTGATCAGACACCGGTTTACCCGGCGTCTGATCTGGCTCCAAACTGTTTGCAATTAAAATAATAGTTTTAGCGTAAACGCGTTTATTGGGAAAGAATTAAATTTCCAATGTACCAATAATTGGGAAGATTGTGTACTCTTGAAAGTGCGTGTGTATGTGCCGTTAACATTTACCAAGTATATTTATATGTACTATTAAATTAGAAAAACCTTCTGAGACTAGACGTTCCATAATACGTCTTAGTATTTATAGTTTGGGAAATGACAGGCCTTTGTAATCAGTGTAGATCAAGATCAGGGGTTCCTAAAGGAGCCATCTGAATAGGGTCTTGGAAAAGGCGTTATTGTTTCCCTTTTAAACGCAAACAAATGCCCACGCATTGCACTAAACGGATGAAAATTATACATATTTGACATTTCTTACGCCGATTTATTAGCATGAATCTTAGTGGCAAACAGTTTGGTACCTGATCAGGCGCCGTGTTACCCGGCGTCTGATCAGGCTCCAAGCTCTTTGCAATGAAACTAATAGTTTAAAGGTAAACGCGTTTATTGGGGATGAAAAACGTTTCCTCGACTTTATAAGTAAATTATTTGTATGCAAAGACAAGGACAAACCTCTAGAGATTCAATGTGAGCTGGTCATTTATCAGTAACCGGAAAAGTCAGTGTGTACAATGAGCCACTTTTCTCCCTTATCTGGAATTATTTTTTTCAAACAGTTTGTATCCTAATCAGGCACGTCGTTACATGGTGTCTGATTAAGATCCAAACTGATTGACTGTCAGAGCTAAATGTAGGGCTGCCATTTCTCCGGCTTTTTCCTGAATCTTCGGATTTTTTTCAAGAACATGGTACAGTGGAGAATTTGTTATTCTTTCCCAATAAACGCGTTTACGCTAAAACTATTATTAGCAGTGCAAACAGTTTGGAGCCAGATCAGACGCCGGGTAAGCCGGCGTCTGATCAGGCTCCAAACTGTTTGCCACCAAGATAAACAAGAATTATCAGAATTGTCAAAAAGTTGTTCTTTTCTACGTTTTAGTGCTTTGCGTTTGCGTACGTTTACGTTTAAACGGGAAAGAATAACATATTCTCCACTGTAGCTTACATGTAAAGCAGGTTGACAGTAAAGCAGAATGCGCCATAAGGCGCATTCTGCTTTACTTCCAGTCTGCTTTAAGTAGTCACGTGTCAAACAAACTAGAAACGGGCTATGGGGTAAAGGTACGATTCGTAAATTCGCAATTGAAACATGCAAATTTCGAAATCTTAGGATTTTTCATGTCAACTTATGGCAGCCCTGTAAATTGCTTTAGTCAATTATAATAAGCTCTAAGTCTTGTTTAATCATGAGTTGTTAATGCAGATGGGGTAGTGACAGTTAATGTCTTAAGGGTAAATTTTAATTTGAAAAATTTACATAGTCGCCATTCTCTGGCGTAAATGTAACTTCCAATAGGCACTGTAAGCACGCTAACATACAGAAGGGTTAACGTTATTCTTTCCCAATAAACGCGCTTATGCTTAAACTATTATTCCCATTGCAAACAGTTTGGAGCCCGATCAGACGTCGGGTAACCCGGCGTCTGATCGGGCTCCAAATTGTTTGCAGCTCAGATTAAAATAGATAGTCAGAATTGTCATAAAGTTTTCATTTCCTCCATTTTAGTGCTTTGCGTTTGCGTACGTTTGCGTTTAAACGGGAAAGAATAACATTTTTCTCCACTGTTCTTTGTACAAATCCCGAATAACACAATCTCTTATTCAGAGCTAGGTACATGTACAGCGACGACGTTAACTCGTTTGCGCCAAAACTTTTATTTCCAATGCAAACATTTTGGTTTTAAAAATTTGTAAGTAATGTCAAAATGTTCTGTAATTGTCTTCGTTTTATTGTATTGCGTTTCGTTGGCTTTTAAACGGGAAAGCATGACGTCTTCTCCACTGTACCACATGTACTAGAAAAGTGGGCGTACAGCGGAGACTCTGTAATTCTTTCCCGTTTAAACGCAAACGTACGCAAACTCAAAGCACTAAAACGTAGAAAAGAACAACTTTTGGACAATTCTGATAAGTGTTGTTTATCTTGGTGGCAAACAGTTTGGAGCCTGATCAGACGCCGGGTTATGCCCTGCAAATAATAGTTTTAGCGTAAACCCGTTTATTTGGAAAGAATAACAGATTCTCCACATGTACATGTACATGTACCCTTTTATGCTTTTTCAAGCTACGCTCGGACATTCATTTGTTTTAGCAGATACTGTAGGGTGAAGCTATTAAACAGCCATTAGCAAAGAAAAAACTAACTACACGAAACGTCATCTCCAAGGACGTGATTCATTCTCAATAAATAGAGGATATTGAATGAGTGTTTTTTCAGTAATGAGTTTATTGAACGAGTTGGATAAAAATGATATTTTGCGAGCCTTGGCGAGCAACATATCAGTTTTATCCAACGAGTTCAATAAATTTATTACTGAAAAAAAACACGAATTTAATATCCTATTTATCACATAAACACCAAATGACACGAAAATCCGAACGGTCTTACTTTCACTTTTGCCCTCGGCTCTTAGGTAAACGATTCGTCATAGGGAGATTGCGTCCCTTACTTCGACTGATGTCAATACCGGTCGCAATGATGAGCAGATTGAACCTACACAGGGTATGGGCAGGACTTTGAACATAGTCATACGTAATCTCCCGGAAAGTTCTAGTGAGAGCACTAAGGCAAAAGTTGAGGGGCTCCTTAACCCTTTACCTGATAGCATTGTTTCTAGTATTGAAGATATGTGACTTTTCTCGGCTTTCTTCGTTGTCATTGTCGTCTTTAAAAGATATTGACGACAAGGCTGATGGAATAATTTTACGCACAGATCCTCTGTATTATACTGCAGGTTTAATACAAAGTTATACTCAGCATGTTCTTAGACCTCATATTGATTCTTTAAACGATCACAAAAGATATTTCATTAAGGTCCCTTTTATAAATAAAGGTATTGATTTCATAGATTTACAAAGTATTCTCCGTAACAAAAATGTGATGAATGCTATTCCAAATTATTTCAAAAATCTTGAACCACCTATTATTTGTTATGAGTATAATAAATCTGTTAGAGGGTTAATTTTTAACTACAATAAAATTGTTTCTGATCTTAAAATTCTCGAAAACACACCAGATACATGTGACTGTACCTCTTCTAAATTCTGTTACGCTCCAGTGGGTCATATAATTACTGGCAATTTTGATATCATTAAAGATAAACGCATTAGAGCGCTTTTGAGTAAGGGACCTAAATTTAGATTACCTGCCTTAATTGATTTCGATACTTGTCGCAATCATATTTCTGAAGCTTTGAATAAGTATAGTACCAACTGGTGCCGCAGAGAACATGCTGAAAATGACGCTCTTACAAAATGGAAAGAATTAATTTTTGATATTATCGATACCCGGATTTCGTTCTATTTATCCAATAACCATCTTTTACCACCTAAACCTAAATTTAACATTCGTCACTTAAAGAAGGGCATACAAGAATTTCATTCCAATTATGTACTCGTTCCTGCAGACAAAGCATCCAATAATGTGATAATTGTATGACGATTACATTATGTTGATACTTTAAACCAGGAACTTGTGAATACCAATTCCTATACAACGACTAATTTAACGGAGCATAATGTAGTATCTGATCATCTTGATACTTGTAAACAATTAAAAGCTGACGTCTACATTACATGTCATAAACTTCCTACTATGTACTGGATACCAAAACTCCACAAAACACCATATAAGTCTCGTTTTATTGCTAATTCAAGTGCATGTACTACTACAAAGCTTTCCAAACTTTTGACATCGTCTTTAATTAAAATCAAAGAACATGTTCAAAGGTATTGTGACAAGACTTACGAAAACTCTGGACTTAATCTGTTTTGGTCTATCAAAAACTCGAATGAAATTTTGACGAAGCTTGAACATAGAAAATACCAAGCTTGCAATATTAGTACGTATGACTTTTCAACACTATATACTACCTTACCTCATAATTTAATAAAAGCTAAACTTATACAACTTATTGAAAAGACTTTTGCCAGAGAAAGGAAACTATTTCTGGCGTGTAATACTGATCGTGCATTTTTTACAAATGACACGGTTAAGCATTACACTATGTGGACTTGCACCGATGTCTGTAAATCACTATCATTTCTTCTGGATAATATTTATGTACGTTTTGGGAGTACCATATACCGCCAAGTGATTGGTATCCCTATGGGTACAAACTGTGCGCCCCTTGTCGCAGACCTATTTTTATACTGTTATGAGAGGGACTTTATGCTAAGTCTAAAACCTGATACACAGGCAGATATGATCGAAGCCTTTAACAACACATCACGCTATCTAGATGATAGTTTTTAATATAGACAACCCATTTTTTGATACGTTGTTTCCTTTTATTTACCCAAAAGAATTACGCCTTAATAAAACAAACGAGTCAAATTTATCGGCACCATTTTTAGATTTGGATCTTTTAATAAATAACGGTATTGTTTCTTCTAAGATTTACGATAAACGAGATGATTTTGATTTTAGTATTGTAAACTATCCTCATCTAGATGGCGATGTTCCCCGTTCTACATCTTACGGGGTTTATATTTCACAACTTATTCGTTTTGCTAGGGCTTGTACCTCTGTTGAGGACTTCCACATTCGTAATAAAACTATTACTGAAAAGCTTCTTAAACAGGGGTACAGATTTCATAAACTTCGTAAAACATTTTCTAAATTCTTTTATAGAAATCTTCCTCTCATTAACAAGTATAAATGTAACTTACAGTCTTTTCTGCGGCAAGGTATTTCACATCCGGAGTTTTATGGTGATGTGATTTACAGACTTCGTAAGATTCTTGGACATATGCATTTTCAAAACCTATTTGTGAAACGTATTAGATTTTTCCTCAAAAAAGATTATGATCCAACTATATTGCTGGGCACTTCACGTTTGGTTATCGATCAATCTACAATTGATAACTATGCTTTCCTCTTTGGTTGTGCGACGACAGACAGGGCTTAGCACTACATGATGATGTATCTCTAAAGCCGTCCTTAACCGGGAGAGTTATGTCGGATTTTCGTGCTTTGGGTTTTTCTCTCCCTCTCTGTCGTACCCTAAACCCTCCCATGTCTTACAGTTACTCGTGACTACAGACTATTCGCTTGAGTACAATTTGACCGTTGCCATAGTGGGTTATTTTTAACACGGGCTTGAATGTTTAATTCTTTCCCGTGTTACTAATAATCCTGTCAGAGAATTTTGTTAGATGTTTTACATGTATTTACTTACTGTGCTGGCGGTCTTTTTGATTGTAAGGTTGTGGAACAGGGTTTATATTTTATGTACACTGTTCGTCTTTATAGGTGAATATAGGAGATGAGTGTGAGGTTGGGCGCCCCTAAACCCAGGTTTAACCCCCCAGTGGTTGTTAATAATTAATTAATTTATAATTGATTATTGATTGCTACTGACCGTACCAAGGCGGGCTCCTATGTTCACTTAGCTTTATGTTTGTCTTGCGTGTTGTTTTCTTTTTAGTGTGTAGATGAAGGAATGGTATTGCGTGTGTGTGTGTGTGTGTGTGTGTGTTTGTTATGGTATGGCTGTGTGTGTGTTCTGCTTTAGAGATGGGTGTATTGTTTGTGTTGCGTTTCCTGCTTGAGTCTTCTTTCGTATTTATTTCTTAAAGCAGGTTGAAAGTAAAGCAGAATGCGCCCTAAGGCGCATTCTGCTTTACTTTCAGCCTACTTTAAGTTACCATGTGCTAGTATATAGAAAATATTTCTTATAGTACATATTCATGACAGTATAAAATGGAACTATTTTCTTTGGCGGATGAATAAAATGAATACGCTAAAAGTCGCTTCTATAAGGGAAAGGGTTAAAGACGGATTGAAGCTAAAACATGTGAAAGTTAATGATGCCGAGCGCAAGAAGTCATACAGTGAAGCCAGGCCTGGTGTCATTATTGCTGCCTTAGCTACGAAAAATGACAAGATGGACGTTATGAAAGCTAAGACAAAGCTGAAGGACAATCAGCAGTTCTCTAAAGTGTTCATTCACAACGACTTACCTCCAGCCGAACGCGCGACCAGTCGTAACTTTGCTAAAATCCTTGGTGCCATGAGTTCGAGTGATCTTGCCATGAAAGGGTCTCGTGTGGTGTATCGTTCACAAAGTGACTTTCGCGGCACCAGTGATCGCAGTTCCAGAAGTGATAATGGCTTTAATCATGGCCGGCGGTATGGTAACCATTCCGATTACCAAAGGGGTGATCGAAATGATTTCCAGGACTACCGGAATGATAATATGCGATCAGACAGACATGAAAACAGGTTCGATGCTGATAGGAATAGCCAGTGGAACTCGACCAACAATCGTTCTAGGGGCTACACTCGCGGAAGGAGATAGATCACAGCCGGGTTTTGGAATGTGCGTGGATGGAAGAAGGATTTAAATTCAGACAATCACAGATTAAGAGCAGAATGTATTTTAGACACTGACGTTGACATTTTAGGCATTGCTGAATCACATTTACTTGTTAACGACGTGTTAAATCTTGAAGGATATAGTTGGTTCGGCCATAATAGATCGCGTATTCATAAGAACGCTAGAGTTGGTTCTGGTGGAGTTGGTGTTTTTGTAAAAAATAACATACTTGATGAATTTGATGTTTCTATTGCTGAAAAATCAAGCGAAGGGATTTTATTACTTAAAATGAGTCACAAATTTAGTAATACTGTTTTATTGCCATGTGTTTGTTACCTTCCACCTGAGAATTCATCAAGAATGTTTGATGTAAACAGTTTTTATGATTCTTTACTTGCTTTAATATATCAGTATAAAGATGTTGGTAGATTTTATATATGTGGAGATTTTAATAGCAGATGCAGTGATAATGATGATTTTATTCGAGGTGTTGACGATATTTTAGAACGTGAGGTAATTGATTATGGTTTTAATAGATACGGAGAGATATTACTTGATTTTCTTATAAATGCAAACATGTGTATGTTGAATGGCAGAAACTGCAAAAAGAATGATTTTACATCAGTTTCAACAAAGGGTGTTTCAGTTGTTGACTACTGTTTTGTAAGTCATGATATGATGTCTTTGTTTACTGACTTTGAGGTTATACGTGTCACTGACCTAATAATTAAAGCTGGCATTGTAACCACAGCGACAGGTAGTGCACTGCCAGATCATTCTCTGTTGCTGTGGAATATAATGTTTGATCATGATATTTGTACTTCGGTGAATGACGCACAGCGTGGCAGTTTTACCAAGTTTGATGTCACTAATGTTCCAAGTGATTTTATGCTAGATAATGAAACTCTTGTTTCTGTCAATATCACTATTTCAAAATTAGAATTTAGTCTTCGCACCCAAGCAGATATAGATAACGTTTATAATGACTATTCTAATATTGTATGTAAAAATATGAAAAGTAGTTTGCCTAAGAAAGTGATTTATTTTGGGAATTGTAATAAGAAACGACGCCCAGGTAAGCAATGGTGGTCGAACAATTTGACTTTGGTTTGGAATGATATGTGCAAAGCGGAAAATGAATGGCTTTCGTGTAAGAGTGTAAGTGAAAGAAAGGTTTTAAAAATGTGTTATGTCAGTAAAAGAAAAGATTTTGACCGAGATGTACAAAGAGCTAAGCGTTTTCATTGGTATTCAATGCAAAAACAGTTAATTGATGAGTTGGACATTGATAACACAAAATTTTGGAAATCGATCGGGAAGATAGGCGTAAATTGTTCCAAAGGTAATCATATTCCTATGGAAGTATCTATGCCGGATGGTTCTTCTTCGCGTGTTTTTGACACCGTCTTGTCAAGATGGAAAACGGATTTTAGCTCTTTGTTTCGAGCGTCTAATTCTGATACTGTTGTAAATTTAGATAATGCAGGTAATGATAACATAGATGCCTGTTTTAATAACCATATATCTGTAATTGAAGTACGTAAAGCATTGTGTAATGTAAACAAAGGAAAAGCATGTGGTATAGACAATATTCCTGTTGAAGTTTTGAATAATGATTCATCTATTTCTTTCCTACATGTATTATTCAACATTTGTTTTGATAAAGGGATTGTTCCATCACTTTGGAGCAAGTGTATTATTAATCCGATTCCTAAGTCTTCTATTCTTGATAAAAGGGACCCATTATCTTATAGAGGTATATCATTGGCATCGTCTATGTATAAGCTATATTGCCATGTTTTGAATAGTAGACTTACGGTGTGGGCAGAAGACAATGATAAAATTGCTGATGAGCAAAATGGGTTTCGGAAGACAAGAAGAACAATGGACCATGTTATATCTTTGACTAACTTAATTGATACTAGAAAGAAGCTACGAAAGTCAACATATTGCGGTTTTATAGATTTTAAAAAGGCATATGACACAATTAATAGAGGTATCTTATGGAAAAGATTATCTGATTTGGGTATTGGGGGTAAAATGTATCATGCTGTAAAGTCTTTGTATGCTTCTGTTATGTCTTGTGTCAGAGTTAACTCGTTCACAACTGATTGGTTTGATGTTGAATGTGGCCTACGTCAGGGATGTATTCTATCACCGTTACTTTTTAACTTATTTATTAATGATTTAACAATATATTTGAAATCATTGGACATTGGTATAATGATAGATGACGAGAAAATATGTATAATGTTATATGCAACCCGGCGTCTGATCAGGCTCCATACTGTTTGCCACCAAGATAAACAAGAATTATCAGAATTGTCCAAAAGTTGTTATTTTCTACGTTTTAGTGCTTTGCGTTTGCGTACGTTTGCGTTTAAACGGGAAAAAATAACAGATTCTCCACTGTATTCAAGCAGGTCCTGATACATGTACATGTACATGCCGTGTATATCAATCATAGCCTGTTTGACACTTGCATTCATATTTCGTGAAACTATTTAAAAATACACTAACTATGTTCCTTCTTCAAAGACGACAACTATTATTCAGTAAGGAGTAAGGGGTTTATACATACTTTTCATGTCTCTGTTTAAATGTCAAACGTCTAAAATCGAATATGATTGCGAATTACAGTCTATATTTATCAATAGCCACAGGATTCTCAAATGTTCTTGTGTGTTTAATCCTTTCTATTCTGGAAACCAAGTACAGGTAAACTGTGAAAACAATGAAAGATCCTGATCAGAGGACTAGCGTCTTCAATGATTCTTTTACATTGAATGCCATGACAAAACTTGCCCTATTGTATTGCAGCATTGTACATTCGGGCACCGTTGACAGCCTAGGCTCTGTATCTGAGTTAGGTCTACACTGCTAAATGCCGTAAATAATACAGCTACATAACATGGTGTAGATGCATTTGGGTGTCAAATAGTGTAGATTAAGGCCAGTCGCCGTGTCAAAGACGCGGCGACTGGCCTTGATCTACACTGTTTGCTACATATATGCATTAAGGTAAGTTTTGTCGTGACACGGCTACTTAAATTGTCTTTAAATATTTTCCAAAAACAGCCTTATAATCGACCACAAATTGTTATTTTTAAAACACATGGAAGAGTCAGACAGATAGGGGATTAATAAGCCACATACTTACTAACTAAATATAAATGATCCTCTTATGTTTCCCGTTATATAACATAATACGAACATATATTTATCCCTGCAGGGTTCACACTCTATGGTTTTCCAAGAAACGCGTAAGTGCCTTAACACATTCAACCCTAGCGATGAGTATACTCTTCATTCAGAAACAGTGTAAACTCAGTGCAAAAAGAAACGCACATTTTTCATTACACTATTTGTATGTAGAAGGAACGTATTTGTGAATTAATCTTATCATTAAGGTCAGTAGTTCTGTCTTGGGGTATCAATGTTGAAACACACAACCTGCACAAATCGATGCGATGTTTAAAACACGCTGTAGTTCTCTTTCGCTGCCAAATTAATCGTGAGAATTTTACCCCTTCACCGTTTCATAGTCGTCTGCTTCAAATTCGTTGTTTGTAAAATCGTTTCAAAGTAAGATCCAATGTACATGTAGTATGAATTAAAACATATCGATACGAGTGTCAAACAGTTTGGATCCTGATCAGACGCCGCGTTACGCGGCGTCTGATCAGGATTCAAACTGTTTGCAAATGCGCGTTTTGGCGTCATTAAGAGTGAAAGGGTTAAAAAGCAGCACACTGGTTTTGAGTTCTTTGTTTCTGAACTTGTTACAGAATTAAAGCAATATTGAGATATGGTATTAGTATTTTAATTTTATTCAAGAACATATTCTTAATCAGCGCATGAGCACGATGTGCGTTTCTTTTTGTACTGAGTGTATATGTGAAGAGGACATTTGTCCTATGAAAACAGTATATGATCAGAGTGTTTTTGCAGAAGCCCTCGGATAGTAGTATGGTTTATGTGCGATTTTGCAATGAATTGTAGAAACCAACCCTAAATAATCTAAAATAGCCTGGATTATGATTCAAGCTATGTGCCACTCAAATTAAATGAATAGTAAGACTTATAACAAATTGTAATTTTCTCAACTTTAGTGTCATGCTTTTGTGTTTCACTTGTGTTTAAACGGGAAAAGAATGACGTATTCTCTGCTGTATAATCCAATGTTGTTACAGTGCAGAATACATTAGTTTCCCCCGTTTAAACTTAACGCAAACGCATGCACTAAAATGTAGTAAAACGCAATTCCTTGAAAATATACTAAATATAACATGATCAGATGACTGTAATTATTGTATGCGCCCCGCCATGTGATGGCCCGAACATACATTGTACAGTGTTATTGTCCGAATTTTCTGACCTGTCAGAGTTATTTTTAGAACAGAATAGTTCATAATCGTAAATAGATAACAGTGTAACATCGGACAGGTTGGACAGGTATCTGCCAATCGTCCTCACCGTCAAGTTGTCAACATTAGAAGTACGAAATATATATCTAATGCGTCCTACGCATAGGTCGAGTCTATAGTAATAATCGCAGGCGTAAAAATCTATGCTCAAGTTATATTGAGAGAAAATAAAAACATTCCCACCTTTTGAAGTTTTTGTTAATTTCCCGCTAGTTCGACATAACGAGAGAAGACTGTACTTGTATATAAAATATAAATACGAATGTGCCGGTGTTTTAGTCGACCCCTTAATATCTACATGTATGCGTGTTTAACTGACTATACACGTTTATGCCTACTGTAGAAAGAACAATGGAAACACCGTGTAGAACCGGAGTCGGGGACTCCTATTTTAAACTTGAAAAACCTGACAAGGATATGCTGCAGTCATGAAAGCATATTTATTAAGTCAATCGGCATCGAGAAATTTGCCTCGCAGGGACAATCTTTGGGTGTGTAAACTTGTGAACTTAGGCCTAATTCCGTTAACCGACAACCTCTCTTAACCGACTTAAAACATGGAACCATGGGGTGTCGGATAACGGAGGTTATATTGCATATCGATGATATTTAGAGCTTTTTAAATTTCACATTTGGTGCCTGTTTTTTCTTAAATTAGTTTTTGTATGAAGAAATACTACCATAGATAGGAAGTTAATAACACAAAACCAAATTATCATATTTGTTTTCATTGGCTCCGAACTGTTTGCACTGCAAATAATAGTTTTAGCGTAAACGCGTTTATTGGGAATGAATAACAGATTCTCCACTGTATGTAGTGTATGGTTTTTTTCTTCTAAATTTAGAAATGCATGCGCGTATGATGTAAAACAGTTTGCATCCTGGTTAAATACTGCTTTTCGCGTAATTTCAACCGGGTTCGATTTTATTCAAGGGTAATTATAAATATATGAACTGATTTGCTGTAAGCGTGCACATAACCTTGATTGAAAATGTTTGTTTTTGCATTCTCCTGAGGGCGTTTAAACGTGGTTATACGATAGTTTAAAAATGTTTGTCATCAAATTCAAAGCACTGTAAAGTAGTGATGAATCCCAACTGATATGGCTTAGTTAGGAAAAAATGCCCCAGACAAGTCTACTCTATGAATGAGGTAAAATCTCAATGTGAAGGTAACCGTGAGCTTAAAATTGATTGTCAATACCCAAACATCAAAGATGTACTCAATTTGATAAATCCGTCTGAAGATGTACATGTACGCATGCGAGAAAGAGATGTATGTTAACAAAATGTTTCAAAGAAAACATTGAGCTCGGAATGGGATTCGAACTCGTACGGAGAAGCCAACACAAGATATATCCTAGCGACTACAATGTCCTTTAAGGTTATCTGAAGTATTTTTGCAGGGCTGCCATAATTTGATCTCGAAAAATCCTCATATGTCTAACTTGTGTAATTTTCAAGAGCGATTACTGAAAGCAGGTTGAAAGTAAAGCAGAATGTTCCTTAAGGCGCATTCTGCTTTACTTTCAGCCTGCTTTAACCATTTGAACCCTAGTCCCGCATATAGGCGTCCTTTTCAAACAGTGTACATGTGAACAGTACAGTTGTCCTATGTAAACAGTGAAGACTCAGATCAGAGGGCTCCGAAAGGAACCATCTGATCAGGGTCTTCACTGTTTGTCATAATGTCAAACATTGAAAAAACAACCATTTAAAGTCAGAAATGGACTAGATTTAATTGGAAACTGGAATTGTCCATTTAAAGTTTCAGGAAGGAAAGAGTTAAGCTACCATCTGCTAGGAAAAAATCCGGAGATTTCCGAAATATCCGAAAAAATGGCAGCCCTGATTTTGTCACATCTAAAATGTGTGAAGCGAAGTTTAAAACAACGATATACTCCGTGCAAGTCTTGATAGAAGAGGTTGGAATAATGTAAAATAACTTAGATTCAGGATGTTACTGCTGATATTGTTTTAATGTCATGTGCAGGATATAACAAAACAGGTATATACGATTTTTCAAAACTAGACTCTGCAGATGTTTTCAATAAGATTTTACAATAAGGTCAAAGGTGTAAGCCAAGGTCAAAATGACTTAAAAATGGTATATGACACTCTGAAAATCCTGAGTAACATTTATCCCAAGTATCAAGTAAATCGGGTTGAAAGTGAAAGAGGAGTTCGCCGTACAAGATTTTGCCTGCCAATTTAAAGACCAATTTCAAGGACAAAGGTCAATGTCACAGAGATTTGAAATGTGTGTCATGCACATTTACTACTCCTGAGTAACATTTTTGCCAAGTATCAAGTGAATCAGGTTGAAAGTGAAGGAGGAGTTCAAAGTACAAGATTCTGCCTGCCAATTTCAAGACCAATTTCAAGGACAACGGTCAAGGTCACAGAGACTTGAAATTTGTGTCTTGCTCATATACTTCTCCGGAGTAATATTTATATCAAATGAATCGGGTTGAAACTGAAGGAGGAGTTGAAAGTACAAGATTTTGCAGACAGACCGACCGACGACCGACGGCCGACGACCGACCGAAATACAGGCTGATTCCAGTATACCCCACTCAAACTCTGTTTGTGGGGGTATAATGAGTATTTTCTTTAAACACTGACTAATTGTCTCATTTAATGTCGCCTGAAAGAAATTCTAAAACTGAAATTGATTTGAATATTGATCGAAACTGATTACAAAGTGTACAGTATTGACATGTTTCCTTTTCAGAGTTACAGTGGAGAAGACGTTATTCTTTCCCAATAAACGCGTTTACGCTAAAACTATTATTACAATTACAAACAGTTTGGAGCCAGATCAGACGCCGGGGTAACCCAAGATAAATATGAATTATCAGAATTGTCCAAAAGCTGTACTTTTCGACGTTTTAGTGCTTTACGTTTGCGTTTCGTTTGCGTTTAAACGGGAAAGAAAAACGTTTTCTCCACTGAACATACTTCTGATAACACGAAAAAAATGATTATGATTTACATGTTACAGTGGAGAATCTGTTATTCTTTCCCGTTTAAACGCAAACGTACGCAAACGCAAAGCACTTAAACGTAGAAAAGAACAACCTTTGGACAATTCTGATAATTCTTGTTTATCTTGGTGGCAAACAGTTTGGAGCCTGATCAGACGCCGGGTTACCCGGCGTCTGATCTGGCTCCAAACTGTTTGCACTGCAAATAATAGTTTTAGCGTAAACGCGTTTATTGGGAAATAATAACAGATTCTCCACTGTACCAAACCATCATAAACATGGCGATTTGCCTTCTTACACGCCTACAGTGGGTAAGAAGATATTGCTCCGTTTAAACAACACTGAACTCTAATGCATTGCAACTTTTAAATTAATACATCGCATCTGTCATTAGTCTATTTCTGAGTGGCAAGCAGATTGGAACCTAATTGAATGTGTGGCTTTATGTATTTTGCAACGGACACAATGAGTTGTAAAAAATGCATTTACAGGGCTCCCTCTCTACAACAACAACAATCAAATGGGAGATTGTACATGTTGTTCGGAGGGAGTTGTTATAGGGAAGGAAATATTCTTTATATTTACAATCCAGATCAGAAGCCGCATAACGCGTCACTTTCAGTATGATTTAGTTTGAACTTCGAGAAAAACAGCAGTCGAAAATTATAAAAAGACGATATTGCAGCCGTGGAAAAATTGGACAAAATTGCGTTGTCTTGGTAACAGCAGCAAGCGCTGTTGAAAGGAGGGAATCGTTGTTCAGCGGACCGTTTTAGGGATGGAGCATAGTAACGTCTTCCTCATTATAAAACATATATAATCTCACAGGCATATAATGAACTATACGGAAACAGGCAGTTAAATTGTCTTTTAATAATGTATCAAACAAGACTCCATCACTTTTGTAAAACTGTCTGCCAAGGTACTATTCTATGCTTATGATTTGGAACTTCCGATTTCAAGCATTGTTACTACAGACACATCACCATTAGTGCCAACCAGTTTGCATCCTAACCAGGTACGGGATTACTCTGCTTCGGACTACAGTGGAGAATCTGTTATTCTTTCCCGTTTAAACGCAAACGTACGCAAATGCAAAGAACTAAAACGTAGAAAAGAACAACTTTTGGACAATTCTGATAATTCTTGTTTATCTTGGTGGCAAACAGTTTGGAGCCTGATCAGACGCCGGGTTACCCGGCGTCTGATCTGGCTCCAAACTGTTTGCACTGCAAATAATAGTTTTAGCGTAAACGCGTTTATTGGGAAAGAAAAACAGATTCTCCACTGTAGGACCAAAAACAACTTGCAAATTTAAGTCAGGTATTGAACAGCAATCTTAGGTTTAAAATATTGCTATATTATTCAAAATGACTAAATTGGCTTAAAGACAAAATAAATTGCTCTCATAAATAACAATTTGAAGATAGATTGTACAGACTGTTGAGGGATTGCACTGCGTTAATAATGTATCATCTGTTGAGCTATATAGTGGAGAAGACGTCTAAATATTTCCCAAATAAACACAAACAAAACGCAATGCAATAAAACGAAGAAAATTACAATTTTTCGACACTTCAGAATATTGATTTTAATCTGGACGGCAAACAGTTTGGAGCCTGATCAGACGCCGGGTAACCCGGCGTCTGATCTGGTTCCAAACTGTTTGTAATTGAAATAATAGATGTAGCGTATAATGGCTTCTTCACTGTTATTATGTTTCATTTTGTAAGCGGTATGTGGGAGGCGATTCTGTTCCTCAATTATAAAGCTTTTTAACAAATTTAGATGAATTAGAAACATGTACTTATTGTAAGACAAAGTAATGGACAAAAAAAAGTATTGTTCACTCAATATGAAGATTATTAACCCATTCACAGTCACACTCTTGTCGAGGCGACCATGCACTCAGTTTGGATCCTGGTCAGACGCCGCGTCACGCAGTGTCTGACCCGGATCCAAACTATTGGACACTCGTATCGATATGTCTTCGGACAAGCTACTTTAAATCTTACATTGGACGATCAGTTCAGGCAACATTTCTAAGGTTTATTATATGACCGCGGTTAAGAGCATTGTTGTTTTGAACAAGCGTGCTTTAGACATTTTCTGTTTTACTTTCACCGTGCTTTAATCTGCCCTCTGTCTTCTTTTACGTTAATCTTCTTCTCTTTAATGATCTTAATACAGTGGGTTATTGTATTAATATTTGTGTAAAAAAGGGATAAAGTGTGTGTCGTTTTGATGACAACAAATTTGAAATGTTTGCGTTCATGTAAAATATTAGCAATTTTCAACTTTCTATCCGAAGAAGCATTGAAGGAGATCTTAAACGAAACCAGAAAATGCTGAAAAGGGAAGGAAGAGATTTAAGGGAACTTTGAATTGACGTTGAATATTGTAAACAAATAGTACTTTATCCCGTTTGAAGGAAATGCAAACGCAATGCACTGATTTGGAGAAAATGACACATTACTGGAACTGTTGACCATTTTTTTCAACCAGAGTATAAATAATTTGGCGCCTGATCATACGCCGGTTTATCTGGCGTCTGATCTTGCTTCAAACTGCTTTTAGTTGGAATAATATTCTTAGCATAAACTTGATTACCGCGGATAAGTCGTTTATTTTTCATTTCGCAGGAACGTCTTTAAGTAAAACTTGTATTTCGAACTCAAACAGGTTGACAAAATGAATCGTCAGAAATTTTTTTTTAAAAATGAAATGTTCAACATTGAATGCAATGCGTTTGTGTTTCGTTTTCGTTTAAACAGGAACAATTAACGTTTTCTGTATACAGTGGAGAAAACGTTATTCTTTCCCAATAAACGCGTTTACGCTAAATCTACCATTTCAATTGCAAAGAGTTTGGAGCCAGATCAAACGCCGGGTATCCCGGCGTCTGATCAGGTTCCAAACTGTTTGCCACTCAGCTTAATTTCAAAAGTCAGAATTGTCAAAAAGTTGTTATTTTCTACCTTTTAGTGTATTCCGTTTGCGTTTCGTGTACGTTTAAACGGGAAAGAATAACGCTTTCTCCACTGTAAGTCTTCTCTGTTGGACTCCCTCTGAGAAAATCGCTGGGTCCGCACTTGTCAAGATATCCAGATATTACAGAAATTCTATGAATAGAATCTTTAGAATCTTTATTATGCATTAACTCTAACATGCGCCACAAGCATATCAACCACAAATACAAACTGGTACAGTGGAGAAAACGTTACTCATTCCCAATAAACGCGTTTACGCTAAATCTATCATTGCCATTGCAAATAGTTTGGAGCCAGATCAGTCGCCGGGTAACCCGGCGACTGATCAGGCACCAAACTGTTTGTTACCCAGATTAAAATGTATAGTCGGAAATATCCAAAAGGGGCTATTTTCTGCATTAAAGTGTACTGCGTTTGCGTTTCGTTTGCGTTTAAACGGGAAATAATAACATTCTCTCCACTGTAAAACGGTATGGTAAGATAATGTTGGCGGAAAACATTTTATCTACATTTGTAGACGAATGTTATTAAAAGTTATTCAAACCAGATTTCTTGCAATTCCAAATATAATTTATAATCGTGATCTGTTCTGGGGATTTGATAGACATTCTAATACAGTTATGGCCTTTTGCCGAAGGTATATGTGCATGAATCAATTCATATGTCTTCAGGACAAAAACATTGTTTTCAAAACGCCTGTTTTAATTGGATTTCTGTAAAAACGTCCTAAACCCAAACATTTCATATTTAAGAAATAATCTATGTTCTACCGTTGTGAAACGGTATTTTACAACGGTTGGGAGTTGTGGTGCGCAGGAATTGACCACGAAGGCCGAAGGCCTGAGTGGTCAATTCCTGCGCACCACAACGACCGACCGTTGTAAAATACCGTTTCACAACGGTAGAACATAGATTATTTCGATTCTAACATGACCAGATGTAAGGAAATTCATTAGAAAGGAAATCAAATGTTCCATACTTATTTCCTCAGCGGATGAAGTTTTTCGACCGAATAACCTTTTCCGCGGCATTACAAGAATCTAACACCCATAAGCAAATTTACAATTACCGATCCATAATCTGGCATAGAACAAACATTACATCAAACAAGACAGAAGAATGAGAAAATTACTGTAACGTTACTGGTTAAAAGTATATGGTCTTTACGGGCTATATGAATAACGAAAGAAATTTAAAAAACATAACGTATGAACGCACGTGGTCACGTCATGTCATATAACCGTGGGAGGAGCGGGGTAGGGAAGAGCGTGGTATACCGTCTCAGGTATACCACGATAGACCTGTTCTTTGTTTATAGAGACGAATTCACGTGTCATGTTAGAATTAAAATTAATTAACCTTAAAGTGAAGTGTAATGTAAAGTTTTGTACATTGTAAGTACGGTATGTCAATGTATACAGGGGAGGAGATGTTATTTTTCCCCGTTTAAACGCTAATAAATTGCAAACGTGGAAAAAAAACCAAAAAACTTTAGGTACTAAAGATATACATTATTCATAACTGATTACAGGCATACATGTTAACCATTTCACTGCCAAACTATCATCTTGATTAAAATATATATGTCACAATATTCCAAGAAACTGTATTTACACTGGATAATACGTTATTATTTTACAACAGCGCGTTTACGCTAAATCCATATTATGTAATGCAAACAGTTTAGATATTTAACCCGACTGTTTGTAACTCACACAAAAACGAATAGTCAGAATTATCAAACATTGTCATTTTCTACAATTAACTGCACTGCATTTGCGTTTCGTTTGCGTTCAAAAACGAGAAAACAAAATAACTCCTCTGTACTGTTTACGACATAGACATAGACATAGACATAGTTTATTCGTAACTTATACAGAAAGTATCTCGTTACATAATCCATCATTTATACATCATATTCAACAGGTCTATCACGTGACATGCAAATATATATTTATATACCAAATCAGATCAATATGAATGCTTAACCAACTCACCCCTTGTGACGCATATATATGCGTCATTTACAATTTTGTATTGTGAAAAATACTCTTGTTTTATGCAATCAGTGTAGACCCTGATCGGAATACTCCTTATAGGTGTATCCAGATCAGGATCTGCACTTTATGACTTTTTAATATGCATTGTACATAGTTAAAAATCAACTGTTGATGTTAACTATTTTAGTCTCCTGGGTGAATAAGTTAACCATTTTATCGAAAGTACCAACTTTCCTCGAATGAACTATGAGGGAAAGTATGAGGAGAATGAACACTAGATAAGAAAGTGATCAAAGATCTGTACTTTACTATTTAACCTGTAAGTAATAACATTTATATGCATTGCTGCGGACTTTTAAGAACAATGTGATTTCTTATACTGTCAATAAGATATCATTGCGCCTAGAAATCGCAAAACTTATAAATTTACATAAGTTAATAAGCGCTGGCTTATTATCAGTGGTGAGTAATTCAATAAATTTGTGCATACTTGGTCTTAGTCTATAATATTTTTTTATATACTTAGCTCTTAAATCTTCAAAAGCTTTACATATAATTATGAAATGATACTCGTCTTCAATATCATGTACATTACACAACTGGCATATTCTCTGGTTCCGTTCTAATCTATTTCTACCATATCTTCCAGACTGGATACGCAAATTATGGGCAGATATGCGGATCCTCGTTAAACACTGTCTTAAGCGTTTTGAAACAATACTATTAAGATAACTTTCATAACCGAAAGTCGGTTTGATATGAATATAAAGTGTATTGAGAACATTACTCGACTCAACATCAGAAAACCATTTTTGATAAAAGTTATCAATTACTCGTTGTTTAAACAAAACAATAAAAGATTTAACATGTACATTCGAAGGTTGTACCCAAATATCTGAAAATCCAAATTCATCAAGCAGTGCCTTCACTCGCTTTACCCAATTATCTTTACCTTTTAGACATTGTTCACAAGCATGACGATAAACATTTTTCAAAATAATATTATCTGTATGCAATAATTTAAACCAGTATTTCAATATTTGAACGTATCTATTGATATACAGTGGGTAGCGTCCTAGCTCTCCATAGATTGCATCGTTACACGAATTTTGTCTGACGCCTAATATCATCTTGCAAAATTTTAAATGTACTCTCTCGAGGTCTTTAGACTTCGAAAAACCCCATACTGGACAAGCGTAGTTAATAATCGACCCAACAAATGCATCAAATAGTTGCATAGATATACGTGGACAAATATCAAATTTATTAACATTTCTGTATAATATATTCATAGATTTAAGAGCTTTTCCAATCAAATATTGGTTGTTTAGGGCAAAAGATCCAGTGTAGTTAAAAACTACCCCTAAGTAGTTAAAATCATCTACAACGTCAATAATTTCATTGTTGTAATACCAGCGTTCGTTTGGTTTTAACCGCCCCCTTTGCCTAAATACGACAACCTTTGTCTTCGAAGTATTGACCTCAAGACCCCATAAATTACAATATTCATTCAACATGTTTAATCTGTTTTGCAAATCTTGTTGTGAAGAGCCAATTATAACCATATCATCGGCAAACAAAAGAACAATAATACATAACTCAAAAAGGTCATACCCACAATCAGCGCCATCTTGCAAATATAATTCAAGATCTTCCAAAAAAAGAGCAAACATTGCTGGTGAATTATTTTGGCCCTGTCTTAAACCCACTGACATATTGAAGAACTCTGAAAACGAATTATTGTGTTTAACACATGATTTGACAACCGCATACATTGCTTTAAACATTAACAGAATTTTACCATCTAATCCCATCTTGAAGAGTTTAAACCATAATGCATTCCTGTAAACAGAATCAAATGCTTTTTTAAAATCCACAAATGCACAAGGTAAGCGTAAGTGTTTACTTAAAACATCTTGTATTATATTATGCAAGACAAATATGGCATCAACTGTGCTGCTTCCTTTCCGGAACCCAAATTGTGAATCAGATAAAAAATTGTTTTCTTCAAACCACTTTTCAACCCTGTTAGTAAGAAGACTTATAAATATTTTCCCGAAATTACTCAGCAACGTTATGCCGCGGTAATTACCAGGATCCTCAGAATCACCCTTCTTGAATAAGGGTATGATAAACCCTTTAGACCAGGATTCCGGAAAGTAACCAGCATCAAATATTTTGTTAAAAATATCGGTCAAATTACGCAAGATGCTTCGCTACTATGGGGTTAATGGGTTAAGTGAAAGGCCGTATTCGATATTTTTCAGAGTAATTTACGCAACGTATATTTGCTTTTCTATTTTAAGATCGTGAAATCGTGCGATGTCCTCAATATAAAAGATGGCATTTCTGCGACTAGTACAGTGGAGAAGACGTTATTCTTTCCCAATAAACACGTTAATGCTAAAACTACAGTGGAGAATCTGTTATTCTTTCCCGTTTAAACACAAACGTACGCAAACGCAAAGTACTAAAACGTAGAAAAGAACAACTTTTGTACAATTCTGATAATTCTTGTTTATCTTGGTGGCAAACTGTTTGGAGCCTGATCAGTCGCCGGGTTACCCGGCGTCTGATCTGGCTCCAAACTGTTTGCACTGCAAATACTAGTTTTAGCGCAAACGCGTTTATTGGGAAAGAATAACAGATTCTCCACTGTAGTATGTCCATTGCAAACAGTTAGTTTGGAGCCATATTAGACGTAGGATAACCCGGCGCCAAATCATTTACCACACATATTAAAACCAATAGTCAGAATATTTAAAAAATTGTAATTCCCTTCATTATATTGCGTTTCGTTTGCGTTTAAACGAGACAAATAACGTCTTCTCCACTGTAAGTAGACCGGAGCGTTAAAGAGGATACTTAATTGATGTCCTGCAGTCGTTCTTTCTACAGTGGAGAAAACGTTACTCTTTCCCGTTTAAACGTAAACAAATCGCAAATGAAAAGCACTAAAACGTAGAAAAGAACAACTTGTTGCAATTCTAATAATTCATATTAATCTTGGTGGCAAACAGTTTGGAGCATGATCAGACGCCGGTTAACCCGGCGTCTGATCTGGCTCCAAACAGTTTGTTATTGAAATAAAGGTTTTAGCGTAAACGCGTTTATTGGGAAAGAATAACGTTTTCTCCACTGTATTTATTTGATGTAATCTTCTAGAATCTTCTTATTACAACTAATAGCACGCTCTCGGCTCTTTTAGAGAGATAGTTCAAGTACATGTAACTTTGATATAATCTATATTTAGAAGGGAAATACATTCTTAACTGCTTAATTGAAACTAATTGTCAAGAATGTCAGTGTCATCTTAGAATGCTGGGTCATATTTTCGGCTGCAACAGTAAACTGTCTGCCACAGTTCCAAATATAGAATTTTCATTTTGTCTTCAAAACAGGATCAGAGGGTCAAACTAGTTTTGATTCAAATGGAACGCCACTAAGTTGGCGTCTTATCATGATCAAAAGCTGTTGCAATTGGAATAATTGTGACCACATAAACGCATTTATTGGAAGAATAGCAACCTCACCATTACATACGCTTGATCAAAATTCCGTCTCTATGAGAAATAAACGTTCTCTTGTTCACATGTACAGTGGAGAATCTGTTATTCTTTCCCGTTTAAACGCAAACGTACGCAAACGCAAAGCACTAAAACGTAGAAAAGAACATATTTTGGACAATTCTGATAATTCTTGTTTATCTTGGTGGCAAATAGTTTGGAGCCTGATCAGACGCCGGGTTACCCGGCGTCTGATCTGGCTCCAAACTATTTGCACTGCAAATAATAGTTTTAGCGTTAACGCGTTTATTGGGAAAGAATAACAGATTCTCCACTGTACATGACTGTGTACATCTGTTTGAGAGGGATGGTCGATTTCAATGATATTCATTTGCGTCACCAATAAATTTTGCGCAGTCAATAAAATTTATTTTCGTTATCGATAATTACAGTACCATTAACATACAGAACGCTAGCTGAACATGCAAATAGGAATAATGAGAAGAGCAACACAATTTACGATGTTGTTTCTTGAACATGCCGGTAGTGACTATAAGGAGTGAGACATTAACGAGGTGATTTGCTGAATTAATGTATCAATCTAAATCCATCTTTTTCGTTTATTTATTGGGGGAACACGTCATTCGTTCCCAATAATAGATGAGTTAGTGCTGAAACAATAATGTTATTTACAAACTGTCTGGAGCCTGATCAGACGCCGGTTTCCGAAATACCATTTGCATTCTCTTTACGTTTAATGTCGTTTAAACGGGAAAAATAACGCATTATCCACTGAATGGAAAGGGTTTCCAGTGACAAACTCGATACATGTAGCTCCTAGGCAGACGCTGTTGTCTTATCTGGATCAGTACTGTTTGCAACTCGTTGTCAAGAGTGATGCTGTTAACCTGTATATATAAATTGAAATTTAATCCTGACGACATGTTCTGTAAGTAGACGAGATATTGTAACAGGCAAAAGACTAATCCTTTCGACCTCTTCCAAATTTGTGGTCTGCTTTATAACTCATAGTTTGAGTTTAGACATTGTGACAGACTGTATATCGATAATGCTTTCAAACTGAATTGCTCCTGACCAATCGCTGCGTACGGCCCATTTGTATGCAAACATTTATCAGTATTGCTCAGCAGTGTAGATGTTACAATATTCATGTAACTTAATAATTTCGTCTGAAAACATTGTCATCTGTCATCTGCTACTGTTCTACATGTAAAATAGATTTATAACAAGTAAACAAAATTTAAAAGAAGGTGAGGGTGTCTACAGTGGAGAATCTGTTATTCTTTCCCGTTTAAACGCAAACGTACGCAAACGCAAAGCACTAAAACGTAGAAAAGAACAACTTTTGGACAATTCTGATAATTCTTGTTTATCTTGGTGGCAAACAGTTTGGAGCCTGATCAGACGCCGGGTTACCCGGCGTCTGATCTGGCTCCAAACTGTTTGCACTGCAAATAATAGTTTTAGCGTAAACGCGTTTATTGGGAAAGAATAACAGATTCTCCACTGTACATATTGGATTCTGGTGAGACGTTGCACTACTCGCCATCTCATTAGGATACAAACTGTTTGCAAATGTTATTATATTTAGGTTCAGCGTTAGCGTGTTAAAGCAAAAATTTGTCAATGAATAATTTTCTAAATGTATATGTAAAGCGTCATGACCAAATCAAACATAAGTTATGCAAAAACTCAGTTTGATTTACAGACGTCGAAATAGACAATAGTAATTTACAGACGGTGAACTAGATACAGTGATTTACAGACGTTGACCTACATACAGTGGAGAATCTGTTATTCTTTTCCAATAAACGCGTTTACGCTAAAACTATTTTTTCCATTGCAAACAGTTTGGAGCCAGGTCAGACGCCGGGTAACCCGGCGTCTGATCAGGCTCCAAACTGTTTGCCACCAAGATAAACAAGAATTATCAGAATTGTCCAAAAGTTGTTCTTTTCTACGTTTTAGTGCTTTGCGTTTGCGTACGTTTGCGTTTAAACGGGAAAGAATAACAGATTCTCCACTGTACATGTACATTGATTTACAGACGGCTAACACTTTACAGGAACACTGTGGTATTGCAGCAATGCAGCACTAAACATGTCGATGTAAAATGGAATTTTTTTTTATTATCTCCCAAAAAAGCGACTACGCTAAAACTTTTCTTTCCAATGAAACCAGTTTGGAGCAAGATCAGACGCCGGGTAACATGGCGTCTGACCAGGCCCCAAGCTGTTTTCCACTCAAGTTAAAAAACATAGTCGAAATAATCAAAAAGTAGTAATTTTCCACATTTAAGTACATTGCGTTTGCATTAAGTTTTCAAATAAACGAGAGAGAACTATGTCTTTTCCACTGTTCCAACATGCACTGGTGGATCGAGAGATAACAGCATCGAACTTTCTGCTTTACTGGAATTTTCTTTTAAGCAGTAAACTGGCATGCCTTATGTACCAAAACCATACATTCCTGTCATTTTGGTCGTACAGAGGAGAATCTGTTATTCTTTCTCGTTTAAACGCAAACGTACGCAAACGCAAAACACTAAAATGTAGAAAAGTACAACTTTTGGACAATTCTGATATTTCATGTTTATCTTGGTGGCAAACAGTTTGGAGCCTGATCAGACGCCGGGTTATTCGGCGTCTGATCTGGCTCCAAACTGTTTGCACTGCAAATAATAGTTTTAGCTAAACGCGTCTATTGGGAAAGAATAACAGATTCTCCACTGTACCAAAACCATACATTCCTTTCATTTTGGTCGTAATAGTTACACGTTAGTAACATATAATACAACAGCAAATGCAAACGAAAGACGTTTGTTACTGGACAAAACTTATATATCTGTACATGTATCATTTAGCATTTTACTGTCAGAATAATAAAACCTCAGCATACTACTGTGGGGAAAACGTTATTCTTTCCCATTTAAAATAACGCAAACGTATTATACTTAAATGAAGAAAAGTACAATTATTTACCATTCCAACAGTTACTATTGATTTTAAACTGAATGGCAAACAGTTTGGAGCCTGTTGCTATGCATGGTAACCGTGTATCTGATCAAGCTCCAAACTGTTTGTACTGGAAATCATATTTTAAGCGTAAACGCGTTTATTTGGAAAAAAATACGTCTTCTCCACTGTATCAAAATAAACGCAGATGAACATTTGATATAGAAAACAATGGAGAATATGTTATTATTTCGAGTTTAAACGCAAGCACAATGATATATAGAAAATAAGAACTGTTTGATAATTGACAGTATCCTTTTTTATTTTAATTCGGGCGTGAATTATTTCCCGGTGTCTGATCAGGCTCGAAACTGTTTGCAATGTAACGTGTTGTTTCAGTATTAATGCGTTTATTGGGAAAGATAACATCTTCTCCACTGTACAGTGGAGAATCTGTTATTCTTTCCCGTTTAAACGCAAACGTACGCAAACGCAAAGCACTAAAACGTAGAAAAGAACAACTTTTGGACAATTCTGATAATTCTTGTTTATCTTGGTTGCAAACAGTTTGGAGCCTGATCAGACGCCGGGTTACCCGGCGTCTGATCTGGCTCCAAACTGTTTGCACTGCAAATAATAGTTTTAGCGTAAACGCGTTTATAGGGAAAGAATAACAGATTCTCCACTGTAACTATAGCGTTGTAAAGGTTAAAGATACAAATTGTCGCGACAAGCAAGATGAAAAGCAGAAATTGCAGATGACATATTTGTTGCAGGCGATAAGTCAGAATGACAAGAATTAGATAAAATTTAGACGTAAATTATTTATACTCCGAACTATATTTGGCTTCCTTTTAGACTAACATTTACATTTCAAAATCACTGACGCCAATTTCGTTAAGGTTATTCCAACTTGTTCTCAACGTACGATCATCTTAACGTGTAAAAGTCATGTGGTACATTGAAGACTTTTCCTCAGTCTATTGATGGACTACCCCCCATTGTCTCGATAGGTGTGGATTGAACTGTAAAAGCATGCAGCACATGTCAAACCAATCTCAATTTACCTAGTGAGACCCATATTATAATCATGCAAGTGATCTTCAATGGTTATTTCTAATCAAACTATCAAATATAAAGGTCGGGTCTCACATGAGAAGCTTCAATGGTTCTTTGCTACCGACATGTCCATAAGACCCGTGCTTTTAGCAAGGACATTGTCTGGCAAGGCGTTACATGTATGATCAAAAGGTCGTCAGGTTAAGCGCAAACGAAACGCAAATGTATTGCAATAAATATGAGTAAATGACACCTTTTTGATAATATTGACTATACATTTTAATCTGAATGGCAAATAGTTTGGAGCCTGATCAGACGCAGGATAACCCGGCGTCTGATCTGGCTTCAAACTGTTTGCAATGGAAATACTAGTTTTTGTGTATACGCCAAAACGTTTTCTCCACTGCGCCCTTTGATATATGCAGGATACAGTGTCAAGTAAGTTGACCCTGTGGAAATATCGTCTATTGCAAAATACATGCAGTAACGTCTGCGTGGTAATTTTCGTCTGCAACCTTTTCGGAGGAGTGTTTGATCAGTTCGTATTATATAGATAAAATGTCAAACAACTATCATAACTAGTCTCTGGGGTCCTTGAACGAAACTTAATGTAAATGAAATTCAAACGAAGGAAATGGAGAGTTGCAGTGCTCCTTCCCTACAATGGCCATTCCAACAAGTTACAGTGGAGAATCTGTTATTCTTTCCCGTTTAAACGCAAACGTACGCAAACGCAAAACACTAAAACGTTGAAAAGTACAACTTTTGGACAATTCTGATAATTCATGTTTATCTTGGTGGCAAACAGTTTGGAGCCTGATCAAACTGTTTGCAAAGGAAATAATAGTTTTAGCGTAAACGCGTTTATTGGGAAAGAATAACAGATTCTCCACTGTACATATTGGACATTTTGACATAAAAAACTAAATGACGATTACCAAACAGTTTGAATCCAGATTAGACGCCGCGTTACGCAAACAAAAATGTATAATATCCAAAAATAGGTCTACTTAATAAAATGATTCCCTGCCAAATTTATACTTAATTTATAATCTATCAACTCATTTTTGAATTTGTTATGTAGTTTTGCATTAAATAAATTTCATCTGATACACTAAAACACATATAACAACATAAATATGAAATTCCCGTACTAAGCATAATTTATGTACTGGACGCCGCCACAGTTCTGATTTGCCTGATTCGACCTAACGTAGTGACAGGTACAGTGCAGAAAACGTTATTCTTTCCCGTTTAAACGAAACAAAACGCAAACGCAAAATACTAAAACGTAGAAAAGTGCAACTTTTGGACAATTCTGATAATTCATGTTTATCTTGATGGCAAACAGTTTGGAGCCAGATCAGACGCCGGGTTACCCGGCGTCTGATCTGGCTCCAAGCTGTTTGCAATAGAAATAATAGTTTTAATATAAACGCGTTTATTGGGAAAGAATAACGCTTTCTCCTCTGTATCTAGACTACAGTGTTTCCTCCCTATAACGGCCCCTAAAAACAACGATTCCCTCCATACAACAGTGCTTGCTACTGTTCCCAAAGACATATTTGCCTAACTCTTTCACTGCCGCATCGTCTACTATTTCGCTTAAATTTGTCGTCTGCTGTTTTTCTTAAAGTTACATATTGGCCATTTTAAGGAAATATAAATAGTATGACAAACAATTTGCGTGACGTATGAAAAACCATTTGAAACCAGATAAGACGCCGCGTAACGCGACGTCTTATCTGGTTTCAAACTATTTGTACTCTCATGGTACAGTGTTCCCTCTCTACAACGGCCCTCCCAACAACGACTCCCTCCTTACAACGACTCTTACCGAAATTCCCTAAACAAGACAATTATGTCCAACCCTTTCAATACTGCTTATCTTCTGATAAATATTGTCATCTGCTTTTTTACTCAAAGTCATGTATTCGACATTTTGACAGAAAAATACATAATGATCAGTGACAAACAGCTTGGATCCAGATCAGACGCCGCGTTGCGCGGCGTCTGATCTGGATTCAAGCTGTTTGCAAATATAAGTCAAATTCCCTCCCTATAACGACTCCCTCCGAAGAACGAACAAAATCATTGTCTCCTATTGGATGTTGTTGTAGAGAGGGAGCGCTGTACTAATTTTATCTTTCCTTCCTGAAACAACCCCCCTAACAACACACTCAATATTTTCTCCAATTGTGTGTACATGTACTGTAATTGTACAGGGGGTACTGTAATAGGAAATATCATCTGAAACATTTTTGATTATCAAAAGTCAACGGCATTTGACATTTGCCCAGAACAAGATACAGGGACAGGCGGACCCACGATCAGAAGTCTGAACAGACCCATACTGTTTTCCAATCAGACTATAACGAATAATAAAACTTATCAAAAAATTGTCATTTAGTGCATCTGTTTAGTACGTTGCGAGTGTGTTTGTTTGCGTTTAAACGGGAAAGAATAACGTCTTCTCAACTGTACCTGAATACGTATAGTTTAGTGGAGAAAACGTTGTATTTTCCCGTTTAAACGAAACGAAACGCAAACGCAAAACACTAAAACGTAGAAAAGTGCAACTTTTGGACAATTCTGATAATTCATTTTTATCTTGGTGGCAAACAGTTTGGAGCCTGATCAGACGCCGGGTTCTCCGGCGTCTGATCTGGCTCCAAACTGTTTGCATTGGAAATAATAGTTTTGGCGTAAACGCGTTTATTGGGAAAGAATAACGTTTTCCCCACTGTATAAATGGGATTTATTTGGACAATACACTGCCTTACTCGCATCGTCATGAAACTGTTTCGTGTTTTTGATGTAACCAATGGGGATATAAGTCTTTCCCGATAAATTCGTTTAAACTTACACAATTATGTACCGTGCAAACAGTTTCGAGCAAGACCAGACGCCGGGTTACATGTACCTGACATCTAATTAACCTCCAAACTGTTTGCCACTAAAATAAAAATAATTAATAAAATTTGCCAAAAATCTGTAGTTTCTCCCTTTTAGTGCAGTGCGTTTGCGTTTCGTTTGCGTTCAAACGGGAAAGCATAACGTCTTCTCCGTTGCAATATACTTCAATTGGAAACATATTATCAACTTCCAACACTTGTTCACTATGCTCATTGCAAATCGAATTATTTCCATTCAACGAGTTCAGCGAATTTTATTATCTAAATCGAGCATTGTGTATAATCTGACGTGTAAATCTGGCTAACGGACATTTTTGTGTATTGTTGTTTCCTCAACCTTTTAATATGATTTCAGATTTCTCGACATTTCCCTCTCGACAGATAATTGATACAATTGACAAACAGTTTGCATTCTGAACAGACACCGACATTTCCTAAATATGATCTGAACTCGCATTAGTAGGGGTTACAGTGGAGAATCTGTTATTCTTTCCCAATAAACGCGTTTACGCTAAAACTATTATTTGCAGTGCAAACAGTTTGGAGCCAGATCAGACGCCGGGTAACCCGGCGTCTGATCAGGCTCCAAACTGTTTGCCACCAAGATAAACAAGAATTATCAGAATTTTCCAAAAGTTGTTCTTTTCTACGTTTTAGTGCTTTGCGTTTGCGTACGTTTGCGTTTAAACGGGAAAGAATAACAGATTCTCCACTGTACATTACGGGTAAAATGGAAAATACGCAAATATTGTCCATTTACACGCAAACGACACGCTTACACATAACAGTAATATTTAGAAAATAACAACTTGTTGATAATTCCAACTGTTTATTAAAATCAGAATTGCAAACAATATTGAGCTTGATGAGACGCCGTCAAACTGATTGCAATGAAAATAATAGTTTTAACCTTTTACCCCATAGACCGTATCTAATTTTGAAGACAGGTGATCACTTAAAGTACAAATGTAGGTTGAAAGAAAGCAGAATGTGCATTAAGGCACATTGTGCTTTACTTTTAGCCTGCTGTAAGCTACCATCAGCTAGGATGTAGAAAATATTTCTTTAGCTATATGCTTATGACTGTATAAATTGGAACTATTGTTTCAGTGGAGGAATGAATTTAATGCACTAAACGGCGCTTCTATGTTAATGGTGTAAACGCGTTTATTGGTAATAACGATACTAACGTCTTCTCCACGTCCTACCTTGTCGCGTCTTAAATGTCTTAGGGAATGGACTTATTTATTAGCCAATAATGAAAAGGAGGCACGTCGTTGGTTTTGATCCAATGCACTGTTTTGCAACGAATAAGAACAGCTGAAATCATCTTGTTGAAATCACCCCTCGTCATCAGCATCTCATTTCATCATTCATTCGGCTATATGACCTAGTTTGTGTCGCTGCGCCTTAAAACCAAACGTATCCAACTATCCAATGTACATACGTTGTTAACTACAGTCACAATGACGTCACTATTTCACGTTTAAGCGAAACGAAACACAAAATTAACAGACTGTAATAGAATGTAGAGAGCAACTGATTTGTGTAAATCTGAATGGCAAACAAGCAAAATGTAAAAGAATATAGAGAGTAACTGGGTTGTATAAATATGAGTGGCACTCATACAGCTGGAATAGAATGTTGAGAGTGACTGGATTATGTGAATCTGAGTGGCAAATAAACAGACTGTAACATACATTTTTAAACAGACTGTAATAGAAGGTTCAGAGTGACTGGATTATGTCAGTCTGAGTAGCAAACAAACAGACTGTAACATAATGGTGAGAGTGACTGGATTATGTAAATCTGAGTTGCAACAAACAGACTGTAATGGAATATTGAGAGTGACTGGATTATGTAAATCTGAGTGGCAAACAAACAGACTGTAATAGAATATTGAGAGTGACTGGATTATGTAAATCTGAGTGGCAAACAAACAGACTGTAATAGAATATTGAGAGTGACTTGATTGTGTAAATCTGAGTTTGCAAACAAACAGAATGTAATATTATGCAGAGGGTAACTTGATTATGTAAATGTGAGTGGCAAACAAACATACATGTAATGTAATTTAATATAGAGAGTGACTGGATTATGTAAATCTGAATTGCAAACAAACAGAATGTAATAAATTGTAGAGAGTGACTTGATTATGTAAAGCTGAGGGGCAAACAAACATAATGTTATAGACTGCAGAGAGTGACTTGATTATGTAAAACTGAGTCGCAAACAGGTTGGCGCCTGGCCCCATACTGTTACAGTGGAGAATCTGTTATTCTTTCCCGTTTAAACGCAAACGTACGCAAACGCAAAGCACTAAAACCTAGAAAAGAACAACTTTTGGACAATTCTGATAATTCTTGTTTATCTTGGTGGCAAACAGTTTTGAGCCTGATCAGACACCGGGTTACCCGGCGTCTGATCTGGCTCCAAACTGTTTGCACTGTAAATAATAGTTTTAGCGTAAACGCGTTTATTGGGAAAGAAAAACAGATTCTCCACTGTACAATGGAAGTCATTATTCTAATACAAACGCGAAAAGAATTACGTATGAAACAAATTTACTTCAATGTAGTACATGTATAAAAATCATTTCCCAGATTTAAAATAAAGGAATTATTTTACATATAGTAAGGCGGCAACGAAATGAAGCAATAACATATTCGCATCACGATATTTAACAGTTTATTCCTTGAAACCGAAAAAGACGGTTCCGATATTTTTGTTTATATTTTTCCCCGAGAGAAAATAAGTAATAAATTTGCATGTGGATTATTGCATTATATTTTACTTCAAAACTCCTCTATTTTACTCAAGAATGTTTTACAATAAACTGAATTAACCGTCACTGGCAGTTCTATCTTCATTTTCAACAATAACCTGAAGCGCGTTATGTTACAGAAAAACGCTATTGTTTCCGATGGTAACGCAAACGAAACTCAAACACACAGCAATAAAATGTAGAAAGTTTCAGATATCTGAAATTTGAACGATTTGTTTCTAATCTGAGTGGCAAATAATTTAGAATCTAATGAAATATAGAAAACATGTGAGCCGTGCCATGACAAAACCTTATTCTTATTGCATTGCAACCAGGTACAGACCAAACACATTTGTCATACCAGGCTCTGTGTCTGATTTTGGTCTTCACTGCAAAATACCGTATATAATATTGCTAGAATACAATGCTTTAGATAATTGTGGTTGTCAAACAGAGTAGATGTAGGCCATCCGCCGCACCAAAGACGCGGCCTTGATCTACACTGTTTGCAGTGCGATAAGGCAGGTTTTGTCATGGTACGGCTCCTGTTTGCGCCATCTCATCTTGTATACACTGTTTGCATATGAAATCAAACTGTTTGCCATGGACATAATTGCTGTAGCATAACGCGTTAAGAAAGAATAACATTTTCTCCAACGAGTGCTGATGGCTAAAGTACAAAGTTCAAACAGGTTCTTGGCAATGTACAGTGGATACTACTTTGCTGACAGTGGAGAAAACGTTATTCTTTTCCAATAAACGCATTTACGCTAAAACTATCAGCTCTAATGCAAACAGTTTGGAGCTAGATCAGACGCCGGGTATCCTGGCGTCTGATCAGGCTCGAAACTGTTTTGCCACCCTGATTAAAATGAATATTTAGAAGTTACAAATACAGTATATGTCAATATTGCAATTTAATTGCAATACGTTTGCGTTTCGTTTGCGTTTAAACGGGAAAGAATATAGTCTTCGCCACAGTATAAGACCCTTTTACAGTAATTATTGCAGATTTTTGAAATTGTCGTCAGTCACACTCTGATACATCATTCAGGGCTGCCATTTCTCCGTATTTGTCCTAAATCTTCGGATTTATTTTTCTAGTACATGGCTTTTAAAAAGTAGGCTGTAAGTTAGGGCGCATTCTGCTTTACTTACAGCCTGCTTTAAGTAGTCGCATGTCAACAAAAAAAAGAAAAAGGCCATGGGGTAATGGTACGATTCATAAAATCGAACTTGAAAAATGCAAATTTGACAATCTTATGATTTTTCATGTCAACTTATGGCAGCCCTGATCATTAATGATTCTATAATTGAAAAACATAGATACGAGGGTAGTTCAAAAAAGTTTTGATACTGGATCAATAAATTCAGTATTATAAGTGCAAAATGCATGTGTGATATATCATTTTAAAGATCCATTCTTTGCCGACACAGTGATATCATACACGATAAGATCGCATAACTCGATCAGCCCCAACATGAACCTAAATGACCCCTCCTCGAGGATACTGGACCTTTTTTGGGTATATTTGAGTTAATTTTCTAAACACAAATTGATACTATAATTATTATTACGGCTTTATTATTTTGAATAAGTTAATGAAATTTTCTGTAAAATACAACAAGACAATTAAGCAAACACACACAGTTTTAAATGTTATTATTACATAAAATAAAAGTAGAGCTAAATCTAAACACGTACTGAAAGTATAATAAAACATGATCTCCTGTTATGTAAAAAAGTAGTTAGGGAAACTACAAACTCTTTTTTTATTATTAAACCAGGCTATAATTGAAGCCATTGAAAAATGGTTTTATGTTTTAAAATCAAAATGTTGATATACTGATCTAGAAATGTTTCAAAGCGTTCGAAAAAACATGTCCACTTTCGTCATTAGCAGAATAAGAAATGTTGATTTTGAAAAAATAAAATTTTAGACAGTTTACCCTTTCAATAGAAATAAAATTTTATTTACATTAAAATTATACCTAAACTGATATATTTATAAAATAATATCTGGAAATTGTACTCTTTAAGAGTATTACGTCAAAAAGTAATGTCTGAAAAGTACTATGTTCCAGTGTCCTCGAGTAAGGGTCATTTAGGTTCATTTTGTGATTCATCGAGTTATGTGATCTTATCGTGCATTATACCATCGTGTTGGCGAAGAAGTGTTCTTTAAAATGACATATCACACATGCACTTTGCACTCATTATATTGAAGTTATTGATCCAGTATCAAAACTATTTGAACACCCCTCGTATCATTGCCAAACAGTTATGATCTTAATCAGATGCGGTGATACGTTTTGTTTTATTATTATTATTCAAACTGCTTGCAATTTCTATGCATGGTGTACTTACATGTAGAACGGTCCCGTTTAAGAGTACAGTGAAGAAAACGTTACTCTTTCCCGTTTAAACGCAAACGAAACGCAAACGCATAGCACCAAAACGTAGAAAAAGTCAAGGTTTAGAAATTTCTCACTTTTCATTTTGATCTGAGTGGCAAACAGTTTGGAGCCCGATCAGACGCCGGGTTACCCGGCGTCTGATCTGGCTCAAAACTGTTTGCAGTGGAAATAAACGTTTTAGCGTAAACGCCTTTATTGGGAAAGGATAACACAATCTCCACTGTATGTAGAATATTTTACGTAACATTAGATTAAAAACAGACCTGTTTTCACAAAAAGTAAACCTCTGTGTTTATAAACGTTGCAGTTATACAAGCACACATGTATTTGATAAACTCCAGATGTATAGCTGGAAATATTCATCAATTTTCGTGAAAAGTTCATTTCTCTAAAAAGTTGTTTTTATTGAATTTCAATTAATATTACATGTATCTTTTCATAAGGGTGTGTATTAACTTGTATCACTCTATACGGGTGCCTTTATCAGGGCTCCAGATAAGGTTGAGTGCACTGAACAAATCACTCAGTTTAGCACTTAATCCTATGGGGCTACTTCTCATTAGAATCGTCTCTTCGAGTAGTGACACCATAGGGTTTAATGCAAAAATAAAGATTTTAGTTTTCAAAATACTCCCCTTATCTTGAGCCCTGCTTTATAGAAACATTTGCAAAAGGGATGGATCCATATGAGACTTGAATCACTCAGCTCTATGCCTTGATCAAATTGTGTCGCATTTTGTTAGTACATGTATCTATGAGTGAGCAAAGAAAATACAGTTGAATAGACATTCCCGGTGTAAACAGTTTGAAGCCAGATCTGACGTCGGTTAACCCGGTGTCTGAACACGATCCAAACTGTTTGCATCTCAGAATAAACTGAATAGTCAGAATTTTTGCCGGGTAAAACATGTGTTATTTTCAATTAACTACTTTATTTATTGCATTATGTTCCGTTTGCCTTTCTCCACTGTGAGTAATATCTGCGATTTGTTGAAAGCAACGATTAGAATTGATAACAATGCTTTCGAATATTAAAGTTTTGTTAGCAATAACAGTAAAGTCCCGTTAAAGCGATACAACAACCTCATACAAAACTCTTCATCAGTCTTTCACATTCATAAGCAGGACATTTACAATGTACAGTGGAAAAGACGTTATTCTTTCCCAATAAACGCGTTTTCGCTAAAACTATTATTTCCAGTGAAAACAGTTGGGGATCTGATCAGACGCCGGATAAACCGGCGTATAGTCGGTCAGAATTGTCAACAAATAAACCTTTGCTACGTTTTATTTAAATGCGTGTGCGTTTCGCTTGTAGTTAAACGGAAAAGAAAAACTGTCTTCTCCACATGTACAACAAACCGTTCGAAAAAAAAACGGGTTACATAAATGGCTACATAAAGAGTTTATCTCATTCTGCTTGTCTGTCTAAATGTAGAAAAGGACAACTTTTTGACAACTCTGATTTTTCATTTTTATCGGAGTGGCAAACAGTTTGGAGCATGATCAGACGCCGGGTTACCCGGCGTCTGATCATGCTCCAAACTGTTTGCGCTGGACATAACAGTTTTAGCGTAAACGCGTTTATTGGGTAAGAATAACGTTTTCTCCACGGTACGAAGGCGGCACAAAGATAAAGTTGAATGCACAAAACAGAATTAATATTTATAGTACATGTAAATACTCATTTAGTAGACCTAAACAATAAACGAAATCGAATGTTCGGTTTTGCGATTATAGAGTGCATATTATGTAAATATGCAGTGTTTGAAGAGTAAACAACGCATACCAATGTTGCAATAAATGCTGCATCTACATGTAATAATGTAATCACAACCAGAAACAGGCTATGTATTATGGGTTAAATATAGTCTGAAAACGTTGAACAAGTTATAGCATTGCAACGAAAAAGAAACAAATTGCAACAAATACATGTATAACTTTATCAGTAGGGTATATGTGGTGCTGTATACAAGTCACGATGAATACAGCTCACGTGAGTTGTATTCGTTGACTATAAAACCGTATTGTAAAGCTTGCCATGAATACATGTAGTTATCTATTACATGTAGCTGTATACGTCAATATGCTGCATATCACCGCACATACATGTAACTCACGTTCGATAGTTCGAATTTAAGAATTATAAATTTCAATATTGAACACTACATTTTTGTTCGTTTTTTCTGTCTTGGTGGTTTTATTTTTAGTAGTACCGAACACTGTATAATGAATTTGTATTTTTTACACTGTAACATACAAACAACGAAACTCAGCACGCTCTGATATCATAGTCTGTTCTTAAATTGGAAAATACGCCTGACATTTCCTACATGAAAACTTGAAATACTGTGAATCAAAATACACACGTACAATAAAAGATACCACTCAGTCTAGTATGTCTCCATTAACCATATTATCTTAAATGCATGTACCATTCTACTGAATAAATCTGTCTAAATTATCAAAATCTAAATCAAAAGATGATAGGAGAGAATATGATACACGACATGTATCCGTAATGCTTTACCTCGAGTGCGAGTGATATTTGAAAACATCGAACATTTGACTAAAAAGTATAATATTTGACATAATTTACATAAAGAATTACTTCTGAATTTAAACCGGAATATTCAATTGATTACAAACTGTACGAGATAAGTTATATAAAAGAATCCTGACATTTGGATATGTAGCCTGTGACAGAGAGGTATGTTGAGGAACGAACGAACGAATACTCGAGATTGGTCGCTAGGGAGTGATGTAAGCACAGGTGCCAGACACATGCTTTGGACCAATATATCACCTCAAAACACAAATAAAGAGAATGAAACCATAAAACACCCTCTCCTATGACCAAACACCATATTCTGACCTAAAGCTCATTTAAAATTTTTTTTTTTTTTTTATAGTATATACCTTAGAAAGGTGTCCAACTCCCGCGGTAAACCTGCTTCGCGAAACGCACCGACTTCATTCCGAGTCTTGTTGCGCAGTCAATTCTCGGTCGATTGTGAATACAAAGAGATCATCATACGCGGAATACCCTATTGTACACCATAGGATTCCATATAAGATCAATTTCTATTGATAATAAGCCATTCCGATCCTCGGAAGTCGCAAAACATTTAGGTCAAACAAGTCTCTACCGATACACACACAGCACTTTTTACCCCTCAGGTCTTAGATTTACACCTTAAATCTACGACATGCTCTTCATGTCCTCCATATTTCGATGAAGTCATTTAAAAGAAGTTACTTACCATACATGTCAAAGCCAAACTACTATGCATTATCGCGCAACGGCTGGTGTTTCGAACCGATTCGGCAATTTTCAATCGCCTTGGCCATCTTCTTTCCGTGACCCGGAAGTGGACACTGATAATTACGCGAGCATAAATATATATTGGCGAGCATGCAATTACAACCTGTTTTTAGACTAAACACTATTACATTATTTGACAGGCATCATGTCGTGTCTACGAAACATAAAAACCATTATTAAATTTATCTTAATTACGTGGAGAATACGTTATATTCCAGTTAAATGTAAACACATTTCAATGGAGTGTAGACAAGGGCAAAGTTTCATGTGACACTTAACTTTGACTACATTTATATTAATGCTCAGACGCCGTGTTGCCCGGAGTCTTAGCTGGCTCTAAACTATTTGCAGTAGCAATAATTTTTTTCAGCATAAACGCTTTGGTTGTGGCGTCTGATCAGGCTCAAAACTATTTGCCATTCGAATTGACATAAATCATGTGAAATGTCAAAATGTTTTCATTTTCTACATTTTATTGCATTGCGTTTGCGTTTCGTTTACGTTTAAATGGTGAAAAAACGTCTTATCCACAGATTGTGTTACAGTTAGTACCCCCCTTTAAATAATTCTACACGCAAACAAGTGAAATGAAACTAAACAAAAAATCATATTATTTAATCTGAGTGGCACACAGTTTGAAGCCTGTTCGGGCTTTTTGAAGCGTACATATTGGTTTTAGCATAAAATCTTGGACCAGTAGGGTCTACTCTGCATCCCAAGACTTTGTTTCATTGGTACCCGGCAAACTGTGCAGAATGGTCCACTGAATATAAATCGCGAATGTACTCAAGGATAAATGTTTTAGGATATGTGTATTAAATCGTTCCCATGGTAACCCCCTAATTTTGCGTTATGATTGGTCCGTACAAGCAAAATCGTCGATACAACAGCCAAGTTATGACCTAAATTTATAAAACCGGTTCCAAAATGAAGATAAGACATCGGAATTATGGAAACGTTTCACAGTTTATCGTACAATTACAGAAAGTAATTTAAAATGGTGTTTAAAATAATGAAAACATCCTCACAAAACAAACTTTCTAGTTTGAGGACAAAACCTAAAGAAATAATGTTTAACAGAATCTTAACAGTTTCCATGTGAACCTCCTAATTTTGCATTATGATGGCCAATGCCTACAAAACCATCCATATCGCGTCTGATCTGGATTCAAGCTGTTTGCAAATCTAAGCAAATTTCCCTCCCTACAACGACTCCCTCCGAACAACACACACACTCTTTGTCTCCCATTGGAAGTCGTTGTAGAGAGGGAATCTGTAGATTTTGTTCCTCACATATAAAACTGGTACCAAATTTAAGACAATATATTGTGCTTTTATTTCCGGCTAAGCTTTAAAATTACCTTATTTGGGATCTAATGAATATTAATGAGAATACTTATAAAAATATAATCATAATTTAGATATAATGCAAACTTTCCACTATTCTGTTCTACATATATCAGAAAAATATTTCAAATGCAGTTTAGAGTGATGCAAACATTCTCAGAAAGCACAAGATCTAAGTTGAGGACCAAAGCATTGACTTTAAGTAATGTTTTAACAGTTTAAACGGAACCATTCATTTCATTTTGATAGTCAACATCTACCTTCAAAACAGTGCAATACAAACAGAATGTATTAGCTTCAATTTGGTAATAATTTGGCTTTATCATAATCTAAGTAAACTCTTGTTTTGATTTTCGCCAAAAGTGCCTTACATAACACGGCTTTGTAATGATTATTGAAAAATGAATAAACTCAGTGTATGTTGGCCTTTAACGCTGCAATGTTAAGGTGTGCTGTAAGACCAAAATAGCAGGGACGTGTGCGATGCTTCCTGAGCATTTCCGTTGAGCAATTACACTAGCTTTGGCGGAACTGTAATTACAGAGTTACAGTGGATAATACTTTATGATCTCCCGTTAAAACGCAAACAAAATACAAACGTATTGCCATGAAACGTAAAAACTTATTACATGTAACAATTCTGACAAATTATTTAAATCTGAGTCGCAAACCTTTTATAGCCTGATCAAACGCTTCAAACTGTTTGACACTGGAAAGAGTCGTTATAGCGTAAACGCGGTTGTCTTTCCTACTGTACAGTACAGAATACTTTATTCTCTCCTGATAAACACGTTTATGCTTAAACAATTAGCTACATTGTGAAATGTTTGGAGCCAGATCAGATGCCGGGGAACGCATCGTCTGATCAATCTCTAACCTGTTTGCAATTCAGATAAAAATAAATAGACCTAGTACGATATTCGATAAAAAATGTACTCCCACATTAAACATGTATTCAATGCACGTGTGTTTCGTCTTATCAAAATCAAAACTGCTTTGCCACTTGTTTTGGAATAATGTCAGCTATACTGTCTAAGATCTGACTTTGACACGATTTTACCGACAACAATATATACGAAGATAACAAAATGGCGTTTGAATGGAGTTTCTATCGCGATACATTTGACCATGAAAGGGTTAATGGTTTGAAACCTGTGGCTTAAATGAATATTTAGTCTTAGGAAACACAATAAAACTAACTGTTTTCTTTATGAATTATTATTTTGCATTTACCATCACTAAATATACACACACCTCTGAGTATAAAATATCGCGTTTATTGGAAATGAACAACCGAGTCCAGGTAATAAAGCGTTTGAGATGAGTCTCAAATATGACCAATCAAATGTTTGTAAACGATAGCAGATCCAACTCGAATGTTAAACCTAATGACCTTTATAATGAAGCCCCTTGACAACGAGAGTTTATCAAATCAATAATTCACCTCTGACGCTTTTGATCGACAATTCCAGTTTCTAAATAATAATAGTATACCTTATGCCTCGCTCACATTTGCTGCGGCTGCCGTACGGCGGCCGCACGGCTAATCATTTCTACGGCGAGTAGCAATTCCCCGGCCGCCGCAGAATTCCTACGGCCGCCGTTTGTTGCGCTCACATTTGCTGCGGCTGCCGCGCGGCGAGATTTTATTTTGGTGGGTTAAAAAATCTTGGCCTACGTACGGCCGCCGTGCGGCTGCCGTACGGTGACCGCACGGCGACCGTACGGTCGCCGTACGGCAGCCGTGGAAGTCCCATTAGATACATTGCAACCAAAATGCTGCTCCTGCTACACAGCTTGCTTTTGCTATATGTTCACACAACTTATACCAGTCCAGCAACACCATGAACTCAAAGGATACATTTGAACAGCATTTAAGAACATCTAAATCCATTTTTAGATAATATTCATGTTTTACATATATGATCAAAAGTACAAATGCTCAATAGGGAAATTGATCATCGAGTTACGGCGGCCGCACGGTGGCCGTACAGCCGTAGAACCACTCTGCAGCGTGTGTTTCTACGACCGCCGTAGAAATGAAAAAAATGTTATAACTCCGCGTTATAATTCTACGGCGACCTCTACGGCCTGTAAGATATTGGGATACGCCGTGCGGCTGCCGTACGGCCGCCGCACGGCCGCCGTAGAATTTCTACGGCCGCCGTAAGATTCTCTCGATTTCACGTCTCTGCGGCCGCCGTACGGCCGCCGTAGAGCAAATGTGAGCGCACTATTACCTACGTACGCTCCTTCTTTATCTTTGTACAAGCTATCGGTCACTATTATACGATAGTGCCCGCTAATAGTGACCGCTAAGAAATGTTGACGTCATATGACGCTGCTGCTGATGAACCACTCGTTACTTGCTTGTTTACTTTTAGTGTCACAACCGAATTAATCTATAAAGACGGGGAGCTTTAAGGGCCACTTTACGTCTCTCTAAATGTATTATAATTTTTTTTAAAATTTACAACGGAATAAACTTAATTTTTTGCAATTTTGTAAAATATAGTATTTTCGGTTTTTAACAGACAGCGTACATGTTTTTACTTTCAAATAATAAGAACAGAATAAAAAAAATACAATGTTTTATTAAAATAGATAAATAATGCTAAATTTGAGTTAAAGGGAGGTTAAAAAAAAAGCATATTTTCTTGTCTGAGATTGTATAAAAAGAGGCTTCCCAGAAGTTTGTAGTTTCAGATAACGAGTTTAATTTCAAAATTTATTAACCACTATCTAGATCTAATGTTAGATAGTATTTACCTCACTATACCCACATACAACTGTTTTTTTATAGATCTATTGAACAGCCGCTTCTGGTTCAGTACTGGTAGTTAAAAGCAGCACTGATAGTTAAAGCAGTACTGGTAGTTAAAGCAGTAGACTTGTAGTTAAAAGCAGTGCGTAATTAGCCTAAGAAGATAAAAAAAGTCAAGCCATGCTGTGATCATAATGAGCAACTGTTTTGTTTTCTGTTAGAATTAAATCTAGATCTACATTTGAGTGTTTTAACTGTAATGATTTGTTCTATGAACATGTTGAATAAAATTGCAGTAGTTAAATTATCCCGATTTTGTTGATGTTGACGATACAATATTTCGTATACATGTATGATGCGCCGATCCCTTTCATAAACAATATCTACTTGCCTTTATCAATTTTCAAACAAAACTTAACTCAAAACTCTTTAAATATTTTTAGAAAAATTAACTATTATTTACTTTTGATACAATTGTTCTATTAGAAATTGTTTTGTCATTTTGTTTTTATAGCATTATCTCCAAAATTCATTAAGAAAAGTGAAACAATCAAGTAAGAGTAAATTAAAGGGAGGTTATAGCGGAACGCCATTAGATACTGCTGAAAACAGTTTTGATCCAAATCAGATGTGCGGTATACTATAAGAAATAGTACAGCCCACTTCGGGCCTCCTTGCATTATAGTGACCTCCCAGTCAGCCCCAAAATAGTTTACGGCCCTCAGCCTTCGGCTTCGGGCCGTAAACTATTTTGGGGCTGACTGGTCGGTCACTATAATGCAAGAAGGCCCTCAGCGGGCTGTACTATTTCTTATATAGTCCATTTGTGGCTGTGTTTAGTGTTATTTTTTGTTACATTTTCAAACCGATAAAAAATACAAAATATACCAAGTTAAAGTCTACTTTCAGTCCGAAGGACCGCTCAGCCGACTGTACATATACTCCCCTGATCATTGAGCCATTTTTCCTACAATATTGAGCACTGCTACAGTGGAGAAAACGTTATTCTTTCCCAATAAACGCGTTTACGCTAAACTATTATTTGCAGTGCAAACAGTTTGGAGCCACATCAGACGCCGGGTAACCCGGCGTCTGATCAGGCTCCAAACTATTTGCCACCAAGATAAACATGAATTATCAGAATTGTCCAAAAGTTGTACTTCTGAACGTTTTAGTGTTTTGCGCTTGCGTACGTTTGCGTTTAAACGGGAAAGAATAAAAGATTCTCCACTGTAACATATGGCGCAGTCAAATGCAGCCGCAGTACCGACTCAGACCCTTCACAGGTACCCATTTTAACCCCTGGGTGGAGAGGAGCAATTCTCGGTACATGTCTTGCTCAAGGACATTCCTGTACATCATCGGGGATTTAGAAAACAATCCCCTAGTCAGACCGCTGGTCCGGCGGGGGATCGAACTCACGACCCCTGTTACCATAGTCCAATGGTGTAACCATTGGGCCACTACCGCCGGTAAACAGTGCAGACGCTGATCAGATTCCGCTGCTTTTCACAGGAAATGTGGTCTTAAGAGGTACATGTCTGCAAAAGACGAGTTATATCGCCGTGAAGGTTCAATGTGTTAAAACTGTAATCTTAAAACAATTTACTTTAACTATATATTAAAACATGGCATGGCTGTTACATGTAACAAATAGGTTCAAAATCCTAAACTATTATTAATTCTCATAAATATTTTCTAACAAAAAGACAGAAAACAGAATTTGATACTTTTTGAAATAAAGCACTTTCAAAGAGGGGGCCTCCGTGGCCTAGTGGTATAGTCACTGTGACTTACATCACTAAGCTCCTCACCGCTGTCAGTTCGAATCCCAGTAGGGTCGTTCGGATTTTTCATGTGGGGAAGCCTTCCTGCTGGCTTGCGGAAGGTCGGTGGTTCTACCCAGTTGCCGATTTATGCCTGATACAGTGCATAAAGGGCTTCTGGGGTCTTCATCCACCTGTTATTAGCTGGACGTCGCGATGTGACTGAAATACTGTTGAAAGCGACGTAAAAATAAAAACTTTCAAAGAAGAAATCAGATAGAAGAGTACGATTGAGTTAAAAAGGACTGTCGATTATGCTTAATTCGGAAGCATTTCTCGTTTTATTATTTTCCATAATAATATAAATTATGATTGAACAGCTACAGGCGTGTATGACTCGTATAGTTTTCTAACGATTAATGTTACAGTGTAGGAGACGTGATTCTTTCCCAATAAACGCGTTTGCGCTAAGATGCTAATCCGTTAGGAGCGTTCTGCTTTACTGTCACTTTCACCTTGCTTTAGCCTATCACTTGTATTTAACAACCAATTAGCCTTTGTTTAAGTGGTCTTAGTAGAACTGTTAAACTTGAATTATTGCCGGTACTGCAATTCGGCTTCCGAGTGGGTCCAATACTGGCTTCAACTTTAGTTCAAAGGATTGTCCCAAGTTTAAAAACGCATTGGTTAAATTGTCAAGTAAACATATCCAACTGCTGATTAATGAGATACAGTGGAGAATCTGTTATTCTTTCGCAATAAACGCGTTTACGCTAAAACTATTATTTGCAGTGCAAACAGTTTGGAGCCAGATCAGACACCGGGTAACCCGGCGTCTGATCAGGCTCCAAACTGTTTGCCACCAAGATAAACAACAATTATCAGAATTGTCCAAAAGTTGTTCATTTCTACGTTTTAGTGCTTTGCGTTTGTGTACGTTTGCGTTTAAACGGGAACGAATAACAGATTCTCCACTGTAAAGGATCTTAAATAAGTGTTCATATTTATTTGATTTATTAAATGAGTCTCTTTGAAACGATAAAAAACGAGCTTTAGCGAGTTTTTATCGTTTCAAAAAGACTCATTTAATAAATCAAATAAATATGAACACGAATATAAGATCCTATTTATATCATACCCAACACACACTCATATGTACAGCCTATTGTCTCAGGAGTAAGGTAGGTTGTAGTAAGGTATTCGTTATATAGAAACCATCAATGGAAGGCGAAATGAGGTTTTCTAAGTGTCTGGAAAAAAAATAGTTCCCAATTTCTCAATGTTTTATTGACTAACAGTCACTATATAAGCCATTATTCAATTTAGATGTAGATTGAGACTTTTTCTGATACATGTAATTAAGTAAACTGTGAAAGGTGATTAAAAAATCACGTCGAAATACATTTTAAGTGACAGCTAAAAACGTCACATCATAACGTCACAAATATTTTCCATATAAGGAAAAACAGTCGTGACGTCACTGTACCAGCACATGAGACTATGGGAAGTGCGCGCTGCATTTTGCTCAACATTTGAACGAAGACGCAAACACAGTTTTTCTACTCATCACTGTCACTGTTGATTTGATTTAAAACCTGTCTTTGTTTTGGAAAATTCGGTCCTTCTTCTGTGCTATTGTGAGTATGGACATTTCCACCGTGAATCGGAACGCCAAAATGTTGTTGAAACCGCCAGAGGATTATTGATCTAGATTCTGTATTAGTGACATAGGATTGTGCACGAATAGGAGAATATTCGCTATAAACTGTGTTGGAATATAAAATTTCACCGTTGATTTTATTGTTCCTAGTCCCCTTCCGTATAGTGGCACTCGATCGTTGCAAACTAGGGCAAAGTCCGCCATTTGATGTTGTTTTGACAGCGCGTATGAATATTATTTGGTCAATCAGTGTAATAAATAGAGGATCTTGTATGAGTGCTCATTATTTATGATTTTTAATAAACGAGTTGACTAAAATAATATGACGCGAGCCTTGGCGAGCGTCATATTAATTGTAGTCAACGAGTTTATTTAAAATGATACATGTAAATAATGAGCACGAATGTGAGCTTCTATTTATCACATAACAAATTAAAGCACCTATAAAATTGATTTAATCCGTTGTCTGTAGACCCTCCACTATATAGAATATCCGTCAAAACGTTACGTTGTTTACGTTAACGTCATAGTAAATGACGTCATCTGGCGTCCCGCTACATGCAGCGCTTGTGGACGAACAAGTTGAGCCGGAGTCCAAAAAACGATATTCCACTGGTGGATTACGATATTTATACAATCGCTTTATACAACCCCCAGACTGGAAATTATGTGATAAAGATGTTTATGTTACCAAATTTAACTTATAGTATTATTCACGCACAGAACCGCGGGATATGATATGACATTGTTTATTGCATGCACCGGGAATCGTCTACAATATATATAAAATTATGATATAAAGTGCAGTCCCTAACCAGAGGGTTCTTCTGTATATAATCTATGATTTAGGTATTCACTGTTTGCAAAAACCATTGCATCTGGTTTCGGCACAATAAATGTTAAATAATAAAAAAAAAACCAGTTGTATGTAGAAGCCAAAACGTCGAGAAGTAGAATGGTGTTTCTTCTATTATCACCAATATGTCCCAATTATTACGCTGTTTGCTTCCCATCTTGAAACATCTAATCACTCGCACGAACTTGTCATTTGCTACATTTAATTGAAATGAGTTTTCGTTCCATATCTTTTAAAATGGACTAATAAAGTATTCACCGATGTGCCTGACACTCTCCGCGGTGTCCTTACCCCTCTTCCGACTATCACTTTAATTTACGCCTGATGCGGTTCCAGGGGGTCAAGGGGCGAAGCTGTTGTATGACGTACACAACCCCTTGAAATAAGGCGGAGCAGACGTTTTCTTTTCTAAGTAATCGCGTTTACGTTTAAACTATGATTTCCATTGCAAACAGTCAGGAGCCGACGACTGATCAGGCTATAAACCGTTTGCCGCTCCAATTAAAAAAAAAGATAACCAGAATTGTCAAAAAGTCACCAATTTTTTCATGTTACATGTATTGCATTGTGGTTAGATTGCGTTTAAACAGGAAAGATTAAGGTCTTCTACATGTGTATACTGTAGTAATTCGAATAATATGATATATTCAAAAAAGTTAACCGGACCGATAGGGCTAACAACTTTCCACATAATTAGACATAATGTAAAACATATTTTCGAATGTGACAAGTGCAGGACAACAGGGTGTTTAACCCATCACCCCGTTTTGAATGTGTGTTAGGATAGTTCTCATGTATTTGTAGAATTGTACAAACTGAGAAAATAAAGAGTATTTGAATTTGAATTTGAATTTGCATGTTCATACATGTAGTTGTTAATACATGTTGGCTGTGCAATGTACATGTTCAATGTCGAATTGGCTACTTACGAATGCCATATAGTGAGCAAAAAAGCGCAAACGCATTGCAATAAGCATGAAGACAATTCCAACATTTAGACAATTCTGAATGTTGATTTCAACCCTGACAGCAAATGTTTTGAACCTAATTAAACGCCGAGTTACCCGGTATCTGATCTTGCTCCCAACTGTTTGCACGGGAAATAACAGATTTAGCGTAACGCGCTTATTAGGAAAGAATAACGTCATCTACACTGTATTTCCACATGTGCCGTCATATATCCCTAGCAAACGATCAATAGCTATTAACAGTTGAAAGTCGTTTTCTTTCCAGTTTAAATGAGACAAGACGCAACGTAATGCTATCAGGAGGGATGTAGCTTAATATCTGATGTTCCTTTTGAATCGGAGTTGAAAACAACACCGTTACTGGTCTGGTTTTAGACCGGTAAAATTAGAGATACAATGATGAAATAAGAATAACGTCTTCGCCATTGCATTTCCATTCGTACATATGTGATCAATAAACAAATAAAGAGACGGTTGAGAAGATGATTTTCTGTCCCGGTCACAGCACGTTTACGTTAAAACTTTTATTTCCATTGCAAACAGTTTGGGGCCAGATCAGACGCCGGGTACCCGGCTCCTGATCAGGTTCCAAACTGATTTTCATCCAGATTCAAATGAAGAGTCAGACATGTCAAAACGTTGTTATTTTATATAATTTTACTATGGTGCGTTTTCGTTTCGTTTGGGTTAAACGGAAACGATAATGTTTTCTCCACTGTAACGAATACCACCTGCGCTTCAAACAAGCAAACTTAAACTATTATGACGTTTACACTCTCCTAGGGCGAAATGAACTCTAAAAGTGCCAGTGGTAAAAACAGACATTTCATCAGAAAGATGTACACAGATCAGTCGCCGCATAATGCGGCGTATTATCTAGATTAAAACAGTTTACAACATGGATATTTTCTGATTTCTTGAAATATGCTTTTTTTTTTTATTGCAGCTGAAAACTGTTAAAAAATAAGTGACGAGTCTGAAGCAGGCCAAAGGTTAAGAGGAACACTAAATTTAAATACACCACATTAATGTGTTATTATAAATGAACGGTTTATAAATTGTAATTAAACTAAAACAGTTTTATAGCAACATTCAGGGAACTACAAAATAGAACAAAGACAAATTATTCATACCATAGAAAAATCAATTCTGTTTAACCCTTCCACTGCCAATTTGTTCGTGAGATGTTTAGCCCTTCATCCTTTCACTGTCGCCTGCGTACTGTTGGTGTTTGTAAGATCTTTTCAAAGTAAGATTCAAATTGAATGTAGTATCACTTAAAACATATAGGTACGAAACAGTTTAGCTGCGTCTGATCGGGATGCAAACTGTTTGAAAATACACTATGAGGCGTCATTGATAGTGAAAGGGTTTACAGTGGAGAATCTGTTATTCTTTCCCGTTTAAACGCAAACGATCGCAAACGCACGCAAACGCAAAGCGCTAAAACGTAGAAAAGTACAACTTTTTGACAATTCTAATAATTCATCTTTATCTTGGTGGCAAACAGTTTGGAGCCTAATCAGACGCCGGGTTACCAGGCGTCTGATCTGGCTCCAAACTGTTTGCAGTGAAAATAATAGTTTTAGCGTAAACGCGTTTATTGGGAAAGAATAACAGATTCTCCACTGTAAATGATCGTTTTGTCTGTTAATTTTCATTCAGCAATATAACAACGAAATACAGTAAATTATAGATATTCAGTGGATACATGTAAGACGTTATTCTTTCCAAATAACGTGTTTGCGCTAAAATGTTTTATTTCCATAGCAAACAGTTTAGAGTCTGACCAGGCTTCAAACTGTTTGTCACTCAGATTTAAATGGATAGTCAAAACCTTATTATTTTCTACATTTCAGTGCAATGCGTTTGCGTTTGGTTTGCATGGTAAACCCGGTTACTTGTCGTATGACCCTGATTAGACACATATACCCGGCGTCTGATCTGGCTCTAAACTGTTTGCATTGGAAATGGAATTCAAATAATAGATCTAGCGTAAACGCGTTTATTGGAAAATAATTATACAGGTAAAACAAAGTGTTCACAACGAAAAGGGAACCATGGCGTTTATAAACAATTAAACTTCTATAAAATCATAATGTCGTTTTCGAGGCAAATGATAGCTTACATGTACATGTAACCATCTTTTCAATATAAACTAGTGTTATGTCTTACTTTATTGCAAGCGATAGTCTAGTAGTGTATGGTTAACGAACATCGTAATGCACGAGGTTGTTCGCTCTAAAGTACAATGAAGAGGTACGTGTATATACTCTTTCCTAATAAACGTGTTTACACTAAATTGTTATGTCAATTGCAAAAAGTTTGTTCTAAACTGTTTTTATTTTCACTGAAGTTAAATAAAATGGCTAGAAACGTCAAAAGTTGTATTGTGTACATCTTAATACGCTGTGTTTCGTTTGCGTTAAAACGGGAAAGAATAACGTCTTCTCCACTGAAGAGCCGTTCACGATCAATGAACTACATGTATGATATATCCCAGCTGCTTATAGACTTGTTTACGTGTATCACGACGGTATTGCTGTTGTTCCTTACAAACTAAATTAACATCGAATTTCGTGTTTCAAATAAACGAGTTTGTCTAAAAAATATAGAAACTTGACACTTGTTTTTCTAAGATAGGTTACTGAGCATCCGACCTGCGAAACAGTCTTTACACCCACTTAAGGTTTAGTTTTCCCATATTCTATAGTGCAGAAAACGTTATTCTTTCCCGTTTAAACGCAAACGCATTGTACTAACATGCAGAAAATAATAGTTTTTTCATAATTCTGAATGTTGATTTTAACCAGGATGTCAAACAGTTTGGAGCCTGATCAGACGCCGGGTTACCCGGCGTCTAATCTGACTCCAAACTGTTTGCATTGGAAATAATAGATTAAGCGTAAACGCTTTTATTGGGAAAGAATGATGTTTCCTCCACTGTATTTTGTTCTGAAATGGGACGTTTATTCAGCGATCAGACACCGGGTTGCCAAATTGTTTGCAATGGAAATAATTCTTGTAGCATCAAACGGTGAGTGGCGTGATGTATGTTCTAGATATATAGGCGGAGAGTCATTTCTCTTTCAGACAAAACTGAACTTAAAAGCAGTGCAAAAGAATGTTGAATTGGAATGCTATAAATGTTTATAGCTGAAATTATTTTGGTATCCAGCAGTATCGATATATTCTAGTGTAGCAAAATTTAGTATTGCAATTAACCCTTTCACTTATAAATTCTCCGCGAGTTCTTTTTCGCCTTCACCGTTTCATTGACGTCTGCTTAAAGTTTGTTGTTTGCAAGATCGTTTAAAAGTAATATTAAATGTAATGACTTTAAACATTTCGATTTGAGTGTCAAACAGATTGGATCCTGATCAGACGCCGAGTTACGTGGCGTCTGATCAAGATCAAAACTGTTTGCAAACGCACTTTTAAGTACAGTTGAGAAAACGTTATTCTTTCCCAATAAACGCGTTTACGCTAAAACTATTATTTGCAGTGCAAACATTTTGGAGCCAGATCAGGCTCCGAACTGTTTGCCACCAAGATAAACATGAATTATCAGAATTGTCCAAAAGTTGTTTTTTTCTACGTTTTAGTGCTTTGCGTTTGCGTACGGTTGCGTTTAAACGGCAAAGAATAACAGATTATCCACTGTACCCCATCATCATCATAAAATTATTGTTCCCTGCTGTAATGTTGTTCTCTGCAATATAGATTTAAAAATAGATGTAAGTCAGTATGAATGACGAAATGTCGATATGAGTGTCAAACTATTTGGATCCTGATCAGAGATTGTGTCATGCAGTGTCCGATCTGGATCCAAAGTTTTGCAAAGTCGACCGGTGGTGAAAGGATTAAATTAGTTAGTTGTGTGCAAATGCTTTTGGTTGAAAATACTAGCAATACATTTTAAAAAAAGTAGATATTAAGTTTGGTATTCTCATTAAAAACTCATCATGCCTAACTGAAACGCGATTGTTTTGAATAAATCATAAAACAAAATTAGGCGAGTGTGTCTACAGTCTGTTTATATGGATATGCTTTATTGTTTTCTAATATATGCGTTGGTCACATAAACCCTAATAGATCTTTAGCAGTGTAATAAGGTCATTCAATGTTTCCACTTTTCTACTGGATCTAGTGAAATATTGATATTTTGGCTCTGGTCCAACCTATCAGCCAAGGAGCGCTTTATACGGCGGAGATTAGTTGTGACTTCAAGAGTTCATCTGTTTTAGTCTTATAAACGTTTAAATATTAATTTGTTTTACAAAACATTAGCTTTGATTGTTTGCGATTTAATCAAAGGTCATACAATACATTTTAAAAATCAATTTTACATTATAAGTTTCATAATATGGAAAGTGTAGATTCAAGTATACATAAGGAAGCTTACTAGTTACTACAGATGAAACACTTTATTAAAGGGAGGTAATCAATGCACATATATACTTGTACATTACTTGACAATACACAGAACTGTTTTGATCCTAATTAGAAGTGCGGTATACTATAAGAAATAGTACAGCCCACTTCGGGTCTCCTTGCATTATAGTGACCTCCCAGTCAGCCCCAAAATAGTTTACGGCCCTCAGCCTTCGGGCCGTAAACTATTTTTGGGCTGACTGGTCGGTCACTATAATGCAAGAAGGCCCTCAGCGGGCTGTACTATTTCTTATTTAAGGTAAATTACTGCTTATTTCCTCCCCCAGCTTCATCGAAGTAGGGGCTAATGAAGGGTTTGAGTCGGGCCGTGCTTAGTAGTTCTGAGCCTTTCGACTTGGAAGGCCCAGGGGATCTGAGTTATGGTCATCGTTGCTTCTTGGATTGGTTATATAGGATATAGGACTCAGGACCCTTGCACAGTTATCAGAACTATAATTATCCAGAGACCAAGGACTCATTATTTTTTAAACTTTATGTTTGCAAATAAGCTGGGTCTATGGGACCAAAGACTCGTGGTCCGATACGTCTGGCGCACCCGGGTCTTAATTGTGTCGAAACGCAACTGAGGAAACCAGCACCACTCTCTGAAACAAAACATTTTTCTCGCCGGAATGTGCCCGAAAGTGGGATTTGTACAACATTAGGAAGAAAAAGGTGATGGGATACAAACAAATCTCATTTATTACTTTGCTTTTCATCTTGCTTTACGCTGCTACCTGTCTTCAACAACATACTTTAATATTATTTTTGACACTAGTGCGAGAGAATATGTAGATGTACCCTTACGCTCTTCTGTGTAAGAAAGAGATAAATCATGCAACAAGTGTAGCACCCAAGTCGAGAGCTGTAGACTGATGATATATGCATGTCTAAAACCCTGTAGTGTACCGAAAATTGGTGTAATTGAATGCGGGTCTTTGAGGTTGAATATTTTTATACTTTCAGGGGCGCAAAAGATAAATATCTCTTCAGTGTGTAGTAGGCAAAATGGATGGATTACAATTGATTACCCGTATAGCGTTTAGAACATAATTGAATAATTCAATTCAAGACCCCATGTATAAGTTAAATAGAACATGGTAGGTGTAGAAAATTCCTTTAATTGTTGAATGATACATGAACATATAATTTTCAACTTGCCAAGGAATAGTGTGCCTAATGTTCAATTTCATCACTACGTTCAGTACGCTGTATCCTCTTCTAAAGTCGTTGATGAGGATTTCTACCGTTTTGTTTTACGATAAGCTGAACGGTTTTGATCTTTGAATTTGATTATCGCTAGGAGGGAAGTTTCTTATCTGTGATTTGGACATTTTAATAACCCTCTCCGGCGCAACGTGATTTGTATGCGGAAAGATTGGCTGGGCATAAGGGGTTATATTGGTTGTAAGTCCGGATGGTGACTGCGGAACACTGATAATGTTTTTCAGGGCTGCCATTTCTCCGGATCTTTCCTAAATCTTCTGAATCTTTTTTCTAGAACATGGTAGCTTAAAGCTAGCTGAAAGTAAAGCAAGCAGAATGCGCCATAAGGCGCATTCGGCTTTACTTCCAGCCTTCTCTAACCTATTCATTCTGGCTGAAGATTTCAACTTTTTAACTATGTTAGTTTGACTAAACCAAATAGGCATAATGGCGTAATAACTATTTTAACAGAGTATAACCCAATAGACAGTTTGAGAGGGAATCACATTGAAAACAAAATATAAACCTGGGTTTGAAGATATCTTATTTAAAAAAGCAGAACATGATTTATTTTATGATATCGGAAAACTTGTTCACAGATATGAATTATACTAACATAATACCTTGATATCGTTCTGATCACCCCTAAATATATAAATCATTGGAATTTGAAGAAAATGTAAGTCAAGCTAGAATGTTTACAAATCACTATCAAAAGATTCTGAATGCCAATGCAGTTTAGAATGTTTTAAAGAATATTATTATTTTCTTAACAGAGAAAAACTCCAAAGATTGAACATTAGTTTATTTTATTTCTAACATGTTTCGGCCTGTGACATTTTTCCGAGATAAAAGGATAAAGAAACTATATATGTGAAAGATAGATCTGAGATATCTTATGTAATCAGCAGCCTTCCCTTACAGGAATATCAATTTTAATATTAACAATCAATTGTATATTGGACCTTTTTTAAGCTATGAGGGGGGAAATCAATTTCAAATGCATTTCGTAAAACAACTCAAATAAATAAAACAAAAAGTTATAGTTTAAACAAACTAAAAAAAAGAGTTATAGCAAAAAATAATAATGAATTACTCGATATAGAAAGAGATCAGCTACATTGTTTGAAAAGAAACAAATGGAAGTAGTTTTTATCAGAAAAACTTAAGGAGCTTTCTGACCATCTTGTTTCAAAGAGTCACCTGCCTTAACCACCTGATAATTAACACAATATTAAGTGATCATAATAAATACGATTTACAGTATTTTATACAGGAATCCGGTTTTCGAACGTTTCATTCTGATATGTGATATTATATCAAAACAGAACCGGTAACAAGAACGTTACATTATTGTGTTATAATCATTCACAGCTGTAAATCGCGTGAGAAATTTTAGAGCTAGTGAAAAATCCAATCATCCAATTAAAGTCGAGTCTTGGTAAATCGAGCTCGTTTAGCATACTCCGTATTGCAAAGGAAGAACGTAGCGTGACTACATGTTCAAGCTAAAAAAGCATTTGTTTCGACTTATTAGGGTGGGGAAAGTGCGTTCGTATTTCCAAGCATTATCCAACCAGGTTAACCCTTTGAACCCTTTGAACCCTTGTTACACATATACGCGTCTTTGACAAACAGAGTATGCTTTTCCTATGTAATTATAATGACCCATGTCAAAGAGCTCCTTTATGAGACTTCTTATCAAAATAGTTACTCTTATTCATATTGCAATACACTAGCTCCAATTATTAGACAATTGAGTAGACTGAACTGGAAACTGGAATTAGCCATTTGAAGCTTCAGTGTGGAAAGGATAAGTGTAATGTTCAATATCCCAACGACGTCTAGGAATGTATCGCTGCATATAAATAGAGCTAAAGAAACTTCAAATAGTTCATTCTAGCTTTCCTTTTATGCCTATTCTATAGTGTGACGTTTAGGGTTGTTTTCCAATGGATGTAACTACTACCCTGTGTCCAAAAGGGTTGAGCAGATTATGCTATCTCATGTTCACGAAATTAGATACGATTCTGCCCCTGAGTACTTAAGTGATAATTTTAAACTTTTGAATTCTGTTCATAACCGTAACACAAGATCAAGTAAAATTGCTAGTCAAAGTGGAGATTTTTCTAATATGACTTTTTCTGATACTGGGCAGTTTGCCAAGCCCAATGTACGTGGTTTTGGTGAAAAATCATTTGCTTGGCACGGTATTGAGTCTTGGAATAGTCTCCCACAGTATTTAAGAGACATCCCTGACAATATGAGGTTTAAACTGTCCACCAAGAAACATCTTTTAACTACAATATAAAGTGCAGTATTTTCAGTGTTATAAGTATGATTCTTCTTGATGGTTGTTGTATTTCAGTGAATTGCATTCATTGAGACAGGACCATTGGGAAAAATCATTTAACTGTATAAGTTTATTTACTCAAACTTTCATGACTTTGTGTATGTTTCCTAATATATATTTACAGATTAATATATTAAATTTTTATTAAACCAACTCTATTTTATAGCAAGATGTCATATCTTGTATGTAACAGATTGATTGATTGTTTTAATTATTCAATTCTTTTTAAATCTGGGTAAAGTTCTGTTTATTGTAGGACATTTTAAACTATCTCAACGCGGCATATATTGTGCAATAACTTCCGTTTATGGTCATATAATTTATTGAGTGTTATACATATAATTATTCTTATGCCAGTAACATCATAACTAGTTTGTGATAAGAAGTCTTTCAAGAATAATTCATAATTTAACTAATGCAATATGTGATATTTTCATAAACTATATGATATTGAAAACTTGCTAAATATTTTCATATCATTAAATTATTATTTTGTTTATGTAACCAATGCATGACTTTCATGGATCTGCCTCTAGTATCGGGGACCACAATGGAAATAAGGGAAAATATAGTTCCCTTTTTTGTGCAATCCTTGGTATTGGTGAGCATATCATGTGCTTTTTCATGTATATGCATTATTTGTTATTCTTGCATAAAAAGCCGTTCCCAGGGGGTGCATTAACGAGTACTTTAACGTGTATTAACAAGGCGATTCACGTGCACACGCGCCGTTAATGACCGCTATAGTTATGATTGTTCCGGGGCCCAGTATAAACAATAACAATGACGGTTTGAACAGCGTTCTGGCCAAACTTCAGCCTACACTGTCAGTGCAAAGATGCTGGTGAATGCATTGTAATTGAAAATACAAAATAATTACCATGCGCCAAATACACATAACGGTCATTAAGGCGAAATGCGAAAGGTTATTACTGTAATAACCCCAAGTATTTGGACAGACAATAGCTAGCAAATGGTGTAGACTCCTGAGGGAGCATTCTGGTCGAGATCTAAACAGTTTCCCATTCAGTTTTCACCTTTTGAACTCATTACTACGTGATAAAATGATGATACATAGCATTACGCCAAGCCATAGATGTCCGATTAGTTTCTAAATCTATTTCAAGAAATAGACAGTGAAGAAGACATTTTTCCCCGTTTAAACGCAAGCAAAACGCAAACATAATGTATTTACAGGTAGAAAATGACATTTACATTTGGGCAATTACGTCCAATCATTTTTATCTGAGTGAAAAATAATTTGGAGCCTGATCAGACGCTTAGTTATCCGGCGTCTTATCTGTTTCCAAACTGTTTACAATGGAAAATTATAGTCAAGTATAGTTTTAGCATTAACGAATTTATTGGGGAAAAATAACGTCTTCTCCATAGTATACAGTACAACCAAACTTGTACAACTAAATAATTCTGTTGACATGTGACATAATTAGGTACAGTGGAGAAAACGTTATTCTTTCCCAATAAACGCGTTTACGCTAAAACTATTATTTCCTTTGCAAACAGTTTGGAGCCATATCAGACGCCGGTTAAGCCGGCGTCTGATCAGGCTCCAAACTGTTTTACACTCTGAAAAAAATGAAAGGTCAGAATTGTCAAAACGTTGTCCTTTTCTACATTTTAGTGTTTTGCGTTTGCGTTTCGTTTGCGTTTAAACGGGAAAGAATAACGTTTTCTCCACTGTAGGATGGATACAAAGCAGAACACAGCATATAAGTAAACACACTAGGCAAAGTAAGTTTTGATTTATTATCAAAACTTGCAGTTAACTCATTAATAAAAGCGATAACAAACAACTTAAATCCCATTTTTCGTATACGAGTTATGTATACATTGTACCGTAAGTGTGCACATACATGTACATATTTTTAAAATGCCGAACTTTCGACGGCAGCGACTTGCTATCATAGATTACATGAAATTGACACAACATTATGACAACCTTTGTGTCACAGTTTGCGGCCGTAAACCCAAATCAATCAAATTTGAAATTGACAAAATCGGCCATCTGACACTCCAATTGGTCTACGACCAGATAGTTCATTTCAGTAAAATGTCCATGACAGCGACTATTTGCATACGTTGTCCACAGTTAGGCAAAACCTCTCATTCAATAACCACTGAAACTTTAAATGTACATTTAAAATCAAAATAAAATTTAGTCCATCTTCTTTAATTGCGTTCTGTTTAAAGTATACATGTACACCGATGCATTGAACATTATTCTTCGTGTGGCGACCTTGATCAGAGGGCTCCTTTAGGGGATGTTCTGTTCAAAGGTTACACTGAGGCAGAAGACAAGTGCATTCTTTGTAAGTACACTGTTTGTAGTGAAACATAATACTTGCAAGATATACAGTTGATGTGCAATTAGAATAAAGGAAGCTGTGATATGGAAGAAAATGACTGATATTAATAACAAAAATGGAAATGGATCTCAAATATATCGACAAAAGTTCTTGTTATGATTTATATCTATGCAAATATTGTGCTTATTGAAATATATTTTATTTGAAATGCTGGTTTTATACACATATTTCAAGTTCTTATAAAATTACATAGCTCAAGATAATAAATGAACTTGGTAAGATATGTTCTAAGAAGTTTGGGTAGCCAAAGTATTGCATTTAGAAAATAATTATTTTTTAGAAATGGAATTAAAAATGAAAAAAATAGACATTTAGAATATTTGAAAATGAGATAAAATCATGCCTTTTACCTGTAGCTCTGTAGTAATTTTATCTTTCAGACTATGTTTGTTTAACCCTTTACCCCTTATGCAGGTTTTTTATTACAGCATGTTGAAAGTAAAGTAGAAAGTACCTAATGGTATATTCTGCTTTACTTTCAAAATGCTTTAGGCTCCTTATAGTGCATACATTCGTGATTCCATAGTGTGGAACTATTTTGCTCAGAGGAGAAATAAATTAGAGGGGTAAAACTGCATATTGATTGAGTGATAGTTTAAGGTGCAATCAAGTTATGTACATGTAATAGATGTCTTGGGTTAGCTGTTCCTCATTAGACTAAGACTTTTCCTGTTATTTTGAGACCAGCTGGGTGATGACTTTGTGTAAACATACATTTTGTAAATTCATCATGAATTAAACTTTGTTTTGTTAAATCTGGTTCATTCTAGTTATTGTCACTGTTCTCTGTTCAGTAAGCACCAAACACATTCTGTTCACAGTCAATGAGAAAGGATGACTCCAGGGTTAATATTGCAGACTTCTCAAGATTAAGACCAACATCCAAGGCTGATAGCCAGTGACATCTGGTGATAGAATCTGAAACAACAAACATGTATGAAAATAAATAATAACAGTCCTATTAAACATATAGACAGCTTTATCATCTTATTTAGAATTATTTTTGATTCTTTAATGAATGCATTGATTGAATGAGACAATTCAAATTCAAATCTTTATTTAAAACCTACAAGTAATTCTAACAGACACACACATTCTATAACGTCAATTTTGATAAAATAGCATGTCAACCCAAATTCCGTTCCAGCTATTTCAGTAACTGACTCTTAGTACGCTCCTAATATTTAAATGGCTTACAAAATTATCAAAACATATTTTCAAAATTATTCTAAATTCCTAGACAACTGTAGTATAAAAATGGTTACCAAGCACAATAACAGTTAGACGTATAGAAAGTTAAAAGGTTATAAAGCTTTTAAGTTGAGTCTTATATGGTTTTTAAACATTGATTAGTCAAATTTGAGTTTTTGCTCATCAAAAACTCAAATCTGACCAATCAAACGCTTTAGGACGATTTCAGACTCAACTCAAAATCTTTATAACCTTGGAGCCAGGGTCTCTGACGTAACATTCTAGCACTCTAACGACTGAGCTGTTGGGACTTTTTGAGTTTCTACTAAGATAACAGTGGAAAAAACGTTATTCTCTTAAACTATTGTTTCCATTGCAAACAGTTTGGAGCCAGATCAGACGTCGGTTTGAAGCAAAATCAGACGCCGAGTAACCCGGTGTCTGATCAGGCTCCAAACTGTTTGCTACTCATATTAAAATAAACAGTCAGAAGTATAAAAAAGATGTCATTGTCTCCATTTTAGTGCACAGCGTTTGCATTTCTTTGCGTTTAAAAACGGGAAAGAATAACGTTTTCTCCTCTGTACCTGTGTTCGTCAGGTACAGCCCCAATGGTGCATCTAAAAAGTGCCCCTTCTCATACTCATCAGAATTGTTGGCGTAGAGGTAATAAATAGAAATAGATATAGACTACACTCGATCCCGCTATACTACATTATGGAGCTATAATAACTGCAATCAACTGCTGGTGTTTTAATAGGAATCCATTCATGTGTCTGATATTTATTAATAAATATAGCATTATAAATAAAGTCGTACCCTAGATATGCTAAATTGTAAATCGGTGTACCTGTATTCCCATAGAGTTGGTCAAGAGAAAACCTCTGACGTTCTGTGTTGCGTCGAACCAAAGCGGTCTGTATGCTACGTCTCACGTTGTACCAAACCAACTCATTCAACGTTATTCCAACATCCAACTACACAATTTCTCCTCTTGTCCAGACATATTGTAACATTTTTAAGTCCTTGAATTAACAGACGAAGAACAACATGGTGTCTGTTGAATGCCAAGCGTAAATTACACATGCGAAACGAGTCGCTTTTAAAAATGGCCGACATTGATAAATCCGGTGCATATGGCCCTGTATCTATAAGGCGGATAAATAAAACACATGAACATTTTGTAAACAAACTTGACCTCTCTAGGTGCGCTTGTATTAGAGAACAGAGTTAGGTGAAATCCAAAACGAAGGGGAAATAGACATATTTTTATGCAAGAATAGTGTCAATACACCTGTTTTTCGTGCATTAACATCTGCAGAAGCCCTTGTGCTGTCTTGGAGCCCTCGGCTAAAGCCTCGGGCTTCAAATACAGCCCGCGGGCTTCTTCAGATGTTAATGCACGAACAAAGGTGTATTAACCCTATATAGTTTTCATTTTATGTGTATGCATTTGTATTGCCATGTTATGCCACTATTGCCAAAATAAAATCAATCAATCAATCAAACATGGGGAATACATAGCACAGAGGTTTCCCACATATTCACTGATTATTACAAGGGCATATACTTGACGCTAGAGTAAAATGAGTTAAATCAACCAACCGATAATAGAAACTCGTTTATTCTACTGAAACATAAGTGAATTCGCGTTTTAAATTTTTGTCTATTCACGTTTCCAAGTAATGTTTTAGCATGTTTCTTTAAATGTATATGTACATGTACTTCATGACATGCTTTCGGTATATTACAAATAGTTTTCCAAACCATGAACATACGGTACGTATAACTATGCTACGCATACATGTAACTACCGGATTGTTTATTTAACAAATCAATTGATCTACAACCGAAATTATGTCTATTGTTTAAAAGGGTCATACATAAAATGGTACGGTTACACCTTCACTTCACTACTTTACATATACATGTAGTCTAATGCGCATTTGAAAACAGTTTGGATACTGTAATATACCTAAATTCAAGCAGCAGACGACAATTATTCAAAGCAGATGACGTTATGGGAGTGAAACAATTACAAACAATTAACAACATCAGCTATAATGATTATATGCAAGTACACTGAAACAAAACAACATCAAAACAGTTTTTTTAATCTGCTGTGAAATAGAACGAATACCTTATACCATTTTGCAAGCGAAATGCTCGAACATTAGTGTACGTATTACGCTAACAATATTTCACAATGAGCATTGCCTTAAATAATAACGTTATAGATTTTTTAATTACAGAAAATATGTTTATTTTCGCTTCTTTATTTGGCAAAGTAAATGCTTTGCCATCTACCATTGGCAATTCGATTATACGTTTTCAATTTATAGTCGAGAAAACGTTATTATTTCCGAATACACGCGTTTACGATAAAGTATAATTTCCGTTGCAAACAATTTGGAGCCAGATCATACACCGGGTAACCTAACGTCTGATCAGGTCCCAAACAGTTAACATATATTTACCCTTATATAAACTAGCTTAGTATAGTAGCGTAATGTTTTTATTAAATACTTTTTAAACAGGCATAATCTTTCTTTTTTCAAATTCAATATAAATACTTATATATATGTATGCAGCTTTTGGTATTTTACATTGTCCAACTAACACACCGAGTATTATTATGGCAGAGTTTCATATACGCGACATGGTAAGATCGTTGATTATTTCTAAATGTGTGGGAACCGCAACTTCACTAATAAAATCATTTTTGTTGGTTTATTCATTCTCACAGATTTGATCAGTGAACTCTTTTGCATGCTAGCGACAGATTTGTCCCACAATTTCTACTTTTGCAAACAGTTTGGATCTCGATGAGATTTCGCTCCAAGCGACGTCTCATTAGGATACATTCTGGTTTACACTCTGACGCTGTTTTGAAACCAATAAGAATATTCCATTTTTCTAACACTAGCAGACGACAATTGTTGCAGACGAAATATAACTCAGCATGCAAAGAATAGTTTATTACCATCTGCACACCAACGAAAATTTCGATTCGCACACTGACAGTGAGAAGACGTTATTATTTCCCCAACCTAACCGAAACGCAAACATATTTCAAAAATTTAGAACGTGTCAAGTTCTTAAGATTTCAAGCAATTTACTTTATAGGAAGCGGTAAACAATTTGGAACCTGGTTAATCTCCGGGTAAGCGTATGAAGTTCGCCTCAAAATGTTTGCAACGGACATAACAACTGTAAAATAATTGCGTTTATTGATAAAGAATAACGTCTTCACTGTAGCGCTATTCCCTAGGGAGAAATTAATCCATTATGCTGAATATTTCAATTGGACGATTCTTCGTTTTAAATTATTGTGTTTGTTTTTTTCAAGGGTATTGTAAGAAATTATTTTAGAAAAAGGAAGTAAAGGAAACATATGGTGCAGACTCTGGTTTGACGGCTCCTTTGGACGCCCTCTTATCAGGGTTTATATTCTTTGCAATATTTAAATTTATCCGATTTTTAGCATAGAAAAGGGTACGATATAAACTAGCAATTAGATAGGACAATGCTGTCAATTTTGTTTTGTTAGGAAATTACTATTTTGATCAAGATTGATTAAATTCAAAAGAAGTTTCTCAGGGAAACTCAAGATGTCACACTTTATTATAACACAAAATTACAAAAAAAATATTTATATGAATGGGGAAAACTTTTCTTTCTTTTTTTTCATTATAATCTTGTCAGAACTGTTATGCTGTAACGGACTATTTTACCCTTTCATGATCAAAATTATCATGAAGTTGATACCCATTCACTGTCTATTGTCGTCTGCTTCAATATTGCTGTCTGCAATATCGATCAAACTTAGATTTTAGGCAGTATAACTGACGTTATTTTAAAACAGTTGGCAAACAGTTTTGATCCAGATCAGACGCCGCGTAACGTAAATGAGTTTATGACGTCATTGAAAATGAAAAGGTAAAAGACAAAATATCAATTTAAATTTAAATTTTAAATAAAATGGAGCAAAAGGTAGGTATCTGCAAATGACGATGCTATATTAACTTATCCATGCCAAATTGTTGTCTGATTTAAATATTTCGTCTGATACAATACTAAAAATAAGCTTTTGTCCTGTCATTACAGCTTCTAAATACATAATAAAGGGTAGCATAATATACAGATGTTTATCTGTATAGTAAGTTGATTTGATTTGTTATGATTTTACGTCGCTTTTATCAGTATTTCAGTCGTATCGCGACGTCCTGTTAGTTATAGGAAGAGGAAGACCCCAGAAGCCCTTTATGCACTGGTTTAGGCACAAATCGGCAACTGAGAAAAACCACCGAACTCCCGCAAGCCAGCTCGGAGGCTTCCTCACAATGACCAGACTGGAATTCGAACTCACAGCAGATAGAAGTTTAGTGATGCAAGTCACAGTGACGGTTGCCAATAGGCCACGGAGGTCCCTGTATAGTAGGTGTTTGAGTATACCGGAACTATTTTACTGTAACATTTTCATTCTTCAAAACGAAAGTTAATTTTAAAAAGCGAAAAAAAAACCAACACAATTAATATGTTTAATTATCATTTAGCATCCCAATTAAACAAAATTTCTAATTTGAAAATATTGGATCGAGCGGGATTCGAACCCGGGACGACGTGGTCGGACGCGGGTATAATTTCATCTACGCCCAGGTGTCATATAAAAAGGTGTCGATTAAAGTTGTACATGTATATAAATTTTGCGTATTGACGTGTCTTAAAAATAAATAAAAAAAATAGCAAAAAACCATTTATTTTGATTAAAGCTCTTAGTTTTTAAAGCAACACTCAGTATCCAATCTATCTGACTACTCTCATACAGATTTACGCTGTTAACCCTTTCACTGCCATGAAGTCATCAAATTAAAACAATTGTCGTCTGCTTCTATTTCTAAAAATTAATTATAAGGTGATTTGACTAAAGCAATATTGAAACGAGTGTCAAACAGTTTGGATCCTGATCAGACACCGAGCTTCGCGGCGTCTGATCAGGATCCAAACTGTTTGCAAATAACAACTGTACTCGGGGTAAGGCAGTGAAGGGGTAAACGATCACTCTTCCATCGTCTCTTATTCTGTCGTCTGCTACATCAATACTGTTCTGTAGCAACATGTCAATAGAGAAAATATTCCAAAACAATGCACGACATCTATATGAGTCTTATATTTATCATAGATGAATTTCAATTCAAAATAGCTCTACGTTTCACATTATATTTACAAGTAGATCTACTCGGGTATGGCTAATATTTGCTAAAAGTGACGGTAACACTTCCTTAAGCAGTTATTTCAAATTTCATTACGCAATCATCACGACGTCATCATATGACGTCAACCGTGCTCAGCGGGCACTATTAGCGGGCACTATCGTAAAATAGTGACCGCTAGCTCGTACAAAGATAACGAAGGAGCGTACGTAGGTAAGGTATACTATACACAGATAGAGAGAGGTACTTTTGGCCGACAGCTATGTAGAAAGTGGTTAATTGGGCTATCTGTTTGTCTTCAGTTTTTTAAAGTTTACCATCAATTTACTATTTCATTATTTATTCAATTAAGCCTACTCCATTTAATGCATATAACATCCTGCTAACATCATACTCTCAACATTAGACTTTAGGCTGGACTCTTGTGTGTTCAAAAGCGCTTCACACGAAACCATATAAATGTACCTTTACAACGAAAAAAGACAAATAACTACAATAAGATCTATAATAAACATGAATAAACATACAATAGAAAGCCCCAAAAACGGCGAACACAATACCTCTTTCAAGCAGCAATTAGTTGATGAGAATAGTTGTCGATAGCGCTCCGTACCGTACGAATATTAACCGACACTCGCCTGATCTCATCCGAATCGTAGCTGAATTTATGCGAAACCGATTTTTTTATTCCTGATAATGAAGTTAAATATAAAAAACGCATCCTTGACTTGATGTTATAGTGCACCAGAATATGTCTGCTGTTACATACCCTCGCTCCAAGGACAAATAAAAAATCAAATAATTTCACGGATTAGAATAATACATTCTTGTTTCCTAAAATAGCAAAGAAAATGAATGTCTGATGCTACATGGCAGAAAGTAAATAAAGAAGTCTTGATATAATTTCACGGGTTAGAATAATAAATTCTTGTTTTCTAAAAGAGCCAAGAGACGGAATGTCTGATGCTATATTGCAGAAAGTAAATAAAGTAGTCTTGATTTAAGATGTTAAATCATCAAAACAGTCCTAATGTGCTTTAGATATTCTAGTGCAGCATTTGTAAACAGCCACAAGATCCGATGCATTGAAAATTTGAGACCCAGTCTTTTGGAGAACAATGTACTTACGCATATGTCTCAAACGCAGCATACTGTACGCTGTTTTGCAGCATGTGTTTCTATTACATTTAATGTCGAAATATGAACATAAACATATTCATTTAAATAGTGTTATCATTGGAGTCAAACTAGACGCTGGTTGGCCGACATCTGAATAGGTAAATGAAGTGTCTAACGCTTAACTCATGCCACCCTTAACTTTGAATGAACAATGACAATTTCGATGTGGGTCGTTTTCAGTTTGTGCCTTTTAGGGTGTCAACAACTTACAGTGGAGAAAACGTTATTCTTTCCCAATAACGCGTTTACGCTAAACCTATTATTTGCAGTGCAAATAGTTTGGAGTCAGATCAGACGCCGGGTAACCCGGCGTCTGATCAGGCTCCAAACTGTTTGCCACCAAAATAAACAAGAATTATCAGAATTGTCCAAAAGTTGTTATTTTCTACGTTTTAGTGCTTTGCGTTTGCGTACGTTTGCGTTTAAACGGGAAAGAATAACATATTCTCCACTGTATACAGTACCAGGGTTCGTGAATCTGACCAAGACCTTCGGAAGTATGAGGTGTCAGTGCTGTACACTTAGCAACAACCGAAAGATCCGCATAACTCTGTCGGTAACGAGTAGAGCATCGCACTCGATTTTTCTGTATCGACACCCCTCTCTCCGGGGCGTCGAAATGACCCATACATCACAGACAAAGACTTCAACTAACAAACAAACAAACAATCACTTCCTATGTAAGGTTGGTATTTTATGGTTTAATGGTCGAATGTATCAAAGCTCTTGAAATAAATCTGAACTCGTTCTGATACGAATTGATCAAAATCTCAAATTCGATCAATCAAAAGCTTGAGCATGATCTGGGAATAATTTCAAATGTACTCTATAATCATTGGGTCAGGAACTAGTATCCTAATGTTTCAAGCAAACAATAGGGTGCGTTGATGAGCTTAAACTTATAAGATATCTAACATAGAATTTCGCTGATAAACAAAGAGTAAACATACGTGTCACTGTATGTACAATTACAGTGGGGGGAAACGTTATTCTTTCCCAATAAACGCGTTTACGCTAAAACTATTATTTCCAATTTGGTAACCCGGCGCCTGATCAGGCTCCAAACTGTTTGACACTCAGATATAAGTAAAAGTTAGAAGTATTAAAATATTGTTATTTTCCCGATTTAAGTGTTTTGCGTTTGCGTTTAGTTTGCGTTTAAACGGGAAAGAATAATAGATTCTCCGCTGTACTTACCGTCGCTGCAAGGCCACGTTAAAATGAAAAATAGTTGCATGGCTTAGAACAGAACAAATACTGTGTCCTAACATTATCAAGAGACTGAATATCTTATGCGATATGGCATAAACTAAATGCATAAGTCTGGATATAGAATCGTCTAAATGTGCTATAGATACATGTACATGTATGCTGTACATCATTTATAAACAGATATTAAATGCTATGCGGTTTAGACACAGACTGTTTGGAAACGCTGTCTCAAACTCAGAATATCCGCTAATCTGCAACATGGGTTCTTGTATCAATGTTGAAATATAAGCATAAATTCATTTGCGTATTGCAGCCAGGTTAGACGTCGGTGAGCCAACGTCTGAACCGGTATATAACTGTGAACTCATTCATTTCTGGGCTGTTAATGGACAAAAGCAATATCGAAAAACCCATTATCACATACAATGTAGCTTGTTTCTAGTATGGACGATAGCTGAGAACTTAAATTAGATAGAAAGTTAAGCTTTCCTTTTTACATGCTTAAATAGGCTAGTGATTACAACATATAACGTATTTCTGGTGCTACATATTCATGAATGTATTTCTTCAGTGTAGGAATAAATCAAAGGCGTAAAAAGGTGTTTTTATGATGTTATTGGTAAAGTCCTTTTCAGTTTTGTCTATGTAGAGAATAAATTTGCATTATATTGCATACTGACATTATATACTCTGATCAGAAGGATCCTATTAAACTGATTAAGTTTTACATTATGTATACATGATAGAACTTGATCAATTTGTCAGTACTATGCTACACAGGTATATACGGTTAAAGGCTTTAACACACCCGAACAGTGGATAGTATCTTAACCTATTTGTGCCCACGATCCCATATATGGGACATAGGCAAACGGTGTAGACTCTGATCAGACGCCGCATTATGCGGCGTCTGATCAGAGTCTATACTGTTTGCTGATAGAAATTTCAATATAAAACAAAATGAAAATGAAAAATTTGACCATGCATCCCTTTGATAACAAATGTACTAATCCAATATAAAACATGGAAGATTCCACTGGGCGCAAAATGGGTTAACATGTCCCTAATAAACGCGCTTGTGCTAAAACAGTGTTTCAGATAGCGGTTTGTCTTCTCAGGTTCGAGCAGTTTGTTACTCAGAAAAAGAAAAACGTTAATTATTTGTACTTTATTGGAACGCTTTTGCATAAATATTGATTGAAAGGAGCAGAAAAAACGTCTTCTCGAATATACAATCGTTGTTATTTACAGACATATACAATATTTAACAAACAATAATAAATCAATGGTAGAGTTTGACAAAAAACAAACACATAACATCTCAATTAAACATTTTACTGTAGTTTGGTATGGGAAAACGAGAACAATTGAATTGGTGGATTGCAGTAGGTATACCAAACAGCTTGCACATATATGCACATAAAAAGTAGAATATATGTATGTTATTGTTCCCGTTTCAACACTAACACTTTGTATACATTTAGGAAATAACATTTTGGATACCTTTTGTATAAAAGCGTTTTTTGAAAATAATAGGGTCTTGATCACTGTATGATACTATTTACTCATGTGAATATCGTTTATAATCAGCACACAAATATTGAATAAAGAATACGAAATAAATAATATAAAAAAGATACGTGTGCATATTGGTCCATTGACCCTCGAACTTATTTATGGACAATTCACTTTCTAATTAAGGTCGAAACGCGATAAAACGAACCCTGGTTAGGTCGAACATACCCAACAATGTTTTTCAAAGTTACAACGTGGCTGAGCCACGTTTTAACTTTGAAATGCGGGTATGTTCGAGCTAACGAGAGATCGAGGTATCATCATTTGACTTATGAATACTGGTACATTTAATTTATGGGAGTTCGAAGTAAAGAGTTTCGACTGTCAGTTAAATCCAGGTTTTGCCTATTGTGCAACCTTTGTCAGTTTTGTTACATTATCTGCATAGTTAAACGTATAATCTGAGGAGTTACTGTTAGTATGTGAGTAGTATACGCGTAAATAGGCTTCATATGTCCAGACGTGGCCCTAATTATACAGTTAACTCCTTCACTGCCAAGTGTTATCATTTGTTATAACCATAGCATCGTCAAATTGTCGCTTGTATTAATATAGTCGCATGAAAAAATGTTTTCAAGTCAGATTTAGGACGTTATGGACTGGTACTCAGTTTACGTAAATTATAATATTTTTTTATAAGTAAACACTTTCGCAACTTGTCAAATAATTATCAGCTCAAAATACCGTCACTAAAGTACTTTTCATACCATGTGAGTTAGTTTCTGATATTTGTTTTCATTTTCTTGCAATAAGCAAAACAGTTTCATTGTTGAATTGTTGTCTGCAATCAATGTCAGTACTTATGCCAAACATGGATTCCTCTCGTATTAAATATTGTCAGTATTGGCAAGATATCTGATTGCAAGTATGTCAGTGTGTACTTAGTCATGTACAGTGGAGAATCTGTTATTCTTTCCCGTTTAAACGCAAACGTACGCAAACGCAAAACACTAAAACATTGAAAAGAACAACTTTTGGACAATTCTGATAATTCATGTTTATCTTGGTGGCAAACAGTTTGGAGCCTAATCAGACACCGGGTTACCCGGCGTCTGATCTGTCTCCAAACTGTTTGCACTGCAAATAATAGTTTTTAGCGTAAACGCGTTTATTGGGAAAGAATAACGTTTTCTCCACTGTAGGTAAGACGTGAAGATAAGCATGGTTCTTATCATAGTTAACAATATTTGAGACAGTATGAGAGGACTTTGTTTAGTTTTAATAGGGATAGTAGTTTTCGGTGAGATAGAAATTCGTCATTGTTGATTTTATGTACTATGTATTATTGTCCGTTTTAACGCAGAAGAAGTGTAAACGCGTTGTAGTAAATTGGAATACAAATATAACTCTTTGGTAAACTAAACATTCATTTAATCTGAGCGACACGCAGTTAAGAGCCTGATCTTAAAATACAGCGAGCGGCAGCTTATTTTTCTCATATAAGTACCACAGTGTCTTTTTGTCCTTTAACAGCATTGTACTTTATTGATTTCCTCAGATTTATCGAGACACGTATGACGAAATATAAGGCATAATATGTTCCATAACCGTTCGTATGTCATATCTGTCCTTAAGTGTTTGTAAACGTGTTACTGCAAAGGGAATTCAAACCAGTTGTTTTAAACCGGAGATAAAGAAAGTTACAGGATAAATAGAGGATAAATGGGTTTTTTCAGTGTAAGATCAAAATTTAATTCATTTAGTGAACATCAGACTTTATATTTAAAATAATAGTCTGATGTGCACGAAGTAATTAAATTTCGATATTTCTATGACAAATAGAGTAATTCTATTTATAATATGCTTTTAAACAATTTTTGAGCTCAATTGTTTATCAGTTAATAGAAAGAGTACTTTGTTGCACCTTGTTGAGCCCCACGTTTTTTTTTTATCTTATACCTCGTTATGACAATGTGCCGTACCACAAGGTCACATATTATTGATTTAACATCATAGGCAATTCGTCGTTACGTCGTTAACCTCTGTTAAGTGGTCCTCGAAGAAACGGTATGTCGGAGCTACACGATAACACACGATTGCCTATACTTTACAGGGAGCCCGGGAGAAATCTCATCATAGCAGCTACCGTGGGTGTATAAAAATGATAAAATTTCAGTTATCTATCACCGTGTAAAACTGATTATCAAACAAACCTTGGGGAATCATGTAATAAATAGTTATCCACCACAACAATATTTTCGCGAACATTTGTGAACACTTGGAAATCAAATCTTTGAAAGATGAGTGTTTTCTAAATAAACGCGTTTACGTACAATCTAGGAGGGTAACCCGACATCTGACCAGGATCCAAACTGCTTGCTTCTCAGATTAAAACGGGTTGTCAAAATTGTCAGCAAGATGTCATTTTCTACGCCTTATTGCAATGAGTTTGCAATTTTTATGATTTTAAGCATTCAAACAGTCAACATGTTAACTTTATACACTTAAGATATAAATGCTTAAACAATTTTAACGGGCAAAGCATTATGAGTACAGCGAGTATTTTAAAGAGCATTTGCTAATATCTTGTTATGCAGGTAAAATCACACTCATGTTTTAATTTCTATTCAAAGTGAACGGCGACAGCGAAACTACCTGTTCTGATGGATGGACGTCCTTTGAAGGTCATTGTTACCTCTTCGTCCATGATGCCTATTCATTTCCAGAAGCAGAGGTACTTAATTATTATCATATCGATGCAGCCATACAATCCTATGACTCTTAGCATGGACTGTGAAACATTATAAGACGGAAAGTCCTATTTGTAAATACACGCCTCTGTTGGTGAACTACTTAACTATCAACCAATCATTTGAGAATAAAATGTAATTTTCGGCAGGAGTACCTCATTAAGACACATCGAATATTGAGGATGAGTGCACATTTAAGAATGTTGGAAATATGGTTTAACCCTTTGATGAACAAATTTATCGTGAGAGTTTTACCACTTCACCGCCAATATTATTGTCTGCAACATCGTTTCAAAGTTAGATTTAAAGTAGTATAAAGGTAAAGGCTTTGTTTATTATAGTGTCACCCCTATTGAAAGGACCAGTCAGTTTGGCTTATGAGACACCTATCCTTTTTGCGCGCACAGTACCTCCCGAATCCCTTCTCATGTTCAGTATAACTGAAGTGATTCCAAACTAAGTGGCAAACAATTTTGACCCTGATCAGACGCCGAATTACTCCTTGATCAGGATCAAGACTGGTTGCACATGCGCTTGGTGCCGTCATTTCGAGTCGACGGGTAAAGTACAGTTACAGCTGAGAACATGTTATGTATCGTGTTTAAACGCAATTGTAACACACATGCTTTGCAATAATATGGATCCTGAATTGTCTAACGAGCAAATTGTTATTTGAGTTCAAACAGTGTGCGTATTATCCCACACCTGATCTGGTCCCTAATTGTTTGCAAAGGACTTTAAAATTTTAGTTTAAATGAGTTGGTTCTTAAAGAAAAATAACACTGGGATATATAATTTGCTGGTCTAACTTGCCGACTGAAGTGGTCTTCAAAAACCAAGAACAAATTCACTATGCCGCAGTGTTCGCAGGTGAGGTGGTACTGAGAGTGCTCATGAAGTTGGGTGTTAGAAATATTAATGTGATAACCATAGTCACCTATAACTCGTATATATAGAGTGGCAATGTACTTTTTATCATATATGTTTGTATTATTTGTTTAATGTACATTGATGAGACAAACATATACAATAAATCTGTAAGAGCAATTATACTAAAATAACCATCTATGCGAATTACGATTAATTGCATTCTCATTATCTTTAGCACTACTGTCGCCAACATAACAGCCACCTACTTGAAATCACAGATCCAATAGAGAATGCTTTCATCAAAGATCATCTTCGTGATCTCAAGCGTACGTATATGAAGCAGGATCACCTGCAATAGTTAGCAAATTGATATAGTGTGCCTTAAAATCGCGATATGAAACGTTCAGGTACGATGTTGCCCAAATTATCCATTCTTGTGTATGACAAGAAAATGGTTATTACATGTCTGAATATTTAAAAAAAAAGCAAGCTTATATACGACATTAACTATCGTACTTATCCTGTATTAAACTTGCAGAAACTTAGAACAATTTCAGCAAAAGACACTGGTTCAGTATCAAAACTTCTTGAATTCAGGATTTATGCAAATTGTGTGAAACGCTAACTTGAACGAAATACAGCTGATTAAAATTTCAAAAAACAATTACGGTTAATGTAGTTCTTTAATAATATATAACGCCATGACATTACTCTATATCATCGATAACTAGCTCCAGAATATTTAAACTGTTGATAATAGGTATTTTGTTGAGATTAGAAATCTGTATTTGTGATGTAACAAACCAATTTTAAATGGAGGAAATCTGACCGACATAGATGATCTCCATCATTTGAATGTGCGCATGAACACGAATAATAACATTATATATTCAGACAGAAAAAAACACATTCAACCATCGCGTATTGACATGTTACAGTGAAGAAAACGTTATTTTTTCCAAATAAACGCTAAAACTATTATTTCTATTGCAAACAGTTTGGAGCAAGATCAGACGCCGGGTAACCCGGCGTCTGATCAGGCTCCAAACTATTTGCCACCAAGATAAAAATAAATTATCAGAATTATCCAAAAGTTGCACTTTTCTACGTTTTTGCGTTTTGCGTTTGCGTTTCGTTTCGTTCAACGGGAAAGAATAGCGTATTCTCCACTGTTCATGCATATACTTGATATATTTTGCTGTATTTTCATTAGCTCACAATTGGTGGCTTGGAATTACGGACGAGATAGTGGAAGGAATATGGAGATATTACACGATAGGAAGTATCGTAAACTTCACAGGTACATGTATGAAATATCGTTTACCCTTATCCTGCAGTAATATCGTCTGCTTTGAAATAATCGTCTGCAAAACATTTTGCATTAAGATTTTAACTAGATTTGAATTGCAAAAACCCAAAGACGGATACTTAAATGCAACGAAGTAGGATATTTCCATTTCATGATTTGACATATCGATTAGGGTTTTCATGACTCTAAGTTGTGTTTATTAACATGTAAAGTACTGCGCGTGTGATTGTTTGTAATATACCTTTCATGTAAACAGAACGTGACAGCTATTTATCATTAAGTTTAATTGAATTTACAGCAACAGATAAGCCAGCATTTTAACAAAAACAACAAAAAAAAACCCTTAAATATTTAGAGCTTTTTATCAGAGAAATAGTGACTTAATCTAAGTACCATGTGCATTAAAAGTACCCGATAAAAAGCTAGTGTATTAATGAAATTACAAATAGGGTAAATACAGTAGAGAAAACGTTATTCTTTCCAAATAAACGCGTTTACGCTAAAACTATAATTGCTAATGCAAACAGTTTGGAGCCAGATCAGACGCCGGGTAACCCGGCGTCTGATCAGGCTCCAAACCGTTTGCCACCAAGATAAACATGAATTATCAGAATTGTCAACAGTTGCACTTTTCTACGTTTTAGTGTTTTGCGTTTGCGTTTCGTTTCGTTTAAACGGGAAAGAATAGCGTATTCTCCACTGTACCAAGTAATTCTCTTAACGAGCATGTACAGCTGGCAGTCTCATATTTAGTTAGCGAAAGCACAGCTAGATTGTTAATTATGTACATTTGTATTTCGTACATAATGATATAGAATCCCAGTGAAAGCGGAATTTTCACAATTTGTGTTGTTTAGTCATAATATACAATATAAGACTGACTTTTCTCAAGCTTTACATTTTCACTTAATCGATCTTATTTGTTATGGGAAGGGCCGAATTTAATGTTGCAATAACTTGTGGCCCAACCCTTTTGTTTAAATTAAACACATTTCATGATGCTTGTATGAATATGTGAATTAGTTGAGCAATAAAATATTATTAAACTAAACCTAACCGATCTCTTCTCGATCATAAATTGATTGTGTGTAAAAAAGCCAAAGTACAATTCTCCATCCCAACAACGGTTCCCTTCTTACAACAATACTTGTTTTGCTCCCAAACAAACCAACGTTCTTATATTTTCACTGCTGCAATATCTGTTCAAAATGCGTCTGTTTTTATTCTCAAAGTTGCAAGCTTTGCATGGCAATTCTTTTTAAGACTGGCACCCAGGTCAACCCGACGTCGCTAAATTAGGTGAAGATTGTGGTGTGTTGTGGCAAGCATTCGACTTCCAGTGGGGAGATCTGAGTTGTGGTACCAAAAGCAATCCCGTGTGCAAAAAAAGGTACTCAGATTATTAAACCCTTTGATGATCAAAATATTCGGGAGATGTTTAGCCTTCGTCGCTTTCTTATCGTCTGCTTCAGTATCGTTGTCTTCCGGACATGTTAGATTTAAGTTTGCCTGACCTAATACATATCGATACGAATGTCAAACAGTTTAGGTCCTGATCAGACGCCGCGTTACAGGGCGTCTGATCAGGATCCAAACTGTTTGCAAACACGCTTTAAATCGTCATTGAGCGTGAAAGGGTTAAGCAACTTGTTTTGTAATGTGATGAGCACTGCCTAACCACTACTAGTTAACAAAATACGTTGCCTGGAGTAAAGCAACTGAACATGAATTCGGCCATTAATCGATATACATGTATACCAAACGCAACGTCTTGCCAGGGTCAAAATCGTTTTAATCCATGTGTATGTCCTTATAGCCGAAATACCTCCAATATAAATTACAAATCATATTCAACATTATGACATTTTATTATATATTATTAAGTTAAAGAGCTTTGCAAAATAATATCAAGAAAGTGCACTATTGTCATTTTGTTGTACTGATATAAACTTGATTGCCATTAAACAAAACTGAAGCTACGTAAATTGCTATAAGTGAAGCAGTTAAAACACGTCATAATAAAAAAAAACATTCAAGCAATAAAAACGGTTCTTACTCCCATCCAAGGGGAATAAATTCGTACAAAGAATTACCAAATTATATGAGTTCTGAAAGGGAATGTTTGGTATTCGTTGTAGACACCATCAATCAATAACACTAGCTATATTATTTAATGAAAATATACAATAGAAATGGCATGCACCAAAATCGATCACTCATCACTCACACACACACGCATGCACCCAACAAAAGCCACACGAAATGTACATCTGATCAAATCAAGAACAATTGTAGGTGGTCACGTGAGTTCCATTACTTTTATCTATATTTCTGTTATATTTCAGCGGATTCAATGACGGACCATCGGAAATTGTTGGCTAAGGCGGCACTCGTCACTATCGTGTATATAATCCTAATCAAGTGTCAAACAATAAAGTACGGATGTCTGCTGCAAAACGAAATAACTCTAGAATGCCCTATATGTATTTATTACAACACATATCGCTGAAGTGTTATGTACGCTTCAAACACAAATAAAGCATTGTGCTTTACTAAACAACTTAGTTATATTTTAACTTTTTAAGTTGCAAAGAATTTTGAGCCAGAGCAGACATGAACGCAACTCAATATCTGATAAGGTTTTACAGGGTTTGAAACTCTGATTGAAGCAGGTCGCCAAAACATATATATAAACGGATATTTTAATGCCACCTGCTATATGCAGAGGTGACCCTTGACGACATGTTTATCTTCTATTTACAACACACACATGTTTAACTTACTATTGTTTTGACAACACATACAAATCACTTACTGTTGACGGTTTCGACAACGCATACAAATTTCACTTACTATTGATTGGTACGAAATCTGCTGTGGTCATCTGCAGAATGACAATAGCGCACGTCTCCAATCATGCTCGACAATTTCCGTCACGATCGGTGGAGAAAATCGGGTCGTATACCCTCGAGATCCGGTGAATCCCCTCGTCCCTGTTCGTCGCGGAAATCGTCGAGCATGCAGGATACATAGCATTACTCAATCGCCTTGAAAAATTCTTCAACATTATTGGAAACCAACTAGAGTGTATGCCTCTTACCAGAATGACCGTTATCAAACATTCGCAGTAGATAGAGAAGTATCTGTCCCAGTTCAAATGAAATTTTGTGTGCTACAGGTGTAAGCCCTGGGACCGAACAACTACATCCTGTACACAAAACCTGTCGGCTAAATTTGCAGAAATCATCATCTGGATCATCACTTCTAGGCAGATGCTTTACAGTAATACTTGCCATTTAAGCCTAATGACAAAAGTCGCAGGGTGTATAAAAATATTGTATCACGGATGCACCAGAATATGTTGAAGCTGAACACTGACAAAACTGAGGCCATTCTATTTCATTTCAAAAAGGTTAACGTTCCTGGAGCTTTTCACGTTCAAATGGGAAACTCTAAAATCAAACCATCATTTTGTGTGAATAATATTGGTGCTAGATTCGATTCCCAAATGTACATTGTATATGACACAGTACATTCGACTGTGTGAAGGTCTAGCTACGCACAGCTGCGGCAGTAGGTCATATTAGACAGTACCAGAAGTCTCCAGAAGCTACAAAGACCTTGGTTTAAATATCTGGTCACATCAAACATTTACTACTGCAACTTCTATATGGGATTCCCCAAAACTCACTTCGAAAACTACAGGGTATGAAAAATACAGCAGCCCACATTATTACCAGGACTCTTCGGTAGGATCACATCACTCAAGTCTTGAAGGAGCTTAACTGGCTGCCAGTTCAACACAGAATTGAATTCAACTTTCTGACACTCACATACACAGCCATGTGCAATGATTCTCCAAGGAACATTGTTAGTATGCTGCATGTAAATATACCTCAGTTGCAGTCTTCAAAAAACCTCATGCGATCTCAAAAATCGTTTGAAAAACACACTTCTTTAATATATGTGATTAGAAGATAAAGTAGGAAATCAATGACTGCTACCTCTACTACCTCTTGGCTGTGTTCTTGCTGTTTATGCTGTGGGTCTAAAAAGGAGTTCTGGAGTTGTACCGTTGACAGTGTGACTGTCTGGTTGATCTGTTTGGTAGGGATTGCCCAATCGCTTTAGAAACCAGTTGGCAGAGGGTATGTGGTATATTTCCTGGACAGTTTTACCTTTTTATTTTATAAATTAAAGGTGCAAATCAGCCATGGATTATATATATACTACTCAATCAAACATCACGGAAAATATTGTTTTAAACATACCCTCTTGCTGTACACTGAAACAAACAAAACAAACAAACAAACAAAAAAGACAATCAAAACCTCACTATTTAAATTATGCCATTGATCTTTTAATTATTCGACTCATTTTAAAGTTGCTTTTACTAATGAACTATGCTAATTTTATCATCTTGGTAATAATATTGTAAGCATGTAACTCCATAAAGTATTATGTTTATTGTGAAAGTATTCATTTGTATTTTCTAGCTTTGTAGGTACATTTATATTAATTCATGTGAAATGCTTTTGAACGCACAACTCCTGTGTGAAAAGAGCGCGTTATTAATGGGGTTTAATAAATAAATAAACCCACCAACAGTAAGTGAAATCTTTATGCGTTGTAAATAGAAAAAAACATGTCTTCAATTGCGCATTACCAACATAATGAATTAATCCAAGGATAGAAGAAATGATCCTACTATTTTCCCGTCGTCTTTATGTCCGTCCGTTTGTCCGTTTATCTGTCTTACACGAATTAATTTCGGTCAACTTTGTGTACAGATCCTGTTCTAATGAAGCTGTTAAAATACAAATTCATTAAAAGAAAGAGATGTTCAAGTAAAAGTGTCTTGTGCGATGCTTTTAACATTTGCATCACCTTTCCCACATTTTTCTATTATTCAGATTAAACTTTTACTAATTGAAAGACATTAATGAGTGAAAGTGTCTTGTACAAGGCTCATGACACTTGTATCAGCATTGTTCCTTGCATCAGTACTGTTAGAGTATTCTCCCCTTTCCCAATTTTCCGTATGCTGCCTATACATTTTGTTCTAATAAGGCTTATGAGATGACATTTTTTTAAGGAAATAATGTGGACATTGTCAAAAACTATTTTTTTCTAAATTCCTATTTTGGAAGATACCCTGTCATACTGAAATTTAAAGTTTTGGTATAACTCTTAGTTGACCGATGCTATGCTGGCAGGTGACACATGTGTTACGAGGTGTATTTTTTTATTATATATTATGGTTTATTACGCTTGAAAAAAAAAGTTCAAGTGCGCATTCATTGCACTTTGCACATACGTTTTTTTTCATATCCTGACATCTTCGTGTGGTACACTTGTAACGTAGTATATCTAAGTTATTTCACGCACATACTAAAAAAGGAAATACCTTGATTTTGCCACACACAATTGAAGGAATTGACATTACAGAGTTTGTGAAATGAGAAGTAATTACAAGTACTGTAACATATTTCGAAACAAACCTCCAGTCAGATCCTCATCTTTTTGGACAATTGTGCAGCTTTAATCTAGATTTCGTTGATGGTTTTCTCTGTCGAAATGGTTACATTTAAGGTTATTGACTAAGGCTGTTTGTTTGAGGATCAACACAAATGTCAAACAATTTGATGTCAACTGGTGACAAATTGAGTGTTATTGCACAGTGGAGAAGACGTTATTCTTGTCCAACAAAGGCAATTATGATAACAAACATATGTCAAGACCACCACGGGTTAGCACTCACTCACTCACTCATGCCGAGCCGTCTTCTTCCGCCGACGTCCTCGGGTAGACATGGACCTCCACACTTCTTTGTTTAGAATACAGTTTGTAACTTCCTCTGTATTACTCATCCTGGTGTCCTCCAAAACACCGTCTGCGTATGTCTTTCTTTTCCCACCCCTACTACGAGTTCCCAGTGTTAGATACAGCTCCGAACTACATATACTTCAGCTCAGATTAAAATAAATTGGCAACATGTAAAAGTACAGGCACACTCCTGCATGAATTAGTGCAATGTACTTGCCTATAAACGGAGTAGCATAACTGCTAGCATGACATTTGTGTATAAAATAATTGATAAGTAAATTTGGTCTAAAACTTGTGGAAAATAAACCACTATTGCAACAACTTGTATCACTTACGTCTACAAAACACCCTATTTGAGGCCGGTATTTTGGGTGATAATAAGTATGAGACAACTGTGAAATCGTTCCTAAGCTTTTGATTTTAGGTTTTGCAAACATCTGACCAATTAATAAAAAAGAGAATACTATCAGACGTATATATAACCCTTTATAAATATGCTTATAAAGCGTTTGTATTGAGTCTAAGATCATTCTAAAGCATTTGACCAATCAAATGATTGAGAGCACTAGGCTATCAAACTCATTTCTAATGCTTTTTAAGCACGGGCCCAGGTACTAAACTATCTATATCTCAAGTCAGACCACATGTGTTTAGTTTCTTTATATCGAGCATTTTATCAACAGACAGACGGCACTTGCCCCAATATTAGCATGACTCACAGAGGTTCATTGACCACAACTAGTCTCAACCAAACTATAAAGTGTCTCGATGAATGGATTCTAAAAAAAAACTAGAGTAGAAGTTTGTGGATACATAAAGTGTAAATAGCTAGATAAGTACAGTTTATTTGCTTTAATCTAGAACCCTGTGATTTGTACAACAAATCATAGAAATAAAGAATCTTACGTGAGTGATCGTTATTAATCATATTTAATAAACGAGTTGACAAATAACAATACGAAGCGAACTTTGGCGAGCGTCATATTTATTTCAGTCAGCGAGTTTATTAACAATGAAAAGAAGTGAGCACGAATGTGCGATTCTATTGATCTCATTTACATTTTAAACGCCTACTAAGTTTTATGAAACCGTAGCAAGAAGTCCCTTCGCCATATTTTGTCCGCCAAAATGCGACGTTATCGAAACTGACGTCATTTTGCCTACCGTTCCATGCAACTCGTATTGACGCACACATTTAGTAACAACGTATGTTGACCCCAAACGAAAACTGATCCCTTGGTCGAACTTCGTCGTCGTAGAATGACTAACGTTAATATTTTCGATGTACAGTCGTTCCGCTTATAATCCGTCTATCATGTTTGTCCCCTCGGTTATAGTACCATGTTCATCCACATGAAGTATTTTGAGCCTTCCTGAATAATGATCCAACATCTTCGCCAGCAATAAGAAGCACATTTTAATCCATTGGGCCCTAGCGACGACTAAACTAGCCTTTTCAAACATTGTTTATGAGAATAGTACACTTGTTATTTGCAAACAGCATAGACCCAGATCAGGGAGTTCCTGCAGGAACCATCCGATATACGTCTGCACTACCTGTCATTGTGTTATATGTTGTATAAAACATTAATTTGACATCTATCCTCTTTTTATAGAATATGTTATACGTATATGCGCCCTCTTTCATGGCCTGCAAATTGATTGTATTATTGTCATTATTTTATACACCACAAACTAATCTAATAACGATATTAGTAAACGATAGTTTATTTAGATGACACTGTTTATAAATTGGTATAACGTTTAAGTAATTTGGTAGTATGACACGAAGTAACCCTCAGGAATCTGATCGCAGTTATTTTACAACATTTAACATAAACGACATTGGGTCTTTGTTTACATTGAATACTGACCGGGGCAGCAGGTGGCACTCTATGACATTATAGACATATTAGATGGCAGTTTGCGTGACATTCAAATTATCAACCCGAGAGTAATGTCACCCAGAGGCGAAGCCGATAGATTATTCTTGTTTTCGAGGGTTGACTACTTGAACGTCACGAAAACTGCTATCTAATATTTATTTTATTAAACCGAACTTTTCAATTCTTGCCGTCAAACCGTCTTTTATAGTTCGTATTTTATAAAATATGTTGTGAATACCAAGGTAGCGCCACCGTGCACGTTACGCAGACAATGATGTCGACGTCTACGATGTCACATTGTTTATATCATTACAAAAAAGAAAGAAGAACGATAAGAAACTGCATCATTTATATATTTTCGATCCAGAAAAATATCCTAATTTCCTTTAAAATATGTTTAGTATGATTATTGGGCAGTTTATTCTATAGACGAAGTGTAAAAAGTAGCTACAGATAATGTAGGTCCAGGGGTTGGGATAGAAATGACTTTTAAATCCCTATGTTTAATCATGTAGTTTGTTTTTTAACTATTTCACTCATTAAAAATTTGATTGTACACATTAATTATAATAATTGTTATAGTATTGGTATTAATTTGAAATAATTCCCGTTCTTCGAAATTCGATTCCATGTAAACCCATAATGCTTATTGTGAATGCAGTTATTTGTCTGTTCTCGCTCTGTAAGTAATTTTATATAACTTCATGTAAAGCACTTTTGAATGCACAACTTATGTGTGAAAAAAGAGCGCTACATGCATCTGGTATAATAAAAACATTAATAATAATGTTTTACAAATGCTATTGTCATTTTGTCCCTAAAGGAATAATCTATTTCCTACCGGTTTTAATCAGTATTAGGCAACGGCTGGGGGGTTGATGCTGTTGGTAAATTGAAACATTGTAGTTTTGCATCTTTTAATTTCTCCATATAAATCCACATTCCTATTTATATGTTTTCTCAAGAAAATATCGTTACACTGGATTGTTTTGTGTCCCACATGAGGATAATAATCTGTTAGCATGATACGGGTTACAGCACTTTACATTATACAACTTGTTTTCGAAGTTCAAAAATGTGAATTACCATAGATGCCATTATTGTTATCTTTGTAATGCCTTTAACAGTATTTAAATTCAAAATGAACAAACGCCTCCCTATTTTTAGGCTACGCAGATCAAAAGTATATATACTGCTCCCTACTACAACGGACCTTCCAACAACGATTCCCTCCTTAAAACAATGCTTGCCGCTGTTCCCCGAAATAGACAACTATTCTAAAACTTTCACTGCTACAAACTTGTCAGCTTAAAGTTGTCGCCTATTGTTTTTTCTCAAAGTTTGATATTAGTGAACATTTTGACAAAATAATAATACTGAAGAGGGACAAACAGCTTGAATCCAAGTCTAAATTTGCCCCCCCCGATAACAACTCAATCCGAACAACATACACACTATATGTCTCCCATTGCGTGTTATGTAGAGAGGTAGCTCTATAATACCTTTTGAACTGGAAATTGATTGATATTGCTAATCCCTTACTCCATCGATGCGCATTTTACGTGTTTAATCTTTTGCTTCCACTAAAGAAAATAGTACCATTTTTATATTAATTAATATACCTGTATTATCAGACACATTTTCTATATTTCAACAGATTGTAGCTTCAGGAAGGGTATAAAGCAGGGTTTTCTAAAGAATGGTATTGCAGCCTGCTTTTGCTGGCAATCTGTTTAACAAAATAACCTATATCAAGTTCTATACGGTAATTGATTAATCTTGCATCCTTTACTTTTGTAAAGCATCTAACAATCAGTTTGACTCTAGATGAAACATTAACTACCCCGACGTTTCACCTTGGTACAAATTGTCTGATTATTTGATGACACAATTGAAGATAAAAAGAGACGCTGCACAAGAACCAGTCGGCAAATTTTACAGACGATGAACATGTAACACAGCGTGCTTACGAGACATATACAATGTCATGCATCATACAGGAGAGAAAACATTACTTTTCCCCATAACAAACGTGTACGCTAAAACTATAAATCACATTTGCACACAGTTTGGAGCCACATCAGACGCCGGGTAACCCGGCATAAGATAAGGCTTCAAAATGTGTGCAACTCAGATTAAAACCAGTACATGCAGTCGGAATTTTCAAAATGTTGTAATATACTTCAATTTAGTTTTATGTGGTTGCGTTTTGTTTACGACTAAACGGGGAGAAAATGTTTCCTCCACTGATTTTTGTAACTTAGCTGCATTTTCTGCATGTATTAAAGTATTTCATGATAAGTGAAATAGGTAAATGCCAACTGATGTCGAAAAGGTTGGATAATTCATCAATTTATGATATCTGTTGCAAACATGTCTATACTACTGTTTTTCTACATCAAGTATACACCTACACGGCAATAAGAGACCTACGGTTAAAGCAAAATTATTACCTCTTTACTGCCTTAGACAAAGTGCAATGGAGAATTGCAAACAGTTTGGTTCTGACGCCGCGTAAAGATTGATAGGCAAAGTGGAAACAATGTTTCTGTCCAGGTAAAAAGCAAACGAGAGGCAAATCCAATTTGTAAAAACATAGGAAAGGACACTATTAAAATCACTAGTGATTTATTTTGAATTTGAGCGACAGTTAGGAGCATGATCAGATGACGGTTTACCCGGCATTTTATACGGTTTCAAACTTTTTGCAGTGGGAGTAATTGATTTCATGAAACAGGTTAATTGAGAATGAATAAAGTGTTCTCTACTATACCTATATTCCAAAGTTCAGAGATAAAGACAGACGACACTTGTTAAGGACATATGACTTCGTTGAGGTGACGAAATAAAACTACTCTATCACATCTAAAACAGGCATCGCACAAGGCATTGCTTTGACCCAGACACTCACTTTGCACAATCATAAAGACATGTTTACCTTGATGCAGCTAGAATATATACTATGATATTTCATGAAAGAATATGCTGCTAAACCTCATCTGAAATGTGATACTTACGTCAAACTCGAACTCAATTAAATCGAAATAATTGGCATCTCTTATTCAGTCAAAATTTAATTCGTTTTAGCCGATTGTACATGTATTTTAAAGTTCATAAACGTCATTAAATCACATTTTAAATTCAAAATACGAGTTCGTTTGACTTAAGGCATTACATTAAATGGAGACAATGCTATTTTATACTATTATAAATATTTTCTTTAGTCAGAGTGGCAAAACTGTTTGAGTCTCATCAGATGACGATGTACGAGGTTTCTGATTTGGCCTCAGACTGTTTTATAAATATGTAAAACAAACGCGTGTATGGGGAATAATTAAAGTCTTCTCCACTGTAAGTATACTGTCATTGCCGCCGCAGCGGAAAAATAATACTGTTAAACTATGACATTAAGAATCCTTCGAGACTACGTTGATAGTTCGGTTTGAAACCCAATTACTGCCTTACCCCGCATACCATGCTTATTTGCAAACAGTTTTGGTCTTGATCAGTCGCCGCATTAGCATTTTAAATCACCTTTGGCGTAGAAAAATTGAAAGCTCTAATATTTACAAGCGGCATCGTGCTTTAAACCTTATCGTGCTAAGCGCGACTAGGCTAACATTTGCAAACAGTTTAGATCCAGATCAGATGCCGCGTAACTCGGTATGTGATCTAGATCTTAAATGTATGTCACTCATATTCGATTTTCTTCAGTTTTAAAAAAGCATAAGAACTTATTATGATTCTGTTTCGCAGACGACATACTTTCATTTGTCAGAGACGACAATCTATTATGACAAGGGTTAAACGGAAACCTGCCTTAGCTACGAATATGTAACACATTGTTATATACAGTGTCCCTCCCTACAACGGCCCTCCAAACAACGACTCCCTCCTTACAACGACCCTTCCGCAGTTTCCTAAGCAAAACAATTATGCCCAACCTTTTTATGGCTGCAATACCGTCTGTTTAAATGTGTCGTCTGCTGTTTTTCTCAGAGTTACATAAGAGCGGATCTTTTGATGGAATTGATAAAATGAAAAGTGACAACCAGCTTGAATCCAGATTAGACGCCGCGTTCGCGGCGTCTGATCTGGATTCAAGCTGTTTGCAAATGTAAGCAAAGTCTTAATGTTCCCTCTCTATAGCGACTCCCTCCAAACAACACACATAATATGTGTATCCATATGTGTGTCGTTCAAAAGAGAGAGTGCTGTACTGTGACGCTCACTTATACATGTAACGGAGTCATCGGGACCGTCTGCTTGTTTTGTTATATCACAGTGTATTTATATCAGGTCAATGTTTCTGTACGTTAATAAGAGATGGGGAATCTACTTTTATTACTAACACTACCCAAAACAAACTATGTAATTGATTTGGAAATAATATTTATATCCTTTTTGAAAGAAATATAGACAAATGGGGTATCAAAACGCTAATTGTAAATACATCTTTTAAACGATACATTATTTTTAATTAAATCCGCGTAATTATAAATGTAATGATCACGCTTGAAAAAAGTGGGGTTAAAAAAAAGAAAAGTTGAAAATCGTTAATGTTTTCTAATTTTACAAGAAAAAAATATTTAAATCAGTTTATGTTATGTCCTCATCTTCTACTGATCAAGGCAATAACTCTCGAACGCTTTTAATTACTCATTATGGTAACAGTTAGTATTCTAAACGTTACAAAACAGTGACCTTCAGTATAAAAGTGCACGGCTACTTTTTTGGTATCAGTATATATCCACTTTTTCGTTATAAAATAGCTTCGCTGTATACATGTTAAATAAATTGTCATATATTTTGTTTCTGATTCTGAACAATCTGTTCCAAATAATCGGAATAAATTGTTCATGACACCATTCCCCCCTGTTTGTTGTTATTTGGTAATTTCACTTTTCAGACAGAGTGCATTGGTAGTCGTAATAAAATGAGCCTTTTTTCCAGGAACATAATAGTTCAGTTGACATGACGTTTTAATTTGCCGTTGAATAGAAACTAAACACACCAGCAATGTAACCCATTTGTGCCCATGATCTCATATACATGGGACATAGGCAAACAGTGAAGACTCTGATCAGACGCCGCACAAACACGTTTATTGGATAAGAGTAACGCTCTCTCAATTGTAAACGTCAAGTGAAATGGAATTCACTCATATTTCACTGACTAGCCTATTGATTGTTTTAGTGTCCTTGACATAACATGTGATATGTTTTTGAGTTATTGGGCTGCTAAGAGACGATTATTGGCAGCCATTCACAGATAATAATTCATTTTACCATGAGAACATTAATTTTGTTCTAAGCACAGTTGAGACGACGTTCTTCTTTCCAAAAAGGCGTATTACATTCATTGCAAACAGTTAGGGACCAGGCGCCAAACAAACCAGTGTCTGATCGGAATAAAACGTTTTGGTCTAGACATGATCTAGTCGTCAAATACTAAGGAATAAAAAAATTGTCATTCCAAATACAATGTACAATGGCGAAGTCGTTATTCCTGCCCAATAAGCTAGCTTTATGCAAAACCCTAAGGCTTACACAATTACATGTATGACTGTATGTCCATTGTACAAAAGTTTGGAGTCAGATCAGACAAAAGGTGGCCTGGCATCTGACCAGGAATATGACGGTTTCTCGAATATTTAGACTAAAATATGTGGTAAAAGTTTTCAAAAATTGTCATTCTCTCATTTTCATTGATTTGGCGTTCGTTTAGCTTTGTTTAAAAACGAGGAGTTACGTGTTCGCCGCTGTATATTATACATGAACAATTAGCAATACAATATTTGACAAGTACTCATTGTGTTTATAAATTATGACATATGACTAAGGAACAATTGAAAATTATAAACGGGACTGTCTTCAAATAGAGAACCTTTCATTCAAACAAATGCAAACATGGACTAGTAATTTGAACGTACCACTGTTAACAGCCATTTGAATAACACGTACATGACATGCTTTTTTGAAGCACTAGGCATGCGTCAGTTTTACGCATATTTATATTTTATTACACCTAGCTTTGAGTTACAATGTTAATGTCCAAAAGACCAAAATAAAACATTATGCATGTTTTGTCCATCTATCCACAAATACTGTCGCTCTATATGATATTCATTTTGTCACTCTATATGATGTTTTTTTCTCTATTCCTCTTTCCTTTTTGTAATGATATAAACAATGTGACGTCGTACACGTCAACAAAGTTTCCTGTGTAACATGAATGGCGGCTCTAAATTGGTTTTCATGATATATTATATAAAATACGAACGAGACGATTTTACAGCAAGGGTTGATAAGCTCGGTGTAATAAAATAAATATTAGATGGCAGTTTGCGTAACATTTAAAGTATCAATCCTAGAAAACAGGAATGTCAACCTCGGCTTCACTTCGGGATAACATTCTTTTTTTCGGTTTGACAATTTGAATGTCAAGCAAACTGACATCTCATTTTTATATAATATCAACAGTTTATGCCAATAATTTAGATAAAAACAGATCTGCAAATTTAACCATTTGTACAGTACTTTGGTAAATCGATTTAGACTTGCAGTTTTAAACAAGAAAGCCTTACAATACGAATATTCAGGGAGTTCTTGTTCGGTTCGGAATGTTTAAATTATATTCTTGCCTAAATATAGCCAAATAATGTAGTGTTTATTTGGTCTATAGTGTGACAATTTATAGCACGTATGTTAAATCCGACTAGTCAGTCAGACTATTATACATCAGAAACAGAACGCCTGCAACTATAGGACACAATTAGACAAAACAGTTGTTCATATATTAACCCCTTCATTGCCATGACGTCATCAAATTTAAACAATTGTCGTCTGCTTCTATTTCTAAAAATCAATTTTAGGTATTTTGACTTAAGAAATATTGAAACGAGTGTCAAACAGTTTGGATCCTGTTCAGACGCCGCGTTACGGATCAGCATTCAAACTGTTAGCAAATTACTACTGTACTCGGGGTAAGGCAGTGAAGGGGTCAACTCTTAGAGTGCTGACTTACCACTATTCACCATTTCGTGTCAAACTAAGAAACCAAACTGGTTTATACCCGAATCGATATTTTGTCGCTTAAAATGACTACACTATTTATTTGAACAATACAATATAAAGTTTGAAGAAAAGTTTAACGATATTGCAGTGAAAATATTTTCGCATTTAGACAGTTAATCGCTAAATCTATACATCTGATTAACCCTTTCGTGGACAAAATATCGTCTGCTTAAATTTATCGTCCGTATGTTTTTGCCAAATGCGAAGAAATATCAATATAAGTGATAAACAATTTATTTTCTTACCAGATCCCGCTTTATACGGCGTCTGTTCTGGTTAAAAACTATTTGAAAATTAAACATAATTCACCTACGACGGTTTATTGGTTAAACATAAATTCTGTTGTGCTTTTTCCAGGAATTTTGAATTAAGGGTGTTTCAAACCCATCAGCGATTGTTTCAAAGTATTAAACTTTTTTTCTATCATTGTTTTTTTGGAAGAGTTGTGAATAATTATAGAAAACAAAGTGTACAGTTTCTTTTGGAATTGAGTATATATAATAAAGGACATTCAAGATTTTGAAGCCTGTTGTAATGTTTACGATTCATATTCGCGACTCTAAAAAGTGGAACTAATTGCTTCAGTAGCTAAATTAACTACACCTGTAATGCCTCGCTCACATTTGCTCGGACGACGGCCGCATGGCTTATTGTTTCTGCGGCGAGTAACAATATCCCGGCCGCCGAAGAATTCCAGAAGGCCGCCGAGTGTTTCGCTCGCATTTGCTGCGGCTTCCGCGCAGCGAGTTTTATTTTTTGGGGTTAAAAATCCTTCAACGACCGCACGGCGATCGTAATTTCCAATAAATCCCACGACGACGACCGCACAGCGACCGTGCGATAGCAGTTGGGTTCCCATCCGATTCTCTGCAACAAAAATGCTGTTCATGCTACACAACTATGTTTTCCTCCATGATCACATATTGGTTCAACTACACCATTAAATCAAAGGACACATTTGGACAGCATTTAATAACATCTAAACCAATTTTAGATAATATGCATGTTTTACATATATGAACAAAAGTGTGTGCAAAATTGGAAAGTGACCATTGAGGTCCGGCGGCCGCCCGGTGGCAGAATGGCGACCGTACGACGGCGGTACGAAAACCGCAAAATCACTCTGTAGCGTGTATTTTTCTACGGCCGCCGTAGAAATGAAAAATGTTTGATCACCACGTTATAGTTCTACGGCGAGCTCTACGGCCTATGAAATATTTTGATGTGACTAGCGGCTGCCGTACTGCCGCTGTACAGCCGCCGTCAAAACTCTTCGGCCGCCGCAATATTCCCCGATTTCACGTTTCTTCGGCCGCCGTACAACAGATGTGAGCGCACTTTAAAGGATGCACTTATGTGTTAAAGGGTTAATTAAAAAAGAAGCAAACAAAGTAAAGTCCTAACACGACAAAATAGCATTGTTTCAAAATGTTTACCGAATATTCTATTCCATTGTACAAACGCTTTCGGTCAGGTGAGACTTGTTGTTTAAGCATCATAACTTTCAACTCTTTGCAATATCGTGTTTTACAGTACAACTGATTTTTGTATGTAATAATAGCATTTCGCCCTTTCTTTCTATACGATGTCGCTAATAGAAGGCTTTGCCAATGCTTAATGACATATTTCTATAACACAGCACTAAGGAATTCATCATGTGTGACAAACACTATGATAAATATTTTGAAAATCGTAAATTACCCAATTATCAAAAAAACTTGAAAGCTATTTCGAAAGAAAACAAAACAATTGTTTAGATAATAAGTGAATGCCAACTCTTCATACCAGATATTTAAACACAAAATGACGGGACAATTGCAATATAATAATCTTCGAATTAAATTATCAGTTTGCATGCCCAATACCATTGTCTCAGAGCCAATGACACAATCGAACCAAACATCACTCATTTATTACACTGCATTGCTTAACCTTTCGCACGCAGCGTCGTTATCTTCTAAAATCGTTGTCGTCTACAGAAAATATCGATCAATCAGTCTGGCATGTTATTTAGAGCACAGTGTCAGAGTGTCAACATGATGTTGTTTTAATATATGTTGTAGTACAATCATTTGCAATAATTATCAGTTATTATTTTACACTAGTATGTTTCATTATAAGTAATTGTTACTCTAGATCAATATGTCCGTTTGTACGTCCGTTTGAAATGCTAAGATTGAAATATAATATAATTTGTAAAGCAAAACCACGTTCGAAGTAATACAGTGGAGAATCTGTTATTCGTTCCCGTTTAAACGCAAACGTACGCAAACGCAAAGCACTAAAACGTAGAAAAGAACAACTTTTGGACAATTCTGATGATTCTTGTTTATCTTGGCGGCAAACAGTTTGGAGCCTGATCAGACGCCGGGTTACCCGGCGTCTGATCTGGCTCCAAATTGTTTGCACTGCAAATAATAGTTTTAGCGTAAACGCGTTTATTGGGAAAGAATACCAGATTCTCCACTGTACCTCATATTAGAACAAATAAAGGTCCCTTCTAGGACGAACTGCTGAAAGTCGCATCTGTTCGTCACAGGCATGCACTCAGATGAACATTTTTATTTCCTTCAAACGTTTAAACGAAACTAAACGCAAAACGCAATGCCATAAACGTAGAAAATGACATTTTTTTGAAAATTATTGCGATCTATTTTAATCAGAGTTTTAAATAGTTTTGGGCCTAATCAGACACTGTGCTACCCGGCGTCTAATTTAGCTACAGACTATTTTCCAATCGACAATAAATATTTACGCACAACTATGTTTATTTGGTAGGAAAAACACTCAGTTCAAAAAGAAACGCACACGATTTATTAAAATATTTGTATGTAGAAGGAGCGTATTTGTGAAGTAATCTCTTCATTAAAGTCAGTAGTTCTGTCTGGTGGTATTAATGTTTGTGAAACACAACCTGAACATATCGGTGTGATGTTTTAAACAGGCTGTTGTTCTCTTTCGCTGCAAAATTAATCGTGAGATTTTTACACCTTCACCGTTTAATTGCTGTCTGCTTCAAATGTGTTATTCGTAAGATCGTTTCAAAGTGAAATCCAATGTAGTATGACTTAATATCAATTCGAGTGTCAAAAAGTTTGGATTCTGATCAGACGCCTCGTTACGCGACGTCTGATCAGGATTCAAACTGTTTGCAAACGCGCTTTTTGGCATCATTAAGAGTGAAAGGGTTAAAAAGCAGCACACTGTTTTTGAGTTTTTTGTATCTGAACTTGTTACAGAATTAAATCACTTTTGAGATGTGGTATCAGTATTCTAATTTTCTTCAAGAAAAGACTCTTAATCTGCATATAAGCACGACGTGCGTTTCTTTTTGCACTGAGGGTATGTTGTATTATGAATATAAACAACAATCCTAAGTCAGATGATTTAAAAACTATGGCTTATAGAGGATCTAACATGAGTGTTCATGGTACTTGCCTCTCATCTGATCGCATTACTGCTGATATTCATTCATCAAACGGGATTTTGTTTGAAGAGAACTGTTGTAGTTTTCGCCTTTTTATTTGATTTGTTTTAAATCTTTCCTCCCTGAAACTTCAAATGGACTATCCCAGATTCTATTTTAGTCTAGTAGATTTCTGACTTTTAAGGGTTGTTTTTGTCAATGGTTTGCATTTTGACGTAGAAGTCCCCGATCAGAGGGCTCCTTAAGGCTCCTTAATGTATTTACTGTTTTCATATGACAAGTGCACTTTTAACATGTATACTGTTTGAAAAGGACGCATAATTGCGGGACTAGGGTTCAAATGCTTAACTATGGCGTATATTTAAATGTAAATGTGGCTACCCCTTGTACAGTCACCCGTGCATAACAAAAGATATTTTAAGTGCACTATGTTATTTAAGCTGCGCATCGTGAGCTATGCAATAAAGTTTGTTATTAAAATCTTCTTCTATTTTTTTTTATAGAACAGGGACAGTCTGAAAATACTTGATAAATAACCCTAAGCACGCTAGGTGATTTGTCTACAACATTCGTGGTCGGCAACACGGCGGTCGTTTGCCTTGATTTATCTGTTGTTTCCCTTTTTGCTATAACATAGATTACGTCGCCTCTGATATGAGCCAAAACCTGTCTAGCCCTTATCCTGCCGTAACATCGTATAAGTTTTTATGCACGTCTGCATTATTATATATTTTATCACTCAAGAAACTTATATAGGAGAGTCAATCAATCGCCTAGTTACGAAAGCGGCTGATCTAAATCCAAACTGTTTGCAATTCGCCAGTCAAGTCAGGATCGTGGGGATCACGGCTATTTGAGTGTTATTTGATTTGATTATGTTTTATATGCACAAAAGTACCTTAACCCTTTTGTGCCAAGTTGATCATTCCATGCTTATATATTGGATTTGTCCATGTTTTATCTAAGGGTTGTCTGGTCTAAATTTTCATTTTCATTTTGTTTTATACAGTGTAGCCTCTGATCAGACGCCGCATAATGCGGCGTCTAATCAGAGTCTACACTTTTTACCTATGTCCAATATATGGGATCGTGAGCACAAATGGGTTAACTCTTATATCAGATATCATCAAGCAACCAAATTGAACTCTGAAAAGGAAAAAGAAGCATAAAAACGTCGGAGGGAACCAATCGCCGAGAGAATAATAAAATCGTTTTAAGTTCACAGTGCTAGGATTACATATATGGCATATTACGGTATATTCGGCAAATTGATCCGGAGTTAAAAAAAAAAAAGTTTTCGATTGCTACAATTTGTTTACATAAAAACAGTTTTAAAGTGGGGAAATTGTTATATTTTTTTCCAATATCGCGCTATGCTTTAACAATTATGTTCATTGTAAGAAGCGTTGAGTATCATCATACGACGAATAACACTTGCTCAAATAGAAAAGCATACTATCGTTGTTATTTAAGTTAATTTGTTGCAACTATATACTGTTTTGTATTAGATTTTTCATAAAAATATGAATTAGTTTCACGTTCTTTGCCGTGCACTAAGGGGATTTTTGTTGGCAATAATTTCAATGCAGCATTTTCAAACCTTCAACTACTCTTTCATTAATTAGATCTCAGAAAAATTTCAGAAAGGTGTGGCCTTAATGTGTCTTCAAGTAAATCGTCGGCTCATCTGGAACTTTTTACCCTATTTCAAACTGTAGCAGAACACCAGTCATGCCACCGAAGCCAATGGATGTTTCTTATATACCACATGACTACCTGTTATCTCTACATTTTTCAGTTGTGCAAGGGTGTATCTTTAGGGGGAATATAGGTTACATGATTGTATCCCCTGTGGCTGGAATAAAACAATTGTTTTATTTACCTTGGAAATGACGCATTTTATATACGTTATATAAGAGAGTTGAAAACGTGACCCACGTTCTATAACGCATTCGGATTACACTCGTGCACACTATAGTGGCATTTTCTCGAGATGCATGTGCAAATCAATAAAAAACACATCCTCCAAACTAAATAAGACTCTCCTCACACCACGTTTTAGATTTTGCAATCGATGGATTGCAAATATACATGCGATATAGTATGTGAACAACTAAGGCGATACATCTTTCAGATATTTATTTTTAGCTCACCTCCACGAAGTGAGGTGGGCTTATGCTATAACTCTGGCGTCGGTGTTAGCGTCCGGACTTAATGCCATAAACTGAGCAAACTACTGCATCTACGGATACGAAAATTCATATGCTGATGCGCCTCAATATGTAGACCACGATGCATCATATTTCATCCAATGAAGTTCGATTACTCGTAATTCGATTCTATTCCTTTTGACAATTCACAATGTGGCTAAACCACGTTTCGAAGTACAGTGGAGAATCTGTTATTCTTTCCCGTTTAAACGCAAACGTACGCAAACGTACGCAAACGCAAACCACTAAAACGTAGAAAAGTACAACTTTTGGACAATTCTAATAATTCATGTTTATCTTGGTGGCAAACAGTTTGGAGCCAGATCCGGCGTCTGATCTGACTCCAAACTGTTTGCACTGGAAATAATAGTTTTAGCGTAAACGCGTTTATTGGGAAATAATAACACATTATCCACTGTACAAGTGTCTTAGCGCGAGTTTAAATTTGTGAGTTTTTAAAACTGTTTATGTTTTTGAAATGTTTACTGTGCATAGCTACAGTATAGAAGACTTTATTGTTCATGTTGTAAGACCAAAACTAAACGCTTAAATAGTGTAGAATATATTGGAAAGAAATGTTCTATAGATCTATTTCCGATTTAGTGGCAGACCGAATTGAAAATGATAAGATGCCGAGTCAGCGGAGTCAGGTCAAACTTAAACAACTTTGCTATGGACCTTACACCAATGAAAGTTAAAACACGTCTTCTGTATGTTTATTATCAGATAAAACATTTTTGAAAACAAAGGTCATTTTAACATTTGAATTCCAAAGATGAGTGTGGCTATGTTTTTTTATTATTTTTTTTAAAATTCATTTCGGTTAAATAAGGGCTAAAGAGGATTACGCGTTGGATCAACTCGTATTAACCCCTTCACTGCCTTACCCCGAGTACAGGATATGTTTGCAAACATTTAGGATCCTGATCAGACGCCGCGTCACGCGGCGTCTGATCAAGATCCAAACTGTTTGACACTCGTTTAATTATTTCTTAAGTCAAAATACCTAAAAATTGTTTTTTAGAGATAAAAGCAGACGACAATTGTTTAAATTTGAAGACGTCATGGCAGTGAAGGAGTTAACAAATGGAAGAATGTAGCATGGACGCTGCGTAATTAATTTGTTGCAGGCGGTAACAATACTGCTTGTACAGTGGAGAAAACGTTATTCTTTCCCAATAAACGCGTTTACGCTAAAACTATTATTTAAAACTATATATTAATATTAATTTAATTCCCTATCTGGAATATTGAAAAAAATATTGTATTATTTGCAGTGCAAACAGTTTGGAGCCAGATCAGACGCCGGGTAAGCCGGCGTCTGATCAGGCTCCAAACTGTTTGCCACCAAGATAAACATGAATTATCAGAATTGTCCAAAAGTTGTTCTTTTCTACGTTTTAGTGCTTTGCGTTTGCGTACGTTTGCGTTTAAACGGGAAAGAATAACAGATTATCCACTGTAACAATACTGCTTGTAATCGTCGTCTGTTGTCCACTTCCATATCTCATGTTCTGATAAAAAAACTCCTCATGATTAAACAAGGGTTAACTTAGTTATAACGAGAGCACCGCAAGCGGTACATTAAACGCCCACTGGCAAAGAAATATATAGTTTTATCAAAATGTATTCTAATCTGTAGACTCTTAGAGCTCCGAGAGCATAAACAATACTGAAATAAAGCCTTTTCTAGCATATTTGAGTACACCAAGGGCAGATAACTCAACACAATGATCCGATTTCAACAATAATCAACCCTTCCATGAACTTATACTTCTATAATTATACTGTGGGCAAACATAATCCAAATCCATTCAAAACTGTAGTTGCTAAGTGTGTTAACACTGTCCAATAAGCCTTTTATAGCATATTTGAGTACACCAAGGGCTGAGAACTCTGTAATGATATATCAAATATATCTCAAACTTAACTCATCTTCAGATTTTGATGCATATAACATTTGTGTGAAGTTTCATTAATATCCCTACAATAGTTTTCCCAGAAAACTCTGGACAAGCTATTTATAGCATATTTGAGTACATCAAGGACAGATTACTCTGTAATGAAAATTTCAAATGAACCTCAAATTCGACTCAGCTTTAGATCTTGATGCCTAAAACATTCTGGACAAGCTTTTTATAGCATATTTAAATATATATCAAGGACAGATTACTCTGTAATGAAAATTCGAATGAACCTCAAACTCGACTCAGCTTTAGATCTTGATGCATATAACATTTGTGTGAAGTTTCATTAATAACCCTGTAATAGTTTCCCGGAAAAACTCCGGACAAACAAAATGTTGACGGACGAACGAACGGACGGACGGACGGACAGGGCGACGCCAATATACGACCACCTTTAGAGGTGGGCGTATAAAAATTAAACAAAGTTATTGTGAAACATTCATTTGTTAAATTAGACACCATTGACAATGCAGTATACGTTATTCTTCCCAAATACGCGTGTGTGTTTTTAAAATGCATTGCAAACACTTTGGTACAGTGGAGAAAACGTTAATCTTTCCCAATAAACGCTTTTACGTTAAAACTATTTTTTCTATTGCAAACAGTTTGGAGCCAGATCAGAAGCCGGGTAACCCGGCTTCTGATCAGGCTCCAAACTGTTTGCCACCAAGATAAAAATGAATTATCAGAATTGTCCAAAAGTTGTACTTTTGTACGTTTTAGCGTTTTGCGTTTCGTTTCGTTTAAACGGGAAATAATAACATATTATTCACTGTATATCACAATGTTGCTTCAACGGGACGCAGTAGCGTCTTCGTCAATGCAACATATAAGCTGACTGTATAATTTGCATTTCGCTTGCACCCATGGGCGAAATCCATATGATAATTTCATTTAGTGATGCCGTTTGAGTTTCTGAAACGTTATAGATATGATTCATTTGGTAGAAGTCCGATATTATCCTTTCGTATGTATACGCTTTATGGTCGGGCTTCAAAAGTTAACGTTGATGTATTACGTTTTACATATACCGACTTATAAATACAGTAAATCTCACTTATAACGAATAATTCGAGACCGTCAGATTTATTTCGTTATATCCAAATTTTGTTAAATCAAGTCCAGTTTACTAAAAGCTATCAGAGATGTATACGTTTTGTTATATCCAATATTTCGTTTTAGCCAATTTCGTTATAAGCAGAATTATCGTACAGGCCAAACAATATTTTCCCGTATTAGATGGTTTGTATCAGATTGTTTATATTATGTTACATGTATTATGTTACACGATGTTGACGGGACTTCTTTGAATGTTCCACAGTTCGACACGATCTATTTGATATATAAACATTTCTAAGTTCCTGGTTTCCTTGCTATTTTTTGAAAAGGTTACTGTTAATGAATTGTGAACATTTTATTTCCACACTGTCAACCAAAGTGTTCAAACATAGAATACTTATTCACGCCTGTTTGCAATAGCTATTGCACGAGTCATTGTGTTCAAATTTTAACACAGACATTCAGCAAGTGTTTTTGAGCACCTAATGAGCATGTCAAGTGATCATTTTTTTAACGCATTACGTGTTAGATTTTCTGCAAATCACGGCGTTTACGTTTGCGTGTGATTCCGTTCAACGCCTTCCTTGCTGTGTTACAGTGGATAATCTGTTATTTCCCGTTTAAACGCAAACGTACGCAAACGCAAAGCACTAAAACGTAGAAAAGAACAACTTTTGGACAATTCTGATAGTTCTTGTTTATCTTGGTGGCAAACAGTTTGGAGCCTCATCAGACGCCGGGTTACCCGGCGTCTGATCTGGCTCCAAACTGTTTGCACTGCAAATAATAGTTTTAGCGTAAACGCGTTTATTGGGAAAGAATAACAGATTCTCCACTGTAATCGGTAGTGTTAAACCAATAAAATGACAACAATATTTCAGCAATTCAGAAAAAGCCTGAATCGATTGAATTTATTATGGCCGATGGCTTTTTAATGTCAATCGTAAACATGTAACTGTAAATGAACTCAGACCTTCATTGAAATAATTCCATTTTGTCATACACAGTAACCATATATAACATACATGAAACTATAACAATGGCTAAGATAATTATAACATCTACATAAATCGGCGTCTGAAAAGAGCTTGCATTATTTGTCAATGTGTGTTTGAATACGACCTGTACAGCTGAACTTGGTCTATATTAATTGAAACAAGAACGCATTTAGCCATGTATACCAATACTTTCTCTGTCACAATCAATGATTTTACATTCAAAGTGAGATGCAGACGACAGCCTTCAAGCACTATACTTCAAAACAAATGAATAATTTACTTATATAAATACGTGTTTGCACATTCACTACCATTCACCTTTAAGTTAGTCATTTGCAAACCTTTTGAATCCTGATCAGACGCCGCACATCAATCAGGATTCAAACTGTCTTACATTCATTTCAATATTATTTACGTTAAAATAATTATTACAAAATTGTGAGAAAGAAAAGCAGACGATTGTTAAAGGTGATGACATCATGGTACATTTAGTCAAGGGATTGTTGAATTATCAAATACTGCAAGCAACGTACATGTTACATTTTGACAACATTTACAGTCCGGAACTTTGATTTCTAACATATTACAGTGGAGAATCTGTTATTCTTTCCCGTTTAAACGCAAACGTACGTAAACGCAAAGCACTGAAACGTAGAAAAGAACAACTTTTGGACAATTCTGATAATTCTTGTTTATCTTGGTGGCAAACAGTTATGAGCCTGATCAGACGCCGGGTTACCCGGCGTCTGATCTGGCCCCAAACTGTTTGCACTGCAAATAATAGTTCTAGCGAAAACGCGTTTATTGGGAAAGAATAACACATTCTCCACTGTATTTGTTCCCTGCCAAATGTTATCGTCTGTCACAACCCTATTAACGCAGCGCTGCCATTTCTCCGGATATTTCCTAAGTCTTCGGATTTTTATCCTAGCAAATGGTAGCTTAAAACAGGCTGAAAGTAAAGCAGAATTCTGCTTTGCTTTCAACCTGTTTTTAGCACTCACGTGTCTTCTAAACAAGAAACAGACTATAGGGTAAGGGTACGATAAGTAAAATTGCGTCTGAAAAATTGAAAAGTTGAAATCTAAGGATTTTTATGACCAACATATGGCAGCCCTGTTAACATCAAAATATCGTCTGCATTCGAATTGTCGTCTGCAATAATTTAGTGTTTTGTTGACTGAAGAAATATCGACATGAGTGTAAAACAGTTTAGATCCTGACCAGATGCCGCGTCTGGTCAGGATCCCATCCTTATCCATTTTTCATGTGGGGAAGCCTTCCAGCTGGCTTGCGGAAGGTCGGTGGTTCTACCCAGTTGCCGATTTGTGTCTGAAACAGTGCATAAAGGGCTTCTGGAGTCTTCCTCCACCTATATTAAGCTGGACGTCGCGATATGACTGAAATACTGTTGAAAGCGACGTAAAATCAAAACAAAACTGGTCAGGATCCAAACTGTTTTGAATTAACAATCCTTCTGAGTGTAAGATAGTGAAGAGGATTACGTATGATGACTTGTAATAATACTAATGTTACAATACGTTATACTTTCACGTTATTTTAAAGTTCAAACGAAATGGCAATGCTAAACAAATTCAAGCTATATACATCTGTTTTGAATGTCTAAGCAGTTGATTTAATCTGAGTGTCAAACAGTTTAAAAACACGGACGTCTGATCTGGCTCCGACCTGTTTAAAATAGGTACACTTGTTTTAGCATAAACCTGTTTATTGTGCCTTTTCCACTGTACATGTTACAGACGAACAATGTAAATAATGTGTCCCCTGATCTCTGTGTTAGTCATTACTGAAATGACAATATACATGTAACAGGGCTGCCATAAATTGATAAAAAACCCCTAAGATTTCAATTTTTTTCAATTTTTCAAGCGCGATCTTCCGAATTATACCTTTTACCCATAGTCTGTTTTAGTTTTTAAGACACGTGATGCTTTAAAGCAGGTTGATAGTAAAGCAGAATGCGCCATGAGGCGCATTCTGCTTTACTTTCAGCCTGCTTTAAGCTACCATGTACTGGAAAAAAATCCAAAGATTTAGGTAAAATCCGGAGAAATGACAGCCCTGATGTAATCAGACCATAACAGTCAAAATGCACCAAAATAATAAACATTACAATAATCTAACACTTAATAGAACATTCATTGGAATTCTTAAATCTAGTTGCTTAATGCATGTTAACAATAATGCAGCTTGTATGTATAGTAGTCTTTTTTATCGGAATTATGCATGACGCAGTTGCCGGTATATACACATCTCTAAGGGTAGAGAAGTAGCGATCACTTTGAGGAACTCAACAACTAAGGGTGATTCAAAACGGAAGAACAGACTCAATTACAAGCAAACGTATGGAATAATTGAGCATACGACATTATATGTACAAACATAAGATCGTTATAAAAAGCATCCTCATTGAAAACCCCCCGAATCTTAGTGTTTGAATATACTTTTTATATTCTATTGCTTTTTCTACTAAGTCTCGATGGAAGTGGTGTTTTGATGTTAACTTGACTAAACTTATTCATACATGTATAGGATAAAACATGACAGATACGTCTTCGGGTTCACAAGGGTTAGAATGTACACAATTTACGCCATACCTTGTTTTTTCCTTTTCCGCATGGTTCCAAATCCGACCTAGCTGGTTTGTGCTTTGTCCTTGAAAGGATTGGGTTGTTTTAACATGAAACCTTTTCTTAAACTAATATTTACTTTTGTATAAGCGCTTGACATCCGTTTACAAGTATGAAGTTTAATGGCAAATTTCGTTTTTCAGTCATTTTAATACCAGAACTACTGTAACATATCTTTGCATGTACATGTATTATAGGTCACCGTCTTGATAAGAGAACTTCTGCGTTGTCCGTATCAAAATGTTTTACTTTCTTCGAGGCAGTATGAAGCCAATTACGCTATTTGTGATAGGACTCGTGGTAGTAGGTGAGATGCTCACGCAATACTAATACTTGCTTCTTGACACATGTGTGTATCTGACTGTTTGTGGTGTGTATCTGACTGTTTGTGTGTACGAGTATGTCATGCTTACGTGTGTTTTGTGTTTACATGCATAGGTTGTTATTATGGGTAAGGTCGTGTTTGTGATTGTATGAATGTATTTGTGTTTGTATTTAATATACAATTTTATTGAAATATAATTGTGTATATTTACATTCGCACCGCATTGTCCTTTTATAACACTATTCTAAAAACAGAGTTGCATATTTCAATGAATGTTCACTTAAAATCCAGTTCTAACCAGCTGGTTTAGGGGCGGAGCTATACTGATCACTTTCAAATCGATACAGAGAAGTCCGTATGGTAGGCGCGGTTAACGCGGAGTAATCAAATATGGCGTGTGAGTAAATCGGTTTTAAAAAACGCGAACTAAATTTAAGATGCTTATAATACAAGTATTTCGTAAATTCGTGTGCTTTTAAATGTCTCAAAAGGGGTTTTAAACATAACGAGAAAGTTTACCGGTTAAAAGTCTAAATTTATCCAGTAATTATAATATGTGATTGGGACTATTTGCAGTCCATATATAGAGATCGTTACTACGATAGCAACAGCATAGCAACGGGCAAAGTGTCTATTAGAACGGTTATGTACATTTCTGGTTCATTTCTCAGCTCACAATGGAATATAAATATAAGAAATAAATTACGTACTTCCGGCATTCATGAGCTGATGGCACTTCCATGCTGTTACTAGCAAAGTTAAGCGAGAAGCCCTTCGGGCTTCACGCACTTTGCTAGTAACAGCATGAAAGTGCCATCAGCTCATGAATGCCGGAAGTACGCAATTCATTTCTTAAGTATATGTTTGCGTTCACATATATGATACATCATTGTTTGTACTCCACGTATTCAAACATGCGATGGTTCACGATTAACGTTTATCCTCTGAAGACGGAGCATGTCTGCCTATATGGTAAGGTAATTGAAAACAGCTATGTACGTAATCCTCCAGCTTGACAGGCAATTCTGTCTGAACCAAGCTGTCCTGTGATTGTAAAGCACAGGTACGCCAACAACAACAAAAACACAACGATTAATGCAAACAATACTAGAATTTAAATACATTGAAAAACAATTTAGAATAAGACAACGTTTTATGGCAATTCTGATTATTAACCTGAGAAGCAAAACGATTGGAGCCTGATTAGACACCGGCTTGCTAAGAGTCTAGCCTGGTCCGATATTATTCCAAGATATCATTTTTAGCGTAAACGCGTTTATTAGGAAGCAATACTGCTTTCTCCACTGTACTCATGAACGAATAGAAGACTATATTCTGCTTTGTATTTGGATATTGATTCGATGTAATCTAAATAATTTCAACTATTGAATTTTTATATGAAATCGTTTATCTCCGTAAGTATACAATCGATATTAAAATTATGTACACTTAATATTTTTTGCCCCGGTTACACAGACGGTCGGGATTAAAACAGGTACCCAATCAGTCTAATTATTTGCTGTTCTGATCGGTTCGCATTACTGATTTAATTTCAGGCTTTCTGTGTAACTGGGTATCGGTGATGAATATTTGTTCAATCGGTCAAACTCCACCCCGCCTCCGATTGGCGACTCAAGAAATCCAATAGGCCACCGATTAAAAGCGCCCAACAACCAATCAATAATCGATTAATACCGATAAAACACCGATGAAATGATGGCGGCAACCTATTGATCCCCAATTGATCACCGATTGAACTGCCATTTACAACCGATGAAAACCGACGAGATCTCGCGTTTTAATTCTCATAATTTTTCATCGGTGGTAAGTATTAGTTCATCGGTGCTTTGTCGGTGGTGTATCGGTGCCGCATCGGTGATATCGGTAGTAGACAGGTTGTCAAACGGTTATTTGTAAAATATTTTCACCGATCGAGAATTTTAAACACGTTTAAAATTCCCAATCGGTGATTTTCCCCCGACAACACTCATCTTTATCTAATATACAATGTATATTGATAGGTGAAACAACAGATGGCCAATAGTTGATGTCGGTAGTAAATAGGTTTTCTTCGGTCCCCTCCCTAGTTTGGCGAAAAAAAAAATAAAACCGATCTATCACCGATTGCTCTGTGTAACTGGGGTTTTTGATTGAATAAAATATTGATTCAAGTACATGATGATTTAGGTCTTCCTCAAAAGCCGAATAACTCGGTGTCTAATCAGCGTCCAAACTTAGCGCACCTGTTGCGTGGAAGTTGGGGCAACATTATGTTTTCCAAAACATGTAAACGCACTTGTGTCCGCTGTGTCTCTTTGCGATCAGTATGAAAGGCAAATCAGACACTCAGTAACCCGGCATCTGATCAGTCTCCAAACTGTTTGCCACTTCGAATCAAATAAAAGTTATTTTCCATATCTTAACGCGTTTATGTTTATTTGGATTGGAAATAATAAGGTCACCCTAACTGCACATGATACACAGCTTAAGCATTATGCTGAAACTCTAAACATATCTATTAAATCGACATCTGTCTATATACAGTGAAGGGAGACATAAAAACATGGTGTTCCGATGGATGGATGTCATTTGAAGGCTACTGTTACCTCTTCGCCAACGGCGCCTACACATTTCCGGACGCAGAGGTATTTATGTTTGGCTTCTACGGTGGGGAAGACTTTACTCTTTCAACTAAATGCATTTGCGTTAAAATACTAGTAAGTAGATCTATGTCAATAAAAAATATGTTTGCGCTAGATCAGACGAACGGTCAAACAAACATTCGTATACACATAAACGACCACGAAACATGAACTTATTTAAAAGGCATTCAATTGGTATTTCATTTGCATGAAGTATAATATGAGAACGAGAATAGAAATATAAAAGATTATAAATTCAGGCAGGAATAGAGTTTTTTTTCGCTTCTTATTAAATTACTGATTCGCAGACGAGCGACCTTTTGTAGATGGAAAATAGAACAGAGTGTTGCCTATGTCATCGCTACATAAGACATCATTGGTTCGTAAACTCATAGATTGTCTTTTTAATCAAACTAGAAACGACTGTGAACATATAGAAGGCGTTTTGGTATACTTTAACGTGTATGATCGACTCCGACACGTTTACAAGTTAGATGGAAATAGATGGTCAGAACTATTGCACACGTTGGTCATGTTATACATTATATAGCACTGTATTGCACTTGGATGGCAATTTTTGTTTAAACGACAAAGAACATCCTCTTCCCCGTTTCATCATTACTATAGTTCGTGTAAACAGAAAAAACTACGCCCTCTTCACTATGCCAGAACTACGACCTTTTGCAGAATATAAGCATTCAATAAACCACAACCATGGTATGAGAAAGGAAAAATAAAACTACAGTGTTCCCTCTCTACAACGTCCCTCCTAACAACGACTCCCTCCTTACAACGATACTTGCCTAAGTTCCCGTAACAGGACAATTATGACTTACGCTTTAACTGTTGCAATATTCTCTACTTAAAATTATAGTCTGCTGTTTTTCTCAATTAATATAACGGATATTTTGACTGAACAAAAAATAATGACTAAAGACAAACAGCTTTAATCCAGAACAGACGTCGCGTTATGCGGCGTCTGAAATGGATTCAAGCTGTTGGCAACTGTAAGCTAAATTCCCTCTATATCACGACTCTCTCTGAACAACGCACACTAGTTTTGCCTCCCAATAGGTGTCGTTGTAGATACTGTATTTTGTTTTTTCAGCATTACTGTAGACAGCACAAGAGCCATGTAATGGAAATCACAAACGCACTAGAGAATACATTCATTAAGGACCACCTTCGTGATATAAAATGTACGTAAGTTGCAATCTGGTTACTTTACAAGGGAAGAGAATAATATCGAAACATTTCAGCGGTGAAGAGTACAATTGTCCTATGTTAACAATTTAGACTCTAGGCCGATGGCTCTTTCTTATACGAGCCCTCTCATAAGGGACTGCACTAATTTCATTTTTCGATATATTGTTAAGATTAATCCTAAATATTAAGAATGGACTAGACTTAATTGGAATTTCCAACTAAGAGTTTCAGGGATGAATGAGGTTTTCTACTGAACCCTTATCATGCCGAGCGCGACATTTTTATACGGTTTAAATCAAGATAAGCCGCAGAAAAATTGTATGTTAGAAATATTATTTAGTTTTTGTCGATATATATTTCAATAGTTCATTGATTCTTCATGAAAATTGCGTTGTATTTGTATTTTCTACTTATACTACATGATGTTGGAATGTAAAAATATGTATGGATGTTATATATGTAAATAAAATTTTTGGAAAAAAAGAAGAATAAAAAAAGAAGATAAGCCACAGTGTGACGTCTAAAGCAACCATAAACATTGCAAACAGTTTCAAGTAGCTCGGGATATGAGCAGACTCTAAAGTCTACTCTATAACTTTACATGTGTTGAAACCATTTTAGAGCCTTACTACATGAGTAATCAGAATTACATTAAAGCCAGAATGTCAGCCAAATGTATGTTTAAATCGCGCAATTTCTTATATAAGAACATTTTCTATGTATTAAAACTAAGCGAAATCCATTGTCAGGTGCCTGAAACATGCCCCCCTTTCTTTAAGAACCATTCATAAATGTGCCGATTCCTTATCGAGATGGTTGGAAAAATAAGCTTTTTGTTTACATAACAAATCTTCGTGTCGGCTTCCGAGAGTTTCCGCAAGGTCGAATAAGAGTCACGAGCAGAATAGTTCATAACCATTAAGGTAACGGTGGAGAAAACGTTATTCTTTCCCGTTTAAACGCAAACGAAACGCAAACGCATCGCAATAATACGCATAAATGGACAACCTTTAGACAATTCTGACCAGTCATGTTAGTCTGAGTGGCAAACAGTTTGGTGCGTGATCAGACGCCGGGTTAACCGGCGTCTGATCTGCTCCAAACTGTTTGCAATTGAAATCATGGTTTTAGCGTTAACGCGTTTATTGGGAAAGAATAACATTTTCTCCGCTGTAAGCAAGGTAACATCGACTACATCGTCGTACACTTTCCTACTTGAGATAAGTATGGTTCCCGTGCAGCACGAGACCGCTGCGCTAACTTTACTGATATTTTATTCTTTCCCAATAAACGCATGTGTATACAAAACTATTATTTCCATTGCAAACAGATTGGAGCCAGTTCAGACGCCGGGTAACCCGGCGTTTGATCAGGCTCCAACCTATTTGCTACTCATATTAAAAAATAATAGTTAAAACTTCTAAAAGTAAATTTCCACAGTTACGTGCATTGCGTTTGCGTTTAAACGGGAAAGAAAATGCATTCTCTACTGTATACTGCGCACAATAAACACAGCTATCAATGTTTCTTGCTGGATGTAGGGAGTACTCATCCCTTTTAAAGTTTTAGAATGTTCCAATCTAAAAATAACTCCGACAGGTCATAAGAAAACATCTTTACCGGGCGCAAGCCGAACGAACTAGGAAAATCTCCGTCGTTGATCGGATGTCAACAAACCGATTTAAAAGTCGACCTTTTCTCATCAAATTCATGTGTTTGTCAGATGTATTGCCTCCATAATCATCGCGGATTACTTCTTTTTATATGTTTAGATTACGTATCTGCCTGAATATTCAGGTTAAACAAATGCGCTATTCTGGCTTACATACTGCCTTTAACGTGGTCATTTTTCAATGCAATGACGGTTTGTTTGAGTTTAAACTGTTAATTGCAGTTGCGTTAAAGTTATATGAGAATAAAACGTCTTCACTACTGTATCTGTGACATATCGATACAAAAAGTGGCCTAATGGTCAAAAGAAAAACACCGTTCAAAAAATGTTGTTTCTTCAGCTGCTGACAGGTGGCTTGCAATTACAGACGAGGTCGCGGAAGGAACTTGGAAATATTACACATTAGGAACTGTAGTAAACTTTACAGGTATTATAGGAATAAACAACATCTTTCTGACGTTCATGACGGTATGAATACATTAGCTTCGCAGGGGGTAAATTTCGTAAACGCCCGAACATACCGTCGTGAGCGGCAAAAAGATGTTGTTTATTCCTTATATTTATATTTCTATTTTCTGCCTTGTCCATTTAATGTGTAGTTTGACCAGATTTGTTTTCATGTATAACAAATTAACAATATATCATATACCGGCCAAATAGGTTTGATAGATATAATATCGATGTAATAGCCATTCCAGTTTCTAAATATGGTGTTAAAAGTAGTCCTAACTACATGTACTGTAATTGAATTATAAATCAAAGGTTTTACCCAGTAAACTTTCTCGCTGTGCTTTAAGAACGCTCGTAAGAAACTAAAACAAAAAAATCAATCTGAATATCCATTATCAAAGCATATTTTAAACAATTAGGTGGCGCTTGCTTTACACATAGCAACGCTGAAACGCCACCACACAGCGTGTACACACACCGCTATCCGTGGCAGTTCCGATACACATAGGCTAGTTTAAATATGTCATAACGGAACATAACGTTCCCAATTTAGTAAGTGTGCATGCATTATGTTGCTTTATGTTTGAGCGACTTTCCTATGTAATTCTGGTGAACAAATTGTTTGAAAGTGTCAATTTCAAACCGTAGCTAGAAGACAACTTGTCTAATCTATAAATAGAACACCACTCACTCGGAGAAGGAAGAGAAAGCGTACAGCTTTAATGACGGAGCGTAATATGATAATCTCCCTTAAAAACAGCATTTACTTTTTTTTTATCGCAATTTGATTTTAATTGAACTGTCTGCGACTTTAAATAAGGGTTTCGAGATACCCAAACGGATAATCGGAAAGTAGATCCTAACTTGGTCGGTATCTCTCCGCCGTATGGAAGATTTTTAAAACTAGTTAGAACCGATCTGAAGTGAAGGTTCACTGAAAATTGAACTTCACTTTTTCCTTAGAGTTTTACAGAGCGAATGTAAATATTAGTGTATGTAGCAAAATGATCGAGTGAGTACACAGTTCAGGCATTATGCTTACGTATCAATTTACGATTGGTTAATGTCTGCTTTAGGGGTATGTCAGCCTGTGTCTGTGTCCTGTGAACAAATCGTTCTTTGTTCGAATGAAATCTCGAACATGATATAAACTATATATAAAATATGGCGTTTTTGACATTGTGTCATTGGTTTAAAAGCTACTTTGCATACATCGAGGAGTCGTTTCTAGACTCATATTGTTAGTACAAGGTATCAGCGCTAAGAGAACTAATACATATGTTTAGTTAGTGTCTGTTACAAATTTACGTGGTTAGTTGTTACATACATTTATTAGATATTTTGTGTACATGGACTATTACGATTTAAGAAGTTCTATTGCCATTTGTTAAATGTTTTGACCGTGTTCAACAGAAGAGTCAAGTGATGTTTGTCATAAAAAAAGGTTTATGTTATCTAATGTGCAGTATATATGTTTATATAGCTGAAAATATAGCATTCATTAAAGAGGTGCATCAATGGAGTGAACAGACGCTACTCTATCCTGTTGAAACGAATGTAACAAAATGTAGCACACGTGAAGTTATATATTAAAACATCATTCTTTCCGAATAACAGGATTTAAGCTAGACATAGTATGTCCATTGCAAACAGAGCCAGATCAGACGCTAAGTAACCCAGAATTATAAAATAAAATTGTTTTCTACATTTTAGTATATTACATTTGCGTTAAACGGGAAAGAATGACGTCTTGCTCACTAAACGTATAAATCTATAGTATGTGTTGTCATTTTTCATTTTAATTAAATGGGAAATAATGTTTCATCTTTTGTATACATAAGTTAAAGTATACACATTTGTAAGCGGCGCATTGATTTTCAAACTGTGTAGAGTAGTATCGGTAAGTGTTTAAGTGATACGTTTAAAAAAAAAAAAAAAGTTTTTCTATTTAAACTTGTTACCTTATAGGTTTTTCAGAACATACTAATGGTCTTATTATTTGTAGCGAATGTTTGTTACGGAATCAAGCGTAACTATGTTATGTAGCGAATGTTTGTTACGGAATCAAGCGTAACTATGTTATTCAATGAACAAAAAATAACAGTGTTCCATCCCAACAACGGCCCTCCCAATTACGAATCCCTCCTTACAACCACCTATCTCCCATTTCTCTAAACATAACAATTATTTCTAACTCTTTTACTACTACATTATAGTCTGCTTACAACTTTTGTCTGCTGGTTTTTCACAAAGTTACATATCATATAGGACATTTTAAATATATATAATGACGAGAGGCTAACAGCCTGATTCAAGATCAGACGCCGCGCTACACGGGGTCTGATCTGGATTCAAGATGTTTGCACATGTAAACAAAGTATTAATTTCCCTCCCTAAAAATACTCCCTCCGAACAAAACACTAAATGTGTGTCTCCATTTGGTTGTCTTTGTTGAGGGGGAGTATTGTATATGCGGTTTACATATCTGGGGCCCGTTTCATAAAACTTCTTACGACAAATGTTGTCCTAAGTCAAATCTTTAAAATACATTTAATTTGTGATTTCTCTATCTAATCCTGTCTTGTGACATCTTTTTGGAATCGTCTTTTCAAGACGATTCTAAAAAGATATCACAAGACAGGATTGGATGGAGAAAAAAAAAATAATTGAGAGTTTTATAATCTGACTTACGATAACATTTGTCGTAAGATGTTTTATGAAACGACGCCCAGATGTATACATTGCATAAATAACTTATATGTATATTATATTTATAACTTATACGAAAAGCAATGAATTGCAATATTTGCTTGCAAATACTTTAAACAACATGTATAAAAGGCGGAAAAGTTTTTATATAGTAACATAAAATGTATATCTATATTTTAAATTACTTTCTTTTAGACATGTATAGAAGTCTTACCCTTTATAGTCTTCTAAATCCGTTTTATACTGCTGCTATATCCATATGCTCTTAAATTGTAAGTAAATGATTTTAGAAAATTTCTTCCTTTCAGGAATGGGGCATATGTAAATAACCTATCATGTTTTAATGAAAGTATTTTATTTGATTTTACAGTGACTTATAGGTCGAAAGCGGCCGGGTATCAATACCAAATGTCATTTAGTTTTTATTGATATGTTTATGTACAAATTAATGATGTATTGATGCATCACACTCTAATAATCAATTATGTCTATCTGTCTGTTTGTATCCTCGTTACTGTTAAATTAAACATTTTGGTCTTTTAACTGCTTCAGATATTCTATTTCGAAGTCGTCATGTAACTTTAGAAATCTACCTATGTATGGTATTCGCGATCTGTTTAGAAAGTAAAGATTAATCAAAACTCAAATTTTAACCTTTGGTTGACAAATATTTAGAAAACAGTGTTTACCGTTTTACCGCAATAGACGAATAAAGTAGAGTTTGGAAACAGTTTTTAAGTTTCATCATGAAACCAAATGCTATCAAATCGATTTATGTTTTCTTCAGTCAACGCATCAAAAATATTATTGTGGCACAAAATAAAAGACGACAATTTGTAGAAGACTATAATATTGTCTGCAAAGGCATAAAATAGATTTACAATTGACGTTGAAAGGGTGAAATAGGTTTTATGACAATTTTCGTTTAAAGATTGGCATCCTGGTCAGCCAAACGCCGCTAAATACGGAGAAGACTGTGCTAAACTTGTGCCTGGTTGGGATTATCAGTGGGCAGATTACCATTGCGATACTAAACAGGGAGTCGTGTGCAAGCAAAGGTGAACATATTTGAATTACTACAGTAAACCTGGGTTTACCTGTTTGCCTAATTGACTGTTTTCTAGTTTTGGAGACGTGTAACCACTTCAGACAGGATCGGCAGACGTAATCAAGTAGTCACGCGCGCGACTACTATAACATTATAAGTTATAGAGTTTCTTCACAGTATACATGCTGATTTCTTACCGGCTGAGGTAAATCATGTTGCCCGAGCCGTTAGGCGAGGGTTACATGATTTTACCAGCCGGGAAGAAATCCTCATGTACACTGTGAAGAAACTGTATAACGAATTTATTATACTGCAAAGTTTTCACTGTTTAAACGAAATATTTCGGAATGTGTCGTGTACAGCGCTCATTATAAACTATAAAAAACAAATCGCGCCAAAGCCGATAACGTTGAGCGTAATGACGTCATTTTTCTGACGTTGACATGTATTCACAAGAAAGATGCGCATACTCGTAGACTTCGACGTCAAAGTTTCCAAGAAATAATGCGACTGTTGAAAGGTCCAAACACCTATTGGTTCTTAGCCGAAATGGACTTCAAACGGAGGATGCACGATTGAATACACCCAATCATGTCGAGCAATCGGCCATCTTATTGTCTGCAAAGCAAGACTAAGGGACCTGTCAGCCAATAAAAACAGCTGCATAATTATCCATGTACCCTGTCAGCTCACAGTGTACATGGGATTATGTCTAGGGCTCGGTGACCAATGAAAAGTAGGGAATTTACTTTGCAGTATAATAAGGGTCGTGTGTTTGTTACCTTGCCGGACAAAATCGTTCAAATGAGACTTTATCAAAACCGAGGTCCGACGAATCAATTCTTTACACAGTACATCTGAAAGTACCAGATAACCATGTCGGTAATGAGGGTAGAACGACATTGCGTCCTTGTTTTCCCTATCCGCTTCCCTCTCTCTTAGGCGTCCAATAGGCCCATGAATGACAGAAATAGACGAATGCGTCTTAAGGCGCATTCTGCTATACTTTAAATTCGTTAAGGCACCAACTGTCTTTGTTAGAATATATACAATGCTTTGCATTGTACATATTTCTGATTGTATAAAATGCACTCTTTTTTCAGAGAGGAATAAATTAAAGGCATAAAAAGGACTATATGGCGAATCATTGGATACAAAATGTCTTTAAGGTAGCTGTATACGATCGATACTGCAAGCGGATTTTTCTAATTAATTGTCGTGATTAATGATTTTCCACCCAATTTTATAGCTGAAAGATGAAAATGGTAGACATCCCATCAGAATATGCCAATTAACAAAAAATATTTTAATTTTTTACGATTTTATAAGAACATTTAAAAAAAAATTCAAACAACGATATCAAAGCCATCTTTATTTGTAACATAATTAAAATTGCCCAAAAAACTCTTTCTAAACATATCTAGGGATCAGTGTCTCAGATTTTTTAAATACCGCTTCAAACCTTTGTTATGTAACATCAAAGTTTTTTTACGGTTTAAAGTCGACCACTATAACGTAACGCTTTATAACGGACCACTGGAGCTATTTATTCAATTTCTGAGACACGGTTCCCTCGGGGAGATAATACCCTTTCATCTGCTTCAAAAAAATTGAACCCCAACAGCGAAAGTTAGGGGTGTTTAAAAATACCGCTTGCTTCAAATTATGTAATGCCGGAAACTCCAATAAACTGACTGATGTGTCAATTAGGCTCCCGTGACCGCCCGGTATTCAACTAAGACCTTCTTTTTCAACAAATAACATGAACCAGCTTATGATGAACCATTTCGTTAAACTCCGCCCCAAATTAACAAAGCCAATCATATAAAAATAACGATTTTAATACGGTAAAAGTCGTAAATCACCTCTGACAGCTTCGGAATAAACCACCTATCTAGTCACGTAATCTACGCAATTGGGGCACCCAGCGGGGATTCTGGTGCGTGATTTACCAGTAAAATGACCGAGAAAGCAAGAGAGAATTTGGTAACTTGTAGAAAATACCTTTATCTATCAGGATTTGTAAAAAAGTATAAAACGCCTTTTTTACCATTTATTTCGTACAACGCTACCTTAAATCATAGCAGTGTATAATCGTTAGTGTAGCGTAATTCAAGACGCATTAGAAAGTTTTTATTGTAACAAGTTCCCTTTAGATAATTGTAAGATCGATATAGATTCTTTTGTTAACCATTAACGTCATCTTCCCTAAACAGTTGTCGACTGCCACTATTTCTCAAAATTAAGTGTAACGTACGTTTGTACTAAAACATATCGAATGAATGTCAAACAACTTGGAGCCGTATCATACGCTACGTTTCACGACTTCCGATCGGGGTCCAAACTGTTTGCAAATAACCATTACAGTATTTCCTCTATATCTTTATGGGACGGTAAACAAGGTATACTAAGATCATATGTCGCACAGTACGCCATTTATCAGCGATCGAGCTGTTCGTTTTAACCAATTTATGCCCATTGGATTCTTCCATGCTTATATATTGGATTAGTTCACTTTTTATCAAAGGGATACTTGGTCAAAATTTTCATTTTCATTTTGTTTTATATTGAAATTCCTATCAGCAAACAGCGTAGACTCTGATCAGACGCCGCATAAAGCGGCGTCTGATCAGAGTTTACACTGTTTGCCTATGTCCCATATATGGGATCGTTGGCACAATTGGGTTAATATTCAAATTACTCAGTAGCATCGTTACACGGTCCAGTGTTTTATATGTCTATGTGTATTCTGCTACTTAGGCATCCGATCTAGCAAAAAAAAACTAATACAGTAAGTTAGTCATAACACATCGTTCGAAGGATAATTTTATAGTATGATTTTCTGCTGACTATATATATATATATATGCTGTTTGAGTTAGTTAATTATCTCCCTTTATCACATATTATATCGTCTAACTCTGTATCCTATGGATCCAGCGGCTTTCATCCAAATGAATGTTCGTAGCATGTGCTATGGTTGAAACCCTAAAAGGGCACCATGCATATAAGCTATAAGTGTATGTATGCTAATATACTGTACCGGTTCGGAGTGTTGTGATGAATGGTGTACTTTATAAAATGAACTTGAAGCATCCTTTTTTGGGGATGTGGATGGTTCATTCTTGTTGGTACATTTCATTGTTACAGCTAGGCGCGCTGCCGTATCTGACCGAGTATGTGTATGTCTGACTGTGTAGTCTGTTCACTTTATCTATCTCTCTCTCTCTCTCTCTATATATATATATATATATGGTTGAGATATAAGTTACTCTTACAGTGCTGCAATATTCTAACTAAACAAGCGCTATATGACCTATTGTGTTGCAGTGCCGTATAGCCGAACTCATCCATCCATCATTCAATACCTGAAAGTAAATTTGTTTTTAAAGGACTTGTTTGTTTTCAAGCGTTCACCAATCACAGAGATTCATAGATGATGATTTCGGCTATTAAATGACATGAAATCATGAATGAGGGTTGATGGGGTGGGATGGTGATGATTTCAGGTATTGGATGACCTGAAGTCGTCATCGTCTCATCTCATCGTCCATCATTTATCATCGGCGCTATATTACCTATTGGGTCGCAGTGCTGTAAAACCAAACTCATTCATCCATCATTCACTACCTGAAAGTATTTTTTTTAAAAGAGCAAACTTGTTCTTAAGCGTTCAGCACAGAGAGTCATTGTGTACAACGACATTTTATAAAAAGTTCTGACTTGTTTTAATATCAAAACGAGTTCATTGCATATCCCCTGAAGAAGACGTAACTGTCGAAAGCGCTCGGGAATATATCTATAGTTAGAATATTGCAGCACTGTAAGAGTAACTTATATCTCAACCATATCTTAAAACCATTCTTATTCTGCGAATCAAAAATATTTTTTGATCCAGTGCTACGTAAGGTCGTTTGTAGATGTCTGTTTATATATTTCTCTACTTTATATATATATATATATATATATATATATATATATATATATATATATATATATATATATATATATATTATCCTAGGTATAATGGTTTTAAGTACTAGTACGGCGCATTAAAACGAATGCAACAGTATTCTAAAAGCGACTCTTTGCTAAAAGATAACAAATCTGCTCTGAATCAAACGCTGTATGTAATGTACTATCGGAATGTTACACGCACATGCAATTTGTGCTACATTGATATCCCTGTAACTTATACTCTCTGAAGACACGTAACTCATTTTATTGAGTTTGTAAGAAATATTTCATCAGTCGTTTTATATATTCCAGAGGTCCCACAGAGGAAATAGCGGAAATTGTCGGCTGAGATTGCACTCTATTGTATATTCCTACACTGTTTGGCATGTGCACATATACTGAAAAAAACAACACATCTGCAATCTTCACCCTGTTGTATTTGTTATTTTTGGCTTTAGATTTTAACGTCGTGCATTGTTCCAGCATACATTAGTATGTTTGGAATGTTTATTGAACACGTAGTCCACTGTTATAATGTTCACTACAGTATTCCCTCCCTACAACGGCCCTCTGAACAACCAGTCCTACTTTACAACGACACTTGCCGCAGTAACCTGGACAGGACATTTATTCTAACGCTTTAACTGCTGTACTCTCGTCTGCTTAAAGTTGTCGTCTGCTGTTTTTCTCAAAGTTACATATTTGAAATTTTGACAGAACAAAAGTTAATGACGAGTGACAAACAGCTTAAATCTAGATCAGACGCCGCGTTATGCGGTGTCTGATCTGGATTCAAGCTGTTTGCAAATGTAAACCAATTCCCTCTCTATAACTACTCCCTCTGAACAACGCACACAATATGTGTACCTCCATTGGATGTCGTTGTAAAGAGAGAGCGCTGTACATGTATATCTGAGTTGGGATACAATGAAACCGTTCTGTTATGACTACTAAAACGAAGTCTAAAAAGTGTATAAAAAGGTATGTAACAAATTTAAACAAGCTAACAGTAAAACAGAAACCTCCTAAAAGCGCTTTCTGTTTTACTGTCACCTTGTTTTAAACAGTCATTTGTCGTAAAAACCTTATAATTAACACAATATATTGTTAGTTATAGATATATTTTACTGTATAAGGAAGAAGTGTGTCCAGAGTCTAATAAATTCACCATATCAGCTAGGTGTCTAGGTGTGCCAGGGTGTAAATATAGTTTAAGCTGGCGGAGTGTGCCGTTACAAAGTGTCGTATGTAAGTATGTTTATAGGTGTACCCTTAATAACAACACAGAAAATCATGCTATTGTCAATAAAGCACTTTAGGGGATTGTCACTTAATGTGACACAGCGGTTTTTTAATATCTTAAATAATTTGTTTTTTTCTACACATACACTGAATAAGACTTTTTTAATTTCTAAAGATGTATTTCAATTTTCCTGGCAAACAGTATACATCCGGATTAGGCACAGTGCTACCTAGCGTCTTATTTGGTGCCACATTGTTTCCAATATATTTAATAATTTTCAGCGTAGACCGCGTTTTTCCGGAAATAATACAGTCTTCGCAACACACATATCTGTTTATAGGGTTCGTCTTGCAGACATATAGTGTGTGAAGCTTTTAACGGTCACGAATCATTCTGGTGGCTAAAGTATATCTAATAAGTCTGTGATAGATATTTAAGTCTGCTTATTTAAGGGGGTAGGTACACCTTTGGAAAGTAATTACCAAATTCTTCAAACTTTGCATACAGACAGTAAAATTAGTTTCTATGACAAAACTGGTGAAAAAAATTGGGGTACCGGACCTTTCTTTTTCACAATTTGAGATTTTTCAAGGCTACCCCCCTAAAATTGAAGCTTCATAAAAACTCCTACATTTTTGTACTACGGTTTTTCAATCTTTATTTAAACAGTCAATTTGTACAAAAAGTATCCTAATTTATATTACCATAGTAAGAATAAACCCTGAAAATAATGTTTTTTCAAGATCCAATATAAAAATGTTTGATTTCACCGGAAAGGAGTAAAATTTACCCACCCACTTTTTTATAATGGGAGAATAAGGCACAGTGAAAATTGCCCTACAAATTATAGCAAACTAATTACCAAATTTTTTATTTGTTGTTTTTAGCCTTGCAAACATAAAGTTTTAGTGAAATAGCAAATACAAACACAGGGTCCCGGAACTTTTAAAAAAAAAATAAGATCATTTTATCTAAAAATTCCATTTTTTCTCATTTTTTCAATTTTTGGTGTATTTTTACCCAAAATATTTTTTTTTCAAAATAATTTCATTTTATCTATTAAGTTATCTATAATTTATACTAAAACTGTACTACCATGAACATTTCATGCTTATATTCTGAGACATTGAAATGAAATCGGATGTAACAAAATGCAACCTACCTATGAAAACAGTGTATGCTGTAAACTACGAATGAGACATAAAACTTAAAAAGTCCCTTCCGGAACGAAAATCCAATTTTTCCCGGGAAAATAGTATTTTATTACTGTATGCATTCACCAAAAATGAGTTCTTAACATTTTTTTGAAAATGAGTTCGTAAAATTTTTCAGAAATTTCATAATGCTCAAAAAGACAGTCCGACATCCTTAAAAAAAATACTTACGATAAACCATATTCTAACGCAAGCCGGACGAAATAAACGTTTGCTTAATATTCAGCTCATTTAAGATGGCACCTGTAAGATAGCAGGACGTTTCTCCTTTAAAACTTATCATGACAATAAGTATACATCGATCTTACTTAGAGAAAGAAATAAGGCAGCTGATCTGAGGTAATAATATATCTAGAGTCAAAATGTCACAATTCAACATGTATCGAGATGCCGACTTCTAGCGCGTTTGGTCAATGGGAGTTTTTTTTTAAAATGGTGACGTTATAACTTTATTTACATGTACAAATGTTTTGAATTAGTTGAGGAGACTGAGTATTTAAGCGTTTGAATTTTCTCCGAGCGCTTTGCAAGGGTTGTTCACGTATTACAGTAAAACTGGATTTTGTATGAATAAACACCTTTTATAGGATGTGGCTAATGAACAGCTTAGCGAAAGTTTAATGACTTATTCCAATAACTAGGCAATAAGAGATTCATCGTGTGTGACAAGACTATGATACATATTTGGAAACTCGTACATTGCTCAATTAACGAGAACTAGAAAGCAATTTCCAATGACAACAAGGCAATATTTAGATCATTTCTGATTACCTACTCTTTATGTAAGGCTATTTAAACAAGAAATGATGGAAACTTGCATTCAATAACCTTCGAAATACCGGTAAATTATCACCTTGCATGCACAATACCATTGGCTCAGAGCCAGTTGAACGAAAACCAGACATTTATTATACTGCAGTGCTCAACCTTTTGCACGCAGCGTCGTTATCTTCTGCAAATTATGTCGTATACAGAAAATCTCGATCAATCAGTCTGGTATGTACTTTAGACCAAAAAGTCATTGTGTCACATTGTCGTTTCTAGAAGTCAATTCTGCAGTAAAAAAATACAACATTTATCAATAGTTATTTTACAACAGCATGTTTTATTTTAAGTGAGTGATGCTCTAGATACATCTGTTTGTCGGACCTGTTATGCTAAATATGTAATGGAATATGGAAGCAGCACTCGTGCGCATTAATTGTTAGAATGTATAGTTTCCCTTTCAGTACGAACAGCTAAATGAACGTACGTAGCAGGGATGCACGCCTTAAACGTCAGTATAGTCTAACCCGTTTTTAAAACACGCAACAGAAACTCATGCGCACTATCAAATACTGTACATATTGACATAGTTTGAAAATATTTACGGTTTATTCAAATTTAAGTTTCAAACAGCAGGGTTTGGCCTGATATGGCTCCAAATGGTTTACAATCGAAAAAAAATGTTATGGAGCAAACAATTTAGTTTTAAAAGAATAGCGTCTTCTCCATTATAGATATAAACAATTTTAATGCTGTGAATTATAAATACTCTTGCATCGAGTGTTCATTACTCGCTTGGATTTATTAAACGAGTCATTTAAAATCATACAATATCGTATTTATAGCATAACTCACCACATATCAATACACTTTAAATAACGGTCCTCTTTCAGTAGACCAAGTGATGACATTTTGATAACATAGATTCATAAATGGTAATGTTTGATAAGGCTTGTAACAAGAAATAGCACAACGTAGATCCACTTGTTTCTAAAATCTTAGCAATGAATACCGACATAAAACAAAAAGGCGGGACTCTCTAATATTTCAATTACAATAAGAAGTAGATAACATAAAAACGTTATTTTCAATTGGAAAGAAAACAAAACCCCATTGACGAAAAACAACGCAACACCATGTAACGTCATCATATTGTGGTCCACAATTTGCCGTGTACTCTTACATCACTGAAAGTTTTCTTTTTATTCTTGACAATTGATCTAACAGTAAAAGTTGCCCCTCAATTGATTGCTTGATTGCTGGTGTTTATTCATCAATCTGGGTTATTGTTTCGAGAGCTGTTGTAGTTATCCCCGGTTTACTTGTAACTAACACCCAAAAAAGTTCACTTAGTTTGTTTTCATGCTTTGAATCGCAGGTTATAATATTCAGTTTATCATTCAATACTCGTGTTAATGGATATTGTGTAGAATTGAGACAATCTGCAATACAGCACGTTAGGTGATTTGTCTACGACAAACTATCGTGGTTCGGCAACATGACGGTCATCTGGTTTGATTTATCTGTTGTTTCCTTCTTGCAATGTCATAGATTACTCCATGTCTTGTCTAGACCCCAAACGTTCTCACCCTGATCCTGCCGTAATAATAAAAACTTGACTACTTCAATTCCCTGCTGTATGGGCTTTACCAACCCCCTACGAAAATTACAGAGTGTGAAAAATACACCAGCCCGCAGCATTACCAGGACACCTCGGTACAATCATATCATTATAGTCGTGAAGAGCTCCACTGGCTTCTAGTCAAAAACAGAACTGAGTTCAAACTTCTGACACTCACATGCAAAGACATGTGCAACGTTTTTCCAAGTCACATTGTCCTTATGCTTGGTGTGTATTGACCTCGAAGAGAGTTGAGGTAGGTGAGAGAGTACGTAAGGATCGCTGGTTGTACAGAGAAGCTGTTTGTAAAATGATGGAGATAGAAGTTTCATGCATGCAACCCCACTCAAACACTTACCCATCAGACATCAGATATACGAACGCAGATGCAACCTTCAAAACACGTCTTAAACACACTTCTTTAATATTAATTTTTAGCCCAAAGTAGGAAAAGAATGACTACTACCTCTAGACTCTGTTTTTGTTGTAGATGCTATAGGTCTAAATGGTTCTTGAGTTAAACCGTTTACCCTTGCCTGTCTGGTGGATCTTTATGCTAGGAATTAATTACCACTCAAATGTTTGAAACCAGCTGGCTGGGACATGTGGTATTATTCTCGGACTGCTTGTTAATTCAGATAGTTAGTAACCCATCCTAAACCCCTTATCCCTTTTCCACAAATAAGAAAATCGAAGCAGTGCAACAAATAAGGCCTTTCGTTACCACCGACTTTCACTCCCCCATGCACACGCATCGACATGGCTATGTATGCTGGAAGTGCGAGATAGATGAAAGTAGCTTATGTAGGTCCGGTGATTGGGGCTTTCATGTGGAGCGCTTTTGGACTCACAACTCCTGTATGAAAAGAGCTCTGTATAAATCTGGTATAATAATAATAATAATAAAAATAAAACTAATAACACAAATAAATAATAATAATAGTAATATCGTCTACTTTTTAATTGTAGCTTGTTAACATTTTCATATAAGATTTATATATTGTTAATTTTAAATACTTACAGATAAGTGTACAAACAGTTTGAATCCAACCAGGTGCCCCGTGACGCGATGTTTGATCTTGATGCAAACTGTTACAAATACCAGTCAAGTCGCGATTAGCAGCATACGGGCTAGCGGTGCTTGGTTTCCTTTGCCTAAGAATGTGGTATGCAAAACAATGCAAACGACTACCGTATCTATTATATCAGGTTATCATCGACATACAAATGGGACTCTGAAAAGGGAAATGAAGCATAAATACATTCAGAGAGAAACGATCGCCGAGAGAATAAAACCGTTTAAAGTTCACATTGCTAAGATTACGTATCTATTTGGCAAATTGATCCGGAGTTATAAAGATTGTTGTTAGATCGTCTCAATAGGTTTACATAGAAACATATTCATATGGGGGAAAACGCTATAATTTAAAGTCAAAGCATTTGTACTTCTATGGAGAAGGCGTGATCTTTTTCCACTAAACGCGTTTTCGCTGAAAATATTATTTTATATAAAACCAGTTTGGCAACGCGGCGTTTGGCCAGGATCCAAACTGTTTGCCACTGTGATAAAAAAGATAGTCAATATAGTCGTAACGTATTATTTTTTCATATTTATTGCAATGCGTGTGCTTTTCGTTTACGTATAAACGGGTAAGAATAACATATTCCTATCTGTATAACAATTTGGTTCATCGCAACGTAAATTGTCTGGAAAACAGCTTAACATTAACAGTAAACGTTTACTACCTGTGAGTTTCTCCATCTAATTTGCGTAGCGTTAGCATACAATTCTCGTTTTAATAGATTTCTGACTGTAATAAAGTCGTTTGCAACTATATATACCTTCTCTGCATGCATTGCTTGCCAAATATACAATTTAGTTTTACGTTCTATTCTGCACTTTAATGGGATTTGGGTTGAAACAAATTCAGACCTGATCCATCTACTGAAATCATAAAAGTATCAGATAGGTTTGATTCAAACGATTCGCAAGGTCGCTCACCTTTCACTCTCATTGACGACAAAATGCGCGTTTGTTAACATTTTGAATACTGATCAGACGCCACGTTATGCGACCAAAATTGTTTGCCACTTGTTCTGAAATACCGTTAGTTATGCTGCCTTAAATCTAATTTAAAACTATATTGAAGACAAATTGTTGAAGCAGACGACAATATAGCGGTGAAGGGGAAAAATCTCACGATATATTTGATCATGAAATTGTTAAAGATATATACGAACCTTTATCACGCAAGTCTGTAAGAAGAGTTTATGTTTGCAAAACGTCAGAATGTTCAGCATAAACTTAGCGCATGTTGAGCAATATATGAAAGACTATTGAATAGTATCTGTAATACGTGCGATTGAGTGGTGGTGATATTGTCAATTCATATTTTTCTAGTTCCAACTACTAAGTTATAATTTCTGACTTCCAAGTTTCAAGTCCGTCTGCTAAGTTCAATGTTCCTGTTTCAAGTCCCGACCTCAGAATACCAGCTCTTTCGAGTTGCAAGTTTAACCCATTTTTGCCTAGCGTCCTATACATGGGACATATGCAAACAGTGTAGACTCTGATCAGACGCCGCATAATGCGACAGTCTGCACTGTTTGAGGGTATGACCTTCAATATAAAACAAAAAAAATGTACACCAGGCACCTCTTATATAAATAATCGAATAATCCAATACTATAAGCAAGGTAGCAAACCACTGGGCGCAAATGGGTTAAATATCCGACTTCTAACGACTGCCATCTGAATTCTAAGTTCCGAATAACATCTGCCAAGTTCTAACCTATAAATGTCAAGTTCAAAATCACGACATCAAGATCAAAGTTCCCAGTTCCAAGTTCAGATCTCATACTTCCTTACACAAAGCTCATACTTCAAAATTAAATGTCTAAACATTCATACGATAATATTAACATATGAATAGTGTGCAAAACACCAAAGTTTGAAATCGGAGATTGGATGTCTGAACTTAAAACCTGAAATTGCAAAACCTTTTTAATTTATTTGTTAGATGTCGGCGATCTGCGCAAATATAAAATATAAAAACTTCCAGACGCTTGATAAGCATAGGTCCATATGCCACGCAACTCTGTATCTGATGAGAATCTGATAAAAGTCACCCAAAATGTGATCCATGTTAATTTTGAAAACAAGAGTAACTGCATGTAGCACAAATGTCAAGATAATCCTGATCGTACGTGCGCCGCGCACTTTTCAAATTATCTGGATTTATTTTTGACGCGGCGTTGCAAGTGGCAAGAAAAAATGACAAGGTATGGTGTAGGCAAAACTTAACCCTGTCATGATCAAGTTATTCGGGAGAGTGTTAACCCTTCACCGCTTTACTATCGTCTGTTGCAGTATTGTTGACTGCAAGACATGATTCAAAGTTAGATTTAGGGTTGTATGACGCCTAATGCGACGTCTGACCAGGACCAAAATTGTTTAAAACGCGCTATAAAGCGTCATTGAAAGTGAAAGGGTTAAGAAAGACGGTAATTTAACATCATAACGTTTAATGGCAAATACAAAAAAGTAAGCATTACAATTTCCACGAGGTTTGATCCTCAGGCGAATGATTATACATGTACCTTAATTGTACACCGCTAATATTACAAAACTATTTCACAAGTTATTTCGGAATAATGATATACAGTCGAACCTTAGATTAACCCGGGTTCCGTCAGTTTATGTTCGTTCTACCTTAGTTCTCTGAGATCGAAAGTACCCGTATTTTGAAGTTGGAATGTGGCAAAACCATGATATGAAATATGAGTAGGTTTGACTTAAAGCCATTACTTCGGTTCTTTGATGGACTGCCACATAGTTTGTTTTTTCTCGACAGACGTGAAAGTAACGGTTTAAGCATGTAGCCTATGCCATACAAAATTCAGTTTGACAAGTGAGGCCAAAACATACTCATACTTAATAGGTTTTGCAATGGTTATTTCTAACCAAACTATCAGATACAACATTTGGGCCCCGCAAAATATACGCTTCAATGATTCACAGTAATACAGGTATGCAAAAAAGTCACGATTTTGCAAAGAAACTGCCTTTACTATGGATTATCAACGAATTTGGGTCAGGACATGTCTTTAAATGAGATTGATTTATTGTGTTACTGGTTTTATATTTTCGCTAGGGTATGAAGACATTTGTTGTCTTCAATTAAATATAAAAGTTTGATTCACATATAATTCAACTATCACAGCATCTGGTTCTAGCAAATCAAATATCATTCTACAATATAGGTCGAACAAAATGTGTACTGATGTTACATCTGCAATTCAGTAAGCTTTTAACCAAATGCAAAATTGTATTGGTGTATTTGTTTATATCAATATCAAAAATAACATTGTCAATAAACTGAAGTACCGATGATATTTATAATGTTTAATTTATGTGTTGTTATGTGATGACGTTTTCATCTTTTGATTATTCTATGCATGGAAAGTCTTTTTCCGAAAATTATATCGCTTTTGAATTCGTCGTCAGCCTGCCGGTGGTAGATAGATTCATCCAAGCCAATAGAAGTTATTGCCTGAGTGATTGAGTTTGGTTTTACAGTTTACTTTAATTTGTCTGTAAAGAGTTTGCCATGCATAAGTGCAGTGGAGAACACTTTTGTCCTTTTTGGTTTAAGGCCGAATCGAAACGTAAATGCAGACTTACATAGTGAGACAGGTTCCTGAATCACTTTACGATCTATTTAAGTTTTTTAGGCAGAATGATTGATAAATGATCATATGCCGAGGGATTTAACGTCTGACCAAGCTGCAGCCTGTTTGCACTGGAATAATGGTTGAACCACACGCATACCGTTTGTTGTGAGTGAAAACACGTCTCCTATATTGTTAATATCAAGAAGTGTTGAAAACAAGATTTTTGTTTTGAATTTGAATTTAAGGTTCGAGCATGACATTATTATTCATATCAAATGGATTGAAAGGCGATCAACTCACATTCACAAACATCTGGACGTAGCAAGGAATTTGCATTATTGATTTGTTCCATTGAAATGGTATTTCGTCACAAATTAACACGACATTAAATGTCACCCTTACCCTGGATTGTAAACCTGTTGAGTAGATTAACACTTAATCTTAACATATATAAGTAATTTATTAACACATATAGAAAGTGTGGTTAGAAAGTAAAGAGATGAAGAAATGAATAAATGGCTTTAATTAGTCATACTTTACCTTAAGTGGCAATTTGGATATGTCGGTTGTAGCAGAAATCGGTCAATCTTCTATTCAGCGATCATCCAGACGAAGCTATCAAAGGCGTATGATAGATCGACGTAGCTCAATGTACAACAACAACAATGCAAAACGCATCTTATAAGACTTATCTAGTACATTAATTATGCCTAACAACAAGTCATTCGGGTTACGGTTGTTCATTAAATTGTTGCCCGACCCAAGACTGACCTTGAAACGTCAAATTCGAGCAATGTACATGTATAAAATCAAAACATAATCCCAGTCAACATATATTTCAAACAAAAGACAACGATAGTGAGAACAATGGTGCCATGTAACCATGACTTACACGTACTTCATTGTTAAAATGTATAGAATATGGCATGTGTGACCTGATCACATGACAAAAAGTTACAAAACAGAAACTGTTAAACGTTTTGTTTCCTTTATATATCGGTTAACAGTTTTAGCCATAACAATGTTTTCGTATCAGTTAGAATGTCACTCAGAACGTAGAACTTGATATGGATAAAGAAGATTAAGAGATCTAACAGCATGGATAAGTCATGTTCCTTGGTCATGGTATCTAGTATATATAACAAAATAATGTTCTACATTTTCTATTAGAGTACATTAGTACAGTTGGATTGTTTTATAAGTAATTTTCATATAAATCGCTGTTCGAATTACCACAATTGTTCTACATACCGTACCGGCATAACTGATAAGTATTGATTTTCATGTAGAAAGAGAACGAGCATTTTGACTTGGTCATGTTAAGTAATATTTGCAACGCATACCTTCCTACCTTTTGGTGCTGGAGATTAATTGTTATACGGAATGTGTCTGTTTATTTAACCGAGGTTATCCCCTCTCCAAATATCTAAATGGAAGGCAGGTCGATGCTTTTAATCCTATGCACTGCTTCGTAACGAATGAGATTAGCCGTATCATCGTCATCACAGCTCATCGTCCCTCATCATTCATCGGCGTTATATGGCCTTTTTGTTTCGCAGCACCGTAAAACCAAACTCATCCTTTCACCTTGTGCATTCCTGAAGTAAGTAAGTTCTTGTATTATTCCAGTTGATTTTTTAAGGAATGTATATAGTATATGAAATATTACTTTTAGCGAACGGAAAAGGAATAATTAGTGTTTCTTAAAATAAAAATTATATGTAGTTGGATTTTGGGAAACAGTTCATTTAAGTAACCAGATAGCAAAACCAATGTCATTATAACGCTATACAGGGTGTCCCATCAAAAACGGAACCCTAGTGCGAAGGTATATTTTACCAAATATACAGTTTTGTAGATTAAATTTTGTAGTTAAATTATATTTATAAATATACATTAGTTTTAAAGTTATGAATATTTTAATGAAGAACCCTAAAATCCGTTTGACCATGATATTGGTTTACTGTTCAAGCATAGTCTAAATAATCGTGCAACGTTGTTATTCCTACCTGTATACATATTAATTGTCCAAGAAACCAACAAATATACATGCTGCACAATCACATTGAATACTAAGTCATTTTGTAAAGTTTTTAAAATAATTTATTCCAAATTACTTGTCATGTGAGCGTATTTCAAGATGCTGGTCAGTGCATATCGCACCAATGGTGGTTATGGAACATTACACATGTTTATTTTATGTCGCACGTCGTCTGATTATGCTTCTCAGTCATTTAATGTGCGCTGTTTATGTTATAACCAATTATCTGTATAGTTTAATATCTATGTTTGAACATTACTTTATTTTTTGTTTTAAAACAGAACATTTTTCGAATAATCGTGTCATGCAGAGCCGCTGTGATAGAAATGACACTAATATGTTAAGGTTTGTTTCCATTTAAATTAGTATAAACTTTTTAATAACCGATAAAACAAAATGAAATTACATTATAGACAATAAAATAAATCTTAAATAAAATTGTGTGATGTTTGTCTCAGTATCAAAGGCGAAACATGTGGCTAGACGTCAACTTGTCAAATCACTGTATAGTGACAACGGCTTACCTTTGCGCACCGCGCGTCAAGAATATTCGATATCATGGGCAAATGGGTTTCCGATTGATTCCTTAAAAATGCTCATATCTTAAAAACTGGTGAATATTCTTAGACCAAATTTAGACGACACATGGCAAAATATCGTCTTTACTTATCTATATACTTTTATTTATCGATATTGATAGAAAATGGATAAATTGCATATTTGACTAATGGTTCCGATGTTTTTGGGACACCCTGTATATGGTTTGAAATTGTATTCTGTCCAAATGTTTACCACACCAACTTAACAAAGAAACATGCCTGCATGTCATATGAACACATATATCCACACCATATTCGTCGATAGTCAGATACTTCAAAGTCGTGTGCTCCGGTGAAATCTACTCACGAGAAAACAAGGGTTAAATTAGTTATGAAAGTTTAAACATCTTGACCGCGACATATTAATTGGTCAACTTAGACAGACATCACCAAACGTCATTCTTTCAACAATTAGCTGGACACAGAACCTATGCTTTCTCAACTGACATTTGATCTGGTACCAAATACATTGCTGTTATATAAGAAGTTCAGTACATAAGGGAGAATACATAATTGAGCAATCTAAGCAAATGCAACGTTTACGACAGGATGCAAATGTGGCGTACGTAGTAATTGTTTCATTAAAAGATGAGATGAAAGATAATGTGTTGATTATAGAATAAAATTCTCGCACACAATATTACAATTTCTAAATTGCTTAGCCTGCTGGTAATAGGTAGTTTTATAATACCTTTCAAACATGTTTTTTTTACTTTTAATTTTCGAAAGTTGATATAAAATTCCCATGACTGACTTTTTGCCTAAAGCGCTTTTACAAAAGTGTGGTGCACGTTTAATTTTCGGTTAACCATACGGAATATTTCTGAGAAATTATTGGATATAGTTAACGCGACTGTTTTATAGCGTTGGTAGTTTACAACCCAGAAATGTAATTTGGTATTTACAATATTAGAAGTTCATTATGTTTTGAGATAATACAGTTAACTCATTATCCCCTAAAACTTTCAGTGGAAAATTACTGTTTGCGATGAAGGGTGGTCCATTTTCGATTTTTAGGTGGTTCTTGTATAAAATATTATAAAATGACAAACAGTGAAGACCCTGATCAGAGGGCTCCTACAGGAGACCTCTGACCAGGGACTTCACTGTTTATATAGGACAAATGTACTCTTCACAGGTACATCTTTGGTAAAGGACGCAAACATGCGTCGCTAGGGCTCAATGAGTTAAACATATCTATTACGACCACATGAATGTGTTAATTAAGAGGCGTCCGTGGCAGGCGACAAAGCTATCTGTTTTACTATAACCTCGCTTTAATGTGTCACCTCTTTTCTATACAATCAATATATAAGCTTTAAAATTTGATTTAGTGGTCGTAATAGAGAGATATTACTACACTAAATTACAAAGAAATGCTATTTTAACCATTTTACTATCATATACGTGTAAGGCCGACTTTTGGACAAGATATAATCCAGACCAGATACCGTGTAACTTTAGGTCTGACCCGAATCTAAACGTCTAATGTGTCTCCAGCCGATTGCTGTAAATCTAGCTTCGAAACAAATAAGAAATATCACTGTGTATGTGATTTACAAACACCGTAGGGTTGTTAACTGATTGGGCATTTGTACTAAGGGTCGATTCTCCTTAGCAACTTTCGTGGTAGAGGTTGGAATTAAAAACAGTGTTGATATAGTTTCTGGTAATTTTAATAATCGTCCTGGTCATCCAGAGTATGTTATAACACATGTGGTTATCCACATAAGAATATAAAATAACAACTGTTCAATAATTTTAGTAGGTGAGGTAATCCTCAGAATAGTGTCCGAAACTGCATTTACCGGGAAATCCCTGAGCCAGTCCTACACGTTACTGTAAGTTTACCAAATTTTCACTAGTGTTAGGCTTTGACAGCGGAACATGAATCTCATGCTCTTACATACAGTAAAGGGTAGGACTAGAGCGAACGTCGGGGGCAGTAGCCACCCGTGTTAAACTAATCACATCTTGACTGGCCTAAAATCTAAACTCTACTGTAAAACTTCATTTTTCCAAAATATAGGAACGGGTATAAGAAATAGTTAGTAACGCCCCTTTGTGAGCCATGTGACACGCAGTGACCCAATGAGACTGCAGAGAGCACGTGACCAAGACGCGACAAGTTAATTACTATAAGATAGGTGATACATGTCTTAAAATCTTATCCAAACAATCGTGTCACCTGCGGCTGCCAAACTGTTTTGACAGTAATTACGAAACGTGAATGACATAGACTGATAAGATGGTCTGGAGAAAAACTGTAATCCAGAAATTTGGATTTATCGGTACAACACTTTTTCGAAGCTCGTGTCTGTATCGACACTAAATAAATGTTTGCATTAAAAGGACTGTATGCACTAGAATTTCAAAGTAAGTTAGATACAATCGGTCGACATGGGTATTGAAGAAAAAGCAAACATTTGAGGTAAACATATAAAACCACACTATTTGTTTTCGTTGTATTGTTCTTAGCATTGTGTAAATAATGAAGTTACTGTACTTTAAATGTTTGTCATGACTGTTAAATTGGGACCAAACACAATTTTACGGTACGATAGGAAACGTGACACGTAGTACATTATTCAAAAGTACCACTACAATTTAACACTAAGTATTTTGTACTGAGGTAGATGTTTAACGGTGACTCCTACTGAGTGTTGTTGAAGAGAGGTAACACTGTATACACCCTTTTCACGTTTATATGACTGCATGCATAAGTTGTGTTTATCCATGTTCAAAGTATCGGACAATAACGGTATATACGGAACTGTACCTTTCACACGTCAAATCAAATGTAAATTAGTTTATTTTTGCCAAGGGTTAGCTCCGCCATGCCAGGTGAAAAATCGGTCTATGATAACAATTTAGGTTTGAATCCTGTTGTTGTTTTAATAAAAATAAAAAAGTAAATTTACAATTAACAAAGTTAAAACAAATCAGAATGAGCATTAAAAGGAATACGCAACTTCAGCACCTACAAGGGACGTTTAACCTTTGCAGAAACAAAATCAGTTATACAGTGGAGAATCTGTTATTCTTTCCCAATAAACACGTTTACTCTAAAACTATTATTTGCAGTGCAAACAGTTTGGAGCCAGATCAGACGCCGGGTAACCCGGCGTCTGATCAGGCTCGAAACTGTTTGCCACCAAGATAAACAAGAATTATCAGAATTGTCCAAAAGTTGTTCTTTTCTACGTTTTAGTGCTTTGCGTTTGCGTTTAAACGGGAAAGAATAACAGATTCTCCACTGTAGTGTACATTTTTAACACTACATTATCACTATAACTTACCGAGACGATTCGTGCATTTACACGCATGATAGTATGGCTTTGCGCGGACCTATCTTTCTTAGAAACAACTCTAAAATGCTTAGAAATAATGGTTGTCTCCAGCCAAATCAAAACAATACTTCAAATTATAACCGTATACACGTATCATTTCGTATAATGTTCTGTCATACAGTGGAGAAAACGTTATTCTTTTCCAGTAACGCGTTTACGCTAAAACTAATATTTCTATTACCAGCAGTTTGGAGCCAGATCAGACGCCGGGTAACCCGGCGTCTGATCAGGCTCCAAACTGTTTGCCACCAAGATAAAAATGAATTATCAGAATTGTCTAAAAGTTGCAAATTACTACGTTTTAGCGTTTTGCGTTTGCTTTTCGTTTAGACGGGAAATAATAACGTATTCTCCACTGTAGCCCTTCTAACGCAACACTTACATTTGTTATATGTTCGGGTATTTATATATTAGGGAATCGTTATCGTTGAACTTCACAATATACATATACATAAACCAACCCCACATAAATTTTGCCTGAAAATTGAATTGTAATAATTTAACAAAGAAGCCCAAAATTTTACAGAAATAAAGCATGATTGTAAAAGAAAAAATAATAACAAAAGATAAAAAGGACATGGAAGAATTATTCTATAACATTCCTGACTTATCACACACAAGATGTGAAATGAAACATTATAAGATATCCAATATGTTACCACTTGACAGTAAATGTCTTCATATATTCTTGTCTTATAGATATCAAATACTCTTTTACCCGTGTTGTGACACTTCTAGGAGGCTGCCGCGACATGTCTTAAACTCGACCCGTGTGTTCGTATTTCAACAAAAGCCTGGTTTAGCGAATACACTCCTGCCAAAATCTAAGGTCATCTGAAAATATACAACCAAGACTTATTACAATTTTGGTTATTTAAAATTAAAATCATAGTCATCAGTTAAATTGTATAGAATGTTTACAACAAAAATCTTAAATTAAGCAATAGCAACACTACATTATGGAAGTATAATTAAGAAATAATCTATGTTCTACCGTTGTGAAACGGTATTTTACAACGGTAAGGAGTTGTGATGCGCATGAATTGTCCACGAAGGCCGATTTTAATTCCAATGCAAACAGTTGGGTAATCCGGCGTCTGATCAGACTTAAAACTGTTTGCCACTCAGGTACAAATGAAAAGTTAGAACAATCTAAATAATTATTGTCATTTTCTCGATTTTAGTGTGTTTCGTTTCGTTTGCGTTTAAATGGGCAAAAACGTGTTCTCAACTGTATTTGGCAAATTAATACGGGGTTGTAAAAATCTGATGTTAGATTGAATCAGTTTATTTACATAGAAAACCTTGACACAGTATAGGGGAGACAACGTTATTCTTTCTATTTAAACGCAAACGAAACGCGAACGCAAAGCACTTATACGTAGAAAAGTACAACTTTTGGACAATTCTTATAATTCATGTTTATATTGGTGGCAAACAGTTTGGAGCCTGATCAGACGCCGGGTTAACCGGCGTCTGATCTGGCTCCAAACTGTTTGCAATAGGAATAATAGTTTTAGCGTATACGCGTTTATTAGGAAATACTAATGTTTCCTCCACTGTAGCTATAACAAAACATTATTTTTAATCTAGAGATACATTAATAAAGTCTAAAACTGTTCTCAGAGATTGTTTTGAATTGTTTTAACCCCATCCACGGCAAAGGTTAGTGTCCCATTATGTAGCCAACACTTGTCGTCAACAATTTGATACAAAAATTAGTTTTGAAGTTCTGACTAAAGAACGGTGGCTTACAATGACAACTAGGCTTGGTTAACCTTTTTCCTGCCGATCCAAACCGGACTGATGTTTGCTAGCTATTCGGATCCTGATACGACGCAGCGTAAAGTAGCGTCTGTTATTAGTCCAACCATTTTTGAAATTCGTTTACATATTTTGTTTTTCAATTTTCAAATGTGTCCACTTTTATTACAGTCTATATTACGTCGGGATGAGGATTGACGTGTTTATTTTTATTGAACCCATGTCAGATTGGGACAACTCGGCTTCTTGTCAGAGTATTTATTGTAAACAATATCGAGCTTTCATCACCAATTAGAGACGATCGATTGAGTTAGGCGACATATTTGAAGCAAGAGGCGATTTAACTCTTTCGCTGCCAAATTTAACGTGCCACTATACAGTTTTATAAGCGTCTGCGCCCTTTGGCGCCGTTGGCAGAGAAAGAGTTTAAATGATAAATATAATCTAATGATATAAAATAAATATAGGCTATATAATCCAAACTGTTTGGTACTCATTTGTTTGATACTCATTTCAACATGTTTGAAACTAAAATAGTTTTGACCCTTTCATTCTCGATGACGCTTTAAAGTGCGTTTGCGTAAAGCGGCGTCTGATCAGGAACCAAACTGTTTGAAACTCTTATCGATATTGATTAAGTCATACAACCTTAAATCTAACTTTGAAACGTGTCTTGCAGAAAACAAAACTGAATCAGAAGACAATAGAGCGGTCCAGGGGTAGAACTCGCCCGAACAATTTGATCATGAAAGGGTTAGAGTTTATTAAAACAAAAACAAACATCAACATAAAAACAGCACAGCAGACGACATTGTAACTGACGAAGAGTTAATGACAAAATATCAAACGTACAGTGGAGAATCTGTTAATCTTTCTCGTTTAAACGCAAACGTACGCAAACGCAAAGCACTAAAACGTAGAAAAGAACAACTTTTGGACAATTCTGATAATTCTTGTTTATCTTGGTGGCAAACAGTTTGCACTGCAAATAATAGTTTTAGCGTAAACGCGTTTATAGGGAAAGAATAACAGATTCTTCACTGTAACTCGTTAAATGAAACCAAGCATTAAACTATATGGAGTGGCACTATTCCCCTGAGAATAATAATGTCTTAATTCTATAGTGCTAAGATTACAGAGCTATTTGGCAAATTGATTCGAAGTAATAAAGATTTGTTGTTAGATTGTGACAATTTATTTTCACCGAAACCAACATAAGGTCCATTTCTTTGAAAGCTGTACCAACGCACTGGTTTAAGGCATGGACATTTGCTAAACATAAACAAATAATTAAAATTTACGACACTTGGTCGTTTTTCCTAATTTTTTCCGTATGTTCGAAATTATTGTTTGTATTACTTATAATAATATGACAATTTGTTCATACACCGTCAAATGATTGTCTGGCTTTAGTCAAGGTTCAATGGTTATCACAATGCTTTGCTAAAGATTCTGTACGATTTGTCGGAAGCATTATTCGGCCTGCGTTCGTTCAGAGTACACACCGTTTCGCTATCCGGATTTATAAACAATTTGCTACCGATCTTTAAAAGAATAATTCTCTTTTTCATTATAAGTTGAAATAAAAATATATTGTTGGATATGGAAGAAATACTAAACCTATTTATCACTATCATGTACAAAAGTAGATATTAAATAACTATTAGATGGCAGTTTGCGTGACATTAAAATTGTCAACCCGAAAAACAGAATGTTACCCGAGGCGAAGCCGAGGTTGACACCCTTGTTTTCGAGGGTTGACAATTTGAATGTGACGCGAACTGCCATCTAAAAAAAATTTATTACACCGAGCTTATCAACCCTGGCTGTCTCGTTTGTATTTTATTAAATATGTTGTGAATACCAATTTAGAGCCGCCGTGCACATGACGCGGGAAACGACACCGACGCCTACGACGTCACATTGTTTATATCATTACAGAAAAGAAAGAAGAATAGATAAAATAATATCATATTAGTTTCATAATATTTAATTGTTCAAATACCATAGTTACACACGCATCATGGAATTTGTTTAATGTAAACAAAAGGGTTGGGCCACAAGGTATTGCAACATTAGATTTGGCCCTTCCATACTGTCACAAACAAGTCGGTAAACAATAAATATGTGATTTTCTTTCGATGTTCTGTCTTCAATTGGTTAAAAGGAACTTCGGAATGGAGACACTACTACCATATAGAATGACAAAAAGAAAATTATACAGAGTGACAGTTTTTGTTAGATAGATGCAGTAGATACATATATCCAAAGTATTTCATTCTCGTCTATGGGAAATTAACATTGTAACTCTGAGCGAGGTGAAATAATAGCAAATAGTGTAGAATTTGAATGAATGCAATCCATGTCGGCGTCTCATTAATGTTTTCCGTTGTGTTTATTTTATATAAACACGATATGATATATTGCCAATTAATGAGGTGCTTCTAGACTACCTTTTTATATATGTTATGAGACTTTCCGGGAAGCACGTAGTTCATAAAAAATATCCAGTAACACAGGGTTAAACACAATATCGAGGTCCGTGAATTGATAGTGCTTGTGTGTGACAAGTATATGAAACTATATAACATTGGAAAAGACGCTATCCTTTCTCGTTTAAACGCCAACGAAACGCTAACTAAATTAAATAAAATAGAGAAAAATGACAATGTTTTGATAATTCAGACTTATTATTTTGATGTTAGTGGCAAACAGCTTGGCGAATTATTAGACGTCGGGATTGAAAAAGAAAAATAAGTTTAAGGAAAACGCGTTTATTAGGAGAAAATAATGTCCTCTCCTCAACACCATTATAGTAATTCTTGTAAAATCATAGTGAATTTTAAGCGTTTACAAATGGATTTTAAACTTAATACACTCGTGTCTAAAATACACTGACTACATTTTAGTGGAAATACTTGTTGTAATTATTAAGTTATTTAAAAAAAACAAATCCTTGAAATACTAAATTTTTTCACAATTGTTTGTCTGTAAAACACATTCTTATACACTTTATAATTTATATCCACATTTTCTTATTAAAAGTAAACTTTTTTTGCGGCCATCACTTCAACTTCATTAAACAATTGACGTCTGCTTGTATCTCTCAAAATTCAACGCGGTATTTGATCAGAGTCCAAACTGTTTGCAAATAACAATTATACTCGGGATAAGGCAGTGAAGGGAATACGAGTCTCGAGTAAAAGTAAAGTAACACGGCGTCTGATCTGATCCATACGGTTTAAATATACAGTATTGGTTATTGACGCGTTAATTAGAAAGGATAACTTATTCACCACTGAATAATAATTACTATAAAATCTAATACAGTGAAACCCCTCTAAACCGGACATGTGTGGGGACAACAAAAATGTCCGGTTTAGAGGGGTTTCCGGTTTAGAGGGGTTTTGACTTGTATCTAGTATGGAAGATAGCTGACCACTTAAAGCAGGTTGAAAGTGAAGCAGAATGCGCCTTAATATGCACTCCGCTTTACTTTCAACCTGCTTTAAGCTATCATCTGCTAGAATGTACACACTATTTTCTTCAGTGTAAGAATAAACCAAGGACGTAAAAAAGCGTATTTATGGTGTAATTGGTTAAAATAAAGTAGGTTTGGAACGGGGACCAAAGCTTTTGTCCGGTTTAGAGAGAATTCCGGTATTTAGAGGTTAACAAGAAATTAGCGATACGTTTGGATACATGGTCATTAGCACATGGCTTGGAGCTCTCGGCCAATCAGATGCCTCAAAAACCTGTGAATATATCGTTTATTTCAACAAACTATGGAATAACTAACACAGTGATTACTTATTCCACGCTTCCGTCATCTCAAGGCAATTTGACGTCACAATTCTAGCAATCCTCCGAGCCAGCCCCCGCGAAAACCTTTTGCCTGCAATGTAGCCTTAATGATAAATAATCGGAATAAACACCAGATCAAGGATTTAAACTGAAGCAATACGGAAATTTCACAGTAACAATAAAATATCTAGATCTACCCCGTTCCTCTTGATCTAGATATATGCATTATTTCAGCTGTAGATGTAAAAACCGGAATACGCATGTCTAGATTGTCTTTAAAAAAACAGATGAGGTCAGAGGTGAACTGCACACGCTTCATGACGTTATATTATGTAAAGTGAGACCTAGACTTTAAAGACAAATACTAATGAATTGTGTTTACATATAGAGCTTCAATAAGCGTTATTTATGTTGGTGTTAAAGCATGCGTAATATCTCAAACTTATAATTGAAATAACCTTTCAATTTTAGTAAAATATTACAAACAAAATGACTTTTTCGTCTAAAACAAAAAGCAGAAACGAATGGTCTTCTTGTTATCCTCGAGCCCAAGCCAGTGCTAAATAGGTTAGACCATGGTTGCGCGCGAAAAAACGACATAGTTATCGGGGGCTACGCCCCCTCGAACTATATCGTTTATTCGCGCTCAACCATGGTCTATCCTATACTTATTCGTCAGAAGTGGCAATGAAAATTCGTTGCCAATATTAACAACTTTGAGGACAGTACATCAATTTAAAAACACAAAAAAATCATTTAATAATTTTGTGTCAATTTGTCCACCGATTTAAAACACCCGCCCTGATATGAAAATAGAAGGGAACTCGGAGGTGTTGCGTTGGCAGTTTGGGACAGTATATTTGAAAACGGTGCAGGCCCAGGTCAGAGGGTTCCTATAGAAGCCTTTTTATCAGGGTATGTCATGATTTCTAATTTAGACCAGTATCTAGTATACTACAATAATTCAAAGTATTGTCGATGATTTTTTAACTGGCACTCATCAGTTTCCGTCAAATTTCGTCGATAAAGTCGGGACATTCCGTTACCTGTATGGGTTAAAATCAATAAATACAAAATGTACTTAGACACATATACTACGCACGCGTTATAGTTTAGTACGGATGCAGTAGCACAGTGGCATGTGTTGCTGACTTTAAATACATGGGGTTGTGCGTTCGAAAATATTTAAGATCTATATCATATAATATAGATCTTTCAAATCTTTTTAAAAAATAAAATAAAATGGAAAATTGATTCTCTCTTCATATAAAATATGTCTGTATTATTTTCGTAATTGGTTTTATTTCAATGTTTATTTTCTTCATCCTTTTTTAATTCTTTGATTCACTTACTGTACAAAACTCACACAAATAATGATTTTCAGGACAAGCATGCGTCTTTCCGACAAAAGATTTTACAAAAAACCATCGCAAAAATGCATGTATGTAAAAATACTATGGCAGGGATCGAACTCACGACCCAGAAATTGGTAGATTCTAGTGGATCGATTAAACCACTGAGCTATCGTCGCTTGTAACAGATTATGATGTACAAGACTAATTGTTCAGTGGCGAATTCTCCAAAATTTTCCCGTAAGATAAAAATAGCTTATGAAAAAGGGCGGAATATGCAGAGGGTACCAGTTCAAACATCATCGAAAATAGACTAGTCCATTGTTTTGTAATTAAAAAGATGCACACGGGAATGTTAATACTCACAAGAGTTACTTAGCTTTGAAAGAGTTAACTAAATATGCTTATGTCTTTAAAAAATATCATATATAGTGATTTTGCGCTTATTACGTGTACATGATTTTAACACCTTCGCGACGTTTATTAGCATATACTTTCAAGTTATAATTAAATTTAAATAAGTAGCAAAATTTTGCTGAAAATATTTTAATCTTAATGTACACTCAGTGTTCTATATGTCTTTGGATCAAGGCATCGTCATATATCAGAATCGATATACTACAATGTCTGCAAATGGATACGTATGGGCTAATGACTAAAGTACGTGTCCATGGTAGCAATTCATTTTAGTTGTTTGGAAACAATTCCATGGTAGTATTTGTACTACTTTTGAATGGAACTTGTCTGGCATTTATAAACATAGATAATGATTGTCTGACTACACCACTGAAGTCCATTTAAATAAAACCAAATACAAAACACAGTCTTCTGAAATGAAGAAAATCATGAGACAAATTAGGTGGAAGCCAGCTCAGTTGCTGATGTTTGGAACTATTGTTTTAGTTTTTGCTGTATATGTTAATGTATCATTTTTTGCCAGAAGTGGCCAAACTTGAGCGGTAAGACGCCTAAGTTTCTGAAGTTGTATGTCCTTGTAGCCATGTTACTATGTTGTGCTCAATAATTAAATAACTGAAATCGAAATGAGTTTCTGTCGACAAAGCTGTTTCAATTCGTCCCATTTTAGATAACACAGCCAATAATGTGAAATGTCGTTGGGAATTAATTACATTTGTTACAGACATTAATTTTGTAACAAAACAATCACAATGAATTTGCTATATAATTGTTAATATTCCAATTAACTTTATTCCACGCGATAAATCCTCGGCGTGCATGTTTAATTTTGTTTGACACGTTTTGTTAGGCCGTGGAGAAGAAAATGAAATTCGTTCGTATTAAAACGAAACAAATACAATCGACATGCAATGCAATGAGGTAAATGACGACTTATGGTCATCTGAATGGTAACTCAAGGAGCTATATGCATTGTGTTTTACATTAATTAAGTGTTTTGTACAACACTAATACTTATGATATACATGCAGGAACAGAGTGTTGGTTCGAAACGATAGATACACAGCATAGTGTGTTTGCATTAAAGGTTAAGATAAAAAGAAAAGGTAGAATAGCTCCTTGTAAAAAATGTTTCATGTACAATTATGTATCTTTTATAACAAGAGGGAGATCAGACAGCAGTATTGTGTTATAAATTGTTATTGAGTCTCGAGATCAGGTTTCATGAAAATATATTAACAGTGGAGAATACCTTATTTCTTCCCAATAAACGCGGTTATGCTTAAACTACTATTTCAAGTGCAAAGAGTTAGGAACAAGGTCAGACGCCGGGTAACCAAAACTGTTTGTCCCAAATTTCAAAATGAAAAATAAAAATGCAAAAAATAAACGAGTCGTTTTCTCAATGTAATTACAATGTGAGTTGCGTTTATTTTCGTTTAACCCATTTCCCCCATAAATACACATTTTTACGCCTATCATTTATTCCTCCACTAAAGAAAATAATTCAAATTTATACAGTCAGAAATATGTATGATAAAAAATAGTTTCTGTATGTTAGCAGATGTTAGCTTAAAGCAGACTGAAAGTAAAGCAGAATGTGCCTTTAATCGATCACCTGTCTTTAATGTTATAAACAGCTTCTTGGGTCATGTGTTAAACGGGAATGACTGAATGAATGAATGGTGATTTACGGCCCATCGACTCAAAAAGGTCATTTAGAGCCGAATAAATAATGATGAATATTAAATTTAAAATATTATCAAGTAATAGATTACGTCAATGTCAGTCCAAATCAAAGGGAAAGTAAACAAAATATGGACAAAACATAATCGAAATACAAACATTTATCTTTTTTTAAAAGTATAACATTTCAAATTTTATAATATAAATTAATGGCTTTTAAAAATTCAAGTATTTTAGAAATATCTACAAACTCAAACAGTTCCCGCAGGGAATCTGCCTGAAAGAACCTATATCGAATTAAAGTTATATCAGCACATTCAATAAGAATGTGCTGAATTGTATAAGGTTAAAACCATTCTGGTTGAACCTCGCGTTTTAATAAGTATGAATGTGTAATATAAGAATGTCCAATTCTTAATCAAGCTAAAACTACCTCATCCCGGCGACTTACTTAAAATAGATACGAATAAGGAAGATCCATATCAGATTCAGGCAATGACAGGGCAGACTTAGCTTCTAAGTCTGTCCTCTCATTGCCCTAAATTCCAGAATGACCAGGTACCCAACAACATTTTATATCTTTAGAATTAGACAGTTCATGATATTTTAAAACAATATTTTTAATAAGTACATTTTTAGTAGATCCTTTACTCAATGATTGTAAAACAGAAAGAGAATTCGAAAATATTATATGTTTACTCTATGAATCTTCAGCAATATAATCAAAAGCCTTGATCTCTGCTGAAAGTGTTAAACGGGAACAAATGACGTTTTGTCCACTAAACCGTGATGTTGAGCGTACTGTCCAGAGGATGGTTTCTATAAAGCATTAGCATTCCGCTATAAACATTCATTGGTGACACTGGTGTTTACAATGGCCCACATTCATTGACATCTCTGTTTTCGGAAATAATACCAATGTTGCTAATATAATGACAGTACCATAGGGACCTTGACCTTAACCAAATTGCATTCAGTTCTTTATATAGTATAGACAAGGGACATAACTCGAACCCGATCAAAACACGTCCGCTTATGTTCAAAAGCCCGTGAAATCTTAAAATAGCATCTATCACGGTGTGTCTATGTTGATAGGCAGAGTTAAAAGGCCAATCATTCTGTATAAAAGAAAACCGTCGACCGCTAGTTCCGCTATTGTGTACGTACAAATCTAGCGGTGACAGCTTTTCTCTTAACTGAAAAAAATGTACTTTTAACTATATGTATCAAGACAGACATTGCGTGATAGAAGACATTATCATATTTCATAGGCTCTCGAACATAAATGGTCGTGTTTTTGATCTGGCTCGAGTTTATTTTCCTTGTACATACTATATTGGATACAATTTTCTGTCCAAGGTCTCTATGGATATTAGAGTGTTATCCAGAGGAATGTCTTTCTACTCGTCGTCGTTGTAACCTCAATCTTGTGAAAATAATTGCCAGTATTACCTTCCACTGGATATTCGGCTTCTTGATTATAAACTGAAAATAAGATGGCACATGGAATGCGTTAAACTCGCGATGTAAATTACAATACACAACTAGTTTACTCTAAGATAGCAGTAGTTTTTGGCTGAAAGCGAATTTACAGATTTTGATCCGCCGAAAGATTTTTCTGAATAGCAGATCTATTTTTATTTGTGCATGAAGATAGTCACTTCCTTTAACCTTTTGGCTATACTAATTGGTTAACCAATTTTTTAAATTAAATTAAGTAAACCCTCGCTATTACGACCACACAAACCAAGCCTAATTGGTTGTTTAAAATATAGGTGGTTGCTTAAAGCAAGGTTAAAGGAGCTTTCTGTTTCACTGTCACCTTGCTTTAAGCAACCATCTATCGTAAACACCCTAATAATTATCAGTAAGTGGTCGTAATGGAGAGGTGTTACTGTATAGCCCTTTAAACACCCAAATCAACCGACTTTCTAAATTTGATTTCCGTAACAGCGAACGTCAATTTGGAAATTCTTAAATTCGTGAAACTGTCTAGCGTTTTCCAATGAAGACCAGTCGCTTATTTGTGCAAAATAGACTGGTTTCACAATAAATACCCCTTTATGGAGCTTTTCGAGAAATACCATGTATCTTTCTTGCTTGTTTCAAAGTAAATATTGTATAAAGTCTAAAAGTATTACTAGTTTATGTACATCGCAGACTGAGGGTTAAATTGCATTATTATACCTATTAGGTTGTGAGTGCAGTTCGATCAAATTACGAGTAAAATGTATCACATTAAAACTATTTGACAATTGTACCTTAATTTGCTCAGACATATGCCTAAATATTACGGAACTAAAAGCTTTATGTTCTATATTCGTATATGTTTTATACATAAACAATATCTGTTTGGGATTATGGGTGCTTCGTGTGAACTTCACATAGAACCTTATTATCTTTTGCCTCCCTTCAACTCCAAATGTACCATTTCACGTCCCAGTTGTGGCTGGTCCATATTTGATATTTTGGGTTATTTTGTCAGTGGATTACACTTGACAAACAGTGCAATCAATAAAATATGAGTATCTTTAGGAGTCATCTGCTCTAGATCTGCACAGTTTGTATAGAATATTTGTACTTTTCAGATGAACAATGTTTAAAAGAGATCCGTATATGCGTGACTATGGTTCAAATAATTAGCACTTTCATTGCCAAATGTTTCGTTAGATTCGTACCCCTTCACCGATTAACTATTATCTGTTTCTATTCTGTTGACTGCAATATCATTTCAAAGTTAACTTCAGGGCAGCATGATTGACAAAATTACCTTTTGGACACTTTTATATGTCAATAATATCTAGTAAACATGGAAATATCGTTTCTATCTTTAATGTTCTATTTAAGTTCTATTGTCAACCCGTTTACTGCTATGGTGTCATATTGTTTGCCTGTTTTTCTAGATTGATTTTTAGAACAAATATGTACTTGATAATGTTCTTTTCAAAAAGATAAATCTAGATTTAATGATGCTAGAACAATTTATAACATGTCTTGAATGAAAAAAGTTGAACGAGAGGAAGTGAAAAGATCGAGGACCATAACTTTGACATCAACCTTTTTGTGTTAATCCATTTTGCCTTCTTTTGTTGTCCGTAAACTTTTCTAGTTTTGCAGGGAAACAGAAATGTAAATATATATAAGTTAGATGAGAGAGACAGGGATACATATATGGATAGCGAGAGTGAGGGGGGAGCGAGATAGTAGAGATAGAGAGAGAGAGAGAGAAGATAGAAAGAGAGGGAGGTAGAGAGAGAGAGAGAGAGCGGGGGAGATAAATAAAGAGAGCGAAAGAGTTGGATTATATAAGAGTATATCGTAATGGCTATTTTGATCCTGATCAGACGTTGCGTAATGACTGACCTTATCAGGGCGTCGCCTGTCGCGTCATCTGATCCGGATCAAAATTGATTTCAGAAATACAAATGTAACTAACGACAAAGTAGTGAATGTTTTAAACCATAGACATGACAAATGGAAATATAAATCTAAAAAAAATCTAGGATAGGTTGTTTTTCAAATTATTGCTTCATACACTCTATGGAAATATTTGAATAAGCCCAATTGTCTTGGTAGGGGAATAGCGACAATCATTGTTGTAAGGGTGGTATCGTTGTTCAGAATAGGTAGCACTGTACATACAGCGGAGAATCTGTTATTCTTTCCCGTTTAAACGCAAACGTACGCAAACGCAAAGCACTAAAACGTAGAAAAGTACAACTTTTTGACAATTCTGATAATTCATGTTTATCTTGGTGGCAAACAGTTTGGAGCCTGACCAGACGCCGGGTTACCCGGCGTCTGATCTGGATCCAAACTGTTTGCACTGCAAATAATAGTTTTAGCGTAAACGCGTTTATTGGGAAAGAATAACGTTTTCTCCACTGTACATGTGAATATAGGATATTACATGAGTGTTCATAATTTATTGGATTTATTGAACGAGTCTTTTAGGAAACGATAAAAACGAGGCTTTGATAAATCCAATAAATTATTAACACGAATGTTATATTCTTTTTATAACATGACCTAGAAATGCTATTTATCGCAGCCTTTGAGGTAAAATGAATGGTAAGCGCGATATAAGTAGATCTATGCAGGAAAAAAGTTGTTCTAAATTAACCCCGTTCACTAGCATAATGTTTATGTTGTTATATGTATTAACACACACTTTCATGTAGATCTAATATTAATTAATTACACCAAAAATCTATAAATTGAATCTATATGATGGAATGAAGACGTTGGAAATCGAACGCATAGAACGCATTTTAATGACGTCACAAGTAAACGACGTCGTGGCGTTCCTCATTTGCATAGTTATTTAACTAGTTATATATGACATTTAAACAACGGGTGTTATTCAACGCTCACGCCGTCTGTTATGTTATAAAAAATATAATTTGAGAGTTGTGGCCAATAGAGGAATTGTTTATTGCACCCTTCTTAAATTTAGTTAAGTTGTCAAGTCCAATATAACTGAAATGACAAATAAACGAAACTAGGACGCGTTACGAAAAAAGAATTGAACAGTTACAGTAACACCCTTTAATGCAAGGTGACAGTAAAACATAAAGCTCCTATATGAGCTTTTTGTGTTACTGTCAACTTGCTTTAAGTTGTCACCTAAATTTTGATACAATCAATGAGTCTTCTTTTAAGTGGTCGTAATAGAGAGGTTTTACTGTACTTTCAAAATTTAACCGCTTCTCAAGCATACTGACGTCTAACCAATTGAACACAATCAATGTCAAACAAGCGTCTGGGTCCAAGGTTATAAAGCTTTTCAGTTGAGTCTAAAGTCGTTCTGAAGCATTTAATTGGTCAGATTTGAGCCTAGGCTCAAATCTGACCAATCAAATGTTTCAGAACACACTCAGACTCAGCTCAAAAAGCTTTATAACCTTGGACCCAGCTCAGTTGTATCGTTTGCTTTGTTTATTAAATTAGAATGTAAAGATCATTTGACATAAGAAACGTTTTCATGTTTATCGATATCAAACAGGCTGGATCCTGATCAGACTTAGCGTTACATGTGGTCGTATGTCAATGCAAACTGTGTGCATATAACTGGTTTAAGCTTGGCATTGACGGGGTAAATAAACCAATACTGAAACACATCTTATTTGCAATACAAACAATTTGTAGCTAGACCAGACGACAGATAACCCGGCGTCTGATCCGGCTCAAAACTGTCTGCCACTCAAATTAAGAATTAAAAATAATTGTCCGAAATTTCAATAATTTAATTGCAATGTGTTTACGTTTCGTTTGCGTTTGAACGGGAACGAATAACGTGGTATCCACTGTATGTTCACTGCAAACGGTTTGCTCCCTGATCAGACGGAATTTATTCAGGGGTCTGACCAGACTCGATACTGTTAGACCCATTTGTACCTCATTTTCAAATAGATCGTTTTTTAACATTGGCATTTGCTATATTTTATTGCACTGTGTTCATATTTCAAGTTCGTTTAAACGGAAGGAATAACGTATTTAACACTGCATTATTTGCCTTGAATAATATAGAGTTTTCCCTTGTGTTCACACAACAATGAGCTCATTCGTTAATTATACACATGCATTTGCATTTGTGGTCGAATCACATTTAATTTATTTATTTGCATCGTACTTTATTCATCGTGTTCAGTCTATCTACAAAATCAAACAGTTTCAATAAAAAATGGGTTTCATTAACATTTTAAACACTAAGTATGTTTTTTCCTTGTGGATATTTTTGGTTACCAAACATGAACCCGTCTATATTGAAGTATGGGTAGTTTAATGAATATTGCTCTAAATTAGTAAATACTGTCATCGATACTGTCTGATAAGCATGCTAAATGTTAATGGCTAGCCCTGATTTCATTCCCACAACTCCTGGTAATTATGTTTTGTTGATTGTGTTTTGTATCCCATGTTACATACTTTACATGTACTGAGAGTAACAAATAAACTGTAAACTGCCATCCTGATCAGAAGACTCGTATGAGTATTTTCCTTCCATTTACGAAATCTGCATTACTAAGGTAAAGCGAGTATTATCCCTTGATTCAATGCTCTTACTATGAACATGTAGCGTCTCTTGCTGTAAATGTAACGGCCTCGCTACTTTTAATATTTGTTTATCGATTAGCATTTGGGTAACATAATGCTTATAACGCGTTTTAGGTGAACCTGGACTCGGTAACAAGCTTTCGATTAGATATATGTGATCATCATTTGCTGACCAATCAAATATCATAAGAGCGATCTTAGACATATCTCAAACCTGCCTTACCTGTTGTTTTATAATGTTAGGATACAAATCAGTCGCTGATCAAATGTACGCTGCATATGCATCATAACTATTGGACAGTTTTAGGTTTTATTAAGCAATACAATACATACACTCGGAGGACCTTCTAATCGATCAGTCAGATATAAAGGTGCTACTCTAAAAACTAATTATTCCGGATGCCAAAAATTACATTTTCCATGCAATGAAGATGTTTTATAAAAGGTAGAAAGGTTTCATTAAAATTGGTCACGAATTATGGAAAATATTAATGAAATTGTAACCTAACCCTAAAATGACAAGTCACAATATCATAAATGACATTATTCTGTTGGACTACCAGCTTTAATCGCGACATTGGTCTATAAAAGGTCGCAAGTACGAGAATCCTAAGAAACCGAAACATTGAACCATTTGGATTTTCGAAACTTATTTTCACTTTCAACTTAAGGATTTTGAATGCTATGCCTACTTTCCGAAACTTTGCAAACTGTTCAACGCCCGAAAATTCGACGGCTGGTCTGAATCCCATAGTTCAATCCGTGTTAGCGGGTAATGTCAGTTTAAAAAATACATAGTTCCTAATATTACAAACCGTTCAGACAATGATTATCACAGCCAATGACCATTGACCCCTAGTGGCATAAATTGGCATCTATTACAAAAAGCGTACCCCAAAGAAAGAAACTGTTGGAACTAGAGAACTTGGAATTTGGAACTATCCATTCAGTGTTTCAGGGGTAAATGAGTTAAATGTCGCCTTATAGATCCAATAGAAAACATGTTACAGTTTCTCACTAAAAGCGTTTGCACTATTTGCCTTTTTGTTAACTGCAAATATCTTGGAGTCGATATGATGCCTGCGAATTCAGTGTCTAATAAGCTGCTAAACGATTTGTACCTAGATCAAAGGTAAAGATTATGAAATAATATCTATTTTTGAAAGTACAGTATAGATGTTTTGTGTCTAGTATTGTTCAAAGGGGAAATAACAATGCGGTTTGCACTGTATCACCTGGCCGGATTGTTCGTATTAAGATATAGACTGACATTTGAATAAGTATATCGACATTTTATCAGCAGTGACCTATTGAACTTAATTTTGAAAATGTAGTATGTGTTTTGTCAAATGTCAGCTTCAAGATAACGAGTATAGGCAACTTAAATTCCCAAGTGTATTGCTTTTACTTTTTTGTGTGAAAACATGCTACAGTGGAGAATACGTTATTCTTTCCCGTTTAAACGCAAACGAAACGTAAACACAAATCATTCAAACGTACAAAATTACATGTTTTGGACAATTCTGATAATTCATGCGTATCTGGGATGTAAACAGTTTGGAGCCTAAGGTTAACCCGACGTGTAAACTATGCACTGATGAACCAGAAATTAGGTAACATTTCTTTGCATCATGCAAATCACTATTCCAGCATGGTCTATCTTGTAAAAAAGTAACCAAAGTCCTTGAGCGATACACTGATGAAACAAAAAACTCCTATCCTGTGCTGAAATATTTACACAAATAAAACTTGACTCAACCCATACGAGTCCCCTAAAACTGCAGCCCCTTACATATGTGGATGTTGCCGACCTGCAGTCAATTTCCAGAGAATACCTAATAAAAATATATACCTGACGTGCCGCAGGCTCCTAGCGAGCCTGGGTCCAGATAAAGGTTTACTTACGCGCGTTAATGGTTTTCCATATAGTGACACAAACATAGTAATGTGACTACCGAGAATTTCTTGGGCGCTCCTAACATAACGGAGGTAATTACGAGAAGAAGAAGAAGGTGGCGATGTTGCAGTGGATACTAGTGTTTCTTATAGCGATGGGGCATGTAGTGTTTGGATTGATGCTTCTGTTGATACTAGTTTTACGTAGTGTGGAACATGATGATGCTGTGGATACTAGAGGTTTTGATAGCGAGGTGGATTTTAGTGTTGAGAATGATGCTGCGGTAGACACAAGTGTTTCTTATAGCGAGGTTGAATCTAGCGTAGATTGCGATGTTGCAGTGGGTACTAGTGATTTCAGCGATATAATAGCTGGCGAATAAGAACTGGTTCAGAGTATGGAAGAAAGTAGTGTTAATTCATATGACATTGATAGCGTCAACATCATCAGCGACTTGGATATTGGGGAAGAAAAACAAATATGAGGATTTTGAAAATCTGCCAAAAATGGAGCTTAATGAGATTATGTGTCATCTTTACTTAGACGACATAAAACGCGATAGAACATTGTACAAAACATATGAATGGTAAAGAGGCATGTGCTAAAAAGGGCCCTCGACGTACCGCCATGTAGCAAAATAAATTAATATTTGCTGTTGTGGAGCTTTTTCGAAACCATCGAAAGCTATAAAACTGCCCTGTCTGAACTGAAAGCTGCGGGCAATGGAAGAATCTCAACATTACCCGTACATTGCCGGTTCCAACTTCAACACATTTATGAGAGTATTCACATGTATACAGATAATTCCACGGGCCGTATGATAAAAGTTTGATCAAATTTCTGCAGGCATGGATCAGAAAACAGTGCGGAATTGACCAAGAACAAATTCCAAATTTCACTGACCCATAAACAAACAGCAAATACATGCAAAAGCTTGTGATGATCAGTCAAAAGACATACAGGAACGTGAAAAGTGCCATAATGTCGAACAATCACCAACCTCTTTGGCCTGTGACAAGCTTCAAACAATACATTGACAAGCTAAATCCTTATGGAAAACGTTTATAGCAACGTTCTCTTGACGTATTTGACGAAATGTCTCCAACATGGTACTGCAACCGTTCCATTCAAAAGGACAATCTGTCCTATGCATGTCCGATCTCAGCCGAAATTCTAGTCTCAGCCAAATAAACACACTCCACTCTATGTACGATACTGTTGTAACTTTTGTAACAGGCGTCGATGTTTTTTCCAGCATAGATTATGTCACTGACTGGCTATAAGGATTTTAGCTTTTGGCTCTGTCCCATTGTGTGTCCTACCAGAATAGAATTAATATGGGTCAAACACTTACCATTGCTGTACATTCAGCTTACTTCCACCTTGCCCTCTTTCAACTTATTTCCGGCACTCAGTAAAAATCCGTCTACCAACCAAAATCCTAGAATGACACCAACATCCAACATATAGACCACCTCATTGTTAACGATATCGATATTAAAGTATATTTGTTCAATCCTGATTAACTCCTTTCACTTGTTATAATCTTAATGGTTGATAATAATACATGAACGCCCTCCTAGAGCTATCCGGGATGTACTGATAATAAAAGTATGATGTCCACTAACAAATGTGATCACGTAATTATATAGATACTGTCGAACATTGATGAGACACATCTTGAAAATAGTTCAGCCAAACATATCCATACATCAAAGTTAGGCCATTTTTTTAAAATACGGATGAGTTCGAAAGAGGCAGTTTACAAGTAGTGACATTAAACTGTAGGAATACAGGTAAATCAATTTGATGGAGTTCCAGATACTGTATCGAAGTTTGATTGATATATATTAATTTTTGTACTCTCACAACCCAAGAATAGCGCGGAATGTTGAAGTGATGTCAAACTCAAGTGCCAAGTGAAAATATGTTATAATGTATTTTTTGTCTATTGGTTCAAAACTTATAATGAATTTTGGGTAGGGGATATTAGGTACAGTAAACGCATCACGAGCGGTTATACAGTGGAGAAAACCTTATTCTTTCCCGTTTAAACGCAAACGTACGCAAACGCAAAACACTAAAACGTAGAAAAGAACAACTTTTGGACAATTCTGATAATTCTTGTTTATCTTGGTGGCAAACAGTTTGGAGCCTGATCAGACGCCGGGTTACCCGGCGTCTGATCTGGCTCCAAACTGTTTGCACTGCAAATAATAGGTTTAGCATAAACGCGTTTATTGGGAAAGAATAACGTATTCTCCACTGTACTATATCATACAACCTTACAAAAATCGTTGTAAAGAATTTAATTTAGATAAAACCCCCTTTCAACATTACATACTACTAGCTTACTGCATTCTGGAATGAAATGATTACATCATATTTAACTTATATTTAAATTATTGGCGCAATCCACTGATTACTCGTTTCCGGTATTCTGTTTACCTAAGTTACGTGGAAAGTCCAGTAAGATCACTGTTTTACTCCTGTTTAAGAGATTTAAGAGCAGTGTTCTTTCGTGGGATGAACTGGAAATATATTCGTTACACGTTTTTTGGGCAGGATGTACTGGCTTGTATGCCGGTTGTGAAATCCGTATTTCCATCGCGATGTTTGTTCGGGAAATACGGATTCCATATTCGTCATACAAGCCCGTACTACCTACCAAAATACCGAGTTACTAAGGTTTTTGTCTTAAACATCGGCATCCTATTCAATGTATCTTTCGTTAGAATTTAAGTCGAAAACCAAAAGCAGAACATCCGGAATATCATGTATTCAAAACCAATAGCCAATTGTAATAATTTAAGTTCAATAGTGTATATGTGTGACTAAACTTATCATTCGCTGAATTACTTGGCATCAGGTAGAACCCGCTTACAACTCCGTTACAATGAGGCGCGCTTCAGAACGAGTTTTGGTACAGATTCTATCCGATTTGTGTTACGGCTTCTGCACCGTGCAGCATGTGTAAACAGATTTAGGTACACAATCGTTCCCATTTCCGCAAAATTCCAAGGCGAATGCACATCCAAAGTAGGTATTGCGTTTTGATATATATTTCTCTAAGTGCAATGACCACTGTCGCTTTTGAAGTTTTTAATTGCCGATTACGGAGCGATTGTTTGTAAAGTTTACATGTACACTGCACTTTTATTAAGACAACCTTCACTTTCGGACGAACTGCTGAACGCCTTCTCGCTTTTTCTCAATGTTCGTGTATTTATGTGTTGATCTTAACATACTGCAACAGTTACTGTCATCTGTTACCCTCTATTTTGGGAAATGGTTGTTTTTATTGATTGTCATCATTGCTCATCGTTCCTGGCAATGTTACGGCTCCGAAACGATTATTTTGTGAATGCTACAGATTCTTCCTTACATTGTTACAGATTCTGACGGGCGTTGCAATTATATGTAACCCTGATGAAACAGCGGCGACGAACGCGATCTAAATTTTTAAAACAATCCACGAACTTGTACCAGTTTTCTGAAACGTTTGGATACCAGATGATGCGCACATTACATCTAACGTGTTTGTTTGTAAGCATAGAGTTATGTTGTTTACGATTTTCATGCATATACAGTTCATATTGTTAGTTCATTTGTTCCTTTAAAACAATTTTATTTGGGCTTGCAAGTTTCTTCAAACGAGCAACGGGAAGAAATTTATATAAGATATAAAACACCATCAACTGTTTTCTTTTCTCATTTATTACAAATGTATCTGTTAATATATATTCAGTCGAACTTGGATTATTCAGATTGTATGTGCATTACCTCTGTTGTACCCATAAACCGACCTAAATGATTTTAAATGGAAGAAATATCATATTCGTCAATACTGCACAACCTTTATATAAGCTGCAGTTATTCTAATATAATTGCAAACAGATTATACATATTATGCCACTGGGATCGAAATTGGCCCTTCCCTTGGGTCACAATTGTTACATACAAACATCATTCAAATTGAGCGATACTATTTAGTGCGTGGGTATTCACTCGTTAGATTATAATAGATTAAGCCATCAGTTAGAATTAAAAAACTCTTAACAACATTTGTCTAAAAAAAGTCGCATTGTCAATGTATCACTATAACTCAGGTGAGCAATTTAGATTCAATGTGGCTCTTGCTAATCTTGACGTGTTGCTTATTATCTCTGTCACTGCCAAAGTCGCAGTTATGTGCCATTGAATATAATGCAGTCTTACAGTGGAGAATACGTCATGTTTTCCCTTTTAAACCTACCTAAACGCAAGCGCGTGGAAGTAAAATGTAGAAAAAGGCATTTAAAAATATAGATATATATCTCAAGTTTTTTTTTTATCTGAGTGTTAAATAGTTTTGAGCCTGATCAGACGCCTGGTTACCCGGCGACTGATCTGGCTCAAAATTGTTTGAAATAAAATTAATACTGTATCTCACCCTCCGCTTTGGAGAGGCGGTGTCTAAGATAGGTGTACACTATTTTATATAGCCCATTCAAAAGGAATTAATGGTAATCAAAAGAAATCATACATCATATTTTTATACTCGTCGTTTTTATTTTATACAGTTGTTTTCGACAGCATCACGTATAAATGACACCCTCTGTGACTTTATGCAGTGCCGGATAACATGGTCATATGCATCAAACGTTTCTGTACAGTAGGTACACCTCAGGTCCATTATATGAAATGGAAGAGAAATGTCGGTAAGAATCTGTATCTTTCATCATAACCTCTGTCTGAATCCGTAACGCTATCTGTCCGAATCTGTACCGAAAGGCGCGATCAAAATATCGATTAATTCAGGAGTTTTACAAAATAAATTGGAATCGACAATCGCTGGAAGTATTGATCAAATATACACCTAACGTAGGCAATTGAGAAAATAACCATGACATGCAAATTTATAAGCCTTGTTTCGAAAATTCAAAGACATCATTTCAGAAAACTCGATTTTCAATGTAGTTCATCACTTGTATGGATTGCTGGCATATATTCAACCAGGATAGATATACATAAGGCTTGGAAGTAATCGAAACAACAGAAATACACAATGTTTATAGCATATTTGTTTGATATTAGGCTTGAATTACCTGTTTTTACATACCACCGCTCTACATCTACAATCGCCATGGACAGAATCCGTAACACTTGTATGTATGAATCTGTACCAAAACTCGTTCTGAAGCGCGCCCAATTGTAACCGAGTTGTAAGCGGGTGGGTAGGGCTACACAAATAAGCAAATGTCACAGTAGAGAAGATGTCATATATGATTCAGCTTAAACACAAACAAAATGCATAAGAACGCAAACATGACCATTTGTTTGTAATTATTGGTATTTATTTTATTCTGAGTGGCAAACGGTTTTGAGCCTAATCATTTGTTGGGTTATCCGACATCCTATCCAAATTTATTACACTATAAAATAGCTTAAGCGCTAACGAGATCCTCCTCGCTGTACATATGTGGTGGAGCTTTTGGTGCTGCTCTATCGAGACGAACCTCGCTAATTTCAATTTGTTTAGGTTGAATAACATGTTAGTTGGTTTTTTAAAGCTGCATGAAAATAAATTGAACTTACGTAGGCCGAGCAAACCAATATTTTTAAGCTATATATTACGTTTTAACTTGTATTTATCTAGTTAGAGTTATCAGGGTTCAAGTGTATTTAAAAACTTGTGATGTGCGACTTTATACAAACACCTAATTAGCTGGAGAATGCATTTGTTTCACAAAACAATTTGCGGAATGTTTTTTAAAGCAATAAGAGGTGCCGCACCATACTATTAAATTGTATAAATTTACATAGAAAGTCGGTTAAATTCCTTGAAACCCTAGATAGATATGTACACATGAGTCTGGTTTGTGTAATTATTTCAATATCAAATTAGTAACCGTGTTTTAATAAACCGGCCAATATGGCCTCTCTTGGCGATCGTGGTTTAATTGTGAGCGATTTGTTATTAAATCAAATACTTAACAATGGCATTTGTGTGTGCATCCACACAATTTTATTCCAGTCTTTCCAAATAGAAACAAATTCATCAAAACTGAATCAAACAATGTTACAGACGACAATGATGTCAAAGCAGGCGATATGCAATAGGCGAACGATTTAGTGACACGTTCATGTTATTGTTACAAAGCGTGCCTTGGGTAGTATGAGCGTCTGCAATTACTTATAATGAATAGAAACAAGAGGGTCATGATTGTCCTCGGTCGCTCACCTTATTTAATCGGCTTGATTAAGTCAACAGTTGAATTCTATCATTTGCTCTAATTTGACATCGTGACCTACCTTTTGACCCTAAATGAACCCTATTCAAAATTGACCTCGTTGTAATCCATATTCAGACTTGACCTATATGTTTTCAAGATGGCCATTTTGGTAAAGTTTTATAAAGATTTGTTTATAATGGTGGCTACTCTAGTGTTCATAATTTATTATCTAACATTAGACCTAGTGACCTACTGTTTAAACGTATGGGACCCATGCTCAAATTTAGATCTAAATTTGGTGAAGATGGTTAATCTGACCAAGTTTGATAAAGAGCCGGTCGAATATGTAGCTACTTGAATGGTCACAAGCTATTTCCTAAGAATTGACCTAGTGACCTGTTTTTTACAACACATAACCCATTCTCAATTTTGACCTTGATATTGTCAAGATGGTTATTCTGAAAAAGTTTGGCTACTAGATTGTTCACAAGCTTTTTCTAAGATTTGACCTAGTGACCTACCTACACATACCCAAACTTGATCTTGTTTTTGTCATGATGGTCATTCTGACAATGTTTGATAATAATTTGGTAACACATGTAGCAACTAGAGTTTTCACAAGCTTTTTTCCTAAGATTTGACCCAGTGACCTTCTTTTTAACACTTCACAATACATACTCGTACTTAACCTGGAAGTTCACATTTTCCAATTTGTGCTAAAATATTTTTTTTAAATTGTAAACAGTAATGAACCAGATGAGATATCAGGTACCAACGCGTCTTATCCTTTACGATGCTTTTTCAAGGTCAAATTAAAATATTTAAGATTTGTAAAAAAAATTGTCCTTACTACTTTTTATTACATTGCGTTTGCATTGACGTTCATGTATAACGTTCATGTATAAATACCGTTTTACGACTTTCACCCTTTCCAAACGTTCCATCAACCTTTTAGTACGCATATCTGAGAACAGACAAGGACAAATATAAATAAACATGAATAAAGCGGTATGCTGTCGTTCTGCATAGACGTCACGGAGTCGTTTTTGTAATCATGGCAATCCAGTAAGGCAAACCCCTTAAAACAGACTAATTTAGGACCAAGCAACCGGAAAGGTTAAAAGAGGTTATCTTCATTCTAGAGAGTTTCATCCTTTATTGCAAAACGAAAATTTGCAGTCGTGTTGCTTTGTGTTCTTGACAAATCCTTATTCTTTGTTTAATCAACATCCTTCCTGTAACGTGCTTACAGTGGCTTTGCGGACTTCGACTTTCGCAAGAACATGGCGTTGCCCGTGCATGTATTCTTTAGCGTTGTTTTGTCGTAGACGTCCAGCTAGATAATCGGACGACCAATTGTGACCAAGGTCTTCATTCCGAAATATATATATATATACAGTTGAGGAGACGTTTAAATGCAAACGAAACGCACATGCATTGCAATTCAACGTAGACAAATCAGATCATGTTGAGAATTTTAAATTAATATGAGTTGTTTATAGTTTGGAGTTGATCAGACGTCGAGTTATATGGTGTCAGATCTGACTCATAACTGTTTTCATTGGAGAAAACGCGTTTATATGGAAATTGTAAGATATTCGCCATTGTACTAAGGGTACGTGTACGAGTATAAATTATGCGAACTTCACCTGCAGCAAAAGTGAACCGCAGAGGACTCACAATTCAAGAACTCATGCGTTCGGATGTTAAAGAGTGTTATTCGACGTCCAGTTTGTGTTTGAAATGTGGGTTTTAAAGCAAATGTTACTTAAAGATTAAGTGTGGAATCTTAAAGAGGTTTTGATTTACGTTTCTCGAAATCTGACGTCTTTCAAACTAATTAAAGCGTGAAGGATTGGTTTAGATAAATAGAAAGTTAAAACATGACTGCAATATCATGTTTGTTCCACTAACGAGAACTTGTTATGGACTCATTATCGAGTAATCAATATTCAATTATATTGTGACATTTTGTAATTCGATCATAAATATGAAAATTACCATGGCGAAAACGTTATTCTTTTTCAATAAATACGATTACAATTATTTCCATTACAATTGTTTTTAAGCAAGATCAGACGCCAGGTAAGCCGACGTTTAGGCAAGCTTAAAACCGCTTCTGTTTGCAACTCAGATTAAAATGAATAGTCAACTTTGTCCAAATTGTGTACTTGTTTCATTTTATTGCAATGCGAATGCGTTTCCTCTGCGTTCAAACGGGAAATAATAATGTCGTTCCCCCTTATCTAATGATATGGAATGTTACATCTGCCACACTAAACATTTTGCCTATGTTTCGGAAGAAATCAGTAATACCGCAACATACTACAGTGGAGAATCTGTTATTCTTTCCCAATAAACGCGTTTACGCTAAAACTATTATTTGCAGTGCAAACAGTTTGGAGACAGATCAGACACCGGGTAACCCGGCGTCTGATCAGGCTCCAAACTGTTTGCCACCAAGATAAATAAGAATTATCAGAATTGTCCAAAGGTTGTCTTTTCTACGTTTAAGTGCTTTGCGTTTGCGTACGTTTGCGTTTAAACCGGAAAGAATAACAGATTATCAACTGTACATGTATTTTACTATATGTATAGAAAGTCGGTTAGAGTCCTTGAAAATAAACATAATTATGCTTTCTTATGCCCTTGTTTGCTGTCATTATTAAAAGACAATTACTTGATAACCCCGGAAACATGTAGCGGGAGGTATTCCTTTTATCTTGTTTATGCTGCTCGCAGTTTGACCCACGTGTAACAATTAATATAAAACTGGAGCTGGATCTAACAGCTCGGCATCTGTTCTAGTATGCGAACAGTAGTATGCACATTTGTAGACGTCTCAATATCAAAGAACATCGAAATGGAAAAGTTGTCACGATATTACATACGACAACAGTTTGGTGATACTTAGAAGTAACTTGCCTTTGGTTATATATTATATATATTATTTAATTACGAATAATGACATAAAACTCGGGCATTTGCCTTGCTGATTCTAGCTACAGTAAATTCTATTTGGGTCAAGTACCACTCCTCTCCAGTAGGGGAGACATCATTATTTGCGTTAAAAGCAAAATGCAAACTTATTGCAAAAATGCAGTAAATAGTAAACATACTTGTTTAATATGAATGGAAACTATTTGGCTCTTGATCATACACCAATTTACTCAGGGTCCGATTTGATTCCAGAATGTTTACACCTTATATTTCGAGCGTGTTAACCAGGACATTATATGGTATATTTACACTGTATGACCCCTGTTAGAAAGGTTGTCGAACACTCGATATTTATTAAAGGAAAATATTTTATGCAAAATTGACAAACCTATTCACAGACAAGCCGTAAACCATTAACTTTTGAAAGCTGTTAACTCGGTGTTTAGAGCAAAATCTAGAGGAATTGAAATCCATGTCAGATTTCATTCAGTAAAAAAACATACAACATTCCGATTTGATAAATAAGAGCAGTCAAAAATTGTAGGCAGACCTTACCATTACAACAACGAAGAAATATGGGCTATAAAGGCAGTGTAGGTGTTACATAAATAATATAGTGATAAATATGTTTTGGTCGTGTTCAGTTGTCGGAAAACGCATTGTCGGCAACATTTAAGACGGGTTCGCTACGTCACTGTATGTAGCAGTTTGTACAGAATAAGTCAATATAATCTAAAACAGTCCAGCGAGAACACCTGCCGCTATGACCTAGCGGTGTAACAGACTGTCAGTTCGTATCTTCACATGTCAATATTCATATATTAAGGGTTTGGATAAAAGTAACAGTAAAACAAGTCGTATTTAGATCAGCTTCTCACTAACTATATGATATATACTCATAAAGGCCTAGTTTGTAATATTGTAACCGAAAACAGTGCATTACTTTAGATGCTGTATTATTTGAGCCTACATTTTACTTAAAAACCGTTTTTGAAAACACAAAATATCTGGCAAAAAATACATGGTTTACTCGGAACAAGTGTGTCGCTTGCCAGCTAGCATCAGTATAACATTCTCTGTCCATAAAAGCAGTTTAATTGCAACATCTTCTTTAAAAGAAAAATGGTAATAACTATCACAATATTGATACAAGAGTTATGACATAGAGGATAACTGTTTTTTTCAGTGTAAGATCGAAATTTAATCCATTGAGTGAACATCAGACGTTATATTTTCACGAGTGGCGAAGCCACGAGTGAAAATATAACAGTCTGATGTTCACGAAATGGATTAAATTCGATCTTACACTGAAAAAACACAGTTATTCTATTTATTTATGCTTTTAAGCCACTTTTTAAACGAAATTGTTTAAAAATTGAAAGCGAATGTACATTATTTAACCCGTGTTGAGCCCCACGTTTTATGTCGAACACATGCGCGTGACAGTTGGCGGTATAATGACGTCATCCGAATGACTTCGTTGCTCCCGAGTTTGGATTCGTGCTCTTCCGGTGAGTAGTTCGCGACAAATCGGACTGCCGGAATTTAACGATAAGACACGATTGACTACGATTCTTGGGGAGCCCTACGGGGAAAATTCATAATAAAAGCGATTGGTGATAATCCACTGCAGTGGATTACCAAGTGATCATCCACTGCTATATCGTGGTAATCCACCGAAAAGCATAAATAAATTTGAGCAATACAATTCCACTTGTCAAGCTCTTTCAATAAATGGAGTTTCATCTTAAACGGGAGTTCTGGGGCGTGACACAAAAAGGGAGACGGACAGACAGAGAAACGCCGGAAACGTGATCCCTACGTGTCACCTCTGCCTACAGCAGGCGACACAAAAAACGCCGAGTCAAATGTTAAACCCTTTTATGATCAAATTTATTATGAGTTGTTTTCCCCTTCACTGCCACATTGTCGTTTGCTTCAATATCGTTTCATTGTAAATTCAAGGTAGTATGTAATTTAAAAAAAATAGTGTCATAAGGTTCGGATCCTGGTCAGGCGCAACATAGCGCGGAGTCTGATCAAACGAATGGACGAATTAAAAAATGAATAGAATATTACGTCCCATCGACAGATAGTCATTTAAAGCCGAAAAAACAATTTGATAAAAAGATTCAACTTGAGATCATATTTAACCATTTCACTCTCAATAACGCTTAAAAGTGCGTTTGCAAACAATTTGGATCCTGATCAGACGCCGCGTTTGGTCAGGATCCAATATGTTGGACACTCGGTGTGAAATTTCTTCAGTCATACTGTCTTATTTTATAACTTTGAAACGACATTATAGGTCATTTGCAGTAAAAAAAAAACCAACACGATTAATCGGGGATAATTTTAAAATCAATGGACGTATTTAAATGAAATTTTGCATATACTTATGATATGCCTATACCAACTCTGCCTAGAAAATTCAAAAGTTTTGATAGACTGACTGAAATGTTTTCTTCTTTGTTTTATATAAATTTTGTGTCGCTGAAAATGGCCATTTACGTGGGGTATTATTGGCTGTTTCATTAATCACGTTTCTTTACATGGGAGAACAACACCAGGTAAAATCACATGATAACTGCTGCTGTCTGAACGGAGAATCCCGTGCTGATGTTGATTTACCGTGTTTCAGTCGGATACATTTTGAGGCCCGTATTTATTTTTACCGTGACTGCTAAATTCGGGAACACTTCACCAAAAATAAATATAAGTGCAATTTTTTCAATATAAAGTATGTAGATCTAGCTCTACCATTTCTTTTTTACCTTTACCACGGTGTGTGACCGGTTTGTTTGATGTGTTTGTTAAGGGTAAACTTTGAACATAATTATGATAGGGTAGGTCCTGTTTAAAGTAAATAAGATTTAACATAAAATGAAACCAGTATATAGAAATAGAACCCCTGTATACACCACTCTAATTAATCCATTTCTAAATCGACATGATAAGTCCATGCTTCCTAAAGCTAAATGTACAAATATCGGTTTTGATTTGTTTATACGTTACGCGTTCGAAGTTAAATGACAACGTGGTTAACACTAAAGTTTTAACGTTTAAAGGATGATGTTAAGTCCGTTTCAAAAGTTTTCAACAAGAAGCACAACGATTCCGTCCATTCTATACCTGGAGTGACGTTTCCAAAAGCACAACGCATGCTCTCCGAATGAGCCGATCCTTATTGAGTAAACATCTTTCTACCAAGAGTAGCGATAAACACAAAGGAAGTAACTCTGTTTACAGAGATTCGCACATGCGCAGACATTCGTCCAAAATAAAGAGCCTGCGGAGGGTGTCAAATTACGTCGATTTTAGCACTTTTTTATTGGATCACGGTGTTTTACAGCCAATGGAATAAGTTTTAACATCAAGCTTGCCGGGCACCAGCACCATGCGGTTGTTACGAGAGCAGAACAAACCACTCTTTTGCACTGTAACTTCAAGTAGTAACAAAAGCAAGGTAAGACAACTTTCCCCTGTAAAAATATGTTTACATAATGTTTTTAAGACCCTTGTCTGGTCAAATTTAAAAAAATGTAAGTAGGCCAACACAGTTATGCAAGATGACGGCTGATAATGCGCAATATATTTCTCCCTATAAAAATCTGAATTAGCTAGGCCATTTCGATTAACTCCCGGCACAATAGACATAAACACTGTTTATTAACATTTGAATATAATCTAATTAGGAACACCCATTTAATGTTTTTTGTAGATCTACTTGCTATATTCTTTTTGTACTTTCAGAAATTCTGAGGTAAAAAATAGTCTGGGATTGGGTCGAGGCAAACGAATTTGGGCCCAAAATATGACCTTGAGTGTAAACAAGCTTTTGCTAAGATTTGATCTAAAGACCGACTTTTTGACCGGACCCCATGCATACCAAAACTCATCCGAGATATTATCAATACAAACATCTGATTAAGTCTGAGAATGATTGGGCCCTAAATATGACTCCTAGAGTGTAAATAAGCTTTGCTAAGAGCTGACCTTGTAACCTACTTTTGAACCCGACCCCACCAATAACCAAAACCCGTCCGAGATACTATCATTACAAACATCTGATTTAGTTTGAAAAACAAATGGGTCCAAAATATGCCCTCTAGAGTGTACACACACTTTTGCTAATATTTGACATATTTCCTTACTTTTTGACCCAAACCCGTCCATTATCTCACATGTCCCAGATATCATCAATATAAACATTCTTATTAAGTTTGAGAATATTTTCCCCAAAATATCACATTTAGAGTGTAAACAAGCTAATATTTGACCTAGTGATCGTCTTTTTTTACCCCGACCAACCCATTACTCGTCCGAGATATTATCAATACAAACCTTGTGATTAAGTTGGAGAATGATTGGGCCCAAATTATGACTTTTACTAAGATTTGACCTATTGACCTACTTTTGGACCCGACCCCACCCATAATCGAACTCGTCCCAGATATTATTTATACAAACATACTGACTAAGTTTAAGATTGGGTACATATTGTGGCTTCTAGAGTGTAAACCCCAAATTGTTGACAATGGACATTCAAGTATCCTAATTCTTCGCCACGACTGGCATGAGCTTTGCTCAGGTGACCTGAAAATATTAAATACATTTGTCATTGCTAACCGCGTACATGGGCTGCTTTAAATTGTGTTTATTCAGTTAATTCTTACCTTTACTTGATACTTATGCACTGAAACACTGGTAAAAATTGTAGAACCATTTCAGACAGCTCGCTAGTAATGTATTGCCTTTTACAGTTAAATAAACATAAAAAGTGTACTAAGCAATGGTTTAACATATTGGTTAAAAGGGAATTGCACAAAGCTGCTCTTTGTAAGAATCTTACTTAGAGCCATTCCTTTGATGATATTGAAACTTTACAACTGCAAACTCAACCAAATAATCTAATTTGTACTTTATGCATTGTTTCAGAGCCTGTGCGTGGTGAACCACCAGCCAAGAAACAGAAGTCCAAGTAAACAACTGGTAAAGAACTGGAGGATTGTTACTGCATTACAGCTGTTGCTTGTTAATTTTATCGTCTTTTTGTACTTATACTCACTATTTATTCATAATTTATAAAGCCTTTAACTGTTTTAGCTACTATTTGTCTATTGCATATGACTCAAGATACATGAAATTACATAAAACCAGAAAAAAGGCCATCGACTTTACAAATGGTTATTATGGATGTCAAATGGCAGTTTATCATTTTTTGTAAATATTCTAAGGCTATAATTCACTAAATATCTATTCCTCAACCAATTTTAAAAATATAAAAACTTCCTTTTTTTCTCATAGGTTAAGCTTGATGTGTGTCAACTGTCATTAAGTTAAATTAAATTTTAAAATAAATCACTGGTCCTCGCTACTAAGAGCAGCGAGGAGGCAGTACCATCATGTACAAGAAGGAAGGAAACTATCGACAGCTTTGACCTTGATGTAATAAAGCGAGCAGTGTTCAAAATGCACGAGAGAGAGCAATATGTAACTATTAGATCCTTGAAAAACTATTTATCAGAACATCATCAAATAAATGTGAAAAATATGTGTTATGGAAAGTCTTGCATAAGTTAAAATTCAAGTTCGGGAGATTGGAAAACAATAGAATAGGCATGACCGAGCGGAAAGGCATTGCGCATTGGCGTATCGAGTATCCTAAAGAAATTAAGGTAATTATTATCTTTTGCATACAATCATATGCTTATATGGCGCCACATACATTTAAGCGAACTACAAGTCACAATTTGATCTGTAATCGTTGACTTTACCAAATAAATCATCTTCATCTCTAACATGCACTGTTAAACCTGTTTTAAATGACCACTCAATAAAGATGAAAAGATATGTTAATATGGTTTAGCTTAATGCATGACAAACGTAATGCAGAAAGCTCTATTCGAGTCGGGCCAAATAGTTGACATCAGTAAAACTTCGCGCATTTGCTCCGCCCACTTTTCGTTGACAACAAAACTCGATGATTCGAATACGATCATTATTGGTCATGTGTGGCACAGTTTAAGGTAATTTAGAGGTCAAGGTCACACCAGGGATGGGGGCATAGTTTATAAAAACTGGTATTATTTACTCTTAAATCGCACATCTCTTCCCCATTTAAACGAAGTGCGATGCAGTCCATGTGCATTTAGGGGCATTTGCTCGACTAACCGAGATGTAGAGCATTGGCCTTGAAACGTGATGTGCCTTCTCTGCATTGGTATAGAAAGTTCTTTATACACTACTTGAATAGTTCCCATGGGGAATACACCTGAAAAAAGCATCAGTTGAAAGGACAATACTCCATACAATACTACTTCTGAATCACTTGTTTAATGTAGATTTTTAAAAACAAGGGTTTCTAGCGATACATCAATGAGTTAGGTTTTACGGCACAGCGACACGAAGTAAGTCATATAGCGTCGATGAATGATGAGATGAGATGATTTCAGGAAGATGATTTCGATTATCTCATTCGTTGCAAAGCAGTGCATGTTGTCATAGAGGAGGAGATAGATATAGAGATAATATCGATCTAATAATCGGAAACAATTGCCTACGTTAAATTATCCCCATAGCAACGGCAGATATAAAGGTATGTGAATTATTGTCCAGGGGGTTTAGAAACTATGAGCAGTGTTTAACTAAGGGGCCAATAGTGCGACTCCTGAAACTCTTACAGTAATAATTAGGGATGTTAACGGTTACGGATATTGTAACCGGTTAATCGCAAGCACAAACCGGTTAACCTGACAATAAATTAAACCATTGTATTGCCGAGAAAAAATATGTCTACTACCTACTGTTAGTTCTGAATGTTAATGAAAGCCATCCACTCTTTGAAGAATCATATTGACAAATGTCGAATACTCTGATTTCCGACCACACGCTGAGTGAAACTGCGTCCGATCTGGATCCAGGCTGCTTTCAAAATCATTAAATATCTCCTACTTTACATGCGTGTATGAAATATTCGGCGATGTTCTATTAGGCTTTAGATCCAATTCGAAAATGAATTTCAAAGAGTATGTTCTAGTTCTGAAGTGCTACATGTTTTCATCTGCACGCTAAATTTGTGTTTGATACAAAGAATATACATGCACTGGTAAGCATCCGATCTGGATCTTGAGTCAATCATTGTTACATTCGATTTTAAAGTAAATATGAGGGCGTTAAACCCTTATTATGGCATTTTGAACTGAATAAAGCCAAACAGAAGCAGTTTAACATACTTGTTAGTAGAAGAAATTTTCAGCAGATTACATTTTTGCCACTACTACGAAATGTAGCAGACGACAATACAGAGCGTAAGTTACGTAACCTGTTTGTGAATGGTACAGTACGGAAATTAATCAACTTGACAATCGAATCGGAAACGCACCGGAATACGATTTTTGACATTTTTGCAAGTGATTTGGAATTATAAAATACGCCGAGTTAATAGGTGTCTTATCTAGATCCAAACCGCTTGGCTGCTGAACGGATAATCATGTTATTTGCGGCTCTGAGCAGTTATGTGTAGATCTATTTTCTCCGAAATTTCAAGTTCTGTTATTCATTGCTGGATTAATATGATCCATATGATATTGGATTCAGTTCAAACGTTTTCTACACATATCTTAATAATAGGACACCATCTTAATCTAGTAAAATGACAACAATAACGTCAGTGAATTGGCGACATGTCAATTGTCTCATCCCACTGGTTTTATATCAGGGTTACCTGGTAACCGCTGTAGACGGGGTATCACACGCCGCGGCATGTTATTCGACAAGGTGTCAATGCAGTTGAAACGAGCAACAGTGTAGATTACGTGCAGCAGATGTTATGATCCAACTTCTAAACTTTTGTTTTTCAGGTTAACCTTTTGAAGGAAAAGTGTAACCGATTAACCGCGCTTCTAAAGGTTAACCGATTAACCGCTAACATCCCTAGTAATAATACAAATAAGGGAATTTACTTCTATATAGCTCGTCACTCACCCCTCGTACAAAATGCTAGTTACAAAAGTACTAAATCTAAATGGCCGAATGTAACAATCAGAATCCCTCAGGGGAATGTACTGGGTCCTCTTCTCTTTGTCATCTTCAATAACTACATTCCGGCATTGGGTTGAAGCGTGACCCGCATTTTAACAGACGATACAAATATTTATGGAAAAATGTATCGATTGCAGAAGGAGGAATAAAATGCAAGATGACATAGGCGGTCAGACCAATTGCTCCTGCAATGTCATACGTGTAGATAACCAGTAAATACTTAGCTGAGGACATTTTCCGTATTTCTTGGCATTGCATTAGTTTAATCTGTTAAGTGTATTTGTTCCTAAGTTGACAAGTCATCTTAATTACTTAATTTACTTTCATGTATTAGTTTGAGCCAATATCAATTGTAAATTTCTTTTTTGAAGTAATTTAGTCTATTATGATTTATTAGTGAAACTTACGACAATATCATTTCACCAGTATAAAGCTTAGTATTTCAAGTCTTGTTTGGTAGTTTTATGTAAATGGTTCTGAAAGTTATGTCAGCTGCATTGCACATAAATACGTTATCTTGTCAGCAGGCTTGTTGCTACATTTATAAATATTGCAGTTTACAAATGGGTCAATGTTATGTTGACTTGCATGAATGCAAATTTGTATCGGTTTTAAAGTAGAAGTTTTTATTCTACTTCGATAGTAATTGAATTTTTTATTATTATTTTTCGCAATGTTTGTTTATTTTATCTGAGTGTGCAAATATCTAGAGCCATTAAATTTTGCAGGGGAGTATGTAACCTGTTAGTGTATATTTGCTGATACTGACTATATATAGTATTTACATAATTAATCATTTCAAGCATGTGTTTGTACATATCAAGTGTTCAGTAAGAGTTTGTGAATCATAACCATGCACGAGTGAGTCTGGTTGTCACGTAACACCGAATCTAACCTGCGAGACATCTGTTGTTCTTTGCAATTCTGTATCTATCTCTCATTGTAAAATAAAGTTAAATGGGGCTTTCTATAAGTTTTCTGCAATTGAGACATTTCTGAAAGCTCTTTGCATTTATCAGACCAGCTGATTAGTTACTTAATCGAATTGCTTTTTAATTAATATCCATGTTTCGTTTAAAAAAGTTAACGGTTTTAATCAGTTTTTAGCGCGACCTGATATTTTTATTATTTAGAATGCTTTATCATTGTTTTTATAAATCTTTTTTACATACCTTGCCTACTATCGATTTGATAAAGATCACGTGCGTGCACCCTCTTTTTACCGGCTTCCCGGTTACACAAGTACATGTAGTATAATGTATTTTGTCACAACAACCAAAGGCAAATCTTTGTAATAAGCGACAATGAAGGAAGTTATCAGAAATTTGAAGGAACATCCCCTGCTGGTGGGAATAGAATACACCAGCTGCATACCCTGCAAAGAGTTTCCAAAATGGAAGCAGAAGTACAAAATTCAAGCGGTTTTTTAACCTTCAAGGATGCCAGTAAACAGGTAAAATCTAGGAGACCTGGTGGCGTTTCAGCGCCTTCTTACACTGACATGTCTAGACCAGCATCTACTGCTGTGTCTGTCCAGCACCTGCTGCTGTGTCTCGACCGCGACATGTCCAGGAGTGCACTAGATCTACTTGTAAAGTCTTAAGTTAATAAACTATGTTCCATATTCCCTGAAAAAGCAAATTAAATAAAGGAAATACTATTATCTGCAGTTACACAAACATATCTTATCTATATTCCAAATAGTCAAACCCCTGCTGGGGACATAGTTTGACGCGCTTCAACTGTCAGAAAATTAGTAAGGGGACAAATAAAATCATAAAAGAGAGAATGAGTAACATTTTAAAAAAAGATGTAAAAACAGATCAGGTTGTTTATGGTGAAATGAGTTCAATCTGGCTAACAGCAAGTCTGAACTCGGGGCTGGGTAAGATCACAATATCAGGGGTTAAGTGTTGTTATACTCTTTGGTCCTTTGGAATCATTGATTTCAGTGCATTTACAGTTGAAAGTTGAATTCCGCTTAAAGTTCATGTAATGTCCCTGTACGAGAAAGAAATACCCAAATTTGAAAAGTTGCATTACTCAATAACTATACCACATTTGCTAAAAATATTTGCACACAGTATGAATAATTAGTCAATGAAAAGTAGCATGCCTAAATTTTCATTAATATAAGTGTACTTGTGATGTCAGAAGATCCAAAAGTAACGAACATGGAGTGAAAATAGCCTCTTCAGCAGAGTATATCAAACCACTTAATGGCACGTATTTTTGGAAATCTGGTAGAATACATACAAAGAACCCATTACAAACTGGGTACTCCTACACAGAATGTCTTACAAAAGTCAGAAAAAACCCTTGTAATTGGCCCTTAGAATACCCCATGCTTGATTCAAGGGCAGCCATTTGCATTTTACAAATTTGTAGAAGTTTGCCAACATTTAAAGTCCATTTACTCCAAATCTACAAAACCGATTGACAATTGTTATATACGTGCGGACAGAGAAAATAACAAGCAATATGATCGATGGAATGTCACTCACCCGAATCACTGCAGTTAGACAATATATCCGTTCAATTATATCCAGGTCAAAGAAATATGTAATTTGTCCAACACCTCGACTTTTCCGATTAATCCGCATTTTCTCATTTTTTAATATCCATATGTTCAACTTTTATTTCAGAACACTATTGTTGTTTGATACATAAACAATAAAATAAGTACATTACGCATTACTTTCGATCATAAATTTCTCCGAATGTCACGATCCTTCAGCAGATTACTTGTCGGGAAAGTAATTCCGTCCCTGTACAGCTGACCTTTGTTTCAGGAAAATCAAGAGTTTGTCCCTTTAAATCACCTTTTACACCCATTCAAGTATTCCACATCTTTCCGGCTATTGTAATTTTGATTAATATTTTATTTTGCATTGCGATCTCTATTATATAAAGCGTACATTGTTGTGAAACTATTCAAGCCTTTGGCAGGTACAGGGTTGGATTCTCATGTATACAATATTGCACGATTTGGACAAGGCTTTCTATGGTGTCCTAGTAGGGACACAACCGACGATTTCGTTGGGCAGAGACACACAATTCCTTTTTTTCCTTACTACTTTTTTCACGTATATTCTGCTTCTGCATTTCACACATACACACACATTAAAATACTGTAATAGTTCATGAGTATAATTATGCAACTACCACCCTGATAGCCTTACTTCAGTAGTTGTAAGAATTTAAAAACAATCATAAGGGCACAGATATTTGGAAATTTAGTCAGAAACAATCATATATTAGTTTATCTGATGTTAAATTTGGTTTTCGTTCTAGGGGATCCTGCGTTTTACAGTTAATTGAATACATAGATGATTAGTCACATTACACTGAGGGTGATAGAATTTGGGAAAATGTATTGTATATTTAGATTTTGTCAAAGCTTTTGAGAGCATAGTACATTAACGTTTTCTCGCAAAGTATCAATATTTGGTATCAGAGGGCCAGTTTTGTCATGGAAACGTGACTTTTTTACTGGGCGTAGGCAATATGTATCTGTGAAAGGACCCTGGTCATTTTCGTGGAAAGACATTTTAAGTAGGGTACCCCAGGGAAGTGTCCTGGGACCCATATTATTCATATGTTTATAATAGATGACCCCCTACCCCTGAAGTTATACGTAGTATTGTGAAATTATTCGCTTATGGTACCAAACTATACAACAAAGACATTTAAATTGATATTATCCAGCACGACTTAGATGCCTTACACTTAGTCAAAGTGGCTGTTGCGTTTTAATGTGAAAAATTACAGAACCATACACTTTGGAAGAGACAACCAATATTACCAGTATACTTTGAATTTTGAGTCTTCTATTGAAAAGGGGGATTTAGGGGTAATATTTTAACAGGATTAAAAAGTAAGCAGTCATATAGCTGAAAAAGATAACAAATCCAGCAGTGTATTATCCTTAATAATCTGAATGTATGATTACATTGCGAAAAGCTATTTCATAATTTTGTACAAAGCACTCGTCAGGTCAATATGGAGATACTATTTTCATGTATTATGGTATCTATTCTTAAAAGAAGTGTTTAAAAATTATATAAGCCTACCAATAAGCGTCTCCTCGATTGTCAACCTTACATGTACCGAAAGATTGGTTTTCAAAAATTGCTTGGTCATCGACGAAGCCGTGGTGACATGATACAATGTTGAAAATTATTTTAAGAAATGGAGGATATACATATAGAAAGATTTTACCTTAAAAATATTTTTTGAATTAAAAAAACATCATTTTAAGTTTACAACACTTTTCACAGAGAATTATGAACAACCGGATCTCACTTCAGTTTATATAGAATTAAAAATAATAAAAATTGATACATTTATATGCCGGATGAATTATTTTTGTAATCGAAGCTTCAATGTCATAGTCATGTGTTTGTGTACTTCATTGGATTTAAATCAAATATTGCATACTGTTTAATGAATAATTCAGTTGAGAGGGGTCGAAATGGAATATTCTTAATAATTAGAATGACCACACATGTAGCATCTGGAAACAAACATTTACTTGATGCGCATTTAAAGTGATGTTAAAAAAGCAATAGTAACCACTGTTCCCTCCATTTTACGGATACATAGCAGAATACGCCCCCTCATTGATTTTACGTAACGTTTCAAAAACGTTGCCATTCCGAACAAAATGCACTTGGGAGGTCATTATGGTATAAATTTGATGATGTGACCCGACCTTGTTATCAAATACATCCGATATGTGTTCTATGGGGCTCATGTTGGAGGATAAAACAGGCCAAGGCAGGACGTTAATGTATTTTTAGCAAGAAAGTGTGTGGTGATACGCGCCGTGTGATGCTTTATACATGTATTGTCAAGCTGAAAATGCCAGGTCCTTCCTTTCTTTTGCATGAATCGAATCACTGTGCTATTTAAAACATTGATGTAACGCTGAGCGTTGGCATTTTATTGAATAATAACCAAGTCAATTTCCAGATTTCCTATTTTCCCAACCCAGACCATAGCGCTGCCACCACCCCTTATGTCTCTCTCAAACATATCGTTCTCCACGGTCACTCCTCCTTTTTGCGCATTGAGGCGAGCGTGGCGAGAGATTCTCTTGCCTTCGCGGTAATGAATGTGGCGCTGTTTACAGTGAAACACCTGTATCTGCGCACGTGCAAAGTAAGGAATACGTTCGTAAGCTTAGACGCATAAAGAGACCTGGGATTTGAATAGCAATTGTGTAATCGTTATACGCAATGAAGTCATTATAATCATGTATATATCTTGCAACATGTTATAGAAGAGTTATAGGAAGAGGATGGACTTATAAAGAAGCAGATCCTCCCGCGAGAGCCCAACAACGATTCTCAGTGTATTCTCAAGGTATAATTCAGTTAAAAAAAGACGGAAAAAATAATACAGTCTGCATATTTATACATGTAATAATGTTTGACAGAGGCTCGTGTTGCCCACCATACTTTGGAAAAAATAAGTAGTCCCCCATGGAAAAATAGTGTTGTCCTTGAAAATTGTCAAATATTACATGACTTCTTCTGTTGTTATTTGAGTGGATTTCGTCAGGATCTTGGTCCTACTACCTCATGTAAAGCATATTCTTCAAGATAGAGGAAGGATTTGTTGAATTTCAGTACAGAAAATTTGCTTCACATTTTGGTGCAAATCCAAACATATTGTTCAAAATCAAGATACACAGTTTTCCTTTCAAATTGTAAGCTATCTCATAAGCTTGTTCATTTCATTACGAACATTTTGATATGAAATTATGCAACATTGCTCCATAAATGACCAAACAATCACCTTTCAAAAATGCACCATAAAAACACTTTACATGAACCTTAAGCCGGTGCTAGGGGGCGTGAGCACTGTTGCATATTTCAGTATTGCTCATGAACAGACTCAATTAAACCGAGTCTGCAATTTTCAGTATTTGCTTTGTTTTTATGGTTTCAAAGGATCTCCCCTTATTCAGATTTTTATAATTCACAACAGCAGATGTTAAGTGCTTGTGTGGCGGCTGTAAAAAGTCGCCCCGTACTTCATTCTCAGTGTTGTTATACTCTTTGGTCCTTTGGAATCATTGATTTCAGTGCATTTACAGTTGAAAGTTGAATTCCGCTTAAGCCGGTGCTAGGGGGCGTAGGCACTGTTGCATATTTCAGTATTGCTCATGTACAGACTCAATTCAACCGAGTCTGCAATTTTCAGTATTTGCTTTGTTTTCTGTGGTTTCAAAGGATCTCCCCTTATTCAGATTTTTAAGCTTTCCAGTGGACTATGGTACGGGGAAAGAATGAGATCTTGTGATAATTTGCTGGAATGCTTGGGAATGAGATTTTCTAGAAGATCTAAGGGAAGGGGGAACTATATAATCTGGTAATGGGATTGCAACCTTATTATTGAGAATGTTTTGGAACAAGATCAGTCTCTGGTCGATACGTTGTATATATAAGTTAAGTCGTCGCCAGTCCAGGGAGCCCAGCATGTCGGTGACACTGGATAACCACGCATGGCCCCGAGATCTGCTCTTCTCTGCACGGCCTCGAGCTGGTCGATAAGGATAGCCGAGTACGGTGACAAAACTGCAGCGTTGTACTCAAGCTGGGACCTGACTTGTGTCTTAAATGCTGTTGATTTTAGAGTTTGCGAATGTACTTTGATGTTTCATCTAATAAATGATAAGAGTCTGGTTTGCTTTCTGTGTGACGTTGTCGATGTGTGAGTTCCATGCGAAGTCTTGCGAGATTGTGACACCAAGGTATTTTGCTGGTGATACGGTTTCAAATGTGGTGTCATGTAAGGTGTACTGTGTTGGTATGGGTGACTTGTTTTTGAGATTTGGATGACCTGCCATTTCGATGGATTGAATAACCTATTCCAGTTAGACTCCCACTTTTCGAGTTGGCCGAGATCCTCTTGTAGATATATAGAGTGAGAAGAGATGGAAAAGGTCAAATATCTAGCTGTGTCATCAGCAAAAAGGGCGTACTAGCTGGGTCTGACCTGGAGCCTTTCTTGAAAACTGGAGCTACGTTTGCCATTTTCCAAATATCTGGTAAGGAGTGGATCTCAAGTGAATATTTGAACAGTTCTGTGATAATGGGGGCAATTTCTATGCAGCTTGTTTCAGAATGATTGGGTGGATCTGATCAGGCTCTGTGGCTTTATGGGGTTTAGGTCACTTAGAAGGTTTTTCGACACCATTTGTTCCAATTTCTATTTCGGGCATGGGAGCATGAGACTAAGTTGAGTGTGGGGTGTGTCTCTTCCTGCACCTTCCTGTTCTTGTAGTTTCATTTGTGCTAGGCGTATGAGTGAGAGGGATGACTTTGCTGTGAAAACAGATTGAAACTGTTCATTGAGGACATGTGCTTTCTCTTGATCTTCTGTGTGTAGTTTGTTATGTTTTTCAAGGTGTCAGTGCCAGATGAATCTTGTTTGGAATGTTTTAGGAGTGTGTAAAGCTTCTTGTTGTTTTGTCTGTTGTGTGTATGACTGTGCTCTGTGTTGTGTTCAGACTTGACATTGAGGAAATCTTTGAGGTAGCTTTGGAAGGCTAATTTAGTTTCATTTCTGCACAGGTGCTTCAGGGACAGATACTTTTCTTTAAGGTTACATGTATTTGTGTTTGACTTTTTGGACTTAAAGTTCATTTAAGATTTGTCCCTTTTCGTATAGTCTTTTGATATCTACTTTAATCCAGGGAAGTTTATTTTTGGTTGAGGACATCTTGGAGGGGACACACTTTTCTATATCTGCTTCAATTTCCTTAGAGATGATCTGCCAAAGCTCGTCAGTCGGAGTCTTGGAGTATGTATTTGACCCTGTTAGTGACGTATGTAGTGTGAGTATGTGTGTCCTAAGACCATCGCTATCTGCTTTTTGTATAGGTGGATATTTGTGGGTTTCTGAGGCTTTATGCGAGCAGAAGTGTTAGATTCTATGAGGACAATGTCATGGTTACTGATGCCTGGTATTATACTTGACCTCAAGGCATCAGATGGTTTATTTGTAAGGAAGAGATCCAAGATATGGTTTTTCTCGTGTAGGCTGTTCTACTACCTGGGTATGATTTGTATCATATAGAGCGTCTTTAAATTCTATATTCAAATATTGGTGTTTGCAGTCCTGGGAGGGGGAGATGTTTGGCCAGTTCATTTTTGGCATATTGAAGTCTCCATCCACCCAACTATTTGCATTTGTTTTGGGAGCCATAGAAAGGATTTTCTGAAGTTCTTTCAGGCTATGGGGTCGTGCTCTTTTGATTTATAACATATTTTAGGAAACCAGAAACTACTTCCAAATCATCGTCAACAAAACCTTTACCGCCACCAAAATCTTTCATAGATTTATCTTAACACCTCTTTAAAGTCAAACGAAGGAAGGGAAATCCAAAAATACTAAAACTCCAAAACCTAAATCAAGTAGTACACATACAGATAACAATAATGATGCAAAAATCATCAAAAATGGTTTATCTATATGTATTTCTGGCCAGTCAATTAAAATTCTTATGAAATATAAGCCACGGACAAAATGACAGCGGTTGAGAAATAGTGACGACTATTTTGCTATGTTTAACGAATTTTCATCGCTGTCAATGTGGAAGCAGGCGAGTTGGGACTGGAAACGGCCACCATTGTGGTCAGATGATCTGTGTGACTTGGTCAATTTGCCTGCGCCACTGCACATGCGAATGCACAGTCGTGTCAATTTGGAGGAGGGTGAGATGTATTCCCCCTCTTCTGTATTACCTGTCAAACAAAAGGACAAAGTTTGTCATTTAGCCTCCATCTGACAAGATATTTTTATTTATTAAATAATGAAACATTGCGAGAAACATTGACATGTAGAGACATGGACATTACAAAGGAATTGCTTCTCCAGTTGAAAAATGTGTTTCTCGCTGGCAACTCAAGAATGCAAACTTGGAAAAGTTTGAAATTTTATGTAAGGAAACAATAGATGCAGATGTATTAGAAGATATTGATGACATTATTTAAAAGTTACCTCTATTTTATATTCAATAGCAAATGTGCATTCCCAAGTCCTAATCAAACCCTGATAAACCTCCAAAACCTTGGTATAATGATGATTGTAAAGAGGCTATTCGTAAACGTAAATCTGATTTAAGAAGGTTAGCAAATAGTCCTTCTGAGGACCTTTTTAATTATTTTAGAGTATTTAGTGCTAAAGTTCGTCGTACTTTCAATACTGCAAAATCGAAGTGTTTGAAGAACTATGTCTCTACATTGATTTCTCGCTAATCAGTAACAAAGGAATGAGCTATGGTACGTAAAATCAGCGGTAAAGGTAAATTTTCATTTGGACATTTAAATGTGAATGATCAGAAATTAACAGATGTTAAAAATTTGCAAATTCCTTAGCTGATGCTTTTGCTAAAAACTCTTAATCAGCTAAGTCTACTCCTGAATTCAGGAATATCAAAAAGACTAAAGAAAAGGATAAACTTAATTTTGCATCTCATAACACCGAAAGCTACAATTTCCATTTCACTGAAAAAGAACTTTATAATTCTCTTAAAAATCCCACGATGCAGCTGTTTGACCTGATGAGATTCATAACCATTTACGAGCAAAAAATTGCCTATTAATTGTATGAATGTTCTTTTAGATATTTTAACCATATATTTAACTGGTAAAGTCCCTCAGTTTTGGAAACAGGCAACATCCCTGTTCCAAAACCTTCGAAGGACAACACAGATCCAAATAGTTATCGTCCTAAGCCTTGACAAGTTGCGTATGCAAAACCTTAGAATGCATGATTAATGCAAAACTTGTTTGGTATCTTGCATCCAACAATCTTATTACAGAGTATCAAAGTGGATTCAGGAGCCAAATAAGTACTAATGACAATCTTTATTCATGAAACTTTCTTCAAGAGGAGGGAGCACTTAGTTGCGATCTTATTTGATCTTGAGAATACTTACGATACTACACGGAAGTACGGTATAATAAGAGACCTTCATGACAACGGCCTGAAAGGCCGTCTTCCGATTTTCAAGTCAGATTTTGAAAACTCTTTCTGATAAGCATCAGCAGGAAATAGGTGTTCCACAAGGAAGCATTTTGTCAGTAACTCTTTTTAATGTTAAAATTAATAATATTGTAAAAAATTTAACAAATGACACAGACTCACCATTGTATGTTGACGACTTTTGAATTTGTTACCGTTCCAAAAATAATAATACTGTTGAACGTCAGCTTCAACTGTCCATTAATAAAATAAAAAATGGGTTACTTGGAATGGTTTTAAATCTTCTAGATCAAAAACAAATTATGTACATTTTTGTCAACTGAGTTAATTTCATCCTGATCCCGAATTTCGTCAGAAAGTTCTCGGCGTCATATTTGACAAAAAACTTCCTTGTATCCCTCATATTAGATATTTAAAGGCAAAATGCAAGAAAACGTTAATTTTACTTTGCGTTCTTGCACATTCCGATTGGAATGCAGGTCGCACTGTAATGTTTAGATTATACTGAAGTTTAGTAAGATCCGAACTTTATTATGGGTGTTGTGTTTATGGCTCTACAAGGAAATCATACTTGCAGATACTTGAACTTATACATCATCAAGGTTTACGTTTGGCATTGGGTGCCTTTAGGACATCCCCTGCTCAAAGTTTATATGTTGAGGCCAAAGATCATTCTCTTTACTCTCGTCGTGAAAAACTATACATGCAGTATACTTCAAAGTTAGCTTCAAGCCGTTCAAATCCAACATAAAATGATGTGTTTAAATGTAAATATAAGCGATTATTTAAATAGAAAGAAAAGTTTATTCTATCCTTTGGATTACGTATGAAGATCTCTTTTGAAAGTAGTGATATATATTTGTCTTTGGTAGAAGAGACAACAGTCGAATATATACCACATTGGACTTTTAAACGAACAAAAGCTCTTGACTTAGTCCTTGGTTATATTGCTGAAGATTTAAACTGCAAACACATACTATTTTCAGATTCTCTTTCCGTTTTAGACTCATTTAGTAAAGGCTCTGTTTAAAATGTTTTTATTTAAAATATTGGTTAAATATATCATGAACTGTCTGATTCTAAAGATGTAAATTTTGTTGGAGTCTTATGGAGTTAAGGGCAATGCGAGGGCAGAAATCGAATCTAAGTCTCCCTTAGCATTGACTGATTCTGATATGGATCTTCCTTATTCGGATTTCAAACCACAGATGACAAGATTTATCTTAGTAATTGACAGGAGTCTTGAAGTTGGCAAACTCACAACAAACTACATGTCACTAAACCTGTAGTAGGTGGAAGTTTAAACTCATGCCGGTCGATTCGCCGGGATGAGATAATTTTAGCTAGATAAAGAATTGGACATTATTAGATTATACGTTAATATTTATTAAATGTGAGGTTAACCAGAGTGTTTATTTTGTTTTGAGCCTTATACAATTCAGCACATTCTAATTGATTGTGGTGTTTTAAAATTAATTCGAAATAGATTCTTCCAGGCAGATTCCCCCTTTCGGGAACAGTTTGAATTTTTAGATATAATTTGTATTATATGAAATACTTGAATTTTTAAAAGCCATTGATTTATATTATAAAATTTGAATAAATTGTATTTTTTAAAGATAAATTTGAGCATGTCGATTATGTTTTGTCCATAATTTGTATACTTACCGTTTGATCGGGAATGACATTAACATAATCTATTAGTTGATCTTGTTTTAAATTTGATATTGTCATTATTTATTTGGCTCTGAATGACATGTTTGTGTTGATGGGCTGTAAAACACCATCCATTCATTCACTCTCTTACTAGCCAAACATGGGCATAATTGAAAACTAGAATTGCCCATGAATAATGGCAGGGGTGAATGAGATAACATAGTTAAACGACATTGAAGTGGCCACAATAGTTTTGTAGATACATTCCATTCTTGGTTGTTGAGTCGAACTTAAATGAGCCAAGATACTTTAACCATTTGAACTGACTACCCGACCTTGCATTAACATAAATGTCTGTCCTTAGAAGGAATGCTGCGCCCATTTTTTCGGCATATGTAGTCCGAACATGATTGCTAGTCATCTTAGATATGACCAGGTACAGATCGACATTTTCATTTAGATCCCTTCAAGGTGTTTTGTAACAATTGGAGTGCGCATATGATCTATGATTATGTCTCTTATCATTAGGATAGAGTCCTCAGAACCGCCTGAATGACTGTAGAAAAATGCGCGAAAGAAGCCATTTCCATCCCCAACTTGTCTTTCCTTCCAGGGGCTTACCAGCTATTCCACATGTGTTTTAAAATTCAGGTTGTGCTACAAATTAGATGTCTAACTTGTTACACTGTCTTTATTTTGTGTGATCACCAGTGGGTTGAACAGGGTTTTCTGCTTTGATAGTTTGGCAGATTGTGTTTCGTACTAATATTTTTTGGCTTTCTTATTTTTTGCGTGTGTGCATTTCTTATCCGATTCTGGCAAATGATTTTCTTTATAATGTCTTTGTTTACAGTTTTAATTACTGCAATGCTATACATTTGACAACTTCTTGTTGGTCTTGCATGACATTAGTCTTACACGACCTTTGGTTCGTTGATGCGGTATGGAGTAGGTCGCCTATCAATCTTGGAACAAGTTTTCCTCCAAATCGTCTGATTTTGCTGGCATTGTTTATCAATACCTTTTTGCCTGTTTTTAATTTTTTTATGCTACATTGCGTTTATCATATTTCCTTTTCTGTCTTTTTGGTGTAAGTTTTTATATTCCTGCCAACATTTCTATGTAAGGTTTGTCTTCTTTTTGTCTTGGTTTCTGTGGAATGTTTCTGACTTTTCATTATCCTGGTACAAGTGCTTAATTACCAACTTGGTCTTCCTGCCAAACATCACCCCGAAAGATGTGTACTTTGTTGATGCATGAACATATGTACGGTAAGCGAAAAGAACACTGTCCAAGTGTGTGTCCCAATCAGTTCCATTTTCATTTGTACACTAACATAACATCTCCTTTAGTGTTCTGTTGTCTCGTTCACGTTGTCCATTTGTTTGGTGTGGTAGCTGGAAGATATTCTATGCTCTTTATCTAACTTATGAGTGATGAGATCAAATACAACATTCACGAATTCACGACCATGGTCTGATAATATTGTATCCATAGAGCCATAAACAGCAATGGTCTGAATAAAAAGTTGGCCACTGGATTTGCTGCAGCAACAGAAAACTTGAGAAATTACCAGTTGCAGCCACTATAATACTGTATGCCACTCTCTGTCATGTTGAGGGGACAAAACTGGACTAGTCCAGAATGTCCTCACATCAGCATAACCCATATTGTGAGGGGTGTAAACATGGACTAGCCCAGAATTTCCAATGCTCCACAGTAGTTAGAGAGAGGAGAAAAACTAGACTAGCCAAGACTTGGCTAACAGCTGCATTGATCAAATTGTGAGGGGGTGGGGGAAACTAGATTTGCACAGAATTTCCCATACTCCGGAGTAGTAAGTATGAGAGGGGAGAAAGCTGGATTAGCCCAGAATTTCCCCACATCTGTAATAATAAAATTGTGAAGAGGGGGACTGGACAAATAAATACGAAAGACTCGAGCAGGAAACGTAACACAAACAATACACCCACCTCTCAAGCAGAACACACACACATTCATACCATAACAAACACACACACACACACACACACGCAATCCCATTCCTTCATCTACACACTAAATAGAAAACAACACGCAAGACAAACATAAAGCAAAGTGAATATAGGAGCCCGCCTTGGTACGGTCAGCAGCAATCAATAATTAATTATAAAGCCCAGAGTTTCCCCTGCTCCTAGAACTTTGTTTGAGAGAGGAGAAAAACTAGACTAGTCAAGACGTTGCAAACATGTGCATTAATCGAATTGGGATTAAGGGGGGCGACTAGAATAGCCTAGAGGTTTTCAACATCTACATTAACTAAATGTTGAAAGGGGGGGCGGTAAATAAGACTAATTCAGAATGGCTCAACCTACATTGTAGTTAGTTCGAGAGAGGAGAAAACTGGACTGGCAAATACTTTGCCATATCTGCATTAATCAAATTGAGAGGGGCGAACAACTGAACTAGCCCAGAATTAATTTCCCCACATATGTATTAAGTAAATTGTGAAGGGGGGGGGGGGAAGATAGACTAGTCCAGAATTTCCCCACTTCCGAAGTAGTTAGTGTGAGAGGGGGAAATAAGAACTAGCCAAGTATTATCACACGTCTGTATTATTCATATTGGGAGGGGGATTGTAAATTTAACCTGTTTTTTTTTTTCATTGAAAATCCTGATTAAAAGAAGGGGGACGGGAACTGGAACAGCCCAGGATTTCCTTGCCATCATGTTCAGCAAGGAGGGGGAAAACTGGACTGGGTTGGAACAAATGGGCTAGTCAGTTTTATTCCCTGACTGGGGTGGGATCTAGGCTGATATACCAGGAATAACTCAATTGAAAAGATTACATTTAGGTCTACGTTATGGTTTGTCCTGAGACAGTTTACAGAAAGATGTTAAACGAATAATCACCTATTAAATACAAAGTAAGATATCGCACTATGGTTGCACTGTTTTCGACCTAGACTGTTGAACGTTTCTGAATTATGTTAACAGTGATTTTTCCTGTAACGATTTTAAATCGAGGTAAACAGAGCACAACCTGCTTAAAGCGTTTTTCCAGGAACGCTTTGATACGGGTCTACATAGTTGCAAATTAAGGATATACTCTTATTACAGTAAAGGAGACGCCATTCTTTTCCAATTAACGGGCCTACCCTAAAACTAAGACTTCCAGTGCAATCAGTTTTGATTCAGATCAGACGCAGGAAACCAAGCGTCTGACCATTCTTCAATATGTTTGCCACTAACAAGAACATAAATAGAATAATCAAAAAGTTGTCACACCCTTCATTTTAGGGCATTGCATTTGTGTTTCGTTTGCTTCTTAGCTGGAAAATATAACGTCTTCTCCGCTGCTCTCATGGGAAAGGGTTAAACTGTGGTCTGTTATTAAAAAACGCGACTGCATTGAGAAACGTGGTTATGTTTTTTGGGCGGTATGATTTCCTTTTGTTTAACCCTTTACCTCATAGCCTGTTTTTAGTTTTGAAGACAGGTGACCACTTAAAGCAGGTTGAAAGTAAAGCAGAATGTGCCTTAAGGCACATTCTGCTTTACTTTCAGCCTGCTTTCAGCTCAAATCTGCTAAGCTATATAAAATAATTGTAATGGTCATTGTTCATGAGGGTATAAACTGGAACTATTTTCTTCAGCGGAGGAATAAATTAAATACGCTAAAAGTCGCTTCTATGGGGGAAAGGGTTAAAAGAGACGGCAAATGCAAAGCAATTCTTATGTAGAACAATTACACCGTGACCACATTGACTTTTTATTAAGTACGTAGTGGCAAACAGTTCCAAGCTTGGTTAGCCACAGAGAATCAATTTGTCTGTCCTATGACTAGAATATTGGCAATGATCATACTTGCTCCGCACAAACGTGTTTATTGGGAAATAAAATTGTTCTCTAGTGTACCTTTTCAACTCATTCTTCTTACATTTTCCGCAGGTCATGTTTTATTATGTAATTAACTCTGTAAACCAATATATAAAAGGCCACAGTGGCCTTCATGTTTAACATTATGCCATCTGGACTGAAAATAAAAATGCCTCCCTTCTAGCCAAATTGTTTTACATCAGTGTTTGAAGGCCATGTGTCCGTCGCGTTTAGTCGTGCGCTATCCGTCGTCATTAACAATTGCTTCAAATTGCATCTTCTCCTATACCGCTTGACTGATTTCAACCAAACGTTACAGAAATATTACTTGGGACAAGCCCTTTGACATTTGTTAAAACAACCCGTTTTAGATCATTAATCGCCATGGTAACCGAAGTGAAAAATATAAAAATCTTAATAAGTATTATTGTCAAAAACTACAAGGACCAGAGCTTAGATATTTGGCACAAACCATCATCTAGTGATTCTCTATAAGTTTTATTTAATTATGCCTCTGAGGTAAAATTGGTCCTGCCCCGGGGGTCACAAATTTACATGGATTTAAATAGTAATATTTTGAAACGTTTTCTGGTCTGGATTAATAGGGCCAGATGTTTTACACTAATACGGTGACACTTCTATATTTCTTTTACCAATAATGTTGAAATAGCTCAAGTCCGTTGCATATATAGGTCCCATGAGCTAAAAATAGATTTCTTGAATGCAGTCTTAAAATATCTTCTTGTCTGAAACCCAAGTCCACAGAGCTTAGAAAGTTGGTATATAGCCTCATCTACAGATCCTGTATCGTTCAAATTACGCCAACTGGTTCAAAATTGGCCCGCCCCGGTGATCACCGTTTTACATAGATTTATATGGTAAAATTCTTCTCTGAAATTAATACAACCAGAGATTTGAGTTCGATATGGTGACACTTCTAGATGTTCTTTACGAATAGTAAAGCAATTGTTCCGGTTGGTTGCATACCTAGGTCAAAGGAGCTAAATTAGATTTTTTTTAATTGAAACACCAGGCCCCGAGGTTATAAAACTTAAAACGAACTCTGTGCTCAAAACTCAGTTTTGATCTCATGCTCTAGTTTTTACATAACATGCATTAACTTATTTCTGTTTCCTCATTTGGATATATCTTTACCGTAGATTTATGTACGAAAATACTCGTTGTATATAAAATGTTCGCCGGAGAATTATGAGCTGAGAAAAGTTCTGAGTTTTGAGCACAGAGTTCGTTTTAAGTTTTATAACCTCGGGGCCAGAACATATAACTTAGACATTTGGCAAATATCATCATCTACAGGTTCTTCATCAAGTTCGTCTAAATTATGCCCTTATGGTAAAAATGACCCGACCATTGGACATTAGTCATTCTCTCCATTTTGTCAACTATTATCAGGTGAGCAAATAATTGCCAATGGGACTTCTGTTTGAAGAAGTTCTTAAAGTTTTAACATAAAACAAAAAATAAATGATCACGGGCCTGAAAATGGAAATAAACATCTCTATTTAACTAGGGACAAAAGCGTGCAAATTAACTGTTTTTTGCTGTTTTAGTTCTGCCGTCATAGAAAATGCTTATAAACACGAAAGAACGAAATCAATACTTATTTACTCGATTTATACATATGTGAGGCAGTATTAAACTATTTCTTCCGACTATAAATTCATTTTTGACAACAAAGGCCGTGTGTTCAAAGAGGTATACTTTTAAATGAATATGGTAAGATTGTAAAACAGCGTATCATTGTAAAACATATTAAACTCTAAGTAAAATTGTAGATGTTGTCTTAATATATTTATCCTAGTACTATATTTTATGTACATTATACATGCGTTTGTATGCTTTATAAGACTAGTGCTTCTGGGATTAACTTATTTACTGTTTTGTCATTCAGTAAAACAAGTCTATGTCAGGATGAGTGGTGCGGTTGACGGACGGCTAACCCTGCTATTGTTTGGAAGTAAAGCAAAACGTCTCAGGAGCTTTATTGCTTTTGTCCTCCGTTGAGAGGTCACCTACAAATAAGGATCGCCGTTCATGTTTATCGATGTGTCGTTTAACACATTGAACCCTAGCGACGAATAAGGAGCCCTCTGATCAGGGTCTTCACTGTTTGTCATTTTAAAATGTATAGATACAATCAACCCTAAATAGTCAAAACTGGACTAAACTTAGTTTAAAATTGGAAATTTCAATTAAAAGTTTCAGGGGTGAATGAGCACTGGTTTCAGCTATACACATGCAACTTACATGTATTTCATCTCATTTGTCATAATAAACCTTCCCTTTTAGGTTTATGCATGACATTGGTCTTTGCAGGAAAAAATGAACTTAACTATGCTTGTAAACACAACTTAACAATTTAGACGAAACATTTGGCAGGGTATCATTATTTTACACCCATGTTGATATTCATTTAGATCTAGTCAAATATTTGGTACAGAAAGAATGTTAGATGATCACGAAAACAACTTCTTAATACCTGTAAAATGGTTCCGATTGATTATGTCAAGTCTTACTGGTTTTAATGTGCAAAACTTCTCTTATATTCTCTTACCTGAGTGCAGATGTACTTAACCATATTTCATCGATCGCGCAATTGAATTCGTGTGTTTCCTGAGAGAATAAAAACGATTGTAGCCTTGAACTATGATCAGAAAACCTCATTTATCTGGCTTTTATCGAACATTTTCCCGAATTCCAAAGAGGTTTCCTAAATGCCTGCTGTGTCATTCTGATGATTCTTTTTAACAACACGTAATCCTTTCAATGTCACAAGCGCGCCTGCGCCAAAACATAACTTTGACTAAAAACCGTCCAAATCTAAACTGTTTGTAGTTATAACGAAGCTTTAATCATATTTTATATATTTTGAATCTTGATCAGACGCGCAATGTATAGACATCTAATTTGAATTCAAACTGACAGTTAACGCAAAAATGTTATTAGAATCGAGTGGTTAAAGGCTTTAAGGTCAGAACTAATTCCCAATTCAATTATACATATTCTAGGTAGCTCAAAAAGATATTTGAAGTTATTTTTTCAAATTATTCTTCGTTGGTTGAAGTTAAATCATCAGATATTACTCTATTATACAACAAGGAACTGCTGGTCCGTCTCTGGTGCAATGTAGTTTTAAAAATGTTTTGACGTGTAGTAGGAGATGTGGTTTTAAAAAAGTGTTGACGTGTAGTAGGAGATTGTTATTATTTATTATTATACCAGATTTATATAGCGCTCTTTTCACACAGGGCATGTGGTTTTAAAAATGTGTTGACGTGTAGTAGAAGATGTGGTTTTAAAAATGTGTTGACGACGATTACATTCACAATAAAAAAAAATAGTTCAACATTACACTGTATGCAAAGGGAGCTAACATTGCTCTTAAAGATTGATATGTGTTTAAATTGATTATGATGATAATCCCTAGTCAGGCAGTTTCCATGCAAACATCATGAATTTTATGCATTCATTTTATGTATTAATGTGAATCATTGAAGCGTCTCATGTGAGGCCCGACTGTTAAACTTGATAGTTTGTTAAAAAAATCATTTCACGCCTTTCGAAATAATGGGGGAGTCCATCAAAGGACTGGGGAAATGTCTTTTACTTCGACTGCTTGTATGTGTGTGTGTAACATAAAGTGACAGAGAAGAGAGAGAGAAATACACACACAAACAAAGATATACAGATAATGGGAGATACAAGTAAGACTAAAGACAGAGACATAGATACACAGACAAACTGTGATATGTTGAGAGGCAGACAGACACGCGTGGTAAAAGAGAAATACATACACATATAGAAATATATATAGTTATATTGTGTAACAAACAGAGAGATAGACAATGATTATAGAAATAAAGACAGAACGGCGCAAACAAAGAGACGTAGACAAATGAAGATGGATATTTAGGAAATCTCATTACAGAAAGAGCGACCTAGAGAAAAGAGAACAAGAGAAAGAGAGAGAAAGATGGAGCGGAATAGAGAGAGGAGAAAAAGGACGAGATACTATGCGTTTACACTAAATCTATAACTTCAATTGCAAATAATTTTGAGCCCGAACAGGACCCAAACTGTTTGCCACTTAGTAGTAAGGGCGCCCAGCCCAGTGAATTTTTTTTTTTGCAAGTGGTGATGCAGAAAATTTTCTGTTATATTGCCGAATTCGTAATGCATTTTTATGAAGATTTTAAGCGGATGCCAATTTCAAAAGTGGTCAGAATTTTTTCTACAGTCATTTTACTTACCCCACCCACCAACGTTCAATGTTAATTCTTATAAACGGAAAGCATGTCAACTAGTTTTAGGGCTGACTGGACCCTAGGTTCCCAAATAGCCGGAATTTATGAGACCTATATCATGTTAAAAGTGGAAGTATTCTCTACAGAATGGCACTTGTTTGAAGTTAAACGGCCGCCGGATGACTCGGAAAATTAGTATTGATTATCTGCCCCTGAATACTAAAATCCAGCTTCTTATTTCCCAGTATATAAACTTATTTGTAGACATGATACGTGAATTTCTCTTCAAATCATGATGCTAATTTTTCCTTTGTGTATGGGAATTGCATAAACCATCGGAAAAATGAAAATCAAAACATCTAAAAATCCAAGATGTCTGCCGTCGGCCATTCTGTCGGCCATTTTAAAATACCCGAAAATATTTTTGTCTTGGAACTAGGTGTGACACATGATTTCTAGCTAATTTGTGGTCAATAAATGCATTGCTGACATTAAAATTGCCTTTAGACGATGTTGGATAGGTCAACTTATCTAATTCTAATCGATTGCCACTATATGGTATTGATAAAATGAAAAACAGTGTCGACATATATTATTGTCACATAACTTCATGTTAAAATAACATATTGTACTAACAGATTTGTCATAACAGCATCTTTATGGTAATATGGCTGTTCATGGTAATGCTTTGATTATACAGCCAGCATAATATTTCATGTGGCAATTCTCTAGATAAGCGAAGGGCACATGCTGTTGAAACATGTACAGATCTTGGTGTTGAAAAGGGTCCTTTATGGACTGTTTACTTTGCCAGTATCGCATAAATACTCAACAACCCATGGCATACATGATGTCTCAGTTCATTGAGTCATGTAACCGTTTTTCAATAGTTTGGCAAGGAATTGAAGTCCTCCATAAAGTCATATAACAACATAAACCAAGGTCAGTCACCAGGTATGGTAGTCGATCAGCCCGTCTTCATGTTTGAAAAGAAACTTCAAGAGCAATATCCGCAGACAGAACACGGTAAGGCCTCCACCCTTGCTACACTTGGTGCAGTGTATACTGAACATAATTATACGCTGCAATGAGTGTCTGGAGATGGGCTAGACTGTAAAAGGTGACACCAGCACTCACTAACAGTGGTATCTCGAATAGTGGCAGAGCTCATCCCTTCATTGGCAGCCATTACATTTGCAAACAAAAATGCGCCATCAGAAACAAGCAAGAAACACATTATTTCTATTATTCCAAAAATGTTACAGACAAATTGTCATCTGACGGGTGGATTAAACATGTGCCATCAGCAACATGTAGATTACTGCTATAAACTGAATCTTCTGATTCTTCAATTTGTTACGTCTTGTCGCACAGCTGATTTTAGTCTTTATATAGAAGCGGTTGATTCACATCTACCATGAGTCTTCATATGATACTATTTCTAGCATTTTATAAACCTGCCAATCCACCTCCGCCATGTGGAAATACGCGAAAAGAAACATACCGTTGTACCAAAAGGCTGATTGCGTGGGTGTAAAAATCAATGGGAGCATTTTTTAAACACCAGCTTCGTGATTGATTGATTGAATTTGGTTTCATGGCATCGCAAGACATCAAATGGCCACATGGCGCAGAGAAACGATCATGTATCATGTACATATTAAAATATGTCGATCACCGAGTGATAAACCCAACGCATGTATAAGGATAAAGGCGTTTGAAAAACAAAACTAGACATTTATGAACAATAAATAGCGTCCTGGGTTAAACACACTATAATTTCATTCATTTGAATGTGATAACTCTAGTAGATGCCTTTGAAGATCCTAGAAATATATTTTATGGAAGACAATGGTAAACTGCTGTACTTAGAAACGTCAACACATACATTTATGTGATGGAGTAGGTTAATTTCGTTGGAATGCAACTAAATATAAACTTTCTAAACAAACATACATGTTTCCAAGAGGAAGCATTCACTGTTACATGTACACTATCAACAGTTAAAGTGACGTTGTTCAAGAAATATTTGTCTGAGCCATGCAACTTACTTACTGGCGTTCACCGTCTACAACGCAAGTCCAGATTCTGCCATAAACGATGTGATCCTCCTAGATTCATCAATCCGTCCATATAGCTTAGTCTGTACAGGTATCGACTCTGGCCACATATGCTTCCTTTTCTCGTCCAGATTTGGGCACCTCTGCAGTATATGCCAAGTCGTTTGCTGTTCAAGGCCACAAAAGTACACAAGGGGGATGGGGCTATCTTCATCTTGGTAAACATATGTGAGTTAAGCCTGTTGTGTCCAGTGCGGAGCCTTGTTATAGCCACTTGTTCCCTTCATGTCTGAGCCACGTTGAAACGTAATTGGAAGATGCCAACCCAATATTACTTTCAAGCAATTCTGGATGCAGGTCCAATGAGTATATCCTTACCAAATAAAGGTCTACCTATACACTTACCCTAACGGAGAAAGGGCTTATGAATCACTGGGGCCAGAGTAAATGATTTGACTGTCCCGTAGATCTGGAAACTTGCAGACCGCTGCGGTGTTCGACGAATATTTTCGTATTGATTGCATGGCTCCAATGCCAAACCAAACAAGACATTCTCTTAAATGAACGAACCAATGAAGATCAAGACAATATAGAAGATTGAATTCGTTAACATAGATAACTAACTATTCAGTGAGCTGACTGTAGCCGGAAAAAATCGTGAAATCGACGTTAGAAACTTTTAGTTTCATCGACATTAGAAGCTTCTAGTTTCATATGAGCTGACCCCGTTCCTTTGGCACCATTCAATCTAGATGGTAACATGAAGAAAACTACAAAATCCGCAACATTGTCTAGGTTTGAAGGAAAGGTGGAAATAAAGCAGCTTGACATAAAATAACACACAGGGCTTTTAGTCATTAACTTGATGTTGCTTAGGATGATAATTATGCTCCAAAAGGTCTGATTGTAAACCATTTGGTGATGTTTCAAAGAAAGTTGCATCAGTAGTTTTAGGCGTGGCACTCAAATACACAGTTCTGGTTGGGGATAACTACTAGTATGAAAAAATCTATCAAGTCCTGGGAAAGGACGAGGCACGGGCATGTAGAGATGCAGGAAATAAGAAATCAGACAACGAAAACGCTCATGTCAAGGCAAATAACAAAGTTACTGTTAAATCATGTCAGCAAGATCGACAATATCAAGGCGGATTTCGTTTTGAGATAATTGAATGAACAGTTTGAAAATTAATTACCAGATGATATGTGGCGGTTTCAAAGACACAGATAAAGCAGTAAAAATACGGAGAAACACTTGTGAAAGTGTAGAAGAACTACGGTCTAACCATGAGGAGGCAAACTCTAGAATGATTCCACATATAGATTTCGTCGTAAGAGAGCTCCATGTTACAAATATTATTCTGTGGATTCCGAAGTGGCAGAATTTTGTCGAAGAATAGCATTGGATCAAATACTCAGACGCCAAATATAACATTTTATTCATATGCACGACAAAAGCATCAGACCTTGGAGACCATTTTCAAATGTTTGCCGGCCATACATGCGTTGAGGGTTGTGACTCTAATAGTGCATTTTATGGAACGGAGAGGAACGTTGGAGCACCATCATCACGAATAGTGTCATTGCTTGAAGGACATGGAGAAGTTGGAGAGGACCCAGTAGACATATCAATACGTGCAACATAAGTTGTGATACAGGCAGTGTCTGTTTATATAGCGACATGCTAGAAGAAAACATCGACAGTGTCAGGTATGACCTGTATTCAAAGAAAGTTTTTTTTCAAGTGCGAAACCCCCGCCGACATGTGATGCACTGTGAATGAAAATTTACGAAGAGAAATAACTACAAACGTACCAGTTTTTTATCTGCAATTCAGCCACAAAGCAATACCTTAAACTACCATCCCCAGTTAACGCTAGTTTGGGCACCGTTTGAAATAAACACCTTGTTCTGATTAAAATGACAAAATACATTCTGCAATAATTGGTTTCAAAAGATGCGCATGCAAAAGCTATTGCTCATCGAGGTGATGCAAATGCCAAAAAGAAAATGTGCAGCCCACTCACGCATGTGCTTGCGATGATGATATATGTGACAACCGGGTTGGTTATGTTCATGTAGATAGTGAAGGAGACGACCAGTAGGCTATGAAAAATGTGACAAAACATTGAAGCCATTATGATGGAATTGGGAGCACAGAAATTACCCAATGCCCGACCGGCAGAGTGGCACATTTCCATCAAACCGGTAATTCACACCATACACACTAGTTGTGATATTACGGAACTACTGTAAAATTTAAAAAAAAAACACCACAAAATATTCATTAACGTACGTCAGTTTGCGTCAGTAAGACGAAAACGAAATGTCATTCGATTCAGATGAACACCATAGTAAAAAGAAAGGTACACTAATACATGTTACATGTGAGCGACATGGCTATAAGATGCATGTATGAATGATATTAACAATAATTGTGTAGCTAGATATCAACAGTGATAACTTTTAGCAGACGTCAAATTTTGAAAAGATAACTAATACTCAACTACTCTGATACATATACTGCTGATTTGCCTTCTAACCAACTCGCTGAATACACAATGTCCATCTGCGTGACCATATTTTGAAAATAATACGAAAACGGCAAAAACGTCTAACGTAATGCAGTTGAATGTAATCATACAAACTCGGAATAGTTAATGTGAGGAATGATTGAACTGGCGTTACGATACACTAAAATTATATATGACGGTTCTGTGTATATCTTTTAAAATGTTTATATGATATTTGGCAATTTTTATATTCAACTTAAACAAAGGGGACCCTGCTCAAGCAAACGAGACATCGCAGACGATGCGAATACCCTCGCTCAGTTTATTTATACTTACGATGGCATTTTAAAAGGGGTGATTTCTGTGAATATGTGTGTGAAGTTTCAATGTAAAGGTAATATACTCCGGAAAAAATGAGTTACATACATATGCACAAACACGCATTTTGGAAATGAGTTCTGGGGCTTAATTGTCATAGGGAATGTTTTCTGTTTATTAGACCGAAATCATCCCCTCTGACAAGAACTAAAAGGAAGGCATGTCGGTGGTTTTGATCCCATTCACTGTTCTACAATGCATGAGATTAGCCGAAATCACCTTCCTGAAATCATAATCATCTCATTTCATCATCCCTCATTAACTCATCGGCGCTATATGACCTATTTTGTGTCGCAGTGCCGTAAAACCCAACTCATCCATCCATCCAAAGGTCAAGGTCAAAGTCACATTGACCTTAAAGTAGTACTGAACACCCCGTCATCTCATTATGTATTAACACACCAAATTTGCTATTCCTTGCTGATACGGTACAAAAGATATGCTCAGGACAAACTTTTTAAAATGAACTGAGGTCAAAGGTCAAAGGTCAAGATCAAGGTCACAGTAAACTAAAGTAGTACACGACACTCCGCAATTCCAAAGTGTACTCACACAACAAATTTGCTATTCCTAGCTGATGTGGTAATGGAAATATACTCAAGACAAAATGAGTTACATATATACAAGCATACACACATTTTACAATTGAGGTCCAAGATCAAGGTCACAGTGATTTTAAAGTAGTACGCGACACTCTAACTTCTCATGATGTTCTTACACACTAAATTAACTATTCCTAACTAATACGGTACAGAAGATATGCTCCGGGCAAGCTTTTTTAAAAATTGAGGTCAAAGGTCAAGGTCACCGTGACCTAAATTTAGAACGTAACACTCCGCCATCCCAAGATGTACTCACACAACAAATTTGGTGTCCCTAGTTAAAGGGGTAAAGGAAATATACAAGTAGTGTTCAAATGCAGTATAATTGTGGCCAAAATTGAATAATTGAAGGTCAGAGTTATCGCCCTTGTAAAAATGTCCCTGACCACTTTCAGCCTTGGCATCCGGCCTTTCCGAACTCGGGAAGGTCTATACTATTCAAATATACCATCAGAAATTTTCTGCATCCCCACTTGCAAATCATTGTTAATTAAGGGTCTTTTGAGAGTTGGCGCCCTCACTATAGATCAAAATATGTTGTTGTTTTTTTTTTAAAAAAAAAACGTTGTCATTTTTGTGTCACCTGCTGTAGGCGTCCGTTTGTCTGTCTGTCCGTCACGCGTTTTGTGTCCGGCATCATATCTCCCATTTACTGAAGCTTTTGAGATGAAACTTCATTTATGGAAAGAGCTTGACATGTAAAGGCGTATTACCTAATGGTCATAACTCTTGTAAGATTTCTTCTGTTTTACTGAACATTTTTAAATGAAATTTATTTTATGAAAAGAGATAGATGAGTGAAGTTGTCATGCCTAAGGTTGATAACTCTTGCAGCAATTCTGTGACAGTTATTCCCCTTTTCCATATTTTCTATTGTCAGCATATAACTTGTTCTACTCATGCATTCCAGATAAAATTTAATTTACTGAAATAATTGTATGAGTGCAAGTGTCTTAAATCAATACCATGAGAGCTATTCCCCTATTCTACACTTTCTTTTGCGGTAGATTATTTCTGCTATAACGAAGTTTGTCATTTTAATTTTAACTCTTGTTCGACTGATTGTTTTATTGGCGTGAGTTTGCAGAATAACATCTTCTCCACTATAGCTGTTTGCATTGTTAAGGTTAGTACGGTAGACAAGTATGCTTATTTCTGTGGATGTTGTTTTTCTTTCCAGTTCGGTGTACAGTAGTCCCTCGCAACAACGATGCCATCCTTACAACAATGTTTGCCGCTGTTTCCAAAACTAATAATTAAATCAAACATATTTGCTACTTCATTATATTTTGCTTAAAATTGTCTCCCGTTGGTTTTCCTCAAAGTTACATATAAACATATATAACTATTGAACAAGTAACAATCAGCTTGAATCAATATCAGAAACCGCGTTACCCGACCTCTACTCTGGAATCAAGCTGCATACAAACGTGTCAATCGTGATACTCCCTCCCTATAAAAACTCCTTCTGAACAACACTTACAATGTACAGTATATCTCACACGGGGTGTTTAGATACAGAAGGGAAGTTCAACACTGTTTACAGCCTTTTCACACACAGCCTTTTTGTAAAGAGGAGAATTTATTTGTTAAAATAATCACGTTTATGCTAAACACTTAATTGCAAAAATATTATAGTAGTCTGACCAGGCTCTAAATCATTTGTCAACAAGAATGAAAAAAAAATCGTGAATATATTGTTAAACTTGACATTTTAGTAACTGTCATTTAATTGCGTTTGCGGGAAAAAAAGCGGTATTTTCTACATCGCGCCTAAAGACATCTTCCTCGGAAAATATTACAAACAATCAAATACAATTTCAACGTTTGAGTTGTTTATTTTCCATAATTTAGCCGCAGGGTTAAGAATATTTCTGTATAGTTTCATATAATGGAAGAATGAAGTAATGAAATATTGTTTAAACCGTCTACGCGCTGCCTACGAGCTTTCAATAAGCTCAAACAGGATTAGTGAAGAAAGTGGTCTACACTTTGGTACAGTAGAAAGGACATTATTCGTTACCAATAAACGCATTTAGGCTTAAATTATTATTTCCATAGCAAGCAGTATTGAACAGGATCAGACGCCGGTAACCCGGAGTCTGATCAGGCTTCAAACTGTTTGTCACTCAGATTTAAATTTATGGTCGGAATTGTCAAGAAGTTGACATACATTTCTAAATTTTACTACAATGATTTTGCGTTTGTTTGTGTTGAAACGGGAAGGAATGATGTTTTCTCCGCTGTAATATTTTCAAAAAGATATGAACAAATATTCATTCTGAGAATATAGCAGACGAGAAGGTAAACAGACGACAATACAGTGGATACTCTGTTACTCTTTCCCGTTTAAACGCAAACGTACGCAAACGCAAAGCACTAAAACGTAGAAAAGAACAACTTTTAGACAATTCTGATAATTCTTGTTTATCTTGGTGGCAAACAGTTTGGAGCCTGGTCAGACGCCGGGTTACCCGGCGTCTGATCTGGCTCCAAACTGTTTGCACTGCAAATAATAGTTTTAGCGTAAACGCGTTTATTGGGAAAGAATAACAGATTCTTCACTGTAACAGAGCATGCTAAAATTGATCTCTTATCATGCTGAATTGTCGTCTGCTTTAAATTTATCGTCTGATTGAAAACTAACAATTAGTTGTCATGCTCTTGAAACAGAAGAACAGTTGAATATTGGTGATAAACCGTTTGGCTCAGATCAGACGCCGCGCGTGACGCGGTGTCTGATCTGGATCCCAATTATTTACAAATGTTAGACAAACCGCGCTTAGCATGATAAGGGTCAACGCTGGCACAACCGGTTTATCAATATGGGTTCTTTTGGACTCTATTCAGCATAATAAAATGATTGTATATACTTCCAAAATGTTGCAATATTAGTACACTTGTTGTTTTGTTTCGCATTGTTTAATTGGGCACTATGAAAGTATCGCGACACCTGGACGTTTGATGTGATATATGACCATGCCCTTACAATTACAATTTATTCAAATATGTGTCATATGAAATAAAATATTGTTATCTGCATCTGGCCAGGCCAAGCATTGTATGCTATTTCGATTTAAGAATCGCCATTTAATGACTATTAACTTTTTCACTGCAAAGCTTGACCGTCTGTTTTAATCATTTTACCTCCAAAATATCGTCTTGATTAATAGTGTCGTCTGCAATATCCGCTGACACTGAGACAGTGGCATGTCAAATATATGTTCTAAAACTAAGTATGGTAAACAAATGTAATGAAAGTGACACATACATAACTTCTAATGGTAAAGATATAACAGGTTTTTATATCAATTGCTTTACACTATGTTACTACTCATAAATATGTCTGCTTCACATCATCACATGTCTGATGAGCTGCATGATAATGTAACCACGGTCCGTTTTGATCAATATTCTTCACCAGATTTTTGTATCACTGTAATGAACTATGATTTGAGGTTTTCTGCGATCATCATCTATAACATTAATTTTGATTCATGATTAAAAATACAAGAAAGACCAGAACTCGTTGGAAAACGTTCATTGGGGTCAAGGACAAAGGTCAAGGTCACCAATATTGGCTCATGACTGCTATGGAAACCTCCAGAAAGGACTTGAATCAAAAGTAATACAGTACACTTATTTGAATCTTGAAATCATTTGCATAATTTTAGGTCAGATAAAATTGTATTAATTCCATACAGTGTGAATCCCTTGGATTCCCGGTTTGCACTCCGGGGTTATACTATCCAAGAGAAAAAACTCAATCACAAGATAGTGAAAGACATATTTTGATATGTGCAATTGAGGAACAGTATTGTCGGTGATATCTAGTATTCAATAAATGCAATTACTGTAGTTGTAAACAACAAGGAACGGTTTTAAAATGGCCTAAAATACATTTTACTTTTAGAATTCTGGGGTCCGGCTGGACCCCAAACGTGTTTTGAAAATAAAATCTATGGAATTGACCTATTTAGTACTATTTCACGCAAGTGTCTAAAACAGCCATAGGAACAATGTCTAAGAAAGTCATAAGCGTCATTAGGCTGAATATTTGTTTAGCAAAAATAAATGAGGGTTAAACGCTAAATTAATATAAACGCAATACGCCTACATTAGGAAAGTAAAAGTGTTTGAAATGTCTTGCTATCTTTGTTAAACTGAGTGGCAAACAGTCTTCACTATTATACCGTTCAAATATATTCGGCTTTGAAATCGTCGTCTGCAGCCTTAGTTTAATTTGAAGTCCGTGCAATTTTCATTTGACATTACTTACGACGATTGGTTTAGAACGATTGCAAAGCCTACATATTAAACTGCTTTACTGCCTTAGCCCGGTTACAACTGACATATATCTTCTTTGAATATCAAGTGGGGTGTTGCTTTTAACCAAAACCAACAAAACATGCAGAAATGGGTTTTCATGAGCAAATGAGCCCAAGCTAATAGTCCTTTTATCATTGACAGGATATAATTATGACCTTAAATGTAACATCATTAATTTCTCAATCGGACCACATCCGTTGCTTTTCTAGGAGCATCTTGGAATAATATGCTAACGTTGAAAAGTTTCGTTTCAAAATATTGCCTTATATTAACTATCATATTGAAGTAAGATGTGAAGTTGTTTAACCGGAATATCGACACGGGTTTTAAACTGTTTTGATGTTGACCATGCGCTATGTAACAAATATCCAGTAGCCTATGCGGTAAAGGGATTAATTACATGGTACTGATCAGATTAATCACCCATTATACAGAATAACATACTATTATATGAAGGCATAACCACATGTGTATGAATAATATATGAACAAACCCCGTGGAATCTGAGAATATGATCATCAATACCATGGAGCGCCAATGATGGTACTGTATATGATCAGCATGTTAAAGGTTCCTAATAATTCGTCTCTGCTGTAATTTGTACGGTTTTGTTTATAAGAGGGCCTATTTTTGTTTTTTAAATCGTCTATTAACCAATACGTATGCATATAAATAACGCCTTAATTTGTTCAACTTTTGTAAAACCAATAATATCAGTTCGAATTCATACAGTCGTGAATATACACCAGGCGAAACATTATTTATATCCTAGCAAATGGAAGTAAAGTAGTATTCGCGTAAAGCTGATCGTTCTTCAAGGTACCTTCCCCTGTAAGCAACTGTGTTCAAGGAATACTGAAAACAAGCTATTCGGTAAAGAAAAGTTCTATAATGTAAAACACTCAAAGCAAGCTATTAATAATTTAAGATTTGGTAAAATACGCAAATAATGCACACATTTCATTATTTCCAGTCATCATAAATTCTTGGACTCTGATAGGCTGAAACTGCACACGTGATCACTGTGTACGAGACCGTACACATTGATTTTGCCGGGTAGTATGGGTCACGTGACTAGTTAGATGTTGTTCCCTCGCTCGATTCGCGTAAACAATCTCTCTTTTTCGGTTTATTAAGCAGTTGTTTTCCAAGCAGTCAAAATAAATCTTAATTAAAAACTGTCTTGAATCGATCATTATGTGTAAATGTAATTCAGATATCGAAAATATGCTAGTTTCTTGCTTTGCTTTCCCTAATTACCCCACTCACGTCGTCACCATGATGAACAACCGATGGGACGTTAAATGAACAATGTAATGTACATGTGCAACGGCACTTGTCACTGGTCTATAATGATATTGACATTGGATTCAGTTTTATTTAGATCAATATGTTTATCGAAATCAACAAAAACAGGCAGAACTCGATATACCTAGACACTAACGTACGTGTTCATTTGTACGTTCCTGATTATTTCAGTTTATTTGTTATAATTAATCGTTACAGTGTTTCATAAAACGTAAATATCCTCCGAGAACTATCCGTTCAAAATACCCTGGAAATGAACATTTTAAGGATGTTCACATTCCAATCTGATGACGTAACCATGTAAGATACAGTCGATCTTCGATAGGGTCTATCTTGATTTCATTTTAGTCGAACATATCCGTAAGTCAAAGTTAAATGGTGGCTTTACAACCTTTTAAATTTGAAACACGGAATATGTTTGACATAATGCGGTTTAGAAATTATTGCATTAAACTATAGGAATGCAGATAAATTCTACTTAGCACATGGCTTGGAGCTCTCGGCCAATCAGATGCCTCAAAAACCTGTGAATATATCGTTTATTTTACAAAACCATGAAATAACTAACACACTGTTCACTTATTCAACGCTTCCGTCATCTCAAGGCAATTTGACGTCACAACCCTAGCAATTCTCCAAGCGGGCCACCGCGAAAACCTTTTGCCTGCACTGTAAGCTTAACGATAAATAATCGGATGATTAAACACCAGATCAAGGATTCAAACTAAAGCAATACGGTAATTCCACAGTATCAATAATATATCTAGATCTACCCCATCCCTTTGGACCTAGATATATGCATTGTTTCAGCTGTAGATGTAAAAACCGCGATATGCATGTCTAGATTGTCTTTACTATACAGCTAAGATCGGAAGGGAGCTGCACCCGCTTGATGACGTCATATTATGCACAGTGAGACCTAAACTATAAAGGCAATTAATAATGAATTGTGCTTACATGTACATATAGAGCTTCAATAAGCGTTATTTATGTTGATGTTAAAGCATGCTTAATGTCTCAAACTACACATTGAAATAACCTTTCAATTTAAGTAAAATATTACAAATAAAATGACTTTTTCGTCTAAAACAAAAAGCAGAAACGAAGGGTCTTCTTGTTTTCCTCGAGCCCAAGCCAGTGCTAAATAGGTTAGACCATGGTTGCGCGCGAATAAACGACATAGTTCTCGGGGGCTACGCCCCCGAGAACTATATCGTTTATTCGTTTGCAACCATGGTCTAACCTATACTTATGCGAGTTCTTGATATCGTCGAAGTTTAACTGTATAACTATTGTACTAAACCATCGAGTAGCGCGTGAGTTTGAAATGTACTGAACATATGTCAATTTCAAGTGTCAATTTTAGGGTCAAGACAGTACAACCTTGTCAGATTATGCATGTTTTCTTTCTTGTATTGGATCTAGACTGGAAATAAATTCATTGCACGGCATTTCGACAGGGTGTACGGGCTTGTGTGACGGTTTTGAATTCCGTGTACCTCATATATATTCCACCTGTATAACTACTGCCTGTTTAGTTGTCTCGCATTAAACAACCTTTTTCATTTTAACCCTTTACCCAATAGAAGCGCCTTTTAGCGGATATGATTTATTCATCCGCTGAAGAAAATAGTTCCAATTCAATCAGTAATGAATATGTATTATAGGGAATATTTTCTATATTATAGCACATGATAGCTTAAAGCAGGCTGAAAGTAAAGCAGAATGCGCCCTAAGGCGCATTCTGTTTTACTTTCAACCTGATTTAAGTAGTCATCTATCTTAAGTACTATAAATAGGCTATCAGATAAAGGGTTAATATTGTAAGTATTACTATTTTTGCATTCAGTTTCTTTTGGACGAAAAATTATGGTCTTACATAGAATCGTTTGTCAAAGTTAATTGGATAAGATGGTATTCTTTCTCGTTAGGCGCAAATAAATGCATTTTCATGGCAATTAAATGTAGAAAAAGACGTTTGTTGATAATGCTGGTGCAACATGTATCTACTTCTACATTTTTTATTTTAATCTAAATAACAAGCAGTTTAGAGCCTGGTTAACCACATGGTCACCCGGCGACTGATCTTGGGTCAAAATGTTTGCACTGGAAAAAATTGTCATAGCGTAAACGCGTTTATTTTGATTTTGATTTGATTTGTTTTGTTTTTACGTCGCTTTCAACAGTATTTCAGTCATATCGCGACGTCCAGCTAATTATAGGTGGAGGAAGACCCCAGAAGCCCTTTATGCACTGTTTCAGGCACAAATCGGCAACTGGGTAGAACCACCGACCTTCCGCAAGCCAGCTGGAAGGCTTCCCCACATGAAAAATCCGAACGACCCTACTGGGATTCGAACTCACAGCGGTGAGGAGCTTAGTGATGTAAGTCACAGTGACTATACCACTAGGCCACGGAGGCACCCCGTTTATTTTGAAACCATACGTAGTCTTTATCATAGCCAATATTAATTGTCCGCACACCGCAACTATTTTAAACGCTCTACATTATTTTTATACCATGTGAAATATCTAAGATATTCGTTGCCGTTTGAACGGCCTAAACGCAAGCGCAACACTATAAATAGTAGAAAATGTCAATTTTTTGCAATGGTTTATCAGTAATTACTATCTTGGCAGCAACAATATTGTGTTTTTTTGCAACAGTTTGACGCGTGATCAGCCCGTTTTACTCTGCGTTTGATATGGCTGCAAACCGTTTGTAGCATACGTATATAATGGTTAAGAATGGTAGAGTTTCCACAGTACGTAACTGACATTAAATATGCATCATGACCTTAGTTTACTTTAACAGCATGTCCATTAACGGGATAATAGATGGTCATGTGCACTACTATCGACATAGGTACAGTGGGGAAGGCGTTATTTTCCCCGTTGAAACGGAAACGAAACGCAAACGCGATGCACTACATGTAGAAAATCACATAGTCGCCGCTTTGTCCGTCCGTCCGTGTATCCGTCCGTCTGTCTGCACGCACGAACGTTCCTTTGTTGGGTAGGGAGAACAATAGATTCCATTCATTCCGTGATTGCCCTATTGTTATTGTTGGGTTTTTGTGTTGCTATTGGGTACTTTTAAACAAAAGAAAAAACCAACAAGTGCCCAAGTGGAAGGACGTCCGTCCGTCACGCTTTTTTGTTCGGAGCATATCTCTTAAACGGTACACCGAAGGTTGATGAAACTTGATACAGTGATAGAGAATGACAGGAGGAGGTGCAGTACACAAGAACTGTAACTCTCCCATCTCCAAATTTTGAATTATCTCCCTTTTTCTCATAAAAAAATCAATTTTGTCCGGAGCATATATCTGGACTGTTACACCGTAGGTTGATGAAACTTGTTACAGTGATAGAGGATGATTGAAGAAAGTGCAGTACACAAGAACGTTAACTATGGCATCTCCCAATATTGAATAATCTCCCTTTTTCAAACAAGAGCCGCATGTGGCCCTAAATCGCTCCTCTGGTATCCATGATTACGGTAATGTTAATGGACCAGTAATGATTAAATTTTCACTTATTCACCTCCACCCACTGGTGGCCATGTTGTTTGAGCTAGGAAGATTATTTGAAGAAAACTGGCAAAGGGTCACCCATGAATTGTAAAATCATTCTTAATTCAGACCAATAGTTTCAGATTTTATTTTGAAAGTTTTTCTATACAGAAATATAAGGAAAACTTGCCCCACCCACTGGCGGCCATGTTTTTTAAGATAACAAAATGATTTTAAGAAATTGGTAGAGGGTCACCATTAAACATTTGTGTAAAATTATTTGGAATTTGAACCAGTAGTTTCAGAGAAGAAGATTTTTAAAGTTTTTACTATATAGTAAGATGCCCCATCCACTGGCGGCCATGTTTTTTAAGATAACAAAATGATTTTAAGACATCTGGTAGAGGATTATGAATTGACCATTTGTGTAAAATTATTTTTAATTTAGACCAGTTGTTTGAGAGAAGAAGATTTGTAAAGTTTTTACTATACAGTAACATAAGGAAAATTTGCCCCACCCACTGGCGGCCATGTTTTTTTAGATATCAAAATAATTTTAAGAAATCTGGTAGAATGTCATGAATGGATCATTTGTGTAAAATATGTTTTAATTTGGACCAGCAGTTTCAGAGAAGAAGATTTGTAAAGTTTTTACTATACAGTAACATAAGGAAAACTTTCCCCACCCACTGGCGGCCATGTTTGTTTAGATATCAAAATAATTTTAAGAAATCTGGTAGAGGGTCACCCATGGATCATTAGCATAAAATTTCTTTTAAATCGGACCAGTAGTTTTTGACAAGAAGATAGCCATATAAGGAAAATCTGCCCCACCCACTGGCGGCCATGTTTTTTAAAATAGGAAAATTATTTTAAGAAATCTGATAGAGGGTCACCAATGGCACATTTGGGTACACTTTTTAAATTCGGACCAGTAGTATTTGACAATAAGATTTTTAATTTTTTTTCAATTGGTTGCCATGGCAACCACAATTTCAATTGGGTGACCTATATTTTGAAGAAATCTGAGAGAGTACCCTACAAGGAACAATCCTATGAAGTTTTGATGAAATTGGCCCAGTGGTTTCCAAGAAGAAGATCTTTGAACAAAAAGTTTGACGACGACGGACACAGGGCGATCACAATAGCTCACCTTGGCACTTCGTGCCAGGTGAGCTAAAATACAAAACAATTTTATCCGGAGTATATCTCTAGACTGGTACACCGTAAGTTAATGGAACTTGATACAGTGATATGTGATGACATAAGGTGGTGCAGTACACAAGAACCATGACTCTGTCATCTCCCAATATTTAATTATCTCCCCTTTTCTATTTAAAAATAATCAAATTTTGTCTGGAGCATATCCCCTGAGCATTGCATTGTAAGTTGATGAAACTTAATACAGTGATACGACATGACAGAGGGAGTGCTGTACTCAAGAACCATGACTCTGCCATCTCCCAATGTTGAACTATCTCCTTTTTTCTACATACATCTTTTATAAAATCAAATTTTCTGCCGCACTGTAACTTGATGAAACTTGATACTGTGTTAGAGGATGACAAAAAGAATTGTAGTACACAAGAATTATAACTCTGTCATCTCTAAATATTGAATTGCCTCCCTTTTTCATAATAAATACAATTTTGTCTGTCAGAAGCATATCTCCTGAACGTTACATGGTAAGTTGATGAAACTTGATACTGTGTTCACCTACTAAACATGCTATACCTTGGGCTTTTTCTTTGTGGGGAGCATCCATCGTTGGGAACGATATTCTTGTTTTATATAAATCGGAGTGACAAACAGTATGGAGCATTATCAGACGCCAGGTTATATGGCATTAATTGTATTTGCAACGAACACTATTAATCTAGCATACGCGTTTGTTTTGAAAGGAAATCGACTTCTTCATTGTAAGCTTCTGCATTCAGTGTCTGATTTGGTGCGCAACAGAAACGTTTTGAAAATTATGTATGTCCCATATGTAGTTATGTAGCCAAATTACATTACCAGGGTGTTAAATCCGCACTTTTAGAATATGTATATATCTCTTGCAGTGTTTTTCCAATAGTGCACGGTGGACAAGACGGAATGAATTTCATACACAATATTTGAATAGTGTACAATATGTAAACGTTGTTCTGACTCGTTTCAATGTAAACAAAACGCGATCCCATTTCACTAAAACAAAGTAAAAGGGCATAGTTTTGACATTCTAGATATCAATTCAAAATTGAGAGGCAACATGTTTTGAGCTTGGTAAGACGATGGGTAATCCGTCATCTGATCTAGCTTCAAACTGTTAGGGAATAGGATAATTGTTTTGTTGAAAAGGTTTTATTGGGAAAAATAACTACTTATCCACTATAGTAACAGGGGGTGATGCGGACACCTTGAAACACCATGTAATTATTATCCAAATGGCATTATTTCAATTATCTTGATATTGGAACTGCAAGTGAAGCGTTAAGTCAAATATATAATATCATGACTTTAGACAGGAAGACATTTCATTGAAAACAATCATTTTAGCATATGTGACCAAGATACGCAATAGACCATTCCAATAGTATTAGTAAAATACTTCTAGAAGTTATACTATGCGTATCATCATGCAAAATATAAAAGATTTAGCCATACTAATTTCAGAGAAGATTTTTCAACATTTCACTATATAACTCTTAGTAAGACTGCGAACCCCGGGTTGGGTCATGTTTGATCCCAGGGGCATAATTGATAGAAGACATGTAGATGAGATGATACTTTTTGCCAAATATCTAAGCCCATGGTACTGCTGTTTCAAATTTTATTAAGTTTGAATTCTAATAAGCTATTTTAGCTCCAGTTCCTGTAACCTAGGTATACGATGGATTGGAACAATGTGTACAACTTTGAGATATAACTATAATAAAATGATAATTTCTGTCAAGTGTTGTTTTAGGTAGAATACTCATAATGCTTTATTTTGAAATTCACCCGACGTTTAGGCGACGTCGATATCCATTCGGATATGTCCGAATCCTAGGCTATACAGTACAAAATGTCAAAATCAGCAGAAAGCACCCTACTACAACCAAAATGCAAAACAAACTGCAGGAGAATTATAGTATTTCAGACTTTAGATCTACTTTCGGTTTGAGCTGCTGCCAATCGTGTTTCATTTATTAAATCATATGACCCGTAGCTCTATCGGAGCAAACACATGTATTATGTAACTCCAGAAAGGTTTTGATGGTCATGTGTACATTAAATGTGACGACCCTGCTTTGATCGTCACATTTATCGGCCCAAAACCAAATCGGACCCCAAGTCAAATCGGCCCAAATGCAAAGCGGAAAGGGCTCCAGATAAGATGGAGTAAATTGAACAAATTCAAAATGTCTCACTCATTTTAGCCCCAAACCCCAAGTGTTACTACTGGGGATTCTAATTAGTAGTAACTCCATAGATTGTGATGCAGAAATAAAGATCTAATCACCTCCTTTTAAAGAATGTTAGCTTTTGAAGTATTCCCCTTATCTTGACCCTTGCTTATAATTTATTGTAATAAAGAGTTATAAGTTGACTTTAGATACTACATAAGTTTTGTGTTGTTGGGATTGTGTTTTAGAAAAGGTATACATGTATAGTATTGGGACACATGTAGTAAATATTTGGAATGCACTTTATACGAACTAAAATGTGCTTGAATATAGCTGAAACTTAGCATTTATAAGTTGTTTGTCTTATTTAAATAAATGATATGTCTTATTGCAAACAACTGAGAATGAGATGCTTAACAATATGTTGGGATTGTATATTGTGTGAATCCTGGTGCAGTAATTATTCTGTTTCCATTGCATAAGTTTTGAAGGGGTAATTTTCAAAGAGCAAATTTGACAACTTTTCTGACAGCAAACTTTTCTGTTTTATTGTCAAATTGTTTCTTAGATTGTTTCTAAATATAATTAACTTATACCCCTAATGTAAGTTCCAGATATGGAACACGTGTATAATCTTGCAAGATAAAAGACTTGGATCGGAAACATGTAAAACATCGGCAGTCATACATTTGAAAGGTGCAACTATTATGTTGATTTTTAAATACAAATAGTTATAATCAGCATTACTTTTGTTTTTTCATTGAATGGTACACCATTTTGTCTTATATGAGGGATTGTATAGTTAAAAAGTACAAACATCGTCTGAAAAAACCAAACAGGGATCGGTTAATTTACCGGTCAAACTGTCAACGGGGAAGGGGTGGGGTTAGAGGTACACATATGTCTTTTTTCCTAGACTTTATTCAATGCTCATTAAATTTATAAATAGGTCTCATATGTGTAAACTGTTAGAAAAATACACATTTTGTTGAGGTTTTAAAGATTGCCCGCTACGGGTAGTCTACCTTAATGTTGTTATATTACTCCGTTTCAGTGTTTAAGGTTACAATAACACTATTATAACAGTGATACTTTTTTCTGCAATACTGCCTTTTAAAAGTAACTGTGAACATAACACTAATAAAGGAGACGGCCATATAGCTGTGAATGGGTAATGGTATGTACCCGTACCTAATTCAAATCAAATACCCTTATTACATACATGCACCAGTATGCAACAGATTAATTAAATCACTGATGCATGAAACTAGCATCATTAGGATTGCCAAGCAGACAGAAAAAGACATCCTGTTTTATTCAGATGAAAAAGAAGTACACCGGTGCCCGATATTTAGTTCGTTTGAACTGTCGACTTATATTATTATAAAAACATGAGGCTTTAAACAATAAAAGGATCCATTAATTAAAACGGAAATAATGCAAACACGTTAAAGAAATGTCAAAAACCTTTTGAACCTACCCGTATATCTCATTAAAGCCTTTCCAACTGACTATTGCTTTTGAAAACTTCGCCCTCTTTGATATTTTATCATTTGAGCCCATTTATTGGCTGACAGTGTTCAACCTACATTTTGAGCCAATCACAAGGCTGGATATTTTGAATTTTTCCTACATGTATTTCGTTTAATCACAGAAATGCTTGAGTTATGCTAAATTCCCTTTGCACATGGCTTGCATGCTATAAAGAGTGTAACTCTCTGTAGTTGCATGCTCGCTTTGTGCAGATCTGGTTCTTTATTGTTCACTTATCTATATATACTGCCTGTTTTCTATATTCTGGGCTCAGTACGGAACAGTGACACTAACGGTATAGTTTACCTATCTCTTCTCCTGCTGGCCATCTTTCCTAGACTCTTTCTATTTTTCTTTGCTTTACTTTCATTCTTCTATTTACTCAATCTCTCTCTTGGATACATGTATATTCTAAAAGTTGTATTAAATAAGATAGACATTAATTATTAGGATTTTCATTAAATTACCATTAAATCTCAAACTTAAAACATACGTAGGCCTTTTATTTGTTTCTATATTGTAAAACTATTCCTTAAGAATTAGAACCTGGGTTAAAAGCCGACTGCATTTGGGAACAACCTGCTAAAGGTAAAGCAGTCCGGTTACAATACAATTTGCAAACAGGTTAGATACTGATCAGACGATGCACATCACTGAAAGGGTTACCTGCTTTGAAATGCAGGGGCTGAAAAAGTAAAGGTCCATAAACTAGCATACTAGTTTACTTGTACCAAGAAAAAAGGAAAAAACCGAATTAAGGAAAGAACACAAACACACAGTAGATTCTTCATATTCTTTATTTCTCTCAGTTTGTACATATACATATATAGATATATACTAATACATGAGCACTTTCCTTACCATACATACTTTCAAACTCCAGTCACTCATTTAACATGAATATTTCGCTACACACCATAGTCGCAGATAATCTTATTAGTTTACTACATATGTATTCTGGTTGCTTTACTTTTGTTACCTGTGATTAGAGAACAGCACAATGACAATTTAAGCTGGAGGTCACTCAAACGAAGATCATGTTCCTGTGGAGATTTTGAGCCACCTGTGTCTGCCTTAAGCAGCTAACTGTCAAGAGAGAATTCACTGCTTCGACGCTGAATGACCACTGAACAACGATTTACATTTGAGACCTACAACGTCATAATCTCTGGCATAATCAACAAAAAGGTCGAAAATTGGCTGTCAGTCAGCCATTTGTGAAGGATTAACACATTTGTTTATCACATAGGAAATTGGCCCCGGCTGTTGCCGATAGCAATAACTGCGACTACAGTGGACAATCTGTTATTCTTTCCCAATAAACGCGTTTACGCTAAAACTATTATTTGCAGTGCAAACAGTTTGGAGCCAGATCAGACGCCGGGTAACCCGGCGTCTGATCAGGCTCCAAACTGTTTGCCACCAAGATAAACAAGAATTATCAGAATTGCCCAAAAGTTGTTCTTTTCTACGTTTTAGTGCTTTGAGTTTGCGTACGTTTGCGTTTAAACGGGAAAGAATAACAGATTCCCCACTGTAGCCTTAGCTGCACACCGCCCATACTATACGTGATGTTGTTTTACTCTACCTTTGTTTAAAAAATAGGTTGACCACTATATCACTTATAACATATATTAAGTGCGAATTTAATAACTGTATATGCCTTCGTGTCGCTCCCTACGGTCACCACCACTTACGGCATTTAAATTTATATTAACTCGCACTTACGAACTAATACATAAAATGGTGAAACTCCTCCTCCGGAAATAGTTCACCCTTACTTCAGATATATCTTTGAACGTCAAACACGTGCTCACAAACATTACAGTTTGTATGAGTTCGTGTCTGCACTTTCTGCGGTCAATAAGTAGTCCACCGTTACAATGGAGGATATGTTATTCTTTCCCGTTTAAGCGCAAACGAAACGCAAAAGCAGTACAATGAAGTGCAGAAAATTGAAACTTTCGGATATTTCCACCCACTTATTTTAATATGAGTGGCAAATAGTTTGGAGCCTGATCACACACCGGGTAACCCGGCGTCTGATCCTGCTTCAAACCGTTTTCAATGGAAATAATAGTTTAAGCGTAAACGCATTTATTGGGAAAGAATAACGTTTTCTCCACTGTACTATACACATACGTACGACATACTTTGTAACGCCATCTCTACAGTCACAGTCGATCAAATGCAGGACGAAAATGACACGGAAAGGTTCTGTAGGAGTTGTCTACACAAATTTCGTTCCGAATCGGGAGGTCATAATCAGTGAGTGGCCACATACCAATTTTGTTTTCTTTTTATAATAGAGTTGCCCAATGTAGGATGATACAGTGGGGAGACGGTATTCTTTCCCTTAAAACGCGTTTACGCTAAAACTATTATTTTCTTTGCAAACATGTTGGATCATAATCAGACGCTCATATTTTTTGTCTTTTCTACATATCATTGCAATGCGTTTGCGTTTTGTTTGCGTTTACACGGGAAATAATAACGTCGTCTCAACTGTAACTAGAAAACTCTTAGGAATATTATGTGATATTTTTATCCCAAAAGGAGAGTGTTCTCCCTAAATTTACTATAATACACATATTCTAATATCGGCTCTGATTGACAGTTTGTGCTAATTGACCGTAAAAAAAATATTTATGTTAGTCTGTCCAATTTCTGAAATGATTATGTTTGTACAAAGTTAACATGAGTCAATTCAGAGTGTTAAGACGACATGCAGCAAAACCTTCTTTAAATGTTCATCTAATGCATTCCACAAACTGCACTGAATACTGCAATCAGCTTAATACAGTCTTAAATAGGTTCCGATGAGTTGCACCCCTTGGGTACAGTGGAGAATCTGTTATTCTTTCCCGTTTAAACGCAAACGCAAAGCACTAAAACGTAGAAAAGAACAACTTTTGGACAATTCTGATATCTTGGTGGCAAACAGTTTGGAGCCTGATCAGATGTCGGGTTACCCGGCGTCTGATCTGGCTCCAAACTGTTTGCATTGCAAATAATAGTTTTAGCGTAAACGCGTTTATTGGGAAAGAATAACGTTTTCTCCACTGTATGAAGCAGTGCATCTGTTCGGGGTAAGGTTGAGGCACACTTAATCATTGAGATGAAAGGCTGTCATTAGCGTTATATCAATATATTCCCCCATGACCGGACCATAAGATTGGGTGTGATTAGACAGAATTGTTCGACGCAGTCTTTTCTGTCGAACTATCATATTACACAGTGTTTGTGTGTGAAAGCAGTAGTGCTGTCGCATTTTCATTGCCATTAGAAATAGTGAAATAGTTGTTATATTTCCCGTTAAAACAAAATTAAACTTACTCGTTTGGGCATTACAGCAGTTTGGAAACAAATCACCATATAGCTTTGTTTGTGAAGGACATCAGTAGTTTAGCACAAAAACAACCACGTCTGTATCACAGTTTAATCTCTTCACTGTCTTGCCCCGAGTACAATTGCTATGTGCCAACAGTTTGGGTTCCGACCCGACCCCGTCAACTGTTTTGTTCATGGTAACAATGTCTGAAGTCAAAATAGCTAAACTTAAAATTTGAAAAAGAAGAGATAATTATAAAATGTTGGTGACGTCATGGCAGTAAAGGGGTTAGCAGTAGAAAATAGTAGGTTCCAAAAGTGTGTTCTACTAAGATCTAGCATGAAGTATACCGGCAAGAACTTTATATTTCTGTTATTTACTACATTGCATACATTTAAACAACACGAGTTATAATTTTTTTCACAATATCAAACTTTTTGACACGGTAACCATTTCACGGTAACTCATTTAGCGGTGTTTAACCCGTTGAACACGTATCACAAATATTAGTATATGTATCCTTTGCAGATAGTGTACCTATAAAGAGAACGCTCGTCTATGCAAACAGTATATACAGTGATCACTCTCTACAACAACACCCAACGGGAGACAAATAGTGTCTGTTATTCGGAGGGTTTTGTAATAGGGAGTGAAAATTGATACCCTTATAGGATTTATGAAAGCAGTTTCAGCCATGCCATGATCACACCGGGGGAACTACGTCACAGCGTAAGCAGATATTTCCCGATGACACGCAGCGGTTACATGCACTATTTTGAGCACTCGCAAATATAATTTTGTAAACAAATGGTCAACACGTTGGCATTAATTTCGTCTCCGAGGGCGCAAGCGATAAATATACCCCGCCGATTAAAGGTAAATAAACATTTATGAAACATGCACATCGATGGGTGTGAAAATTTCAGACAATTGTTACCGATTGTATGTGATTATTGTTAAAATTATAGCAAGTTTACAAGCATGTTGAGTAAAAATTAGTTTAAGGCCTGTATTTTCGATATTTACACATGCTCCCTCCTGATTTCCTGAGAAAAACACATGTAGTTGTTGTTGCATGGTTGCCAATAATAGGAAAACGGCAATAAACGAAATTTCCACCTTCTTTGTATCAAAGTTTAAATCTTTTAAAATGACACGGTAATTTCCCGATCAAGATTTTAATGACACGGTTTTTTCTTGATAGCAACACGGTTAATCTCGACGATGGAGGGCTCCTTCGATGAACAGGATATCTCCGTGAAATATGCTCCAAGTCATTCAAATATTACTGTCTTATTCAAAAATGTATGGAACTCGACTTCTTTGCGATATCCTAATAATATTTTGTTCAATTTAACTCAAAGGATGTTTTAAACAAAAAGTAATTATTTTTTTGTGGTGTTCAACTTGGATATGACAACGATTAAAAAAAAGTTTCCTATTGGCTTTCATTGTTACTTTTGTCCGCTTCAGCAAAGAACATAACGTTACTAAAAGTGTACCAAACTTACAATGAAGGTCTATCGGAAACATGTTTTGTCTTTCAACCGATTCAGCTCAAATTTCACTTGTTTAAAACAACGAGGCTAGTTTAAGTTGAATCGGATGAGAAATCTGTTTGGACCCTGGCGGGTCTAATATATTAAAACTATGTGAAACACATTTTAAAAAGTAATATTACATATCTGTGCCTGAAACATAAAAATGACAGTCAACGATATTTCACTAAAACGACACCATCAAATGCAAGAGAGTCACAATAAGCATTCTATATTTTATATCATTTAAAATAAGTGTATTTTAAATGATATGAAGATAGTTATGTTGTTTCACAGAAAAATATCACCATAGATGTCTCTAGAAAACAGGTATAAGATAAAACATATAACTAGAATTTATCGGAATGGTCGAAAATTAAATCAAAAGCTTTTGAAAATTTAGATGGATATTATGAAACATGTGTATTCTAAGAATCATTGTAGATCTCAGACTTTGGCATGTCTTTAATTGTTTAAGTGTTTGATATACCGTTATATTTAGTTATAAGTTATAGTTACGGTTTTTTCTATGTCCATAATAATAATAACAAGAAATATCTTCAAAAAAAGAGATTCCGTCGAAAGTAAACGTTTATTTTGGGAGTGAACAGTATTCATTCTTTAAACTTAATACAGGAATTATACACAAGTTGGCCCAGTGTTAGTCAGGTCAATGAACTCCTGTGACGACAAGCTAACTTTTGACGGGTGTCGTCCTCAGCGTCTCATGGCAATAGCCCCAAACAGGGAGGAAAATAAATATTGCCTCATGCCTTAAACTCTCAGATTGAGTCACATTTACTAGTTAAAATCACACTAGTATTGCTAATAGTCATTTTCAAAACAATTTCTGACCTCAAATTAAGCTTCAGGTTGCTATTCGTCTAATTTTAAACTTTTCAAAATACTCCAACAGAGGTTGTTTTTATGCTGTTTATATGGCTGTTAGTACACGCTGTACACAAAGATGATACACATTGGATTTAAACCAGATTTAAATCTCTGGATCAAAAGTCAAATTAAGTGTTTTAAAGATTATTTTTGGTACCAGGTTCGTGTATTTGTGCAACCTGAATCTATTGGTAGTCTTACTTTTAAAAATAACGACTTACTTTTTGAGAAATTTGGTGCCCAACAAAATCCGTTGGGGTTTAATTAAATAGAGAACAGAATATATATCCTTTAATGCCGGTGTACTGTTGGGACAGCGCCTGAAGTCTAAAAATAGCTCGCTGTCTCTTACTGTACACAGAGTGGACTAGCCCAGTGTATAATTCCGTGCTTAAAATGTCTGTTCAAATTTGGTCAGCACAGGCTTGAACTATATGGAAAATGTTTTGGTGGTCTCTGATCTCTAAGCATTCGGCCAATGAGAGTGCTGCAGTTCAAGCAAGCGGTCATTGACCAAGATTTCTGATCATTACTGATTGGTTAAATCGTTTCAACCAGTAGGTTTAAAGCGATGAGATTCACGTCTTCGACGGGAATAAAGTTCTTGCTACTGGCCATTTGCAATTTATTTGACACCTCAAATATTTGCAATATTTACAATTATTTTGGTCCGATCCAACTCAAAATTGATTCAGAGCTTTCAACCATAGTCCGTTAACCTATGGTGAGTTCCAATCGAATCTAACAAAGAATGAACATTTACACCCATTTACCTCAATGTTAAAGTTCGATTTTCAATTTAAGTTGATAACACACGATCGCAACCCAACTCCGATTGGCCACCGTGCTACCGCTGGGCGGACGTCTAAATCAGGTTGAATTTTCTGGGAAAAACTATTATAGGCTAGCAAACATTGAAACATTGACGCCCTGCTGTACCATAGGCGTAATAAGAACATGGTGGAGGGAAAGCCCCGTCCCCAATCCTGAAGATGGGGGGGGGGGGCAACTGTCAACATATGCTTTGGCCCTTCAATAATTGCTCCCGCATGGAAACGTTTTTTTAAAAAACCATATAAAATCGCCCTAAACATCAGACAAATAGTGGCTGAGAACGTGTATGTTCTCTATAGAGAATAATGTGTCCAATCATCACATCGGAAAGGAATAAGACAACAACATCACTCATTGGTTCAGTGACATCGTATCTGAATTGTTTAATGGTCTTCCATTCCGAGAAAAAAACATCGATTTATTTACAATAATTTACGATATAGTCAGGAAACAACCGTGTCCGTAAAATTTTCATCGGGAAAATAACCGAGACGTCATCTTTACATAACCGCTGCGTGAACAGAAACTTTCAAACCTTTATTCTTTGTTATTTCTTTAAAATAAACCTTATTTAGAGAAGGTCTGATGTAGAATATTGAATATTAACGACATACACACGCTGTGGACCGAAAAAAAATCGCAATTATTGTAGGTTTTATCATTTTGTATGGAAATTGAATCTTTTTCCGAATATTTAATTTTACCTCATGAAATCGTTGATATGCTTTAAAACTTGATGTAGGATTGGGTCTATAAAACATTGACAAAGAACGATTAAACGGGTGACAGTAATTTATGTACGTACAGGAAAGTTGCTTGCCATTTTCGAAGCGCACTTTCATTTCTCGACTTCATAATCCGAAATAACCGCGTCCGTATCAAACAATACCGTGTCTGTATCGGAAGAGTAACCGCTGCGTGTCATCGGGAAATATCTGCTTACGCTGTGACGTAGTTCCCCCGGTGTGATGATCTGAGGCCGCGAAATACTTTCAAATGTTTGTCGCTTGTCTTTATGTGGCTTCGTTTAAATTGTTAAAGTGACATAAATTCATAAAAAAAATCCAAACTTGGTCAAAATGTCAAATACGCAACTTTGAGAAAGAAAAACAGCAAACGACAATTTTAAGCATACAATATTGTAACAGTTAATTTGTCAGGTCTAATGTTCTTGTTCGGAGAACAGCGGTATGCTCTGTTGTAAGGATGGAATCGTTCTAACGATCGTTATAAGGAGGAGCACTGTAGTAAGATCAAATGACTCTTAAAGGAATCAACAGATCATGGATCACATTGCAAACATCAACCCTAAATAGTTAACATTAAACAATACTCAATTTAAAACTGGGAATGTCCATTTAAAGTTTCAGGGGCGAAAGTGTTGATACAACGCATAAAAGCGCACGACCTTCAAATGAGGACTCTTATAATCTGAATAGTATTTAGTAGTTTGAATATACTTAGACCAATTGCTAGAATTATTGGTCTAAATAACAAACCTTCCTCGTCAGATTAAAATTTAACCTCGACTTGTGTTACTTCAATTTTCCCAAGTAAAATCCAGGTGATATACCGACTTAAATGTACAATCACCTGTCCTCGAATTAAAATATGTAATTCGAGGAATTTACATTGAGATCGACCGTCGGCCCGTTACATTTTTGGTGTCAGAAGTAGGATAATGACAACTGCCAGACCGGAGTTGCCTTGCCCACGGTTCTCCCTGGATCCAAGTCTCGGGACGAGACTTGTCGGAGGGGAGAGTTTTGTAACGTACATGGTACGTTGGTACATGTTAATGAGGCTTCCCAAACCGTTGTATGTTGGGAAGTGAGTCAATTATATAGCGCAATAAACATCTCTTGATATGAGCTTAAGCTTTGCATCGACGGGGTTTGTTGTTACTGGGTCTTTCGGTTTGCACGTCACAACGTATTGTTATGAAATGCATGATATGTCCAATACAGAAGGCTACTGTAGTGATTATATATACATTTGATTATATTGTCGATGATTTTTGAACTGGCACTCATCAGTTTCCGTCAACTTTCGTCGATGAAGTCGGGACTTTCCGTTAACTATACAGGTAAAAATCAATGTATACAAAATGTACTTAGAAAGATATACTTCACGAGCATAAAAAGTATTACGGTCGCAATAGCACAGTAAATTAAATTTTGCATGCGTCGCTGACTCTAAGGACAGAGGTCGCGGGTTCAAATCCAGGTAAGATCTAGTTTAAATGACATAGGTCTATGAGGTCTTTCAAAAAAATAAAATAAAATAAAATTTATATACTTTTATTTTAAATGTATTCTCTCTTCATATCAAATACATCTGTATTAATTGCGTACAGTGGAGAAAACGTTAATCTTTCCCAATAAACGCGTTTACGCTAAAACTATGATTTCCATTGCAAACAGTTTGGAGCCAGCTCAGACGCCTGGTAACCCGGCGTCTGATCAGACTCCAAACTGTTTGCCACTCATCTTAATATCAATAGTCAGAATTGTCAGAAAAGATGTAATTTTCTATAATTTAGTGTATTGCATTTGCTTTCCGTTTGGAAACGGGAAAGAATAGCATTTTCTCCACTGTATTTTGTTTTATATCAATGTTTATTTCCTTAATCCTTCAAAACTCACATTAAGAATGATTTTCAGGACAAGCATGCGTCTTCCCGACAAAATAATTAAAAGAAAACGCAAACAAGGCATGTATGTAAAACTACTCTGACAGGGATCGAACTCACGACCCTGAAATTGGTTGATTCTATTGGGTAGATTGAACCACTGAGCTATTGCCGCTTGTAACATTTTATGATATACAAGAGTTATTGTTCATTGGCGAATTCTCATTTTTCCCGTAAGATAAAAATAACTTACGGAAAAAGACGGAATATGCAGGGGGTGCCAGTTCAAACATAATCGACAATACCACACAGAGCAATGACATATACATATCCTTGTATATACACAATACTGAACTGAGTAGTCGCAGCATGATTCAAGATGAACTACATACGCTGTGACAGTTGTTTCAAATGGTTTAAGTTTGAAAACTGGCAGCAATTTGTTCCGCTGTTAGGCTGTTTCGTGGAAGATCTAACTATATATTACCAAAGATGATGTAACTAAACTTGAGTGTGTGTCCATATGCATATATTTCCATATTACATATAAGATATCGGTAGTAAAGACTGTTTACTATTATTTACGTTTTTGTATACGTTATAATGGATTAAACCTGTAAACGTATTTCCACAATCATGTTTACGACACCATGTGTCATTCATAGTGAAAGGCTCCACATTACGTTTTGAATTTAACTCTCACCCTTTTAAAATATAATACAATAATGCTTTTACGTATTTCCCTAGAGCCATATTATGTTTCGATACTTTTTGGAGCGCGTAAAAACGGCTTCGGTTAATGACATCTGATTCATATCAGTGATACAGCGCTCCCTCTCTACAACGACACCCAATGGGAGACAACAATAGTGTGCGTTGTTCGGAGGGAGTCGTTATAGGGAGGTAAAATTAAGACTTGATTTACATTTGCAAACAGTTTTAATCCAGATCAGACGCCACATAACGCTGCGTCTTATCTGGATTCAAGCTGTTTGTCACTCATCATTTTATTTATTCTATCAAAATGTCCACTTATATGTTAATTTGAGAGAAAAGCCAGACGACAAATCTAAGCAGACGGTAATGCAGCCATGTATCGTTTGGGAAACAGCGGCAATGGTCGTTGTAAGGAGGGAGTTGTTGCGTTGTTGGGATGGCCGTTGTAGAGAGGGAGCGCTGTACAGTGAATCTTGGTAACTAAAACACGAGTTTTTCAAATTGCCAGTATTTATGCGTTTGATGCTTGGTAACGTGTGATCATTAAATATAACATATCGTATTTCGTGATCATTTAATATAACATATCCGTATTTCTCTGTAACAGTAACTTTTGTTTCTTTGAACGAAGGGACTTTTGACTTAAGCGAATTCGAGGTATCAAGGTTCTGAGGTACTTACAGTAAAAATACTGTTAAACGTGCACAAATGTGTCTCGTTTTGAACAGGCATGCCTTTGTTTAACATTTTGAATACTAGTCACGCATATTCGCATTCCTCAAAAGATCGTACATGTTAAACGTACACTTGTCCAATGTAAAACCTGAATATTTAGACCAGAGCCATCTGATAGGGGTCTACATTGTTTGTGGAATTGCAATTACAAAGCAGTTAGGATATTGAATATTTCAATTCATTCTGTGCACGCTAAGTTCACCCTTTCACATGTTGGGGAGGTCAAAATTTACGACCTTTGTCATTTTCTGACCTTTATTAGTTAGGTATTTACGACAGGTGGTTGCTTAAAGTAAGGTGACAGGAAAACGGAAAGCTCTTTTATGAGTTTTCTGTTTTACTGTCAACTTGCTTTAAACAGTCACATGTCATTTTACGAATGTATTTATACGCGTGTTTGTAAAGGCACCTGTCTTGAGCCGAATTCTTCACACTACGAATTCTTCACACCTGTGAGGAATTCGTAGGAATTTCATACGAATATGTCACACATGTGTGAAAAATTCGTACTGACTCTCAGCCCCCCTGACAGTTGATACGAATTCTTCACATGTCGAATTTTTTTAAAAACGAATGTAAACATTTTGTGCATACGAAAACCTCACACTTTCCAAAAAGCTTTTAGCCACCCAGATGGATAAGGGGACATATTAGGTGTGCTTTACTTGATAGAGGTCTTATATTTCACATAATGACAAAACATATGTACTAGACTGCCTGTTTAAATGATAAAAGGTCAAGGTCACACGGTGAGAAATGTCACATTTTTCAGCACTCGATATAATTAATTATAGACACATAAAACTGAAAACTATCATGGTAATAATAGCACTTTGGTGACCATATAATTTACTCGATTCCGTCGTATCGGATATTATTCGGTCCGTCTGTAAGAACTTTATAAATGTATGGACTGGTTTCTGTGTCACCAGCTGAAGGCAAAGATGACACGTCGTGGTCGGTAACTCTTCCGTAGTCTATCTGTCCGATCGTCCGGCTGTCATGGTTTTGTTTTTTACTCTAACGCCTGTTCTACTGAAGTTTTTAAGCTGAAATTTCATTTAAAGAGTTTAGTGAGTAGACGTGTATTGCAAACAAAGTTCATAATTCTTGTTTCAACACCGTGAGAGGTATTCCCCTTTCTACATTTATCCGGGAGATTCTGCCATTCCGAAGCTTTTGAAATTAAATATTATTAAGGACTATCGCGGCATTTTTTTCGAATTTTCAAACCATTCAGATTTGTTTTCAAATTCTGCATGTTGCTAGTATATACCCTGTTGTGCAGAAATATGAAATAAAAATAGGGAGTCCCCGAACTGGTTCTTTTCTTAATAGCTTGTTGTTTTTGGGTAAACCCCTAATTATCCAGAGACACGTACTTTTGATCATAAAATCTCAGAACACCCCTCTTCAGCTTTGTAATTTTCCTCAGATATTGGGTTATTCATATGTTTTCATAAAATAGAAAAGAATAGGAGGAAGTAGCAATAAAAACATGGAAACAACGTTTTATTCGTCAATATAGGGAACACATCAAATAGTTATTTTTCAATTTTTTTCTCCTACAGTTCTTACATTCAGATTTTGACAAAATTTCCCCAAATATTGATAAAGCTTTAATTTTAGGAACTGCAGGAGAATAAACTTTGAAAAATAACTATTTGATGTGTTCCCTTTATGGAGGAATAATATGTTGTTTCCATGTTTTTATTGGTACTTTCTCCTATTATTTTCTTTTTTGTGAAAACATATGAAAAATCCAACATTTAAGGAAAATTACAACGCTGAAGAGGGGATTTCTGAGATTTTATGATCAAAAGCACGTGTCAAGAAAGTTATTAAGAAAAGAACCAGTCCCTATTTTTATTTCATATTTCTGCACAACAGGATATATACTAGCAATATGAACATTTAAAAAAAATGAATGTTTTGAAAATTCGAACAAACTGCCGCGATAGTCCTAACATACCGGACGGGCAACGGTTTTAAGACGGGCGATCATCATCGCCCGATATTGGTTATCGTGGGTTCAATATATGAATGAGGTTTATAAAGACGCGCTGATTTCACTTCTTTGTTATGTTGCTCCCTTTCTTACATGGAACCATACTACCGATTGCTTTATCGTGTAGTCCACATCATGGGCATTCAGAAATAACGTGCAATACTGTGGGAGACCGAAAGGTCCGGTTGCCAGACGGGCGCCGGTGTAAAGACGAAATGTGTTCCCCTCTAAAGAGTGATTTTTGATGTAGAAAACTGTACTTGGGACTTGCTTTGGCATAATACATGTAAAAAGACCCGGAAGGTTAATTTTCTGAGTCGAAAAATGTCCCGGGGTCACAATTCTGAGTGGTGGGGACACTTTTCGTCATTACACCGGCCGGTATAGGATAGGCAAAAGCTGGATGGAGACGGCCTTGCCCGACCTCTGACACGCTTGTATACGTTTGTATATTTGGTCAAAAGCTTTCTCGGGTCCGATCGACGTGAAAGGTGCCCGGAATCGACCGATTTTAAATCGATGTCGTTTCGATGACCGTCGTTGAAACTAGTTTTTAACTCCACTTTAAAATCAAACCGAGGCCAAGAATTCTGAGTTCATACTATGTTAACAGTATTTCAGTCATATCTCGACATAAAGCTAATTGCAGATGGGAGAATAAACCGGATGCACGTCATAAACTGTATCAGGTAAAAATTTGCATCTGGGTAAAAGCACCGAATTTCCGATAGCCAGCTTGAAGGCTTCTCCAAATGAAAGCCCAAGTGTTCAGATTAGGATTCGAATCAACAGCAGTAAGGACCTAAGTGAGTGTAAGTCATAGTCACTATGAGCACTGGACCACGGTCACGGGTCCCATCCCTCCCCATCCCGTTAAGATACCAACAATCTACCAGCATTCGGCCGGCAACCTGTCGGTCGTTGGCCTATTATGCCTCAAAGGAAGCCGGGAACTAAGCATAACTCAACGTAACTTAAGTTTGATCTTGGGATAAAAAGGGCTGCACTTATCCACAGATAATTCTTCGGATTTAGGTCGGCTGTTTAAGGAGAATTTTTGATCAAATCGTAAAAACTGCATGTAAAAGGGTGGATAACACAGTATTAGTGCACCCGCTTCTTAACAATGCATCCCGAGTTCGATCCTGGGTCGTGACAGTACGTGAGAGGGTCGCCTGTCCGAAGACGTTGGTTTTCCCTAGTACTCTAGTGTCATCCCACAATACGATTCAATACACCATATTTTGCGCTATGGAAAGTGATTTGCCTAAGTTGTTAGAACTTGTTTCATAAATAAATGTTAAACGGAAGGTGATGTGTGAAGAATCCGTAGGTACCAACAGGTCGTTAAAAAAGGGGGTACGGAAATCTCACACTGCCATTGTGTGACATATTCGTACGAAATCTTCACACATTGGTCACACGAGTGGACGAGTTCGTACGAATTCTTCACACGTCTGATTACGGTGTGAAGAATTCGTAGTGTGAATAATTCGGCTCAACACACCTGCCATCGATTAACACAACAAAGGTTGTTAAGGCAAATTTTGTTGTGCAGTCTCTATAAATAATTCAATATTGTATAGAAGCTCATTATTTAAAATTACAGAGTTTTATTAAACATAGACTGTTTTGTAACATTTTATGAGGATACGGAACAACATAGACTATTCTATAAGCTCATATACTATCAGGTAAAGGTAAAAAATTATGAGAGAATAGTAAAGGAATTTGAAGCATATTCTAATAATCCACATTAGGTAAATTACTCGGAAAGTACCCAGCAGCCACGTTATCTCATTTCTGAACACAGAATATAACTTTATAACCAGTAATAACGACAGATGAGCAGAATAGGGTGTTAAATGCGCACGACATCATGACAGTTTAAAACAATATCCCATAACTTCTAACCAGCTACCATACTGTATATATCGAACAGAATGAAACATAGACAAGACATAATTATCCACAAACTGAATACAATTTGATAGTTGTTTTTGTAAACCGAGCATATTGATATAAAAACCGAACATGATACTATGATGACCCATCATAACAGCCGATGACCGGACATAATCTAAATTCAACAGAAAATCATGACAATCTTACACAACACAACACATTAGAACCTCTCTATTACGACCACTAAAAGAAGGCGTATTGTCTGTATAAAAGAAAAGTGACAGCTTAAAGCATTGTGAAAGTGACACAGAAAGCTCCCGTAGGAGCTTTCTGTTTCACTTTCACATTGCTCTAAGCAGTAACCTGTCTTAAACGACTAATATTTGACACATTTTAGTAGTCGTAATGGAGAGGTTTTACTGTACGTATCTAACCATACATGATTTTTATTAACAGGACATAATAGTCAGACATGTGCATGCACTATCAACACAACCGAACATAGTGAAAGAATAACCAAATAATAACTGTATTGGACTGAACAGCTTCTGCATCTGACCAAATATAAACACGATGAACCAAATACAATGTTTGTTCTTAACATAAGACAATCGAGGCGTTCCATATGTGTGTGCACTGAATGGGGTTATACTGAAATAAGTATGAAAATGGCGTACATTTTCATCCCATTGCATCGAATTGATTATACATGTATATTAAAAAAGTACAACCTTCTAAACCGAACATGTGTGGGGACATCAAACATTTCCGGTTAAGAGGGATTTAAACTTATTACCAAGATATGGAAGATAGCTGACCACTTAAAGCAGATTGAAAGTGAAGCAGAATACGCTTTAAGGCGCATTTTGCTTTGCATTCAACCTTCTATAAGATATCATTTGTTAAAATGTATCAACTATTTTCTTCAGTGATGAAATAAATCAAAGACGTTTAAATGCGTATTTATGATGTAATAGGTAAAAATAAAGAAGAATTAAAACTTCAGCTTTTTACTGCTTTATCTTGGAGCTTTCGACAGTCAGCAGCTAACAACACTTTTCCATATACCTGGCCTGAAGACCCGTTTGCAAAATGGTGTTGAGAGAGTTTCTCACTTGATGTAAGTTAACGAAACCCTAGCCATCACAAATCACCGAGGTGCTAGTCTGCCACACGGTCTTGAGCTCCACAATATCCAAATCAAATATGGCCGCCGTCAGCCATTTTGGAAGACTAATTTTTTTGTTTTTTGATGAATAAACAAGTGTAATACCTCTAAATTGATTGCTGTTTGGTGTGGAACTCATATCTGATGCCCTTTGTGCAATCTGGGGTGTCTTTGATTTGGAAAGGTCAAGTTTCACATTAGCCAAATCCAATATGGCCGCCGCAAACAATGTTGGAAAAGCTATTTTCGTTGTTTTTTTAAGAAAAATCAAATATAATACTTCTAAATTGATGATTTTTAGAGTATAACTCACTTCTGATGCCCTTTGTGTAATCGGGGATGTCTTTGATTTGGAAAGATCAAGTACCACAATAGCAAAATCAAATATGGCCGCCCCAAGCCATGAAAAAAAAGCTAACTTTTTTCTTTTTTTGGAGAATTGTCCAATGATATACCTCTTTATTGATAATTTTTGGGTGTTGAACTCATTGTTTGGGCTTTTTGTGCAATCTGGGATGTATTTGATTAGGAAAGGTCAAGTTTCACAATAGCAAAATCCAATATGGCCACCGCAAGCCATGTTGAAAAGCTACCTTTTTTCTTTTTTTGGAGAATAAACAAATGTTACACCTCTCAATTGAAGATTTTTGGGTGTTGAACTCATTTCTGATGCCCTTTGTGCTATCTGGGATGTCTTTGATTTGGATAGATCAAGTTCCACGATAGCAAAATCCAATATGGCCGCCCCAAGCCATGTTAGAAAAGCTAACTTATTCCTTTTTTTGGGAAAATAAAAGAATGTTATACCTCTCAATTGATAATATCTGGGTGTTGAACTCATTTCTGAGGCATTTTGTGCAATATGGGATGTATTTGATTCAGAAAGGTCAAGTTTCTTAATAGCCAAATCCAATATGGCCGCCGCAAACCATGTTAGAAAAGCTGATTTTGTTGCTTTTTGGACAAAAATCAAATGTGATACTTCCAAATTGATTATGTTTTAGAGTAGAACTCATTTTTGATAACCTTTGTACAATCTAGGGTGTCTTTGCTTTGGAAAGATCAAGTTCAAAAAGAAGCAAAATCAAATATGGCCGCCGTAACCATGTTGAAAAAGCTATTTGTATTCATTTTTGGAGAATATTCAAATGTACATGTAATACCTTTAAATAGATAATATTTTGGTGTGGAACTTTTTTTCTGATGCCCTTTGTGCAATCTTAGGTGTCTTTGATTCAGAAAGGTCAAGTTCCACAATAGCAAAATCCAATATGGCAGCCGCAAACCAAGATGGAAAAGCAAATTTTTAAAAAAATAAATAAATTAAGAAAGATCAAATATACATGTAATACATGTATATCTTAATTGATTATTGCTTGTGTATAACGCATTTCCTCTCTGATGTCCTTTGTTCAATATGAAGAGTCATAATGGTTTGAAAAGATCAAGTTCAATGTCTTTTTGATTTTGATTTACAGTTGAAAGTTGAATTCCGCTTAAGATGGTGCTAGGAGGCGTGAGCACTGTTGCATATTTCAGTATTGCTCATGAACAGACTCAATTAAACCGAGTCTGCAATTTTCAGTATTTGCTTTGTTTTCTGTCCTTTCGAAGGATCTCCTCTTATTCAGATTTAGCTTGAACAGAAGAAGTCAGTATGTAAACAAGAAGTAAGTAAATGGCAACTCTCTGACATTAGACAGAGAAAAACGACAGTGAGCGGGACTCAATCCTACGTCCTGAGGTGAGAGGCTGTCCGTCTGTCCGTGGGGCTGTGGAAGTCTTAGTATTCTCCGAAACAAAAATGTGATGAATGCTGTTCCAAATTATTTCAAAAATCTTGAACCACCTATTATTTGCTATAAGTATAATAAATATGTAAGAGGGTTAATTTTTTACTACAATAAAATTGTTTCTGATCTTAAAATTCTCGAAAATACACCAGCTACATGAGATTGTACCTCTTCTAAATTCTGTTACGCCCCAGTGGGTCATATAATAACAGGCAATTTTGATATCATTAAAGATAAACGCATCAGAGCGCTTTTGAGTAAGGGACCTAAATTTAGATTACCAGCCTTAATTGATTTCGATACTTGCCGTAATCATATTTCGGAAGCTTTGTATAATTATAGTACCAACTGGTGCCGAAGAGAACATGCTAAAAATGACGCTCTTTCAAAATGGAAAAAATTAATTTTTGATATTATCGATATCCGGATTTCGTTCTATTTATCCAATAACCATCTTTTACCACATAAACCTAAATTTAACATTCGTCACTTAAAGAAGGGCATACAAGACGTCATTCCAAGTATGTACTCGTTCCTGCCGACAAAGCATCCAATAATGTGATAATTGTATGACGATTACATTATGTTGATACTTTAAACCAGGAACTTGTGAATACCAATTCCTATATATCTACCAATTTAACGGAGCGTAATGTAGTATCTGATCATCTTGATACATGTAAACAATTAAAAGCTGAGGTCAACATTCCATGTCACAAACTTCCTACAATGTACTGGATACCAAAACTCCACAAAACACCTCATAAGTCTCGTTTTATTGCTAATTCAAGTGCATGTACTACTACTAAGCTTTCCAAACTTTTAACATCGTCTTTAATTAAAATCAAAGAACATGTTCAAAGGTATTGTGATAAGACTTACGAAAATTCTGGACTTAATCTGTTTTGGTCTATCAAAAACTCTAATGAAATTTTGGTGAAGCTTGAATATAGAAAATACCAAGCTTGCAATATAAGTACGTATGACTTTTCAACACTATATACTACCTTATCTCATAATCTAATAAAAGCTAAACTTATACAACTTATTGAAAAAGACTTTTGCCAGAGAAAGGAAGCTATTTCTGGCGTGTAATACTGATCGTGCATTTTTTACAAATGACACCGTTAAGCATTACACTATGTGGACTTGCACCGATGTCTGTGAATCACTAACATTTCTTCTGGATAATATTTATGTACATTTTGGGAGTACCATATACATGTACCGCCAAGTGATTGGTATTCCTATGGGTACAAACTGTGCGCCCGTTGTCGCAGACCTATTTTTGTACTGTTATGAGAGGGACTTTATGCTTAGTCTAAAACCTGATACACAGGCAAATATGATCGAAGCCTTTAACAATACATCGCGCTATCTAGATGCTATTTTTAATATAGACAACCCAAGTTTTGATTCGTTGCTTCCTTTTATTTACCCAAAAGAACTACGCCTTAATAAAACAAACGAGTCAAATTTGTCGGCACCATTTTTAGATTTGGATCTTTTTATAAATAACGGAATTGTTTCTCCTAAGATTTACGATAAACGAGATGATTTTGATTTTAGTATTGTAAAATATCCTCATATAGATGGCGATGTTCCCCGTTCCACATCTTACGGGGTTTATATTTCACAACTTATTCGCTTTGCTAGGGCCTGTACCTCTGTTGAGGACTTCCACATTCGTAATAAAACTATTACTGAAAAGCTTCTTAAACAGGGGTACAGATTTCATAAACTTAGAAAAACATTTTCTAAATTATTTTATAGAAATCTTCCTCTCATTAACAAGTATAAATGTAACTTAAAGTCTTTTCTGCGGCAAGGTATTTCACATCCGGAGTTTTATGGTGATGTGATTTACAGACTTTGTAAGATTCTTGGACATATACATTTTCAAAACCTATTTGTGAAACGTATTAGATTTTTCCTCAAAAAAGATTATGATCCAACTATATTGCTGCGCACTTCACGTTTGGTTATCGATCAATCTACAATTGATAACTATGCTTTCCTCTTTGGTTGTGCGACGACAGACAGGGCTTAGCACTACATGATGATGTATCTTTAAAGCCGTCCTTAACCGGGAGAGTTATGTCGGAATTTTTCGTGCTTTGTTTTTTCTCTCCCTCTCTGTCGTACCCTAGACCCTTCCATGTCTTACAGTTACTCGTAACTACAGACTAGTCGCTTGAGTAGAATTTGACCGTTGCCATAGTGGGTTATTTTTAACACGGGCTTGAATGTTTAATTCTTTCTGAAACTGAAACTGGTTTATTTGATTAAAAGCCTGTTTTTACAGCTGTGTGTATTCAATGGCGTTTTACAATACATAAAATACAGTAAACATTTATATTAAAATATATGGTATTAAAACAAGTTTAACATGTCATTGATCATATAATTGAAAATAAGTTATATACATTAATTCTAAGAAATGATACTTTAAGACTGGTTTAAAATCTCGTCAATAAGGTGATTACATTTCAGTAAAATACATTCTTAAAATGGTACTTAGTTTAAAACGAAAAAGGACGATCAGGATTTCTGGAATTTCTGATTGGGGCTGTACGGCACTGCGACACAAAACAGGTCATTTAGCGCCGACTAATGATGATATGATGACGGTTTTAGAATGATGATTTCAAGAAGATTATGATGTACCGCATTGCAACACAAATCAGGTCATATAGCGCCGATGAATGATGATGAATGGTGATATCAAATGATAATGATTTAAGGTTAATGACTTTGGGAGGGTGATTTAAGGTAGATGATTACAGGAAAATGATGAGTCTAGATGGATGGATGAGTTGGGTTGTACGACACACAAGAGGCCGTATTGCGCCGACAAATGATGAGGGATTATGATATGAAATTATGATTTCTGGATGATGATTTCAAGAAAAGAATTTTTTTTTCTCAGGATGATGATTTCGGATGGATGGATGAGTTAGGCTATACTTCGCTTCAACACAAAATTGGTACACGTACATCCACAGGTACTTGACACATACTTTATTATCTATTAACACCCCCCCCCCCCCCCCCCTTAAAAAAAAAAAAAAAAAAAAATTTTTTTTTACTATACTTCTATTATAGATACAAGGTAAACAGCGCAATTCGACACCTAGTCTTTACTATCCACTTAAACTGATGCTAAAATAGACTCGATCGCCGATATTCTCTTGTGGTATCCTCGGGAAAGGATTAATTTATCAATATCTACTTTTTATTTCATCAAATTCCGTCAAATAACGCCACAGTACGTGAATTATAACGAAAATAAGCATAAAAAAGTTTTCTGTCGTTCTCTTGGTACAGAAATTATTGCCCAAAATAAGGGGTAATCTAGTCGGTTTGCACATTTAACGGCCTTTACGGCTGGAACTTTCACCTAATTTCATTAGAGCAAACGCGTTTGTGTCGGAACATGACCCTCTTCACTATCAGCTATATGAAATATACATGTAATTTGGCATGAAATTGACAAGTGAAAGACTCATTTCATTGTGAATGCCATTTTGAATACCGGAATGAATTGAATGAACGGAGCGATCTCATTGGTCAAAATTAAACAGGTAAAGTTTCTTTTAATTTTGCATTCTATGTAAATTATATAAAACTGATAATATTTCATTTAAAGATGATTTATAATATTTGGTGAAAGTTCCAGTGGCATAGGCCGTTTATTGTGGACAAATAACAGATCACCCCTACATGTACATTCGTTGCTATGTACATTTTTGTACCAAGAGAACGACAGAAAACTTTTTGAAGCTTATTTTCGTTATAATTCACGTACTGTGGCGTTATTTGACGGAATTTGATGAAATAAAAAGTAGATATTGATAAATTAATCTTTTCCCGAGGGTACCACAAGAGAATATCGGCGATCGAGTCTATTTTAGCATCAGTTTAAGTCGATAGTAAAGACTAGGTGTCGAATTGCGCTGTTTACCTTGTATCTATAATAGAAGTATAGAAAAAAATAAAAATTTTTTTTTTTTTTTTTTTAAGGGGGGAGGGGGTTCATAGATAATAAAGTATGTGTCAAGTACCTGTGCGTACATCAGTACTAAAATACAAGCATGACACTAAAATTTAAAAGAGAGAGTTAAAATCATTAAAATAGTAAGTTTTCAACTTGCTTTTAAAAATGTCCAGAGATTGTGACTGTCTTATTTCAATTGGCAATTGGTTCCAGAGTTTCGGACCCACTGTACCAAAACTTATGTCACCAAATGTCTTTCTCTTGTTGAATGGCACGGTAAAGTTGTATGTCAAATCAGCTGATCTCAGCCCTTGTCGTCTTGGAACATGCTGACACAATAGTTCAGTCAAGAATGTTGGTGCATAGCCCACACAACACTGGTACATGAATGTCAGAAGTTTATGGGTTATTCTTGCTTTGATTGGTAGCCAATGTAAATGATAAAGGGCCTGTTTGGAACTGTCATATTTCTTCCGCTTTAAAACCAGTTTTGCACACATGTTTTGGATACGTTGAAATCTGCTAAGGTATTTCTCAGCTATGCCATATAATATCGCATTGCAATAATCTAGATGCGATATCACTAGTGTCAAGACGAGAGTTTCTGTTGCTTCTTTAGTCAAGTATTTTCGAATGCATTTTATCCTAAAGAAATTCAACATAGCAGTTCGACATTTCATTTTAATATGTTCTCTGAAGTCTAAAGTTTCATCAAGAAAAGCCCCTAAATAACGGATACACTCAACAGATTTTACAGCGTCACCTGCAATGTCAATTTCTGTTGTTGAACATTTTTTCAGCTGTTGTCTACTTCCAAACATGATGAACTCGGTTTTAGAAGTATTCATCTTCAGTTTATTTAGGTTCATCCAGTTGTTGATTGCAATGGCACATTTTTCGATGTCAGCTATTGCAATGGTTTCACTGTCATGGGATGTTGGTCTAAACCGTTTGTGTGCAATGTGGTCATCTGCGAATCCATATACAGAAATAGATGGCGGAATGACGTCAAACAGTGTTCCAGCGTATGCTAGATAAATGATCTTGTCATAGAATTTTTGCTAAATGTTTTACATGTATTTACTTACTGTGCTGGCGGTCTTTTTGATTGTGAGGTTGTGGAACAGGGTTTATATTTTATGTACACTGTTTGTCTTTATAGGTGAATATAGGAGATAAGTGTGAGGTTGGGCGCCCCTAAACCCAGGTTTAACCCCCCAGTGGTTGTTAATAATTAATTAATTCATAGTTGGTTATTGATTGCTACTGACCGTACCAAGGCGGGCTCCTATATTCACTTTGCTTTATGTTTGTCTTGCGTGTTGTTTTCTATTTAGTGTGTAGATGAAGGAATGGTATTGCGTGTGTGTGTGTTTGTTGTGGTATGACTGTGTGTGTGTGTTCTGCTTGAGAGGTGGGTGTATTGTTTGTGTTACGTTTCCTGCTTGAGTCTTTCGTATTTATTAGCCCAAGATCGTTGATGTATCAAAAAGATATTGAATTTGACCTTTTCAACCTCCATATTGAACAAAGGACCTCAGAGAGGAAATGAGTTATAAACAAGCAATTATCAATTAAGATATACATGTATAACATGTACATTTGATCTTTCATACTTTTTTTTTTAAAATTAGCTTTTCCATCTTGGTTTGCGGCTGCCATATTGGATTTTGCTATTGTGGAACTTGACCTTTCTGAATCAAAGATACCTAAGATTGCACAAAGGGCCTCAGCAATGAGTTCCACACCAAAATACTATCAATTTAGAGGTATTACATTTGATTATTCTCCAAAATTGAAAACAAATAGCTTTTTCAACATGGTTGCGGCGGCCATATTGGATTTTGCTTCTTTTGGAACTTGATCTTTCCAAAGCAGAGACACTCTAGATTGCACAAAGGTTATCAGAATTGAGTTCTACTCTAAAAAATAATCAATTTAGAAGTATAACATTTGAGTTTTGTCCAAAAAGCAACAAAATTAGCTTTTCCAACATGGTTTGCGGCGGCTATATTGGATTTGGCTATTGTAAAACTTGACCTTTCCAAATCAAATACATCCCAGATTGCACAAAAGGCCTCAGAAATGAGTTCAACACCTAAAAATTATCAATTGAGAGGTATTACATTCGTTTATTTTCCAAAAAGGAAAAAGTTAGCATTTTTAGCATGGCTTGCGGCGGCCATATTTGATTTTGCTATTGTGGAACTTGATCTTTCCAAATCAAAGACATCCCAGATTGCACAGAGGGCATCAGAAATGAGTTCAACACCCAAAAAATATCGATTGAGGGGTATTACCTTTGTTTATTATCCAAAAAAAAAAAAAATAGCTATTTTAACATGGCTTGCGGCGGCCATATTGGATTTGGCTATTGTTAAACTTGACATTTCCGAATAAAATACATCCCAGATTGCACAAAAGGCCTCATACATGAGTTCAATACCCAAAAAGTATCGATTGAGAGGTATATCATTGGTTTATTCTCCAAAAAAAGAAAAAAGTTAGCTTTTTTTTCATGGCTTGCGGCGGCCATATTGGATTTTATTATCGTAGAACTTGATCTTTCCAAATCAAAGACATCCCAGATTACACAAATGGCATCAGAAGTGAGTTATACTCTTAAAATCATCAATTTAGAAGAATTATATTTGATTTTTCTTAAAAAACAACGAAAATAGCTTTTTCAACATGGCTTGTGGCGGCCATATTGGATTTGGCTAATGTGAAACTTGACCATTCCAAATCAAAGACACCCCAGATTGCACAAAGGGCATCAGAAATGAGCTCCACACCATAAAACAATCAATTTAGAGGTAAAACACTTGTTTATTCTCCAAAAAACAAAAAAGTTAGTTTTTCCAAAATGGCTGACGGCGGCCATATTGGATTTGGATATTGTGGGGCTCGTGACCATGTGGCAGACAAGCACCTCGGTGATTTGTGATGTCTAGGGCCTCGTTAACTCACATCAAGTGAGAAACTCTCTCAACACCATTTTGCAAACGGGTCTACAGGCCTAGTCCTGCACTAATAAATATGCTAATGTAGTATTTATTTAAATACGGGATTTAACATTGAAAATGTCAGTGCTTTGTAATTCAGAAGGTATTGGAACGGGATTAAGTTCGGACTTTAAAATAATATGTATTTACATTTTCATGCAAATTCTTATTTCGATTGCATAATATTGCAATGTTGGTTGGTGTTTTGTATATTTATTGCGCCTAACTGGTAACAATAGCCATTCATTTTCTTCTCTACATGACCTAGCCTTTGCATTCAGATTCGGGAAAGAAAGGATAACGTATTTCCCCCACTATAATAACAATTTTAGTTTAATGTCACAACATGTATGGAACAAACGGTTGAACTGTATTAAATTGTAATGTTTATAATAAACTCTTTAAAATAAATTATTCACGGTTGCTAACAGCATCCTTCCTAGTAGTATGTGTTTGCCCTATCCTGTGCTACAGTGAGGAATATGTTATTCTTTTCCGTTTAAACGAAACCAATCGCAAACACAAAACGCTAAAACGTAGTAAAATACAATATTTGGACAATTCTAATAATTCATTTTTATCTTGGTGGCAAACAGTTTGGAGCATGATCAGACGCCGGGTTACCCGGCGTCTGATCTGGCTCCAAACTGTTTGTAATAGAAATAATAATTTTAGCGTAAACGCGTTTATTTGGAAAGAATAACGTTTTCTCCACTGTACAGTGGAGAATATAAGAACCCACCGTTAGTATTTAGTCTCCTCCCAAAGGTCAATCAGAAATGTCACGCCAAGATGAGGCTAGTAAATCGAAAAGAGAATGCTGAATTTTCCCCTTTTAAATCTGTATAACAAAATACAAATAACCAATTGATAGTAGATTATTGAATAATTTCCCGCCAATTCTAGACGTTGTTTAGGCTAATGTAGCCAGGGGCAAAAAGAGGTAAACCCTAGTAGAGTTCGGTATATTTTATTGATATATAGACGGAAGGTCTGTAACAAATATATACAGCAATTATAAATACAATTCTAAAACATTCTAAACAATACAAATCTCAAATCGCGCTAAATACTTAGCCGTTCTATTCTTTTACACGTATATAAATTAAATATCAAGTCTATAAAGTAACTCACCAGCTGGTCGGATAAAATAAGACATTAATGTCTCTAACACACAGCACTTAAATTATAGAGCAGTTACTTTAACTTTCTTTCTCCAGGAGAAATAGAGTCATATTGCTAGAGTAAGGTGCAGATGTCTTGCAGGTTAGCTTTGGTGTCACGTGAAAACCAGAGAAAAACTAACTCGTGCATTATTTCACCCAACAAACTCACTCACTCTTCTCGTGGACCAGTGACAAGTAACATATACATGCCGGAATACTGAGTGATGATACAGACTATAGCATGGTATAACCACTATCTATAGTCTGTAGCAGCAAATTATACAAAATATAGTAAAGTCAAACCTAACCTGGGTTACACTAACATCATCACATATGACGCTATTCAGATACAAGCGTCATGAAACACTTGTGGATAAACAGGGCACAACATCGTGGTCACATAAATACGATGAGTATAAGAATTCACCATGACTGTTGATATAGGAAAGGATTCCCCCCCGGGGTTTGAGCTAGGTCTAAGATCTTGCGTATTCTATTACAATCCAACCAATATAAAAACTGAGAATAATCGCAGACTCGTCCGAAACGCTTTATAAGCAAATACCCAATTCTTTCAAGGCCTGCTGTCAGTTTAGTTGTGTACCTTATGTAAGTTAAGTGGACACCTACTTTAACCCTTTCATTATAAATAACGCCAAATGCCCATTTGAAAACTGTTTGGATTCTGATCAAGATCTAAATTCGTTGACCCTTGTTGCGACATTGTGTCAGCCATAGTACCTTCAATCTACATTGATGCCTCAGTCGCAGTCAATATTATATAGGCAGACGACACTATGACAGTAAAGAGGTAAACTACTTATATAAAATTCACCTTAATAGGTTAAAAGTGCATCAGCATTAGCGTTTGAATGTGATGCATAGGTTGCTTTACTTCCAACTTGAAGATACCATCGGCAAGGACGTAGGAAAAGTCTCAAAACCTTCTTTACATTAAGAAACGACTAGGCATTTGATACTATTTACAGTGTTTGCTAGTCTTGCGTATACAGTGAAACTCCTTTAAACGGACATGTTAGGGGACAACATAATTTCCGGTTGTTTAAGGGTTTTAAATTAAGAACGGTTTTATCCCATAGCTTGTGTCTAGTATCAAATATAGCTGACCAATTAAAGCAGGTTAAAATGCGCATTCTGCTTTACTTTCAACCTGCTTTAAGCTATAATATACTAGAATATTTCTAATGATACATATCCATGTATGTATTTTCTTCAGTGTAGGACTTTATCAAATGCGTTCTTATGATAAAATGAGTTAAAATAAAGAAAAGTAGGAAATTGGATCAAAGGTTTTTTCCGGTTTAAAGATAATTTCGGCACTTAGATGTTCTGGTTTGGATGAGTTCCGTTGTATAGATATTATTTTTGTTTTTGATATGCGTATCGGCTCATGAAAACTCGTAGTAACGGTTCTAGTTTTTGATAGGTTACAGTCTTTGACTATGACATAAGCTTTTTACACCTCGTCGATGGAGGAATGAAGAACGGGTAGAATGTTATAATATTCTGGAACTAAAAAGGAAATCAGTCTTCAACAACATCAGCATTAGCTTCTCGGGATTTTGAAGGCTACATTGTATCGTATTTATCTCTTCTGCACGCAACATGCTGCACCCTGTAGATAAGTTCTACACATGCATTGATAGTATATTATTGGGCGGTATAGTTTCCCCCCATGTTTGCCATTAAACACCTACAATTGTCTGACTTGTAATCAACCATTCATCATTTCTTCAAGTTACAGCGGTATATTTAAATATTGAGAACACCCACATAAACCTTTAATCGAAACAGTTATTTTCAACAGTTTAGATGTTCATAATACATCGCGTAGTGTGTCTTTACTCGGCATCTTACCAAAACCCAAACTGTTTCACATTCGTTTCGACATCTTATCAGTCAAACTTGTAAAACTCTAAACGTGAAAACTATTTACAGACGCAATATCTTAAAGAAAACTACAATGCCGCGGGTAAAGGATGAATGCTAAGTTCACCTACTTCATCTTACTGAATATTGTTCTTTGTCTAGATGTCTAGACACTGCTACACACCCCTTTGAGAAACTTTCTTGTTTAAAAATATCGCGTGCGAAATGAGAAATGTAGACTGAGCACCGTCGTCATTACATGCCCTACATTGGAGTTTGGTCCACGCGGCTTATCCTGCATGAAATACTGATACACTGAACAATATGATGTAGATGCGGGTGTCAAACAGTGCAGACTATTATCATTCAAGTGCATGCACTGTTTGCTAGACCATACGTCTAGTTTTCTCGTTTGCACGGTCCATAGAGTAGACAATACGGTATTCATTCCCTCTAAACGTGTTTACGCTTAACCTATCATTTCGAATACAAACAGCTTGAAGACAGATCAGACGTCTCGTCAGGCTTCAATCTGTTTTCACTCAAAATGAAATGAATTGTCAGAATTTTAAAAAGATGTGATTTTCTCCATTTTATGGCATAGCGTTTGTGTTTTACATGTATGTGCGGTAACACGAGAAAAAAAACGTCTTCACCCCAGTATCTTCAGTTCAGTATATGACATACTGCGCTATCTGCTTTAAAGCCGTTCATATCATACTTTTGTTTGATCTATTGCTCTAGTATGTACATATGTACATTGATTAAAGCTAGAATTAACCCATTTGTGCCCACGATCCCATATATTGGACATAGGCAAACAGTGTAGACTCTGATCAGACGCCGCATTATGCGGCGTCTGATCAGAGTCTACACGGTTTGCGGATAGGAATTTCAATATAAAACAAAACGAAAATTTTGACCAGGCATCCCTTTCATAAAGAATGGACGAATCCAATATACAAAACCTGGAATAATCCACTTGGTTGAATAGGTTAAGGTTATTGTGAGGACGAAATATCGACATGATTGTCAAACATTTTGGACCCAAATCAGATATTTCGTTTGCAATATCGCCGTAGCACGCACATAGTGAGGGAAAGCCTTCATATATACTTCAACGTTAGACTCTGGCATTGAATACATACCGTGGAGTGTACGTTTACGTTTTGCAAATAAACGTGTTTATGCCAAAACAAGACCGAACTCCAAACTTTCTGTTACTCAGATTAAAACAAACAGTCGGAACAGTCAAACATGTCATTACATTTGCGTTTTGTTTCCGTTTAGACGAGAAAGAAAAAAACGTATTATACGCTGTTCCAAAATTTCGAAGTGCTACATATTTACTGCTACATGTATTCTACACTGCATGGCATTTTACTTTTTTAGTTGCGCTTTTGAAAGAGGGAAAAATAACGTCTGACTTACTTTACAACATGTTTCGGTTTAGAAAAGTTATTGCAGAAAACAATATTGACGCAGAAGACAATACAGCCGTGAGAGGATAAAATACGCATGATACATTTTATCATGAAATGGTTAACCCATTTCATGCGGAATACACTTTTAGGTGTACCGCTAGGCAAACAGTTTTGATCTCATATCAAAACTGTTTGCAGCTAGTTTAGTATTCTATCAGAATTAGCTAAAATATTTTGCAAATATTTGAGTTATAATATTTGCAGACGACATTTTAAAATGGCCGCCTAATATTGCCTAGCATACAATGGGTTAAATCGGAAAAAATATCGTCTATTCCAACGTACCACATCCTGATAAAGAGCTATAAGTTTGTTTTTATGACGAGTGGAGGTTTATGATATGAAATGAAATATGTTTTCTTCTCATTTCAATAACAAAAACGATTATGTATCACACCGGTCATATAATTAAGAAATAATCTATGTTATACGTGCCCCTCGGCCTTCGTGGTCAATTCCTGGGCACCACAACTCCCAACCGTTGTAAAATACCGTTTCACAACGGTAGAACATGGATTATTTCGATTCTAACATGACCAGATTTAAAGAAATTCATTAGAAAAGAAATCAAATGTTCCATACTTATTTCCTCAGCGGATGCAGTTTTTCGACCGAATAACTTTTTCCGCGGCATTACAAGAATCTAACACCCAACAGCAAATTTACATTTACCGATCCACAATCTGGCATAGCACAAACATAACATGAAACAAGACAGAAGAATGGGAAAATTACAGTAACATGACTGGTTAAAAGTATATGGTCTTTACGGGCTATATGAATAACGTAAGAAATTTCAAAAACATAACGTATGAATGCATGAGGTCACGCCATGTCATATAACCGCGGGAGGAGCGGGATAGAGAAGAGCGTTGTAAAACGTCTCAAGTATACCACGATGAGCTTGTTTTATTTTTATAGTGACCAAAACGCGTGTCATGTTAGAATTGAAAATGAATGGCGCAAACGAAGCTTAATTTGAAAGTGCTGAGGAACTTGACACACCTGTCCAAGATGCACTGTCTTATAAACCCGTTCCTAAAAGACACGTTAATGTTTACAAGCAAATCGGACAAGGCATTTGAGTTGAGTCTTAAGTTGTTCTCAAACTTTTGATTGGTAAGATTTGAGCTGACTAATCAACCCATTTTAGATTCATCTGGCACGCTTTACAACCTTGGTGCCCGTTTCATAAAACTTCTTACGACAACTGTTGTCGTAAGTCAGATTATAAATATCTCAATTATAATTCATTTCTCCATATAATCATGTCTTGTGACATCTCTTTGGAATCGTCTTGAAAAGACGATTCCAAAGAGATGTCACAAGACATGATTAGATTGAGAAATAAGAAATAATAAGTATTTTAAAAGTTTGACTTAGGACAACATTTGTCGTAAAATGTTTTATGAAACGGAGACCAGGACCCAGATAAAATCCCTTCTAAACCAACAACATCGCAAAGACTGTTCATAAGAAAAATACATTGCCATTTTAGCATGTTGCCACGATGTTTACCTCATTATAAAAATTAAAACGTTCGCAAGCATTGCAAGCGTATCACTTTAACTGTCCCTAATAATTCAATTGCACGGTTTCTCTCTTCCCATTTTCTCAGTTTAAATATTGTACAGCGGGGACATCTTGAAAAGGAAATATCATCACTGGTAATTCTTAAGCATGCGTTATTTTACTGCACATGATTAAACAAATACATTGTTTTAGATACAAAATTCAGTTCATAAGGTCAAATTCACGTATTAATAAGCTTCACTTTGTGTAAATAAGAATACAGATTATAGTTATTTAACAGTGTAGTTAACCAATACAATTCTTACGACGCCTATGTTTCATTTATAAACAGTAATTCCGTGAAAACAAATTCAGAAAGGAACCCACATATACGTCTCAGTTTCAATTCTTTATTTGCTGTAAGGTCTCCGGCCCATACACAGAAACATTCAGTACATAGTATACACAAATTAAAATATAGTGTAATATAGGATATTCAGTTTGTCATTTTGAACTTTAATAACAAAAACACGAAATAATCAAAATAGTATAGCAGAAGCGAATATGTTTATCCCCATATATACATTGTACATGTTTAAACAGTACATTATGTATTTAATTACATAGATATAGAACAATAGAATGTATGTTCTGGTATAATTAAGACTTTTATAATAAAAGTTGATTTGGTATCATTTTCAGTAAAGGTTCAATATACCGATGATTTATGGTGGTGTTATGAACAAATATGTGATTTACTGTCTTGTTTGTTTGCATAGCTTGATAATGCCTCTCGGGGCCCGTTTCATTAAACTTCGTACGACGAAAATGGTCGTAAGTCAAATCTTAAAATCATTTAATTGCTGATTTATCCATTTGGAATATTCTTTTCAAGATTAGATGAAGCAATAAATACTAATTGAGACTTTAATAATCTGGCTCACGTCCGTTTTTTGTCGTTCACAATTTTATGAAACGGATCCCTGGTGTCTACCGATTCTCTTCGAGAAAACGTTACACTTTTCCTATTAACGTTTTTCCATTAAAACTATTCCCGCTGTAAACAGTTTGAAGCCAGATCAGACGACAAGGCCAACTCTTCTTCTCTTAGATTAATCTCAATAGTAAGATATTTCAAAATAGTGTTATATTCTACATACTAGTGTATTGCGTTTGCGTTTCCTTTCCTTTCCCGTTGCGTTTAAACGGGAAAGACTAACGCCTTCTCCGTCGTAGCGAACCTACTACCACGAAAATAATGATAACAAATAGGCTGTTGGAAACGTCAAACTTACCATCTTCACGTTAAGAGCATATCTGTTACAGTTATAAATATACTAGATCCAGAAAAACGCCTGATTACATTGATGACGACGCTTTTCATAACGCGATAATGTTAACACGATAATTTCCATTGCAAACAACCTTGAGCTAAATCAGAGGCCAGTTAACACTGTGTCTGATCAGGCGCTAGACATTTGTTTTTCAAGCTTTACTGTTCTGCGTATGTGTTTCGTTTGCGTTTTGGTTGTGTTTGTTATATTTTGCAAATTGAGCACAGTGCAGATCCGTATCAAAATGCTCATTTATGAGCATCTTAGTCTGTGTCTACATAATTTTCAAGAGCACAATGGAGACGTCGTGATTTTGTTCCCGTTTTAAAGCAAACAAAACGCGAACGCGTTGCAATAAAACGTTGAAAACGACAACTTGTTGGCAATTCTGACCTATTAATGTAACATGAATTACAAACACATCCAAACTGTTTGCTAATTAAATACACGCGTTTATTCGGAAAAAATTACATCTTACAGTGGATAATCTGTTATTCTTTCCCGTTTAAACGCAAACGTACGCAAACGCAAAGCACTAAAACGTAGAAAAGAACATTTTTTGGACAATTCTGAAAATTCTTGTTTATCTTGGTGGCAAACAGTTTGGAGCCTGATCAGACGCCGGGTTACCCGGCGTCTGATCTGGCTCCAAACTGTTTGCACTGCAAATAATAGTTTTACCGTAAACGCGTTTATCGGGAAAGGATTACAGATTCTCCACTGTATTCAAGGTACACTGTTGTTAAATGACGAGTAAACGCGTCCCTAGGGTAGAATATGTAAAGGTTGAAAACGACGATTACAACGTTCATTATTTAATTAATGTGAAACTCCAAGATTAATGTCATCATTTTTCAGCGATGCTAATACCTAATTAAAACTTGCAGCGGACATAAAATGATAGATTAATATAATTAATCCCTTCACAGACTTATCCCGAGCACAACAGTTTTTTGCAAAGAGTTTGGATTCTGATCAGGATCCAAACTGTTTGAGTCATGACACCCATTTCAATATTTCTTTAGTTAAAATAGCAACGCTTAAAACTTAACAATTACAAGCAGACGACAATTGTTTAAAATTGATGACGTCTCGGCAGTGAAAAGGTTTGATCGCGTCATGCTCAGCTCAACCTTGCTAACAATTGAAAACAATTTTGATCCAGATCAGAAGGCGCGAAACAATCTAAATCAAAAACTACTTTTCACCCATGGTCTACATTTTGTCAGATCAAAAACCGTTAAAAATTATTTTGATCTTATTTTTGCAGATGATGTATTTGAAGTAGACGACAGTTCAGCATGGTTTGGGTATTGCAAGACAACAAAAAACTGATCAAGTAAGGCAAACCATATTTCAAAATGTTAGAATTTCACAATTCGTTTATTTAAATGGGAAATGCGTCATTATTCTTCTATAAATACGTGTATGGTTCATTTCACAACAAAACTTACTGATACAGTTTTGAGCCAGATCATAAGAAGTGTTATTTATAGTCTTGTAACGCTCCAATTGTTTGTCACTCAGAAAGAATATAGATAAGGTCGTCAGGATTTTCAAGTAATTATAACTCTCTACAATTTCATGTTTCATCTCATTTCGGTTGAATCTAGTTTTTACTTGAACGTTATACACATTGGAGACGACATTGTTTGCCTATAAAACGTATACTCTTGAACTATTATGTCCAGTGCAAACAGTAACCATGCGTCTGATCAGGTTCCAACCTGTTTGTCACTCATATTATAACAATGGGTCAAACAATTTAACAGGTTGTCATTTTTTTAACATTAACTTTAAATGGGGGTAAACATCGTATTCTCCATTGTAGTAAGGTATTACCGACTGAATAAATTTCCATTTTCACTGCCTAGCAAGTAGTTACATGTACTTGCTTTTACAAAAGGTTTAAATCAGGCTCAGAGGCCAAGCAACCGAGCTGAATCTGAACTGATTGGGAAATGTACTTGTATATAGGCAATACATAAGTTAACTGCAATTGGCATAGGTTTCATATTTGCCATGCCTTAGTGTATGTGCATACAACTCAGGCAGCCTTTGAGCCCAGTACAAGGGTCAAGATGATTGTGATATGCTAATCTAACTTTACCCTGCAAGCGGCAGAGGTTTTTCTTTTTTTAAAAATACATCTTGTTTTCTGTGGAATGTTTTATACATGTATATGTTTTATTCGAATTTATTTGTCAAAGCAAGATAATTATTGTCAGACGTTGATACGGACGGAATTAATTTAAAATGTTTTTGTATAGCTATTTGTCGAAATGACTCGTACTCAAGTGTTCTTCTTCGATTGTTATGATGCGCTTAACAAGGGCTCAGTTTAATCTATCAGCATTTACAAGTTATATATCATTCAACTTCCAACAGACACTATGGACTGATGGTCTGGCGTTTAAACTTCTCTGTCATGACGTCATTATTTTTGAATGATTATCGTCTGCTTTTAGTTTTAATACTTCATTTTGAGATGTTTTGATTTATGAAATATTGCAATTAGTTTCAAGCAGTTTGGATCCTATTAGAGGCTGCGTTACGTAGTACATGTATCTGATCAGATCAAAACTATTTGCAAATACACATTGTACTCTGGGTGACGCCGTCACGGGTTTGATAAACTAAAGTTAAGGTCGTCGCTAATAATTTGAGTAAACATTATCCCTGTGATCCTGTAGCAATCAGTTGGCTCTATCTTAAACTACGGGGAGAATTATATTACCATGGTAACATGAATTACGTTGATTAAATTCATTGAGGCGATACACATTTAAACCGTTTCACTGCCTTATTGTGGTTACCATAAGTATTTGCAAACAGTTTTAACCTTTCCATACGCCTAGAAAATCGTCGTCCTATCAGAATTAAAACCATCTGATATTCTTTAATAGTTTAGAGCAATTTACGTTAAACTGAATCTGAGAAAAAAGCTGACGACAATGTTTTCTTTAGGCAAACATACCCCGTGACAGTGAATTGGTTAAGAAGTGTGTCAAAGGGATAAAGTGATTGCCACTATAGTAGTAGCAGAGTGGTTCTTCAATTAGAAATGTATATTTTGCTTAAGGAGGTTGATACTATCTACATTTTATCCTTGCCGCTAAACCAATGGTGGGGTTTTATTGCAAACAGTGTAGGTCCCAATGACGCGGCGGCTGATTTAGATTTACAATATGGACATTGACCAGCTTCTACAGTGTTTCGATGCTTAACTGTTTCCAAAAGCAGAACTTGGTCAGTTTGCGTGCCTACGAATACGGCTATGTTGATTCATAACCTTTAGCATTGACAAAGGAATACCGGTTGCATTCTCGTGGTAGTTCATTTGTATTTTAAAATCTGAATATCAGATAGCACAAACAACATACGCATAATGCAAACCTAACTTTTGCTCAAGTGGACTTTAACTGCTTATCTTTGGAAATAGAATAATGCGATGACCAGCTCATATTTACTTAGATAGAGTGACATGTTAGTACTTCCTGACTAAAATATTTGCATATTAAACAACAATGTCCTACCAACGACATAAGTTTTGCAATATTGAGGAAGTTCTAGACATCAAAAATTCGTAGTTGTGCAATATCGGGTATTAGATCACAATTAGGAGTTGAAATATGGCGCCATTAGATCACGAGGCCTTAAGGTCGAGTGATCTTATTACCGACAACTCCTCGACTAAATGTGATATAATGTACCATCATGAATAGCTCTGAAGGGGTTATATATTCTAACAGTACATTTGTTAATACATGTAACACTATTTTTCAGGAGAATACGCCAAGGCGGAAGTGCTGTCAGTGGTTAAGCCATTTTAGCTGATATATTTATTTTACACAACTTTCACCCCTGATGTTCTACGTGTAAAGCTCAACAGAAACGAAATATCTAGGTCGGTAATACTTCATCTTTAAAAATGAAGCGAACAACGATCTGCTACTACTACTTTTAGACTGTGTGTGCAGACAGAACGTAGTAAGGTCAGATTTATTACGTTATACATCACGTGATCTGTTGAACACGAAGACAGATAGTGTGTGTTTGTCCTGAGGGAGTTGTTATAAGAAGGAAAATTGGCTTGTATTTACAAACAGCTTGAATCCAGATCACTTGCCGAGTTATGCGGCGTCAGACCTGGATTCAATTTGTTTGTCACTCGTCATTATGTTTTACTTCAAAATATTCTGTATTTACTTTGCGAAAAACAGCAGACGTCAAATTGAAGCGAACACTATTCCAGTTGTAGAAAGGTTGGACATAAATGTTTCAGCGGCAAGCATTGCTGTAAGGAGGGAATCGTTGTTCGGAGGGCCGTTGTAGGGAGGGAGCACTCTATTGTATTATGTACAGTTGTCGTATGTCATTAACATGACTTGAAATCTTACATTGAAATATACTGCTGTTTGAAACATCAACACATGATGGTACAACATATCGGATCCTATTTAATCTTGGATCCAACCAGTTTGTAAATTTAAGTTAATTAGAGACCAGTACATAAAGGGTAATTATTTTCAAATAAATATCAAAGCTAGGGTCATATAGGTACAAGAGAAAAAGTTTCAAGATGTAATTGTGTGTAAGCTATGTCAATCTGTAGCGCTCTGGGCGAGTCGTTTTGTACCCCAGGTGCGTAATTTGAATATTCTTGATGGTGAATGTGCAGATAAGGTTATGTGCACAATATGTGAGCTCATACTATGTGGTTTCAAACAAAAAGAGTTACGGAGTTCTCTTTTTCGTTGATACAACTAGCTCATGTGCCCTATATACGAGCTGAAGCTATCAAAACAACTTTCCACGGCGTCTGATCAGGATCAAATCAACTGTTTTCAACTTGTTTTGAAATTACATCAGTATTACGGCCCTGAATCTAACTTTGAAACGATATTGCAGACAACAATTTTAAAGCAGACAACAAAATGGCACTGAAGGGTAAAACTCACGATAAATTTGATCATGAACGGGTTAAGTAAACAATGACGACGCAAGATAAAAGATTGGCGACGGACGACGAACGACGACTGACATAGGGCGCATGTGTATCACATAAGTTCGCCGTGGCATTTCGTTCTACTTTGGAGGGTACGGGCCGCACTTCCGAATGTCAAACGTCACATGGTTCGTTACTAAATATATAGTTTCTGTTTCAGTTTGGTTTGCGTACAGCGCAATGAAATAAAACAGATATTTAGTGTTGCTGTGGTTTCCACACAACAACATTTACTCTAATCGTGTCTAAATTTTGTGCAGTAGTTGCTTTTTATTTTCGCGTTGGTTTCTAGTCAATAAGGTTCTAATTAGTTGATCATGTTCATACATGTAGTTAGTGGTCTGATTGCTTTTGACACGGGAATGCTTTGGATTGCATGAACAGTAATTAGATCAAAGGGTATGTTATATTGTATCTAAAATAGCATTTTAGTTAAAAATTAATCAACATCTTTGTTTATGTGCTAATAGGTTGCTTTCCGTTATGCTTTCCAATGTAAACGGGTACAAAACGCTAAGCTTTGCAATTAAATGAAGAAAATTACACTTTTTGACAATTCTGAAGGTTGATTTTATCATTGACTGCAAACAGTTAAGAGCCTGATCAGACATCGGGTTACCATGCGTCTAATCCGAATCTAAATTATTTGGTTGAACATCGTCAATTTCTCGATCGATTTATAAATCGTGATAATAGTGTTGACTGTTCAAAGAGTCAAACATTTTCGGAGCATATGGAATAGATAGTTACAATAAAAGAAAACACGTTTTATATATGTTTCATATAAAGTACATTATATCGCAACCCGACTCAAAACAAGGGGCTCAGTCTATTACTGTTAAAACAACATTTTACCATCGGTGGTCACTACACCATTATTTCCAAAAAGCGTATTTACGATAAAACAACTATGTTCATTGTTAACAGTTTGAAATCAGATCAGAGACCAGATGGACCGGTGTAACGCAGTAGAATGACCACCCATGGGTCTTTTTTAGCAGGGATGGGTCATTCTACTGCGTTACACCGGCACCTGAGCAGGCTTAAAATCTTTTGTAACTCAGATACAAATAAAACTTGCACAATTCAAACAGTTACCTTTTTAGATTTATTTCTGTTGCGTTTTTTAAAACGAGACACAATATCGCCTTCTCGACTGGCTTTTAGATTTCAAACGTTAAACATCAATACCTAAAGGAAAGTATATACAGAGAGCCGGAAACAATCCATTTCCTTGATTAAAATCCGCAGATTTCAAACGTACTATTCCTCTTTTATATGTCACCTCGCATCCCTTACGAAAACATACGTCTTGTAATCAGCGGTATGTATCTATCTGATCTGACAGTTCTTATTCACAAATGTATGCACCACGAAACAAACAAAATGGCAAAAAATGTTTATTATTCCATGATTTCACGTCGTTTTAAACAATAACTTCATACTCAAGTGACATACCTATTTGTTCCTGATCAAAAGCCATTTAACGCGGCATCTTATCAAGATCAAACTATTTGCAAATGGGTTTTAAGCCTCGTTTACAGTGAAAGGCATCCCATTCACTTAGAATACTTAGGAAAACAAGTTTAGCACAGCTTTCGCACAAAAGCCCTTAATTGAAAGAAAACAGCTTGATAAAATGGGATTTCGAGAGAAACAAAGCTTGGTGTTCTTTACAACAGTTGAGTATGATTCACTCTCCGGTTTGGGATAATTCAAATTTCTATTTATAGCTTCTACATCATGACACTAAGGCAAGTCCTCATCATCGACTTAAGTCATCATATCAAGAATACTGACCTATACCAGAGGATCACAAGACTAACTGGCATATTGCCCACCGCTGAATGTGTCTGTTAAACCACTCTTATCGACACCTAGAACTACAATCGGATAAGTCATCTGGAACCCAGGATATGTTACAGGCGGTTAGAGGTCTAGCAGTAAAGCGCTGGACTACGGTATCGGGGCTAGTGAGTTCGATCCGTCGACGGACTAGCCGCCTGGCAAGGGGAAACTTCCAAAGCCCCGATGATATGCATGATCGTCCTTCAACCGCATATTTCTTCCCTTCACACAGCGGTTAAACAAGGTACCTATGAATGATCTGAGTCGGTACTACGGCTGCCTTCGCGCTATATGTTAACATGTCTCAGTATTGTAGACATGATGGCTTAATGATCACGGGAGTGAATGTACATTCGTCAGCACGATCTCTTGGGCTAAATGTAGATTATAGCTTGAGTTTACATAGGTAACGGATACCAGAATGCCCTTAACCATGACTAATGTTTAGATGAGGGACGCTGAAAAAGCGAGTCAAGAAGAATTGGCTATGCGTATGAACAACATGACTGAATTGAAGTGTCGGCGGGGTATCCTTTTGCGGACTACCTGATAATGAATTCTGTCTTATCGTGACATCCAGCTAATTATGTAGCATGACTAAATGTGACATGACAGTTCGTGTATACCAACGGATGTAATAAAACACAAATTGTCTCGTCTGTCTATTTTAAGTACTTACCTAAAAGAAGAGCCAGTATGTGTTCGCTACATGACAAACCTTTGACCGTTATTCTGCGGCTATTACAGTGGAGAATCTGTTATTCTTTCCCAATAAACGCGTTTACGTTAAAACTATTATTTGCAGTTCAAACAGTTTGGAGCAAGATCAGACGCCGGGTAACCCGGCGTCTGATCAGGCTCCAAACTGTTTGCCTTCAAGATAAACAAGAATTATCAGAATTGTCCAAAAGTTGTTCTTTTCTACGTTTTAGTGTTTTGCGTTTGCGTACGTTTGCGTTTAAACGGGAAAGAATAACAGATTCTCCACTGTATATCGGCTTTGAACGTATTGTTTGCAATTGTATCAAATGCATATTTACTCATTTTTTATTAGAAGAAACATTAAGACAGGATCAAGTGTAAAGCAGTTTGATTCCAGATCTGATACCACTTTACGTCTGATCTAGGTTAAATTGTTTGCAAATACAATGGTGAAGACACTACCTCTATATCCCTAAACCCGGTAAGTCCATGTACGCGAAAACTATTATTTCCATTGGAAACTGCTTGGATCCAGATCAGACGCCGTGACGTTTGGATAATTACAGGTGGAGAAAGCACACATCGGCAACAGGGTACAATATCCGACTTTTCACGAGTTAGCAAAATGGCTTTCCAACCTGAAAATTCCAGGGTGCAACGAACGGTTTTGAACCAACAGTAGTAAGTAGCTAAGTGACTGTCATTCAAAATGACTATAACCATGAACAGATGAAAAGGAATTACGCCGGTCTCCCTTCTAAAGAATGCTTGAATAAAATACTGGCATTAGTTGGAAACAAAATATGGAGTCAGACAGTAATTGTAGAAGACAACATGCTGAAAGGATAGGTACACATCGTTTGATCTATTGAACCCTTGTATGATCAATTTGTCTAGGGTATTTAACCTTTTTACCGCCAAAAATTCGTCTGCTTCAATATTGTTGTTTGCAATGTCATAGTAAGACTTAAGGCAATATAGCTGACGGAGCTTTGAAACGACTGTCAAACAGTTTGGGTCCTGATTAGACGCCGCGTGACGCGGCGTCTGATCAGGACACAACACGTTTTCAAACGCGCTTACGGCGTCATGGAGAGTAAAAGAGTATACCTCACTTCGTTTTAATATTTTGTTCTTGTTTACGTGGTAAACTAGTTGAAGGTATTCTCTATGTCTAATCTACATGTATCTCCAAACTTTTTCCAAAGGAAGTGATTGATTCAATATTAACGAGTTTATTGGAAACGAATGACGTCTTCCACACTATACAATTTTATTATGTGTAAAATAACTTAAACATGTTATTTTAGTGTTGATTCATGTTATCAGGCGTATCTCTGAAATTATGCAATAAAACAACGTGTTGAAATAACACATAAATATATTTCATTTCATACAGTGGAGAAGAATAATTTATTTCCAGTTTAAACGCAACCAAAAGTCAAACGCATTGCCCTAAAATATCGAAAAAGTATTGTTTGACAATTCTGAAAATCTATTTCAATCTTAGTGGCAGACGGTTTGGATCCTTATCATAAAGCTAGGCAACTATTTATAGTACAACTGTTTTAGCAAACAACGTGTTTAACGAAAATGAATAAAGTATTTACCCCTGTATATGATCTAATGGTGAATCATAAGTAATTACTGTAAAATATAAGCGTTCTCAACGAAACTCGCTGAGACAGAGTGAGAGTAAGCTTCTATTTACAGTGGATAATATGTTATTCTTTCCCAATAAACGCGTTTACGCTAAAACTATTATTTGCAGTGCAAACAGTTTGGGGCCAGATCAGACGCCGGGTAACCCGGCGTCTGATCAGGCTCCAAACTGTTTGCCACCAAGATAACCAAGAATTATCAGAATTGTCCAAAAGTTGTTCTTTTCTACGTTTTAGTGCTTTGCGTTTGCGTACGTTTGCGTTTAAACGGGAAAGAATAACAGATTATCCATTGTATTTCCTTATAAATGCGTTGACGCTAAAACTATTATTGTTTTTCATTTGCGTTTAAATGGGAAATATTAAAGTTTCTCCACATTACAATGTAGTGTCCAGGTCACGAACGCTGCGCAACAATGCGGCTCAGTTAAGCATTCCTAGAAAATAACTCGAAATCAAATGCTCGTCCCAATGCTAGTACATGTACCTGTATCTGCTGATGTGTATTCCCTAAAGCTTAAAAACACGTTTGAATTGCTGCTCTTGCCCAAGTACTAGTCAACATATTATGTTTCACATATAAAAGAGTAAAGCGCACAAAATATCCCGTAGGCAATAACTCGATTCTATGACACCCAACTACAATTTACAGTCAAGTCATCACTATTACAAAATCACATACAAAGTTTCAGCTCAATATGCTGAAACATGTCCGAAACAAAGTGCAGAAAACAACAAAGTTTTTAAGTGTTCCCTTAAAAAAGGGTCATTACCTCTAGACAACTAAAATAGTTTTGACGAAACGGGAACATAATATTTAATTCATAAAAAACTTATGTTTAGAAAATCAGCTCAATGTGTGAAAGCATTTTGGACATGACAACTTTCTAATATCCGATTTGAACTCCTTCATTGCCATGACGTCATCAATTTTGAAAAACTATCGTCTGCTTTCATTTCTGGAATTCAATTGCAGGCATTTGTACTTAATAAATATTGAAATGACTGTCAAACAGTTTGGATCCTGAACAGACGCCGCGTTATGTGGCGTCTGATCAGGATCCAAACTGTTTTCAAATCACTATGTCCTCGGGGTAAGGCAGTGAAGTGATTAATAAGGTCTTGTTGCGATTTAGCGTCCATTCTATGGCAACAACTATTTTCAGAAATCGTGGTAAAGATCAGATGAAAACTGTTATTATTGTAGAGACGCATTTTGAGATATTCAAGAACAACATCTCCAAATACCCTGGTGTAATGTTGCTGGTTATCAAACTAGGTCTCTATCTACGTATAGTTACGCGATATATTATTTAAATTAGAGCCAAGTCAAAAATAACCTTAACATCGTGAATATCTTTTTGTATGACGAAATGGGCCATGCCATGTTTAAGCCACGGTGGTATTTACTTTGACCTTTTATGTAAATTATATTCCAACATTTTATAAAAGCTTATTCTAGTCATAGTTCCTTTATAACAGTTAGCTAGGAATACAAAGCTTAGTATGTGCATTCGGTGTGTGATGATGGAGTGTAGAATACTACTTTCATGACGCTTTACGATTGACCTTTACATTTGATCTAAAATATGGTAAATTAGTGCACAGAGCATATTTTGTAGAATAACCAAAGGAGTCAGCAAGGTATATCAACTTTGGAAAGTTACTATTTTGTTGGGTTATTGGAGTGTCGCGTTCCATGATAGTTCAAAGCGACCTTAATATTTGACAACACTGGTATAATTAACTTGTCCCTAGCTAAATGCCCAACCCAAATACCTACTAGAGACACCAACTATGTTGTGTAAGTAGAAGTACATCATATGATTGTTTGTGAGCTGAGCGAAAAGTACAGGTCGCCGAGACCATGATCTTGAATGTAAATCACAGAAACAACTTTGTTTGAGAATATTTCCTATACGAGATTATGCAGGGATACCAACTGTGATATGACAGTACATCTGTGGCCATGAAGTGTCAAAGAGCATTTTCATTCACATTTTATCTCTAACATTGACTTTGCCATTTGACCTAAATTACATAAAAAGCCTACCAGGACTACATGTGTATGTACCAATTTTGTATGTGAGTATATCTTTGCATGGTGAAGTGTAACAAACCAATGTCAAATCACATGACAAAATCTAGTTTTGTTTTCAAAATTACTTCATGATAGCAATTTGGCGTCATTATCATTTTAACGTTTAAACTTGAAAAACAGTCCTGTTTATACTTGAGCTCTACGTAGCCTGATTTGCGGGACTGCTCGGGATAATCTTTTTAGGACACTTGGAAATGTTTCAATTACTAGACGTGGTGATCTAAGTTTGTCTCGATTATCTGATTTACAGTCGGCGTAGTGGTACAGTAGTTTGGTGATTCGCAAATTAGTATAAAATATATGCCCAGTGGGCCGTACGATTTTTACGGACCTCTATATCTTGCACGTTTATGTGATAAAACAATATATATTCTGACGATGTGTTTCTAACGAGGCGGTTGGTTTTTGACCTACTTTGTTTGCATTTCAATACATCTGGTTTGATTTGTATGGTACAAAGTTTGAACGTGTGACGTCTGATCAAGACAGAAACTGTTGTGTTTTTTCGGTCAATATTTCTGCTATCAATTTAACTAACAACATTTAAGTTTGTGATATAAAGTCAGACGAAATTTACCCTTTTATTCTCAATGACATCAATATAGCGCTTTAACAAACAATTTTGATCTTGAGCAGACGCCGCGTAACGCGAATCAAAACTGTTGGCCGCTTGTTTTGAAAAAGAAAACGTCAGTAATACTGCCTTAAGGGTGTATCCAACCCATAAGCGATTTTTTCAAAGTATTAAACTTTTTTTCTATCATTGTTTTTTTGGAAGAGCTATGTATGATGAATGAAAAAATAAAAAATAAATATATGGTGGTGTCCTTTTTTTTGAGCTACAGCGATTTGAAAAAAGTATGTCAAATTTGGACTTTTTTTTCAATTTTTACCCATTCAGAGTACAAGCTTCAGTAAAATATATTTCAAAACAAAACAAACATGGTAATTTGGGTTTTCATTATTTAATTCATGTCTATGGTGGTATTTTCACATAAAGAAACCAAATTTAGACAAAGCAGGCACTAGGTTTGAACAATATGGATCCTCGAATATCAAAGATATGCTTTTTATAGGGCATGATTTTATTAGATGTTTTATTTTATGAAAAAAAGTAAAAAAGTTTGAAAATAAATAGTTCTAGTATTAAACTTGTTCTTATATTCTACCAGATGAAAGCCAATGCTAAGGCAGTTCAAAATATGAAAAGAAATTGAAAGGTCAGTGTTGAAAATGTTGAGTTATTAAAGTAAAAAGAGTTATCTCCCCTTACAAAATTTACAAAAAAGTACCATGTCGATGATATTTAGAGCTTCATAAATTTCACATTTGGTGCCTGTTTTTCCTTAAATCATTTTTTGTATGAAGAAATACTACCATAGATAGAAAATAAATAACACAAAACCAAATTATCATATTTGTTTTCATTTAAAATGAATTTTATTGAAGCGGGTTATTTGAAAAGGACAAAATAAGAGAAAGTGGGTGGGGTAAATTTTACATGGCCGTAGAGCCAACTGTTGTTCACCAAAATGTACACTTTTTCTATTTTTTTATTCATCTTAAATAGCTCTTCAATACAAAACCATCATAGAGTGTTTTCATATACTTTGAAAATTTCCCAAATTCATGACATTGATACACCCTTAAATCTGACTTTTAAACGATTTTGCGGACAACAATATTGAAGCAGACGACAATACACAGATGAAAGGGTAAAACCTCACGATAAAAGGGTTGAATTGAAGTTCTCATGACAGATGAGGGGGTAATTTGATTTAGCGAAGTCAATATATAACGTGCGTACTGTTTTTCACTGTCATTGTCCTATAGACATTCGAACTTTATATTCACACCTTGTTTTTATAAATTCGAAAAATAAATATTACATTTCTCAAGTTTGAAGTTTCAATTATTTATTGGAACAGTTTAAACAAAATTATACTTGTTTAGAGCTACATAAACGTTAAGGAAATAAATTTATTGTTTTAACCGTAATTTTGTTACATAAATCATAAGTATATGACGGAAGACAAGAAAACGAAGATATTATAGTTATGTTTTGTATCACGGTTTATATGGCTTTGCCCAAAATAAAAACTATAAATTGTTTCCGTAACATAGAAAGGAGGCTTTATATTTGGATTATATTGTTTGTATGTGTGTAGTTTTAAAAATAACATACGTACAGTGGAGAAAACGTTATTCTTTCCCGTTTAAACGCAAACGAACGCAAACGCAAAACACTAAAACGCGGAAAATAGCAATTTTTTGACAAGTTTAACAATTGATATAAAGCTGGGTGGCAAACAGTTCGGAGCCTGATCAGACGCCGGGTTATCCGGCGTCTGATCTGGCTCCAAACTGTTTGCAATTTAATAATAGTTTTAGCGTAAACGCGTTTATTGGAAAAGAATAACGTTTTCTCCACTGTAAATGCATGCACTCGCCATCTTGCTAAAACAGGAAGCGATTAAATCCGCTCCATTGGTTTAGCTTCGGCGTTTTCTGTGGTTAGTTTAACCAAACAATAATCAATAAGTATGTAAACAATAGCCAAATCATCCCAACAATGTACAAATATTGACGGACACCCCTATCGTTTAAACGAACCAATAAGATTTTGAGGAAATTCGGGGAAAACAATACGCCACAACAAATAGGCCAAGTGACCTTCATAACTAACAAAAATCAAAGCTGGCAAAACGGACTCTTGCAAATGGCCAGTCGTAAATGGGTTAAGCCGTAATGAGTTGAACATTGAGCTTGTTGATGTGTCTGTCTTAATAAATATTGCACTGTTTTCACAAGTAAATGGACTCTGTTATAACTAAGTGTAAGTCTTTTATGGTATGGTTCGGCACGAAGCCTTTTAGCAATACTAGCTAGTTCCTGAACGCATGACATACTATAGTATTAGGTCAATTATGTATTATAACTAGAAGTAGATATAAAGAAGCCTCGCATCAACAAGTCAATCGTTTTACTTCTCATCGATTTGTTTTGCACGCATTACAGTGGATAACACATTTTTCCCCCCCCCTTCAAATGCGTACGAAATGAAAATGCAACGCAATCAAATATATAAAAAACAAAAATGACAGTTTCCGAGTGACAAACAATTAGGAGAATTGTCAGATAATACGTCAATGTTACTTAAAACCGATATGATAGAAACTTATACAGTGGAGAAAACGTTATTCTTTCCCAATAAACGCGTTTACGCTAAAACTATTATTTGCAGTACAAACAGTTTGCCACCAAGATAAACAAGAACTATCAGAATTGTCCAAAAATTGTTCGTTTCTACGTTTTAGTGCTTTGCGTTTGCGTACGTTTGCGTTTAAACGGGAAAGAATAACAGATTCTCCACTGTAACACAACTTTGGATTAAACTCTTTCACTGCCAATGGCGCCAAAAATGGACTTTGCAACACTCGTATGGATATGTTTTAAGTTATACTACATCGACTTTTATTTTTTAACGGTTTTGCAAACATCAAAGTTGAAACAGACGTCAATGAAAATCATTATTTTACAGTGCAAACAGAAAAGCATCGTCTCAACTGTATACATGTATAGTATATCTAAATTTAGTCAGAATATTGATTTTATACCAAGACTGTCTGTATTTTGTTATAACACAGTCGGTTTTGAAATACTTACTATTTAGAAGACTAATGTTCTTTAAAGACAGTTGTCTGCTCTATGAGTTACGAAAGTAGTGTTAATTAACTTTTAACGGATATTTGGTTTTCCTATATTTTGATACGGAAATTCTTATCTTATTCAACTTTAACAACAAAATGAAAATGTTGGTGTCCAAAAGTTCTAGTCCATTCCATACCCTAATAGGATGATTCATTGGAAGCCCTTTGATTTGTGTCAACACTGTTTGCATACGCCAAATAGTCCGATTAATTACACCTTTAGTCACCCTATTTCTCTTTGTCAGATTTAGAGATGCATTAGTGAACAGCCATTACATTATACTTCAAAGGCACGATGTTATTTACAACAGACGGACAGTACTATTCCTGTTACTTAACATTTTAGATACTCTTTTGACGTTTTCTTCAAAGTAATACAGATGATTCCTGAACCATTTCACACTCAATGACGCTTTAGAGCACGTTTGCAAACAGTGTGGGTCCTGATCAGAAGCCAAACTGTTTGACACTATTATCGATATTAATTAAACACCATACAACCTTAATTTAACTTTGAAACGTGTCTTTCTGACGACAATACTGAAGCAGACGACAATAAAGCGGTGAAGGGGTAAAAATATCCCGAATAATTTGATAATGAAAGGGTTAAGGCATTTGGGTAGTCAGTGTTTTCTTGTGGGCGAGCGGAAATGCGTATCGACGATATAGACTCTTTCCGCACGTGCTTATACTAGAACATTTACGACAACCTTTTCAAGATCGATATTGCCCATAATTATGTTTAGATAATATAATTAACCTTGTATGCAAGTCCATGAATAAACATAATGCATTTTAATGACCTAAATGCAATTTTAAGGTAGGTAATTGTATCTCAACTTCAACATTTCCACATTTTGATAAGAAAATGTGTGATTACAAAACACCCAGACTGTAATAAAAAAAAATTCTGACCAACTATTTCACCAACCATATATTTGAATAAAGTAAAAACATATATATACATTGAATGAGTCAGTTTTTTGTAATTCAATTTTTAGCATGTTGCAAAATTTAAATAGCTGATAACATCTTTCTGAAAACCTTTTAACAAAATGTTTTTAGCTTTTCTTGTAATGAATGTTGTGGACTACTTTTTGCGCGAGACTTATACTCATTAACTTTATTCATTTTTAAAATAAATAAAATCGTCAAAATTACAAGTTTTTGTCCAAAAAAGAGACCTTAAAGACAAACCAATCGATAAATTTTGCCTACATGTGCACACATTGTTTCTGATGCTATTATCTTTATTCAAACAAACGTTCACAACACCTTTCATGGAAACTAAGCTCACCCGGGAGCTACTTTAAAGAGAATTGTTGCAGACAGCATTTTGTTTTTAAGTGACATCTGTCAAGCTTTAAAAATTCCAGATGACAGACGAATACACTGTTCATGCTTGTATCTGCTATTGTACATGCATCAGTCCTGCCTTAACCATCAAAGTTAATATCACCGCCTAATTGAACTTTTACAGTGAGGAGCGCTATTCTTTCCCAATAAAAGCGTTTACGCTAAAACTATTGTTTCGATTGCAAACAGTTTGGAGCCAGATCAGACGCCGGGTAACCCGGCGTCTGATCAGGCTCGAAACTGTTTGCCACTCAGATCAACATGCATTTTCAGAATTGTCCAAAAGATTGTACTTTTCTACGTTTTAGTTCTGTGCGTTTGCGTTTCTGTATGACCAACTATTCGACCTTTAACAGCCAAATTTCACATATTTTGCGCCCAGTCGATTCTTTTATGCTGATATATTGGATATTTCCATTATTTATGTATATGTAAGGGGTGCCTGGTCTAATTTCCCTATTCGTTTTGTTTTATATTGAAATACCTATTAGCAAAAAGTGTAGAGTTTCATCAGACACCGCATTATACAGCGTCTGATCACTTTACACAGTATGCCTATGCCCCTTGCTATGGGACGCTATACACAAATTGGTTAACCTTTCATCGTAAAATTCAACCTTTGAAGTGAGGGCTTTTGAAATACTTATACGAGTGCCGGTTAGTATGGCTTTTGATCATGCGGCGTCTGATCTGGATCAAAACAGTTTGCAAAAATCGACTTTAGTCTCATATGGTGTCGTAACTGTTGCATTTTATGTGTTCTAAAATTTATTTCAAATATCTTTATCAAACAATTTGACTTACATATATAACGGCTCGATTTTTAGAGTGAGCTTCGTGACATTGTTGTTATAATCAAGGTGACTCACAATTCTCACCACTCTGGGTTCGAATCTCTGTTTGCGCACTTCGTTTTTTTCATGTAGGGAAGCCTTCCAGTTGGGTTGCGAATGGTCTGTGGTTCTACCCAGTTGACGATTACTGCCTGAAATAGTGCATTAAGGGGTTCTGGGGTCTAAATACGCCTGTAATTAGCTGCATGTCGCGTTATGACTAAATTACTGTTAAATTGACGATAAATCAGAACAATCAAATACAGTGGAGAATCTGTTATTCTTTCCAAATAAACGCGTTTACGCTAAAACTATTATTGCCAATGCAAACAGTTTGGAGCCAGATCAGACGCCGGGTAACCCGGCGTCTGATCAGGCTCCAAACTGTTTGTCATCAAAGTTAAAATCAACTTTCAGAATTGTGAAAAAGTTGTTCTTTTCTGAATTTTAGTACAATGCGTTTGCGTTTCGTTTGCGTTTAAACGGGAAAGAATAACAGATTCTCCACTGTACATGTATGAATTTTGTAGCGGACACTACTAGTAACTTTGTAGTTTAAAAGCAGTATGTAAGCCAAAATAGCGCATTTTTTAAACCTGAAAATTCAGGCAGATACGTAATCTAAACATATAAAAAGAAGTAATCCGCGACGATTATGGAGGCAATAAATCTGACAAACACATGAATTTGATGGAAAAAAGTCGACTTTTAAATCGGTTTGTTGACATCCGATCAACGACGGAGATTTTCCGAGTTCGTTCGGCTTGCGCCCGGTAAAGATGTTTTCATAGCTCATTATTAGTGTTTTCTTCTGACTTGACAGAGTTATTTTTAGATTGAAAATTTCTAAAACTTTAAAAGGGATGAGTATTCCCTACATCCAGCAAGAAACATTGATCATAGCTGTATTTATTGTGCGCAGTATACAGTAGAGAATATATGTTTCTTTCCCGTTTAAACGCAAACGCAATACACTAAACTGTGGAAATTTACTTTTAGAAGTTTTAACTATTATATTTTTAATCTGAGTAGCAAATAGGTTGGTGCCTGATCAAACGCCGGGTTACCAATCTGTTTGCAATGGAAATAATAGTTTTGTATACACATGCGTTTATTGGGAAAGAATAAAATATCAGTAAAGTTAGCGCAGCGGTCTCGTGCTGCACGGGAACCATACTTATCTCAAGTAGGAAAGTGTACGATGATGTATTCGATGTTATACATGTAGGTCGTTTGCAGTTAAAAAAAACACGATAATTTGCAAATATCTCCATAACAAGAAAACGGAGACAAATGGAATTTTGCATAGATTTATGATATACCTGTACCAACTCTGACAAAAAAGAAATATTTTTTTCTCTTCGTAATAAAAAAGTTTTATTCATAACTTCTATATAAAGTATACACTTCTAAGGGACAGTTTTCCGAAGGGTGATTTCAAGTTATTCAACAGCCTATCTTTCACGAACCGGCAACGCCTCACCGTTAAGCCATCGCATACCATAGCAGTTTACAACTAACCGAACGAGGCCCTGACTGGGGTACGTTAAACGTATTAACCGACCATACTGTCATTTGCGCACATGTTAGATCCTAATCGGACACCGGAGCCATTTCGTATCTGAATAGGATCCGAACCATGTGCCACTCATACGAAAGTTTTATCAACAAAATGCAAAATAACTAAATGCGATAAATAGCAGAAGAGACATGTTCATACCAGACGATCTACACCAACTTACCATTATCACATTTTCAACAGAATGTTTCCAGAGCAATTCGAAAACCATTTTTATTTTATCGCTTAAAGAAAACGTAATGTAAACGTAAGTGCAATACAACTCGAACATTGATACATATTAAGCTCCAGATAAGGGGAGTATTTCCAAAACTAAATCTTTATTTCTGAATTAAGCCCTATGGTGTGACTATTCATTAGAACCGTCTTTCTTCGAGTAGTCACACCATAGGATTTGGTGCTGAACTGGGTGAGAAAATGTTGGACTTGTTCAAGTTTCTCTCTCTTATATGGAGCTCTGTAATTATGTAGAAATGTTAGAGCTTCGTTTGAAAAGTAATTGCAATTCTCTTTATTCCTGGTGAAGAGTTCGTGGATTTAGGCATAGTAAAAATGTAATGGATTATGGGGCCTCACAATTAATTTTGCACAACTAAACAACCAATATCAACACGGGATTCACCTTTCAGACAGAAGCAACTTGCACGGGATTTTACCTGGGGATATTCTCCAATATAAACAAACGTGATCAAGGTAATAGCCAATAACACCCCACGTAATTGACCATTTTCAGCGACACAAAATTTATATAAATCTAAGAAGAAAAGTTTTTAGTTAGACTTTTAAAAATTCTGAATTTCCTTGTCAGAGTTGGTATAGACACATCATAAGTGTATGCAAAATTCGAATTAAATACGTCCATTAGTTTTAAAATTATCTAAGATTTATCGTGTTTTTTTTAACTGCAAACGACCTATACCTTGCTTTAAATTGCTTACAGTGGAGAAAATGTTATATTTTCCCAATAACCGCGTTAACGCTAAAACCATGATTTCAGTTGCAAACAGTTTGGAGCAGACTAACATGAATGGTCAGAATTGTCTAAAGGTTGTCCATTTATACGTATTATTGCGATGCGTTTGCGTTTCGTTTAAACGGGAAAGAATAACGTTTTATCCACTGTTACCTAATGGGGCCTTCACATACACGATATTTTCTTACGATTCCTTACGGATCGCCAAATCGTAGTCAATCGTAAGCATCCGCAAATAATCCGTTAGTGTCCGTAAATAACTCGCAAGGATCCGTAAAGATTCGTGGAAGAAGATACCCATATTTTTGTGTCAAAAATTTTCTTACGATTGTCCGCGGAGTTATTCTTCCGTAAATCAATCGTAACGATCCGTTAAGTATCGTAAACCGGTTGTAACAACACGTAATCCTCCGTAAACAGCCCGCAAGGATCCGTAAACAGTCCGCAAGGATCCGTAAACCGACCGTAACGTGTTCGTAGTCATCCGTGGTATTATCGTGGAGGTTTTCCGTCCAAACAGGCATAATCTTGCCAAAAAGACCACAAAAATCTAAGTGAACTATTATTTAAGTCATATCGATGTTCTCTCACTACATGCCAGATGTCGAATGATGACACATTTGAAATTGAATACTTTTTGGTACTGAAAAGGTCAAACACGTCAGTTCTCTTAGGTAAATCGTAACAACTCATAAAGGTGCGTTCACATACACGGATGTTTCTTACGAGTCCTTACGGATCTCCAAACCGTAGTCAATCGCAAACGTCCGGAAATAACTCGTTAACATCCGCAAACACATCGCAGACGTCCGTAAACAATCCGTTACCATCCGCAAAACTCAATGACATCCGTAAGCCTCCGTAAGACGAAAATTATTTTTTTTGACATGTCAAAAACTTTTTTCCGATAGACTACGATAGACCACGGATGGACTTCTCCGTAAACAACTCGTAAATAGTCCGTTGCAATCCGCAACTTAATCGGAAATCGAACGTAACAACACGTAACCCTAACCTTTGCAAACAGTTTATATCCAGATTAAACCGCACGTGGCGACAACTCACATCAGGACCTACTCAAATTGAGACTCTTATCTTATATTTTGAGAAAAAATAATATTATAACAGTAATTTGCAATAATTGTTGCAGGCGGTAATATTACGTATTGTTTACGATAAAGCCCCTTCACTGTCATCACGTAACGAGCTTTGAACAATTCGACTACGTTTATTTCTCAAATTTTAATTTTAGGTTTTTTGATTTAAGGAGTATAAAATTGAGTGTCAAACAGTTTGGAACCTGACCAGGTGCCGCATCACGCGATGCCAGATCTGGATCCAAACCCTTTGCAAGTAATCATTGTACTCGGGCTATGGCGGTGAAGGGGCAAGTACAGTCAAACTTATATTGAGTGACCCTTTAACTGAAAGAGCGTGCAAGTAGAGAAAACCAGGTGCGACTGCTATAGAACGCGGAGTTTTGTCGTAAACATATCGTAATAACATGTAAGAAACCGTAAATAGTCCGTAACAACTCGTAACACATCTTAATTCACTCTTAAAAGTGGCATATATCGTAAGAAACCGTAAACTTTTACGGATGTGTGCCATCCGTAAGGAAATCGTAGAAATTCCGTGTATGTGAAGGCCCCATTAATGGTTATGAACTATTCTGTTCTAAAAAAAAACCCAGACAAGTCAGGAAAATCGGATCGATCTCGTGACTCTTATTCGACCTAGCGGAAAACTCTCGGAAGCCGACACGAAGATTTGTTATGAAAACAAAAAGCTTATTTTTCCAACCATCTCGATATGAAATCGGCACATTTATGTATGGTTCTTAATGAAAGGGGGACATGTTTCAGGCACCTGACAACGGATTTCGCTTAGTTTTAATACATAGAAAATGTTCTTATATAAGAATTTGTGCGATTTAAACATACATTTGGGCGACATTCTGGCTTGAACAGAGACAATTTAAAGTCAACCCCGCGTTTGTGTTACATTTACAGTGCCCCTCCCTTCAAAGGCAAACCGAAGAACGATTCTTTCCTCATAACAACAACAATTGCCGCTCTTCCACGAATAAGGGGATAATGGCTAACGCTGTCTTTGCTGAAATGTCATCAGCTTACACTTGTCGTTTGCCTTTTTCGCTGAAAGTTCTCTATATACTGGCACACACCCCTTTCGGGTATTACGAGCAGGGGCACTTTTTAGGTGCACCAATGGGACTGTACCTGGCCGGTCACTTTATCCTGACACCGACGAACCAGTCGTAATGCTAACCCGAGATCCTGAGCGCCAAGGAGGGAAGCCATTACTACCGATTTTTGTCTTTGTTTTGACCCGACCGGGGATTGAACCCACAACCTCCCGCACTGTAAACGGACGCTCTACCACTAAGCCACACAGCCGGTGCATATTCGACCTTTTGACAGAAGAAGCATATAGACGAGTGACAAACATTTTTAACCCAGATCAGACGCCGCGTAACAAATGTAGAGTGGAAAAACGTTATTCTTTTCCAAAACATGCGTTTACGCTCAAACTATTATTTCTTTTGCAAACAGTAACTGTTTGGAGCGAGATCAGACGCGGGGTAACCCGACGTCTGATCAGGCTCAAAACTGTGTGCCACTCAGATTACCATGATTTGTCAGAATTGTCTTAAAGTTGTACTTTTTTACGTTTTAGCGCTTTGTGTTTGCGTTTTGTTTGCGTTTAAACGGGAAGGAAGAAAGTTTTCTCCACTGTAATCAAAGTCTTTATCGGTATTAGGGTATTATTGTTCCCTTTCTATAACAGCTTCATCCAAACAGCATGCACAATATGTGTTTCATATTGGATATTTTTGTAGAGGGAAAGCACTGTACTACATACAGTGGAGAATCTGTTATTCTTTCCCGTTTAAACGCAAACGTACGCAAACGCAAAACACTAAAACGTAGAAAAGAACAACGTTTGGACAATTGTGATAATTCTTGTTGATCTTGGTGGCAAACAGTTTTGAGCCTGATCAGACGCCGGGTTACCCGGCGTCTGATCTGGCTTCAAACTGTTTGCACTGCAAATAATAGTTTTAGCGTAAACGCGTTTATTGGGAAAGAATAACAGATTCTCCACTGTACATTACTGTCACAAACAATATAAAGACAGACCAGATGTCGCATAACCAGTTAGATAAATGTAACTAATTGAAATGTTCAAACTACTGCTTTTTTTACACAATATTATAGATCTACTTTTTGCGAGTTTATTTATTTACACTGATTGCACACAGTACGTTTTTCACAGATACATTGATTGTAAATGACGCGGTTACAATGGCAAAACAATACCTTAAATGAAATATCAGTAAAGCCAGTATACATGTATTTATTTTTGAGTACATATAACAGTGGAGAAATCACAAACGAAACGCAAACGCATTGCATTTAAACGTTGAAAAATATCCTACTTTTTTATTCATTCCGACTATTGATTATAATCTGAGAACCTAACAGTTTGGAGGTATATCAGACGCCGGGTTACCCGGCGTCTGATCTGGCTTCAAAGTTGTTGCATTGGAAATAACAGTTTTAACGTAAACGCGGATAGGAATAAACCACTGTATACCTTCTCCTCAGTATCTATATTTTGAGATTTGCATGCTGTTTATTGATTATGTTACATGTACTTGTAACAAAGTAACAAATAAGGCAATTATTTCTGTTTAATTGCAGTGCTAATAGTTTGCTTTTGAAGCCCGTCATGATATTTACGATAGTTTTACGTTACAGAGACGGATTTCGCTAAGGTTTTAATAAATAAATAACTATAATAAATTTGATTATAACCTTGATGTTTTTGTTTTTATTACTTTGTGAAATATGATCTTCTATTTGGCCGATATTCAGACAATAATTAATATACAAGATATTAATAAATTAAATTTGTTGATCTTTGTCTCCACACCGTGTAGTGTATTCTGCTATATTACTTAGCCAGTGATTTTGGCGTACTTTCATCAAGTGTAGACTTTAGACACTTTGACTAAGTTACAGTGTACAGTGGAGTAAACGTTAACGCGTTACTTTAACACTATCATTTCCAATGCAAACAGTTTGGAGCCCGATCAGACGCCGTGTATGGCGTCTTATCAGGCTCCAAACTGTCTGCCACTAAGATTTAAATGAATAGTAAGAATTATCAAAATGTCGTCACTTTCTCCGTTTAATTATGTTGTATTTACGTTTCGTTTGCGTTTAAACGGGAAAGAATAATGTTTTCTCCGATGTAGAAGGCGTTATTTTTACTCGATTAAAGGCAAACGTAAGGCAAACAAATTCAGTAAAAGCTGTAGAAAATGAAAACGTTCTCTAATTTCTTACTACATGTATATATATCTAATAATTGTGGCAAACTGTTTGGAGTCTGACCAGACGCCGGGTTACTAGGTGTCTGACCTGGCCTCGAACTGTTTTCAATGGAAATAATAATTCTAAAGTTAACGTGTTTATTGGAAAAGCAAAACGTCTTCTCCACTGTAGCTATAAATAGTGGTACAAGTGTTATTTTGTCGTGTTTAAATGAATTAAAATGCAACCGCCATATGATAAGACATGAATAATTGCCATTATTTTTGAAGCACGATTTTGCGGACGATTTTTTTAATCTCATTTTCAAGTTGTTTGAAACCTGGCCATAGCGTCTGGTATCTTTTCTGGCACATATTGATGAGAGTCTCTGTAGATACATGAACACTTTCATCGTATTGCATAGAAACACAAAATATTGTACACACAAATGTACCATAAGGCAACACTCATTATTAAATTTATATAACAATAACTCATTTTCGAACGACAAAGAGAGAGAGAAGCAGTAGATACAATGAAGAACACATTATTCTTGCACGTTTAAAAGCAAATAAAACGCAAACGCATTGCAAAAAAATCGAAAATTATGACATCTCCGACAATTGTGAGTAGCGTAAAATCTTGAGCTTGACTTCATTAGGCAGCAACTACTAACTAATTCGTCACTAGAAACGTGTATAGGAAAGCATAACTATATTTGATGCAGATCCTGTAGAACAAAGGGAACACTAGTTTAATGGTTTTGCGTCACATTGCAATAAGTTTCAGAATCAATAGCAGACCAACTAGACATGTAGACTATTCAGACGAGAATTTACTGTTAGAACATGTACACGAATAATACAATTGAAACAATACGAGTCTCACTGCTGTTTTAATATAAATTGGTATCTCTTTTCAGTCTAATGATATATTGGTTTATCCGGTATACTATATTTTAAGATATAGGAAAAAACAAAACATTTTGTAAATACGATTTGATATGTCTCTGTTGTTGATTGGGTCAGATAAATCAAGTTAAACGGTTTGCAGGCAGGAAAAACAAATATTCAAAGATAATGAGATGTGTTCGAATTTTAGAGAATCATAGGCTTACAATTTCCAGAATAGAATGCTATTCTTTGGTGTCAAAGGATTCATTTACTGATAGTGTTTCTTCCCGGATAAGTTCAGTTTAAAGAACGACTGTTACACTATGTCCTCAATGCTGCCACAATGGTTTGTTTCCAATTATTGTCACCCGCATTTCAGTTGTTCTCTCCTAACTGTAGACTTAGTGTTAGATGTCGAATTGTAATTTCGGATACACTTTGAGTGAAAAGATTGTTTGTGTATGTTCTAGATCCACACTCTCCATAAATATTTGTGTGAAAAAGTCAGGTCTTACTCTAGGTGTTTAACTTCCTAACATTACGTAAAGTTTACATAATATCAAAACGATAAAACTGTTGTCAGGATGGGCACCAATGACCAATGGGTCAGACCACTAAATACAAAACAAAAGTTTCAGACAAGTTAAACGACTGGTAGTTTATAAATAAAACAGTATAAATTACTACCTATAAAAACAAAATGATATTCCCACAATAAACCAGAGTCAGGCAGCCAGAAGCTCCAAATGTGCTGCTTTAAATGCAAACAACAATTTAACAAACATATTTAAAAAGTGAATAGCCAAATGCTAAAAGTAAAAAATAATAAACCGAAATGGTGCTAGGTTTAATTTGCTATAAAAGTGATACACTCAATTTGGAAATGTTGTAAAATTAGGCAGAATTGTAGTTAAAATAAGCCAGAACATGTCCCTAATTGAATTTAAGTAATAATTAAGAATTAACTGGAAAAATAGAGTTCATCTGCCCATGGTAGGTAGTAGAATGCATATTTCTAGTTGCCTGACTGTGAGAGTGTGTCAAGCGGCTTAGCAACTCACTTATGTATAGGGGTCCGAAACAGCCACTGTCACATGACCCTAATCGAGTTTTCTATCATGTATAGTCCTAATCCTGTGATCAGGGCTTAACACAAAATAATTATTTATTATAAAGATACATTCCAAATACTTAAACCTAGCTCAAATAACAGTTATCAAATCTAAGCTATCAACTCTATATTCAGAGTGGACAAATACAATTTAAAAGTGATCTTTCAAAATATGAGCAGTGAAGGGTCTGAAATTTCTAGACTCAGATATAAAACAAAAACATCAAATACATAAAAGCAACAATTTATTAAGTTTCATAAAAGTTCTGATATAGACTTCAAACCTTTCGATACATTATCAGTATAAATGTATAATTTATAATAATTTGTTGACAAAGAAAACGGCCCAATAGGAAGAGAAAAATCATGCTTTCTCAGTTGGCGACCATTTTGTCATGCCTTTCTCAGTACAGTTTATCCCCTAGCACAATATATTTAAATTACAGCATAACCTAATTCTAATCAGACAAATAAACTGTGAGATAACTAAAGTCTACATGGTAGGCACTTAAAAGTGTGACAAATATTACTCTACAAAGATATATTATATTTAGTAGGGTCTGAGTGGGAATTTGGGGCATCAGACCAACTTTCTGACAGGTCTACATTTTGGCAGATGACACCAAACATTCAATTTGTCTTTCACCAACAACTGTGAGAAAGGTAGAAATAAAGATAAATGCCTAACCAGGCGGATTTTCTACTGAATGTATGTTTCTTTGATAAGATTTCAAAATTGAGCACAGTTTCCTCTCCATAGACTATATAGGAGGGAACGGTCAAGATAGAAAATCTCTCTTAAAACGCTAACAATGCAATATCAAGCTAAATATTTTCACCGCTAGTTGTGGAGACATATCTCGAAGCTACCGTGACCAAAATCACAACTACAGTTGGTCTACAAGTCTACATACTCTAAATAAACAATTTGCTATTTATGCAAAAATCTGCTCAAGCATGTCGGGGTCAACTCCAGTTTAACAACACTACAGTAGTGCAACGATCGGATGGCGTTGTTTACAAAAATTGTGTATGTAAACAAAGAAAAATAACGAGAAATACAACTGCGACATGTTGTATTGGTAAATCAAAGCAAGTGGCTTGTGTGACTGTATGGTGTAGTGGATAAGCGTGCTGCCTAGTAGTACTTATTACTAGTTACTTTTGAGGGTCGTGAGTTCGAACCTAGAGAACACCACTTTTCCTATTTTTTTCCTTTGTTGTATATTACACTGATATGCGCTGATATACGTAGTTTAAAATAAGAATGGATCGAGTGAGTAAGTCAAGTGATAACACAGACAATAAAAGCTACATCATATTGTCTTTTTACTGATTACAAAGATATGTTTTGAACCTATTACTGCCCGATGTAAAAATGCAACGATAATGAAAAACAGACTCAGTAATATAACTAACGAATCCGTGAGAATGAAACTCTGTGGAAAGTGAAACAGAATGTGGTAAAATTGAAATTTAAGAAAAATCACCGAATGTGGGATTCGAACTCGAGACTTCTGCGTGAAAGTCTAACAGCATAACAACTACGCCAATACAGCATATGCTAGTATTGTTGTCAAACTTGTACTTATCGGTTATTTAACTAATTTTCTTTGTTTACATTCGCACTGTTTTGTAAACAACGCCATCCGATCGTTGTTCTCCTGTAGCATGCTTGACTTTTAAGGTAGAATGTTTCAATGTGTATTCATCCTCTTGTTTATACAGTGGATAAAAGCGTTATTCTTTTCCGTTTAAACACAAACGATACGCAAACGCATCGCATTAAAACGTAAAAAGGGACAACTTTTCGACACTTTTGTCTATTTACTCTATTTAATATTTTACTCTGAGTGGCAAACAGTTTGGAGCCTGATCAGCTCAGCATCTGATCTGGCTCCAAACTGTTTGTACTGGAAATAATAGTTTAAGCGTAAATGCGTTAACGTTTTCCACACTGTACTACAGTGGAGAATATGTTATTCTTTCCCAATAAACGCGTTTACGCTAAAACTATTATTTGCAGTGCAAACAGTTTGGAGCCAGATCAGACGCCGAGTAACCCGGCGTCTGATCAGGCTCCAAACTGTTTGCAACCAAGATAAACAAGAATTATCAGAATTGTCCAAAAATTGTTCTTTTCTACGTTTTAGTGCTTTGCGTTTGCGTACGTTTGCGTTTAAACGGGAAAGAATAACAGATTCTCCACTGTACGTCATGTCTGTAAACATAGTCCGATTCATAGTTTGAGATGTAATTATTATAATCGACTTCAATGATTGACAGCCTTGCATACCACAGACACAATTATAAATCCTGGCTATGCTTATATTTTTGTTCAATTGCAAGATTAGCACGTTGTATGTTTGACCCCAATTGCACGCGATGAACTAAGATGCCCTCAATAACACGCGGCCCATAATATGGGGTAATCAACTATACAGACTGAAATATGTATTTATAAGAGGTCCAAATTATTACCTTTTCTATAGATGAATTTAAGGGAATACGCTCTGAACCTAATGAACTATTCAAATCGTGTTATATATCATCGACGCTCCTGTGAGTCGAGGTTGTATAATGCATTAATGTGCTTAAAATTCAATACATGTTCAACCTTATTTTTCTCTGACAAGTAAATATGTGTTTCTAGACGATGCTTAATATAGATGAAGAGGGATCTGTAATACGCCCCCTGATCTGGGTTGAAACACTTATCTATATACATGTTCTAAAAACTAAGGTCAAACAACTCCAAATCCGAAGGGATCATGTCATTTGTAAGTAAGTCTATCTCAAATTGTATCATTATAAAGGATTATGTACAAATAAGCTGTTTATTGTTAATTATATGTGTTACTATATATATGTAGATATTAAGCATGCTATTTTCATACGCAAATGCAGTTAAATAATTATCCAAATATGAAAAAGACATTGTGTTTACACACGTTAAATTTGAGAAAGGTGAGTGTCGTCGGGCATGTTACATGAAACTGACGTTGAATCCGTTTTTGGCCGTCCGATAAACATTAATTGAATTGGGTGACTTTCAATGGTGTTGTTATTGATAGGTTAAACGTCTCTCCCTAACTAGTATGTATAACAGGCTAACACTATTATGGGGGATCCGTCATGGTACCCTAAACCGGCGGGGATAACAGTGGGTGTCGAAAGGGCTGTTCCTGACATCTCTCGATGGCTTCTATAGGTTTGCTTATGATGCTGGCATGAGATCCGGCGCATACATTTTCGTCCTTTTGTCTTGATCCAAAATGGCGCTTTTTAGCACCACACCCGCCGATGTTGATCATGGATCCGGTCCATGGCTAAACTGTCACGCTTCTTAGCCATGGACTGAACCCCGTGTCTCTCCCACGACGTCCATGTCTCGATGGGAGCGATAGAAGGTGACAAAACCAATGACAAACACCTGTCAGTTATATATTGTAGCTTACTGTAACGTATTTACCTTTACTGAAAGATTAGTATTTACATGCATATTATGGATTGATGATTTGTGGTTCACAACAATGCGACACATGATAGGTCAAATAATGGATAGATGATGAGGGACGTTACGATGAAGTGATGATCATTTCAGGATGATGATTTCGGCTGAGCTTATTTCTTTCGTTGCGAAGCAGCACACAGGCATGCCTTTTAGTTCTTGGCAGAGAGCATAATCTCGGTCTAATAAACAGAAACGATTCCCTATTACAATAAAGCCCGATAACCACCAAAATGTAGGAATGTCTAGCGCTGTGAACTATTTATTATGGCACAGATAATGACTTCATCTGAAAATAGAATGGGTACTTAGTATGTATGCTACGGAATTCAATTCGCTATACTTTAAATTTTTCATTATTTTCACCTACATATGTTTTTGTATTTCATGTTCTAAAACTTTAATATATATTTTGCAAGTCATGTACCTAATTACATGTTATGGCTATGAACATTGTATATGTTTAATGCCAATAATTTTATTTAATTTAATTGAAATGGCCAGTTTAAAGACATTTCCTCTGTTATTGGACGGATCCCAAGTGTACCCTATATGTTTGAAAGCAATTGTTAAACCATGCAGCATATGCTATACCAATCTTAGTTTGTCAAATGAGGCCCAGACATACACTGATAGTCAAGAGGTTTTTCAATGGTTATTTCTAACCAAACTATCAAATATAACAGTCGGACCTCACATGAGACGCTTCAATGGTTCACAGTAGTATAGGTATGCACACAACCAGGATTAAAATGCTGTGCCTTGGCATTGCAGAATTAGGTCAGAAAATGTGTCGCTGATCACCTGTCCTGCTATATGTAAACCTCTTTGAAATGTCTCTTGCTCTGACTGCATCCCTTTCGTTTTCGTCTTTCTCTGGTTGTATGTATGAGTCTTGATATTCGTGTGTCTATCTGTATATATGTCTGTTCCTTTCTCTCGTTGTTCGTCAATTTGTCTGTCCTTCATACGGACATCCGTCTATGTGTATGTATGTCTGCTTGTCTATCAGCCGGTCTATCTGTTTTCGTCTTCCTCGGTCTCCCCGTCTCTTAGTCACGTTTTATGTATTTATGTGTATATCTGTCCCTTTGTACCTGTGTCTCTCTGTTTGTCTTTTTGTACTTTTCTCTCCCTATGTCACACCCTATGTATTGCTCTCCTCCATTTATCTCAGTGTATGTCTACCAGGCCCGGCTTTTACTAAACGTCTCAAACTCAAGCAAATCTCATGCTCATATTTCGTCTCATTCTTATGAGACATTGTCTCATTTGAGACCTTGCTCATTTTGGCTTTTACTAAACAGCTTGAGAATTTGCTCAAATGAGACAGAGATTTTGTTGTTTCTAACCTTGTCAACATCAACTTTGTTAGCTGTATGTGTATATTACATTGATGATTTCATCACTCTGTTGATCATTGCCAGTAGATTTACGTAGATATGTATGATAGTCTGACTGTTGACAGTGTCAATTGGTTTCAAAACACCTAGAAACCCAGTGTTATCAACTTTAAAATCCACCAAAATCCATGAAATAAGCAATTTTCTGGCATAGTTTTCGTTATCTGAATGCCAGTCGGCGATATGTAAGTAATAATATTAGTGCCAAGTAGCCTACTTTAAGAAAAAATAATTTACAATACACTCAATCATGAATCCTTGATTCACCCAAAATTCACCCAAGTCAAATACAAAACCACCCAAGAACACCAATATCCACGAAATAAGTCTTAGACTGACACTATTTTCATTACTGACATAGGGTTATCGTCAATGAGACAGCTACATACCTGCCGCACAAATTTTGAGCAAATTCTCATTCTTTGAGATGAGATCGGTCTCACAATTGTTAGTAAAAGCCAACTTGAGCAATTGCTCATCTCATGACTAGAAGATTGAGCAAGATCTCATTTTGTGAGCATGAGCAAGGGTTTGAGACGTTTCGTAAAAGCGGGGCCAGTTCTCTTTCATCTCTCTATATATATATTTCTCTCTCTCTCTCTCTCTCTAGAACAAATTATCCCTGTATTGGTTTCCATCTCCATCGTTCTCCGTTTCTGTATAGCTATATAGCTCCTCATCTCCATCTCTATATTTGTACATATATGTATTACTCCACTCTCTCTCTCCCCCCTCTCTCTCTCGCTGTCTTTCTGTCACCAATATGTATGTATCTCTATCCTCATCTCTTTCTCATTGTAAGTCTTTTTTCTACCTCGTTCTCTGTCTTAGTTTCTCTCTCTCTCTCTATCTGTCCCACTTTTCTTTTCTCTCTGTACTCACTGGCCTAGTAAAGATGTCAACAATATTACACTAAGGTGTATGCCCTTCGGCATGTGCAAGGTAACATGACATTATAGTTAATTAGATGATCAGCTTCAGGTAAACTAATTAATTAAAATTTGCAAATACTTGCTTTTCTTTGCCCAAGGACAAATTGATCAATTTGCACCAATAAGAATTAATTAGTCGGGTATCTGCTACAAAGGAAATGCTATACACACATGCCCAGTTGAGAACCATTTTTTCCCCAAAATACTGGTTTCTGGTTTATTTAGATATGTTTACACAATAATGGCCGTTGCAAGCAGTTTGCTGATATGACGTCGAGTACTACGTGTACATTGACCAACCTCAAAATATTCGCTACACATTGCTCAAAATTTCCCGAGAGAATCTAAAGTTGAAATGACAAGATAGTTTCGTATTAACTTTTCCACTGCCAATGTAGCCACAAGGCGACTTTGCAAACAGTTTGGATCCTGATCAGACCCTGCGTTACCCAGCGTCTAAACAGGACTCAAACTATCTGACACTTGTAATGACAGTTCATCTGTCAAAACAGCCCACAGCAAACATTAGATGTATACAGACAACTTTTTGTTTTTTTCTAACTATCATCTACAGCGCTCCCCCTCTACAACGCACCTAGTGGGAGACCCAAAGTGTGAGCGTTGTTCGGAGGGAGTCGTTATAGGGAGGGCAATTGAATACATTAGAAAACAGCTTGACTCCAGATCAGACGCCGCGTAACGCGGCGTCTGATGTTGATTCAAGCTGTTTGTCACTCGTCATTCAGTTTTTTTCTGTCAAAATGTCCGTTATGTAACTTTGAGAAAAACAGCAGACTTTTTAGTCGACGACATGGCAGTCATGGATATGTTTGAAATGATTGTTCTGTGTAGGGACTTGCGACAAGAGACGTTGTAAGGAGGGAGTTGTTGTAGACAGGGCCGCTGTAGGGAGGGAACACGGTATTTCAATCTGAATGACAAACATTGTGGTGCTAGAGTGCAAACGGTTTGTCATGGAAATAAAACTTTTAGCGGTTTTTGCTTTAACACATTCAACCCTAGCGACGAGTATATTCGTCATTTACAAACAGTGTACCTGTGAGGATTACACATTTGCAAACAGTGTAGACCTTGATGGGATGACTCATTAAGGAGCCCTCTGATTAGGGTATACACTGTTTGTCATATTGAAATATATTGTTAAAATCAACCCTAAATAGCTAAAAATGGATAACACTTATTATAAAATGGATAAGACTTATTATAAGTCAGGGGTGAATTAATTCAGCAAGATGGATGGATGGATGGATGGATTCAAACCGTTTCGGGCATGATTTGACACAACGTAACACGGCGGCCTGATCTGGCTCTAAAATGCTTGTTACAAAAAACAAATTGTCACAAAAAAAGTATTACATTGCATAGTTTTGCATTTAAATTCATTTACACAGGGAGTTTACAATGGAAAAGACGCAAACGAAACGCAAACACAATGTAGACAATTACAACTTGTTGACTTTTTTATGATTCTCACTTGTTATTTCAATCTGTTTGGAAAACAGTTTGGATCCTGATCAGACACAGGGTTAAACAAACTGTTTGCAATGAAATTAAAGTTTTATAGTGAACGCGTTTATTTGGGTAGAATAATGTCGTCTCCGTTTTTAGGTTTTCTCCAGTGTACTATGAAATGGATGGCTACTGTAAGAAGTATTGCGCCAAACCAGCTGCAATAACGAACAAAACACTGTTGAATAACCCGAATTACGCTTTTTATTCGGCCACATATATTCGTCTTTCTTAACTGTATTTAGATAAAATCATGTCTTCAATTTTTTTTCGACTGCACTTAAATGCAAAATTAATCTTTAGAATGTAAATGAATGAGTATTGACACGAGTGCAGGGCTGCCATTTCTCCGTTTTTTTCGAAATGTTCATATTTTTATCCTAGCAGATGGTAGTTGAAAGCAGGTTGAAAGTATAGCAGAATGCGCCCTTCTGTTTTACTATCAACCTGCTTACAGTACATGTAGATATAATCGCTCTTGAAAGATAGAAACGAAGGAAATCTTAGGACTTTTCAAGAACGACTTATGGCAGCTGTGCGGTAGACAAACAGTTTGTATCCCTATATCACACGGCATTACTTTGCATCTGATCAAGGTCTAAACCGCTTGTTAATGTTGCATTTAGTCGAGATACATGTAGATGGTGAATAAAAGTAGGCCATTCAATATAAAATTCGACCTAGACAAAATTGCAAAAGAATTTCTGATTGTTGTCGGCGAAACTAGATATGTATATTATCTCACTGCAAAAAGTTGGAAGTTGGAGTAGGTGGGGAAAGTTAAATAAAATCGATTTTAAACCGCTCTGCTTTACGCAAAATCCGATGGCCTGTACAGTACACCGTAGAAGTATTTCCTGACGTAAAAGCTAATGACGTCATCAATATGACATCATTATGTCTATGAAAATGGCGATCGCAAGGTTTCAAATTTACTTCCGGGTGTAAATTATTTTGAAAAAAGCTGATAAAGCGATACTGGTAAGTCAAAATTAATACATTTGTATCACAATTGCAACACTGAAGACGGACGATTTCGTCTGTGTATTTATTATTACACGTAATTTAATAAAATGGCGAGTTTCACCGCATATTTGTTGATTTTCAATATTGCAGGTTTTGCTTAATTTTTTATGAAATAACTAGCTTTTTGCGTAATAGTATGAAAGATATGAACATCGGTATAAGAATTATTAAGAAAAGAGCGATAAAATCGAAATTATGATGAAACTAAAACGGCGTCTTGTTCGATTTTTAAAACTACGGAAGCACATTTCTGTCATAATTCACTGGATTTTGCGATATATATTGTTTTCAACAAAATTGACTTGCACGGATTTCAAGTCATTTATACTTATGTCTTATTATTTATTGTTTTCAGATTTAACAGAAACTGATAGCCCAACACGAAGTCAGCACGTGAAAATTAAACTCTGACACACAGAAAACACCATTATGTAGAAGGTAAATTCATTATGCTTATCTCACATAATTCTGATTTATAGCAAGAAGCTTTGCGCATGACGTTCGGTATTCCCGGTTTTGATGCTATTTTTCTTTTGAAGTTGAAACCAAGCGTTGATGACTTTTGAACGTTTCATTTCCGTTTGAAGCGTGCATAATCCACATCACTCACTTTCACTTATGTTTTCCTCCAAAGGATAAAGCTTAAACAGTTTAATGTATGCTCTAAAACGCTTAAATGACATTTTTTTGTTGCAAACAAACACTTTTCAATCGAGCCGATGAAAATAAGCGGACCAAGGCGAGAACAAATCAATACACGTTATCAATATAGATGATGACGTTTTGAATGACAAAAGTTAAACATATGCATATATTTAGTCATTCGATTGAGCAAGAAGATGTAGTCCCGATTTTAAGCTAGTTTTAAATTAACTTTAATTTAATAAAATAAAGTAAGATAAGAACATTATATAAAGATAAGGTTTATAATAAAAGGAATATTATCACAGTTTGTGATCCGGATCTTGTATCAGTCCTCGCTGGTTTGTGTATTCCAGGTCTGGAATACACAACCAACTAAAACTGATACAAGGCCCCAGATCACACACTGTGGTGATATTTCGTTTATATCAAATCTAATGTATTTATGTTTTAACGGATTTTCTTGGTTTATTAGGTTAAAATACAGTTTTATTTATACATGTACAATTGCACAACAGTACAAACAAAACGTTCTGTCCAATATTTTCTAGTCATTGACTGCTTCTTTATTAACTATATTCTAGATGAGTTCAGATATGAAGGTATAGGATAAAAACTATGCAAATTATCCGACCATCTGCTTAATCTATGCTTTGAGATATAACATGCATTTAACAGTTACGGTTAATTTGTATATGAAAAAAATACACAAAATATCAACCCATCTAACATATATAACAGTTACGTTTAATTTGTATACATGTATGTTATACGATTGCATACATTACAATACATGTAGTATGTTTGATACAGTTTTTTTACTGTCTCTGAAATCTTAATACTTACAAATGTATTTATTTTGTTTTAAAAGGCACTTTTGATAAGGGTTCAGTTTAAATCTATCCAAGGTCTTTGAGTTGCATCGTACTTGTGGATAAAATGTGTCAATCATATAGACTTATTGCATTGTTGTTCTTGTTTCAGATGGACAACACGTGCATTGTGTTTGAGCAGCTTCTGAAATTGGGAACCAACCAGTTGTAAACAGGGAGATAAGGGAACTAAGAGCCTTAACAGAGGATTCCGACATAGAAACAGAACGTGACCAGTGTATTCATTCAAGCTGTAAACGTGACTTTATTCGCAAACAAAATACTGACACAAATAGTGACAATAATATAAGATGTCTTCTTGTGTTTGCGCTACACGTGTCATGTGTCATGGACATGGAATAAATACACACGGAGAAGAAACAACCTATATAACCTATGCATTTTCCAAAAACCTTTGTCGTCCGTTGGTAATCCGATACCTGTAAACGCGACATAGCTCAATTGATTGATAATTCGGTACGCCGAAGACATCCATGTGTTATTATTACCTACTGTTAGCTAAATTTACATAAAATCCTCATTTTTCGCATAATAATGGTCTTAAAACGACTTTAAAAAAAAGTCTATTCTTTTAACTAGAAAGATTTTATGGCAAGTAAGAGGTGTTGCCAAATGTATTGGCCGATAAACGAGATTTATGACGAAATGCGATGTTCAAAACAATATGGAAAAAATCTTATACCTATATGGTATTGTGGGTTTATAGGAGGGCATTTTCTGTGATGTATTCCTTCTAAATCTAACACAGATATTTAATGAGATCGTGGTCTTTTGTACTAAGCCATATTTAAAACGATTAGCCAAGTAATATTCAGTTGAGTGGAGCCGTGAAAATGGTGATTTCTCGAAAAATACTGTCATTTTTAGGGACAAAGACATAGAAATGCAGATTCGTTTTCGTTTCACTCAAAATTTGTTCTATTGTAATACCATGTTGTTGGTCTTTCGCTTCATACGTTTTTCTTAAATATATTTTGGGAATATACTCTCACAATCATGAATTTAAAATGACCCATTTACAGACAATGGTTCTTTGTGTGTTTTACACACTTAATTCCCAACAGCCCTAATAAGGTCACCATAACTACTTGTTTACTGCAAGAACAAACTCTGGTATTTCTATAACCGAAAGATAAGTGTCTTGGTTTTCTATCAAGGCCATTGCCATTATTTACAGAATCGGAAGAAAAGTTAGAAATGTATTGAAGTTTTTGTAACGGAAGGCATGGTTTTTTTTTGCGCGTGAGCAGTTTATCAATCGCGACCGGTTCGCTGAATGGTAGTCTGGAAGACAAGATAAATTGCAGGCATGCTGGTTTCTTCTCCGTGTTTATTGTTGTGGTGTAGTTTGTTCAGATTTGATTGATTGGGTTGGGTTTTACGGCACCGCGACACATGAAATGGTCATATGGCGCCGAGTAGTTTGCTCAGATGAATGGGTCTTCGAACCCATACATAATGAAGTTGAGGCTGTCGAGAACAACATCAGCAATGACATTTAATGTTTTAAGTTACAATGTTTATCATAGCTAAACAAGCACGCTAGTCCAAAAATCGCTTATTATCATTTGAATGCGATACCGACAACATTTATTACTTAGCCTGCATACACGTAGACAACTATCACTAAAGGTGATATATAGCCCCACCCAAACTTCCTTGTCACAAACCCTACATACTGTCATAAATACCAAGTAAAAGCTTGGCATTTCTTAGTATATGAGCAACCTTAGCCAAAAAACCTAACCATGGTCACCTATCTTCAAAACAAAGAATTAGGCTATGGGTTAAAGGGTTAAACAAAAAAACTTAATCAAATTGAATGGTGCTGGACATTTGACCATTTTCTTTAGAACTGTATACTCTTAAACTCATTTAGTCCCGGAAGCATATGTGCACGTGTACTTGTCATGGGTAAGCATCTTGTTTTCAGTTCTCTTGTAAACGTATATTTTTGAAAAATCAATTCAGTGTATTCTCCAAGTTTATATTATAAAGATTATATTTGTGTACCAAGAAAAATGTCCACACTAAGGAACACAATTTAAAAGGGAAATAATTCTGTCAAACATTTACAAGAGTTATGATACTTTTAAAAAAAAAAGTCTTCAAACATCACGCTGATAATGTGTACCAAGCCTGAAGACATTATCATTAAATAATTTTCTAAAATATGGCATGTTCCAAGCAAAATGTCCCAATTAGGGGACACAATTTCAAATTAAAAGGGGTATAATTCTGGGAAATTGTGTGCAAGTGTTTTGAAACTTGTAACAGAGTGTAACCTTATAACACAGATAATGTGTACGAAGTTTGAAGATTGTATCATATAAAGTTTTTTAAGAAAAGGGCAAATGACCCGGAAAAACGTGACAGACGGACGAACGATGTGGATTCCTATATAGCCCCAACAACAGGTGGTGGCGGTATAAAAGGAAGATTAATATGCAATATAATAACGTGAATAGTTTTCAATTCAGATGATTTGCATTTTTGTGTCTAAATGTCAGCTATATGTATATATTCTAAATATTACCAATTAATGTGTTTCGGTGCCGTAAAACCCAACTCAGCCGTTCAATCAACCACTTTGTCTAGGGTCAAATTACCCCACCCACCATAATTGAAATGTAATTGCTTATACAGATGTTAACCATAACCAAGTATCCATGTTAAATGAAATTGACTTGTTATACAGGAAAAAATATTTAATACAAAAAACACATAAAATAAGTATGTTTCATCAAAGTGTCTAATCCACTATTTCTGGGGTTAAATTACCCCACCCACTAAATAAACTTTAAAGCTTCAACTGTAATTGTTTATAAATATGTTAATAATAAATATGATGAAGTATTAATGTATTTAAATGAAATTTGACATGCAATTCACGAACAAAAATATTTATATACTTAAAACACAAATAAAATATGAATATGTCATAAAAGTTTGTCTTTTTGTCCATTCTGTTCCACGAATAAGGAGCATTTTCTTCTGAAAAACATGTTAATTCATATAAAAATGGTATAATATGCATTGAAATTTAGTACTGATGAAGTACAAATACCACAAAGTACCTCAGCAGATTGAAAATGATGATACTTTCGGTAATAACTGATCCATATGTGTTTATTTACATAATTAGCGGCCATTTTGTCGGCCATCTTGAATTTCGAACTTTCCCCCAATATTTGGAAATGCAAATTTTAGTATGTTGTAGTACAGGTATATGGGGATCATATTATGATAGAATAAAATCTTTTGCAATTTTGTCTAGGTCAAGCCCTATTTTGGGCTAGATTGAATGGCCTAAAGGATATTAATGTACCTTATAAGCAGCACATGTTTCGCCACGGCACATTTCAACCCTTTACGTCTGCTTTCTAACGTATAAATTACAATATTTACATTCGCCCCATTCAATTCCATTGACAAAAAGGGTGTTCATTTCGTATAAACACCATTTCCCGAGAGGGCGAGACTTGTAGAAAAGTTTCGAACCGGAGGCGGGGCATATGCAGATTTCATTCGCGAATTAATATTTAGAACTTGGGACAGCGAACTTTTGGCGGATTTTTTCAAAATGTGTTCTTAACCGATCTATGCCTTCCTATTAGTTGAAACCATGAAACCATGTTGAAACCATGACTAATATTCTTCTTTATTAATGAGTTAAATTGCAAGAAAATTGGCATACCTTATAAACAACAACTGTCTGCATTCCTTTTTGCAAAAAAACCCGATATATTGATCCTACTTTAAAAACGAAGTCACTTCTAATGACGTCAAATACACATTTTCGCGCCAAGCTGTCAAAGTTGTTGATCTTAGAATGCAAACAAGAGAACTTATTGTTTTTCTTTCGAATGTACACAGATACAGTTATTCGGTCATGGCTGTTCCTGATCAACCTCTGATATGGATTAAACATACATGCATACTTACAAAATGTTAATCTAATATAAAGAATTACAGCAATTACTTTGTAAATATATCGCTAGCGCGATTCATGGTATTTGTCGATAATTTTCTGTCGTTCATTTCGCTTGAACGCCGAAAAAATCAATTCATTTCTTAATTGAAATCAGTTTAAAGTCATGTCAGACGCCGAGTGATTCTATTTTCGATGAGACCAATGCTGTATTTGACCATATCCATTTCACAATGAAAGTGAGAAGCAATATACCTAGGGGAAAAATGAGAATTTAGGTCAATTCGAGCTACAGTGGAGAATCTGTTATTCTTTCCCAATATACGCGTTTACGCTAAAACTATTATTTGCAGTGCAAACAGTTTGGAGTCTGATCAGACGCCGGGTAACCCGGTGTCTGATCAGGCTCCAAATTGTTTGCCACCAAGATAAACAAGAATTATCAGAACTGTCCAAAAGTTGTTCTTTTCTACGTTTTAGTGCTTTGCGTTTACGTACGTTTGCGTTTAAACGGGAAAGAATAACAGATTATCCACTGTACAGTGCTCCTTCTCTATAACAGCACCCAATGACACAGGTTGTGTCTGTTGTTCGGTGGTAGTTTTTATAGGAAGGAACGATTAATTAATACTCTTGGAGTACATAAGGAAACAGTTTGAACCAAGATCAGGCGTCGCGCAACACGGTGTATGATCTACCTTCAAACTTTGTCAATCGTGTTTATCTTGTCAAATACGTAAAATAAAAATAAACAGTAGACGACAATTTTAAGCAGATGATATTTCAGCAGTGAAATTGTTAGACTTATATGTCTTGTTGGGACACAGCGGCATGCGTTGATGTAAGGAGGGAATCGGTGTGTTGAGGGCCATTGTAGGGAGGGAGTACAGTGGATAATCTGTTATTCTTTCCCGTTTAAACGCAAACGTACGCAAACGCAAAACACTAAAACGTAGAAAAGTACAACTTTTGAACAATTCTGATAATTCATGTTTATCTTGGTGGCAAACAGTTTGGAGCCTGATCAGACCCCTAACTGTTTGCACTGCAAATAATAGTTTTAGCGTAAACGCGTTTATTGGGAAACAATAACAGATTCTCCACTGTACAGTGCTCCTTCTCTATAACAGCACCCAATGGCACAGGTTGTGTCTGTTGTTCGGTGGTAGTTTTTATAGGAAGGAACGATTAATTAATACTCTTGGAGTACATAACGAAACAGTTTGAACCAAGATCAGGCGTCGCGCAACACGGTGTATGATCTACCTTCAAACTTTGTCAATCGTGTTTATCTTGTCAAATACGTAAAATAAAAATAAACAGTAGACGACAATTTTAAGCAGATGATATTTCAACAGTGAAATTGTTAGACTTATATGTCTTGTTGGGACACAGCGGCATGCGTTGATGTAAGGAGGGAATCGGTGTGTTGAGGGCCGTTGTAGGGAGGGAGTACAGTGGAGAATCTGTTATTCTTTCCCGTTTAAACGCAAACGTACGCAAACGCAAAACACTAAAACGTAGAAAAGTACAACTTTTGAACAATTCTGATAATTCATGTTTATCTTGGTGTCAAACAGTTTGGAGCCTGATCAGACGCCGGGTTATCCGGCGTCTGATCAGACTCCAAACTGTTTGCACTGCAAACAATAGTTTTAGCGTAAACGCGTTTATTGGGAAATAATAACAGATTCTCCACTGTATGTCTTGTTGGGACACAGCGGCATGCGTTGATGTTAGGAGGGAATCGGTGTGTTGAGGGCCGTTGTAGTGAGGGAGTACTGTATCAAGGTGTCACTGCATTACATATTGTTATTCTAGGTATTTTGTTACAGGTAATTTGCAGCGTCAGCTATGTGGTAAAGTGTTAAATAAAACACAACTGCTTATGAAATACCTTATTATGAGTAACATCGTGATAATATTGTTCAAAAGGTATTTAGCTATTTGATATTACCTGATTATTACCTTATAGCCTTTACCTAGTCATAATGGCGTCTGCTGTCAACATGTCACTTGCAAAGTGTGATAAACAAATATATATTATTTTTGTAAATGGAAGAAACTATACATGATTGCAAAACAGTTTTATTCAAGATCAGATGCCGCATTACGTGGCGTCTGATCTGGATTTAGAGTATGTGCAGATACCTGTAATTTCGCGATCGGCAGGCAAATGTGTAATAAATGTAATACGTGCTGGTTCCTTTCCGTGACTAATATCTGTATAAATTGCAACCACATGCTGAGCCTTCCTTTCATCCAAGTTAAAAAAGAAATAATCGAAATGAAAGTTTCAACCACGAAGCCTAGCCTTATACGAGGGATGTTCAATAATTATTTCCCTTAACCTACTTCCGGTTAAGGTAGGAAGTTTAAACTGTACATCTGTATTAGAGTATACCTTTATAGGTCAGGGTGAAATAATTTTCCTATCGCCTTGTAAATCTACGGATTTCTCTATTGTAGAGCTCAGCAGGTTGTGCCTCAAGGTAAGCCTTGACTTCGGAAATGAAACTTTCATCGTCTGGAAACCACTTTCCCTTTAGAAATGATTTTATGGTTGGAAATAGATAGAAGTCAGATGGTGCAAGGTTGAGTGAGAAGGGAGCATCAGGGAAGATACAGTGGATAATCTGTTATTCTTCCCCGTTTAAACGCAAACGTATGCAAACGCAAAGCACTAAAACGTAGAATAGAACAACTTTTGGACAATTCTGATAATTCTTGTTGATCTTGGTGGCAAACAGTCTGGAGCCTGATCAGACGCCGGGTTACCCGGCGTCTGATCTGGCTCCAAACTGTTTGCACTGCAAATAATAGTTTTAGCGTAAACGCGTTTAATGGGAAAGAATAACAGATTCTCCACTGTAGCATAGATTCTGTCTGGGAAACATGGGAGTTGTGAACTAGAGCATTGTCTTGCTGGAGTCAAACCTTTCTGGTCAGCAAACCACGCCTCTCGGTTTTGATGGATTTTTTTTTCAATTTCTGCAGAAGTAAAGCATAGTATGTCCTAATGATTTTGGAACCATTCGCAAAGAAACATAATTATCATCACGACACTGATACAAAAATAATAGCATCATAAATTTGCAAGCTGATGGTTAGACACGTGCCTTCTTGGCAGGTGGAGTGGCAAATTTGTTCCATTGCTTCGGTAGAGCTTTTGTCTCCGGATTATATTGAAACACCCTTATGTCGTCCTGTGTAATTGGTTTATCAAAAAAAGTCATCGTGATTGTTATGACACTCAGTCAAAAGAGATTTGACTCATTCTTGCTTCTGGAAAAGTGTAAGTAATCGTAGAATCAATCAAACAGACACATGTCTCATGTGCAAATGGTCATGGATTGTTTTTCCACATACCCACACTGATCTTGACCTCATAGGCCAGTTGGCATTTTTTATGCGACGATCGTGAAAAAACCGGCCTCTACCTGCTAGATTATGGCATCATCAATGGAGAACTGTGGATGCCCAGGAATTTGGACCGTTCGATGGATTTACATCCTCACTTGTACTGACGATACTTCTGTTGGACTACGTCTTCATCTCAGCAAATGTCATCTTCTGTATGTAACCTTTCAAATACAGGAACCCGATGACGCTCTATACTCAATTAGCCCCGTCACTTTAACTTACATTAACCCTTTCCCCTATAGAAGCGCCTTTTAGCACAAATAATTTATTCCCTCACTGAAGAAAATTGTTCCAATTTATACAGTCATGGAAATGTATTATAAGAAATATTTTATATATTTTAGAAGATGGTATCTTAAAACAGGCTGAAAGTAAAGCAGAATGCGCCTTACGGCGCATTCTGCTTTACTTTCAACCTGCTTTAAGTGGTAGCCTGTCTTCAAAACTGGAAACAGGATATGGGGTAATGGGTTAAATAGGCACTTGTAAACGAGCAACCACTAATTTATCAGAGTTGCTATTTATCATGTGACATACAGAGCTATATTCCAATATCAATGTACAATTCCAACGTACTTATTTAACCGGATGTAGGTCAAGTGAAGTCTTTATTGAACATCCCTCGTATATCGCTTTCTTATTATTAATGGTACAGAAGTTTCATTAAAGTCACACTGTCTGACGCACCTACTAATTAAATAACTGTTTTTGTTTTCTGTAGTCTCAATTGCTGAAATATTGAGTGTTTCACTGTACTGTGTCCTATTTTATATCAAATAACAGTATGGTATTGCTCAATATCACCAGCTAATATATTATTTTAAATATAAGACATGCGCTTATATGAGCATGCACATATTAATAAAGGAAAGTATCTTATATTTTGACAAAAATATTTTCAAAGAACTATATATACTCGGTCGTATTTTAAACCCGGATGGATAAAGCAAACACACTTTCTAAGGAACCATTCTAATAAAACGGTCTTCCATGAGGCGATTAACAATCTTATTTTGACTACATAAACATAATTTAGAGGTTTAGAATGAGTATTGTTTATCCTAAATATACGACTTGACAGTAACGGTTTTACGATTACTCTGATACTATACAGTTAACCATACGTAAAATTTCAACAATCGAGGTCAACGTCGAGTGTATGGCCCGTGACTAGAAACGTTGGATCCAACTCTACAATCAAAGCAAAGATAAGATCAATGTTTGTTACAAAAGTAATGTTGTGTATTCGTAAATCAAATACAAGCCTTTATTTATCAGTAATCACAAATAGTGGCAGATCTTTGACAGCATTAATTTACCAGTCGCCAGATATTCGGCGTCTGATCTACCGTCAACGTTCTGTTCCCAATAAACGTGTTTGTGCTAAAACTATGATATCCAATACGCAATATTTTGAGCGAAATCTGAACAGGCTCTAATCTGTTCGCTCACTCTTATTAGAATAAGTAGGCAGAATGTTAAAAAATTGTATTTTCCCTCCTTTTATTGTTATGCGTTTGCGTTTCGTACTAAAATCCACTTCCTTGTTTTATTGCCTTAGTAGAGTTTGTGTAAAATAAAAAATAACCGATACACCTCTAGTAACAAGTGTTCTAATTCTTTACAAAAAATATACCTGAAAAAGGCTCCTTTGTTTTATGCAAACAGTGAACATCCTGATCATAGAGCTCCTATAGAAGCCATCTGATCATGTTCTGCATTGTTTGTTGCTTTCGCAATGTATGGTAAATTTCAACCCTTAATGGTAAACAGTGGACTAGACTTTGTTTGAAACTCAATTCAACCATATGAAGTTTCAGTGGTGCTTAAATTAATAGAGTTAGTGAAAAAACAAGAACTTAACCCCGCACACGTAAAATACAAGACGCCCATAGATAATCATTCTGAAGGCATAAAAACACAAAAATCAGGACAAAATAGTCAGTGCATTGAATTAAGCTGAAGTGCTCAGATCAAGAGTCTGGAAAAAACGGAATCCACACGTCTGTCAGGAAGATAGCTAGTTAGTGACGCTCATTGAAAAGTCCTTTTCCTGCCATCATTAACGAACAAGAGTTGAATTTTCAAGGAAGCCTTCCAGAGGAATTAGCCGATAATATAGCTCAATTGTATCCTGCGTTAGGTAGGCTTGTTCAATTAGGATCACCAGTTCAGAATAGCTTGACGGTGCACATGTACATGTACTCCATGACTGTACAATTCAAAACTGAAGTCAAACCCCCCTATTACGAACAGTAAAAAGGAACCAAGATGGCCAATTTATTGCAATGTAAGAGAAGTGACGGCTTAACGCAAGGTTAACGTAAAATCGAAAAATGTGAGCTTTCTTTTTTACATTTGCCTTGCTTCAAGCAGAAACCTGCCTTCACTCTTTCCTCCCTGAAACTTTAAATAAACTATTCCAGTTTCCATTTTAGTCTAGTCCATTTCTGACTTTTAAGGGTTGTTTTTGTCAATGTTTGGCATTGTGACAAACAGTGAAGACCCTGATCAGAGGGCTCCTTTCGGAGCCCTCTGATCAGGGTCTTCACTGTTTGCATAGGACACGTGTGCTATTTACAAGTACACTGTTTGAAAAGCACGCCTATATGCGGGACTAGGGTTCAAAGAGTTAAATACCTGATATTTAGCATACTATAGAGGTCAAAATAGACAGGTTTTTACAGGACAGTGACAGCGGTAAAACAAATGCTAAAACGATACTTATTCTCTATGTATTCCTTTAGGCGAACACGATGCTTTGCATTGAACACAGTTTGGATTTCAACTCATTTGTTTACACTGTGAACATATCGTAGCTTAGAAATTAGCAAAGTCCGTTGCTGAAATTAAATTGACATGATGAATGTAAATGTTTGTCGTTTACTTTTCTATAGTCGACACTTTAACTGGTTTTCGTTTAAACCTTTCCTCCCTGAAACCATAAATAGACAATTCCTATTTTCTGTTTAGTACAGTGTTGCCGTTTTTGAGTTGATTATTGCAATATATGTTGAAATGACAAACAGTGTAGGTCCTGATCAAAGAACTCCTAAATAAGCCCTCTGATTAGGGTCTACACTCTTTGCATATGACAAATTAACAACGCTGTTTTCAAATGAAGCATATATGCGTGACTGGGGTCCTAAGAATGAAAACATCGAGATACTTCATATATATATTATTAACAATCTAGTATAGTCCTTATTACCATTTTAGGGTTTTAGAAATACATATTGTATTTAATGACAAAGAGTACAAACCCGATAAGGAAACAGTGGAGAATACCTTATTCTTTCCCAATAATTGCGTTTACGCCAAAACTATTATTTTCATTGCACACTGTTTAGAGCCTGATTAGACTCTAAACTGTTTGTCACTCTGACATATAAAACTAAATAATCAGCATTGTCAAAAGGTATTCTACATTTTATCGCAATGCGTTTGCTTTTCGTTTGCGTTTAAACGGGAAGAATAGCGTCTTCTCCACTGCATATACTGTTTGCATAGGACAAGTGAACTCATCATGTGTATATAGTTTGTAAAACTCTCTTTAACCCTTTCCCCAATAGAAGCGACTTTTAGCGCATTTAATTTATTCCTCCGCTGAAGAAAATAGTTCCAAATTATACAGTCATGAATATAATTCATGAGAATTATTTTCAGTTTCCTTGCAGATTATAGCTTAAAGCAGGCTGAAAGTAAAGCAGAATGTGCCTTAAGGCACATTTTGCTTTACTTTCAACCTGCTTTAGTAGCCACCTATCTTCAAAACTAGAAATAGGCTATGGGGTAAAGGGTTAAGTGTTACTTTGTACTGGTTGTCAATAAGTTAAACGTAAAAAGTACTCTTCAACGTACATTACATGTTAACATGACGCAAGCAACCTATCCTGTTGTACAGTAAAAAAGGACGTTTTTCTTTCCCGTTTATTTAAACTGAACGCAAACGTAAAGTTTAAAGCAGCAGAGAACGGTCAATCCTTTTCGAAATTAAATACAATTGTTGTTATCCGTGTGGCAAATACGTTGGAGCCTAATCAGACATCACTAATAAATCGCAAACAAGTTTATTAGTTACAAATAACGATTTCTCCCTGTACATACATGTAATACAGTACTGAACCTTATTAAATTAAATTGATAATCGCAAGCGAATTGCAATCGAATTGCCATCGAATCGCCATCGAATCGGGCGCTTCAAAAATCAAACCGTGTGCTTGAGTCGTTTCACGCGATTTTTCCGAAGCGGCTGTTACAAAAATGGAATCGAAAAACATTAACGAAGGCATATTTGCGAATATTGGTGAGATACAAACTTCAGACAACCTTAACGCGTTAATTGCGTTGGAAAATATTCAGAAGCAAGTTGCCATCGAATTGAAAGCGAATCGCAAAAAATGGTTAATTTAATAATGTTCAGTCCTGTAGCATTTCATGATAAAGTTAACTCTTGCATCGCAACATTTGGATTGTGACATTTACAGTAGGAAAGTTGTTATTTCCCGTTTAAACGCACACGAAATTAGATAACATCTTGAAAATGGCAAATCTTAACAATTAGAAATGTTCGTTTATTTCCGAACAATAAACATTTTGAAGCCTGATCAGACGCTCTAAAATGTTTGTGATTGATATGACAATTTTATCGTAAACGCGTTTACTGCGAATTATTAATAGTTTCTCCTTTGTAACTCCGCGTATGATCAGGATTCAAACAGTTTGACAGAAGTATCTATTTCTCGTGATAATTATTCCAAAAGCCAAGATTTATAATACATGTATGGACCGCTTTCTCTGTAGGCGATCAAATGACCGTTCATGCTTTTAAAGAAATATTAAGATATAATAGCAAATAAGGACAAAATTTCAGCTATCAAATATTAAGTGTATGTTAAAATATTGAATATTGTTTTCTTTGAACTTATATAATTATAGAACATATGATTTCTTACTCGGAACATAAAACCTGTTTGAACTATTGTTTAGGCTTTTATTATCAATTTTAATCTGCCTACGTACTTATTTGAAAATATTATAGATAAGTTGATATTTCACCTGGATGGAACTGCTTTTTATTCATTAATATCTGGTGCCAAGCGATTTTCCAAACAGTGTACATGGTAACAGTTACAGTGGAGAATCTGTTATTCTTTCCCAATAAACGCGTTTACGCTAAAACTATTATTTGCAGTGCAAACAGTTTGGAGCCAGATCGGACGCCGGGTAACCCGGTGTCTGATCAGGCTCCAAACTGTTTGCCACCAAGATAAACAAGAATTATCAGAATTGTCCAAAAGTTGTTCTTTTCTACGTTTTAGTGCTTTGCGTTTGCGTACGTTTGCGTTTAAACGGGAAAGAATAACAGATTCTCCACTGTAACCGAAGAGGGTGTTACTCTTTCCCAATGAACGCGTTTACGCTAAAACTATTACAACTGTATATGTTTTTCCATTGCAAATAGTTTGGAGACAGATCAGACACCAGGTAGCCCAAACTGTTTGCCTCTCATATTAGAATGAAGTAAAACAAATTATCATTTTCTATATTTAAGTGTTTTGTTTTCGTATTTAGTTTGGGCTTAACCGGATAAAAATCTAACGTCTTAACCTGTATACTTGGACTATAAGGAATATTCACTAGCGCCATCTGCTACGTCTCTGCACTTTTTGTCATGTTTGCCAAATATTAAAAACGAGCACTATTCACTATTTAGTCTAAAAGGGACTCGGCTTGATTGGAACTGTTGATTGTCCATTTCCAGAACCAGGGGTCAATGAGGTATAAAACTTAACCTGCAAAGTCCTCACTCAAAAATTTACAAAAAGTGTAGACTCACAGCAAAGTATTCCCGAAAATGCCCTATAATAAAGGTGTTTACTTTCTATTATATTTCATGTATAAGGACACCCTTGAGAGTCAATATTAACTTTTGATTAATTAGATAATGGATAAATTGATGTGAATATTCAGCATTGAGAGGATTTAACAAGTCCAGAATAATTTGAATAATGCTAAGTAATGAAATGGGTTAAACATTATCGTTTTGTTCTACAATGCTCCCTCAACGACAATGAGTTGGAGACACAGCTTGTGTGTTTAAAGAATAGTTTTTTCTTCTGTTAACAACACTTACTTTATTTATGGCTGACTGTTTCGTCCATTACTGTGGACATCCTCTAAGCTACTGGCGACGTGATGACTGTTCACTGGTGGATTTACCAACACAATGAACTCATTTATGAACAGCGTATGTGTGTTGCTCAAAGAGAGTGTTAAACAGAGATAATTTGCTTACATTTTTATATAAATAGCTTGAATCATTACATGTGAAAAAAGCTTGAACCCAGATTAGACGCCGCAATCGCGGCGTCTGCTATGGATTCAAGCTGTTTATCACTCGCAATTATATTCATTCTATTGAAATCTCCATTTATATGTAATTTTGAGAAAAAAAACCAGTAAATCAATTTTAAGCAGACGATAATGCAGCAGTAAAAAGCGTAAAACGTAATTGTCCTGTTTAGGGAAGTGCGGCAAGGGTCGTTCTGAGGAGGGATACGTTGTTGGAAGTGCCGTTGTAGGGGGGGGGGGATCACTGTATACACATTTATAGTATAGCAGAGAAGATGTTACTACAGTTCAGAAAATATTATTATTTCCAAATAAACGCATTTGCGCTAAAACTATTATTTCTATTGCAAACAGTTTGGAGTCATATCAGACACCGGGTAATCAGGATCCAAACCTTTTGCCACTCAGATCAAAATAGATGCTCAGAGTTTTTTAGCAGGTTGTCGTATTATTTATTTTAGTATAATGTGTTTGCGTTTTTAAAAACGAGAAAGAATAACATATTATCCATTGTACTCAGGGTGAGACAGTAAAAGGATAAACCGAAGAGTTTTTTTAACCGGAATGGTTCAGCTTTTAGAGGTTTCAGTGTATCGTTCTTGACACTAAATGACTTTTATTTGTTTTGTGCGCCATGTACAGAATAATGTCGAAGACTTGTTACGTAGCTGAATGTTGTTAAGTGTACTAAAGACGGCTTGTGAATTTTACTACCGGCTTGACATTTTTCCTAATTCGCCGAGGACACGTTAATGGATTTAATGCTGCGCTCTAATGTAAATACAAGTTCCCAAGTATTGATGACTCCTATACGGCGTAGAAAGTATGAACTCGTTTAACCCATTTACTGCCATTATGTCATTAAGATTAAATATTTATCGTCTGCTCTTATTTCTCAAAATTTAATTTTAGGGATTTTGACTTAAAATTTTAATTGAGTTTCAAACAGTTTCAAATAAATACGAAAGATGACTCAAGCAGGAAACGCAACACAAACAATACACCCATCTCTAAAGCAGAACACACACACATCCATACCATAACAAACACACACACACACACACACAACCACACACACACACAATACCATTCCTTCATCTACACACTAAATAGAAAACAACACGCAAGACAAACATAAAGCTAAGTGAACATAGGAGCCCGCCTTGGTACGGTCAGTAGCAATCAATAATCAATTATAAATTAATTAACTATTAACAACCACTGGGGGGTTAAACCTGGGTTTAGGGGCGCCCAACCTCACACTTATCTCCTATATTCACCTATAAAGACGAACAGTGTACATAAAATATAAACCCTGTTCCACAACCTTACAATAAAAAAGACCGCCAGCACAGTAAGTAAATACATGTAAAACATCTAACAAAATTCTCTGACAGGATTATTAGTAACACGGGAAAGAATTAAACATTCAAGCCCGTGTTAAAAATAACCTGATCAAAACTGTTTGGAAATAATCACTGCACTCGGGTAAACGCAGTAAATGTGTTTATCATTTTGCTGTCGAAATATATTCTGCTCAGATTAATATCTGCTGTTACTTCTTGGTATTTGGCGTTTAAGAGATTAATCATCCATACATGTACGCATATCAAACATTTTCGGTCTTGATCAGAGCTACGTTACGCGGGGTCTGATCCGGTTCCAAGCTGTTTTCAAATATTTGTCATGTCGCATACAGCAATCAAAGACTTGATTGGGTTTCTATCGAAAAGGCATTTTACTGATTTTGCTTATAGATTGTCGGCCGCGCTATGTTTCTTGTATTCATTCCTGTGACAAGCAAAACATTTTGACTTCAGATAAGGCGTTGGCTGTTGATCAGTATACTTACTGGATGTCATCGTTTAAAAAAGAAATCAATATGGATTTAAATGACTTGAACTCATTTTAAAACATAAATTCGTTCAGGTGGCAAATGTATGGCTTACATGTAATACATTTCACTCTAAGTGACGTTTAAAGCGCGTTTGCAAACAGTTTGAGTTCTGCCTGATCAGGACCCAAATTGTTGACACTGTTATCGATATTTATTAAGTCATACAACCTTAAATCTAACTTTAAAACGTGCCTTGCAAACAACAACATTGAAGTAGACGACAATGAAGCGGTAAATGGGAAACAGTTTCCAAATAATTTGATCATGAAATGGTTAAGGAGCTGAGGCAAATTTCGATTTTTAGTGATGAAAGATGGAATTATTTTACTAAGCACACATCTTAATGATAACGAATATCCAACATATGACACCCTGTTCGGTTTATGACTAAGATCGAAGCTGATTGCACTGAAGTTTATTAACAATTATATAGCAAACTGAACATGAACGGTTTACTAAAAGCATAAAAACAATCACACTATCACTGTTTACATAGGGCATTCAACTTTGAATACTGATATTAACTGGTCGACCAAACAATATTGCATTGTATTTATGGTTGGTTCATATTAAAATTATTTCTACCCAGTCTGCTACTCTTATTCCTATCCCGCCATTACTGAAATAAACGTTAAATGCACGTTAGTGCTCTGCCTTCTCTATAGATATATATTGACAAGTCCGTGGAATGTCAACAATGTTCCCGATTATCTCCATTCGCTGCTTTTTATAAACTTATATGCTTATGTGTTTTTAAAAATACTTAAGTCATTCATTTACAAAAAGGATTATGTAAATTATGGTTAATATTCTCTAGGCCCTTTCGCTGTCATGATGGAAATGTACGTCTATCAAATCGCTGCCATTTTATCGTCTGTTTATTTAGTTTCGTCTCGTTTTACTTATAACATTTGGAACTTTATGTATTTTTGACTACAGAAACATTGATATAGGTGTTAAACCGTTTAGATCCTGACCAGACGACGCGTAAACGGCGTCTAATCAGGAGCCAAGCTGTTTGTGGATATCAGTGTTGGCAGTCTTGGCAGTTGAAAAGGTTACGTGTTATAGTTTCAAGAAAGAAGTTTAATTTGGACAGAAACAACATAAGTCTCAAAAACATTTTCTATTTGAAAAAAAATGCTATTGCAAATTAGTACACATAAAATGCATACGGTTGATAAACCGTTATTCTTTCCCAACAAACGTGTTAACGTTAAGCCTATAATTGTCATGTGTAACCCCCTTGGAGCCAGGTCAGACGCCGGGTCCCCAGCCGTCTGCTCAAGCTCCAAACAGCTTACCATCCAGGTTAAAATCAATACATAGAATTGTCAAAATGTTGTCATTTATGCATTTTATTGCAATGCGTTTGCGTTTCGTTTGCGGTTGAACGGGAACGAACAACGTCTTCTCCACAGCACCTAATCTACGTTGTACATGCCGAGTCATGAAAGCATAAGAAATAATATTATTTTCATACGAATCAGTATACATAGACAAAACCTATCGTCAATGTAATACCAGCATCTTACCAAGTTCAACATTTGCAAAACTATCAGATCAAACGGAGAAGATGCTTTTCCCAATAAACGTGTTTAGGCTAAATCTGTTGTTTCCACTGAAAAGCGTTTGGAGCCAGATCAGACGCCGGCTAACTCAGTGTCTGATCAGGCTCGAACATGTTTGCATCCTCCGATTGATATGATTAGTTAGAATTGCCGACAAGTTGTTTTTCCTACGTTTTATTGCAATGTGTTTGCGTTTAAAAGGGAACGAATAACGTCTTCCTAGTTTTACATATTGCTTAGTGTCATACACTTTAGACCAAGACCATTTGTTGTGTTTTCGACACGGCGGACTGTTTATGTCTACACTAATTGCAATGAAATGAGTCTGATTTTCTCATAGCCTGGCTGATGATCTGAACAACCAGAACGTCTGTATGACAATAAGTATTGTCCTCTGCAAGTTGTTCGGTACAATATCAGCCAACAAATAACTGCAAACTATATACTACACTAAACGACACTTATAAGTGTGCATGTATTATTTTTTAGATATTTTATTAACGCATCAACCGAATTTAGTCCATTTTTTAGGATGTGTACTTAAGAGACCATGTCTTACACTGACTAATATTTTATTTCATATCAATGAATAGCTAACAAATGACAAAGGTTAAAAAAGTACTGATGAATCACACGAAATACCAAAAAACCTAAAAACCGATAGAACTAGCTGCTTTACACCCTTGGTTGATTCTTACAGTTAAAAATGAGCCCAACGGGATCGAAAGTTAAGGTTAAATAACCTGGGTCGATTTTTAACATAGAAAATTGTCCCTGGGTTGATTCTTAATATCAAAAACTAACATCGTGTCGATTTTTAACGCAGTGTTAAATTTCATCTAACACAGTGTTTGCGCCCTTTACCTGTAGGCGTTATTTGATAATACGTTTGATTATCGATTTTCCGCTGCTGGCGTATGCTTAGATCAATAGTATAAATCGGTATAGAATCAATTTTGTTTAACAATTTCATAATCCTGTGGATTTTCACCTAAGCGCGATGTTGCATTAATATTTTTGGACTTTATTAGAAAATGTTTAAAAAATATTGTGTTAAAAAATTAAATGCCTACATGGGCTATGTATTGTGCTAGATGGCACAATATAAGAGCAAGTAAAACTAATTTTTTATGAAATAGAAGAAATCATTTTGCAAAAAAAATTATGCCAATCTGTAGAACAAATACTTGTTATTATTCACGGGTGAGTTTATTGTTTTCGTATAACAGATTGATTTGTAAATCAAAAAATAAAATGCAAACTTGGCATTGACAGACACCGGCTTTACTTCAACCAATGGCTACGCCTGGTTGCGGGATAGATATTTTGATTTTTTTCTGTTTTTCATACAAGCGTGAGCTATTCCATTACTTATCGTCAAATTTGATTTCATTTTGCACGCTGCGTCGAATTCCACGTGCATTTTTTTGTTTTAATTTGTTTGCGCACTGGACCGTGAATATGTCACGCTTTTAAAAAAATGAATAGCAAGTTATAATTGCATTATTGTTTTTAATATTTGGTAAAAATCTGGTTGAAAACAAACCAGGATTAAACTAAAAAATGACATTTTTATACATGCACACTTATAAGTGTCGTTTAGTATATATTACACTAAATATATGTAAACAATCAATTATTCAAGTGTCATCTTTAGTAGGTATTTAGTTCGGCTAGAGTATGAAATGTGCTTTCCAAAGCTGTATTACTATTTACAGTAACAACTATTGATTGTTCACAAATAAATGTTACTTGATCAATACATGTATCTTCAATATAATACGTTCAGGTGTGATATATCATGTTAAAGAGCAATTATTTGCCCACATGGTGGTATAATGTACGATAAGATCACATAACTGGATAAGTCACAGCATGAACCTAATTGATCCCTACCGCAGGGCACTGGACATGTTTGTGTATTGTTTGAAGTAGGTTTATAATTATTATTGCGGCTTTATTATTTTGAATAAGTATATGAAACTTTATATAAAAAACATCAGACAAGTATAGACACACTGCATAGTTTTAGTTATTAAATACAAATAGAAAATATAGCTAATACTAAACGCGTATTGAAAATACAGTGGTAAATACGTTATTCCTACCAATTTACGCGTTAATCTATGCGTAAGAAACGCATAGTGAACGGTTAACGAACGGTTAACGCCTAACGACTTTAACGCGTTTAAACGCGATAATAAACGATTATACCAGAGATGTTGCGATTGGTGCGTCAGTTTTCCGTTTCACGCGGAGATTTAGCGTATTTACCACTGTATCATAGAAATTGTTCTAGTGCTATGTATAAAAGCTGTTGGTGAAAGTTCAGTCTCAGTTTTTGAATATTAAACCAGGATATAATTGAAGCCATTGAAGTAGATTTTAATGTTTTGAAATCAAATTGTAGATATATTGATCTAGATTTTATTTCTACATGTATATATTGATAGCGTTCGAAAGTACATGTCGACTCTTATCATAAGCTAATAACGAAATGTTACACGTAGTTTTGAATAATTTACGAAAGTTCACCCTTTCCGTTGTACAGGAATTTTATTTACATTAACATTCAGACATAAACAGATATACATTTTCTTTTTCTTTTGGGGTTCAGACTTCTATTGTGACGGTGTCCTGTGTATCATCTAGTCACATAATTCCACTTAAAAATGGTATATCACACATGCAATTTGCGCGTATTATATCGAAGTTATTGATCAAGTAATATTACTTTCTGAATCACCTTTGTGTGCATGATGAAAGAGTTGGGCTAAATTTGATATTGTTTTGAAGCGGGTAGATGTAGCAGACGTTACTTAGCGTCCTAAAGTGGAGAGGACATTATTATGCCGGAATATTTATTTTTATCTCAATGGTAAACACTTGGAGGGTAACCAGGCTCCCGATTGTTTGCAATATAAATATTAGTTTTAGCGTAAACGCGTTTATTGGGAAATAATAATGTCTTCTCCACTCTACGAGAGACATAGCGTCGATTGAAGGTTTCTTGAGTATTTCTCTTTTACGAATTCGACTTATGAATTCCAAATAACGGTTGCAAACAGCTGATATCTATATGAGTAACAAAGTAACTGAAATTCTGACGAGATTTATGGAAACAAAATACAGATGATAAACACCTTAGAAATTATTGCAGAGGACATTTATATACAGGGTTCCAGATATGGTGGAGTGATTTTAACAAATCAAACATTTTCTCACTCATACAGCACCAATGCCATTGGTGTCACTACAAATGCCATTGGTGTTACTACTCATTAGAATCGTCTCTTCGAGACGATTCTAACGAGTAGTGACACAATACGGATTAAAGCAGAAATAAAGATTTTAGTTTTTTAAATACTCCCCTTTTCTGGAACCCTGTGTATAATATGGATATTTTAATTAAATCTCTATAACCATTGTTAATAGGATGCACTTATATATATTCAATGTAAAGTCTGATTAAAATTATGATAACCACTGTGGATTTCGTAACGAACGCGATGCTGACACTCTACATGGACATGCTCATGCTTTATTCACTCTAGATACGATACGATATTCAACAGTTATATGAATCGACTTTATCAAAACTGCTTTATTTTGTTATATACCTTGACAATGTCAAAAACGACATAATTATGTTAACAGCAAAAATAAGTCATATATATGCTTATGTTGTATAACTGTGTCAGTGCTAGATAAGAGGGAGTAAACAGAACAAATCCAACATTTTCTCACTCATTTCGGCACCAAACCATATGGTGTTACTACATGTACTCATTAGAATCATCTCGAAGATGATATAGGGTAAACAACATTGGGTTAAAAGAAGAAATAATATTTTAATTTTTGAAATACTGCCTTTATCTGGAGCTCTGTATGTTTATAATAAAGTCCTGATAAATCTGCATCTCAGATTTTCAAATAATTATTTGATAAATTTGGAATTTTCAGCTCAATTAAATTGCAATGGCAGTTCTGAATACGTGTCCTTGATTTTAAACAATGTAACAATGCTGTAATACCATCATTTATGTTTTAGGCACATCAATGTTATAATTAATTATAAATCACTATAATGTACATTTTCAAGGTTCTCTTCAATAGCATCCTAAATAAATAACATTGCCTACACGACAAACAAATAAATACATGTACCGAATGTGTAATGAAAACGAATATGAGATGGAAAGCAAATAACACAAAGTTAATACCATTTATATGTATCGTGGGGGAAAACTCGGGTTCTATATTGACATTTGTTAGATTTATTTATTTTGTTACCAGGCAAAGGACTTTTAATATCCATCAGTGAACAAAACGCATTTGAGCAAAAAAACTAATATGTCATCTTTAGTTTATCGCCTCATTCTGCGAAGACCATACTCGCGATTTGGTTAAAGCTTGGTCATGTAGTTGTCGGAATGTACATACAGAGGATAAAACGTAATTCTCTCCCGTTTAAACGCAAACGAAACGCAAACGCAACACACTAAAATGGAGAAAATAACAACATTTTGATAATTCTTACTTTTCATTTTCATCTGAGTGGCAAGCAGTTTGGAGCCTGATCAGACGCCGGGTTACCCGGCGTATGAACTGGCTCCAAACTGTTTGCAATGGAAATAATAGTTTTAGAGTAAACGCGTTAATTGGGAAAGAATAGCGTTTGATCCACTGTATCTAACAGATGATAGCAAATTATTCAAAAACGGACAGTGAGGTATACAGGTCGCAGCAGTAGTCTTGAAACCATAAAGCGTTAAATGGCTCCAAGCATGATCTGACAGGTGGTTCCAATGGACAATCGCCTCAAGGAGAAGCTGGATTGATAGGCAGACTTGGAGCTTGATATCTGGATGAACTGTTGATTGAGTGATCAGATGGAGGATGACTATTCCACTGAGCTGTACATTTACTGACAGTTTGAAACTAGATCTGACGCTGTGTATCCCGGCCTCTGATCTAAATCGAAACTTTTTCTCACTCAGAAAAGAAGATATCGTAAACATTGTTCAGTTACTATCAATTTGTCGTTTTCATTTTATTTCATTTTATCTGCGTTCAGTTGCGTTTACCGGGCAATACCTATGTATTATTTATTGTAGCAGGCATCATGTCACAGACAATCATCAATTTGTGAAGGATGTCTCAGCGAACTGTTCAAAGATGTTTGCAATGGATAACTCGTTATAGTGTTCAGTTTAAACGCAAACGAATTTGCAAACGCAATGAAATGAGAAAATGCGTTTTCGACGACCAATTTAATCAAATTGGCAAACAAGTCGCCCGGCGTTTGATATAACTCTACACTGAACAGTATTGTTTTATCATATACGTGTTTATCGGGAACGAATAACTGTTTTTTCACTGTACGGTTCATCCAAACAAAACCAAAAGTACATTGTACATGAATGACACAACATAAGTACAGATATATGCCTATATAGAAAGGCTGTAGGATAAATCTGGACGATGATGAAATTCAACGAATGTTTTTAAGAATCGTTAAAGGCGCTGCATAATCTGTCTTAGCGGATTAAATATAATACATGTACATGTATAACTTGTGAGCATTCGTCAGACAAGCCCGATATCACATTTCATCAGCCAAGACTACAGTAGAGAAAACGTTATTCTTTCCCGTTTACACGCAAACGAAACGCAAACGCAACGAAATAAAATCGAGAAAATGACAACATTTTGATAATTCTATCTATTCATTCTAATCTGAGTGGTAGACAGTTAGGGGGCTAATAAGACGACGGATTACCTGGCGTAATATCTGGCTCCAGACTGTTTGCATTGATAATACTAATTTTAACGTAAACGCGTTCAATATATTGGAAAAGAATAACGTTTTCTCCACTGTACCTTCACTCGCAATTTATTTCGCTAGCCTTTAGTTGATACAGTGGAGAATTTGTTATTCTTTCCCGATAAACGCGTTTACGCTAAAACTATTTTTTCGTTTACAAACAGTTTGGAGCCAGATCAGACGCCGGGTAACCCGGCGTCTGATCAGGCTCCAAACTGTTTGCCACCAAGATAAACATGAAATATCAGAATTGTCCAAAAGTTGTTCTTTTCTACGTTTTAGCGCTTTGCGTTTGCGTACGTTTGCGTTTAAACGGGAAAGAATAACAGATTCTCCACTGTAAGACGTTATCATGTTCCCTTTTCAACGCAATGAAACGCATTGCAAATATTTGAGAAAAGGAAAATCTTTTGACAATCTTACTGTTTATTTTAATCTGATTATTTCAATCAGATTGGAGCATGATCAGACGCAGGGTTTGTTTGCAAACGCAATAACAGTTTAGGCGTAAAAGCATTTACAGGGGAGAAAACGTTATTCTTTCCCAACAAACGTGTTTACGCTAAAACTATTATTTCCATTGCAAACAGTTTGATCAGGCGTCTGATCAGGCTCCAAACTGTTTGCCACTCAGATTAATATAAAAAGTGAGAAATATCATAAGCCGTTATTTTCTACATTAAAGTGAAATGCATTTGCGTTTCGTTAACGTTTAAACGAGGAAGAATAACGTTTTTTTCCACTGTAACAGGATATAAAAGTGTCGTCGCCACTGTAACAGTCATACCCCAAATCTGCCCTTTGCAGAATATCTTAGCATTTGACTATGTATATAAAATTAATTTGATTCTTTCCGCAAATAGCATCACAGTGTCAAGAATAAACATATGTAAATGCTCAAGATACTTCGTATTATGTCTTGGGAACAAATTGCTTGCTAAAGCTATAATAAATGTCCAATCGGAGGACGAAAGTAACGGAGTACGACTTGAATTATGTTCTCTTCGGTCTCTATCATTAGGCATGTGGTACAGTGGATAATCTGTTATTCTTTCCCGTTTAAACGCAAACGTACGCAAACGCAAAGCACTAAAACGTAGAAAAGAACAACTTTTGGACAATTCTGATACTTCTTGTTTATCATGGTGGCAAACAGTTTGGAGCCTGATCAGACGCCGGGTTACCCGGCGTCTAGTCTGGCTCCAAACTGTTTGCACTGCAAATAATAGTTTTAGCGTAAACGCGTTTATTGGGAAAGAATAACAGATGCTCCACAGTATGTGAAGAAAGGGATCCTCATTAAATAGGAAAAAAAATCTGATGTCAGATGAGTGCTCATTCTAAGAGAGATTCACCAACTGGCTTCGTTAAACGAATTGACAGCTACCATAGACTGAAAAACGTACATTCAAATATGCCAATTTCGGAACGCTGTCGATATATTATTAGGGTCGTCACACAGATGCATTTGTTTAACAATATTAGCTCGTAATAAGTTCACGTATGCTTAAAACTTCTCATCAATAGTACATGTAAACAGCTTGGAGCCAGATAATACACCAGATATATGGGTGTACAGTGGAGAATCTGTTATTCTTTCCCGTTTAAACGCAAACGTACGCAAAGCACTTAAACGTAGAAATGAACAACTTTTGGACAATTCTGATAATTCTTGTTTATCTTGGTGGCAAACAGTTTGGAGCCTGATCAGACGCCGGGCTACCCGGCGTTTGATCTGGCTCCAAACTGTTTGCACTGCAAATAATAGTTTTAGCGTAAACGCGTTTATTGGGAAAGAATAACAGATTCTCCACTGTATATGGGTGTATGAACAGGCTCCAAACAGTTGCTTCTAAGATCAAAACCAACCGTAAACATTTTCTAAAGGATGATCGTTTTTATATGTTTAGCGGAATGTATTTGACCCAAGGTTCCTTTGATTGTAACATTTCATCTGACAAGTAACATTTTCGGTATTCAAGAACAGGGTTATACGAAGATCAAGCAAAGTAAACAAATGTCAAGTACTACTGTTCAACCATGTGGTTCACCAACTATGTCTGTAAATAACTAGATTCTTATATACACTGAAACATCTGTCCTTCCAATGGTTTCCTCTCATGAAGGATTGATACATTTACCATCTGCTGATAAACTTTAGAATTTATTTGTTATACTGGTGTCCGGTCTCATGGCGGTCGTAATAACTGTCACTCATGTCCAAAAGTTTCAGTTTTGGGATGAAATCTTATATTTTGCTGTTTTTTATTGAACATCAATACAATGTTTCTTATTTGCTTTAATTAATTTAATTTCTGGAATTTCAATATCGATTGTGAGTTGGCTACCGGTCTGAAATACAAGGGGGAAAATGCTATTATTTCGTACAAACGTATACGAAGTGCAATGGAATATAGAAAATGACAACCTTTTAACAAGTCTGGCCACCAGTTTTAACCTGAGTGTTAGACATTTTGGAGTCTGATATGGCTCCAAACTGTTTGCAATAAAAAAAATGTTTAAGCGTAAACGCGATTACTTGGAAACTTTAAAACCGTTTTCTCTTCTGTACTATGCACGCTGAACACGGAGCACAGCCTGCTAACCTAAACAGCAAACAGTGTTAACTGAACACGCTACAGACATGCTGCCATAGTCAAGGTCTACTCTGTGCGATCCTCACTAGCATATACATGTACACTATTGTATTTACTACAGTGGATAATATTTTGCTCATTAAATGCGTTTATGCTAAAACTATAACAGCCAATGCAAACAGTTAAGGGCGAGCTCAGACTAACTGTAACCCGACGTCGGATCAAACGTCAAACGTTTAGCCTCTCCGAATAAAAGAATCGTTAATACTATTGATACAGTGGAGAATCTGTTATTCTTTCCCAATAAACGCGTTTACGCTAAAACTATTATTTGCAGTGCAAACAGTTTGGAGCCAGTCTGATCAGGCTCCAAACTGTTTGCCACCAAGATAAACAAGACTTATCAGAATTGTCCAAAGGTTGTTCTTTTCTACGTTTTAGTGATTTGCGTTTGCGTACGTTTGCGTTTAAATGGGAAAGAATAACAGATTCTCCACTGTACAAAATGGCATTTTCTACATGTTATCGCATGTTATTTGCCGTTTCTTTGCGTTTAAACGGGAAATAGTGACATTTTCTCGACTGCATTAGTGCAATGACCAGCAGTGAGTAGATGCTAAGATTCAGAAAACGAATACATTGTGGTCGTTTCTTATATGCAATGCAATACGTATGTTTTTGCATTATTCGGTTGATATTTATTTAGTACATGTATTTATCTAATGATTTCATATAATATCCGTATACACGTTTTAGGTCTCCACAAACATGTGAGAAGGAAATGCATACATTACATCTACACAAATTCAGAGCCGGGTTCATTCCACGTCAATTCTCTAAAACACCAAACTTCTTAAGAGGGTCGAATGTTTCAATTCTATGCCCTCTTGAAGTCTCAAATTATTTCCTGCAAATAGCTAATTCCATTTTAAATTCAATTTCTTAATTGCGTGTTTGTTTGCATGAAGAACCGAAGAGGACGTCCATCAAAAACAGTCTAACTTCGGTTACTAGAGATCGCCAAAGTTGAACATACCCGTATAGCTACAGTCAACATGCACATTTGTGCTAGTGTAAGTCCAACATACCCGTGCATGTTTTTCAAAGTAGCATGTGATTGTACTATATAGTTGGAAGAAGATGTTAGCGAGCTGGACGTATCGAAACTTGTTATTATACTGAGATGCCCTTCACTTGAATACTAGTCACTTCGTTATTCTCTGAAATAAAACTGCACTTTTTCTTCTAACTGTGTGTTCGTTATAATTGCACAATTATTTTGTGATGCAAAAGGCCATTAAGACTGCATCCCGTCCAGTCTTCACAGCATAAAGTGGTGCAAGGTGCTTGACTGACGAATACGAATCCAGCAACGACGACAATGAGCCTAGGATTATACCATTACAATAAATAATCTTTAGTAACGCTATCGACTCTCACACAAAACGACAGAGAGAATACAAAAATGCAGTTTTTGTTGTTCAATCCCTTCAGATCGACAACAGGGTCCAGCTTTGAGTTCTCAACTTTGTGAATAAAGAACTTTTAGGGAAGGAGATACAATATTCCCTCTCCTCAACGACATCCAATGGGAGATACAAAATATGTGCGTTGTTAGGGAGTCGTTACAGGGATGGAAAATTGGTTTACATTTATAAATAGTTTAAATCCAGATCAGACGCCGCGTTTCGCGGCCTCTGATCTGGATTCAAGCTGTTTGTCACTCATCATTAAATATCTTTTATATCAAAAGGTCGAATATGTAATTTTGAGAAATAAAGAAGACGACAACTTTAAGAAGACAATATTAAAGAAGTAAAAGCGTGAGACATAATGTTTCTGTTAGGGAACTGTGACAATAGTCATTGTAAGGAGGGAATCGTTGTTGGGAGGGTCTTTGTAGAGAGGGAGCGCTGTATCGGTATATTCATCAAGCGAATCGGTCTTCTGTCAGACACGAGGTTGTCGGATCAGCACCCAAACTATCATAATGGTGACACATTTAATGGGTTTTCATAAATTTAACCATTTCCCACATAGCATAACTGTAGTATTGAATATAGCCTTAAGCGCATTCTGCTTAACTTAAGCCTGCTTTAAGCTGTCATCTGCTCAATATAGAAAATATTTTGTATGATATATATTTATGACTGTATAAATTGGAATTATTTGTAAATAATAAACTTAATGCGCTAAAAGGCGCTTCTAAAGGGGAAAGGGTTAACGTGATATATGTTACAGTGGAGAATCTGTTATTCTTTCCCAATAAACGCGTTTACGCTAAAACTATGATTTGCAGTGCAAACAGTTTGGAGCCAGATCAGACGCCGGGTAACCAGGCGTCTGATCAGGCTCCAAACTGTTTGCCACCAAGATAAACAAGAATTATCAGAATTGTCCAAAAGTTGTTCTTTTCTACGTTTTAGTGCTTTGCGTTTGCGTACGTTTGCGTTTAAACGGGAAAGAATAACAGATTATCCACTGTAATATTACAGATTATTCTAAATCTGAATAATTTCTTTGTTACCCAATGTATTAATACAATTTGGAACATTACCAGACACTGAGTTACTGGCGTTTATTTATAGCAGCAAACAATTTTAAGCTGGCATAAGTCCTAAGAGCGTTCAAACGTGTTTGTTTGCATAGAGTTGTCTCGTATCAGTATAGCCTGCAACTATGGTAACCTAAACGCACAGCAATTAAATGCATTTGCGCTAAAGTATGCTGCATATGTCCATTCCAAGCACATTAGTGCCAGATCACACTTTGCTAACGCGTTTCATGGTTAATTTGCTGATCAGTTTCTGTCGTTTATTTCGCTTTTAAACGTTAAAAAATTAAGTTTATTTCTTAAGTAATCACATTTGGGCAAGCTCATACTTTATCAAGTTCCAAACCAACAAACTGATAACTAACTTTCAACCGCTTATACAATATATTGAACGTTTGCTTTTAGCTTTGTTTGAAATGGAACAGTAACCATTTAAACTTATGCAATGTAGCCTACTGCAATAATGTAACATGTACAGTGGAGAATCTGTTTTTCTTTCCCAATGCAAATAGTTAAGGACGAGCTCAGACGAACTGTAACCCGACGTCGGATCAAACGTCAAACGTTTAGCCTCTCCGAATAAAAGAATTGTGAATACTATTGATACAGTGGAGAATCTGTTATTCTTTCCCAATAAACGCGTTTACGCTAAAACTATTATTTGCAGTGCAAACAGTTTGGAGCCAGATCAGACGCCGGGTAACCCGGCGTCTGATCAGGCTCCAAACTGTTTGCCACCAAGATAAACAAGAATTATCAGAATTGTCCAAAAGTTGTTCTTTTCTACGTTTTAGTGCTTTGCGTTTGCGTACGTTTGCGTTTAAACGGGAAAGAATAACAGATTCTCCACTGTAGCTGCTGATATTGTACAATTGATAAACACCATGGACTATTTCAAGAACTAAACCAAGACGGCACGATGATCAAGACAAATGTGAGGCAAGTTACATCTTCCATTATTAATATTTTACAGTGTCTCCTGTTTATAAACAAAACAATATTAACGACACACTGTCATTACTAATATGACCTATAACAGTTGAACCTCGTAACAATTTAAATGCATATTAATTTGATATTTGTACTAGTTTCATTTTGTTTAGCCCTTAACTTAACATATATTCCCATTTTACGCATCTAAATTATTCTATCACTGATTGTGTAGCATGCGCAATGATTTCTATATTCTAGCATGTGATAGTATAAAACAGTTGAAAAAGAGCAAAAAGTCCATTTACCCTTTCACTATAAAATGATGTCAAAAGGCGCGTTTGCAAACATACATTCATTCTCGCCAAATAGTGTACATTTAGCTATAAAAAGTACACTAGTCATAGGTAAATATTGGATAGTCAAATCATAGGGCTCCTAAAGGAGCGCTCCGATCAGTCTTCATTGTTTGACATTGCGCAATGTTTTTATTCTAAAATAATACAACAACCCAAATTGGTCAAAAATGAACTGGACAGCCTGCCTTGGAAACTGCAATTGTCAAAGTGGCGTTTTAGGGGTCGATGAATTAAAGAGCGATATCAGACCCCGGTATAACATATCAATTCCGTGTCTTGGCCAGTAAGACTTCAACCAGATATATTATAATGATGGTTTTCGAAATTTCTATGATCCTTCTTTTCTATATGTCTTATCTTTTGTTATTAAGAACAATTGCGCTTGAGTTTCGTTTGTGTTTAAACGGGGAACGAAACCCGTCTCGTACGCTGTACATGTAACGAATAAATAAAAAAAGCTGAGCGTTCAGATAAGTAGCAATGTAGGCGATTTGTGTCAAATGGGGGTATATAAGCATTGATGTTCCAACAGAAGGCAACTGTACTTCAGAAGCATAATTCTAATTTCAAATGTGTTGAGCCTTTACATACACTCCAATTCATACGCATACACACATACTCAGACCAAGTGACTGCTCAATTTTAAGCGTTATTCTTACCCTTTACAAAGGTTTATGCTGAAGCTGTTTTGTCCATTGCAAACGATTTGGAAAAAGATCAGTCGCTAGGTAACCCGGTATCCTATCAAGCTCTAAACGTTTTGCTACTTAGATAACTCACACAATTGTCAAACTATTATCATTTTTTACATTTTACAAATTACCCTTTGCGTATAAATTCGTTTAACGTGAAGTAATAACGTCTTCTCCACCGTGTATGCAAACTACCGTAATGTCATAAGCTCCTATATGAGCATTCAATTGGTATATTGCAGTACTATACACTGCCAACTCTGTTTAAATACTGTCCATTTGTCTTATTTCAAGTGGTACTTTGTCTTATTTGATATGGTCGTTTAATAAAAAAAAATGAGAATGTTTTTTAATAATAAATAAACTATATTATGATAGGTAGCATTGCAAATGTTTCGTGAAGTTTGGAGACTATCTGTATTTAAGCTGTAAGCAGCGCAATCCCAACATTGCAATAAAAAGTAGAAAATTACAACGTTTTTGCAATTTCTTTTAATCTGAGTGGCGAACAGTTTGGAGCCTGATCGCAAGCCGAGTTATTCGGCGTCTGATCTGGTTCCAAACTGTTTGAAGAGGAAAAAGTAGTTTCAGTGTAATGGTGTTTATTTGGAAAAAAAATAACGTCGTCTAATTGTATATGTCAATTGGGTAATCAGTATACTGGTAGACACTTCTCTAAACAAACGTGAAAACCTATTTATTCATTTTAAAACTAAGCACACGGGCCAACCCGCATTTGCATTTAGGAGACAACAATGTGTTTTTAAGTAACTACATGTATCTACCAGCTGCAATCATATAACTCGAACAGGCGTCGGGGGAAATACGTTTCACTAATTAAATCTAAAATTTCATTGTGATCACCGAATTGTCATTATAAAACGATACGGCTTAATTTAGAACAAGAGGAGGTATATGCAATGCAGATGTTATTCAGTTCAGTTGAACCAAACAAAAACCTAATCTCAAAGAATAATCCAATCCCTGTTGGTGCTATTGTTTTGATTGTATTTTAGGTCACTGGGCATGAAATGTCATTGTTAGCTAGTGTGTCCGTCGTCTCCGCCCCACATCGTCGTCCGTCGTTTGATTTGATTTTTATATCTGATATATACAGTGGAGAAAACGTTATTCTTTCCCGTTTAAACGCAAACGAAACGCAAACCCAACACACTAAAATAGAGAAAATTACAACTTTTCGACAATTCTGAATGTTGATTGTAATCTTGACGGCAAACAGTTTGGAGCCTGATCAGACGCCGGGTTACCCGGCGTCTATACCGGCGTCTGATCTGGCTCCAAACTGTTTGCAATATAACTAATTGTTTTAGAGTAAACGCGTTTATTGGGAAAGAATAACGTTTTCTCCACTGTAGCTGCTGGAACCAGGTGTCATTTCTCTGGCTATTAGGCATGCTCTGAAATGAGTGTAGTGTAAAGAGGTAAAAACTCACCAGATTATTAAATTAGGTACATATTAACTTTTGAAATGTGTAGCTTACCTGATGTAAAATGCTCAGAATACTAAACAAGTGTTCCAAACTTCAAACGGATACCTCAGATCAGACGTTCTAACGGGAGGATACTTATGTGGCTATTTTCTTTTGTTTTCTTTTGGGTGGCTAGCCAAACAAGCGACAATTTATTTTTGCTCTAACTTTGAAAAAATGATCTGGAGGCTAACCCTACCCCTTACCCTATGTCCCACAACTGGCCAGGTTAATGTCACAAGAAATGGCCAGACGGCCAGGTTAATGTTCTTCAATTATGGGGCTAAGAATTTTAGTCACATACAGTGGAGAAAATGTTATTCTTTTCCAATAAACGCGTTTACGCTAAAAACTATTATTTCAATTACAAACAGTTTGGATACAGATCAGACGCCGGGTTACCCGGCATCTGATCAGGCTCCAAACTCTTTGCCACCAAGATAAAAATGAATTATCAGAATTGTCCAAAAGTTGTACTTTTCTACGATTTAATGATTTGCGTTTGCGTTTCGTTTGCGTTTAATCGGGAAATAATAACAGATTCTTCACTGTAAGTACCCTCCGGTAAGCACGATATTAAGAAGTGTTGTCTTTCAAAGTGTTAACCTAAAACCAACCAATGGATGCAGGGACAATTTGGCGACAATAGTTTGACCTTTCTTAAAGTTGAAACAAATATACATGATTAAAAGAACAAAGAATCACTTTGTTTTCCACAGAAAAAGAACCTCTGAACGAACCTATTTTGTTTAACCCTTTCATTATCAACTTTTGCCGTTTGTTGTAACCCTTTCAAACACCAAATATTGTCTGCTAAAATTGGCTGTCTGCAGGTCTTACCAAGCTCAATTGTTTGAAGTTATGACTATAGAAATATTGATACGACCGCCAAACAGTTTGGTTCTTATGCGGATCTTGATCTGGATCCATATTCTTTGAAAGGTCTTGGACTTTGGCTTGCTTAATATATGTCAGGGGGAAATAGGGAAATCATAATGGAGTGTCGTCTACTTTGATATATATATATATTTTAATCATAACGAAAAGTGTCAAACATATTTGGAAACTGATCACACGCCAAGTTATGTATAATCTAATCAGGAACTGTTTTTAGAATACCCGATCCCTACAACGGGCGTGCAAACAACAACCCCCTCCTTACAACGACCCTTGTCGCAGTTAACTAAACAAGACAATTATGTCTAACGTGTTGAATGCTGAAATATCGTCTGCTAAAATAATCATCTGCTGTTTGTTCTCAAAGTAACATGTAATAGATATTTTGATAGAATAATTATTAAGGCGAGTGACAAGCAGCGTGAATACAGGTCAGGCGCCGCGTTACGTCGCGTCTGATCTGGATTCAAGCTGTTTGCAAATGTAAGCCAAGTCTTTAATTTCCCTCCATAAAACGACTCAACGCACACGATATGTGTCTCTCATTGGACGTCGTTGCTTTGAGTGAGCACTGTAATTTAATCTTCAATCAGCATATGATATAGATAATTTTGATGTATATGTTCTTTGGCTTAATAAGGTTGATCCTGGGGGCGGATGTAGCGCAATTCAGTGAGAGCCCCTATGCACTTTTTGCTCTGCTCTCATTCGGCCTCAGGTTTTGAGCTCTGTCTAAATCTAAGTAAATATGTAAATCATTACTACTAAATGGTAAATATTTAGCAGGTCTCTACTTGGGATAAGTTGGGGATAAAGCAGAATGCTCCTTAAGGAGCATTCTGCTTTAGCTTCAATCAGTCTCAAGCTTTTATTCAAAAAGCCAAAATAGAAATTCACTGTGATCCTTTTAATATGTCCTTTCTCCTAGCAGCTGCTTTACCTTTGTTTTATTGCTTACATTTGGTCGTTAGTCGGTTAAAAAGCTTTGCAGCTTATGTTCATTGTTATATGCCTTGCCGACTCAAAATATTTTTTTTTTTATATTTGATATGAGTGCAGGATAGTTGTTTACCTTTGCGCAGTCGACTTTGTAAACAGTTTTTGTTACAATGTACATGTACTTGTTTCAATGTTTTCTCAGTCTGAAGTTTGCATAAATTTGCGGACGATGAATTTTAGCAGATATTATTTATCCCCTTCACTGCCATGACGTCAACAATTTTAAACTTCATCCGGACCTTGCAAAAACTTCCGCTTTGAGACTTTTGGGGTCCATTTGAACCCATTGTGCATTTGTGTTATTTTTCAGGCATTTGTGACATAACTGATGCCGCATTATAAATTGGTATGTTTTTATGCTATATGGTAGTGATAAAACTGAAACGTTGCTCTCATTGTTACCATGGCAACCAGTGACCATAGTAACACAAATAATCTACATTTTTGGCTGTAAAATCGAATTTCATCTAATGAGTTGTGCAGAAAATGTACAGATGGGGAAATGTGGACATATTTATGACTATATTTACCTGTTGTTACATTAATGGTGTATCTTTTACAGAACTATATGAATATTTGGAAGAAAATTACTAAACTATGGTTGGGGTCCAGTAAACCCCAAATAATATTTATGCATATTAACAAGGGCTACTTTAAAAACTTTTAACCACGACTGATTTAAAAAACCTTATAAGTGGAAGATATGTAACCAAAACAGCTTCCCAGCTGATCAATATCGTCAATTTATTATGCTTTGTTTCTGCTTCCAATTATTTCATGGCAATAGTTTTCCAATTTATTTGACCTGTCACCGTGCATGTCTTAGCTCCGTGCAGGATTCATGACGCTGACACTGAGACAGTGGCATATCAAATATATGTGATAAAACTAAGTATGGTAAACACATGTAATGACAATAACACACACATTACTTCAAATGGTGAAGATATAAGTTTTGAATATCAATTGCTTAACACCATGTCTTGATTACTACTCATAACTATGTCTGCTTCACATCATCACATGTCTGATGAGCTGCATGATAGTGTCCTAGACGCAGTTACAGGTGTAATCAGACGTCGCGATATGACTGAAATACTATTGAAAGCGACGTAAAATCAAAACAAAACAAAACAAAACAAACAAACAGGTGTAATCACTGTCCGTTTTGGACAATGTTCTACACCAGATTTTTGTATCACTGTAATGAACTTTGATTTTAGGTTTCCTGCGATCATCATCAATTATATCAATTTTGATTCATGTGGCAGTAACGTAGAAACACTTGGACAAAACAAGAAATTGTATCAAACATTAGGTTAAGCCAATACTGAACAAGTGTTTGACATACATCCTAATTTGAGCATGTTTGCATGTTGTATGTCTTTCTTCCCCTGTAGCTATTTAGTTGAATCTGACATACTGAAAAATGGCAATGAAGCATTGAAATAGACGCCTTAAATACCGACAGGCAAGACCTCTTTGGCTAACGTTCAATAGGGTCAAGGGTCAAGGTCACCTATCTTGGCCCATGACTGCTATGGAAACTTCCAGAAAAGGACCAGAACCAAAAATAATACAGTTCAATTATTTGAATCTTAAAATAATTTGCATAATGTTAGGTCAGATAGAATTGTATTCGTTAAATACAGTGTCCATTCCTTGGACTTACGGTTTGCGCTCCGAGGTTATAATATCCAAGGGAAATAACTCAATCACAAGATCGTGAATATTTTGACATATGCAATTGAGGAACATTATTGTCGGGGTTATCTTGTATTCAAAAATGACATTATTGTAGTTGTACACAACAAGGAATGGTTTTAAAAATAGCCTGAAATACAGTTTACTAACTTTTAGAATTTGGTGTCCGGCTGGACCCCAGACGTGTTTTGAAAATAAAATCTATACGAATTGACCTATTTAGTACGTATTTTACACAAGTGTCAAAAACAGACATAGAAACAATTTCTTAAAACGTCATAAGCGTCATAAGGCTGAAGACTTTTTTCTAGCAAAAATAAAGCCGCTTGGGTCCAATGGACCCTCCGGATGAGGGTTAACAATTGCCGTCTGCTTTTATTTCTAAAATTCAAATTGTAGGTATGTTGATTTAAGAAATATGTGAACGAGCGTCAAGGATCACACTGTTTATAAATAGGCAGTGAAGGTGATATTTGCAAAATAGTAACAGTTATAAGGGACGGTTTAATTTCTAATTGAAAGGGTTAAACAATATGGCTGGTAATTTAACAAGATAGCATGTTTAGTTAAAACGGACAGTTGATTTTTTTACCAGGAGAATTATGTTCAAATAAAATCCACAAGGTCGACACTTGCATCGCATTCAAATAGGATGAAATGTTTTACGAGGGACATGTGGTATTAAAGTGATGACATGGGGAATTAAATGCTGTCTCACTGTGAATATTTAATCCCCATTTTAAGTTTGTGTTTTGTGGTTATTCGTCACCTTTATACATGTATAGAAAACTAAACGCAATCTAAAAACCTAGATTGAAGAAAATGTTTTAAAATCGTGACGATTTAATTTTATTTGGATGGGAAACATTTCTGAGTTTGACCAGTCGCCAGGTTATTGATACTCAAAGTCTGATCATGGTCCTAACTGTTTGCAATGGACATCATGAATGTATCCATGTCTAAGTGTTTCTACGTTACTGCCAAAATTTCGGCCGCTTGAGATGATACAGCCTGCTTTTTTATAAAGTTAAAGACAGTTATACTTACATGTAACCCATTACACCATAGCCTGTCTCTAGAATTGAAAGAAGGTGATCACTCAAAACACGTTGAAAGTAAATCAGAATCGCCTGAAGGCGCGTTCTGCTTTACTCTCGGCTGCCTTATGCTACACTTGTATTTATGATTATAGAAAACATTTCGTGTGAAACATTGTCATGTCTGTATCGATGTGCGCCTTTTTCTGTGGTGGAAGAATATATTAAAGGCGTAAAATGCATGCTTATCTGGTAATTGGTAGACTGCCTTTCAAGCTCTGTGACCAGTTACAAACCTTGAAAAAAAGAATACATGAAACAAATGAATTTTGTTATTTTCTCTACTTAAGTGCGTTGCGTTTGAATTTCGTGTTCATGTACAGTGGAGAAAAAGTTTTTCCCCGTTTAAACGCAAAAATAGAGAGAATGACAACTTAAAGACAATTGTGAATATTTATATTATCTAATTGGCAAACACTTTGGAGCCTGATCAAACACCGGGTTACACGGCGTCTGATCTGGATCCAAACTGTTTGCAATGGAAATACATTTAAATTATTTTAGCGTAAACGCGCGTATTTGGAAAAGAATACATTTTCCTCTGTAAATGCTGGCCTAAACTATTATTAATGGACCGCGTAAAGAATTTTCCCGGTAATTTAATAAAAGAACACGGTGTGCTGAAATGATTAATTTTGATCTCCAATTAATCTTAGATCACCCCCTCCCTCCAGCGAAAGTGTCATAGCAACCTTTTAAAAGGCCTGTTTCTAGGTCATTGTAAGTTGTAAAGTATTTTGAACATGCATGCAGTTATTTCGGTTGTATATATGTACATATATGTACATGCAAATTAAGCCGAAATAGGACAACTCAAACTCAATTATATCGAAGTTATCCAGTAGTTCGTAATTAAAATTCGATTATAATTGAGATCACTTTAGTACAATGTACATGTAAAACGTGTCGGTATTTCAAAGTAAAAGCGGTACAGATTAGAAAAAGTTATACTTTTCAAATAAACACAATAATGCTAAAACTATTAGTTTCAATACAAACAGTTTGGTGCTAGATAGGGTGGATAATACGTTTTTCTTTCTAGTAGAAGGGCCAACTCAATAAAAGTGCCTTACAATTGATTCTTGTTTAACCCATATAGTATAAAATTTCTGATGATATTTGTGAATAGTTTAGACCATAAGGCTTTAATTTATGGTGGGTGTCAGTTCTGGAAGTGGTGCAGATTTTTTCAAACAAGGGCTATAACTCTTGCATCAGATTTACAATTGTTTGATACATATAGGGATTATTTGTTATAATCAGCACATAAGGTTTCCGATTTGCATGGAACTTACACTATTTGCACCTCTTAACATGAAATGAGAAATAATACAAAAAAAACTTAGTTACGGTCTCCGTTTGCCATGGTAACGCCAAAACATTATTTCCCCCTAAAATTAGTGTTTTAGGTAAGTAAAAATCATCAAATTCATGGCATTTTCAGACAAAAATGTACAAGTTTTAGATACAATAACATCTGAAAGTTGAAATATGACATACATTTGTATTGACAATAAAATAACATTGTAACTTCAACTCACCATTACACCTGATTGGTACACAAGTGCAAGGTTTATGGGTCAATATACTGAACGCAAGAAACCATGATTTTTGGTCAAAGTTTAGAACTGCCATGGTACAGAAAATATATGCATCCTTGCTGAACATGAATGATTATCAGTAGCAAATAGTTTTATTACTATTTGGGAAGAAAACATTTGGGATTGAGGTCGCTAAGTAGGTAACCATGGAAACGAAACTATAAGTTGTTCAATGTTTTTATTGACTATTTCAGTCGGCTGTATTGCTTGAAATGCACCCGAGCACCTCTTTAGAGGCTACTACTACAAATTGTAGTGTTATAAAATAGAAATAGAAGACAAAACATGCAGATATTACTTGGTAACTATGGTAACACCTGCCACACGAACATGTTTTACTGGAAATGTGTTTCAAATTCAAGACATTTGGCAGCCAATATACAGCAAACTATCAGAATCCTTGCACAATCACTTTGATTAGTTTTATTATAATGTTTGCAAATAAACATTGCCATATACACATTTGCTTTTAGCCTAAAAATATATTCGGTTACCATAGCAACCACTTACAGCAATTCCCAGGTAAGAGCATTATAATGAAAATATGAGAGGTATCCTAGCATTTTTTGAAGTCAAAGTACAATAACCTGTCAGAACCATTGTACATGTACTTTAAGTTCCTTATTTGGTTTGCAAGTTAATATTGTCATAAAACATTCACTTTTAACATGAAAGTAATATTTGGTTACCTTCGCAACCATTCACAGTAATTGCTAAATGAGAATACTTTTTGAAAATATGTTTCAAAATCAAGGTTTTTGAAGGCAAAGGAGATACACCTATAAGAACCAGTGTTAGTATCGGGTTTGCAAACTAATATATACCGTTCACTTTTTACAATAAAATCGGTTACCTGAACAACCACTCACAAAATATGTCATTAAGAGTATTATACTGCAAATGTGTGCAGAATTCAAGTTTTTTAAGGCACAGTTACCTATTAGAACCACACTACAGGGGCAACATTTTAGACTGATTTCATGAAACTTACTCAGAATGATAACACTGACAAAAAGCTAGCTCACATAGTGTGAATAGTGGTCATGCTGAGTCATTAAGCAGAACAAATAGCAGAAGAAATTTTCTGGAGACAACCATTGTGCAGTTATATTTTCTCATTTCTCATGTAAGTGCTTCGGGGCCTCGTGTCCCTCTTTTGCTCAGTTATCTAAAACTGAGAGAAAGTCTAGCAGGTATGATGTAGAGGCTGCTGAAGCAGAGGCTGACAAATATCAGAAAATATTGTATGAACAGAATATTTTAACTTGAAATGTCATCAAAATGTGTCAGCTATATCAAGGGTAATAGAGAAAGACAAACTAGGGATTTAGTATATTCTTTTGTCGCCTTTTCAGTGATTACTTTAGAAATCAGAATGGTGTGTCCTGGGGATACACCTTTTGTAAAACATTGAGGCCCTATTTTCAGATTTAATTGCAAAGGACAAAACATTATGAGTCCATGGGCCTCATAGATATTTGACAAATAGTCATTGGCAAGTTTAGTGAGTACAGGACTCAGGACTCACAGCTAAACTTACCACTGCTATATTAGCGTTTTTGTGACTCCAGGTTGATAAGATAAACCAATTTAAGATGTTCCTTTCATATTTAAAGTGTATGTCTGACAACAATGTTAACTCGTATTCTTTACAATGAATGGTTCCGAGAGCTTGCAGTATTTTACCTTAGAAAGTTATAAAAAAGACAGTTTGACACATATTTTCAGTATATAGAGGATCTTAAATGAGTGTTCATATTTATTTGATTTATTAAATGAGTCTTTTAGAAACGATAAAAAACGAGCTTTAGCGAGTTTTTTATCGTTTCAAAAAGACGAATTTAATAAATCAAAAAAATATGAACACGAATATAAGATCCTATTTATATCATATCCAACACACACTCATATTTTAAGCCAATTTCTCAGGAGTAAGGTAGGTTGTAGTAAAGTTTTCCTTATATATAAACTATCAATGGAAGGCGAAATGAGGTTTTCTAGGTGCCTGGGAAAAAGTAGTTTCAAATTTCTGAATGTTTTATTGACTAATTGTCACTATATTAGCAATTATTTGATTTAGATTTAGATTATAATCTTTTTGATAATTCAGTAAACTGTGAAAGGGGATTAAAAAATCACGTCGAAAAACATTTTGAAATACAGTTTATCACCTCACATCATGACGTCACAAATATTTTCCATATTAGGAAAATCACTCGTGACGTCATTGTACAAACACATGAGGCCGTGTTTACTGAAACATTTGAACGAAGACACATAGAGATTGTGAAGTGTCTACCCATCACCGTGACACTGTCACTGTCGATTTTGTTTGAAAACCTGTTTAAGTTTTTGAACATTCGCCCATTCATCTGTGCTATTGTGAATGTGAAATTTCAACAGTGAATTTGAACGCCGAAAATGTTGTGTTGAAACCGCCAGACATGTATGGTTGATGACCTAGATTCTGTACATTCAACTTTGAATCGTGTACTTTCGATTAGAGTGAATGGAGAGTCTCTAGTTGGGATTCAGACTTGCATGCGTTTTAGTGTGGATTTCTACAAAAATCGTGCGTTCAATAAACGGAGGCTAGTGTAGTTTTTGGGGTGAGTTCTGGTGGCAATATAGAAAGGATGGCTGGGACAAGAGTAGCCGGTATGTCTTTTTTTTCTGCATAGTTCTAAATGGTTTAAAAGTTATTGTAGCTAATGATATTAAAAGGATAGCGATCAGGATTTGTATAATATGACCAAAGTTTAGGCGAAACAGCTCGAACATTACGTCCCTAGGGGCTTCGCCTGACGTACTGGATTTGGTTTGCCTATCTGTAAACTGCAGATCTCGAGGTCAATTGTACCGTAGGATCCGTTACGAATAAAATGTACTGAAACCTCTGAATACCGTTGATTTTATTGTTCTAACCCCCTTCCGTCTACTGGCACTCGATCGTTGCCAGCTAGGTCAAAGTCCGCAAGTTTTTTGTTTTGACAGCGCGTATGAATATTATTCGGTATTAGAGTGTAATAAACAGCTGTGTGTTACCAAACATAGAATTATTCACGTGCAGAGCCGCGGAATATGATATAAAATGTTATTCTTTAGCTTATAGTGTCAGTAGTTGCTAAGGTACCCAACTGTTACGTTGATGCTAAAAGTTAATGTTTATATAACCATTTTAAGTTGCCCATATGATAGTAAAACTGACGTATGCAAATTCAAATAAGTTTGTATACTTTGTCATAAGAAACAAGCTTTGAATTTGATACATTATTTCAGTATAATGCTCTTATTTAGCATATATTTAGTGGTTGCTAAGGTAACCAAATGTTCGTTTCGTGCAAAAAGTGAATGATTATATGACATTTTTTACTTGAAAACCTGATAATAAACCTAAAGTACAATATTATTCTGACATGTTGATGTTGCTGATAGCGACGTGACTGGTCCACAGGGGGACAGGTTTCGAATCCCAGTCGGAGTTTGAATATTCATGAATAATAGCAGCTTTTATATAATACCCGTATATTTCGTTATGCCTATCATACTCATCTATAGAGTAAGTATATTCATCAATATCACTATTTCCAACTTCAATGTAGCTTTTCAAAACCCTCACCACTGTAACGTACTTCAGAACTCCCATCCATATTCCTTCAAAATAGCTATAGGCGGTTAATCTATTACACTTTAGACCAAATCCCTCCAATAATGAGGAAGGTGCATCCATTTTAATTTGAAAGATAATAACGTATGTCCAAACGGTCGCAGTCAACTTCCAAACCGTCTGTACACCGGCACAAACACGTACTTAGTGTGCAATGGTTCAGGGAAATTCCCCCCAGAAGTGTAGGAAGAGTTAGCTGCATACGGTTTATTCCCTATACATGCATAGTATACGTTGTAAAACTGTTCAAAAGACAATAACTTCGGTAAAAATAATTGCAGCTCGAATTTCAAACCATTTGAATACTTTCAAACATAAGTAGTCAATCTTGGACAGTTTAGAGTAGATCCCTGAAATAGTGTAGAATTAGTTCACTGCACATTATTTGTCCTCGATATTCTATGTAGGAAACAAATTCAAAGGGCCATACCGGTACCTTCTGTCAAAACGGTCGCAATCAAATCTCCAAACCACTTTTTTATACAGATTCACATATGATAAATATGAATATATTCGGTCTGATGCTAATATTATATAAATATTAGATGTCAGTTTGCGGGACATTCAAATTGTCAACCCGTGAAACAGCATGTCACCCCGAGGCGTAGCCTTGTAAACGGGAAAGAATAACATATTAATCGAAAAAGTTTCATCCTCATTTTATTAGTGCATTGCTTTTTCATTTTAAAGGTAAAATGATAACGTCCTCTCCCAATACTCTAATGCATAACTATATATGTAGAAAATGACAGACAACTACAGCGAAGCTTGCTTAGAACAAAATTGGATACATGTATAACGAAATATTTGGTAAACAAGGAACAAATCGTAATACCCATCAATAATTAACATTTTGTAAAATGGACCTAATATAGCGACATTGTATAAATATTAGATGGCAGTTTGCGTGACATTCAAATTGTCAACCCGAGAAACAGAATGTCACCCGAGTGTTGACAATTTGAATGTCACGCAAACTGACATCTAATATTTATTTTATTACACCGAGCTTATCAACCCTGGCTTTGGAATCGCTTAATTCGTCTTTTATAAAATGTGTTGTGAATACCAATTTAGCGCGGACATGTACATAACGCGGGAAATGACGTCGCCGTCTTACGACATCACATTGTTTATAATTATATAACAAGAAACAAAGAAGAACGTTATGATAAGTAAATTGAAGAAACAGCGTCTTTACATTGTCTAGCTGGCAAATATCCTCTTCCGAAATGGTGGCAAATCGTTAAGGAACGGACAAAGGGAAGCAACTTGTACAGAAAATGCCAAAAGTTGATTAGAAGTTACCACTCTTTAAAACGTTCCAATGTATCCAATAGCGAAAGTCATGTCAATGCTGACAGTACGTTTTCGGACGGAGGAAAAAAGTAATGTCCTTTAGAGTGACGTCACAAAAAGAATATCATAAAGAGTGACAGTATATTTTGGATAGATGTAAAAGACATGCAAAATGTTAACTGTATGTCTATGGGAATTTAACATTGTAACTTAAAGCGAGGTGTAATAATGTTAAATATAGTTCCAAAACATGCCACGATATTTTAATGTACAAGTATAGTCGACAACAGTTGTATAAATAATCATGTGCTGATGTATAGAATTAATGTATGTTTTAACATTTTTAGCATGTTATGATGAAGGTTTATTTGTTTATATAATTTTATAAGCATACACTTTTAACTGTACATTAAGTTGCATTATTTTGGGTATCTAATTAATTGTCATATTGTAAGATTTACATTGTCTCTCATTACTCATTTTTGAATTGTTCTACATATTTTACTTCCTCATGTTTGTAACTTTTATCATGTATAGAAGTGAGACATAAATGAAAGATATGACTGTCTGTCTACAAGTAGTTAGTCTATGAAGGATCGGAGCAAATCCCTTAATTTTCTAGTAGGAGTGACCTGTGCTCATAACTCTATTACCCCTAAATAGTCTATGAAAGAAACAATTCAAGGGCCATAACTTCAGTCAAAATGGTTAAAGCCCAAAGTCCCACTTTTTATATATAGAAGTAAGAAACTTGTAAATTGTTGGGTAAAGTCCTCCAATTGTGCAATGCGAGTTAGCTCCACATGAGTTTTAACAGACGGACAGACAGAAATCACATTAAAATGTCCCCACTTCCAAAAAGGTTTGAAGGGGAGGGGGGGGGGTCTTTAAATTGACAGTAGGCAATTTTTAAGATTATGATTCTTCATAAATTATATAAGAAAACGTATTGCTGGTGTTTTTAAGTCAATTAATTTATAACCTGATTATAAGGCTTAATATGACATAAGTAGTATCAATGGACTGGAGTGGGTAGGGTAATAAAACAGCTCTAGCAACATTCTGCACCACTTCTGAATCTGGCATCCACCCTCAAGTGTCAAGTCTGTTTATATATTATTTCTTCATATCAACAGAAATAGTATACTGGATGGCTTGAAAATATCACTTTACACTCATGGTTCCAGTCCCTCTACTATGACATTCTATGACATTTTATGACATTCTATGAGCTTCTAAACCTTCTAAATACTAAAAGTTTGCATTTTAAAGCATTTTATACGTAAATAAACAACACAGTTCAAACGATAAACATGTTAACATAGCAACCTTGTCATAAAATTTAACAATATGTACGATCGGTATTTAGCATTGAATTTCAGTGGGTGGGGTAACAAAAAATGCTGTAGACAAAATGTGCACCACTTCTGAATCTGGCATCCACTCTCAAGTATTATGTTTGTACATATACTATTCCCTCGTATCAACATAATTTTTATATCAGATGGGTTAAAACAAAATTTGGATTCATGGGGTCAGCCCCTGTACTACATGTATCCCAATAAATGCGTTTATGTTAAAACTATTAGTATTTCTAGTGTAAGCATTTCGATGTCAGATCAGACGGCCGGTAACCAACCCCGCGTCTGATCTAGTCCAATCTATTTGCTACAGATAAACAGTCTGAATAAACAAAACATTATCATTTTCTTCATTTGAGGGCATCGGGTTTGTGTTTAAACGGGAAATAATAAGGTCGCCTCCACTGTAAGAACGACTTATTCATAAATGAGTTGGCTCTATTAAATGAATCCCTTCACTGCCTTAGCCCTGGTACAATAGATGTTACGAACATTATGGCTCCTGCTCTAGGGTCATTTAAAGCTGATAAATAAAAGCAGACGACAACATATTTACATGTACGATGTACGTTGAAAGCAATCGCGTGCGATCCAAATTTAGATGTACAGTTTTCCCTCCTTATAACGGCCCTCCAAACAACGACTTACTCCTAACAACGACCCTTGTTTCAATTCGCTCAACAGGACAGTCATGTTCAATCTATTCACGACTGCAATGTCGGCTGCTTAAAACTATCGTCTGATGTTTTGTTATATTTTGTTATGTTTTTATGTGATAACTTTATTCAAGGTTAACGTAAATCAAAAGCTCCTGCAGGAGCTTTCTATTTTACGTCCATCTTGCTTTAAACAGACACCTGCCATAAATCTGCTAACATGCAGTGGTCGTAATAGGGTTTACTGTATGTTTGTAACTTTAACTATTAGCATGCTAGGAACAACTCGGGTACCATTTCCAAAAATATTCCCCGCGATTGCGAGGTATCGCTAAACATCTCGTTTGAAATGTATAGGGTGCTGGCTAAGAGAGAGAAAGAAAGTTGAGCATTTCCGTTCTCATTTTATTGACACTTAATACTTACACACTCATTTAATGTTCATATTTAACATTTCACGTAAACATAGAACTGTCTGGTATAAACTCTTTCCTGTCTCAACAAAACTTAACATAGTGCATTAAACAGTAGCATTATATATGTACAAGTACAATGGAGAAAACGTTATTATTTCCCGTTTAAACGCAAACGAAACGCAAACGATACATATTGTGTACTAAAACTATTCATTTTAATCTGAGTGACATACAGTTTGGAGCCTGATCAGACGCCGGGTTACCTGGTGTCTGATATGGCTCAAAACTGTTTGCATCGGAAATAACGTAAACGCGTTTATTGGGAAAGAATAACATTTTTCTCTTCTGTACAATGTAACAGCTTTTGGAATGTGTGAGGATTTTTTGTTACAGTGGAGAATCTGTTATTTTTTCCCGTTTAAACGCAAACGTACGCAAACGCAAAGCACTAAAACGTAGAAAAGTACATTTTTTGGACAATTCTGATAATTCTTGTTTATCTTGGTGGCAAACAGTTTGGAGCCTGATCAGACACCGGGTTACCCGGCGTCTGATCTGGCTCCAAACTGTTTGCACTGTAAATAATAGTTTTAACGTAAACGCGTTTATTGGGAAAGAATAACAGATTCTCCACTGTATCCGAGTGGCAAACAGATTTCAGCCTTATCACACGCCGTGTTATCCGACATTTGATCTGGCTTCAAACTGTTTTGCGATTGAACAACAATGTTTAAGTATAAACACATTTAATAAGAAATACTAATACCGTTTTGTCAACATGAATGTAACGAATGGACTCGTCCTTGTACTATCCACACATTATTTGACGTTTTCAAAAGGCGTAACTTACAATCTGCTACGATTTGTTTAAGTCTTAGAATAGCATAAAAGGTTTTAAACCGTTGAGGTAAAACTTCAGTGTAGAAGACGTTTACGCTAAAACTTTTTCAATGCAAACATTGTGGAGCCATATCAGACGCCGGGTAACCAAACGGTTTGCCAATCGGATTAAAATAGATATAGATATCAAAACGTTGTCATTTTCTACAGCTTAATGTTTGCGTTTCGTTTGCGTTTCAACGGGAAAGAATAACATTTTCTCCACAGCACTATACTGAAAAACGAAGATCTACATACGTGGGATTGATAAGATGTACTTTGGAATAAATTACACGTCGCTATTATAACAGTGGAGAAAACGTTATTCTTTCCCAATAAACGCGTTTACGCTAAAACTGTTATTTGCAGTGCAAACAGTGTGGAGCCAGATCAGACGCCGGGTACCCCGGCGTCTGATCAGGCTCCAAACTGTTTGCCACCAAGATAAACAAGAATTATCAGAATTGTCCAAAAGTTGTTCTTTTCTACGTTTTAGTGCTTTGCGTTAGCGTACGTTTGCGTTTAAACGGGAAAGAATAACAGATTCTCCACTGTATTTCTAAAACGTAGAAAAGAACAAATTTTGGACAATTCTGATAATTCTTGTTTATCTTGGTGGCAAACAGTTTGGAGCCTGATCAGACGCCGGGTAACCCGGCGTCTGATCTGGCTCCAAACTGTTTGCACTGCAAATAATAGTTTTAACGTAAACGCGTTTATTGGGAAAGAATGACAGATTCTCCACTGTAGTATGACTTAAAACATATCGATACGAGTGTCATACAGTTTTTATTCTGATCAGATGCCGCGTTACGTGGAATCTGATTAGGATCCTAACTGTTTGCAAACGCGCATTTAGGCGTCATTGCATTGAGAGTGAAAGGGTTTAACGACCAATCCATTGATTACCCACGAATTGTCTTGGGGACAGGGTCCCTTTTCATAAAATTTCGTAACTGAAGAACTTCTGAAGTCTACGAAAGGTACCTACGACATTCGCATGAAATAAGTCAAGAGCGTTCCATAAACACGTATGTACGTAGGACAGTTTCGAATGTTCGTAGCTGTGAATTAAAATAAAATGTCATTTTTTTCTAAATACTGTCACTGTCTACATGTACCATCCACTATGTAGTATATGGTAAAGGCTTTGTTTAATATAGTGTCACCCCTATTGAAAGGGCCAGCCAGTTTGGCTTATGAGACACCTATCCTTTTTGCGCGCACACTATCTCCCGAATCTCTTCTCTTATTGCCAGGCGCCTGGCAGAGACGGGCCTACGGTAACCATTCATTTAACTAGCTGGCGGCTCACCAACCGGCCATATCAGTCCAAACCCCGTATCCGGCTCCGGGATTCGAACCTTCGACCTCCCGCTTTCGAGGCGGACGCCCTAACCACTAGGACACGGTTGCGGTTAGATACAATTGAGATGTTGTTCTTTCCTGTAAAAACGCAAACTGAAAAGAAAACACAATGCAATATAATATATAAAATGACAATTTTGAAAAGTCTGACGATTTATTTTACAGTGGAGAATCTGTTATTCTTTCCCAATAAACGCGTTTACGCTAAAACTATTATTTGCAGTGCAAACAGTTTGGAGCCTGATCAGACGCCGGGTTACAGTGCAAACAGTTTGGAGCCATATCAGATAAACAAGAATTATCAGAATTGTCCAAAAAGATCAACTTTTGGACAATGCTGATAATTCTTGTTTATCTTTGTGGCAAACAGTTTGGAGCCTAATCAGACGCCGGGTTACCCGGCGTCTGATCTGGCTCCAAACTGTTTGTACTGCAAATAATAGTTTAAGCGTAAACGCGTTTATTGGGAAAGAATAACAGATTCTCCACTGTATCTCACTCAGGAAAAGAATATTCATCATAAAATACACATGTATACCTATTTTTTAACATTCATGTTTGTTCGTATATATTTCAGCTCAAATATATTCTACAGTCGGGGTCCATCCAAATGCGTTTGTACAGTGGAGTAAACTTAGTAATTTTGGCAAATCTACGCCAAATCGACCTCTAAACAATAACAATGAAAGTATAAACTGGAGTTCCATATTTTATCAATAAAGGTGGCTGTGCTAAGACAATGATGTCTATGGTAAACATTGTAGTGCCAATCAGACGCCGGGTATCCTATTTATCCCGTCGTCTGATCTGGCTCCAAACTGTTCAGATAGATATTTCAAGTAGCTTTAAGTGTCTGCATTTCAGTACATTGCTTTTAGTATCTCTTAATCGGGAACGAATAACGCACAGTGGAGAAACGTTTCCCAATAACGCATTTACGATAAATCCATTATTTCCATTACAAACATATTTGATCCAGATCAGACGCCGGGTAACCCGGCGTCTGATCAGGCTTCAAACTCTTTGCCATTCTGATAAAAATGTTCATTCAAAATTGTCAAAAAGTTATCAATTTCTACATTTTAGTCCAGTGCGTTTGTGTTTCGTTTGCATTTAAACGGGAAAGAATTACGCCTTTTCTACTGTATTATCCACTGCAATGATATAATTTAATACATTTGGCAGCTGAATCGGACACTGAGTAACCTGGTCCCTGGGCAACTTCACTGACTGACAGTACAATTACCTCTTAGCATGCTTGGTAATCGTTTTCATCTGCAATTGTCATCTGCAACCTTTCTAAAAAAACTTTTTTTTTCAACATTTATCTTCAAACCAAGCTCAGTGTTTTAAATGGTTTGGGTCCTGATGAGGCGCCACTTCATGCGGCGTCTCATCTGGATCAACACTAATTCCAGTGGTATTCACTGTGAACACAGCTACAATTGCTTTAGTTAAATTACGTCGTCAGCATACTAAACCAATTGCACATTGCAATAAACTAATATACCTCGTTTCGTTTCTTTTAACAGGAAAGAATAGTGTTTCTCCAACTGTACACATTCCATTTATATTTGCACAAATTATACTACAAACGACAAAGTACAACAGCTATGTTTAGACAAATAATTGTTCTGTTGTCACGTACACAAAGCGGGGGATGACGTTTTTATTTCCCAATAAATCTGTCTGAGATATATGACTCTTATACCAACTGCAAACAGTCTGGAGTCAGATGCCGCTAAATTCAGGGTCTGATCAAATTCCAATTGTTTGCCACTCTGTGTAAAATTTGAATAAACCCTCATCGCGACTTGACTAATATTTCCTAACAGCTTTGTTCCAGATCAGACGCCGCGTAACGCGGCTTCTGATCGTGATCTAAACTATTTGTTAAAACTTATGTGAATGGTATCTAAAGTTAAAAATATATCAAAAGACTACTAGTTTTTTTCGCAGACGATATCTTTTAGCAAACGACAATTCAGCATGATACAAAATGTAATAGTTAAAATTATATTCTACATTTCGTGACATCACATTAGCATTTAGTCTTGTTAAATATTTCGAATATATGCGATATTTGCAAGCAGTGTACCTGTGCAGAATATACTTGTCCCCTTCAAAAAGTGAAAACACAAGTCAGATGACTCCTAAAAGAGTATTCTGATCAGAGTCTGCACTGTATACCATAATTTTGCAATACGATAGGTGTTTCATAAACAATACAACCTAATCACTACTTTCAATATGATAAATGCAAAATGCATGTGTGATATTTCAAATGAAAGAGCTATTTGTCCCCTATACGATATTATAATTCACGCTAAGATCGTTGAGTAATAACATCAACCTAAATGTTTCCCACTCTTCAGCATCGAACCGCCTTTGTAAAATTCGTAAAATCGCACTTGAAAAAACTTAGGATTTTTCATGCCAACTTATGGCAGCCCTGTTGAAGGTATTTTGATATAACATTTTGATACGTTATTAATAAAGCGACATAATTGTTTTGAATGAATTTATAAAACGTTCTACGTATTAAATAAAATCAGACAATTCTTGACATACAGTTAAACTTTGCTATCTCGAACACGTTTTGGTCGAAATTACCCGCATTTCTACAGTTTTATTTTCATTATTTCAGAGCATATCCGTATTTTCAATTTAATACATTCGACTTAAGCTAGTTCGAAATATCTAAGTTCGACTGTATTCGCAGTTTCAATTGTTATTACTTATAAAAATATATAAATACCTTAATCTAAACTCGAACTGAACATATCACTAAATTGTAAACGGATGTTATACTCAATGGGTATTTGTTGAAACCTAAATCCCATTGTTATATTAAATACGGCTTTAATTTAAGCCGTTAAGGTACAGTACTGAACCTTATTAAATTCAATTGATAATCGCAAGCGAATTGCCATCGAATTGCCATCGAATCGGGCGCTTCAAAAAACAAATCCTACGTTTGAATATTTTTACGCGAATTTTCCGAAGCGGCTGTGACAAAAATGGAATCGGAACAATTAAAGAAGACATATTTGCGAACATTTGTGAAATACAGTATTCAAGAAAACTTACCCCAGGGTAAAGTTAGTATTTTTAATTGCAAGCGAATTGCCATCGAATTGCAAGCGAATTGCCATCGAATTGCAAGCGAATCGCAAAAATCGTTAATTAAATAGGTTCAGTACTGTACCGTAGCGTTTCATGTTTTAAAATCAGATTATAGATACAGTGGAGAATACGTTATTCTTTCCCGTTTAACGCAAACAAACGCAAAGCACGAAAACGTACAAAAGTACAACTTTTGAACAATTCTTATAATTAATATTTATCTTGGTGGCAAACAGTTTGGAGACTAATCAGACCGCCGTGTTTCCCCTGGCTCTAAACTGTTTGTAATAGAAATAATAGCTTTAGCGTTTACGCGTTTATTGGGAAATAATAACATCTTCTCCACTGTATACTGACATAGAAACTTGAACATTTATGTCGACATTTTTCATCAGCAAAATAAGTTTTTATTGATAAAATTGAGATTTTTGTAGAGTTGTAGAGAAGGTTATTTACAGTAAAGGTCAGACATAAACTGATATATTTCTAAAACAGATAATAGAAATTGTACTTTGTTCCAAGGCTCTAAAGCAGGGGTTGTTTAGGTTAGTATTGTTATTTATGTGATCTTACCGTACATTAAGCCATCGTGTTATTTCCAACAATATATCACACATGCATAATACACTTATTTTATTGAAGCTATTGATCTCGTTGCATTAATTATAAAACACCCCTCGTACATTGACAAAATCATCCCATAATGGTCAAAAATGGACTAGACTAACTCGGAAAGTGAAAGTGACCCTTAAAAGTTTCAGGGAGGAGATGGTTTGGCAGGAAGTAATCATGCACAGCGGAGAATGTGTTATTCTTACCCAATAAACGCGTTTACGCTAAAACTATCATTTCCACTACAAACAGTTTTGAGCCAGATCAGACGCCGGGTAACCCGGCGTCTGATCAGGCTCTAAACTGTTTGCCACTTAGATTAAAATAGCTTGTAAGAATTGTCAACAAGTTGTCATTTCTGACGTTTAAGTGATTTGCGTTTGCGTTTCGTTTGCGTTTAAACGGGAAAGAATAACGTTTTATCCACTGTATTCCCCCACAGCAATGTAACTATTCATCTTGGCAGTTTGTTTTCGTTTGTATTTCCTTATCCACATATTGTTTTTCGTCGCAATCATCATGGTGGTTGTCATTCAGGGCAATTTTTTCGTTAACTGGGTCTGGATCTGTCGTTTGTGTTTGGTCAATTGAGGTCATCTGAAAAGTGTTATGACCTTGCATGCAGGTATTTTCTGTCTGATTAACAATTGAGGTAAATTCGAATTTTTCATCTCTCCCGTTCTCTTTTCTTGTTGTTGATCGGGGGAATATGCTGTTATCGGCACCATGACTGCTTCGACTGTCAATAAATTTGGCACACTTGAACGCTTTAAGAAAGCTCTTTCTGAATATGTCGCTCAAAAAAGCGTACAGAAACGGATTAAGCATGCTATTGGTAAACGATAACACAGTGAACGCACTGAATAAATAGATCTGCCATTGGGGAACTGGTGCTCCAGGTCGCTTGAATGTTAGATTACCCTGAAAACACCAGTACGGGAGCCAGCAAATCACATATACTGATATCATCGCAAGGACCATTCGGGTGACTTTCCTATTTGACTTTTTGCGCTCTTTGGACTTTTTACTTGGACCCACACTCCGTAATCGAATTATGACCGATATGTAGAACACAGATATCAATGCAACTGGAATGGAGAAGCCAAGGAGGAATGTGTACCAAGTGAATGCCTTGTCTCCTGGTATTGGCTGATTATCGGGCCAAGATATCGTGCACGTCTCCTTCCCAGGGTATTTCCTATTAGGTATCGTCGTTGAATAGAGAATAATTGGCAGCATAACGAAGAAGGAAATTGACCATATGCTGAGGCAAACGAAGAATGCGAGTCTTGTGGTTCTGTAATAGACTGACCTTACAGGGTGGCACACAGCAAGATAGCGATCTGCACTCATTGCCGTCAGGGTAAATACACTTGTGAAGAAGTTAATTGAGAAAAACACAAAGTAGATCTTACACATCGCATGGCCAAATATCCAGTGTTCCAGTATTGTCGTAGTTATAAGGAACGGTAAACTCAACAAGAACAGGACGTCAGACAGCGCAAGGTTTAATATGTACATGTTTGTAACTGTTTTCATCTTCGAAAACCGCATGATAACGTATATCACTAGTCCGTTGCCTATCAGACCCAAAAGGCATATGATGGCATATGACGTCACCATGAATATCTGATGAACAGGGACTTCTGGTCGATCATTACCATTTGTTTCGTTTAGGGAGTCAGTGTCATTTTCATCAAAGAAACAGATCACTTCGTCTACATAAATGGCGGTTGTATTTAGAGGATCACCCGTTGCTTGTTCTGAGTTTTCCATGCTTTGTTTCTAAACAACTTGGTCCAGCTTGGGTAAATCTGCAAATAAATGAAGCAAAGGTTATCCATTTGATGTTTAATTAGTTCCGTCTCTATACTCGGAACAAAAACAAAATAAAGTCACTCCAGTATCTTTAAGCAGATTGAAAGTTCGACAGCATGTTCCTGTAGGAACATTCTCCTGTACTTTCGATCTGATCTAAGTGGTCTGCGTACAGTGGAGAAAACGTTATTATTTCCCAATAAACGCGTTAAAACTATTATTTCAATTACAAACAGTTTAGAGCCAGATCAGACGCAGGCTACCCGGCGTCTTATCAGGCTTCAAACTGTTTGCCACTCAGCCTAATGTCAATAGTCAGAATTGTTAAAATGTTAACGGCAAACGGTTCCAAAACTTACATTAAAACCAATCGATTATATGTACTTTTTCCAGTAACTATACATTTTCAACATTTCATTGAGTTTGTTTTAAGTCTCGTTTAAACGGGAAAGAATAACATCTTCTCCACTGTTCAATTCAAATTCGCAATAGTTGTAGAATCGTGTTTTACTACTGAATAGTACAGATGTTTTGAAAAATAAATTACTCTTGACACTGCAACATCACAGACACGTTGTACTCGAAGTACATGTACCAAATAACATTAGCGTGATAAGAATGTTCAATCTACAGTGGCCAATGCGTTATGTGATAGGCGTTCCATTTAAATCAAATTTCACGCAAACGCAATGCAAACTAAATGTAGGAAGCGACCGTTATAAGAACGATGACGTTTACTCGACGTCTGAAATGTCTCCTTACTATTTGCAATGGATGTTATTGATATAGTGCAACACGTCGGTGCGACAGAGTATAGTTGCCACTGTAGTTTAAGCAATGCTTGCAGATGTGCCACATTGAGAACGTTTTAACAGTTACCTGGCAATATCAAACGAATGGTAAATACAATCCCATTATTAACAGTTTACAGTGGAGAATCTGTTATTCTTTCCCAATAAACGCGTTTACGCTAAAACTATTATTTGCAGTGCAAACTGTTTGCCACCAAGATAAACAAGAATTATCAGAATTGTCCAAAAGTTGTTCTTTTCTACGTTTCAGTGCTTTGCGTTTGCATACGTTTGCGTTTAAACGGGAAAGAATAACAGATTCTCCATTGTAACACTATCTACTTATAGTAATGCAAACGCCTTTTTTGCCTTAACCTACAGTGGAGAAGACGTTATTTTCCCAGTTTAAACACAAACGTATTAAAAACAAAATGTAGAAAATGATAACTTGTAGACAATTCGGAATATTGGTTTTAGTCTTAGTGTCAAGCAGTGCGGGGGAAAATGTTATTTTTTTTATATTCAGTTCGCATATGCTAATACATGTAATCTTAGTGTGTGTTTTTCTGAAACACTTAGAGCAAGATCAGACGCCAACTAATTCGGCATCTGCACAGACTTCAAACTGAATCAGTTAATAAAATGAAAAAGCAACAATACACATGTACACAAACAATATGTTAATTTCTACACTAGAAATTGGACTAGATTGGACTAGATTGGGAAGAAAACACATTATCCACTGATACAGTAGAGAAAACTTATTCTTTCCCAATAAACGCGTTTACACTAAAACTATTATTTCTTATGCATACAGTTTGGATATTGATCAGACACCGGGTAACCCAGCGTCTGATCCGGCTCCAACTGTTTGCCACTCAGATAAAAATGAAAAGTCGGAATTGTCAAAAAATTAGCATTTTATACGGTTTAGTGTTTTACGTTTGCCTTTCGTTTGCGTTTAAACGGGAAAGAATAACGTATTCTCCACTGTAGAATAAAATAAAATGAATAGAACAATTCAATTCTTCTTTTATGGCAGAAACCTCAGCAATTCGTGAAAACTTATCAGTGTTTTTAGTATCGACCAGTTTCAAATTGCAGTTATATTCTCTGTGACTATTTCGTTATACGGAGGGATATGGAAAACAATTGGTGATGTTCTTGATTCCATTCGGAACCAAATACCTCCCTAGTCCACGTAAAGGACAATATAAGTTTCGAATATAGCACTGTCCTTTTTGACTACTTGAGGTTATTAATATATACACTGCTCTTTTCTAGTATTTCGAACTCTAAGGGCTTTTTTATTCTCTTTGATGTTATGGCTGAATGCATGTACATGTAACAAAAATGTGACGTATGTTTTGACATGATTTTCTTTGAAAAAAGGCCCCTAGAGGTCGAAATATTAGAAAAGAACAGTGTATATATTATTATTAATTTAATTCCCTATCTGGAACATTGAAGAAAAAAAATAAGGTTAGTTTTGTCAATGTATTTGATGATGACAAACAGTGCAGAACATGTACAATCTAGGAGCCTTTTGATCTGGTACATGTATTCATCTTTAGCATAGGACAAATGAAATCTTAACAGGTACATGCAAACTGGATGTGAATAACGCCTATATGCGTGACTACAATTCAAAGAGTTATGTCAAATTACATGTATGCACTAACGCAATGAGTTCATTAGAACAAATTGACCTCATACATGTAACAGAAATGTTCGGTGAAGGTAATTCGTCCCCGTTTAAACGCAAGCAAAATGCAAACACATCGCAATCTAACGCAGTAATGAAACGCAAAAAATTACAACTTTTCGACATTCCTGACTATAATTTGAGTGGCAAAGAGTTTGGAGCCTGCTCAGACGACGGCTAACCCGGCGTCTGATTAGGCTTACAGTGGAGAATCTGTTATTCTTTCCCGTTTAAACGCAAACGTACGCAAACGCAAAGCACTAAAACGTAGAAAAGAACAACATTTGGACAATTCTGATAATTCTTGTTTATCATGGTGGCAAACAGTTTGGAGCCTGATCAGACACCGGGTTACCCGGCGTCTGATCTGGCTCCAAACTGTTTTCACTGCAAATAATAGTTTTAGCGTAAACTCGTTTATTTGGAAAGAATAACAGATTCTCCACTGTACCCGGCGTTTGCAATTGAAAACAAAATGTTTAAGTGTCAATGCGTTTATTGGTAAATAGTAACATATTCTCAAATGTAAATTAAAGTTACAGCCATAAGACGCAAACAGTATGAAGCCTGATTATGCGCCGAGAATTTCGGCTTGTAATGGACACAATGATTTTCGCACACATGATTAAAACATAAAGGCATTAAACACATATGTGCATAAAGTTCGTTGTCTTATAAATTGCACAGAACAGAACAGAACATATGCAATTCAGACTTGTACATAAGTACATCATTTTAAAACGTAAGTAACAATACCACATACTATGTCATAACACATACACATCGACTATCACAAATTAATATATTTTAGAATGAAGGATAACTTATAACAATGTAATTGTGTGGTTATATTTATTGTATACTCTATATGTTTGAATGTCTATAGTATTGTTGTTCGATGGTATGTTTTTTAAAAAGGCATAATGTGACAAACATACTATAATTATAGTTTGATCTCCTAAACGCAACGATCGAATTTACTATACGGTAAAATCTCCCTACAACGATCCTTCTTACAACGACTCACTCCTTACTCCAAAATTTAGCACTGTTCCCAGGACAAGTACAGTGGAGAATCTGTTATTCTTTCCCGTTTAAACGCAAACGTACGCAAACGCAAAGCGCTAAAACGTAGAAAAGAACAACTTTTGGACAATTCTGATATTTCATGTTTATCTTGGTGGCAAACAGTTTGGAGCCTGATCAGACGCCGGGTTACCCGGCGTCTGATCTGGCTCCAAACTGTTTGCATTGCCAATAATAGTTTTAGCGTAAACGCGTTTATTGGGAAAGAATAACAGATTCTCCACTGTAGTTCTAGCGCTCTCACTGCTGCAATACCGTCTGCTTTTTTGTTTTTGTCTGCTGTTAGTCTTAGATAATGGACACTTTTGACAGGACTAAACATAATGACGCGAGGCAAACATTTTGAACAGATTATCCAGTGCCTGATCTGACTTCCAACTGTGTGCAAGCGTTTATTGGGAAATAATAAGGCATTGTCCACAGTATAATGTTATATTGACAATAATTGTTGTTGATGCAAATGATTTTAAGGCGACATTTACAGAAAAGAAGACGTAATTCTTTCTCATTTGATGGTAAACGAAACAAAAGCTTATTACGATAAAATTGAGAAAAAAGGAAAACTACTAACAATGTATTTCTCATCTGAGTGGCAAACAATTTTAAGCTTGATCAGAAGCAGGGTTACATGTACCAGATGTCTGATCTGGCTCTAAACAGTTTGCATTGGAAATAAAATATTAAGCGTTAATGCGTTTAATGGGAAATAAAAACTTTTTCTTCACTGTACGGCGTATATTGCAGGTTAGACGTTCTACAGAGGAGAAGGTGTTAATATTTCCCAATGCACATTTCCATGCTTTAAATAGTATGCCATTACAAACGTTTGGGCGAGCAATTCGTCGTCTGACCAGTCTCCAAATTGTTTGCCCCTTCAATAGATTAACATGCATATTCAAAATTGTCAAACCGTGTTTTTGTCTCCATTTCATTGCGTTAAATTTTCGTTCAAACGATCAATCTGACCCTCGCATAGAGTTTTCTTTCAGGCAAATAATAAGTTTCTTTACTTTGAAAAGAACTCCCGATATAAGCTATACATGTACCACATTTTGAACTAAATTAAGATTTCAATTAATAGTTAAATGCTCCACATGGATAGATGTTTTAAGCACACGTTATCAGTTATTAGACCCGGTGGCTGATCTAGCTATAAACACACGGTCTGTGTAAAAGGCGATTGTACTTTGCAAGTACAATGTAAGATTGACGTATGGACTTAGTTTGTTTTGGCATACGGAGATTATTAGTAAGACCTTTTATAAAACATGCGTTTCACATAACTGAAAAACAATAATTTAGTACGTGTCTCTCTCAATATCTGGGGCCCGTTTCATAAAACTTCGTACGACCAAAACGATCGTAAGTCAAAACTTTATAGTACATTTAATTTCTGATTTCCCTATCTAATCCTGTCGTGTGACATCTCTTTGGAATCGTCTTGAAAAGACAATTCCAAAAAGATGTTACCGTTTGCCCTAGATTGCCAGCCAATGAAAGGGCTCCATTTCAGCGAGAAATGAAAAAATATATCGCATATTCGTTCAATTTTGTACTTGGGTATGGCAGAGAAATAAACAAGTCATGAACACGTCAAGGACACCGCGTGCTAAGGAGGAGCATAGCGCATCATTACGTCATACAGCAACCGCCCAAATGCGAATTACAGTATAACGTATGTACTGCGGCCTTTCAATGACGAGGCCCGAATGAATCAAATATTTCTGTAGACAGGAGACTATAGTTAGTGCATAATGAAATTAATATGAAACGCATTCATCATGTCCTGCATTTACTCATTGAACCCTAGGTGACGAGTACACTCGTCATTTATAGTGTACCCGTTACACTTGTCAACAGCAAACATTGTAGAAAGGGTTAAGCAGCCGTAATCTGTGGGTATTGTCTTCTTTTGTGTAATCGTTTTACAAATATTCGACTGTAAAACGCCTCGAAAGAAAAGTGTTTACATGTATTTTCAATATTGTACTAAAATACGGTTGCTTTTTATCAATGCATAAGGCAAGCAATACAGAGGCTCCTATAAGCGTTTAATTCTTGCGTTAAACAGCCACCCGTCTTCAACCCCCTCGGTGCCATGGGCATTTTTGTCATTAATGCATTAAACAACACAGTCCAGATGAATGTCATTTAAAAACCAAGAATGCTATTGACTTATGATGTTTTAACCCTATAATCTGTGGGACTTTTTTTCTAAACTGACTTTAAAACAATTATTGCTTGGCTCCATTAGTGGGTTAAAGGACTCGAATCCTGGTTGATCAGGTGCTGCTTAATGCTTGCTATTTTTAGCAAATAAATTGATCAAGCATTTTCATGTCACGCCAGTCCACAGCAGCTCGTTCACATTGGGGTGACTCGCTAGCTTTTGTTTCTAAATGGAAATGCCTACAGCGAGCCCTACACGCGTACAGGGTTCCCGGTCGATTTTCTAGTTTTTCGTGTGACGTCATATGTAAAAGTGAACTCGCCGGCTTCCGAAAATACATCTAGCACCGCCCTCCGAAATAAAGCCCTTTCATTGGCTAACACACTAGGTCGAGCGGTAATTTGGGTTGAGCGATGACTTACTATAGGTAAAGTAGGTTGAACGGTAACTGCCATACACTAGCCTACGTGCCATATTTGAGGCAAACGGTAAATCAGTTATAGTTCATTTGTTTGAAAATTATACAACATAACCTGTTCGCTCCCTACGGTCGCTCCAGGTTATATTGAATAATTTGCAAAAAATGAACTATAACTAATACTTACAAGAAAGGATTTGGTGGAGAAATAAATAGTAATTGAGCCTTTTATAATCTGACTAACGACAACATTTGTCGTACGAAGTTTTATGAAACGGGCATCTGTTTCGCCAAATAACCTGATTAACCCTTTCAGAGCCATCTACTTCTTTACTGCTGTCTTCAGTACATATCATTCCAAAGTTATATTTAGGGCAGTATGGCGGGAGAAGTTTTGAAACTACCACCAGTTTAGTTCCTTATCTGGATCAAATCAGTTTACAAATTCGACTTTAGTCAACTACGCCGATGGAAGGAGAAGCAATGAGGTTTATATCTGCAGACATTAGATTTGGTATTCATAGCTTTTGTCATAGGGAAGTGTCATTCCCTAAATAGCTTAAAAGCAAATATATGTACACTAATGGCCATCTACCAATGTTGGCAGTATTTTCATATCTGATATGCATTTAGTTTGCAACCTGGTTAGAAGCTGGGAAACAGGCGTCTCATCTGGTGTTAAAATAATTGCAATGAAGATCTGTGTTTTAAATATAACCGTATGAATTGGAGTAGAAAGGAATTATTCGGTCAAACTATTATATATTTGAACCATGTGGGTTTTTGCATCATTAATTTACCTTTTCGCAATAGCATCTACACTGGGGGCCATCGAGGTATCACGAGGTTTGTTTCGCACAGAAGTCCTGTATATGTTCCGCACCGACAAAGTACATATTTTGTGTACCCAAAACGAAAGTAAAACACGAATTTCCTTGAGTGTCTCTCAATTTCGCCTATACTTTTTTTTCCTAGCCGGAACATATTATCAAATAGGTCCGATGGTAGGTAGAACGGTTTCTCGAGCAATCTACGTACAAATTTCATATTATTCATTGTATTACTTGCAAAATAACATAGTCATTCATCCTATGATGTAAAATGTTTCAAATGTATGATATTTGGTAAACAATGCTATTAATCATTATATGAACATTACCTTTTTAGATTGATTGTAACAATGGAATATTATTTGGGTTATAAAGAATCTGCAGTAATGCAATAAATGGATTTTAAATCGAGTTTAACAAATTAACCGTGTATATGTGCCGCACAGAGTATGTATATGTTACTAAACGAAGTCCATTTTATATGTATATGTTACCAACTGAAGTCATCATTGAATTAATAGGATGCAAACTGCCTAGTATCATGCACTTACTGTTGCCTATACCGTTTATCTCGAAAATAAATAATCTCCACCAAATCTGTTGATAGTGACAGTCCAGTGAGAAAATGTTTAAAGGTTAAACACACAAAAAAACCGGTCCATTTCATGTAAGTTTCTGAAGCAGTTAAAAGTGCAGGACTAGGAAATGAATTCGATCAATCAACTGTTGCGGAAGCAGATGAAGCTGATAGGGTTGTTGATTTGTCAGAGCAACTGAAATACACTATAATTATTTTGTACGAAACAAATTCAAAGCGACATAATTTCTTTAAAAATGTTGCATCCCGAATTGAAAACCTCATGAACACCTTGGTCTATGTAATCAATTAATCTGTGAAAGTTTGCAACATGTTCTTTATAGGAAAATACTCAAAGGGCTATAATTTTGTAAAAGAGAAACAGCCAATATTCCAAACTACACGAACACCTTCATATATAAGCATTTACTCTGGGAAAGTGTTAAGAAAAGTGTATGAGAAGCTGCACAGGTTTTTCACAGGTTTTTCCCTATATATATTCTATTTATGAAACAATGATCTAATAATTACGTATATACCAGCAAATGGTAGCTTAAAGCGACTCGCAACCAGATGGTGCATTAAAAATAGTAATTTGTAAATATGTGTCAAACGCTTATATAAATGGTAAAGAATTAGTTTAGGATAAGAAATTCTGTTTAAAAAAATGTATTTCAATAAAAACAATTATTGGTCTCTGGTGGGATTCGAACCTGGGGCCCGGCATTGGCGGACAGAAGGCAAAATAGGGGAAACCGCTTAGACCAATGGACCACGGAACTATCCGTTTATCTCGGATCGATTTAACGTATTTCAATGTGTAGCGATCGAAAGTGCATACAACGTCGTAATTCGGCTCGTGTTTATGTCTGAGCCCGTGTAGAGAAGCAACAACAACAACTATACCGTCTACTAGTCGGTATAGAAAAAACGATGGAAAATATCTAAAAATCTAAGATTCGGTGACGATTCTTGAGACTTTTTTTGGACTGATCATATTTTTTTAATGTCAGAAGCCAAATAATGCCACAAATTTGCTTTTATTTGAGTATTTTATTTTATTTTGACAAGTACACCATCCGGTTGCGAGTCCCTTTAATTAAAGCAAACAGAGTAAAAGTACCTTAATGCTCATTCTGCTTTACTTTCAATTTGCTTTAATAAGTGACTATCCGTCTTCAAAACTAGAAACAGGCTTTAGGGTAATGGGTGAATGTCTTTTATTTTACACGTTTTATCAAAAAGCGAAGAGAATATAAATGGATAGTACCAAGTGTGACCATACCACATGGTCTGTGACGTAATATGTGGATACCACTGGCAGTCAAATTGTCAACAAAAAGGCCTCCATTCGGAACTTCAATCAAATGTAAGAAATTTGTTTTAGCCGATTTCAACGAAACATAGCTTATGATACGGGGGACTGGATTCTTTACAGTGGTATCAATGGATTTGTCTCCAAGGTAATACATTTTGCCTGAAAATGGGGCAAATTAGTTGGCAATATCTAGCATTAAATTGTCGTGGTATCATTGTGTGTGTTAACATTTCTGGATATTTGCCTCGTTTTCAGACAAAAAGTATCCATCTAGGGACAAATACATTGACATCAATCTAAATTAACTTATTAATACCCTTAGCATAGACTATGTATCCTTGAAATCGACTCATAAATAAAAACAAACAAACAACATTCGATTAAAATTCCGAATCGAGGCTTTTTGGTGATAATTTAGCTGTCAGTTGTACCAAAATTAACGTCACAAACCACTTGGTATGGTCACACTGGTACCGCTTGACTGGACGGCCTCATCGCTAAAAGTGCGCCCACACTTGCTCTACGTCGGGCGTACGGCGCTCGCAGAAAGGTTAAGTCGGACAGCGGGCATTATATAATGTTGTGAAGATTTGTAGCCTAATCCCCTGGATGTATATATTATGCAATAAATATGTTTAAACTAAAAATGAAATCGGAAGATTCTTGCGCTGGCCGAAGAAATCCTACGGCGGCAATGTGGCGGCCGCACGGCAAATCCCAAAGTTTTAAAGGCCGTAGAGGTCGCCGCAGTATTATAACGCGGAGTTATAAAAAAGTTCATTTCTATGATGGCCGTAGAAAACGACACGCCATAGAGCGGTTCTGCGGCTGCCGTACGGCCACCGGGCCTCAATGGTTAATTTTACTTTAGACATTTGCACTTTTCTTCATATGTGTCTATTGATCTAAAAGTGGAATCATATATGGCCTTTGAGTTCTCGGTGTAGTTGGACGGATATTAGTTATGTGCACATGTAGCAAGCCAATGTGTGTAGCAGGAGCAGCATTAAGACTGCACATCAACGGCCGCCGTACGGCCATTCGGCGGTCGCCGTGGCTTTTATTAGAAATCGCGGCCGCCGCAGAGGCGACGTACGGCTGCCGAGCGGAGACCGCACTGCCGCAAGTTTTTTACCCCCAAAACATCAAATCTCGCATTGCGGCGGCCGCAGCAAATGTGAGCACAACATACGGTGGTCGTAGGAAATCAACGGCGGCCGGGAAATTGCTACTCGCCGTAAAAATAATAATCCGTGCGACTGCCGTACGACCGCCACAGCCAATGTGAGCTAGGCATAAACAATACATTTGTCAAATCCATTTTTTTGTCACTGCAACAGAAATCAATTAATTGACTTCAGGAGGTAACACATACACCTTCTGTTGGTAACGTATACACGTAAATGGGACTTCAGGAGGGCACATACACACTCATAAACCCTTCAGGGTACTGCGAGTGATTTAAAGTTGTATACATTATTGTGAAAAATAAATTGAAAAAGTATGGAAAAATGAAGCTATTAATAAACATGCATCATGTCTGAGATGGGGTTCCAGAATATTTGTAAATATAGTGGATCATTCCAATGTTTTTTTCGATAATCGCCCGGTAATATTCATTTAAGAGTGACAAATTGACGTTTGTGCTTGATATACATACTTATTTTCCATAAATAATACAAGAAAAGGTATGTAAACAGTTTATTCACGAACCTATACTGTAATTTGCCAAACAAATAATTCAATTGATATGTGTGTCTATGGACACAGGTGGTTAATGCGAATGTCAACGCATAAAAAATAGTACACAAATGGCTGTGTTTACATGGATTGTAGGTGCGAAACATAAACAGGACTTCTGTGCGAAACGGGCCTTCGTGATACCTCGATGGCCCCCAGTGATCTAACCCATTATGATTTTACAGATGCGAAACGGTTATAGTATTGAACAGATAATTCGGTGTCAGATCAGAGTTAAAACTGTTTATCACCCAGATGGAAATAAACAGTTAGAAATTTGAACCTTCTCAGAATCGAGATTACCCGACGTCTGATCATGTTCGAGTGAAGATATTTTTCTAAAGCTGAAACAATGATACATAATTATGTTACTTTTCCCATTCAATAGCGTTTATGCTAAAACTTATATTTTCAATACAACCAGTTTGCACTGACTGATCTTGCATTGGAATTAATAGAGCGTAAACCAGCCAATAAAAGGGCTCCATTTCAGCGAGAAATGAAAAAAAAATACCGTTTGCCCGCCAATGAAATGGCTCTATTTCAGCGAGATATGAAACAATATATCACATATTCGTTCAACTTTGTATTGGGTATGGAAGAAATAAAGCAGGTTATGAAGGGTTATGGACGCCGCGCGCTAAGGCGGGGCTAAACGCATTATTACGTCATACATCAGCTGGGAAATCGACAAACAACGTACATGTACATGGAAGTCATTTCGTCATACAGCAACCGCTCAGCTGGGAATTACAGTATAACCTGTGTACTGCGGCCTTTCAATGAATTGGCATGAATGAATCAAAGAATTCTGTAGACAGGCGACTATAATCAGTGCATAATGTAATTATTATGAAACGCTCAGAATTGACCTTTCTGTATTACTCATGTCCCGCATTAACTCATTGAACCCTGAAATTTGTGTTTACCTAATTTTTCTTAACAGACTTTAATACAAGTATTGCTTGGCACCATAAGTGGGTTAAAGGATTCGAATCTTGGTCGATCAGGTGGCCAACATTATTTTAGCAAATCAATTGATTAAGCATGTTCATGTCATACCAGTCCTCAGCTGCTCGTTCACGCCATTTTCCTACAGCGAGCCATACACGAGTACAGGGTTCCCGGTCGATTTTCTAGTTGTTTGTGTGACGTCATGTGTAAAGGTGAACTCGCCAGCTTCTGAAAATACGAAGCACCGCACTCCGAAACAGAGTCCTTTCATTGGCCTACAAACTGGGTCGAGCGGTAATTTGGGTTGAGCGATAATTTAGTATAGGTAAATCAGGGTTAACGGTAACTGACATACACTGGCCTGCGTGCCATATTTGAGGCAAACGGTAAATCAGTTATAGTTCATTTGTTTGAAAATTATACAACATAACCTGTTCGCTCCCTACGGTCGCACCAGGTTATATTGCATATTTTTCAAAAAATGAACTATAACTAAATTAACTAATACATATCGCATATTTTTCAGTTTTGTACCTGGGAATAGCAGATAAATAAACAAGTCATGAACCGGTTATGGACACCGCGTGCTAAGGAGGAGCGTAGCGCATCGTTAGGTCATACAGCAACCGCTCAGCTGGGAATTACAGTATAACCTATGTACTGCGGTCTTTCAATGAAGAGGCCTGAATAAATCAAATATTTCTGTAGACAGGAGACTATAGTTAGTGCATAATGAAATTAATATGAAACGCTCTGAATTTACCTTTCTGCATTACTCATGTCCTGCATTAACTCATTAAACCCTAGGTGACGAGTACACTCGTCAATTATAATGTACCCGTTACACTTGTCCACAGCAAACATTGTAGAACCACATCCTATTACACTCCTATTACAAAAATGCACCAGACTCGAATTGTCCATTGTATAAGTGTTGGGGTGAAAGGGTTAAGCAGCTGACCTGTGGGTATTGTCTTCTTTTGTATAATCGTTTAACAAAGATTTGACTGTAAAACGTCTCGAAAGGAATGAGTTTATTTTCAATATTGTTCTAAAATACGGCTGTTTTTTATCAATTCATTAGGCAAGCAATACAGAGGTTCCTATAAGCGTTTAATTCATGCGTTAAACAGCCACCCGTCTTCAACCCCTTCGGTGCCATTGACATTTTTGTCATTAATAGTATAATGCACTAAACAATACAGTCCAGATGAATGTCATTTAAAAACCAAGAATGCTCTTGATTTAGGATGTTTTCACCCTTTTATTTGTGGGGTTTTTGGGGGGTTTTGTTCTTAACATAATTTAAAGCAAGTATTGCTTGGCTCCATTAGTGGGTTAAAGGACTCGAATCTTGGTTGTTCAAGTGCTGCTTAATTCTTGGTACTTTTTAGTAAATCAATTGATCAAGCATTTTCATGCCACACCAGTCCACAGCTGCCTTTTCACGCCCTTTTCAACACTTTACTGTCGGAACACAAATAACAATCGTCCTCAATTGAATATATTTTTATATTCCATTTGGGTGACTCGCTCATGCTTGGATTTGTTTCTAAATGTAAATTCCTACAGCGAGCCATACACGCGTACAGGGTTCCCGGTTGATTTTCTAGCTTTTCGTGTGACGTCATATGTAAAAGTGAACTCGCCGACTTCCGAAAATACAAAGCGCCGCCCTCATAAATAAAGCCCTGTCATTGGCTGACAAACTAGGTCGAGCGGTAATTTGGGTTGAGCGATAACTTAGTATAGGTAAAGTAAATTGAACGGTAACTGCCATACACTAGCCTACATGTCATAGTTTAGGCAGACGGTAAATCAGTTATAGTTCATTTGTTTGAAAATTATACAGCATAACCTGTTTGCTCCATATGGTCGCTCCAGGTTATATTGCATAATTTTCAAAAAAGAAACTATAGATTATACTAACTAGGAACGAATAAGGTCCTCTCTGCTGTATTTATTGGGTTCCTATATCTGGCTGTTTTGGCCAAGTGTTACCTGATTCATTGCTGCAGTAATGAGGTTTTTATCACATTTTAACTTGTATAATAAAATGTACTTTTGATGTTATTGCAGTAAATATGTATACGTTAATGGTTCTATTACATGTAACTGTATGTAACATTTCTGATCAACACTACTTTTGAAAACATACCATTTGCCATAATAGCTTCGTTTACAAGTGACCAAGTTGTGTCTGTTGAAATAGTACATTCCATTGTCAACGTAGATTGCTGTTTAATCATTTTCTATAATGGCAACATTAATCAAGTGTGTTAGATACCATTTACATCGAGTGCACATGTGAATAATACATTTATTCTATGCAAACAATGTAAGCTGGCGTCTGATCTGATTCACAACCGAATGAAATGAAAAATAGATGATAGTATACAGTGAATACGGCGTTTAAACGCAAAATAAACGCAAACTATATGTACAGTGGAGAATCTGTTATTCTTTCCCGTTTAAACGCAAACGTACGCAAACGCAAAGCACTAAAACGTAGAAAAGAACAACTTTTGGATAATTCTGATAATTCTTGTTTATCTTGGTGGCAAACAGTTTGGAGCCTGATCAGACGCCGGGTTACCCGGCGTCTGATCTGGCTCCAAACTGTTTGCACTGCAAATAATAGTTTTAGCGTAAACGCGTTTATTGGGAAAGAATAACAGATTCTCCACTGTATGAAATAAAACGTAGAACATGAACACTTGTTGACATTTATGACCAATTAGTTTTATAAGAGTTGAACACCATTTGGAGCCTGATGAGGCACCCGGTCTGATCTGGCTCCAAACTGTTTGACGTAAATATTAGTTTTAACGTTAACTCATGCATTGGGAAATACATTTAATGTGCAAAAGGGTGCATCTTTAGGGGAATGCGTTATATTTCTTGCAATCGCCATTTTACATGAGAGAATTAAATAAGTCTTTAAACCTTCATACCAGGCTATGTCAAATCTCAAACATGAAATTCTCCACCATCTGTCAAAACAATAACATGCATGTTGAGTAAATAGTCGCTCAGATAAAATTAGAGAAAAACTAGAAAGCTTTGAGCACACGTGTTTCTTATACGTTATTCTTTACCAGTGAACGCGTTTATGCCGAGGTCCTTATACATGTACCACTTGTGAAACAACTGTAGGCCAGGCGACTTAAAGCAATGCTTGTTTTTGCGAGTATGGCACTACTTTACTTGTTAAAAAAAGATACCACGTCAAACTATTTGCCACTACTCAGATCACAATAAGCAATTGTCAAAATGTTGTCATTGTCTCCATTTTATTGCAATGCGTTTGCGTTGCTTTCGTTTTAAAAAAGGGGAAGGATAAGGTCTCTTTCAATGTATAAAGGATTTTTAGAGGCTTTAGGGCTTATTTCCGGAAAAGAAATATACTGATCAATAGCGAAACCATTCAGCGACTAATTCATATTAAAAGCATGCTGCAGATTTCAGTGCATTAAGGCTTAGAAAATCAATGGGTTAATGAGATAATAAACAATTCGATAGAAATCCGTCAATATTAGTTTTGGTAAGCTAACTAATTATTCCCTTCTGTAATCTGTAATCGTATTACAATAGAGAAGACGTTATCCACAGTTGAGAAGGCGTTATTCTTTCCAAATAAATAGAGGCCATTGAATGAGTACAGTGGAGAATCTGTTATTCTTTCCCAATAAACGCGTTTACGCTTAAACTATTATTTGCAGTGCAAACAGTTTGGAGCCAGATCAGACGCCGGGTAACCCGGCGTCTGATCAGGCTCCAAACTGTTTGCCACCAAGATAAACATGAATTATAAGAATTGTCCAAAAGTTGTACTTTTCTACGTTTTAGTGCTTTGCGTTAGCGTACGTTTGCGTTTAAACGGGAAAGAATAACAGATTCTCCACTGTACATGTATGTTTTCAGTATTGAAATTATTGAACCAGTTGTATAAAATAAAATGTTGCGAGCCTTGGTGAGAAAGAACAACATCTTCCATACTGCAGAACAGATGCTTTAGTTAGTGGAAATTACATGATGATTTTTTTCGCCAATTAACGCGTTTTTGCTAAACAACTTTTTCCTGGGCAAACAGTTTGAAGTCAGATGAAAAGCCGGATAAACTGGCATCTGATTATGCTCCAAGCTGATTGCCACTCAGATTAAAACAATTGTAAGAATTGTCAACAAACCGTCATTTTTAACGTTTTAACGCCATGACTTTGCGTTTAAACGGGAAGGAATAACGTATTTTCCACTGCAGCAGAGACTTGCTCACTGTTCTTGCAAGAAGTCTGGGAATTGATCAGCGACCGGGAATGATACAGTGGATAATACGCTATTCTTTCCCGTTTAAACGCAAACGAAACGCAAACGCAAAGCACTAAATTGCAGAAAAGGACACTTTTTTGACAATTCTGATAATTCATATTTATCTTGGTGGCAAACAGTTTGGTGCCTGATCAGACGCCGGGTTTCCAGGCGTTTGATCTGGCTCCAAACTGTTTGCAATAGAAATAATAAATTTCGCGTAAACGCGTTTATCGGGAAAGAATAACGTTTTCTCCACTGTATGTTACAGCCCATCGACACAGCTGGTCATTTAGAGCCGAAATGAAAAATAATAGATACCGAAAGCAATAATTAAGTAGACGATTTTCTGTCATTGTAGGGGCAGTTCAGTGTTGAATTAGATGTCACCAGTATATACAGTGGATAAAACGTTATTCTTTCTCAATGAACGCGCTTACGCTTAGACTGTTATTTGCAGTGCACACAGTTTTGAGTCAGATCAGGCTCCAAACAATTTGCAACTCAGATTAAAATAAATGTTCAAAATTGTCAACAGGTTGCCATTTTTTTACGTTTTAATGCAATGTGTTTGCTTTTCGACTGCGTTTTAACGGAGAAGAATAAAATGTTCTCCACTGTTCATGAAACTCATTTAACCCATTTATGCCAAGTGGATTCTTCCATGTTTATATATTGGATTAGTCCAGTTTTTATCAAAGTGGTGCCTGGTCAAAATTTTCATTTGTATTTTGTTTTATATTTAAATTCCTATCAGCAAACAGTGTAGACTCTGATTAGACGCCGCATGATGCGGCGTCTGATCAGACTCTACACTGTTTGCCTGTGTCTCATATATTAGATCGTGGGCATAAATGGGTTATCCCTAAAAATAAACTGGAAATGTACAGTTTCTAAGTAAGTACATTCGTTGTTTTACTGTGCTGACATGTGTTACAAAATGACAAAGTATGCAAACCGTGATCAGAGGGCTTCTTCACAAGCCATATGATCGAAGTATACACTGTTTGCATAAGACAATTAAACTCTTTATATGTACACTTCTTGTAAATGACGAGCATAGTCGTTGCTAGGGTTGAATGTCTTGTCCTGTGTAAGCACAGATTTATTCGGTGGATATTACAAATATAAACTTGTCTGCGTCAGACATATTTAAAAAACTCATCAGATGCATCCATGAGTTGCTTCCTTTGGTCATTATATACTCGGGACAAACGATAAGCGCATGCATCTCATCCTCAACAGTATTCTGACAAAAGGGGCACACTCTCATTTCAACATTTTGGTTGATATAACGACCTGTTTCTATATTTAAAGGCGCCACCCCGCACCAAAAGTTAACATAAAGGCATATTAATTTTACAATATCTTTCAACATCATAGAAACGTTTGAACAGTTTATAGGACCTCAACTTATTTTTGCCTTTCCGACTAGGTCCTGTTTCCTGGTCTATACTAATTTGCCAGTCGTACATATGTTTAATTGTTAGCCTATGGACTACCTTATTGGCAAACGTACCACTCACATGGCTACAATCATTCATCAAGAGTTGAACACATGTTTTTAACAGAGTAGCACCAGTTCTTACACCTCACATTACTGTTAGTCTTACACCACATAAAATACGATTGTTCCGTCTTGATGTGCTCATCGTCATTAATCTATGCCAATGAAGACAGACACATTTCCACTGCTTCGTAAACGAACTTGTCCATACCATATCCCCTGAAACGGCTGCAGTAGGGGTATTTTTGCCAGTGCAAAGAAAAAGCACATGTAACTTTGCAAACGAAACACAAACACATTGCATAGAAATGTTCGGCTGCGTGGCTTAGTTGTAGAGCGTACAATGTATGCTTGCAGTGCGGGAGGTTGCTTGTGGGTTCAATTCCCCGCCGGGTCAAACAAAAAATTGGTAGTAATGGATTCCCTCCATGGCGCTCAGTATTTCAGGTTAGCATTACAACTGGTTAGTCGGTGTCAGAATAAAGTGACTGGCCCGGGTACAGTACCCAGTGCACCTCATAAGTGCTCCTACTCGTAATACATGTACCCGATAGAGGTGTGTAGCAGTATATAGAAACAACACAACGAGAATGTAGAAATTTACCACTTGTTGTCAATTGTGACAACTACTTTTAATTTGAGTGGCAAACAATGTGGAGCATGATCAGGCTCCAAATTGTTTGCTAGAATAAAACAAGTAGTTCTAGCGTAAACATGTTTATTGGGAAGTAATAATCTTTGTCCTCTGTAAATATGAAATATAAGGTGACATATTGATCAAATTAAAGCATGTTTTTTCCGTTTGACAGCATTTGTCAGCACTTTAAAATGTTAAACTTATTGATATGTTTTCGTATTGGTCGCCGTCACATCACAATGTAATAACATGTGCGTGTTGGTTTTAAATCCGTTATTGTGAACATTTTCGGTTTAGGTATTGAATTAAGGTTAATTTGGAAAAATATGAGTAACTAACATAATACCCTGCTGAAATGCCATATTTTGACTGATCGAGAGCGGTGTACGCGTGGGTCTGCCAAAAGCGAGGTTGACCCGAAGCAGTGATAATGACTCTTGAAATGTTCACGAACGTGTACATAAAATAAACACTGTATAAACTGGCAGCAAAATCTACCAAACGACTGTTTGCTAGAATTTCGAATGGATATTTCAACAAATTAAAAGAAAATGTTAACTTGCATAATGTTTAATCATATGAGAGCGGTTTTAAGGGCATTTGATATAATAATTATTTACATATAGTTGGTCAATATGTGTTCCAGTTCCGTAAACAACATACATTGACCTCAACATAAGGGAATTATTGTATAATATAGAACGTTCGGGACCATTGGTGCATAAATGATTATTAATTACTTAATTAAATGCAACTAGATTTGGCTATGCATTTATACTGCTCTTTAACCTAGGCTGCCTATAGAATGATGGCGATAATGAATGCCCAAAGGACTGTACAAGCATCTGGCACTGGTGTCATGATCTCGTTTCATCACGTCATTAGCGAGAGGCAGTTCAGCTATCTGTCAGGAAGCTTTCAAGGAATATAGCTGCTAATTACAGAGTGCGGTGTGTTTGAATGGACAGTTGATTTTGTTGTCTAATGAGACGTACCGTTTTTGCACATTTATTTAAATGTATTTTGGTTAACCCAAGGGAAAATCTATACTTTACAGTCTGGTATGTGCCATCATTTCTCGTTCAAAAGGCGCCAAGTGCAACGGCAATTCACTTACAGTGGATAATATGTTATTCGTTCCCGTTTAAATGCAAACGAAACATTAATGCAAAACACTAAAGTGTAGAAAAGGACAACTTTTTGACAATTCTGACTACAGATTTTAACCTAGACGGCAAACCGTTTGGAGCCTGATCAGACGCCGGGTTACTCGGCGTCTGATCTGGCTCCAAACTGTTATCAAGGGAAATGATAGTTTTATCGTACATTGTATCGCGTTTATTGGGAAAGAATAACTTTTCTCCACTGTACATGTATATAATTGTACGTTTTTTACTTTTTTTTTAGATTCTGACAATTTAATTAATTGATGTTTATTTAAGTAGGTTAGCCGATCTATTTCCAAAATGGATGCGATGGAAAATACGATATACAGTAAAACCATTCTATTACAGCCAATAACATAGATACCAATAGACTCCATAAAGACAGGTGACAGCTTAAAGCTGAAGGATCTTTCTGTTTTACTGCAACCTTGCTTTAAGGGTGTATCAAACCCATAAGCGATTTTTTCAAAGTATTAAACTTTTTTTCTATCATTGTTTTTTTGGAAGAGCTATTTATGATGAATGAAAACATGAAAAAAAATATGGTGGTGTACTTTTTTTTTTAGCTACAACGATTTGAAAAAGGTATGTCAAATTTGGATTTTTTTTTCACATTTTACCCATTCAGAGTACAAGCTTTACCAAACATGGTAATTTGAGTTTTCTTTATTTATTTCATGTCTATGGTGGTATTTTCACATAAAGAAACCAAATTTAGACGAAGCAGGCACCAGGTTTGAACAATATAGATCCTTGAATATCAAAAACATGTTTTTTATAGGGCATGATTTTATTAGACTTTTTATTTTATGAAAAAACGTTGGAAACTGAAATAGTTCTAGTATTAAACTTTTTCTTATATTCTACCAGACGAAAGCCCATGCTGAGGCTGTTCAAAATATGAAAAGAAATTGAAAGGTCAGTGTTGAAAATTTTGAGTTATTAAAGTAAAAAGAGTTATCTCCCTTTACAAATTTTAAATTTACTAAAAAGTACCATATCGATGATATTTAGAGCTTAATAAAGTTCACAGTTGATGCCTGTTTTCTCTTAAATTAGTTGTTGTATGAAGAAATACTACCATAGACAGGAAATAAATAACACAAAACCAAATTATCTTATTTGTTTTCATTTGAAATAGAAGCGGGCTGTTTGAAAAGGACAAAATAAGAAAGAGTGGGTGGGGTAACTTTTACATGGCCGTAGAGCCAAAAGTTGTGCACCAAAATGTACACTTTTTATTTTTTTATTCATCTTAAACAGCTCTTCAATACAAAACCATCATAGAGTGTTTTCATATACTTTGAAAATTTCCAAAATTCAAGATTTTCATACACCCTTAAGCAATCACCTGTCTAAAACACCTAATAGTTAACACAATTTAGTGGCCGTAATAGAGAAGTTGTACTGTAAAGCAGTTTCGGCGAAATAATACATTATACTCTATTGTATGACGTTTTTTACTGCTGTTCTTGGTCCACAACTTGGATTCTGTATATTGTATATCAAGGGCATACATGTAGCACATGTTCGAGTGTACAATCTGATCTAGATTCAAGCTGTTTGTCATTCTTGATTATATTCATTCTGTCAAAATGTCCACTAATATGTAATGTTGAGACAATAACGGCAGACGTTAACGGTAAATTCCGATAATAATAAATAAAAAGCGTGCTGTCGCCTCTTAAGTTGAAATGCAATGGTCTGCATCGAAACTCCACCCTGCCAGGTCAATAATATCGGTTTATATGCACATGTAATTATTCCCGCTACAGCTCAGCCTTAAGCTCTAGCATGCTGTAAGAAGACAGATCGCAATGTAAAGTCTTTTGAACGTAAAGAAGAAATCGTATATTAGAACGTCCTGCTGTACGTCCATCTTGCTGTACACAACAACATGCCTAAAACATGCAATTTCAACTTTGTCGGATGAAAATACATTAGGATATTCCCATATATTGACACCACTGCTGCTGCTTCAATTTAAATGTTAATGTGAGAGTATTGTCTGTCCAGAAGATTATACCAATGATCGTCAAATATTGATTAAGTACTCTCCCTGTGTTCACCTCTTCACTAACGATACTTCATTATCAATGCACAGCGCCCCCTCTCAACAACGACAGCCAATGGGAGACAACAATTGTGTTCGTTTGTACGGAGAAAGTCTTTATAGGGAGGGAAATTTGCTTAAATTTGCAAACAGCTTGAATCCAGATCAGACGCCGCGTCTGATCTGAATTCAAGCTGTTTGTCACTCGTAATTAAGTTTTCCTTTTCTCCAATTTATTGCAAATAATTTGCGTTTCGTTTGCGTTTAAACGGGAAAAAAAACATCTTCTCCACTCTGTCATACAAAGTATGACAATAAGTATTTATAAAACCTAAATAATCCGTGGTTTGATTGTTTGAACATCAATATGATTTTAACATAGTTGGGATTCTGATCCAGTCCCAATAATGGTCAAATAAACGTTTTCTTAATACAACAGGCTACAGCGTAATGCAGGACAAAGATTAAACAAAATAAAACATTGATAAAAGCTTTCTGTTTTATTGTTGACCTGTATCAAGCAGTATTCTGTCATAGAATACATCAGTACTATAGTTTATTATATACCTATTCTAAAAACAAGCGAATAGAGGCCATACAATCTTTTTCCGTATCAGATTGTCCGTATCAGATTGCATAATTATGCTACACAATGTTGACGTCACTGCCTTTATGCAACACAAGTTGTACACGATCTATTAATATAAAGAAGCGTTGCGCGTGACGTTTCGGAATTCCAGGTCCAATGCTATTTTTTAAAAAAGTTGAAACTAAGAATTGGTCAACTTTGAATAGTTAATTTCCATTTTAAGCGTGAATAACCCACATCACCCACTTTTACTAATGTTTTCCTTTTAAAGGATAAAGCTTAAAACAGTTCAACTCGTGTTCTGAAACGCTTAAATGACCGTTATTTGCAAAACGCCACTTCTTAAATAACGGATTCAATTGAGAACAAACTGAGACGTTTTAAAAAATAATGACGTAATTTATTGGTAGCCACATGACTTCCATAAATAGTTTTGCATAGAACTCTGGATATTTAACATATAGGGGCCTACATGTATGCGTATATGTGACTATTTGGTTGAACAATATATAAATCTAGATCTAGTCCCAAACAGTTTAGGTATATAATAAAAGGAACATCACCACAGTGCGCCTCGAATGTGATCTGGATTACACAACCAACGAGAACTGATACAAGACCCCGGATCACACACTGTGGGGATATTCCGTTTAAAATGCAATATAAATGACTTAACACATATTCCACACTGTATTGACGTGAGAATGTTTTTTCCCGTTTAAAATTAAACGCAACGCAAACGGATTGAAATGATTGATCGGAAAGGACATTCTGACTGTTTGTTTAAATCGGAGCCGCAATACGTTTGGAGCTTGTTGAAACATCCGGCCAGTGACGTCTGGTCTGGCTTCAAATTGTTTGCAATGGAAATCACAGTTCGTTGATTGAGAAAGAATAACGTCTTCTCCACTGTATTATGAATAGCGTATAGTGTTCCAATCTCACTCGTAACTGATAAGATCTTTTCATCTTCTGTACGGAAGGTTTTGAATATTAAACGCCATCTTTCATAACATTCTGACGTTGTTTTAGATGATCTGTTTTCTTCCATACAAGGGTCATTTTTCATTGTATCAGAAAAAAACATTTGTCTTATATTAAAAGAATCACATATCATCCTATATTACAAAACGTATCAGATAAGGTAGCCATTTGAAAAAGAGATATGTGCATAATTTGACTAAAACAAATTGACTGAATATTAAATAATAAAATTATGGTCTAAAATTTGGTTATAAAGATTATTTTCTGTTGAAGGATGCCAGACTCTCATATAAACATGTATATATTCGTTTAGGGAAAAGAGCTATGCTAAGAAATGCATTTCAAAGAAAAATACATCGGAGTCGTTGGAAATCGAGCAAGTATACGCAATGCACAAAACATGCCAGCTCCTAAGCAAACTCCACTGTGCTTTATTTTCGATCGATTGTTTATATTCCATTTGATTTGTATGTAGCGACAACAGGACTGCTATTTCTCTGGTATTTTCCAAAATCGTCGATTTTCTATTCTAGAAGATGGTAGCTTAAAGCGCGTTAAGGCTAGTTCTGATTTGCTCTCAACCTTCCTTCAGTAATTATCTTAAAAAAGAGACAATTTGGAAGTCTTAGGATCTGACATGATCAATTTATGGCAGCACCGCGACATTCATCGCGAAGTTCGACTCCGCCTTAGGTCATAATACACCAATGCGACGAAAGTAATGGAAAAACTAAGATTCAGGGATTTGTTAAGGATGTTTTTATATCGATCATATTTGTAATGCCATAAGTACGAAAATGCCGTACATTTGCATTTATTTGAGTAGTATTTTTTACGTAAGCAAATACCACCATTTGATTTTAAGTCTCTTTAATACCTGTATTAAGGAATCTTAAATTTTAAGACTACATGCAAATAAACAAAATGTGAAAAACAACGCAAACGACAAGATTGAACTATATGAACATTCATCTTGGCACATTTACAATGGAGAATACGTTAATCTTTCCCGTTTAAATGCAAACGAAACGCAAAGCACAAAAAAGTACAAAGGTACACATTTTGGACAATTCTGATAATTCATGTTTATCTTGGTGGCAAACGGTTTGGAGCCTGATCAGACGCCGGGTTACCGATCTTCTGATCGGGCTCCAAACTGTTTGTAGAAGAAATAATAGTTTTAGCGTAAATGCGTTTATCGGAAAAAAATAACGTTTTCTCCCATGTAGTCTGAAGGTATTCCCGTTATCACATTAAATCGAAGTAAATTTACAATGTATTAAACGGGAGATGACGTGATATCTATGTTGCAAAGTCGACTCCAGGCAACCAAGACGTACTTATAGACACTCTTATTTAATTACATATACTTAAACAAACAGTTATTATTTCCAGCAACAAGTCAAGGTTGTTAAATGCTATTACTTGCTCGTAAAATTACACATCCATTTTCCAAATACGGTTGTCAACTGAAAACATTATGGTGGAGAAGACGCTATTAGTTCTTGTTTAGAAGAAACTTAACGCAACTTCAATGCCAAAACATTTAGTAAATTATTTGAACATTCTTACAATGCACAGTGGATAAGACAGTTATATTTAAACGCAAACGATACGAAATTGCATTTCAAAAACTATGGAGAAAGTAACATTTTTTTGAGAATTCTGACTTGTCATTTTACATGTAACCTGAGTGGCAAACATTTGATCAGGTTCAAAACTATTGCATTTGAAATAATAGTTTGTATAAACGCGTTTATTAGAAAACATAATGTCATCTCCACTGTTGTTCTATATGAGCTGCAAATAGTTTGGAGCTTGATCAGACGCCGGTTTAATGGGCGTCTGATCGGATTACATTGAAACTAATAGTCTTAGTACAAGCGCATTTATTAGAAAAGAATAACGTTTTGTCCACTGAATTTAAGTCATTATCCTCTGAAACGTCCAATGGACAATACCAGTTTACATTAGAGGCTGGTCCACTTTTGACTATTGAGGGTTGTTTTGTGTATAAAATTGCAAAATGACAAACAGTGAAGTCCCTGATCAGAGGACTCCTGCAGGAGTTCTCTGATCAGGGACTTCAATGGTTGCATAGGACAATTGTACTCCTCACAGGTACACATTTGGTAAAGGACGCATATATGCGTCACTAGAAATAACCAAATTAATGCGGTGACCGAGAAAGAAGTTGTTGTCATGTACATGTGCCAGCATTTGAAATAACTCACCTTCAACAACAAGTATGGTCGTTTCAAATATGAAAGGACAGCTTTTCGTACTAAAAATAAAATAAAAGGGTTATAAATTTAGATCAGTAAGAAGAGGAAACAAGTCAGTTGTGCTACAAGTAGAACGTTTGTGTTCAAATCATCGTGTCTATTGCAAATACAGGTAGGATAAATACAGTGGAGAAGACGTTATTATGTCCCGTTTAAACGCAACGAAACGCAAACGCATTGCAATGAAGTATGGAAAAGGACAACATTTTGACAATTCTGAATATTTATTTCTATTTGAGTGGCAGACTGGCTGGAGCCTGTCATCTGATCAGGCCCTCAACTATGTGTTATGGAAATAATACTTTCAAGTGTCAACTTTTAGGTTAAATCAATAAACTGTGACTGATTATCCATGGCATCTTATCAGGATAAGGATATAAGCTACTCAGTTTAAAATATTTTTTTTATCAATATGCAAATATTGTTTATTCTCATCAACAGTTTGTTGAATTGCGTTTGTTTTCCGCTTAAACAAACAATAATGCCTTTTCCGCCGGAGGACACCTTTAGCAAATAATAACCTATGATTTCGTTAACATTAGCAAAGGTTTCATACAACAATGCAACCTCTTTTAGTTAACGCTTTACTCCATAGCCTGTTACTAGTTAGGCGCATTTTGCTTTACTTTCAGCCTTCTGTAAGCTTCCGTTTGCTAGGATATAGAAAACATTTACATGTAAAAAGGCACAAGTGCATACATGTACAGTGGAAAATCTGTTATTCTTTCCCAATAAACGCGTTTACGCTAAAACTATTATTTGCAGTGCAAACAGTTTGGAGCCAGATCAGACGCCGGGTAATCCGGCGTCTGATCAGGTTCCAAACTGTTTGCCACCAAGATACATTTGTAAACAAGAATTATCAGAATTGTCCAAAAGTTGTTCTTTTCTACGTTTTAGTGCTTTGCGTTTGCGTACGTTTGCGTTTAAACGGGAAAGAATAACAGATTCTCCACTGTATTCATGACTGTTTTGTATCCCGTGGAAGAATAAAATAAATGCGTAAAAAGGGTTATCTATTGAATCAAGTGCAATCAAGGTTGCACTGTGGAGATATGTGATAATCGAAACTCAAAACCATATTAATGTGGATTATGTTTATGAACATTTCTCATACGCCCTACAATCTTTAGTATCCAGCATAGTTAAGAAATATCGCTATTTCGGTCATAACAAATGCAAAGCAATACACTTATAATTAATGGTTATTGCAATATTTAGAACTTTTTGTCGCCTGGTCAGACGCAACGTTATCCACCGGCTGCTTTGACTCCGAAATGTTTACAGTGGAGAAAACGTTATTCTTTCCCGGTTAAACGAAAACGAAACGCAAACGAAACACTCTAAAACGGCGAAAATGACAACTATTCATTTCAATCAGAGTGACAAACAGTTTAAACGCCTTTATTAGGGCAGAATACAGTCCTCCCTGGGTACAACAACAACCAACGAGAGACACTGTGTGTGTTGTTTGGAGGACGATGATATGGGGGGGGGGGGGGGCGGAGTAAAGACCTTCAGCGTTTTGAGAATGACGTAGCTTATATTTGCAAACAGATTGAACCCAGATCAGTCACCACAGAACGCGGCACCCGATCTGGGTTCACACTGTGTGTCACTCGTCTTTAGGTTTCTTCTGTCAAAATATCCAATACGTGAAAGCGTTAGACGGTTTCGTCGTGTTTTGGGAAGCAGTGGCAATTGTTGTTATAAGGAGGGATTTGCTGTTCGGAGGGAAGTCGTAGGGAGGGGGTACTGTAACGTATTCCACAATGTTAGGTGTGGGTTGTGAAAATGAGATGGTGACCCAAATGCTGGAAATTAGAAATTCAATAAGGTCCTCCGGGATTTTGCAGCATTGGTTTATTCCGTATTTAACTGTCTCACGTGCGAACGACAGATATTGAGACTTACAGCGGAGAGGCTATTTTTTCCAACATACGCGTTTAAGTTCAAATTGTTATTCCCATTGCAAACAGTTTGGAGCAAGATCAGACGCCGGGAAACTGTTTGCCATTCAGTTTAAAACAAACAGCAACAATCATCAATCAGTTATCATTTTCTCTATTTTATTTCAATGCGTTTGAGTTTCGTTTGTTTTTAAACGGGAAATAATAACGTCTACTCAATTGTAGTTTGAAAGTCCCTTTCTGTAGGCTTTATGGTGGTTCAATTGATTATTCATGTGTGCGTTTGCTATGCTGGTACAATGTATGTCTGCTTTTGTCCAATGCGGTCCGGCTATATACCCATGTTTTTGTGTTACAGAAAGAGACGACGTTAAGTTCCCAAAAACGCGTGTATGCTAAAACATTCAGACACCAGATCACCCGTCTGATCAGACTCCAAACTGTTTGCCATTCAGATTGAAATATATAGCCAGAATATCACATAACCTTTCTTCGGTTCTACTCTTTTCATTGCATAGCGTTTCTGTTTCAATGAAACTGAGAAAGAACAACCTTTTGACAGTTCCGACTATTTCTTTTACGTCTGAATAAAAAAGAAATTAGTTCCTGATCAGACACCGGTTCAGACCAGTTTGCAATAGAAATAATAGAGTACATAATATGTCTTTTCGGAAGGAATAACGTCTTATCCACCGTTTTATTATATCCTGTTCCAACTGAATGCAGCTAAAATACAGCAATATGTAGAAACATTCATGTATATCAATCTTATTGAAAATGTTCATGTCTCGTACAGTGGAGAAAACGTTATTCTTTCCCAATAAACGCGTTTACGCTAAAACTGTTATTTCAATTACAACGGTTTGGAGCCAGATCAGATGCCGGGTAACCCGGCGTCTGATCATGCTCCAAACTGTTTGCCACCATGATGAATATGAATTATCAGAATTATCCAAACAGATTCTCCACTGTAACATTCATGTATATCAATCTTATTAAAAATGTTCATGCTTTCTTTTGAGTATCTCGTACAACAATGCAGCTCGCAGCGCTAAACGAGAATAAATTACAATTCTTTAACTCTGAGTGATAAAACCGGTGTGTAGTGTGGCTTGAAAATGTTAGGATAAAGATAATGTGTTATCCTCTGTTATTGAAAACATAAAAAGCCGTTTTACTATGTCTTTGAATTTGTACATGCACTTGACATGCTGTATTCGAGGGAAACGCCTTGTTGTTGAAGGAATAATGTTTTGCCCTTCAGTATTTCCTTTTGTGACCCAAACTGTTTAACCCTTTACCTCATAGCCTGTTTATGGTTTTGGATACAGGTGACCACTTAAAGCAGGTTGAAAGTAAAGCAGAATGTGCCTTAAGGCACATTCTGCTTTACTTTCAGCCTGCTTTAAGCTAAAATCTGCTAGGTAAATGTTCATGAGGGTATAAACTGGAACTATTTTCTTCAGCGGCGGAATAAATTTCAATACGCTAAAAGTCGCTTCTATGGGGGAAAGGGTTAACACGCTGATAGTATTGTCTGGCATAAATGTCAGATACATCAAATCTGAGACTGCCACAGGCGACAACTGTTGCAGACAAAACACATTACATTCGTATCACAGCTAACATTTAACTATTTCACTACGCAATCGTCTGTATTTGCAGAGAATTTGGATTTTGATCAGACTCTGTGTTTGATTAGGATCCAAACGTTCAAACACTTATTTTGAATTTCATATGTTAAGATACAATCCATGCAGTTTTGGACAAAGTTTTTGGTAGACGATAAACTTGGCAACGAAGGAGAGGAATCTTTTATCGTTTATTTTCGGCACCTGTCTTAATCCGTTTACGTTATTATTATGTCGCATGCATTTCAAGTGCAGTTTGCAACAATTTGTCTATAGAGCAATTTAAGACATTTTCACTGAAGATATATCAATTGATTCGAATGTCAATCAGGTTGGATCAAAACTGTTTGGGACGATGCCTATCGGTGCTTATACATGTATCAGCGAAAGGATTAACTCTTAGCATGCAAAGCGCGACCATGCAAGCGTTTTCAAACAGTGTTGATACAGATTAGACCAGCATAACGCGGTGCCTAAACTCGATCCCAAATGTTTGACACTCATCTGCACATTTTCTTTACTTTTAAAGCTTTAATTTGATTTTGAAAAGTTAAGCAGACGAAATAGTTACAGTAGACGACAATTCAGCGTAATAAGTATATTAACAATGTCTGGTACAGTGGAGAATCTGTTATTCTTTCCCAATAAACGCGTTTACGCTAAAACTATTATTTGCAGTGCAAACAGTTTGGAGCCAGATCAGACGCCGGGTAACCCGGCGTCTGATCAGGCTCCAAACTGTTTGCCACCAAGATAAACATGAAATATCAGAATTGTCCAAAGGTTGTTCTTTTCTACGTTTTAGTGCTTTGCGTTTGCGTACGTTTGCGTTTAAACGGGAAAGAATAACAGATTCTCCACTGTAACAATGTCTGGTAGATTTACGCTCACTGACCTTAAAGTGGCCACTTTCTATTCCCTTTACTGTCACAATATCGTCTGGACAATGACATAATTCGCTTTTAGGCCTTAAAGTTGGATTTAAGACATTCTGACTGAAACTCCCAAATCTATTTGTAAGATTGCAAACAGGTTGAATTCTAATCTGACGTCGCTTTACTTTGTTAGCAAAATATCGGAAACATCGGGACAATGCAATAAACGCGTAAGCCGTTCGTGACACTAGCCATTTTGTATTTTCAATTCATTCGCCTTGGCTATGAGCTATGGTCTATACATTATTAAAGCGCCGAAGCCATATGGGTTGTTTATTAATTCAATTAAGCTTTGGCACGCTAGCCAGATTTGGCTAATAATTGTGGTCTGCTCCAATTTTCAGAGAAGTTCCATCTTCTGTTAACCTCTAGAGGATATAATCAGAGTTTGTACAGAGTTGAAGAAATTACTCTTTCCTTAAAAGGCGTTTATGCTAGAACATTTGCTTCCATTGCTAAAAATTTGGAGCCAGGTCAAACGCAATTGCGACGGCTAATCTTCAACTTGTCCATATGCAATTTTCTTCATTTTGATACTTTGCGTTTGCGTACAGTGGAGAATCTGTTATTCTTTCCCAATAAACGCGTTTACGCTAAAACTATTATTTGCAGTGCAAACAGTTTGGAGCCAGATCAGACGCCGGGTAACCCGGCGTCTGATCAGGCTCCAAACTGTTTGCCACCAAGATAAACAAGAATTATCAGAATTGTCCAAAAGTTGTTCTTTTCTACGTTTTAGTGCTTTGCGTTTGCGTACGTTTGCGTTTAAACGGGAAAGAATAACAGATTCTCCACTGTATAATTTCGTTAAATCGGTACAGGAAAACGCCGTCTAAACCATATCTAAATGACAGCAAAACATTGAAAGTATAATGGAGAAGACGTTAATTTCAGGTTCAAACGCAAATATACGGAATGCATCAACGTATACAATCATTAGGTTCAACTGTCAACTATCGTACAATTTAATCTTACAGTGGAGAAAACGTTATTCTTTCCCAATAAACGAGTTTACGCTAAAACTATTATTTTTATTACAAACAATTTGGAGCCAGATCAGACGCCAGTAACCCGGCGTCTGATTAGGCCCCAAACTGTTTGCCACCAAGATAAAAATGAATTATCAAAATTGTCCAACTTTTCTACGTTTTAGAGTTTTGCGTTTGTGTTTTGTTTAGTTTAAACGGGAACGAATAACATATTCTTCACTGTATTTGAACAGTTTGATCCTGGTCCGGGACCGCGTTACTTTTCTTCTTATTTGGATCCAAACTGTTTGTATTGGAAATAATGTGTTTAGTGTAAACGAACTAATTAGAAAACAGATTACGTCTACCCCACTGTACCACCCACTGAGCAAAACTTCTACAGTGGAGAATATGTTATTATTTCCCGTTTAAACGCACACGTACGCAAACGCAAAGCACTAAAACGTAGAAAAGAACAACTTTTGGACAATTCTGATAATTCTTGGTGGCAAACAGTTTGGAGCCTGATCAGACGCCGGGTTACCCGGCGTCTGATCTGGCTCCAAACTGTTTGCACTGCAAATATTAGTTTTAGCGTAAACGCGTTTATTGGGAAAGAATAACAGATTCTCCACTGTATTCACATCAAGTTTGAAGGAATTGCTGGGTAATGCAAGTACAATATTTGTACAGTGGAAAATACGTTATTTTCCCCGTTTAAACGTAAACGAAACGCAAACGCATTGCAATTAAAAGTTAAAATTGACAACACTTTGACTATTCTGACTACATTGTTAACATTTTAATGTGAGTGGCAAAGATCGTCTGATCTGGCTAAAAACTCATTGCTTTTGGAATAACAGTTTAAGCGCAAACGCAGTTATTGGAAAGAATAAGATCTTTTTCATTTTTAGAATATGTGTATAAATGTTACTTTTTCAAATCTTCGTAACTAATCCAATTCTCACGGAAAATGCATCATAGTGCCACTTTAATCATCATCTTTAGTTCCCATGGTATTTCATATTAGAGTCAAATTGCAAAATTAGCGCTAGGCAGAAATATCAATTATATATGTAACAGAAAGAATACAATATCAAATGATGAATGAAATGCAATTTGAATGAGAATAAACGTATTATTTTTAAATGACTAAACGCCCATTATGTTTCTGTATAGTTTTATCATAGATATATAAGATAGCAGTAAACTTTAATTTCAGTTTCTTATCTTGGAAAAAAGCGTTTGCATTTATGATGCATGTACCTGTATATAGATATGATGCTCTTCAGTACAGCTGTAAACACAGTAAAGAAAACTTAATTATTTCTCAATAAACGCGTTTACGCTAAAAAAAATTCCATTGCAAACAGTTTGAAGCCAGACCAGACACCGGGAAACCCGGCGTCTGCTCTGGCTCCAAGCTGTTTGCCACTCAGTTTAAAAAAAGTCTTCAAAAGGATCAAAAAGTTGTAATTTTCTCTTTTTAAATGCATTGCGCTTACGTTTCTTTTGCTTTTAAACGGAAAAGAAAAACGTTTTCTCCACTGTACACATGGGCCGTGCGATGAGAAAATCAGCCTTGTCAGTTTGTAACTCCTAAGCAGCTATATTTGTAAAACAGTTTATTTAGCAGCCGTATCTACATCTTTGGCATACATGTACCAATCCCAGATGCACATCCTTTGACAACGACAGTTCTTTGTTAAAACATTAATGTGGCGCAATTCAATGGCTCGGTCTATATAAAATCACCAACGAACAAACAAAACATTGCATATTAACACATCCAACCCTAGATACGAGAATACACGTCATAAACAAACATGTACCCTTGAAGTGTGCCCTGGTTCTATGCAAACAGTGTTTACCCTGATCAGAGGGCTCCTGTAGAAGCCCTCTTATCAGGGTCTGCACTGTTTTTATTTTGTAATATATTGTAATAATCTACCCTAAATATTAAAATATGGACTAGATTTAATTGGAAATTGGAATTGTCTATAAAACGTTTCATGGGAGAGTGACTTAAAGCCTGATAGGCAGTGGAGACGACGTTATTCGTTCCCAATAAAGACGTTTTACATTGCAACTGTAATATGATTTGCAAACAGTTGCAGCCAATGGAAACGGAGAATGAAGTAAGTCGGCGTCTGATCAGGCTACAAATTGTTTGACATCCATATAAACTTGACTAATTACATGTATTGTCAGAATTGTCGAAACATTGTTTTTTATACATTTATGTTTGCTATGTGACTGCCTTTGTATCGTTTAAACATGGATGATTAGCGGTTTCTCCATTGTAGGTTAGACACATTTTGTCATCGGCTGTGGGAGTTGTATAATGGATAGAATCGTTTATGTGATTAACCCAGTCAGATAAGCACATGCGTGTAAGCTATATTGTAATTTACAACGCTTTAAATAATTAATGAGCCATATTCCCATGAAATCTTTGCCTCGTTTGTCTACTGTTTTGTCTGTGTGTTTTTATCCTTGGTTTCTGTAATATGTTCTGCTTTAAAAACAGTTTGCAGTTTGCTTTTATCGTGAAATTCATGTACGTTTTAGATATATCAACGTCGAATAAACGTATATTTGGTCAGCAAAGACGGTAAACTAATATTATATATAATATCATAGACACATTTTTATAAAAGTATGCTTTAAGGATGGACAATTTATTGGAAAGAATTGTCTTTAGATCGTCAAACCATGTTTACGCTAAACACGTGCTTCAGTTATAAACAATTTTGATCCAGAACCCACGCCGGATGATCCGTCGTCTGACCAGGCTTTCAACGATTTCTTTGTAACTAATATAATAAAACCATTTTCGTTGTTGTACAGTTCGGCGGTTACAGTGGAGAATCTGTTATTCTTTCCAAATAAACGCGTTTACGCTAAAACTATTTTTTGCAGTGCAAACAGTTTGGAGCCAGATCAGACGCCGGGTAACCCGGCGTCTGATCAGGCTCCAAACTGTTTGCCACCAAGATAAACATGAAATATCAGAATTGTCCAAAGGTTGTTCTTTTCTACGTTTTAGTGCTTTGCGTTTGCGTACGTTTGCGTTTAAACGGGAAAGAATAACAGATTCTCCACTGTACGTTCAGTTTTGTATTTTACCACGGGAAACAATGAGTCTTCTTCATATACGCGTACAGTGGAGGAAACATATTCCTTCCAGTAAATGTGTTTACGTTAAAACTAGTATTTCGATTGCGACAGTTTGTGCCAGTTGTTTTCTACATGTTAGTGTATTGTGTTTGCGTTTCCTTTGTAATTCTTACAACGATAGAAAAAATATCCTCTCCACTATATAAGTATACTTGAAACTAACATATTATAAACGAGTATCAATGTACTATGTTTTTTGTATTGTTTTCCTACGTAAGAAAGAATCATTAAATGATCAGAAATATTTTATAGCCAGATTTGAGAACAGTAATTTGATTATTGGACCTGTGGGGATTGAACATGGCAATGCACATCACAAAAACGGGTGTTAATGGCACGGATCTATCATATTCATAAAATATGTATTTACTTGTTTCTTGGGAATAATCTAGCAATTGTCACCCCTTCTTGTTTCGTAAGAGTGTCTGCTTGGTAAATACCCATAATGCTTACTTTTTCAAATCCAGTTTCATTACTTTTTAGAAAAATACATAATAATACAAGTACATTGAAAGAAGTGTCAAAAAGAGTTGATCTAGATTATACGTCTAATCTTGATCCAAACTTTTTATAACTGTAATATGCAACTAACATGAAGTATACATATATGTTTTTGTAAATATTGGTCCACCTTATTTCGTAGACAACATATGTAAGAAAAAGACAGTGCTCCCTCCAATGGGATACAACGACTCGTTGTTCTGAGGGAGTCGTTATAGGGAGGGACATTGGCTTACATTTGCAAACAGTTTAAATTCAGATCAGCGCGTCTGATCTTGATTCAATCTGTTTGTTACGCTTAATTATCTTTCTTCTATCCAAATGTCCAATATGTAATGTTGAGAAAATCAGTAAACGACAGTTTTAAGTACACGATATTGCAGCAATGCGAGAGTTAGACATAATTGTCTTGTTTGTGGAACAGCGGTAACCCTTGCCGCAAGGAGGAAATCGTTTTTATGGCCGTTGTAGGGAGGGGCACTGTATAATTGTCCCGATAAAGGTCGGCTTTTGTTCACTAGTACTTCATTGCAATTTATTTACAAGAAAGACATTGTACACAAATCATCATCAGGACCTTGCACTTCCATAATTGCATTATCACACAATTCCGCCCCTAGCAGTGTACAGTGGAGAATCTGTTATTCTTTCCCGTTTAAAAGCAAACGTACGCAAACGCAAAGCACTAAAACGTAGAAAAGAACAACTTTTGGACAATTCTGATAATTCTTGTTTATCTTGGTGGCAAACAGTTTGTAGCCTGATCAGACGCCGGGTTACCCGGCGTCGCCAGGTTACCCGGCGTCTGATCTGGCTCCAAACTGTTTGCACTGCAAATAATAGTTTTAGCGTAAACGCGTTTATTGGGCAATAATAATAACAGATTCTCCACTGTATTAAGCTTTTCATTATTTTCGCTATTTTACTAGTTAAATCTCGATATATTTGCTTCGGCCAAAGTTATTCGTCCACAGACCAAAAATGGCACACCGAATGGCATCAGTTGTGATGACGTCACTAACAACAACGTTATGTTTTGGCGGAAAACTTAAAATGAGTATACATGTACATATTATACGAGTATTAGTGTTTATACTAAAAAGTTTGTATACAAGCAATGCTATTTTCATTTTTATTTTTATACATGTATTTTTGTAAATGTCATGGTCAAATTTCACGTAAATGAATCTATTGTACATGGCCAATGGCACTTATAATATGCTTTAAAGCGCGTATGCAAACAATCTGCGTAACGCGGCGTCTAATAAGGACCCAAACTGTTTGACACTATTATCAATATTTCTTAAGTCATACAATCTTAAATCGAACTTTTCAACGTGTCTTGCAGACAACAACTATAGAGCAGACGACAATAAAGCGGTGAAGGGGTAAACATCTCCAGAATAACCTCATCATGAAAGGGTTAAACGATTGTTTATCAGTATACAGTGGAGAATCTGTTATTCTTTCCCAATAAACGCGTTTACGCTAAAACTATTATTTGCAGTGCCCGGCGTCTGATCAGGCTCCAAACTGTTTGCCACCAAGATAAACAAAAATTATCAGAATTGTCCAAAAGTTGTTCTTTTCTACGTTTTAGTGCTTTGCGGTTGCGTACGTTTGCGTACGGGAAAGAATAACAGATTCTCCACTGTACAATGACCCCTCCCTCTACGCCACTCCCTCGACACGCTGTCTGCAAATGTTACCAAATCTTAATTACCCTCCATATTACGACTCCCTCCGAACAACACACAAAATCTGTGTTTCCCATTTGGTGTTGTTGTAGAGCGGGAGCACTGTACATGTAGTCCATGCTTCATATTGCAAGAGTGTCAATACTTTAAGGTACTTCGCATGTGCGCTTAATTTTCATACAATGTGTATGAAACTTTTTATGAAGAATGATAATAGCCTAAGAAAGAATGTGTGAAAATATAGGCAAAATCTATCGTGTGGTTTGTCTTTTAGGTCTCTTTTCCTGAAAAAACCTGGAATTTTGATGATTTGATTTTTCTCAAAAATAAATAAAGCTAATGACTTTAAGTCTCGCCCAATAAGTAGCCTACAACATTCATTACAAGAAAAGCTAAAAACATTTTGAATAAAGGTGTTCAGAAAAATGTTATCGGCTATTTAAATTTTGCAAAATGCTAAAAAATTGAATTACAAAATACTGGCTCATTCAATGTTTTTGTTTTTCATTTTATTCAAATGTATGGTTGATGAAGTAGTTGGTCAGAAAAAATTAGAAAATATTACAGTCAGGATTTGTTGTAATATCAGTTTTTCTTATTAAAATATGGGAAAGAAGTTGAAATACAGTTACCTACCTTAAAATTGAAATTCTGTCATTAAAATGCATTATTATTTATTCATGGACTTGCATACAAGGTTAATTATATTGTTTAAACATAATAATGGGCAATATCAATCTTGAAAAGCTTCAACGTGTGGCTTTATAGTTCGATCAAATCTTATACATGTATACCGATTTTATTGACTTGTAAGTCATTAAACTAAAACGTACATGTAAGTGGAAATATAATTGGACCGTACATAACATCACTTATTCTAATCAACGAAGACAAAACATAACATGTCCCTTGATCACTGCTTGTTATGCATTGAGAAGTCAATATATCGGACACTTAAAAAAATATTTGGATCGCATGGGTCTCGAACCTATGGCCTTTCAATTGCTAGTCAACCACTGTACTGACTGCGTTATGAAGGATTATACTAAATCGTATCAACATTTCCTTTATATAAATTTTCTAGTATAAGCACGTACGGAAGAAGTCTGTGTCGTCAAGACGCATATCCGCTCGCCCGCAAGACCGACTTCCGGTAGCGAAAGGCCTTAAAAGACTGATCAGAAATTTACTTTCTCGACATCTGAGCTGTTACATGTACATGTATAAATGAATTTATTATACTGCAAAGTAAATTCCTTACTTTTCATTGGTCAACGAGCCGTAGACATAACACCAAGTACCCTGTGAGCTGACAGGGTACATAGAAATGCAGCTGTTTCATTGGCTGACAGGTCCCTGAGTCTTGCTTTGCAGAAAATAAGATGGCCGATTGCTCGACAGGAGTGAGTGCATTCAATCGTGCATCCTCCGTTTTAATTCCATTTCGGCTAAGAACCATTCGCTGTTTGGATCTTTCAACAGTCGCATTATTTCTGGGAAAGTTTGACGACGAATATGCCCATTTTTCTAATGAATAGCAACGTCAAAAACATATGACGTCACAAGTTTGCGCTCAACGTTATCTGCTTTGGCGCGATGTTGTAATATTTTATTATAAGCGCTGTACACGACACATTCCGAAATCTTTCGTTTGTACAGTGAAAACTTTGCAGTATAATAAATTCGTTATACAGTTTCTTCACAGTGTACATGAGAATTTCTTCCCGGCTGAGGTAAATCATGTAACCCTCGCCTAACGGCTCGGGCAACATGATTTACCTCAGCCGGGAAGAAATTCTCATGTACACTGTGAAGAAACTGTATAACTAATAAAGGTTTGTACAGTGGCGAATGCGTTATTCTTTTCCGTTTAAATGCAAACTAAAAGAAAACACAGTGCAACAATAATGGAGAAAATCACAACTTTTTGACAATTCTGACTACCCATGTTAATATGAGTTGCAAGTAGTATTGAGCCTGGTCAGATGTCGAGTTACCGGGCTTCTGATCTGACTTTTTACTGTTTGTGATAATAGTTTTAGCGTAAAACGTGTTTACTGGAAATTAATAATAATTGTCTACTCGACTTTTGTAATTGCAATACCGGCATGTATCTGCAATGCCCGCAATTATCCGTGAGGGTGTTACAGTGGAGAATCTGTTATTCTTTCCCGTTTAAACGCAAACGTACGCAAACGCAAAACACTAAAACGTTGAAAAGTACAACGTTTGGACAATTCTGATAATTCATGTTTATCTTGGTGGCACACAGTTTGGAGCCTGATCAGACGCCGGGTTACCCGGCGTCTGATCTGGCTCCAAACTGTTTGCACTGCAAATAATAGTTTTAGCGTAAACGCGTTTATTGGGAAAGAATAACAGATTATCCACTGTACATGTAGGCAGAATGAATTGATAGTGGAGAAAACGCTATTGTTTCCCGTTTAAACGCAAACGCAAAACACTAAAGTGTAGAAAAGGACAAGTTTTTGACAGTTCTGACTTTTCATTTTTATCAGAGTGGCAACAGTTTGGAGCCTGATCAGACGCCGGGTTACCCGGCGTCTGATCCGGCTCCAAACTGTTTGCAAAGGAAATAATAATTTTAGCGTAAACGCGTTTATTGGGAAAGAATAACGTGTTCTCCACTGTATGTGAAACTGTATATAGTCCCAGTTACTGACTGAATGTATTTATTAAATAACATGTTGTTTAATCTAAATGATGCAAAGTAAATGACCTTAAAGGTTATTTACACGTTTGTATTATTAATTTAATTTTTCGGTGCACAATTAGTCGTGATGTTTTTACTCCTTCAACGCTTTATTGTCGTCTGTATCGATATTGTTGTCAGCAAGCTCATTTCAAAGTCAGAATTAAGGTAGTACATGAATGAATAAAGAAATGTCGATACGAGTGTCAAATAGTTAGGATCCTGATCAGAACCAGCGTGAAACGGTGTCTGAACAGGATCTAAACTGTTGCCAAGTCGGATTCTGCGACTTAAGTGGTGAAAAGGTTGGTGCAACCCCCATCCCGCTGTTAGTCGTATAAATGTATTGATACAGTGGAGAATCTGTTATTCTTTCCCAATAAACGCGTTTACGCTAAAACTATTATTTGCAGTGCAAACAGTTTGGAGCCAGATCAGACGCCGGGTAACCCGGCGTCTGATCAGGCTCCAAACTGTTTGCCGACAATATAAACATGAAATATCAGAATTGTCCAAAAGTTGTTCTTTTCTACGTTTTAGTGCTTTGCGTTTGCGTACGTTTGCGTTTAAACGGGAAAGAATAACAGATTCTCCACTGTACCTGTCGTATTTTATTTCAGACGTCATTTGGAATAATGAGATTGCAAATATGTTATCCTTTTCAAACAAACATGTTTTGCTAAAATGATTTTGTCCATTGCAATAAGTTTGTGCAGGGTCAGACGCCGGGTATCCGAAATCGAAATACAATTTTGTCATGTTCAACAATTTGGTTTGCTTTTGCGTTTTGATCCCCCCTAACGGGGAAGCAGAAACAATTTTCTTCTATTAACAAACCCACAGTCCTTAAAAAACGAATGTTCGAACAGAACACAAATGTTCCATTTTTCTCTATACAGTGGAGAAAACGTTATTCTTTCCCATTAAACGCGTTTACGCTAAAACTATTATTTCCAGTACAAACAGTTTGGAGCAAGATCAGACGCCGGGTAGCCCGGCGTCTGATCAGGCTCCAAAGTGTATGCCACTCAGCTTAATTTTAAATAGTCAGAATTGTCAAAAAAAATATTTTCTACATTCTGGTATTCCGTTTGCGTTTCGGATGCGTTGAAACGGGAAAGAATAACATTTTCTCCACTGTAGAATAGTTCAGCATTTTGCAATGTTTAACCGCCATGATTTCCGAAGCGCAATTATTGTTACTATGATTACATGTTACATTGTACCATTACGCTGATGGTGGAATTTAAATCCATGTAGAAAATGAAACTGAAAATAAATACCAGAACTTGTAAGAGCGACGAGTTATCATTATATAATACAGAAAAACAACCGACATTTTTCTAGTTCCATGTACAGCGACTATCCTATAATTTCAGATTGAGCAAACAGTGTAGATACAGGTCAAATAGTTTCTCCGTCAACCTTTATAATGATGTGAAATAATAGTTTCCCAAGGAACGGTGAATTTTCTAAGTTTTTGTTCAGAAACAAAGGCAAACAACATGTGCAGAACAAAATGTAATTTCCTATGCAAAAAAGTTTGTTCTTTATTTATTCTCCCCCGCTTTAAACACATTACACTAAAATGTAGACATATACATCTTAAGATACTTCTGTTTTTTAATCCGAGTGTCAAACAGTCTGTTGCCTTAGTAGATATCGGGTTACCCAGCGTCTGATAATTTGGCTCTAAACTGTTTGCAATACTAGAGTGGAGAATTTGTTATTCTTTCCCGTTTAAACGCAAACGTACGCAAACGCAAAACACTAAAACGTAGAAAAGTACAACTTTTGGACATTTCTGTTAATTCATGTTTATCTTGGTGGCAAACAGTTTGGAGCCTGATCAGACGCCGGGTTACCCGGCGTCTGATCTGGCTCCAAACTGTTTGCACTGCAAATAATAGTTTTAGCGTAAACGCTTTTATTTGGAAAGAATAACAGATTCTCCACTGTATGTTTTACTGTGAAATAATAACGTCTTCTCTACTATATGATATTTTTATCGGCCACTCAGTTTCAAATTAATAATCAAAATGCTGCCATTTGCTTCTATAAATTGCATTGAATTGTGTTATGTTTTGTTTACATTGGAACGAAAAAACATATTCCTATAATTACCGTTAATTACCTTTGTTGGACACTACCATTAATATTAACATTATCTACATTATTCGCTAAGATTAGAAAAGTTTACGTCTCAACTATCAAGCCACCATATATGTACAGTAGATAATCTGTTATTCTTTCCCGTTTAAACGCAAACGTACGCAAACGCAAAGCACTAAAACGTAGAAAAGAACAACTTTTGGACAATTCTGATAATTCTTGTTTATCTTGGTGTCAAACAGTTTGGAGCCTGATCAGACGCCGGGTTACCCGGCGTCTGATCTGGCCCCAAACTGTTTGCACTGCAAATAATAGTTTTAGCGTAAACGCGTTTATTGGGAAAGAATAACAGATTCTCCACTGTAGAAGACCTTGCGATTTTTCCAATTTAAACGAAACTAAATGCAAACATTAAATTTTAAATCAATGAATGATTATCGCAAAAATCGATTGCTTGTAATTCAATCGGAACATATAGTCGAGACTGATCAGGTGCCAAGTTAATCGGTGCTAAATCAGGGTCTTAGAATGGATATTAGTTGTAGCGCAAATATTTGTATTAGGAATAACACAGTTTTCCCCACTATAACACTAGTTGTGAATGAAAGTGTAGATGAAAATATTCGTTCCCGTATCATCACAAACAACACGTCAATGAAATGCAACCAAATGGAGAAAATTCCAACTTTCTAACAATACTGACTATTTATTATAACCCGAATGGCAAACAGCTTGGAACCAAATCAAAACCCGGATAACATGGCTTCTGATCTGGTTGAACTAATTTTGCAAGAGTTTTAGCATAAACATTTTAAGAGGGGCGGGATAACATCTTTACCGCTGTAACTAGGTAGATGTATAAATGTAACAGTTTTACTATAATTTCTATTGCAAACAGTTTGGAGCCGAATCAGACACCGGATAAACCGGCGTCTGATAAGGCTCCAAACCTTTGCCACTTATATCAAAATAACTATTCAGAATCATCAAACATTTGCCTTTTGCTACATTATACATGTAATCCATTGCGTTTGCGTTTCGTTTGCGATTGGACGGAAAAGAACAACGTTTTCTACACTGTATGTATAAATGTATACTTACATGTATCAACTACTACTCTGTCTATAGTCCTAATGTAAAGCCATCGCTACACGCACGCTTGAGCGTCAACTAAATATCTCTTGTGGATACAGAACACTTAAATCACCGTAGTGAAGTTGTTATTGGGCCTATTGCTGATAGGAAACTAAGCCTATGTCGGTAGCTCTGTCGCTTTTAGTTCTCCATGTTGCACTTGCGTATTGGAGAAGCTGCTGACAGTAGACTGACAGATATGGTCAGGGCGTATAAAATAACATGGTGAGACAGACTTTGTAGGCGCTGATAGTGTTATTAAGCAACAAATAGATCTAACGCATGGATTAGACAAGAGTTGTTTATTGTTTTTCGCTTGCCAGAAGCGACCAAGTATTGTATTATAAATGTATTAACTTACGTCCTACTGGGACCTGACTTAAATGTGCTTTACAAAAGAGATCTAGTTAGAACGAGTTCCTTTGTCTTTCATGAATTAATTTTAAAAACAATGTCATCTTAACCCTCTTTATGGTGGTAACAGTGGAGAATCTGTTATTCTTTCCCGTTTAAACGCAAACGTACGCAAACGCAAAACACTAAAACGTAGAAAAGAACAACTTTTGGACAATTCTGATAATTCTTGTTTATCTTGGTGGTAAACAGTTTGGAGCCCGATCAGACGCCGGGTTCCCCGGCGTCTGATCTGGCTCCAAACTGTTTGCACTGCAAATAATAATTTTAGCGTAAACGCGTTTATTGGGAAAGAATAACAGATTCTCCACTGTACATGTAACCAGTACAGTCCATGAATATGCATATTTTAAGCAGTGTAGATCCTGATTCATTAAGGAGTCCCCAGATAGAAATCATACCATTAGTTTTTTTTTCATTTTCTGAAATAATTTTTAAGAACAGTCCTGAAATTACAAGCAAGTGGCAAGGTTATACAGTGGATAAAACGCTATTAGTTTCCGTTTGATTTGGGCCGGTGGCCATATATCAAATAAACTTTGTCATTGTCATTGTCATTGTCATTGTTTAAACGCAAACGAAAGGCAAACGCAAGACACTAAACTGTCGAAAATGACAACTTTTTAAAATGTTTAACTATATAGTTTAATCTGAGTGACAAACAGTTTGGAGCCTGGTCAGATGCCGGGTGAACCTACCTCTGATCTGGTCCCAAACTTGTTTCAAATGAATTAAAAGTTGATGTTTAAATGTGTATCTTGGGGCCGAGTTACGTTTTCTCTACTAAACAATGTAACATGAAAGGCAAACGTAAATGAGTTGTTTACTGTATAGAAACTTATTAAGCAGTTATTTATTGCTAACTCAGCAACCAAGATTTTTTGTTATTAAATATTTAAAGAACTTGCTTTGTTTTATTGCCTTAAAGGGATTCGCAGATGTGTCTGACAGACACATTATTGGTCTTAGTTAGTTGATTGACCGGTTTAACCTTAAGCACATTTAGTAAAGGAATGCGTTCTTCTGGGATGCTATAAAAATAACTAAAACAGTACATGCTATAGTTCATTGACACCTAGTGACTCATGTACAGTGGAGAATCTGTTATTCTTTCCCGTTTAAACGCAAACGTACGCAAACGCAAAGCACTAAAACGTAGAAAAGAACAACTTTTGGACAATTCTGATAATTCTTGTTTATCTTGGTGGCAAACAGTTTGGAGCCTGATCAGACGCCGGGTTACCCGGCGTCTGATCTGGCTCCAAACTGTTTGCACTGCAAATAATAGTTTTAGCGTAAACGCGTTTATTGGGAAAGAATAACAGATTCTCCACTGTACAGTGGAATAGACGTTATTTTATTCCACTGTACGCGTTCGCGCTAAAACTATAACTTATTTTTCAATACATTGGAGTACCCAGCGTCTGACCAGACTCCAAACTGTTTGTCACGCAGATTAAACAAAATAATCAGTATTGTAAATATGTTGTCATTTTCTTCATTTTGTGTTTGCGTTTTAACGGGGGAGAATAACGTGCACTCCACTTTACGCGTTAGCGCATCATGCATAATCAGCATACTATTTAATACTCCTCATGTACTAAGCAAACATTAAACGTACATACATTTAGCAGAGGGACGCCTTGCTACATGTACGATGCCGTACGTTCATACTATGAATTTTAAGGTATTTTCAAAAAGTATGCCAAAAGTTTCACGCTGAGGTTTCATTTCGGATATACTCCATGAATCCAACAATTTTGCAGCTTGATCTGGATTAAAACTGTTTGCAATCGGCTCACTGAAGAAGTAATTCATGCCGTGACTGTATATTCCTTGTCGTCATGCTAAGTGCGGCTCCTCTGTTCAGATAAGATTACGTAATGTCACATTCCTTTGGGATGTGTGATATGGTAAACATTTAATAAACAAATGGCTCAACCTTTTGCAATATTTCTGGCTCTTTTAAACGCGTAAAGAAACGGCTAGGTAACGCGTTTTTCGAAAACGAACAATAAACGTGTAAGAAATGCTTAAGAAATGCGTAAGAAACGCGTAAAGTGGGTAGGAAGAGCGAATGTATCACTGTACATACATGTACACGTAATGATGCTGGTCCCTTCTACGTTTGTTTCAGACATGCTCATAATAAATGTAGCAATTAGATACGTAGCAATACATACAAGTTACTGTACAACTATAAAAACAAAACATGTTATTAAAGCGTAATAAAACGTAATTGCATGCAGAGGAAACGTATTACGCACGTAGAAATGCACATATATCAAATACTGTAGGCCCACTTAATGTTTAGCCTTTACTTCGTTTTTCTATGTATGTATACGTTTTATATCTACATGTTTTAAGTTTACTGAGGATTCGGTAGGTGCATGCATCCCTTTGTAGTTTATGCAAATGGTATGAAAAGTGAAGCTCACAAAAAACAAAACTGGATACGAGAAAACAAAATGTATCCCCAAACTACTTTTCCTTTGTAGCAAAATAGACCTCATATTACGACATTTGAATATAACCAAGGAATTGACACGGTCCTGAGTGCGTTTAATCATTGAAATACTGCTAGCAGCGACGTTTTACTACCACAATTACCACACTGTTTTTCACAGAAGTCGTTATACAATGTAACATGTAGTAAAATACCGAAGCGACCTATGTGAATTGGTAAACAATACGCAGAGGAAAGTACGCATTTGTACGTTTTAGTGGTTTTGTTTTAACTACGCGAGCATACGTTTTGCCGGCAGTTTGCAGGTCCAGTATAAAGGGACATATTCTTTCTGGTTTAACGCAATCCAGTAAAATGAACAAAGTGACAACCTCATGATAATTTTGAATTCATTTTTCCCTGAGTGGCAAATATCTTAGAGCCTATTCAGACCCCGGTTTGCATTGGAAGTAATAGTTTATGCATATACGCGATTCCTTGGGGAAAAAATCATGTACAAAATGTATCATGTATGGAAGCCCTGCGTTTATTCTAAAGATACTAAAACCAGACGTATATAGCCGTTTGCTTTGACCTGTTACTACGTATTTTTCTTTTGTCTGTTTGATCGCAATGGTACATGTACCTAGCACTCAAATTGTTCGCATGGACATTTAAAACTATGAAAATAAGTTGTTGTTCAATACAGTATGTGAGGTCTGCACTTTTAGATGAAATGTATTGATGTACTCTATATTGAATACTCTAGGCTAGCCTATTTTGAGCAACGTGCATACAGTACACGAATATAAACTTTGATATGAAGAAAAGCTAAGGACCAATATTTAAAAACTAAAATAGAATTTAAATTCGAAGCCCGGTAATTTGGCGTCTGACAGGCTTAGAATTATTTGAAACGTCCATTAATAGTTTAAACATTTGTTGGGAAATACTGAATTATTTTCCAACTCACTAGTTCCCCATTATCATTCATTTCGTCTTAAAAGTGACAGTAGCTAGCATATTCTCAGTTTTATCGATTTGACTAGTACAGTGGAGAATCTGTTATTTTTTCCCAATAAACGCGTTTACGCTAAAACTATTATTTGCAGTGCAAACAGTTTGGAGCCAGATCAGACGCCGGGTAACCCGGCGTCTGATCAGGCTCCAAACTGTTTGCCACCAAGATAAACAAGAATTATCAGAATTGTGCAAAAGTTGTTCTTTTCTACGTATTAGTGCATTGCGTTTGCATACGTTTTGCGTTTAAACGGGAAAGAATAACAGATTCTCCACTGTAATTGCAAGCATCGAGTAACGCGTCATCTGATCTACATACATGTACAAAACGTTTTACAATCGGTTTTATGATTCTTAAATTGTCATGTTTCAGACTTTTTGCGATTTGAATTGAGATGAACTGTCTACATTGCTTTGTATTACGTTTGCGCTCAGTTTCGAATAAAATAGTAACAGTACCGTTTAACCTATTTATACCCAGTGGATTATTCCATGTTTATATATTGGATTAGTCCATTTTTTTATCAAAGGGATGCCTAGTCAAAAGATTCATTTTTATTTTGTTTTATATTGAAATTCCTATCAGCAAACAGTGTTTCCCTACAATAAATATCCAAGCAAATGCAACATGTGTACTACAGTGTAACTGTATGTAGAGTGAAGAAGACGTTATTCTCTTTCAATAAACGCGTTTACGCCTGAACTATTATTTCTTATGCAAACCTGTAGGAGTCAGATTAGACGCCCGGTAACCCGGAGTCTGAACAGGTCCCAAGCTGTTTGCCATCCAGGTTAGCATCAACATTTAAAAATGTCAAAAATTTGTCTTTTTCTTTTTTGGCAATGCGTTTCGTTTGCGTTTGAACGGCAAAGAATAACGTCTCTCCACTGTAAATAAATGCAATGCCTGTCCCTCTCGAGAGTTCTATAACACATTAGCAGTCAAATAATTTGCTATTTAGAGTGTTTGTAGTACACAAAATTAAACCTGAAAGGGTTTCTTGAAAACTATTTTATTACATTCGCGGAAATCGGATGTTCATTAGGTCCTAAGGATATCTCGTAGGTGTACATGTACCACCGATAATATGACATTATATTTCGTTGAAGTCTTTCACTCATTTGCGTCCAACTTTTCAAAAAGATTGGAATCTGATCATTTGCCGCGTCACGTTGTCGCCAATATTTGCAAACAGTTTGGATCCTGACAAGATGCAGCGTCACGTTGGTGCCAAACTTTGCAAACAGTTTGAATTCTAATCAGATGCCGCTTCACGCGGCATCTGATCAGGATCCACATTGTTGGACACTCATATCAATATTTCTTTAGTTTAAACAACTTTAAATATGATTTAAAATGTATTGCAGACGACACAGTCAATACAGACGATATCTAGAAATAAATCTGATATGGGGAAAATCCATTTTTTCCCTACAAATGCCATACTTTTGCCTTCTTTCGCTACAAAGTCACTATTGCACGACGATAAAAGCTTAAAAGCCGAAAATTCGGCATCTCTAGATGTTCCCCATATGGGGAAAATCCATTTTTTCCCTACAAATGCCATACTTTTGCCTTCTTTCGCTACAAAGTCACTATTGCACGACGATAAAAGCTTGAAAGCCGAAAATTCGGCATCTCTAGATGTTCGCCATATCCTTTCCACGCCCATAACGTATTAAAACGTTTTGACGTTTATGGCACATTTTGGCTTCCGTAGAATGAAAAGTTATGATTCGCACATCGCGTTGGAAGACTTTTCTGAAAGTCCAGGTTCGGCACTACCTATTTCTAGAATATCAATGGTCTCCTGCAAAATGTGGCACTTTCAGGCAGCATCCAAAATGGATCCAGACACAAATTTGCAAGATTGGAAAAAGGCGAATGCCAGAGGGGCCGAAACGGTCCATCTTTCTACTTTCGGTTTAAAATGTACTCGACCTTTTTGTCAAAACCCGTTATAATAGCACTCATGCTGGAATTCAGTAACACTGACATGTCAACACAAAGCTCACAAACCTCAAACTGAGCTCAGGATCCACTTTTTTTTTTTAAGTCGTTTGGGTATTGCGTGAACGCGATTTAAATATAGCGCTTCTAAAAATAGATTGTCACTTTCGGTTTCGTGTTGACACGTCAGAGTAGTTTTGAGATGTCAAAGTGTAGTGTTTATTCAGAAAATGAGCTTCAAACTAGTCCGGTAGTGTGTGTGTTATGTGTACAAAATCGGCCGGGCTTGCTAAGGATATCAGCATCCTACAGTGGATAATCTGTTATTCTTTCCCGTTTAAACGCAAACGTACGCAAACGCAAAGCACTAAAACGTAGAAAAGAACAACTTTTGGACAATTCTGATAATGTTTGTTTATCTTGGTGGCAAACAGTTAAGAGCCTGATCAGACGCCGGGTTACCCGGCGTCTGATCTGGCTCCAAACTGTTTGCACTGCAAATAATAGTTTTAGCGTAAACGCGTTTATTGGCAAAGAATAACAGATTCTCCATACAATTTCTGACAATTTGGTTTTGCCTGAGTTGCAAACAATTAGGAGCCGGATAAGTCGCTGGTTTACCAGGCTCTAAGCTTTCAACAACGGACATAAGCAATTTTGGCATAAACTCGTTATTGTGAAAGAGTAATGTTCTCTGCTAAAACAAGAACGAATAGGTTTAGACGCGCATATATGCAACATCGATACTCTTATTTCTAAGCAATCTTCAAACTAGGTCTAGTCTATTTCTGACTATTAACGATTTATTTGAACAACTTGATTGATTTGAACAAGCGGCAAACAATGGAACCCCTGATACATGTAAGAAAGACCCTGCGGGAATCCTTTGATCAGGGTCTATAGTTTTTACAAGGGAAGAGTATGTACCTTTAGGCTTTTACATACACACTATGTGGTTATCACGAGTTAAACTGCATTACTAGGGTTGAACCAGATAAAACGCCGGGTTTCCCGGCGTCTGAGTACATTGTACAGTGGATACTACGTTATTCTTTCCCGTTTAAACGAAACAAAACGCAAACGCAAAACGCTAACAAGTAGAAAAATGCAACTTTTCGACAATTTTGATAATTCATTTTAATCAAGGTAGAAAACAGTTTGGAGCCTGATCAGGCGCCGGGTTACCCGGCGTCTGATCTGGCTCCAAACTGATTGTAATAGAAATAATAGTTTTAGCGTTTCTCCACTGTATGCTCAAAAGTGTTTGTCACTCAGGTTCAACGACAAAGACTTGTCAAAATGATGTCGTTTTCTCCATTTTATTGTAGTGTGTTTGTTTTCGTTTGCGTTCAAAACGGACAAGAATAACGTCTTCTCCACTGCATGTTAGGACGAACCGAGCCAGGCCGGGATGTCTTTGGGTCATTATTCATCTAGAGAACACTATTTTTTCAATAAACAGAATGTCTGTTATAAATGTGTTTGTTTAGCCTATGCGTTGAGAGAACGTTGGTCGTATATTTGTACACGTCAATTTAAACCTTTTGATATTAAATATCTCTATTATGTACATTTAATCCTTCTAAGCTATTTTAGTATATTCAACATTGGGACCCACGCTTCTGTTACTAAGTATACCGTGGAGAAGACGTTATTCGTTCCCGTTGATAAAAACATTTATGCTTAAACTTTTTGTCCATTTAAACAAGTTTTTAGCTAGATCCGGTGTCTGTTCAGGTTCCAAACTGTTTGCCACTCAAAGGACAATGAGTCGTATAAATATTTATAACGGTGTCATTTTCTCCGTTTTATTGTAATTCACTTGCGTTTCGTTTTCCCTTAAACGGGAATTCATGTACATGTACATTTAAAATTATCGTTGCTCGTTTCCAAACAAACATGCTCTCCTGTATGGACTTTAATATATTCATCAAACAGCTGATCTTGCTTGAAATTACGATATCACTGTAATATTGTAGAGACTTTTATTTAAAGCCTTCACTGCGAATTGCGCAGCCATCTTTATTTGAAAAGAGCTTGGATCCAGATCAGACGTCGCGTAACTCTTTTCACAATAGTTCTCCAATCAAAAAATGAATTTGGAAGATACAGACGACACTATTATACAGTGGAGAATCTGTTATTCTTTCCAGTTTAAACGCAAACGTACGCAAACGCAAAGCACTAAAACGTAGAAAAGAACAACTTTTGGACAATTCTGATAATTCTTGTTTATCTTGGTGGCAAACAGTTTGGAGCCTGATCAGACGCCGGGTTACCCGGCGTCTGATCTGGCTCCAAACTGTTTGCACTGCAAATAATAGTTTTAGAGTAAACGCGTTTATTGGGAAAGAATAACAGATTCTCTACTATAGCAAGCTATTTTTATGCAGCAAAAGAGCGAAACTCCACCTCAATACATCCTTGAACTTTCTTCTGGATGATGGCGCCGTTATCCAGCGCCACTGGGCTCTCGGCAAACAAATCTGATACTGACGGGGATGTAAACTTATTTTTCATGCACGGCACAAGCACACAAATCGATTATATAAATTATCATCATCATCATCATTTTACCCTTGTTTTGTTAGACTAAAAAGTTGTCTTTGCGTGAAAATCAACTACAGTTAAGTTGTTACAGTGGAGAAAACGTTATTCTTCCCCGTTTAAACGCAAACGAAACTCAAACACATTTCATTTAAATGTAGAAAATAAAAACTTTATGAAATGTCTCACTATTTATCTTGATCTGAGTGGCAAAGAGTTTTGGCTCAAACCCGTTTGCAATGGAACTAATAGTTTTAGCGTAAACGCATTTATTGGGAACCAATAACGTTTTCTCCACTGTATGCCATAATTAACTTCTAGCACTCTAGCCAAAAAACACATGATGACACGGCGTCTCAACATTCCCTGACTGTTAAAGAGACCTTAGTTGCAATGTCCTTAATTTTTAAATATGTTTAAGAACAGCAGCATACGACACACACTTGTTGTTGACGAAACAATTACCCGACATGCAACAAAATAATGACTAAAGCAAGTTCCCAGTTTGGATGCTGATCAGAGGTCAAGTAACTCTTCGTCTAATGAAAAATTGGAATTAATAAGGATGACACAACGTTTTAGAGCTGCACATTCGATACAGTGCTACTTCTCCTCCACGCCCCTTCTTACAACGATTCCCTTCTTACAACAACGCTTGTCGCTGTTCCCCAAACAAGTTAAAAATGTTCAAACTTTTCATGGGTGCAAAATTCTCCGCTTAAAATTGTCTTCCGCAGTTTGTCTAACAATCACATAATATACATATTCGTCTGATCTGGATCCAAGCTGTTTGGAGATGTAAGCTAATTTCCCTCCCTATAACACCTCCCTCCGAACAACACATATGTGTTGTCTCCCATTGGATGTTATTGTAGAGAGGAAGCACTGTACTAATATCAGCATTGAATTCCAAAGACGGCGTTTGCATCTGATTTATAGCAGGAAACTTTAAATGCCTGCCGTACGTTTAGAACCTTGGTACAGTGGAGAATCTGTTATTCTTTCCCGTTTAAACGCAAACGTACGCAAACGCAAATCACTAAAACGTAGAAAAGAACAAATTTTGGACACTTCTGATAATTCTTGTTTATCTTGGTGGCAAAAAGTTTGCAGCCTGATCAGACGCCGGGTAACCCGGCGTCTGATCAGGCTCCAAACTGTTTGCACTGCAAATAATAGTTTTAGCGTAAACACGTTTATAGGGAAAGAATAACGTTTTCTCCACTGTATCAAGATGCAAGTAATTTCAACCTCAAACAGTCAGGGGTAAATTATTATAAATGTATGTCTGCTTTTAATATCTGTTTACAAAGCATCTGTCAAATTGTGACATTATGATATGCAGCATGACGTGCATTTTATTGTTAATGCTAGACGAAAGTAATGTTATGCAGTCGCAACAGAACCGAAATACAAAACCCGGAATAAAACACAAATTTTAGCTTTATAAATAACTCGCCAGATCGATATACGTATATAAAGAATGGTTTCAATTCAACTTTTTGATGAACATATACTTCCATGAAGCAGCTGTTATACACATGACTAGAGGTAATTTATTGATACTGTCACAAAATATGTTACATGCAATACGTCAATGTTTTATGGTAGAATGGTGCCTTTTGTGTTTGTCTAGTAGTCGGTAAATTAGTGTGGTATAGTAGTATCATATAACTATAAACGATTTCAGTTCATACCAGCTGCTAGGAACGCCTTCATATTTCACTAGTGTTTGGTTACAGAACAATATAATAACGTATATATTGTCGTTTATGAGAATGAGATACAGGTATTTTTTACATATACTTGAGGAAGAATCGAATTTGAGCTGCATAAAATATACCTTGCTGATTTTTTTTGTTCCTTACAATTACGTCAGCTGTTACAGCGAAGAAGACGATAGTCGTTCCTTTTTAAATGTAAGCGCAACCCAAGCCCAAACAATAACATGTAAGAAAACTGTTTTAGCTCTAAACATGGTTTTATTTTGCAATGGACATATGGTGTTTTTTCATAAACGCGTTCATTCGAAAAGAACACCATCCTTTCTTTTGTATAACCCCAATCTTAAATTATTTAATGCTAGACCGCATACAGTGGAGAATCTGTTATTCTTTCCCGTTTAAACGCAAAAGTACGCAAACGCAACGGACTAAAACGTAGAAAAGAACAACTTTTGGACAATTCTGATAATTCTTGTTTATCTTGGTAGCAAACAGTTTGGAGCCTGATCAGACGCCGGGTTACCCGGTGTCTGATCTGGCTCCAAACTGTTTGCACTGTAAATAATAGTTTTAGCGTAAACGCGTTTATTGGGAAAGAATAAACAGATTCTCCACTGTACCTGTAACGTCAGTTATATCTTTTAAAGATTAAAGTATCAAAAAAAAAAATCTGATTCAGTGATATTGTACGATTTTTTTTTTTATATGGGTTAGATCCAAAATTACTTTTATTAATGTGAGATGGTTCCATTAGATTAGAGTTACAATTTGGACCATCTTTAATATATATAGTTGTTCTTAAAGTGTATTGCAAAATGACAAAGTCAGGCGTACTTTCGAAGCTGCCATTTGCAATTATATATTGCATTCTGGTTACATTTTTGTTTCGTTTAAACGGACGGGGATATTCATAAAATAATTAAATTTTATAACAAACTGTATATTATAACACACTGTATAATAGCGGTTAAAGTGTTAAATAATAGCATCGTTGAACGTAATAAAGCATTACAATATTCTATTCAGTCAAATAAACTCAAGTTGAAACCGTCGAATACCCTCAACGTCTACCTAGTGGTAAACAGTGGGCATCGGGACCCCATGGCCTAATGGTACAATCACTGTGACTAAACCCACTGTTGGTTCGAATCCCGGCCGGGGCATTCAGATATTGTCATGTGCGGAATCTTCCAGTCGGATTGCGGAAGGTCGGTGGTTTTACCCTGATTCCAATGTGTGTCTGAAACAATGCAAACAGGGCTTCTGGGGCCCGTTTTAATAAACTACTTACGCAAATTGTTTGCGTAAGTCAAAATTTTAATTTGTAATTTATATTTTGTATAATCACTTGCTACAAACAGCAAACAGCCAGATCAGAGGACGCGCTTTTAGCGCGTCCTCTGATCTGGCTATTTGCTGTTTGCAAACGTTTATGATCGAAAAATAAGAGTAAAACGATTTTGACTTACGCAAAAATGTTGCGCAAGTAGTTTAGTAAAACGGGCCCCTGAGGTCTCCCTCCATCTGTTCTACGCTGGACGTCGCGTTATGACCTGAATACTGTTTAAACTAATAAAAGCGACGTTAAATCATAAATAAAAAAAATCCACTTGGCACTATTACATGTATTCAACCCTGGCACCTTTAAAACACAGTTCATATTTCTAATTTAAAAAATCGTTTCTTTTACTATTCAGGGATTTTAACGATATCATGCAAATTGACAACAATGTTTACCTTGCTCAGAGGGCTAATGCCAAACAGTTTGCCTAACGGGTACATTGCTTGATAATTACGAGAAAACTCGTCGGTAGTGATGAATGCTCGTAACAGGATCAATTAAGCAAACCAAAATACTTTTTGAAGATTTGCTTACAATTGTCAAACAATGTAAACTGAGATTTAACGGGGATGTTAGAAGAGCATTAAGACTTTCAATGCCAATAATGCAAGGCACAGTTTGGGGAGGAGAGGGAATGGTGAAACAGGAAGATAACATTGCAGAGTAGACGGACCGCTGTCTAAGGTAAACCACTGTAACGACAGAAAACAGAGATGAATGCAGGAAGTTGTTTGTCAGGACATATAAGGTGCCCCAACGGTCCACCAGACTACGGGATAAATTATGGTACAGTGTTGAAATTCGGTAAGTGGTGTAGGGTAACTTTTAGTTTCTCCTCCTTGGTTAATGACGTCTTTGTAAATACAGACCTTGTGACAATATACATTGTTATGATCTTACCACTAGTATTGTGTATGTTATGTAAGCGAATCGGGAAAGTATACTTTACAGGGGAGAAGGTTGTATTCTTTCTCGTTAAACACGTTTAAGATAAAACAACTAGTTAAATTGCAAACAGTTTTGAGCCAGATCAGACGTCATGTAACCCAGTTTCTGAGTATGGCCAACACAGAATAAAATAAACACTCTGATTTGACAACATATTTTCAAATACTATATTTAAAATTCAATACCTTTTGTTTGCGATTGTACGAGCATATACCGGTATATCGCCTTCTCTACTGTATATAACAGACACTCACTTGTATAAGTACAGTTTGTATAAGAGGTGTCGGGAAACAAAATCACATCCACACTTATGCCAAATGATTTTAAACGTTCCACCATAAACTATTTCTTATAGTAAAAAAAATCTGAAATAAAGACGTTAACATACGTTGTTTATAGAGCAATTAGTAGTAAAAAAGATATGTTGTTGAAATACAGTTATATTTACCAGCAGACAATACAGCTAGCATAACATGTGTATCGACAGTAAATCATTGCACATTGTGTCTATAGCGAGTCTCGAACAACACATCGTCAGTCAGTCAAAAAAAGATTTATAAGACAGACAGTCAATCCACTCCGCAGAATATATATGTGAAGGTTTTCAGTAGGGAAGACTGTATTATTTCATACTATACGAGTTTACATAACACTATTATTTCCAAAAGAAACAGTTTGTAGCCAGACCAGACACCGGGTAACATGGCGTCTGATCAGGATCCAAACTGGTTGCCACCGAGATTAAAATGAATAGTCAGAATTATCAAAAAGGCAATGTCCCCATTTTATTGCATTGTGTTTTTATGTCCTTTGCGTTTAATTCGAAATGAATAAAGTCGTATCCGCTGTGACCTGTTTACTGTCACTTTGACGCCACAGCCAACACGTGCACTGCACAAACATTGACTTTATATAAAGTATGTCTATAGTTTTGTCAAACGTAGACTTGGAGGTATTTTGATTCAAGTGCTTCACATTGTGTATAAATGTCAAACAATTTGCATCTGTATCAAACGACACGCTATGCAGTATCTGATGGTGACTCAAATTGTTTGGACATGTTTATGTTTTTGAGATTTGATTGGATACGTAATGGGCTTGTGAAATTAAGGATGAGAATAATAGGATCTCTGTGCATCATTTATATCATGCATTAAACAAGCGTGCGTTCTGAGATGTGGCTGCTTAGTATAAAACTAACTTACCAATATAAACGAATGTATCTGACAGGTGTCCAAGGTATGCCATATATTCTTTAGATACACATATAGTTAAAAACGTTGTATACTATGTATGTACACTATATATGATACAAGGACTAAGCGTAATCAGGGATTGCACGTAATCCCTGATTTTTTAGAGATTACGCGTAATATCTGGGCGTTTTAGGGAATTGACGAGATGTCCCTTTTTTCCTCAAATTAATAGAATTGTACTATCATGACATTTCTATTGCTTTCTTTGACATATCATGGTCTAATGAACGTTCATACAAAGTTGCTCGCACAGGTGAATAAAAATAAGTGAACAGTATGCATTTAAGTCAGGTCAATTAAAAAACCAAGACATCTGTCTTGTTATTAAGGTTAACAGCATATTTATAGTGTGGTACTTGCCTTTGAACTTAATGAACTAAACGAGGTTAGAATCATTACTTTAGCCAAAAGTAAATGCCAAATATATATAAAAAATCAACCAAAAACTTCAAAATTACGCTTTTTCCCTGGGAGATTTAGGGAATACGTGAATTTGCTGATTTTTCAGAGATTTCACGTATTCCCTGATAACACTTAATCCCTGTAACATATATATGTCGTAGGCCATAATTAAATATAGGTCGATTCGGAATCTGACTAGGCCATATTGGAATTCTGATACAGCCTAGCTGTCAAGGCAGATTCCGGATATGCCAAAGCCATATTAAAATTTAGTTGTTATTCCAATATGGCTATGCAGATCTGTAATTCAGTCTTGGACATATTAGAATTAAGTTATTTAAGTAATAGCATATCCATTTATTACAACTCTAGCAATACCCAGTCTTACTCTTTTATTTATCAAATCACTGCTTTAAACTGCTTTCAAAACAAATCTAGATCCTAAATTCCCAAATGCTAAGCCTACAACATTTTGAAACATTTGATACTTATTTAGTTTATGTTGTTTACATAGAGAAAGAAATGAATATTTTATTATGAAATGTTTCATTACATATTTTGTTCGTTCGAATACCTAGTTTATGAATTGATATAGGTAAAATTATTACTTGAATAACAATATTCAACCAAAGCCTTGGCATATTTCAATCTGCCTAGCCATATTAGAATCATAATATGGCTAGGCCATATCAAAATTCCAATATGACCTAGGCAGATGCCGGGGGTGTGCTTAGACTCCGATATGGCATACACCATAAAACCAGGCCAAATGTATGACGATATTGTTCTTACAGTGTAATGTCATTGTTCCGGTTTAAACAAAACTTTAAAACATACACGGTGCAAGAAAATATAGATAACGGCAGATGTTTTAAACGGTTGACTATGATTTAAACTCTTAGAAGAAAATATGCATCGGATCATCGCTCAAACAGTTTGAATTTCATATAAATATTGTCAATAACCTTTAATTCTAAAAGGTTTGTCTGGTTTTCTTTAAACAGAATAAAAGGTCGTCCATTTAGAAAAAGTACCGTCAACAATTAGTTTGCAGTTCGTAAAATAGAAACGTCGCCATAATTTCCTATTATATGCGTTTGTTCTAACTGTTGGGAGACCTAATAGAAACCGACTTAGATGGAGTCTAATCAGGCTCCAAGTCAGTTACAACTTAGCTCCGTGTTTCATATTCATATTTAAATTACCATTATTTTTCCACATTGTGCGTTTGCGTTAATGTTCATTAAAACCGAAACATAATAACGCCTTCGCCGCTGTTATAACGCAGCTACATATTACATCAATACATATATGTGTACCCTTATCTAACAGAATTCAATTGGCAACAATTTCCAGACTTTCGGATTACACATCGACAGAATGCTCGAGAATAATCTAATATGTGCGTACCCATTGATTTTTGTTGTTATGGCAAGGGTCATTTGATTACTATCAAAGCTAGTTAACGAAGTTTATCATTCCACATAAATACGACAGAATGTGATTGATTGTAGATCTTAATTACATTTGCATCTGTACTCGAGTGAATACTAATTTGTCCCCGGTGCAGGATCAATCGTGGTATTTGTTAGAAAATTACATATATACAGTTTGACATAAAGGTAGTTCATATGATGCAATAACAAGAAATCCGGTACAGATAACTTTTATTGAACTAAACGATTAAATAACCACCTGATATTTGTTATGTGATCACCTGTTTGTGATCTGAGAGTTTTAAGAAGTGTTCTGTTCTGTTCTTTTTAATAAAAACGTATTTGGGTCAAATTTTGTTTTCAGTCTCTTTAAACCCTGTTATAATTATTTTACGTCAAATAATCTGAAGCAAGTTGCTGCTGGGAGCAAAACTGAATAAAAACTTAAGCTAAAGTTCAAAGGCTCTGATCACTCTAATTACTTGTGTCTGCGAAGTGAATTAAACTTTTCTAGATACGTGCATAGATGTCCTATAAAACTGTGAGCCTGTAAACAGAAGGCATGTGGGTATCTTTGGCAAAACAATGAAGATACAGATCAGAGGATCTTTTTCGTTTTACAATATATTTTGAAATAGAATCCTACATACACACAGTATATATGACAGTGTATAATGCAACACATGGGGAGCGTTGCCGCGTCGCAATCGTGCTGTTACTTAGAAGTGTTTCTTCTTTTGGATCCCTTTTTTGAAAGATATAGTTGGTATATCATGGATTCATATCGATTGTATTTGTTTCGAGAGAGGTTGCAATGAATTGATTCATGCTTGACACGCGTAAGTCTTTTGTTTTTCGGCATTTCATGTTCAACATGTTTTGGCCCCTAATGAAACGGCAGCATCTTTGGCATTTCCCTTTGCTCTATACTGATTTGAAGTTCTTAACTTGTCTTTGCATGATTTTAATCCTGACAGAAATCCCCAATCACATAAGATAGTTTGGCTTTCAACAGTGTAGTACTACATGCAAGTGGGTACACAAACTGATGAGATATTGTTATTGTCGTGAACCATGATTATATTCATGTATTTGTATTATAATTTAGTGCTTTTAAATTAGATTCTATATTCAGCCCTTAATAGAAAGTTGTTATAATTTGCGTTCTATTGCCGGTACAGATTATTGTCCACACTGCATTTGTATTGAGGCTTTTAAAAATACGTAGAGTATAATTATTAGCTTTCCGTATTTGCCACGTTTTAACTTTGAAATACGGGTATGTTCTACTGAACCGAACTTGATATTATACTATTCTTGTGTCGAACTATCGGTTAGTTTGAGTTAAGCGAGTAGAAAATAACAACTTTTGGACAATTCTGATAATTCTTGTTTATCTTTTTGGCAAACAGTTTGGTTACCCGGCGTCTGATCTGGCTCCAAACTGTTTGCACTGCAAATAATAGTTTTAGCGTAAACGCGTTTATTGGGAAAGAATAACATATTCTCCACTGTAATATAGCATCCAATCAGGTTCCAAACTGCGTGCCACTCAGTGTGAACTATGTTAGTAAAACTTTCTATAAAATTGGATTGTCTACGTTTTATGGCAGTGCATTTGTGTTTCGTTTGCGCTTATACGGGACAGAATTATGTTTTCCCACTGTAGCTTGTACCTTGTGATATGAATATGGAAAATGAGTGACATAACTGAACAAAAGATATACAAAACAAAGTCAATGAATACATTCTACAGGCCGGATAAGCTAATAGCAATAACATATTAATTCCAAATTTGAAGGTTTACGATTGGTTCAAAGAACTCGTCCCTTTACTTCCGAATACATTTATTACACGAATAAATGGCTATTGTCGGATTTTCATCTTACCATCAGCGACCATTATTTAGCCCCAATGGATTCTCGACAAACGCATCTGATATGGACAGAGATATAGAATGATTAGTTGTTTACGTTGGATAGTCACATGCAAATCGATAGGATGATTTACACTAGCTTTGATCAGAACGATTTTTAGAATAATAAGCTTAATCTGATAATGTTGATGACCTTTATAAACGTATACGTTAAATTAGAACCTTGCGTGGCATACATTACAGGTATTGTGTGAATTTCAGTTCAATGACATACAGAAGAACTTACTGAAACAGTCATTTTTACATTCATTTTATCTGATTGAACCCTCTAGAAAATAGAGTATCGTCTGCTATAGTATGGCGTCAGCAAATTTTATGTCAATTTCTGATTGCAGAAATGTGAACGATCTGATCTTAATTTAATCTAAACTGGGTCTAAGGTTACACAGAATTTGAGGTGATGCCAAGATCATTCTAAAAAATTTGATTGGTCAGATTTGTGAAAATGCTCAAATTTGACCAATCAAATAATTCAGAACGACGTCAGACTCAAATCAAAAGCCTTATAACCTTGGTCCCTCATTTCAAAGTTGACTTTAGTCGCATATGGCATTCAACGGGTTAAACAAACGCTTTTTAAACTTTTTTTATACAGTATGCTAAAGATACATGTCAACTTGATGCAGGATTAAAGAAAAACACATAAAGATCCAGTGTGATAAACAGTTTCCTATTGCCTGTAAAAACCATCTGCTTTGAAACAACTAAAGTAAGATAGCGGATAGGGGAATATGTGTTTTGTAAGTGAATTTGTCTAATTGGCGTTTTAGTATTGACTCGGCTTTATTTCGTGCAAAAAGCTGCAACATATCTACAGTGGCGAATCTGTTATTCTTTCCCAATAAACGCGTTTACGCTAAAACTATTATTTGCAGTGCAAACAGTTTGGAGCCAGATCAGACGCCGGGTAACCCGGCGTCTGATCAGGCTCCAAACTGTTTGCCACCAAGATAAACAAGAATTATCAGAATTGTCCAAAAGTTGTTCTTTTCTACGTTTTAGTGCTTTGCGTTTGCGTACGTTTGCGTTTAAGCGGGAAAGAATAACAGATTCTCCACTGTACATGTACGAATAACAATTTGCCCAAGTGTAGTGCTCGCAAATGCGACAATTCAAAGATATAGTAGACATCAAGAAAACCAGTCATTTACCTATATATAGTAGAACATATCTATTATGACCACTAAAAGTATGTTTAATATGATGTATTCTAGGCTTATAACTGCTTAAAACCAGATAACAGTAAACCAGAAAACTCCTTTATGAGCTTTCTGTTTAACTGTTACTTTTCTTTAAGCTATTACCTGTCTTTTATAACCAATAAGCCTTCGATTTAGTGGTCGTAATAGAGAGGTTTTGATGTACTTATGATATATAAATGAAATGTGTGTATATGACAGATATACTGTACGAAGAAAACTAATGCAGTATACAGTGGATAATCTGTTATTCTTTCCCGTTTAAACGCAAACGTACGCAAACGCAAAGCACTAAAACGTAGAAAAGAACAACTTTTGGACAATTCTGATAATTCTTGTTTATCTTGGTGGCAAACAGTTACCCGGCGTCTGATCTGGCTCCAAACTGTTTGCACTGCAAATAATAGTTTTAGCGTAAACGCGTTTATTGGGAAAGAATAACTCATTCTCCACTGTATATGTACTTCTAGAAAACGTATGTGAATATTTGTTATACCTAACTTTAACAAGCATGTTTGTTTTAATATAACCGTTTTCTTCACTGTGACAAACACGTGCTTATTTCAAATCGCGCACAACAAACACTGTAAGAACTTTTATACAACCGAAGACATGTTGTTTTTTTCCAAATATACGCGATTGTGTGGAGATATATAGCTTCCTTTCTGTTTGTTTGCAGCCAAATCAGAAGCCGAGCGACTCTTCATCTGTTTATTTTCAAACTTGTTTGCCACTCAGACACAAACAAACGTAAACGTTTGCGTAGTAGCATGTGGCCATAGAAATGTGTTGAAGTAGAAACGAAACGAAACTCACACACGTTGCATCTGTTTACCATGTTAGCAATATATAAATAATTTGTTATAATAAATAATACAGGTTACAACTCAACAGAAGATGAAATTAAAGCAGAAAGCTTTTAATATATATTTGTACTTTACACTCGTCTTGCTTTTCGCAATAACCTTTTTCAAACACTGTTGGATAAAGGTGATTTGCACGTTTACTGTGGTAAACAATACATTTCCAATTGCCCTGCCAATTGCGATTTGACTGGTGTTTATGCATGTAATATTTTGGATCCAGATCAGATGATGCGTCAACTGTTTGATACTAGTCCTTATGTTTCTGTGATTAAAAAATTAATACACTTTAAATGAATAGTTGTTGCTGTCTATAATATCCATGCAGACGATATTACGGCGGAACAAAAAGGTTAACACCGAACAGCACACGTCGCAACATTGTTGCAATAAAAATGTGATTTTATATTGGAAGTCAATAACTTTTTGCGGGGTTTGTAACATAAATGTGTGTGTGAATGTGTTCACTTGGATCGGTTAAAAGGATTATGGAAAATATTTCTGAAAAATGGTATCTATAGACAATTTTGGTGTTTGATGTTCTTTGTTTACACGAGATAATTTAATATTACAGTGACATGCATAGTATTTAGTCCATTTTTACATCAAACAATTTATTTGCACGTAAGGAATCCAGTCACGCTCGTGGAATTTCGTCACGCTTCATTGACTTTGCTATATGCAGCACAGGGTAGATTATACAGGTATACCGTATATACTGTACACTACAATTAAAGCGCCTGATACCCTGTTGTGAGACCACATGCACTTATACTTACTTATAGATGTATCCTTCTACTCCTCGCAATAGTAAGTCTACGAAACGACCCTTATCGTCTCCACTCGACGAAATTGATCTTAAGAAAACCAGAGCAGAAGATTCAGAGTCAATTGAAATGGCTGGAATCGAAGAACCAACTCTTAATCAGGCCGATATTAGGCAAATTACCTTGGCGCTAGAGAGCACATTCGAATCCAGATTGACCGATCTTGTTAATACGGTTGTTACAAGGGTGGTCTCGGACTTTCGCACTAAAATTGATGATCTGAAATCGGAGAATGAATCTCTTAAATCTCGAGTGACCCAACTTGAAAACGCAGCTGACTCAGCCGAGCAATACAGTCGTAGGAACTGCTTGCGCGTGACAGGTTTAAAGGAGAACCCTGGAGAGTCGACTGATGACGTCATAATAGAGATGGCAGGAGCGGTAAATGTGGACATCTCTGTGGCAGACATTGACCGAAGCCATCGTGTTGGAAAGGTTCTCACCACTCACAGCCCTTCCAAGCCAAGAGCTATTATAGTAAAGTTTGCTAATTACCATGCCCGCCAAACCCTCTTCAAAGCGCGTACAAGGCTGAAATTATGCGACTATGAAGGCATCTTCATAAACGAGGATCTTACAAAACACAGGAACAGCCTTCTGTACCAGGCCCGTCAACTTGTACGTAACAAACGGCTGCAAGGAGCATGGTCTTCTGACGGCACCATCCTAGTCAAGGACAACAAAAACGCGGTGCACAGAGTGAACTCAGCAGCTGAACTATCGCGTCATGACCGCGTTTAATTTTGCAAATTGTACATTAATCATTCGAGAGCTGAGCGTCTGTAAACATGTATTTGTTAAAAGCTGCTTTCCAATGCTTTAAAACGTCTAGATTAGATTCCAGTTATAGGAACATGTGTGTCAATATAAACATTTTAAATCTCAAATGAGATGCCGAGTTACTTTGCACCTTATACTATTATTTATCCTGTGTGCACGTGTGAAAATCTTGTGCATTAGCGCTGTGATAGTTGTGAACCCCTTTCATTATCAAATTATTCGGGAGAGTTTTACCCGTTCACCGTTTTATTGTCGTCTGCTTCAGTATTATAGTCTGCAAGACACTTTTCAAAGTTATATTTATGATTGTACGACTTAAAATATCGATAAGAGTGTCAAAACAGTTTGGGTTCTGATCAGACGCCGCGTAACGCGGCGTCTGCACAGGACCGAAACTGTTTGCAAACACGCCTTTAGGCGTCATTGAGAGTGAAAGGGTGAATACGTAATATCTAAGAATATTTAGTGCGTATGAACGAGTTCTTTTTGTGAAGTATAGATCGATCAAAACAACAACAGCTAAGATCATCCGCCCCATATACAGTTATATACAAACTGTATGTGCTTCAGTGTGTGTGTTCCTAGACAATGATATCGAAATTGGGTGAACTTAAGCAGCCTTGACTTGACACGGTCATACCGTGCATAACGACACGTTTATATACTTGTTTTCTCCTCTGTCTGCTTGAAAGCAGTATGGACACACATCAGCTGTCACTATTTACTGGGAGCGATTTATCTGGGAAAAATCTGATTGCGTCAGTTGAACATGTCCTTTATGAAAAGTAACATATTGTTTATACGTTTAGTTCTCTAATGGTCTGTTGAATACAGTGTGGACACAGATCAGCTGTCACCTATTTTGGAGGCGACTTATCTGGAACCAATCTGTTTGCATCAGTTTTACGGTAGTTCTTCGGTTTTTTACAACATATACATTATGGTTTATAATTCCAGACAATTCTTTGCCTGGTTGTACACAGTGTGGACCCACTGAATTATCTGTACTGTATTTGTAAGATGTATTGTATAAAATGTAGCATAATTCATTGCTTGTATGTCTATGTCTTCTTTGTCTGGTTAAACACAGTGTGGACCCAGATCAGCTGCCACTATTTATTAGGGGCGACTCATCTGGGGCCAACCTGTTTAAATTATCTGTACTGTATTTGTAAAATGTATTGTATAAAATGTAGCATAATTCATTGTTTGTATGTCTATGTCTTCTTTGTCTGGTTAAACACAGTGTGGACCCAGATCAGCTGCCACTATTTATTAGGGGCGACTCATCGGGGGCCAATCTGTTTGGATTATCTGTACTGTATTTGTAAGATGTATTGTATGAAATGTAGCATAATTTATGGGTTGTATGTCTATGTCTTGTTTGTCTTGTTAAACACAGTGTGGACCCAGATCAGCTGCCACTTTTTATTAGGGGCGACTCATCTGGGGCCAATCTGTTTGGATTATCTGTACTGTATTTGTAAGATGTATTGTATGAAATGTAGCATAATTTATTGCTTGTATGTCTATGTCTTCTTTGTCTGGTTAAACACAGTGTGGACCCAGATCAGCTGCCACTATTTATTAGGGGCGACTCATCGGGGGCCAATCTGTTTGGATTATCTGTACTGTATTTGTAAGATGTATTGTATGAAATGTAGCATAATTTATGGGTTGTATGTCTATGTCTTGTTTGTCTTGTTAAACACAGTGTGGACCCAGATCAGCTGCCACTTTTTATTAGGGGCGACTCATCTGGGGCCAATCTGTTTGGATTATCTGTACTGTATTTGTAAGATGTATTGTATGAAATGTAGCATAATTTATTGCTTGTATGTCTATGTCTTCTTTGTCTGGTTAAACACAGTGTGGACCCAGATCAGCTGCCACTATTTATTAGGGGCGACTCATCTGGGACCAATCTGTTTGAATTAACTGTACTGTATTTGTAAGATGTATTGTATGAAATATAGCATAATTTATGGCTTGTATGGCTATTAATCTTTGTCTGGTTAAACGCAGTGTGGACCCAGATCAGCTGCCACTATTTATTAGGGGCGATTCATCTGGGACCAACCTGTTTAAATTAGCTGTACTGTATTTGTAAAATGTATTGCATGAAATGTAGCATAATTCATTGCTTGTATGTCTATGTCTTCTTTGTCTGGTTAAACACAGTGTGGACCCAGATCAGCTGCCACTATTTATCAGGGGCGACTCATCTGGGACCAACCTGTTTAAATTATCTGTACTGTATTTGTAATATGTATTGTATGAATTGTAGCATAATTTATGGCTTGTATGTCTATGTCTTCTTTGACTGGTTAAACACAGTGTGGACCCAGATCAGCTACCACTATTTATAGGGGCGACTCATCTGGGACCAATCTGTTTAAATTAACTGTACTGCATTTGTAAGATGTATTGTATGAAATGTAGCATAATTTATGGCTTGTATGTCTATTAATCTTTGTCTGGTAAAAAAAACCAGTGTGGACCCAGATCAGCTGTCACTATTTATTAGGGGCGACTCATCTGGGACCAATCTGTTTGAATTAGCTGTACTATATTTGTAAGATGTTTTGTTTAAAATGTAGCATAATTCATTGCTTGTATGTCTATGTCTTCTTTGCCTGGTTGTACACAGTGTGGACCCAGATCAGCTGCCACTATTTATAGGGGCGACTCATCTGGGACCAACCTGTTTAAATTATCTGTACTGTATTTGTAATATGTATGGTATGAATTGTAGCATAATTTATGGCTTGTATGTCTATGTCTTCTTTGTCTGGTTAAACACAGTGTGGACCCAGATCAGCTGCCACTATTTATAGGGGTGACTCATCTGGGACCAATGTATTTGAATTAACTGTACTGTATTTGTAGTATTTGTAAGATGTGTTGTATGAAAAGTAGCATACTTTAAGGCTTGTATGTCTATTAATCTTTGTCTGGTTAAACACAGTGTGGACCCAGATCAGCTGCCACTATTTATTAGGAGCGACTCATCTGGGACCAATCTGTTTGAATTATCTGTACTGTATTTGTAAGACGTGTTGTATAAAATGTAGCATAATTTATAGCTTGTATGTCTATGTCTTCTTTGTCTGGTTAAACACGGTGTGGACCCAGATCAGCTGCCTCTATTTATTGGGGGCGACTCATCTTGGACCGATCTGTTTGCACCAGTCGAACGGTATTTGTAATTTTTTTGTGCGGTTGAAAGATCTTTTTAACCTGTTAAATGTAGCTAATGGATTGTATGTTGATTCTCCATTGTTTTGTTGATACAGGGTGGCCCCAGACGAGCTGCAACTTGCTATTAGGGACCTCTCATCTGGGATTAAACTTTTTGTATCAATTGTGTGGTCTTGGGTGAATACAATGTGTACCCAGATGAGCTTCCACTATGTATTAGGGGCGACCTATCTGGGAATAATCTGCTTGCACCGGTTGAACGATCTTTGCAACATGTATCTTATAAAATGAAACATATGGAGAACATTCATGTATTATTGCTATTTCCTCTCACTGAATACAGTGTAGACCCAGATCAGCTGTCACTATTTATTAGGGACAGCTCATATAGTAATGATCTGTTTGCATCAGTTGTAAGTTTGTTTTGGTAACATGTCCTTTATAAAATGTAGCATATGACGTACGTGTTTATTTCTCCATCGTCTGGTTGAATACAGTGTAGACTCGGATCAGCTGCCATTCTTTAATAAGGGAGACTTATCTGGGTATAATCTATTTGCATCAGTCGAATGGTCTTTGTAATTCGTTCTTAATGAACTGTATCATATAGTTTAAATGTTAAATTACCCTTTGACTGGATGCAGTGTAGACCCAGTCTGTATCAGTTATACGGTAATTATTGGAACTTGAAATTAATCTGTCTGATAATGTCAGAGATGTCTGATGGACAAATGAAACCACTTCCATGGTGTTCTTACCATCCTGGTGATACATTTCACATGACGTAAACATTTGAAAATTTACTTTCGAATAAGTTAACTATATAGAAAGCTACGTCAACTATTATTTTAGAACAAGTAAATGATAACCCCTATTCTTATCATGCAAACGAAACTATACTCGTTTGCGTTTCACATACATGTATGTGAATATTCCTTTTTCATGTTTTATTTCCTTCTCTTCAGTCTTAATAGAACCCTACTGGCATTGGGTAGTGAGAGCTCTTGTTGCAGCGTATATTGTAGAATGTTTCCATATTTGTATTCTGGACATGCCGTGGTACTGAAAACTGTATGTTTTCTATTCCTTGTATCTCTCATCACATGAAACCATTTTTTAACTACCCAGTTTTCAACCCGGTGTGTCGGAGGGTACATCACTTCACAGCATCCTTGCACTTTCTCATACTTATCCAGATTTACTTCTCAGTTATCCACGTATTCTCAATAAAACTTTACATGACGTCATCATCAAGGGTTGCTCTAAATGTTAAACAACCATACAAGAAACTTATAATTGGAGCTACATTCCGCATAAATATAATGTTTAGTATTAACATGTGCAGGTTGTTTACGGCTATCTTTGTTGCATGGTTTTTCATAATTCTTCGACGATCCGGAGATGTACACCCTAACCCTGGCCCTACAAGCACATATTCATCATCTAACTCTAGTATTTCGAGCGATTCTCAACCATCGATGTCTTCAACTTTTGATTTCTCCAATAACCTCTCAATAGTCCATTATAACGTTCAGAGTATCAAACCGAAACTTGATATTGTTTATTCTGAACTTTACCAATTTGATATACTCACCTTTTCCGAAACCTGGTTATCAGATAATACAACTTCGACAGATCTGTACTTTCCAAACTTTAACCCTCCAGAGCGAAAAGACCGCCTCGGCGACAATCATGGTGGAGTTATTGTTTATGTTAAGGAATCACTATCGTATAAACGTCGTCCGGACCTCGAATTAAACGGAGTAGAATGTATTTGGATAGAGCTTACGCTAAAGCAAAGAAACATATTACTTGGCACATTTTACAGACCCCCTAATGTATCATCTTTGTATAATAATGCTATAGAAGATAGTATTTCTCTCGCGGCAAACTCGGGTATCAAAGATATAATAATCATCGGAGATTTTAATTTTAACTGCTTAAATCCGTTATCAGCTAGAAATATTGATTCTTTATGTCAACAATTTGGACTTACGCAGGCAATAACGGAGCCGACACATTTTACCGAAAAATCAAATTCATTAATAGATATTCTCCTTGTAAGTAATGATAATTCTTTACTTAAATCCGGCGTGGCCGTACCATTTCTTGATCAACATGTAAGGTATCATTGTCCTATTTACGGCATTTTTAAATATGTTAAACCAAAGTCTTTAGTATTCACTCGGAAAATTTGGAAGTACGAGCAAGGAGATTATGAGCAGATGAAAAAGTGTATAAAGGATACTGATTGGAATCTATTAAAACATGAAAATATTGATATTTACGCAACGGACTTTACAAACACTTTAATGAAAATAATCTCAAAATTCATTCCAAATAAAGTTGTTAAGATCAAACCAAACGAACCTCCATGGATGACAAATGAAATTAAGAAATATATTAGATCCAGAAAAAGGTCTTATAAACAAGCAAAAAGATCAAATAACCAATATTACTGGGCTAAATTTAGAAAAATTAGAAACAAAACAGTATCTTTAATTAGAAAAAGCAAACAACATTACTACGACAGTTTAGCATCCAAACTTCAAACTAATAATCTTTCACCAAAGGACTGGTGGAATGTACTTAAATCGTTCCTGTCAACTTCCAACAAACCAACCATTCCTGCCCTAAATTACCAAAACCAACAAGTTCTACATAATGACGAAAAAGCCAAAATACTCAACGACTTCTTCGCATCACAATCTAAACTAAACGAAACTAACAAAGAGCCACCCGATTTACCTATCTACAATCCCGATTTAATTCTAAGACCGACACAAATAACCATCGACCAAGTTAACAGTATTCTAAAAGCATTGCCTAATGGTAAAGCCCCAGGCCCCGACCAAATTAATAATTGTGTCCTGTCCCGAATTGCTAACGAACTATCTTATCCTTTGTGCGACCTCTTCAATACATGTTTATCTTGCTCAAAATTCCCTGCTATTTGGAAGGAAGCACATGTAACAGCGGTTTATAAGAAGGGAGACCCCTCACTTGTTAACAATTATAGACCTATATCTCTACTAAATGTATTAGGGAAAGTGTTCGAAAGACTCTTATTCCAACAGATCTTTAATTTCCTAAAAGACATTAACTTTCTATCTCCTTTCCAGTCTGGTTTTGTTCCTGGAGACTCCTCTATCAACCAATTAGTCTATATTTATAACGCTTTCTGTCAAGCAATAGACTCTGGAAAAGAGGTCCGCGTCATTTTCTTTGATATAAGCAAGGCATTCGACAGAGTATGGCACAAGGGTATTATATGTAAATTAAAAGCTGTCGGATTGTCTGCTGACTTTTTGAAACTCTTTTCGGATTATCTTGAAAACAGACGACAATGCGTTGTTCTACCAGGAGCAAAATCAGACTGGAATTACATAAAAGCTGGTGTTCCACAGGGGTCAATTCTCGGACCGCTGCTATTCTTAATATATATCAACGATATTGTTTCTAACATTTCTTCCAATATCAGGTTGTTTGCTGATGATACTAGTCTTTATCTAACCATTAATCACAGAAATGAAGCATTAGCATCAACCGAGTTATTAAACACTGACATCTCTATAATCTCTAAATGGGCATCAGATTGGCTTGTTACCTTTAATCCAAGTAAATCTGAATCAATGCTTATCTCTCGAAAGCAAAATACAAACATATTCCCTTCATTATCGATGGATAATCAAATCATTGCTGAAGTCACCGACCACAAACATCTAGGTTTATTTCTTTCTAACGACTGTTCCTGGCATTCACATATTGATTATATAAAAAGCAAAGCTTGGCCAAAAATCAATGTCATGCGCAAACTTATGTACCAATTAGATCGCAAATCACTTGAAACAATCTATCTATCTTTTGTTCAACCATTGTTGGAATACGGTGACGTCATATGGGACAACTGCACAATGTATGAAAAGGATGAACTTAATAAAATACAAAATGAAGCTGCACGTATATGCTCTGGTACAACTCGACTTGTTTCCTTACTTAACCTTTATAATGAAATTGGATGGGACAGCCTGGACACTCGCAGGAAACATCACAAACTAATAATGTTCTATAAAATGATCCATAATATCTCTCCGCCTTACTTGTCCGACCTTATACCACGTACCGTCCTTGAAACTTCTCGATATAATTTAAGAAATAATCAGGACATTCAAGTTCCGTATTGCAGAACAAACAAATACTACAACTCCTTTTTACCAACTGTTATTCGTGACTGGAATACACTATCGCCAGAATTAAAATGTGCAAACTCTCTACAAACTTTTAAGCGACTCTTAAACAAGGACAGACTAAGAACACCTGCACATTTTTACATTGGTGATAGAAAGTCGCAAGTACTACATACCCGTCTACGTACAAAATGCAGTGCATTAAATGCAGATCTTTTTTCTAAGGGTATCGTAGAGTCAGCACTTTGTCAGTGTGGGGTGATTGAAGACACCTACCACTTCTTTTTTACATGCCCACTCTACCAACATATTCGTCATGAACTCTTCAATACAGTGTCAGCACTGTGTGAGCTATCATTGAATATTATGTTGTTTGGTGACACCTCTCTTTCTCTCAATATCAATACACACATATTCAAGGCAGTACAAACATTTATTGTTAGAAGCAAACGGTTCACCTAGTTAGTATTTTTATTGCTGAGGATGCTGTGCTGTGAGTCAATATCGTTGTAGCTCATTCTCTTTACCAATGCCAGTAATAACTATAACAGCTAGAGGTATCTATTGAACATAACTAGATTGTTAGTAGTTGTTTTTCTTTATTATTCTTTCAAAATTTAATAACATCAAATATACTGTTGATTACATTATGTCATTGATTTATCTTCTTAAAAACTTTTAGAAACATCTTGTATAACGACATCAATGACCATATATTTCGCAATTACTTGTACATTGCACGTTCAGGGAGAGAAATCCTATAAGACTTTATTGTCTTTCGTTTCAATCCCTTCTTTCTGTTGTATATTTCTATGTGATGTGTATATTTGCTGAATAAATATGTTTAAACTAACATTGACGAGTTTTACCGTCCTAACACAAAAATTGCCAAACCAGCGAAATCAGTTCCCTGAGGGCGACGGAATATCTAGCACAAAGTTATATCGAATATTCATAAGTTTGGGATGTGTTATGTACCATCAAATATAATTATTTCTCAAAAGTTTCAAAGAACTAGACAGATTTATGAAACTTATATTATTGAAAATCAAATTGAATTCCCAAACATATTGTAGAAAATGTAAATAAGTGTCTGTAACACTTCGTCAGTTGTCCCGTTTTTTATTGCAATTTGGAAATCAACAGAACGAGGCTAATCTGTGTTCAAGGTTGTGGTTCAATAATAAAAAAAGAAGTTTCCCTGATTAATGCGTTAGCGTTAAAACACTTTTTCCCATTGCAAACGGTTTAGAGAAAGATCAGAAGACGAATAACAAGGCTTCTGATCAGGCTCAAAATCGTTTGTCACTAAGTTTTACAGATCGTGAAACTTTTCATAAACTGTTCGTTTCTTGCATTTACAGCGGAGAAGATGTTATTCTTTACCGTTTAAACGCAAACGAAACGCAAACGCAGTGTACTAAAATGTAGAAAAGTACTTGTTTTATAAAACATATCTGAATTTCTATATCAATCTGAGTGGTAAACAGTTAATAGTCTGGTCAAACATCGGGTTTTCAGTATTTGCTTTGTTTTCTGTGCTTTCAAAGGATCTCCTCTTATTCAGATTTATATAATTCACAACAGCAGATGTTAAGTGCTTGTGAGGCGGCTGTAAAAAGTCGCCCCGTACTTCATTCTCAGTGTTGTTATACTTTCTGGTCCTTTGGAATCATTGATTTCAGCGCATTTACAGTTGAAGGTTGAATTCCGCTTAAGCCGGTGCTAGGGGGCGTGAGCACTGTTGCACATTTCAGTATTGCTTATGAACAGACTCAATTAAACCGAGTCTGCAATTTTCAGTATTTGCTTTGTTTTCTGTGCTTTCAAAGGATCTCCTCTTATTCAGATTTATCTAACGTCTAACCAGGCTCAAAACTCTTTGAAAATAAAACAACTTGTTTTAGCTGAAACGCGTTTATTAAACGAAATAAAAACGTATTCTCTACTATAAAAAAACATGGTTTTGCTTTGGTTTCGTTTAAACGGACAAATAATAATGTCTTACACCCCAATCATGTATTATTTTATCAAGCATGATCCCGCAGATAAAAAGATAGGCACGGTTATATGGTAACATATGAATGCCAAATGTTGTTTGATGGCAGTTGAACCAAAGAATGAGTATATTACAATGCAGTCTACGTGAGTTACAATACACCGCGTCATACACTTCAACTATCTCATAAAATACAAAATCTATATCAAAGAAAGGTATGCATACGCTCGTATATTACGTACATTCACACATAGTTATACAAATATGAATGACTCACAGTGCTTTTGAAATGGTTACAGTTGAGAATCTGTTATTCTTTCCCAATAAACGCGTTTACGCTTAAACTATTATTTGCAGTGCAAACAGTTTGGAGCCAGATCAGACGCCGGATAACCCGGCGTCTGATCAGGCTCCAAACTGTTTGCCACCAAGATAAACATGAATTATCAGAATTGTCCAAAAGTTGTTCTTTCCTACGTTTTAGTGCTTTGCGTTTGCGTACGTTTGCGTTTAAACGGGAAAGAATAACAGATTCTCCACTGTATGAATGACTCACTGTGCTTTTGAAATGGTTATCGGGCACTGTTTTGCGTATTTGTTTCAAGGCTGTCAACTACAAGTTTTCATTTGTTCACCGAAATTACAATAAGTAATTTATATATTGAAGTGATTTTCTGATAGTTTTACATGTTAGGTGAGGAATACTTAATCTCGAAAGATTGTCATCGGGAAACTTGTTCACTGAGTTAATGTAATTATGGTTACTGTACCAAGTTTATGTACCTTAGTGACAGTTTCAGTTCTCAATTGGAGAATCGCAACTGTTATTGTCCGATTTTTCTGACTTGTTTGAGTTATTTTTAGAACATAATAGTTAAGAGATAAGTATGATCCTCGTGCCGCACGAGACCGCTGCGATAACTTTACTGCTATTTTATTATTTCCCAATAAACGCATTTATATACAAAACTAATATTTCCATTGCAAACAGGTTGAAGCCAGATCAGACGCCGGGTAACCCAGCGTCTGACCAGGATCCAACCTATTTGCTACTCAGTTAGGGAAGTAAGTACACCTACACGATTTAGATCTGGTGCAGAATATTCATTTTCAGAAAGGGGTTGAATTCGTCTACATATCAGCGTAAATTTACAAATGTAATTGTTTTTCAGATATTGTTTCAGAAAAAAGGCCAGTCAGAAACCTGTATAATGTGTCGTGATACTAGCAATGGAATCGAGTATGGCTTCTTTGAAATTTATCACTTTTTCACACTGATATATATATGTGTCTCTTGACATGAAATGACTGCGGTTGATGTTTTGACGGGGTCAAATAATACCAGGTCAGTGAAAGGAATCAAACTTCAACGGGGGTAAATCCTGCATTTGATCAGGCTCAAAACTGTTCGTCCTCAAGGTTAAATTCAGTATTCAAGATTGTCCATAAGTTTTCATAAGGATTGTCATTTTCTTCCTGTTACTTAAATGCGTTTGCGTTTCGTTTGCGTTAAAACGGGAAAGAATAACGTCTTCTCCCCTGTAACTATTTGACACCTTGTAACACATATAATCGTCTTTTGCAAAAGGTTTACAGTGGAGAATCTGTTATTCTTTCCCGTTTAAACGCAAACGTACGCAAACGCAAAGCACTAAAACGTAGAAAAGAACAACTTTTGGACAATTCTGATATTTTATGTGTATCTTGGTGGCAAACAGTTTGGAGCCTGATCAGACGCCGGGTTACCCGGCGTCTGATCTGGCTCCAAACTGTTTGCATTGCAAATAATAGTTTTAGCGTAAACGCGTTTATTGGGAAAGAATAACAGATTCTCCACTGTACATGAAAACAGTACACTCATTTCAGAGGACTTCAAAAGAAGCACCCTTAGCAAGGTATGTACAGTTTGCCATACTGCATGTTGCAATATATATGGGAATAGGCAAAACAGGACTGGACTAAATTTGAAACTGATGGTTTAATTGAAGTTTCATGGTGATAATGATGTAATGGAAAAGTATATTCAATCGCATTTCAATTGTGAAGGATTGCGGTCATGTTTTATCAACATATCAAATTTTGTAATTGCTCAAACTCCATACTAGCAGAACTTAACCATGTCCTTGCCAAGCACACAGCACTAACACGTTGGATTGTGTTAAGTATAAACACCGTTTTTAACTTATTTGAATGCTTTTTAAAAAGAGGAAAAACAACATCAATTTCCAAATGTTCGGAATACAAGCAGAGGAAAACTGTAAGAAGAATATAACATGGCTCGAGAGAAGGGCGTATTTTGAAATTCAAAATACATGTAGGTATTTAATGTGAATTTATCTCTTTGGTGCCACTATTCATTAGAATTGATCGGACGATTATAATGAGCAGTACCACCATAGGATATGGTGCTGAAATAAGAGAGAAAAATTGAATTTGTTCCTTGCACTCCCTCTTATCCGGAACCCTGGATAATATGACAGTGACTGTATTAGAGTACATTATGGCATTATATTAGCAGCGATTTGGTTAAAGTTGTTATTGTTGTTTTTTGTTGAAACAGCGTTTAAAGACGTTTAAATAATATTTTAGTCATATCACGACTCCAGGAGACATGTTGCAAGACCAACACTACTATTTCATCGATCTAAAATATTAGGTATTGAATTAGAAATTTGAACCCTGACAAGAATACCACATTCACTCATTTTCTGGATTTTAACCTTTTCCGTACTTGGACTGACGTATAAATACATTACAGTAAAATCTCGCTACGAAGGACACTATAAACGGCTAGTGAAGTGTATAAAAGACAGGCGACAGTTTCAAACAAGGTGACAGTAAAACAGAAAGCTCCTACAGGAGCTTTCTCTTTTACATGTACTGTAACCTTGCTTTAAGCAGTCACCTGTCGTAAACACATAATAATTAATACAATTTAGTGGACGTAATAGAGAGGTTTTATTGTATATTATGATAGATCTATCAAAGAAGTGAATCCTTGACGTGTTTTGACAGCCTTCTACTGTATCATGCTAGCATATGGCAGTGGTCCCCATTCTTTAACATAAATGTATACTTCTGAAACCTACATTTATTGACCCATAGAACTATGCATGGACACATTCACTTCCCACGTACGTACAGTCAATGTCCGGCTATATTATAGGACTACCGGTAGTGTGCCATAATTTATATAATACAAATACAACCGTATATACCCGGAACAGAGAGTTCCCGTAGGAGTTTTTGGATCTGGGTCTACATTGCTTGCAGAGAATACGTGCAGTATTCACGAATACATTATATTTGTAAAGGACGTATAAACATGTCACATGCGTTCACCTGTTTGTCAAGATACAGTATGCTAAGCATAGCTACATGTACATAATTTCAAAGGTTTCAAACTCTACAAACTTTGTGCAATTATTAAATAGCATTTGAACCTTAATTGAATAAAGCAAACAACCTGACATCCGAACTCCTCTGGCCTAATATGTCCCCTCTCCCGGACCTACGGGGGTTAGAAACTCACTATTAGCTCATTCACCCCCTGAAACTTTAAATGGATAATTCCAATTTAAAAAAAAAGGTTTATTCATATTTATTCTATCTAGGTATGATTTTAAAAATATTATTCAAAATTACAAACAGTCTATACCCTGATCAGAAGGCTGCTTTAGTAGCCCTCTGATCAGGGTATACGTTGTTTGCATATCGTCGCATGAGTCTTACAACGTTCTATGTCCATTTTGTAAACAAATATAGTTCTATATACCGTTGGAAAGCTATTTTCAAGAGCTATCTCCTGGTGCAAATCATACATTGTATGTTTATCCGAGCTTTCTATTAGAAGTTATCGCCAGTATTACAATGTTCTATCTCCATTTGTAACGTTTTGTTTAGTCTTACAAAGATCTATGTCCAATTTATCCAGTCAGTGTGTTCCAATTGGATCACGTGACAGAAATTTCCAAAATGGCTGCGACCTTCATGGTTATTGGCGTACAGTGTAATAGGCGAAATACCCATGCATCTTTAACTACATTTATTTATGCTTTTCGGTGGATTACCGGAAAATAGCAGTGGATTATCACTTGGTAATCCACTGCAGTGGATTATCACAATTCACCGTTTTCCCCGTAGGGCTCCCCAAAAATCGTAGTCAATCGTGTCTTATCGTTAAATTCCTGCAGTCCGATTTGTCGCGAACCACTCAACGGAAGAACACAAATCCAAAATCGGGAGCAACGACGTAATTCGGATGACGTCAAATCAATAAATAAGTGACGTCATCCTACGGGAAACTGTTTCGTTAATGTGTTCGATGTAAACTTGTGGCTCAACACGGGGTAAATCATGTACTTTTGCATTCACAATTGTCGAACAATTTCATTTAAAAAGTGGCTTAAAAGCATAAATAAATAGAATAATTGTATTTTTTCAGTATAAGATCGAATTTAATCCATTGAGTGAACATCAGACTGTTATATTTTCACTCGTGGCTTCGCCACTTGTGAAAATATAACGTCTGATGTTCACTCAATGGATTAAATTTCTATCTTATACTGAAAAAAACAATTATCCTCTATATGTAAAACTGAATACCCCTTTAAAGAAGGCCCACCAAGCCAATAAATACGAAAGAAGACTCAAGCAGGAAACGCAACACAAACAATACACCCTTCTCTAAAGCAGAACACACACACAGCCATACCATAACAAACACACACACACACACGCAATACCATTCCTTCATCTACACACTAAGTAGAAAACAACACGCAAGACAAACATAAAGCTAAGTGAACATAGGAGCCCGCCTTGGTACGGTCAGTAGCAATCAATAATCAATTATAAATTAATTAATTATTAACAACCACTGGGGGGTTAAACCTGGGTTTAGGGGCGCCCAACCTCACACTTATCTCCTATATTCACCTATAAAGACGAACAGTGTACATAAAATATAAACCCTGTTCCACAACCTTACAATCAAAAAGACCGCCAGCACAGTAAGTAAATACATGTAAAACATCTAACAAAATTCTCTGACAGGATTATTAGTAACACGGGAAAGAATTAAACATTCAAGCCCGTGTTAAAAATAACCCACTATGGCAACGGTCAAATTGTACTCAAGCGAATAGTCTGTAGTCACGAGTAACTGTAAGACATGGGAGGGTTTAGGGTACGACAGAGAGGGAGAGAAAAACCCAAAGCACGAAAATCCGACATAACTCTCCCGGTTAAGGACGGCTTTAGAGATACATCATCATGTAGTGCTAAGCCCTGTCTGTCGTCGCACAACCAAAGAGGAAAGCATAGTTATCAATTGTAGATTGATCGATAACCAAACGTGAAGTGCGCAGCAATATAGTTGGATCATAATCTTTTTTGAGGAAAAATTTAATACGTTTCACAAATAGGTTTTGAAAATTGCAAGTCGCGCAAGGGCGACTTTATAAACCGAGGTCATATGTTAACAACAACAACAAACCAAACCTAATTCTTAAGAAGTATTCTGTTTTGTCTGCTTGTCAGCGACCTGTTTTTCTTGGCCGAGGGGATAATTTCATCAAAATAAGCAAAAATATCCCCTATGTGGAGTATTTAGAATGGACATAGAACATTGTAATAATGTAACTGTATTGTTAATAATGTTCTATCTCCACAAAATGAACATAGAACATTGTAATAATGATTGAAATAGAAGATAGAGTTTGAGAAATGATCTATCTCAAACCGAAAGTAAGATATATCTCAAAAACAATGCTTACAATCCTCATTAAACTTTAAATGGAACCCTTTGCATTCACAATTCAGAAGGTAAAGTCGAAATAATTTTCAAAATCCATCACAATTATGCTGTTTAATTGGTCCACAACTTTAAAGTCGATTATCTCAAAACAACCCTCATGTGAGATAGAACGTTGTAAGACTAACACGACGATATGACAAATGTAATCATCATTTGTACACTGTTTGCAAATGTCGAGTGTACACGTCGCTAGAATTGAATGTGTTAACTCCACTGTGGTACATGTAGCCTTTAACAAAGGCTAAGTACTATTCTTACTGATATAGAAAAAAGTAACTGTACTAACTAATACCACGTATAATTTTTTGACAAGAGCAAATAAATGATTTCGATATTAAAACAGAAATATCTGGTAATTTGTCTTAGACAACAGTGTGTTAATGTATAATTATTGCCGAGTTAAACATGAAGTGAAAGACGAATATTCTCACGTCAGACTAGGAATAAACATGGCAGTTCATTGTCATCCGGACTATAGAAAAAACTTCATAAATGTCTGGTGTTAATGTCAATTTCGGTCGTCTAGACATGTATTATTCAATTAAGGTTATATATTTTACCGGGTTTCTAACCATGCTAAACCATAATTGTATATGCTCAAGTCATAAGCGGTCTAAAAGTACTTACTAAAACCAAAGTAGAACTGTGCCAAACGACGTAGTACTATACATTTAGCACGCTACGTATCCAGGTACACTCTGTTTCCGGCAACTTAACAGTTTATCGTTGCATACACAATGAAATCTAACGGCAGACATACTTTTTCTAATTTTCAATGCAAAGTATTCTACTTCCTTATTTGAGAAATAAACAAACTTCAGTGAACTAGTTTTTTTGTTTTAATTATACATCGATCATTGCCACCCTAAATATCCCAAATGGAGAGTTCACCGACCAGTTTCCGGTAATTTAAGTAAACTCGTTCTGCACTAAATAAGCCACGTGTCACCAATAATGTATCTTTATAACAGTTACATGTATTGTAGTTAATTTCTAACTGGTTTAAACGATTAAAAAATTCACATTTTTTTTCATGTCAAATGTTTAGTTGGTGGGTCTATTAGGCAAGGGGACTCGTCACCTCTTCTTATTACCATTAATTGAGACTACTATGTAAGCCTTGGTAATTTTATTTGGGTCGTAGTGGCTGTATATCAAACCCCCCCCCCATTCAGACAGATGCTACTGAAAATATTTGACAAAAAAATCCACACGGATATTATAAACTTATCGATCAATAAAGGTTCCAAGTACATGTAGTAAACACGCTTTCAAATTATTGTAAGGCCTAAGGTCAATGTTATCACCATATTTTCCCTGTGAAGTATACTACAATCTGTTAAATAGAAGGCGCTTTATAGCTATTGACCTTATCTATCAGACGAATACATTTGCAACAAAATCATTCGGTGTTTTATACAAACTATATTGATCCAATTACACTGGCATTCCGAAATAGTATATCTACGGTATGTACGCATTTTCTATATAACATCTAACCGTTCTCGTCTCCATGTTGTGTCAAATGAAGTTGCCGAACATTTTACTTGTGTTTGTAAACAGAGCATGCACAGCACACATCGGAAGCAGTGAATATTCATAGACAAAAATAAAAAAATTCCAGAGCCGCCGGAAATAGGTTGTAGTAGAAAACAGGTTGTAGCGGGACTTGTCTTGTACATAACCGCTTTCCTCATTAGAAATGCTAAAAACTGATATTATTTTGTAATTATGAATGCTTTACTAAAAGCAAAATAAACCTAACACAGAAACCTCACGGTGGAACATTATGCTTTACTTCAATTTTGCTTTAAGCACCATCCTACCCTTGTTACAATAGGTATACATGTGCGTGAGTTGCATCTGTTCTTGATTAATGCTTTTTATCACTCGTCATTATGTAGTATATTCTGTAAAAATGCCTAATGTGTGTCTTTGAGAAATACAGCAGAAGACATTTTTAAGCTGACGATATTTCAGCCGTGAAAAGCGTCAACCACAATTGTCATGTGCGGGGAAAAGCGGCAAGTGTTGTTGTAATGAGGGAATCGTTGTTCGGGGAGGGAGTACAGTTCACATTAGTTTAAAGTTTTAACTAAAACTTATTCATTAAACAGCCATTGTACAATGGTCTCTTGATATGATCTATTGTGAAAGTTATAGAGGAGAAAACGGTATTGTTTCCCAAAACGCGTTATGCTAAAACAGTTACAGTGGTAAATACGCTATTCCTACCCATTTACGCGTTTATCTATGCGTAAGAAACGAATAGTGAACGGTTAACGAACGCTTAACGCCTAACGATTTTACCCCGTTTAAACGCGTTAATAAACGATTATACCAGATATGTTACGATTGGTGCCTAGTTTTCCGTTTCACGCGGATATTTCGGATCTTATCGATGAAAAACCAACTAATCCGATTAGTGACAACCATACCCCTAAATCAATACACCACCCGTCGCGGTAGACTTGCATTGGACTCACCGCTACCAAAAATGTATGATAACGACTGCAGTATTTACTTAACGCATGAAATGTTGGAACTTTTGATGTTTTGCTTACTTTGTGAATGACCCGAGTCAATATTTCAGGAGTATTCTTTAGAAAATTAAGACCTGCATCCGGGCTCTTTTAAACGCGTAAAGAAACGCGCAAAGAAACGGCTAGCAAACGCGTTTAACGAAACGGATAATAAAAAGCGTAAGAAACGCGTAAAGTGGGTAGGAATAGCGTATTTACCACTGTATATATGCAAAGCGGACAGTCAGAATTGTCCAACAGATGTCAAATTCTCAAGATAAGTGTATTGAGGTTATCGTGTATTAAAATATAACATTGTACCTCTTTAATGTCATAATGACGCAATAACCGGGCTTATACACTTACAGCCATTCTATCGACTGTTAAAAACATATCGTTTACTTTTGTTTGTAAAATTTTGAATTGTATGGCTTTTTAACCTTAGTGACATTGACATTTAGTGTCAAACAGTTTTATTTTCTGTTCAGACGCCGAATTACACGGAATTTGATCACAAACTCGACTGTTTGCAAAGTTGAATGCCAGTACAGATGTGATTGGCAGTATAGGGATAGTATATGGAAACACGCGTATAATCGGTTCAATACAACGATTGCAACCTCACTTATAACACATGTAATTGAATAATATTTGCATTCACTTCGATACCGGAATGCTTTATATACAACAACAAATAAATTCGAGCGATTGAAACGGTCTTCATTTTAATATCGAAGACATTTATTTGCAAACCTTCAATACACGTTTTCGGTTTTTATCTTGATTACAGCGAAAGTAATTTAGCGCCAATAGGTTCTCGACGAACAAATGTGATTTGTACGGAGATATAGAATGTTCATTTGTTTCCGCACGGTACCGGGACACGAATCAATACGATAACTAACAACGTTTTACACAGTCATCAATTGGCTCTGATAGTGATGCTCAATGCTTAATAAGCTGTACCAATACAGTGGAGGTTGTGTTATTCTTTCCCGTGTAACCGTTTGCTTCATAGCATTTTTCTTCGTTATGAAGATACGTGGCCATTTAAAGGAGATTAAATTTAAAGCAGAAGGCGCTTTTATGCGCATTTGCTTTACACTTTAGCCCACCTTAAGTTACTACATGTACATGACATTGTACATGTATCTGCTAGGTTATGGAAAATATTTCTGATGTTGCACAGTCTTTAATGTATAGAAATTACGTTTTCTTTTAGTTGAAAGAATGAAGTAGAAATCTAAATGCATAGATAAGCATATCTAAGGAGTACATGGCTCAGCAAATCTAAACACAAATGCAACGCAACACAGTGAAGAGACTGACACCTTTTATAAACAGGTCGGTGGTTTTAATCACATGTACTGATTGTAATCTATGGGGTTTGCCGAAATCATCTTAATGAAATCATCCCTTGTCATCGTCTCATCTCATCTTCCATTATTCATCGGCGCTATATAAGTGTCGTAAATCCCTACCCAACTGCTCACTTACTTCCCCCTTTTATCTCTTTACTAAATAGTAAAGTTCAAGTATTGAAGATAAGTGACCACGAAGACCAGGGGCTCGTTTCATAAATGTTGTCGTAAGTCAGATTATATGAATATCAATTTTTATTTATTTCTCCATCTAATCTTGGCCTGTGACATCTTCTTGGACTCGTCTTGAAAAGACCATTCCAAAGAGATGTCACCAGACATGATTAGATAGAGAAATCAGAAATTAAATGTATTTTAAAGTTTTGACTTACGAAAACATTTGCCGTGCGAAGTTTTATGAAACGGGCCCCAGGTTGGAACTAAAGTAGAACACATCGTAAGGCATTAACCTAGCATCTGCAGGGGTACAGGGGTACTCGGAGCCCATACAGTCACAGAAACCACAATGGACGCCAAATGAAACCTGGTGAGAAAATATGCAGCCATATCTGGACTCGAACCCGGGACCCCTTCCTTACAGGGCAAGTGCTCTCCCGACTGAGACACCACAAATCTCTTAGCATTTAATCATAAAAACTCAACCCTGACTGCTACATAATGGGTACTGTACCTTTGAAGGGTTTGAGCCGGTACTGCAGCTGCAATATGCGCCATATGTTAGCAGTGCTCAATAGTGTAGGCAAGATGGCTCAATGATCAGGGGGTAAATGTACAGTCGGCTGAGCGGTCATTCGGTTTGAAAGTAGACTTTACTTTACTTTTTTTTTAAAGTGTGATAGCCCAGTACGTCGACATAGGAGTCGAAACTAGGCAGAGAAAAAACCTCGCAAAGTTTTAAATCTATAAGCTGTTGTTTTTTAATTTATGCTTTGCGTTTAGACCTTTAGTCTAGATCTTGTCCACATTACATGGTATAGATCTATACTGATTAAGCTTTTCAGATTATTGTATCCTCCTAAGAAATACATTTTATCTGACAGGGGAAGACGTTAGATCTATTTTTTCCCGTTTTTTAAACGCAAAGCACAAAACGTAGAACATTCGATCTACTTTTTATTTTCCCTGCTGTAGGCAAAGGTGACACTAAATGATCACTTTTCCGGCGTCTGTCTGTCTGCCTGTCCGTCCGTCTGTCTGTCCGTCACGTATTTTGTGTCACGCCTCATAACTCCTGTTCTAAGTGTTCTACTGAAGCTTTGAAGATGAAACAGCATTTATCGAAAGAGCTTGACAAGTGGAAGACTTAGAGTATTGCACAAGACCTTGAAGGGTCATAACTCTTGTATCAATATTGTGAGAGTTATTCCTCTTTTCAACATTTTCTTTTCATGCTTTCTGCTGTTTTACTGAATATTTTGAAATGAAATTTCTTTTATGGAAAGAGAATGTTAGACTGATGCTTGCTGGCAGGTGACACACGTGTTCCGGGGAACCTATTTATTTTCTTTTTACATTTCTAGCTATATCTAGATCTATCTATTTTAATCTGAGGGTCAAAAAGTGTGAAGCCTGGACAGACGCCGGGCTACCGGGCGTCTGATCTGGGACCAAACGGCTTGCAAGGGAAATAATAGCGTTCATCGAAAAAATAGCGTCTTCCCCACTGTAGGAATAAAGTGTATTTAGTATTATTTTTCATATTCATTAATTTTCTTTTTATGATTTAGAGAGTCTGCTGTTTGATAGAACGTCCACGGCCACACCATTTGGATCTCAAGAAGAAACTGACCTGGACGCTTTTAAGCGTTTGTCTAGACTCAGACTGATGATCGAGAGCTGGACGTCAAACATCAGGTCAGGACCTATTCCAGATTAGAATGTATTGATTGAGAGACCATACACTTTTGTTCAAAGCTCCCTTATATAAGACATAAAAAAGGGTTTTGTGACTAACTTAAAATTAGCTCAGCTAAAAGTATTTGAGGTTTCAACGCATAAGAGGTGCATGTAGCCCCATATATATTAAGCTGTAGACTTTGCATTAGATCTACTGAGTTTTTAAGTTTCTAATAGATCTACTTGAAATCGAAACATTGCTTGGGGTCCGGGGGACGTACCCCGAGAGAAAAATGGAAATTAGAACTGAAATTGTGAGCCCTGAAGTGTGATTTTGGGGTGTTGTGGCTTTGAATACGATCAAGTGTGATAAAAGCTCCGTTATATATCCACATTCACCTATCCGGGGGGTCGTTGGGGTATAAGCCATGAAAATAATGTGACTATTTATTTCTGCTCAAAATATTCGAATATTAGGCGTACGAGAGGTATATGTAGCACCATGGGCTTTAGGCTGCCGACTTTGTAGTTACTAAATTGTTATGTTTCTGAAACTTGAAATTGATGAAGGTTTCGGGAGGGGGTCCGGAAACCTCCCACGGGAAAAATAGAAATTAGAACTAAAATGTTGAGCTCTGAAGCGTGTTTAGATTGATTTAGCCTTTAGACATTAAGGTCTAACCCCCACCCCCACCCACCCAACCCTCACGCCACATCTTTTAAACCTTCAATGTCACTTTTTGGCCATGTTTGATTTTTCTTTTTTCAAATTGATGTTACGCACGTGCGTAAGTGCGCATCGTCGGCCACGCCCCTGTCTGTTTTATGAATATTTTCTTTAAGCTGTTTGTTTATTTCTATAAATAAAGCAAGAACAACACCAGCACAATACCATATACATTAGAGTAAGACACTTCTTTATTAAGATACTTTTGATCGAGCCTTATAAATTTAATTATTCAAATTATGGATAACGTTAGTTTAGCGTTTTTTTTCACATACATGTACATGTATCCATCTTTTGACGCTTTTGCAAAAAGAAAATTATCAGATGATAAAGTATGTTCCTATAGGAGATGTTTAATAGAGATCAGTAAATGTTGGCTTATTATTATACTAGATCTATACTACAGAGCTTCATATTGACTGGTCACTTTCATGCATGTAAGTAAAATTAAGTTAATTGGGTGGATCCTTGACTATATCTTTATTGAAGAAAGGGTGAACAAACATTCTGAGGTAAAATCATATAATAAAATATTTGTCTATTTTACTTTCAGGAAATATCCAGTATTTCCGCTTCGACAGGACCAGCCTGGCGTCGTTTTTGTGAAAGAGCGTGATGACGTTGATGATAGAAGATATGATATTCTGAGGTCACGTGACGTCGATTTCCCCCACGAGCATCTGCCGCACGTGCTACAGCCGTCAGGAATATATACCGCTCGCCAGAAGTACCTGTTTAATATTGTGAGGCCATGTGTTCGCCATGTCTATCTGGACGTTAAGTGTCCTCAAAATCCATTCAGAAAGTGAGATTTGTGTCCTTTTTAGGGTTGCGTTACTATGCCAACTGAACTCTAACAGACTTTGCTTTTCTCCATACTTTATTCCAAATAAGTTTTAGATGTTTATTCAACAGAAGCTTATGTCTTAATTGGAAGGAAAAGTGCATATTGTAGGCACTGTTGGTTCTTAAAATACTGTTTCTGGGCCGCTTTTAAAAAGTCAATTAAGCACTCGCGTGTCAATGTTTAAATGCTAGGACAGTTATTAAATTAGCTGTAATTTCATTAAAAATTGAGATATCACCAAAATTCATTTTGTTCTGTATTTCTAACACCCTACTCTTGAGCAAACAGCAAAAATCTGAAAATCGAAAATTTTGTCATTATAGCAGGTTTTGCTGGAGACCCAATCATATATATGTGGATAATGGCTGAATGTGGTACATTGTACTAGAGATCGAGTCAAAATTAATCAATAGTTTCCATGATATAAACTATTTGGATACTGGCAAATGATGGTTTGTTTGATGCGCATGAGTGATTTAACACAATCAATTTTTCTAGTGAATCATAACGCCTTACAACAAGTCATTTTTGTTTTGGTTTATATTGAAATATTCTTATCAGCATTTTGCGGCGTCTGATCATAGTCTTCACTGTTTGCCTATGTCCTTTTTATAGGACACTAGGTATTATGGATTACCTGTTTCACTGTCAATGCCGACCGACAACACATGCAGATAAAAGCAAACGTTTAGTTTGCGAGCGGACAAATTTATCTCAGCCAATATGACAGACAAGTTATGATGTCAAACTGGATGTAAAATGGTTAGTGCGCACGATGATTGTTATCAAATTGCTCTCATTGTGGCTTGTAAAAGAGTCTTGCCTTGTCCCCAATAACATCCCTTGACCTAGACTGTTCGCTCTTCACTATGCCATTTATTTCTGCTAAATGTCTATTGGGATCTATATACCAAACAAATCAAATCACAGCAAAAACAGGTCAATGTATTTTCGCCGCAGCAATACGGTTCTGAAGCACATTTATACTAAACGATTATACTATCCACTACGAAACGTTTGAAACCTGGTCAGATTTTTTGTCCGGGGTCTTTATAGGTTCCAAACTGTTTGCTACTCATATTAGAATTAATCATTAGACACTTCTTTATGTTATTGCAATGCGTTTGCGTTTTGTTTTCAACTGTTTTAAAGCTGGGTCCATTCAGAGAAGGGAAAAGCTAACCTCAGACTGGCATAAAGAAAAACACGTCTGGCGTTGTCCCGGATGGGACCTGTCAGATTCTACAAACTAGATGTTGCTGCTCCCGCGATACATATCTAACTGTCTGCTTCTGTAAAGGCCTTTAATCGTTAGTATGAACATTTTGAGCTTATTTCTGATTTAATGTGTGATGTTTCGAAACGCACAAACATGCAGTTGAGAAGGCCTTATTCTATCTCCGTTAAACATGACTTACAGCTAAATCATTTATTTCAATTGCAAACAGATTGGAACAAGATAAGACGGATGATAATGCGTCTGATCAGGTTCCAATCTGTTTAGCATTCAGATTAAGCGGGTGGAAAGATTGTCAAACTTTATTTTGTAAATGTTTTATTGCAATACGTTTGCGTTTCTGTTGCGTTTAAATGGAAAAGCATAAAGCCTTATCTTATGTACTTGTACAAAAATGAAAGGCACTTTATCAAAACTTCAGTATACGTCGTAACACATTCAGATCCAAGCCCGGCAACAAGAACATTTGCAAATAGTGCAGACCCATGCAAGAATCCACTCACATGCAGCTCGTGGTGTTAACAGGATGCAGGCTATTTGACAATCATATTAATGTTCTTTACATCGATTTAGATAAATTCCTAAACTTAAGATATAATATCAGACAATAATTTATTCAACCAGAGAACATAATATGGAAGTTATTTATGACCGGTTGTGACGATATAAAGTGGAAAAGACGTTTTAGCACATGGCTTGGAGCTCTCGGCCAATCAGATGCCTAAAAAACCTGTGAATATATCGTTTAATTGAACAAAACCATGAAATAACTAACACACTGTTCACTTAGTCCATGCTTCCGTCATCTCATGGCAATTTGACGTCACAACCCTAGCAATCCTCCGAGCGAGCCCCCGCGAAAACCTTTTGCCTGCACTGTAGGCTTAAACGATAAATAATCGGTATAAACACTAGATCAAGGATTTAAACTAAAGCAATACGGTTATTCCACAGCATCAATACAATCTAGATCTACCCCATCCCTCTTGACTTAGATATATGCATTGTTTCAGCTGTAGATGTAAAAACCGGGATATGCATGTCTAGATTATCTTTACTAAAAAGCTGAGATCAGATGAGAACTGCACACGCTTGATGACGTCATATTATGTACAGTGAAACCTAAACTTTAAGGGCAATTAATAATGAATTGTGTTTACTTCAATAAGCGTTATTTATGTTGGTGTTAAAGCATGCTTAATGTCTAAAACTACACATTGAAATAACCTTCAATTAAGGTAAAATATTACAAATGAAATGACATTTTCGTGTAAAACAAAAAGCAGAAACGAAGGGTCCTCTTGTTTTCCTCGAGCCCAAGCCAGTGCTAAATAGGTTAGACAATGAGTGCGCGCATTATGCGGTGTCGGATCAGAGTCTACACTGTTTGCTGATAGGAATTGCAATATAAAACAAAATGAAAAAGACAATTTTGAACAGGCATCCCTTTGATAAAAAAATGGACTAATCCAATATATAAACATGGAATAATCAACTGGGTATAAATACGTTAATATTATCGACTTTCGACCTTTATCAATTGGTATTAACCCTTTCGCTGCCATAATGACGTCATAACCTATCTGACAAGCTTGCCGTCATACTTTATCAATATTTGGGAGATCTATTCTGCTTTTATTTCTGTGCGGCGTCTGATCATGATTCCAATTGTTTGCATATTCTAGTAGCCTTTAGAATGAAAAATGTAAAGTGGAAAAGACGTTATTTCTTCCCGTTTTTTACACAAACACAATTAAAACGCATTGCTATAAAATGGAGACAATGCCAACCTTTAGGCAATTATGACAATCAATTTGAACCGAGGCGTCTGATTCAATCACCAAATATGTGCAATATAAATAATATCTACGCGTACATGCGTTCAGTAGAGAGGAATAAGGTCATCTCCACTGAAACAGACGTGTGCAGCATGCCAAATACTGCAGTACTGGTTTGACTGTAAAATACATGATATATAATTATATATGTTACATACCTATTCAATTATACTGGTAATATGTTCAGTGTTATAAATAAAACATAAAAGCGTAGGCGCGTTTTAATTAAGAATAGTATTTGTCCATTCGAATAATGAAATTAACCGGTTAACTGAACGAGATAATTTCATGAGGATTTCAGAGCGAAATACTAAAGTCTACCCCTTCAAAGCGAAGAAAAATAATCAATAATACGTTATAAGACAAAGTCAACAGAACCGAGTTGAAATGTTTTTTAGCACAGGACACAGAACATTTTACATTTGCAACTAGCGACGATTACAGTGGAGAATCTGTTACTTGTATTATTTCCCAATAAATGCGTTTACCCTAAAACTATTATTTGTAGTCCAAACTGTTTGCCACCAAGATAAACAAGAATTATCAGAATTGTCCAAATGTTGTTCTTTTCTACGTTTTAGTGCTTTGCGTTTGCGTACGTTTGCGTTTAAACGGGAAATAATAACGTATTCTCCACTGTATACCCTATGTTTCAAACACATTGTGCACATGAAGAGTAAAACTGTCCTATGCAAACCTTAATCAGATGGCTCTTACAAGGACATTCACATTAGTTGTGTAATGTTTGTCAGTTTGCTATGTTGCAATACATTGTCGCTTAACCCTTTCACTATCAATGACGCAAAAATGCGCGTTTGCAAACAGTTTTGATCTTGACCAGACGCCGCGGAACGCGGCGTCTGATTAGGATCCAAATTGTTTGGCACTCGTTGTGAAATTTCTTCTATCATACTGCCTTAAATTTAACTTAAAACGTTATTTCAGACAACAATATTGAAGCAGATGACACTATGGCGGTGAATGGGTAAAACTTTATCCATAAATTTGTTCACGAATGGTTAATGTGTACAAATAAAAAAGCCCTAATTGAAATCGGAAATTGTCAATTTGAAGTTTCGGGAATAAAAAGTTAAAACAATTCTGAAAACGTTAAATGAGTACATTTAGAGATGAATATCCTTCGAAAAAAGCTACATGAAACTAATCACACGATGTACAGTGGAGAAAACGTTATTCTTTCCCAATAAACGCGTTTACGCTAAAATTATTATTTGCAGTGCAAACAGTTTGGAGCCAGATCAGACGCCGGGTAACCCGGCGTCTGATCAGGCTCCAAACTGTTTGCCACCAAGATAAACAAGAATTATCAGAATTGTCCAAAAGTTGTTCTTTTCTACGTTTTAGTGCTTTGCGTTTGCGTACGTTTGCGTTTAAACGGGAAATAATAACAGATTATCTACTGTATGTTGCCAAGGTTTCCATGTCATTTGGTAACACAGTGTAATTTTAGAGACGTAATTAACCTTTCATTGTCTGATAAATGACTTGCTCAGTCTAATTAACACGCCTATATGTTCATATCAAGCTCCCTATATTCTATCTCCCATGCAGTGTGTACGTTCAATATATAACCCTATATTGGATTCAGACCGAAATGCAAAATAATGCGATTATGTGTTAACCCCTTCACTGCCATGACGTCATTAGTTTTAAACAATTGTCGTCTGCTTTTGTTTCTCAAATTTAATTGTTTAGTATTTTGACTTATGCACTATTGAAATAGTGGTAAACAGATTGAAGGAAGAGAGTACATCCATATATCGAATCGGGTCGTGACTAGAATATTTTGACACAATTCAGTAAACAGTCTAGTATGAGGTATCACATAGGCGTTTTTGCCTTTTTACACGTTAACTGTCAATAGAGCCATTAGACACATTTGCACATTTGCAACAATTATGCGTTACGCGGCGTCTTATCAAGACGCAAATATTTTGACAGTTGTTTCGAAATCGTGTCAGTCATTCTGCTTTTCGTCTTACTTTTAGATTAATTTGCAGATTATTATTATTATTCAATATTAACAATATTGAGGCGAACGACAATATACCGGTGAATGGGATAAATAATCACGAACAATTTGGAATGAAAGTGATGAGGGATAAAACGGCCTCTTGCTGTACGTAACATGTTAATAATAAAATTATTAATCGTTAAGCAATTGTAGATAGATAAAATATGTGGAAGAGTGGGAAATTATATATATTCAGAGCAGAGGCTAGCTTACATGATGTCTGAATCCTTTACAAGAAGGCGGCTACGGTTTAAACAGTAAAGCCTATTACGTCTGTAATCACACTCTCAATACACAGACGTCATGCTTACCCACATACATGTATCTGCTAAATCACAATTAACCCATTTGTGCCCAGTGTATTCTTCCATGTTTATATATTGCATTTGTCAATTTTTTATCAAAGGGATGCCTGGTCAAAATTTTCATTTTCACTTTCATTTTGTTTTATATTGAAATTCCTATCAGCAAACAGTGTAGACTCTGATCAGACGCCGCATAATGCGACGTCTGATCAGAGTCTACACTGTTTGCATATGTCACATATATGAGATCGTGGGCACAAATGGGTTAAGGGACATCTGCTTATGCTCACGATTACTAGCAACAGCCAGTTGTCAATATTTTGTAGAATAAATGAGACAGGACTGGTAAGGTAAAACAAGGATAATCTAATAATGCTGAGTGTATTGATTGCGTTTTGTCACATTATGTATAGAATGAAATCCCTCTAAACCGGGACCTCTAAATACCGGAATTTTCTCTAAACCGGATAAAACGATTGGTCCCGTTTCCAACTCGTCTTTATTTAAACCGTAACACTATAAACATGCCTATTCACATCTCTGGTTAATTCCTACACTGAAGAAAATAGTTCCACTTTATACATTATAACAGATGATAGCTTCAAGCAGGTTGAAAGTAAATCAGAATGCGCCTAAATGCGCATTCCGCTTTACTTTTAACCTGCTTTGAGTGGTCAGCTGTCTTCCATACTAGAAACATACTATGAGCTAATGGGTTAAATCCCATCTAAACCGGAAACCCATCTATACCGTACACCTACATGTATGTGTCCAAACACATGTCCGGTTTAGATGGTTTGACTGTACCAAGATCTTCTAATGCCATTCATATTCAGTTACCTATAATGAAGGGTATTATACATTAATTGGATCAAATGGCTGAATCATTGAACGATACTGATATAATGAAATCATTATAATATACTCTATTTTAAACCCCAAAACAAAAAACGACGGCTTTATGTAGACTTAGACAATCAGACAAAGTAATGGAACACAAACAATATTTGTCAAATGTATACCATGACCTTTAGCTGTTTGCAATTTAAATATGTTCCATAAAAATGTTTTATTAGAAAAAGCTAATATAGTATCTACTGTAGAAATGGAATTTTATTTAGAATACATGTACATAGTGACTTTAAAAGCGGTATTGTAGGAGAAAAAAAAGTATATTTCGCAGTTGCGTTTCAGATTAGCAGGGTTTAAGAAGAGAGTGAGAAACTAATAGTTCTCATATATTTCAGCATAAAATCCTATTGTGTTACTAATCATTAGATTCGTCTCATACAGAAATCATTAAATGAAATGCAGAAAAAAGGGTTTTAAAATTTAAAGCACTCCCCTTTAACTAGAGCACTGAACTTTTGAACAGGCACATATTGTATTATTGCATTTTCTGTCTTTCTCCCTAACCACTAGCTTTATTATTGACTAAAACATACCACTAGTCTTAGAAATATGATATCCTGACAGAGAATGGTTTTAACTTAGTAATACATCGTCAATAAAAAAGCACAATTCCATTAATTGAAGTTTGTGTCCCTTTGTTTTACATAACGTGTCAAATGCAAAGGGTGAAACGAAATGTGTCTGGTATTGTATTTACAATCGAAAGAATCCAGAAGCAAGTTAGTAGGAACTTAAAGTATCAAATAGCATGTATCGTATCGTATGTATCGTATGTATGTATCGTAAACAGGTTTTCATATTATTCATAAGATGAACATACGGCGAGAAATAACAAAAGTACATGTTATTAATTACTAAACTGTCTTACCCTCCGATAATGTCAAAAACGTCTGATTAGGATTCAAACCGTTATACATGTACATGCATTACTATATCAGTAAATTAACCTTAATCTTTATAAAGCAGATGCCCTCATTACAATGGATGTTGACGTCATGACAGTACAGAGGCTATATCTTTTAATTTGATTCAGGTAACCTGCTCATGCCAAAATCTCTATCGTAAAAACCTACAGTCAAACTCCGTTATCTCGAACTCGATTAAGTCGAACATATCCGTATTACAAAGTTAAAACGCGGCTGAGCCGCGTTTTAACTTTGAAACACGGGTATGTTCGCCTTAACCGAGCTTGAAATAATGCAATTAATGTTTCGAAATATAGGATAGTTCGAGTTAAGCGAGTTCGAGATATCGAAGTTCGACTGTATGTACTTTCAAAGTTCCACAAAACCTCTAACTGATATTGACCTTGCCTTCCATGACTTATCTTGTACATTGTACAATTGTAAGTGGAGTACAAATGCGAAATTTTAAGTATTTATTTTTTAAGTTTTAACCACAGTTAAAAGTTTTGGAGCAATTTGATCAGGGTGTAATTTTTTGCCATTCAATTCTGTGTTACAAAAGCAATTTATTAATTTTTGAAGATAAATACAAAAGTTACAGAGAGTGTCCTAATACTTCAGATCGTTAGAGTATACAGTGCTCCCTCCCTACAACGGCCCTCCCAACAACGATCCCTTCCTAACAACGACGCGTGCCGCTCTTCCCCAAAACAAGACAATTATGACCAACCTATTCACGGCTGCAATGTCGTCTGCTAAAACTTTTCGTCTGTTGTTTTTCTCAAAATTACATAATGGACATTTTGACAGAAAAAACGTAATAACGAGTGATAAATCAAGACCATATCTATATCCATATAACGACTCCCTCCGAACAACGCACACACCTTTTGTCTCACTTTGGGTGTCGTGGTAGAGATGGGAGCGCTGTACTCTTTTATTATGATGGATGAGTTTTTTTACAGCACTGCGATACAAAATTGGACATAACTAAAGTGCTGATCAGTGATGAGGGATAATGAGATGAGATAATGATGGTTTCAGGAAGATGATTTCGGCTTATCTCAATCGTTACGAAGAAGTGCATGGGATCAAACCCACCGACATGCCTTCCGTATAGTTATTGGCAGAGGTGATATTAAACAGTAACATTCCCTATCACAATCAAGCACAAGAACGAAGAAAGAACCTTGGAAATTGATTATCACTAAATTTTGTGATTATCATTTTAAACAAGTTTTGCCTTACATTTGTTGACCTTTTGAATCCAGTTCATATCTTATTAGGATCTAAACTATTTGACTCTTAGATTGTTTCGCCGTAGGTCAAACAAGTGTATATAAACTAATTAAATGTTTTTGCAGCTATGCCGTTAAAGTAAACACTAATTTAAGAGCATTAATCTGATAGGGTCTCTTATTGACATTCCCTTGGACATCAATGGTTGTCATCAGGTACAGTTCTTAATTGTTGTGAAAAGTCAACAGCGTATACATAGAGCTACATGTAACTTTGACGGTCTTCTGCCACAACAGAGAGGGACGTTGTTCCTTCAAAATAACGCATTTGTACGGAAACAATTAAATTTAAAAACAAATTGATTTTGGAGATTAATAAGACACAAAGTAACTAGTATCAGGGTCTGACAGACTACCAACAGTCCAGAGAGTAGCACATGTAGCTGACCGGGTAGCCTGTTGTATTGGCAAGGAGAATGTAAGTACACCGGAAAAGACATTATATTATTATTTCCCGTTTTAACGCAAACAAAACGCAAACGTATTGCGTTATTAAAAAAAACCCTGATTTTCTTTTAAAGTTTTTGTTCTATTTCAATATGCATGGCAAACCGTTTGTTGATCCGGTTTTATATTGTTTGCAATATAAATAATTGAATATGCGTAAACGCGTTTAATGAGAAATGATATTGTCCTCACCAGTGCAGCTGGAATCCCACTGGATGCATACAGTAAATGATTAACATTGTGAACTCTGTGAGTGTAATGAGAGACAACAGTGACAGGTGTCTTGCCGAAAGATGTACAGTGGAGAATCTGTTTTTCTATCCCGTTTAAACGCAAACGTACGCAAACGCAAAGCACTAAAACGTAGAAAAGAACAACTTTTGGACAATTCTGATATTTCATGTTTATCTTGGTGGCAAACAGTTTGGAGCCTGATCAGACGCCGGGTTACCCGGCGTCTGATCTGGCTCCAAACTGTTTGCACTGCAAATAATAGTTTTAGCGTAAACGCGTTTATTGGGAAAGAATAACAGAGTCTCCACTGTATGTAGAAAAGCAGCTAATTACGACTTACTGCAACGTGTATGGACAAGGGACTCATTTTAACATGTCAGATAATAATTTTTTTAAGAAGCCTTGTTACAAACCACCCAACTCTATTTTTTATTCATTTACATGTTAAAGATATCACATGACCAAGCTTGGGTGGTAACACCTACCCCCGTATATAATTTGAGTCAAAGCATGCAGAGCATGCACTAACAGTGGTAGCGTCTAGGCAAAGAATCATTCAGGCGTCTCAAGTGAGGCCCGCACCTAATATTTGATAGCTTGGTTAGTAAAACCAATAGAAAAACCTATTGATATCTACTATGTAAGGGCCTCTATTCAAAGCTGAGCCATTGCCTGAAGTCTTTTCTCATGCTGTATACCGGTATATACCTGTATTTTGACACCATCTAAAGAATGGGGGATGAATCAATGAAAGGACTGGCTGGATGTCTTTAAAGCAATTGCATGCAGACAGCAATTACAAAAAGGTCATTGGAAACATATATCCTTATGAAACTCCAACTCGTTTTCAATTGACAAACATGTAATTGTTTCTGCATTAATGCAGTACTTGGTAAATAATAGCATCTCCACCGCTGTACTAATGCAAACTGACAAATAACATGTCGTCTAGACACAGATTCGGCCCTCATATGGGTTTGTTTAATATCATCTCATCACTGTTCTTACATTTTGTGCTACAGTGGAGAATCTGTTATTCTTTCCCAATAAACGCGTTTACGCTAAAACTATTATTTGCAGTGCAAACAGTTTGGAGCCAGATCAGACACCGGGTAACCCGGCGTCTGATCAGGCTCCAAACTGTTTGCCACCAAGATAAACAAGAATTATCAGAATTGTCCAAATGTTGTTCTTTTCTACGTGTTAGTGCTTTGCGTTTGCGCACGTTTGCGTTTAAAAGGGAAAGAATAACAGATTCACCACTGTACGCATATCGTAATGATCCTAAGTATAGGGACATACATGTCTGAGGACACATTGTATACCCTAATCAGACTGCTCATTCTGGATCTGTCTGGTCAAGGTATACACTGTCTACCACTCAGTTTGCAGATTAAAGTGCATGTGTGATGCAAGCAAAATCTTCAATTTGTTGGATAATTACAACAGTGTCAAATCATTCTCAAATTGAAGGTTATATCGCAATATTGGAAAGTTGGATTTTGCACAAATATTCTAGTTTCTAGGGACCATACCTAAATTAAGTTGTAAGGAAGTTTAAGAGGGGAAATATTCCCCCATTAGACGTGTGGACAAAGAGTCTTTGATGGATTGTTCCCAAATCTCATATGAAGATTTCCATAGGCTAGGGGGGACGTCCCCTTGTTGACTAGAAATAGCATCAATTTTGGAGGAACTTTTCTCCATATAGTTTGGTTATTTAAAGAATTAAGGAATAGTTCTCAATTAGACTAACGATTGCTGAAGCTTTGCAGGACAATTCCTCTAGTTTGTAATATTTCACATACAAGAGTCTTCGTAAAAATAGATGGAGGAAAGTTCGTCATAATATCAAGTAATCGTTACATTAATGGAGTAGAATTACTAAAGTCATACTATTTCTTTTGACGCGTTTAGGGGAACATTCGTCCAAAACTCGAGTGTCCGTAAGACTAAAGGGGGACTATTTCCCCGCTTTGAAATTTCTTCATACTCGATAGGGCAATTATCCTCCTAGAAATAATTGTTTTTTGTAACCACTCTTTTGAACAAAGTTGCGTTGACCATAGCGATACATTTTGCTCATGCGGCTCAGCTTTATTCTTCGGTTGAAGAACATCGTTTTATCATCGGTTATAAAACATGTCTATAAAAGTTGAAAACAATCGTCATCCGAAACCAAATTTTATTTTGTATATCTTTCTTTTTCAATATTATCTAGAACTAAAGTCGAGTAACTCGGGTTCTGTTAAGGTTCCTTAATATTATGACACTCGAATATTCGGATTGAAAGTACGATTATATTTTGATTTGTCGGAAGACAGCAAAGTAAAATTGTTTTTATGATAGCAATATTATGTAAACGATGCAAGCTGAGCCATCAGATTACTATCATTTTGAAACAATACTATGCTTTATTTCCAGTCATCATAAATTCTTGGACTCTGATAGGCTAAAACTGCACATGTGACCACTGTGTACGAGACCGTATTCATTGATTTTGCCGGGTAGTACGGATCACGTGACTTAATAGATGTTTCTCCCTCGATCGATTCGCGTACATAATCTCTATTTTCTGTTTATTAAGCAATCGTTTATCAAGAAATAAAAAGAAAGCTCAATTAAAAATTGTATTGAATCTATAATTATGCGTATCCGTAACTCAAATATCGATTAAATGCTAATTTCTTGCTTTGTTTTCCCTGATTACCCGACCCGTGTCGTCACCATGGTAAACAAAAGACTGGAAATGAAATGGCACTTGTCACTGGTTTATAATGAAATCGACACATAATTGGGACATATTTAGATCAATATTATTATCGAAATCAACCCAAATAGACTTAACTCGATATGCATAGCCACTGACCTACGTATTAATTCGTTCGCTCCTGATTATTTCCGTTCATTTGTTAGAACTTATCGTTACAGTGTTTCATAAAACATAAATGTCGTCCTAGAATTGTCCGTTCGAAATATTTTGGTAGCCTACATGTACATGTAATGAACATTTATAAGATGCCCACATTCCAATGTGATGACGTAATCATGTTAGATACAGTTGAACTTGAATTCTATTCACTCGAACATATCGGTATTTCAAAGTTTAAAATGTGGATATGCCACTTTTTGAGCTTGAAATACGGATATGTTCAACAGAAGCGGGCTTATGATATTAATCTGTAGAAATGCAGGTATATTCTACTTATGCGAGTTCCAAACATCGAAGTTTAACTGTATAGACTTTTTTGCTCTAGCGCGAGAGATTTCAGTGAACTGTTGTCAATTTCAAGTGTCAATTTAGGATCAAGTAAACAACACTATGTCAGATGATGCATGTTGTCTTTCTTGTATTGGATCTAGACTGGACATAAATTCGTTACATGGAGCGCTCAGGAAATACGGAATCCAAAACCGTCATACCAGCCCGTACACCCTGTCGGAATGCCGTGTAACTAATATTATTGTAGCCCAACATCCGATTGCAATACATCTGAGATATAGAAGAAATGTACTAGATCTTGTATTTGCGTTTAGTTTAGTTTAAATACGAAATATTAAAAAGCAGTCAACCATAAAAAATTTCCACACGCTTTACTCAAGCTAATACGTATGTGTATGTTTAAAATGTATTCGCTTCTTTTTGGGGTTTTCAGATATACCTTTTTTCAAAGTGAAACCTTGGAATATGTGTATGGTTGACTTACTCCGTTCATGATCAAATGGATCTTGAGGTTTGTATGCCTTCATCGCCAAATTGTCGTCTGATTTTTGTCTGCAAAATCGATTCAAAGTTAGATATAATGCAGTACAATTGATGTAATTTCAAAACAAATGGAAAGAGTTTTATCCTGATCAGACACCACATAACGCGGCGTCTGGTAAAAATAAAACTGATTGAAAATACGTTTTATGACGTCATAGAACGTGAAATGATTAAAGGAGTTCAAGTTGTCGAAGCTCGACTGTATAAATATGCTAATATAGTAGTAGTATAAAATCTTTGGTGAGACTACTCATTAGAATATTCCTTTTGAGATGAAAATGATGAGTGCATTTGTGATAGAGTGTTGTTTGGAAATATATATTGTAATGTTTAAGATACACATCGTATCTGAAACGAACTCTTCAGCTTGCAAAATGAGAATACGTAGGACTGACATATAAAGTTGACGCCATTCAAGTTAGATAAATATAAGGTTTTGGCTTGAGTCTATCGCTGGAACAATATCTTAAATCAACTTAAATGGCAACTATATACCAATATGTAGAACAAACCTTATCTGGTAATGAATTAAGAGTTGAGACGTCTAACTGCTAATCCCAATATTTCACAGGCATTTGCAACCAGTTTGAACCATGCTATAACTATGTGTCACTTATCAGCGAATCAGAATTCAAATGATTTGTCAGATGATCTGTCAGTCTAAACATTAAATTTAAATATAAACTAATGTCATCAGAACATGTCCTGGGCAACGATTCAGTAGGTTATATATTAACGGAAAAGTTGCACACTTTACCACCAGAACTAATTGCTGCCTTCCGCTAAACATGCGCACGTGTACCACAAGCAATCACTGGCCGTGTTAAAAACAGAAGGCAATTGACTGGCATGGCATCACCTACAGTGGAGAATCTGTTATTCTTTCCCGTTTAAATGCAAAACGTACGCAAATGCAAAGCACTGAAACGTAGAAAAGAACAACTTTTGGACAATTCTGATAATTCTTGTTTATCTTGGTGGCAAACAATTTGGAGCCTGATCAGACGCCGGGTTACCCGGCGTCTGATCTGACTCCAAACTGTTTGCACTGCAAATAATAGTTTTAGCGTAAACGCGTTTATTGGGAAATAATAACAGATTCTCCACTGTAGCTACACAAGTGCCGCCTGTTTCTAACATATAACCAGTACCTTCATAAGTAAACGTTCAACCTTACTACCGTATATCCAACTTTGTTTCGGACATGATACTGCATTAAGCAAGATAGATGTTGTAGATGCTTTAAAAGTTTTTTGCTTTACTCTCGCCTTTTTCTAGAGCAAACACCTGTATTCTAAATCCAAACTGGACATTCGGTCGAGGAACTTATGTTCAGGAGTAGATGGATGCATTCTATGATAAAGTGAAATTGACTAAAGTAATATTGTTATTGTGGTCAAATTGTTTAAATCCTAGTCTGAGGCGGAGTAAATAGGCGTCTGGTTAGGAACAACATTGTTTCGAATGAACACTTCACTCGGTGTACAGCAGCAAATATGTTATAACAAAATATAAGACACAGTTACAGTATTTAACTGTCTTCTGATATGACATTCATGTACGCATGTTTAGGGGTAGGCGATGAATAAAATTACTGTAGGCGGCGGTATATTGTGCAACAAGTTCATTGTAATACTACATAACCAACTTAATCGTTGCCCGGTTGCTTTTTTGTTTACATATTGGTTTGCATGTGCAGAACTACCACCAATATCGTCATCATACTCATGATAAAAGATGATAATTACGAGGTGGAGCGGAATGGCGTTTAGACATACGCGCCCTTGTACCGCGAATGGGAAGGAACATAACAAAACCTGCCCAGTATCTCAGGTGTCTCCCTTGACGTCAATTTGTGTTTGACCGGTCATCAGAGTTAGCGAACCTGCGAAAAAGAAAGACGACAATATATCGGCTTAAGATCTACTGTGTATATTGTTTTTTATGGTAGGAAGAGACTATTTGTTCTTAAGTCATTGCCTCACGGTATTTATTAGGCTAGAATTGAATATTTTACCAACGCCTACATCACAAGTCCAAGTGCAGCTTGAACTTATTGCATACAAGAGGGCACTGCGGTTCAAACGCCCGTCAAATGTCATCTGTTGATGGAGGGTTTAGAACTCTTCCTAAGATCTTAGGGTTTTTTTACGTTGTGCAAGTTTATCGTATGTATCGCTCCGTCTTACATATGTCAATTATACACCTCTTATATCTATATTGATACGCTTTACTAACTGTAGACCTATATTTTTTATATGGCTTATTGGTTGTATCAAAGACAGATGGCAGCCTTACCCACTTGTGCCTAGCGTGCTATAAAAGGAACCTAGGAAATGGTGTAGCAGTGTACGTATGTGATATTTTAATATACTAAAAAACCATAAATATTTAGACAAGGCAACTCTTAGATGAATATGGTTTAATCCAATACCTACAAGCGAAATAATTAACTGGGAGTAAATGCTGTGCCAGTAAGTATATTTCTGTTTTACGTTCACCTTGCTCTGAGCAGCCACTTGCCTTAAACCTGACTTTATTGTGATAATTAACACAATTTAATGTCGCAATGAATGGTTTTACTGTAAGTTACACTCGAATATATATTGACACTAGGTAATTCGCTTGATTTTGAAACATGAAAGTCTAATAGCATGATTTCCGCCACCATAAATAACAGCGTACAGAAACAGTTATCATGTAATCTGACTTTTTAATGGAATGTTATGAGGTCATTTTTCAGAACAGTGTTTGACAATTGTTCGTTTAAAACAAATGTTACAAAAGCATTTTAATAGTGCATTGACATTTATAGTACGTTGATGATAACATCAGACTATACATCAATATTTGCTATCCAGTCTGATACATTGTACAGTAAATATCAATTAACTCTTGCACTGCAAAGCTCGTCTACACTGGCATTAACAGACAGTTTGAATCGTGATCATAAGCCTCCTAGCTCTGAACCTGAGCCGGATCTAAACTACGCGAAATTAAACTCAATGCCATTTACAGTTGAGAAGACGTTATTCTTTCCCTTTTAAGGGCCAACGTAACGCAACGCAATGTACTAAAATGGAGAAAATAACATTTTTGTTTTATTTTATAATTCTGACAATTCATTTAAATCTGAGTGGCAGACAGTTTGGATCCGATGTGTTTGCAATGGAAATAATATAAGTTTTGCGTTAACGCATTTAAGCGTCATTGGGAGTGAAAGGGTTAAAGGACAGAAAGCACAAAAGTGCGCATTTGGAAGGAAAAACATATTATCCCCAATAGTGTTTCGGAAACATTATGCACTGGAGAAGACGTTATTCGTTCCCGTTTAAACGCAAACGGAACACAAGCACAATGCAATGAAATTGAGACGATGGAGTTTGGGGCGTCTTATCTGGCTCCAAATTGTTTGCATTTGAAATACTTGTTTAACCCTTTCCCCAATAGAAGCGCCTTTTAGCACATTCAGTTTATTCCTCCACTGAAGAAAAGAGTTCCAATTTATACATTCATGAAAATGTATTATAATGAATATTTTTTTATTCTAGCAGGTGGTAGCTTAAAGCAGGCTGAAAGTAAAGCAGAATGCGCCATACGGCGCATTCTGTTTTACTTTCAACCTGCTTTAAGTAGTCATCTAGTTTCAAAACTAGAAACAGGCTATGGGGTAAAGGGTTAAGCGTAATTGTGTTTATTACGTTTTCTCTTCTGTACCAGAATTCCCTTTTCTGGTAACCAATCGTTTGTCAGTGCTGTTGGCTCTTGCTTATATAATATTGCAGAAAACTATCATCTTCAAATCCATTGAGACCTTTGCCATGGCATTACTTACACTGAATGACAAATTGCATCCAAGAACCGTGCTTGATGAATGACTTTGCCCTAACTAATTTACCAATCCATTGGTATCTGAGAAAGATTCAATGACTTCAAAATACTTCTAAAGACATTTCCAGACCTACTTTCGATGATAATCCCTAGCCTGGCAATTCCCTTGCAAATCCATGATTCCTATGCTTACCAGTACCACTTTAAAATCATTAAGGCGTTTCATGTGAGGTCCGAACCATATATTCGATTGTTCGGTTAGTAAAACTCATTGAAAATGTCCTTAAGTTTGATTATGTAAGGGTCTCTCTAGACAACTTGAGATTGGTGACATTGGCTAGGAACACTTTGCTACTGATTCCCCTGTATTTTTACGCCTAGTGAGAACAATGGGGTGAACACTGTTCGGGTCCGAATTAGACACCCAGCTACGAAAAATGCAAATGATTTGCATGTAATACCATGCTACTTTTATTTTGGTAGTGCTACTTAGAATTTGAAAACACTATAAATTGGTGGCCTTGGTTAAATGTAAATGACGTCATTGCAGTGAACGGGCTTAAGTGTCTGTTTAAAAATGATAATTACCGTTGATATATTCATTTCAATGTATTGAAAAATTTCAGAACATGTAAAATGTAGAACTTTGAAATACATTTACATATATGTACGACTTAAGATGAGTTCCAGTTATCGAGGTTCAAATGTAAATTATTATAAATATGTTACATGTTCTCTTTTTCATCTATAATGATATTTTTTGAGTCAAGACATACATATTAACAGTTGGGATGCGATGCAGCGATATGTATTCAGCTCAGGGCGTACTTGGCGGAGACAGCCGACTTGCCGAGCGCATTGATCCGCAGTTTCCGCACAGATCCTTGCCATACGCTTGTAGAAAAGGCGTAAAATACAAGGGGTAAAGTACAAAGTATTTGATAATACTGCACAGATACTGGCGGAAAAGCTCGATATCACAGGAAAGCATATAATAATATATAAATATTAGATGGCAGTATGCATGCCATTCAAATGTTCAACCCGAGAAACAGAATGTCACACCGAGGTGAAGCCGAGGGTGACATTCTTGTTTTCGAGGATTGACAATTTGAATGTCACGCAAACTGCCATCATATATTCATTTTATTACACCGAGCTTATCAACCCTTGCTGTTGAATCGTCTCGTTCGTATTTTATTAAATATGTTGTGAATACAAATTTAAAGCCGCCATTCATATGACGCGCGAAACGGCGTCACATTGTTTATATCAACTGAACTCAAGAGTAAAGACAATACTATCAGATAGAGTGACGTCAAAAAAATCAAATAGCTGACAGTATTTTCAAAAATAGAGAAAAATGATATTATTTAGAGTGACGTCACAAAATAATATCATATAGCTGACATAATTTTTAAGAATAGCGAAAAAAAATATCATATAGAGTGACGTAACAAAAATAATACCATAAAGAGTGGCAGTGTATTTTTGGATAGATGTAAAAGACATGCAAAATGTTTAATTTAGGTATATGGGAAATAAACATTGTAACTCAAAGCGAGGTGTAACAACATCATATATATTTCCACTACCTTGATTACTATTGTCTGCAATATATTACCGACAAAGGCAAATGCATATTGGCTAATGCGAGTAAATAACGGAGCACCTTGAGCGCATCTGGTCTGGATCAGAACGATTTCCAAAACCGACTTCAGACGCATATGGAAAATTGACCTTTGCAGGGAGATCGAATTGTTCACTCCTAGACAAGGTCGTAATGGCATGCACTAAGGTCGCAACAAAAGACAATATAAATAACAATTACTCCAACAAAATCCGTGAAGACATGCAATGTGTCTTTATATACAGTGCAGAAAAAGTATTATTTCCCAATATACGCGTTTATGCTTAAGTTATTATTTCAATTGCCAATAGTTTTGAGCCAGATCAGATACAGGGTACAGTGGTAAATACGCTATTCCTACGCACTTTACGCGTTTCTTACGCGTTTCTTTTAAAAGCGTTTCTTACGCGTTTATTGTCCGTTTCGTTAAACGCGTTTCCTAGCCGTTTCTTTACGCGTTTCTTTACGCCATTAAAAGAGCCCGGGTGAAATGGTCATCACTTAGCCGACGGACTCCTTAGCCGAGACTGCATTGGTATAATCGTTTATTAACGCGTTTAAACGCGTTAAAATCGTTAGGCGTTAGCCGTTCGTTAACCGTTCACTATGCGTTTATTACGCATAGATTAACGCGTAAATGGGTAGGAATAGCGTATTTACCACTGTAACCCGGCGTCTGATCAGGCTCTTTACTGTTTGACGAATTATATTTAAATAAACGATCAGGATTTTAAAAACGCTGTCGTTTTCTCTGATTTGCTACATTACGTTTGCGTTTCGTTTGCGTTTGAACAAGAAAAATAACGTCTTCCCCACTATAACAGGAAAGCGTGTTAATTCCAAATAAGGAGACAAATCACTATTCGTTGTAGTTGAAACGAGATTAAAACCAAGCCTGCCGTCTGATCAGGCGCCGGATCACTCAAACTGTGATTAGACTATAACATGTGTGCAATAGAATGCAAAGGGTTTTAGCACAAACACATTTATTCTGAAATTTGTTTGTCTGTTTACATCCGTACCTTTCATCTATGAGCTAATTGGTAGCCGCAGAGAGAGACAGAGAGGGAGAGATAGAGAGAGAGCGAAAGAGAGAGAGAGAGAAAGAGAGAGTGTGTATGTGTGTAGCGGTTACAGAAAACCGGGGTACTCATATCTACATGTAATGGTCTGTATATTGAACACAGCGAATACTTTATAAAAGCCATTGAATATTTTGAAGAAACAGTTGTACTGAACAATTCTGTGACGCTTATCGTCAATTACTGAATATTTCGGATGTATTTGTACAATATATCGTAACATGACAAACAGTCGAGACCGTGACACGAGAGTCCTTCCAGTCTTCCTCTCAGTAAAGTCAGAGTATGTCTACACTGTTTGCCCAGGACATGTGTACAGTGGAGAATCTGTTATTCTTTCCCCATAAACGCGTTTACGCTAAAACTATTATTTGCAGTGCAAACAGTTTGGAGCCAGATCAGACGCCGGGTAACCTGGCGTCTGATCAGGCTCCAAACTGTTTGCCACCAAGATAAACATAAATTATCAGAATTGTCAAAAAGTTGTTCTTTTCTACGTTTTAGCGCTTTGCGTTTGCGTACGTTTGCGTTTAAACGGGAAAGAATAACATATTCTCCACTGTATTCATCGCAAGTAAGCTGTTTGTAAATTACGAGTTTACTCATTGCTAGTGTAATTTCTCAGAACAATATTATTGTTTTCTGCGACCGTACATGTATTTGAACAGATAAAACGTCTATGCTCGTTTCTGTTTGAAGGACTAAATAATAACATGTAGAAAATGACATCATTTTGACAATGGCAATAACCTATTTCATTTTAATGGCAAACTGCTTGGAACCAAAAAAGACATCGGGCTACACAGTGTCTGTCCAGACGCAAAAAATAAATTATTTTAGCACAAATACGTGTATGACAAAGAACGCCGTATTCCCCATTGTAACTATGTTTTGATTAAGTTTACTATGGAGTTGTAAGGTTTTTTTTATCGGACTTGGTTCGTCTAGCTAATATATAGATGAGAACCTCGCGGTAATTAAATAATACATATTGGAATATTGGTCTGTAGTGTGGTTTTAAATTTCGTTCCAGATAAATACATTTTTAAATAGCAGCACTGTCGCAAAGATAGTCTATAGTATCATTGATCATGTACTACTTTGTGAGATAAAGGTAGATGTATATGTCAAGTTTATTACCACTTACACAAATATAAGGTATTGACGTTTGCTTGTCACAGTAAAACTTCATTTGGGAATACGTCATAATGCTCTGTTTAAACAAAACTGGTCACAATACAATAACATTAAACATAAAAGTGATATGTTTTGTCATTTCTGACGACTAATATCTAAATATTCAGCCTAACAAGACCCCGGGTACTCTTGAGCCCGTTTCATAAAACTTCGTACGACAAAAATGGACGTAAGTCAGAACTTTAAAATGTATTTAATATCTGATTGATCTAACTAGTACCGTCTTGTGACATATCTGTGGAATCGTCTTTTCAAGACGATTCCAAAGAGATGTCACAAGACAGGATTAGATGGAGATAAAAATAATAATAGAAACTTTTATACTCTGACTTACGACACTATTTGTATTATGAAGGTTTATGAAACGGAACCCTGGTGTCTTATCAGTCTCAGAGATATTTACAATACATAACACATATTATTTCCAGTCATCATAAATTCTTCGACTCTGATAGGCTGAAACTGCACTCGTGACCACTGTGTACGAGACTGTATTCATTGATTTTGCCGGGTAGTACGGGTCACGTGACTAGTTAGATGTTGTTACCTCGCTCGATTCGCGTAAACAATCTCTCTTTTTTGGTTTATTAAGCAGTTGTTTTCCAAGCAATCAAAAGAAATCTTAATTAAAAACTGTCTTGAATCGATCATTACGTGTAAATGTAATTCAGATATCGATAATATGCTAGTTTCTTGCTTTGCTTTCCCTGATTACCCCACCCACGTCGTCACCATGATAAACAAACGACGGGACGTGAAATGAACAATGTAATGTACAACGGCACTTGTCACTGGTCTATAATGAAATTGACATTGGATTCAGTTTTATTTAGATCAATATGTTTATCGAAATCAATCAAAACAGGCAGAACTCGATATGGCTAGACACTAACGTACGTGTTCATTTGTACGTTCCTGATTATTTCCGTTTATTTGTTATAATTAATCGTTACAGTGTTTCATAAAACGTAACTATCCTCCGAGAACTCTCCGTTCAAAATACCCTGGAAATGAACATTTTAAGGATGTTCACATTCCAGTGTGATGACGTACCCATGTAAGATACAGTCGATCTTCGATAGGGTCTATCTTGATTTCATTTCAGTCGAACATATCCGTAATTCAAAGTTAAATGGTGGCTTTACCACCTTTTAAACTTGAAATACGGAATATGTTCGACATAATGCGGTTTAGAAACTAAGGCATTAAACTGTAGGAATGCAGATAAATTCTACTTATGCGAGTTATGTCAATTTCAAGTGTCAATTTTAGGGTCAAGACAGTAAAACTTTGTCAGATTATGCATGTTTTCTTTCTTGTATTGGATCTAGACTGGAAATAAATTCGTTACACGGCATTTCGGCAGGCTTCGCGCTCAGGAAATACGGAATCCAAAACCGTCATACAAGCCCGTACACCCTGCCGAAATACCGTGTAACTAATAGTATACACACGAGTATTGTGCAACAATTACGTACAATTGCCCGATCGTGTTTGAAACTGTGGGCAATAAACATGTTTTTATCGCATCCGCGATTCATAGTACAATGTAAACAATAACGTAAAAGTTTGTATTTAAATTGTATTGTACAAGTATGACGATGTATCTTGTGTAGAAGTCAAATAAAATTATTGTTCTGTTGTTCTGTTCTGTAAACAATAAAGTATTACTGACTGTACGTAGGTGCAGTGAAGAAGGCGTTATTTTTTCCAATAAACGCGTTTACGCTAAAACTATCATATCCTTTGCTAACAGTTTGGAGTCAGACCAGACGCTGATCAGACACACAATTTTACGTTGAACGATGCAATATGTCAAAAGTTATAGGTATTTCAGATAAACGACTATAATGCTAATAAATAAGTTATAAAATAACGAAGTCGCCGTCATGACGTAACAAAACCCCATGTCTACACTTGCACTGATTCGTTCGACAAAACCATGGCCATCGATGTTGACCGATATCACGTAGACCTATTCGCTTCGTAAAAATATGGGAAACTTGTTTTTTTTTCTTAAATCAGTTACATTTAATTTAGATAATTGCTAGATATATGTACTGTCATGGCAGTAAGTGATCGAAACTCACTATATTCCCGCATTTGTTGACGATGCATATAATGTACTTGAACGTCAGTGGCAGATGAATGGTCTAGATTTCGTTGCCATTTCGTCTTAACATTTAGCTACAAACTCTGTGTATCGCCCCCCAAAGTGGGACTATGTGCAGTCCAGATTCCACTTACTGTGGGACAGGGCTACTACCCCGTGCATTTTGTCAATTTCAGTTTTATGAATACTCTTGAATCAACGTCTTATCCAGACAGATGCCTCTACATTACAGACATACTTTACATACAAGCTAAATCGTTCTACCAGCTGCATCGCTAGCGTATATGATTCTGAATATATGATCTATTCATTTGTAAAGTGATATGGTAGATAAACTTGTAGATCAAAGTTTTAACGTTATCTAAAATGACGTTTTGCATGGATAACCTGGATTTGACGCCATCTTTGGTTTATATTTCGTCATATGTATTAAATTAAAAACGGAACAGGAAGGGACACAATACACATGCATAACAAAGCTGGTATTAACAATTTAAGTTGCAATCAGGTGCAGCATTGAGCGTGAAAACGGGTCACTATTAATTCAATTAAGGAATCTAAAACGAGTTCACAAGTAGTTCTGTGCGGTTATCATGTTTGCAAACAACGGACTGGACCAGATTTGAACACCATATACATGTAACAGTCAATCAAAAAGTTGACGATAGGGTAAATGATAACGTTACAGGGCGAATAAAGCTATTTGGAAATACATGCAGCACCTTCCCAACTATGGTCCAACGCTAAAACTATTATTTGCAGTGCAAACAGTTTGGAGCCAGATCAGACGCCGGGTAACCCGGCGTCTGATCAGGCTCCAAACTGTTTGCCACCAAGATAAACAAGAATTATCAGAATTGTCCAAAAGTTGTTCTTTTCTACGTTTTAGTGCTTTGCGTTTGCGTACGTTTACGTTTAAACGGGAAAGAATAACAAATTATCCACTGTATTAAGACGAGACGTTAAAGAGGCTCGCAACCGGATTTAGCATTAAAAATAGTAATTTGTAAATATATGTCAAATGCTTATATAAATGGGTAAGATTTAGTTTTGGATAATAAATTTTGTTAAAAAATGCATTTCAAAAAAAAAAGGGAAGAAGCTCTGGTGGGATTCGAACCCGTGACTCTCCATGCGGAGACAAACATGAAAACAAAGGCCAACGCCTTAACCACGCGGCTACTGGGGATCTCTATCTATATGGTAGCGAATTAACGTACTTCACTGGTAGCGATTGATTTATACATATTCGGCTCGGGTTTATGTCTGAGCCCGTGTAGAGAAGCAACAACAACAACTATACCGTCAGCTGACGCTATAGAAAAACGATGGAAAATATCTAAAAAAAACTAAGATTCGGTGACGATTCTTGAGACTTTTTTTTGGACTGATCATATTGTTTTAATGTCAGAAGCCAAATAATGCCACAAATTTGCTTTTATTTGAGTATTTTTTTTTTTTGACAAGTACACCATCCGGTTGCGAGTCCCTTTAACTCTTACATCAGATTTTCTGATTCAGAAATAAATAAAATAGAATGTAGACTAGTCACAAATCCAAGTAACGGTGCTGGTGCGACTTGCAATTTCTCAAGGCTATTGATTACATGTTTTAGTATGGAAACTAATACGAGGTTATTTCCAAAGTACTAATCCTTATCCTGCAGAACATGACTTGAATTCTACATGTATTTGCGAACAGATTAGATCCATATCAAACACTGCGTCGTTTGAATTGGATCCGAATTATTTGACACTCAGTGTTGACCAATTCGTTATTGATTTCGTCCTCATTAATAGTATAAACCATCCCGTTGTATGAATCATTTTAAGGTTTATTTAGGCAGTAGATCTAACGTGTAACTTGCCAGCAAATCGTATTTTATGTTTGTGTTAGAACAGCAGTATTGCTATGTTGTTGTTTGTTTCATCTAAATGCCTCGCTTAAAGGTTATACAGTGTTTGAGTTGCGTCTGAGATTGCTCTCAATCATTTTATATGTCAGATTTGACCAAAAGCTCAAATATGGCCGATCAAATGCTTGAGAATAAGATTACACCTAACGTCACCGCTTTAAAGCCCACATCTGACCAAGTAAATGATTGAAAATGATCTCAAACTTAACTCAAACGCTTCATAATCTCTGGACCCTGATAATGTCGAGCGTATTCTGACCTTTGAGTAAAGGTCATGACGTTCCTCGTGCAAGTAATGTTTATGTTTCGAAAATCTCCTTTGGTTCAATATGACAAGGAAAACGTTTTTCCCGTCTAAACGTAGTCAAACAGTACAAATTACGTTTTTTTGTTCCGTTTAAACGCAAACGCAGTGCAAGAAAAAATTGAAAATTGCAATTTTCGGACACATCTTACCCAACATTTTAATATGAGTGGCAAACGAATTTGGAGCCTGGTCAGATGTGTTTGTGTGGACAATAATGACATCTCCACTGTACACAATTCAAGAAAAAGTAGATTATGGTATAGTATTATGTTCTTATAAACATTTGCTATTTTATCGCAGTCAGAGCGGCTATGCGTTTAGAGCATGTTCAAACGTCCAATTATTGATTAATCTGCAATGTTCTTGCAATGATGATGATCATACAGTGGAGAAAACGTTATTCTTTCCCAAAAAACGCGTTTACGCTAAAACTATTATTTCCTTTGCAAACAGTTTGGAGCCAGATCAGACGCCGGGTAACCCGGCGTCTGATCAGGCTCCAAACTGTTTGTCACCAAGACAAACATGAATTATCAGAATTGTCCAAAAGTTGCACTTTTCTACGTTTTAGTGTTTTGCGTTTCGTTTCGTTTAAACGGGAAATAATAACGTTTTCTCCACTGTAACTGATTCCAGATCGATGATTGTATAAACTCGTACTTCTGTACAATGGAGAAGACGTTATTCTTTGCCAATCGATACGTGTACGCTAAAACATTGTACTGTTATTGTCATTGCGAACAGTTTGGAGCCAGATCAAATCCGGCGTCTGATCAGGCTCCAGACTGTTTGCACTTGAGAATGAAATAATTAGTTCTTTTGATCAAAAATTGTTATTTTCTTCATTTGATTGCAATATGTTTGCTTTTCGTTTACATGTAGGATTGGGCGAGACAGAATAACGAACTCTTTACTGTAGGTACATGTAAAGTGGAGAATCTGTTATTCTTTCCAATTTAAACGCAAACGTACGCAAACGCAAAGCACTATAACGTAGAAAAGAACAACTTTTGGACAATTCTGATAGTTATTGTTTATCTTGGTGGCAAACAGTTTGGAGCAAGATCAGACGCCGGGTTACCCGGCGTCTGATCTGGCTCCATACTGTTTGCACTGCAAATAATAGTTTTAGCGTAAACGCGCTTATTGGGAAAGAATAACACATTTTCCACTGTACCTCAATGCAAACAAGTTCAACACGTTCGCGGCTGAATCAATTCAGCGTCAAACTTAATCGTCTACTAGACCACTGCTACAGTGTACAAGATGGCATTCGTTTGTACTGCATGCTAAATGAAGCGTAAACGGATTGCAATACAAGGTAGAAAATAACATTTGTTTTGACAATTCTGAATGTTGACTATAACCTTGACGACAAACACCATGGCACCAGATCAGACGTCGGGTTACCTGCATTTTCTAAACTTTCTTTATACATGTATATGTCGATGTATAGTTTGTTTTCAAGTACGAATAATGATTCCGTGACTGAAGATATCCAATTTTCTTAACAGAGAGCATTCGTTCGTTCCTCAACATACATCTCTGTCACGGGCTACATCTCAAAATGTCAAAAGTCTCAACATAACTTTTCCCGTACTGTGTGTAAGCAATAAAACACTCCGATTAAAATCAGTAGTAACTCTTAATATGTCAAATGTTATAGATTTCAGTTGAAACTAAATAAAATATAAGAGACAAATCTTAGAACTATTTTGTGTTTTTTGTAAACCCGTCTCACCTATTGATGATTTTCATATATTTATCGTTGATAATATGGATAAAAAGCAGTCCCTCAGAATTGTAGGCAACTAGATTGGCTTTTAAATGTGTGTGTGACAAAGATCCTGACAGAGACTGAAACCTTATAACTCTGAAGAATACTACATGTACGCCAAATATACATGTAGTACATGGGAGACGACGTTATTCTTTCCGAATAAACGCGTTTACTCTAAAGCTATTATTTCCATTGAAAACAGCTTTGAGTCAGATCAGACGCCTGTTACAGTGGAGAATCTGTTATTCTTTCCCAATAAACGCGTTTACGTTAAAACTATTATTTGCAGTGCAAACAGTTTGGAGCCATATCAGACGCCGGGTAACCCGGCGTCTGATCAGGCTCCAAACTGTTTGCCTTCAAGATAAACAAGAATTATCAGAATTGTCCAAAAGTTGTTCTTTTCTACGTTTTAGTGCTTTGCGTTTGCGTACGTTTGCGTTTAAACGGGAAAGAATAACAGATTCTCCACTGTAACACTCGAATTGAAATAAATGGTAAGAAAGGTCAATACAATATCATTTTCTCTAATGTACCTAGTCAGGGAAAAAAGTGAGAGTGTGGGGATATCTTCTTGCGTTGTGTCTAATTTTATTTTCATACAGTATCATTTAAAGTTTTCACCGACAAAACCCCTCTCATTTAACCATTTTGCAGACATCATATCGCTTGTTAAACATTGCCTCTGCTATTTTCTTTTTTTCTGTTGGCATTTGCACTGACCCTGAAAGTCACCTTTCGTCGAGTGGACGTTATTCTTCAACGTCTAAACGCAAATGAAACGCAAACGCAGTACACTGTCTTCAGTGTAATATCACCACACTGTACGTGGGCGAGACTGAGAGAGAAATCAGAGAGAGAATGAAGGAACATTTGAGTAATATAAGGCATGATAGAGAAAAGCCAATTAATAAGCATTTTGGAGTCGGAGGTCATAGTAGTGATGATGTTAGGTTTGTCATTTTGAAGAGGATGTTTAATGGAAGCAGAATTGAAAGACAGATTTATGAAACCGATTGGATTTGGAAGCTGCGAACGTACAGACCATTTGGCTGTAATGTTAAGCAGGATAATGCGCTAATGCATGCATGACGCCATTTGCACATATGACGTCATGATGATGACGTTATGATGACGTCATGACAACAGCAATAACAAACAATGTTGTAAACATTGTTCTCTTTGATTTTATGACTGAATGCATGTAATAAAAACGTGACGTGTGTTTTGACGTGATTTTCTTTGAAAAAGGCCCTTAGAGGTCGAAATATTAGAAAAGATCAGTTTATATATAATTACAATTTATCCATTTAATCTGGTTGGTGAAACGTTTGGACCTTCACCAAGACACCAGGTTACCCGGCATCTGAACTGACTCCAAATAGTTTAACTACATTTGTATTTGCAAAGGAAATGTTTGTAATACATTTAGCGTAAAGGCATCTTTTGAAAAGAAAAACGTCGTCTAAAAGTACAGTGGAGAAAACGTTATTATTTCCCAATAAACGCGTTTACGCTAAAACTATTATTTCAATTGCAAATATTTTGGAGCCAGATCAAACGCCGGGTAACCCGGGTCTGATCAGGCTTCAAACTGTTTGCGATCAAGGTAAAGATCAACATTCAGAATTGTCGAAATATTGTCATTTGCTCCATTTTAGTGTGTTGCGTTTTCTTCAACATCCCAAAAATGTATCATCTAGTATTAATAATGGATAGGTTCTACTGCACGTGTAAATGAGATTGTGGTATTAAAATGGATCTCAAACAAAGGGACTTCAACGCAATACGTTCCAACAGATGCCGACCTACAGTCAAAGAATGACTGTTTCGAGACAGATCAGAACCCGCAAAGTAATTCTTTAAGAATCGAAACTCTGATCACGTGGATTGATGTGCCTTTAGTTAAAATGTCCCTAACCGAACTTTGAGACAGCATACTGAGACGTCAATTTTTCTGGTAACGATTTCATAGCCAGTGAAAGGGTAATTTCAGCAGAATTGATGCACTGTGCAACACAGATCATCCATTTTCAAGGAATTAAAACACCTTGCAGTGGGGGAAGATGTTAATCTTTACCGTACAAATCTGGCTACAAACCTTTTGCAACAGTGAAGAAAAACGTTTTCCTTTTCCAAAAACGCGTTTACGGAAAATAATTTATTTACATTTGCAACCAGTTTTGAACCAGATCAGTCGCAAACTGTTTGCCGCCAGCATTAAGGCCAAAACTCAGAATTGCCAATTATTTTTCAATTTTCATCATTGCATTGCAATGCGATTGTTTGCGTTTAAATGGAAAAGAAAAACGTAATCTCCACGGTGCTTGTAAACACAACGCATTCATTCTCTACAGAAGAAAACATCCTTAAACACTACACCAAACCAATCAGTATGCCCATTTTTACAATCAGACATACAGTGGAGAATATGTTATTCTTTCCCGTTTAAACGCAAACGCACGCAAACGCACGCAAACGCATAGCACTAAATCGTAGAAAAGAACAACTTTTGGACAATTCTGATAATTCATGTTTATCTTGGTGGCAAACAGTTTGGAGCCTGATCAGACGCCGGGTTACCCGGTGTCTGATCTGGCTCCAAACTATTTGCACTGCAAATAATAGTTTTAGCGTAAACGCGTTTATTGGGAAAGAATAACAGCTTATCCACTGTATCCAGGAACCATGACAGCAACGAGAAATATATCACTTACAAGGACTTAAGTGTTTCCCTTAAGACTTAATTAAGGTTGGCTCTGTACTCCAGAAGAATACAGAATACAAGAGTGGTGATGTTTTATCGTTTCACAGTTTGCCAATCGCTCGTATTGATGTTGAGGTTTATTTCTAAAATACGTTCTGTACAACTTAACCTTCAATTATGGAATAATCAGTGTTGTTGCTTTGGCTCGTAATGTTTTGCGCCCTTCCAGACACTTTCACCAATACAGTGGAGAATCTGTTATTCTTTCCCGTTTAAACGCAAACGTACGCAAACGCAAAGCACTAAAACGTAGAAAAGAACAACTTTTGGACAATTCTGATAATTCTTATTTATCTTGGTGGCAAACAGTTTGGAGCCTGATCAGACGCCGGGTTACCCGGCGTCTGATCTGGCTCCAAACTGTTTGCACTGCAAATAATAGTTTTAGCGTAAACGCGTTTATTTGGAAAGAATAACAGATTCTCCACTGTACAACTTAACCTTCAATTATGGAATAATCAGTGTTGTTGCTTTGGCTCGTAATGTTTTGCGCCCTTCCAGACACTTCCACCAATATGTCATCCCATTACTTGTGGCGATGATCATCAACGATCAACTATGATCGGAACTGTACAGAGGAGAAAGCGTTATTCTTTCCCAATAAACGCGTTTACGCTTGAATGAAATCCAGGTGCAAACAGTTTGGAGCCTGATGAAACGCAGGGTAACCCGGCGTCTGATTAGGCTCCAATCTTTGTGCCACCAAGATAAACATGAATTATCAGAATTGCCCAAAAGTTGTGTTTTGCAACGTTTTAGTGCTTTGCGTTTGCGTTTCGTTTGCGATTAAACGGGATAGAATAATAACGTAGTCTCCACTGTACACATTGATGTCCGATTTATGTTTTCAGGTTACAATAGAGAAGGTGTGTATTTATTCTTTCTTAAAAGCTGCCGCAAGGCAAACCTAAAGTTATGAAAGTCGAACTAAACGCAATCACAATGCAAAATATACCATCTTTAATATTTTAACAGTGCTACGATTTAAAGATCTGACTCCATTTATTTTACGAGCTGCATTTGGTTTTCTCGACTTTAGTGAAAAGTTTTCCACCGAAACATCACGTCGAGTTAAAATAGTTTAAATCCTGCTAAGATTATTTGTCCAAAATACAATATATAGAAATTTACCTATACTACAGATATTGAATTAATACTAAAATAAAATAGTTAATGATAAAACGTTCATTCTAACATGACACGTGAATTTCGTCTCTATAAACAAAGAACAAGTTCGCCGTGGTATACCTAGTGTGATCTACCACGCTGTGAAATTGTCCTTTCAAACAGGCTCTTACTGTACCCACCCTACGGTAAAGATCAGTTTAAAATTAAAAGTCACGTGACGTAAAAGGTCGTTTCTTCGATGATTTGTTACTGATTTGTCTCACATATATTTAATCCGACTTATACTAAATGGTTCTATGACAGAATCATTTATTCGTCACTATTTTTTTATTTGCCTTATATATGACGTTCTGATATTGGTTTCATGTAATAGCCATAAAAGGGAAGTAATTCGGTCGAAAACTGCATCCGCAGAGGAAATAAGCCTGAAACATTGCATGCATTTCTTATGATACTTTTTAAGTTAGTCATGTTAGAATCGAAATAATTGATGTTCTACCGTTGTTAAACGGTTTTCTACAAAGGTTGGTCGTTGTGATGCGCAGGAATTGACCACGAAGACCGAATGCCGAATGCCTGAGTGGTCAATTCCTACGCATCACAACGACCAACCGTTGTAAAATACCGTTTAACAACGGTCCATGTAGATCATCGATTATTTCTTGATCCATCTATAATGTATGGATAGTAAAACTGGATAAGATATATATTGTAAAACACAAGAAACTGTATTTTTTACCTGTAATTAACACACGGTTCTGTTTTGTATTATCTTATACTGCATTCAGAATTAAAAATCAAACAAATGATGAAACGTTATCATTTACCAATAAACGCGTTTACGCTTAAACTATTATCATTGCCAACAGTTTGGAACCTGGTCAGACGCCAGTTTACTCCATGTATAATCAAGCGCAAAAATGTTTGCCCCTCGAAATAATAGCAATAACCAGAATTGTCTATACATTGTCATTATCTGAGTGTTATTGCGATATGTTTTACGTTTCGTTTGCGTCTAAATGGGAAAGACGAATATAATTATAACTTGTTTTCAATATAATACTTCATTGAGTGGTTTGTCCAAGAACGCACGATTGATTGTGTTTGGTTCCCCGCTTTTCGGTCTTGTTTTGTTTCTAAATAAACAAGACAAAGACCCCAGGCAGCTGTGCTCAGCAATAATTAAATCCGTATTATTTATCGCACAGATGTGCCGGATATAATAACTACATATTGAAACGTATATATACAGAATCCCCGACTCCAGCCTGTGTACACTCTAAAAAATATGTACATATAAACCCTATAGGGCCCTAACGCCGAGTAAACTCGACCTTTACACATAATGAGCATGTAAATAATGTACATGTACTATGCAAATATTGCATACCTAGATCAAAATGCTCCCACATGTAAAGTAAACAGTATTACTAGGATATGCACAGCGATTGTGTTAGACGTGTATTTACATGTACGCCGTAGTGACGGTGAAAAAATAATTTCTGTTATACAGTTCATTTTACAAACGATTATACGACAATATGCTTCAGATACAGCACAACTTTTGACTAACGGGTATTGACATAAGCCAGGTGAATGATGTTTACAGTGGATATGTTTTTTCTTTATTATCATTTTCGGTCAAAACGAACCTAAATGCAAACGCAACGCAAGAAATTGTAGAAAGTGACTTGTCAACCAGTTGTACTTTTCTAACTTTAACTGCAGATTGTTATGGTTTCGGTTGGACTTAAACAGAAAAAGATAACGTCTTCCTCATGGTAATCTGTATTCGCAGAGTAAACAAACGGAATCCAAACATTTTGCTTGAATTATAAGAGGTGCCAATCTATTAAACAACATTGCTACCAGAACAAATAACGCACTGAAGACGACATACGCGATGACAATATACGATTTTGAGTATTGAATTATGTTGTTTGTTGAGTTTAACTATAGGTGGGAGAATATAAATGGAATCCACATATGAATGCTGTATCTCTGTATTCAGCTACATAAAAAGTCAACAAAACACCAAAGAGATGTTGACAACTGGTTTATGTACAGTGGAGAAGACGTTATTGTTTCCCGTTTAAATGCAAACAAAACGCAAACGCATTGCATTGAAACGAAGAAAATGTCAACTTTTTGACAATTCTGAATGTTGATTCTAACATGGATAGCAAACAGTTTGGACCCTGATAAGACGTCGGGTTACCCGGCGTGTTTGCAATGGAAATAATTGATTTAGCACAAATCCGTTTATTAGGAAGTAATAACGTTTTCCCTATTGTATGACCGCAGCAATTGTGATATAATTCATTTAAATCATATTTGTAGAGTTGGGGAGGTGATACAGTGGAGAATCTGTTATTCTTTCCCAATACACGCGTTTACGTTAAAACTATTTTTTCTATTACAAACAGTTTGGAGCAAGATCAGACGCCGGGTAACCCGGCGTCTGATCATGCTCCAACCTGTTTGCCACCGGTATAAATATGAATTATCAAATTTTTCAAAAAGTTGTACTTTTCTACGTTTTAGTACTTTGCGTTTGCGTTTCGTTTGCGTTTAAACGGGAAAGAATAACAGATTCTCCACTGTATTTACCGCATGAAAGCCGTTCAAATCCAAAACTTCAAACACATAATTCCAGTTTCCACTTTAGTCTAGCCTATTTTGGACTATTTACTCTTAATCAATGTATGGAATGTGACAAACAGTGTTGACCTAGATAAGAGGGTCTCTTCAAGCGTTAGTCCTCTGATCTTGGTATTCACTATTTGCAAAGGCCACATTTACTCTCCACATGTACAGTGGAAAATCTCTTATTCTTTACCAAATAAACGCGTTTACGCTAAAACTATTATTTGCAGTACAAACAGTTTGGAGCCAGATCAGACGACGGGTAACCCGGCGTCTGATCAGGCTCCAAACTGTTTGCCACCAAGATAAACAAGAATTATCAGAATTGTCTAAAAGTTGTTCTTTTCTACGTTTTAGTGCTTTGCGTTTGCGTACGTTTGCGTTTAAACGGGAAAGAATAACAGATTCTCCACTGTAACTACATAAACAATTTAGTGGCTATACTATAAAGTACAAATGCATCCTATGTTCAATGAGTTAACTACTTCATCCTCGTAACTGAAAGGTTAACTCAATTTTCCAGTAAAGTCTTATCTACTAGGAGCACTCTCATCAAGGTACATGTACATGTATTCAATGGAAGCATAGGACAATGTTTTATTAAGGTACAATGTCTGTTATTGACGATTATACTCGTTGCTAGGGTTCAATGTGTTAAGCTTGTCTTAGAGAAACTAATTTACATTTAATGTTTAAATATCATTATTTTCAAATTTGAAACGGCTTTTCAGACAACAAGATTGAAATAGATGACGAGATTTGTTTTGTAGTGAAATGATTAAAGGTAACTTATCGCACATGCAGTGCAATTATAGTGAGAAAATAACAATGTTTGACATCGTTGACGATTGGTTGCAATCTTATTGGCGAACAGTAAAGTGTTTTAACAGACACCAGGTTACTCAACATTTGATCAGGCCTTAGTTTGTTTCAAATGAATACAGTAGAGAAAACGTTATTCTTTCCCGTTTGATCGCAAACGAAACGCAAACACAAAACACGAAAATGTAGAAAATGGATTTTATTTGATAATTCCACCCATTAATTTTAATAAGAGTGGCAAACAGTTTGGAGCCTGATCAGACACCGGGTTACCCGATGTCTGATCTGTCTCCAAACTGTTTGCAATGGAGATAATAGATTTAGCGTAAACGCGTTTATTGGAAAAGAACAACGTTTTCTCCACTGTGTGTTTTTATAGCCGAAACGTGGTTATGGGGAAGCATAACGTCTTCAACGATGTGATCACAAACTAAACAAATATCCGTGGAACCGATGGATGTTTGTCTTACAGTGGAGAATCTGTTATTCTTTCCCAATAAACTCGTTTACGCTAAAACTATTATTTGCAGTGCACACAGTTTGGAGCCAGATCAGACGCCGGGTAACTCGGCGTCTGATCAGGCTCCAAACTGTTTGCCACCAAGATAAACAAGAATTATCAGAATTGTCCAAAAGTTGTTCTTTTCTACGTTTTAGTGCTTTGCGTTTGCGAACGTTTGCGTTTAAATGGGAAAGAATAACAGATTCTCCACTGTAACCCTTTCGACGCGAAATTACATGAAATCGTGTTTTTGTTTACATCTCCACCGCTCTATTGTCGTCTGCTTCAATAATGTGCGTTGCACAATCGTTTCAAAGTTAGATTTAAGATAATTTGACTTAATGTAATAAATGTCGATACAAGCGTGAAATAGTTTGGATCTTGATCAGACGCAGACATTACATAGTGTCTGATCGTTTGCATAGTCGACTTTAACTGACTTCTGCGATAAAGAGTTAATATGGTTACGGCTAAAGGGGGTCAGCGGAGTCACGAAGTTCAGCAGAAATGTTTTAACAAAAACTTCGAACTCGTCTCTTGAATATTCAGCTGATAATTTCGTGACCTCAGAAACACTTCCAGAAAAAGATTTAATCAAGAATATCCGAGGGATAGATGGATGTTCTCTAAAGTATGATTGCATTTTGGGGTGAAACACTTTTAACGTTTATGAGGATTTAGCCACGGGTAAATGAGATTCGAACTCTTTAAGCAAACTGCATTCGAAATGGTTATAAAATGTTAATTTCATGGTGGTAATGAAACTCTCCAAACAGTTTTGTTGGATTCAGTACAATTGCTTTTGAGCAATAGCCGAGTTCTAGCATGGTGCTATTATTTTATTACATATATCTGTAGCAGAATGCATGTGTAGACCTACAAGGGAGAAAACATCATTCTTTCCCAATAAACTAATTTACGCTAAAACTATTTTTCCATCGCAAATAGCTTGGATCCAGATCAGAGGCCGGTGCTGTAACGCAGTAGAATGACCCACCCCTGGTAAAATGACCCATGGGTCATGTCACTACGTATAACAATGACCTGGGACATTTTACTACGTAGAAAAATGACCCCCGACCGCATAAAAAGGACCCATCGACTCGAAGTAGAATGACCCCCTTACGGTCTGGGGTAAAAAGACAGGGGACTTTTGCACGGGTGGGTCATTCTACTGCGTTACGCCGGCGTCTGATCTGAAATGATAGTTTTAGCGTAAACGCTTTTATTGGGAAAGAATAACGTTTTCTCCACTGTACCTGTGACGAGAACATAAATGATGTGCAAACAGTGTATAATGAGATTAAAATGTATGAGGACAACTACATGAACACACATACTAGTGTCTGAACTAAGATTAGTTTTTGCGTAACCAACTATAAAATTATCCATGCCATGACACAACCCTGCCTTATTGCATCGCAAACAGTGTAAATGAAGGCCAGCAGTCGAGTCCTTGACTAATTATAAAGAAAGGAATCATTGGAATATAACAGTATCGGAGACATTATTTCCAGTCATCATAAATACTTGTACTCTGATAGGCTAAAACTGCACATGTGACCACTGTGTACGAGACCGTACACATTGATTTTGCCGGGTAGTACGGGTCACGTGTCTAGTTAGATGTTGTTCCCTCGCTCGATTCGCGTAAACAATATATCTTTTTCGAGTTCTTCAGCAGTTGTTTTCCAAGCAATCAAAATAAATCTTAATTAAAAACTGTCTTGAATCGATCATTATGTGTAAATGTCATTCAGATATCGATAATATGCTAGTTTCTTGCTAAGCTTTCCCTGATTACCCCACCCACATCGTCACCATGATAAACAAACGACGGGACGTGAAATGAACAATGCAAAGTACAACTGTCCTTGTCACTGGTCTATAATGAAATTGACATTGGATTCAGATTTATTAAGATCGATAATTTTATCGAAATGAACCAAAATATGCAGAATTCGATTTGCCTAGACACTGACCTACGTGTTCATTTGTTCGTTCCTGATTATTTCCGTTTATTTGTTATAATTAATCGTTACAGAGTTTCATAAAACGTAAATGTCCTCCGAGAACTATCCGTTCAAAATATCCTGGTAATGAATATTTTAAGGATGTTCACATTCCAATGGGATGACGTAACCATGTTAGATACAGTCGATCTTCGATAGGGTCTATCTTGATTTCTATTCAGTCGAACATTTCCGTAATTCAAAGTTAAATGGTGGCTTAGCCACCCTTTAAACTTGAAATACGGAATGTGTTCGACATAACGCGGTTTAGAAATTATTGCATTAAACTGTAGGAATGCCAATAAACTCTACTTATGCGAGTCCCTGATATCGTCGAAGTTATAACTGTATAACTATTGTACTAAACCATCGAATAGCGCGTGAGTTTGAAATGTACTGATGTCAATTTCAAGTGTCAATTTTAGGGTCAAGACAGTAAAACTTTGTCAGATTATGCATTTTTCTTTCTTGTTTTGGATCTAGTCTGGAAATAAATTCGTTACACGGCATTTCGGCAGGGTTTACGGGCTTGTATGACGGTTTTGGATTCCGTATTTTCTTCGCGCTTCGCGCTCAGGAAATACGGAATCCAAAACCGTCATACAAGGCCGTACACCCTGCCGAAATACCGTGTAACTAATATTATTTCCAGTCATCATAAGTTCTTGGACTCTGATAGGCTGAAACTGCACACGTGACCACTGTGTACGAGACCGTACACATTGATTTTGCCGGGTAGTACGGGTCACGTGACTAGTAAGATGTTGTTCCCTCGCTCGATTCGCGTAAACAATTTCTCTTTTTTCGGTTTATTAAGCAGTTGTTTTACAAGCAATCAAAAGAAATCTTAATTAAAAACTGTCTTGAATCGATCATTATGTGTAAATGTAATTCAGATATCGATAAAATGCTAGTTTCTTGCTTTGCTTTCCCTGATTACCCCACCCACGTCGTCACCATTATAAACAAACGATGGGACGTGAAATGAACAATGTAATGTACATGTACAACGGCACTTGTCACTGGTCTGTAATTAAATTGACATTGGATTCAGTTTTATTTAGATCAATATGTTTATCGAAATCAACCAAAACAGGCAGAACTCGATATGCCTAGACACTAACGTACGTGTTTCTTTGTACGTTTCCTGATTAGTTCAGTTCATTTGTTATAATTAATCGTTACAGTGTTTCATAAAACGTAAATATCCTCCGAGAACTATCCGTTCAAAATACCCTGGAAATGAACATTTTAAGGATGTTCACATTCCAATGTGATGACGTAACCATGTTAGATACAGTCGATCTTCGATAGGGTCTATCTTGATTTCATTTAGGAATATGTTCGACATAATGCGGTTTAGAAATTATTGCATTAAACTGTAGGAATGCAGATGAATTCTACTTTAGCGAGTTCCTGATATCGTCGAAGTTTAACTGTATAACTATTGTACTAAACCATCGAGTAGCGCGTGAGTTTGAAATGTACTGAACAGATGTCAATTTCAAGTGTCAATCTTAGGGTCAAGACAGTAAAACTTTGTCAGATTATGCATGTTTTCTTTCTTGAATTGGATCTAGACTGGAAATAAATTCGTTACACGGCATTTCGGCAGGGTGTACGGGCTTGAATGACGGTTTTGGATTCCGTATTTCCTTCGCGCTTCGCGCTCAGAAAATACGGAATCCAAAACCGTCATACAAGTCCGTACACCCTACCGAAATACCGTGTAACTAATATTATTATTTCCCAATAAATGTACTTTTGCCCAATTCTGATTTCACTTTGCAAGTAGTTTGGTTCCAGATCAAAATACAAACGTTTCACCATTTAGATAAACTTCCGTGTTATGACATCTATATGAGTTTTTCTATATTCTATTTTCTTTATGTTTGCGCTTATGTTCGCTTAAGGACACTACTACACGCACACACGTAATGCTTTACGATATAAAAAAAACCGTTATTGCGAAATGATAACGACCATTTTAAATGTAACCGAGAACCTGATAGAAACTAGGTAACCCGGTGCCTGACTTCTGGTTCGCAACAAAGGAAACACGCACAGATACCGTTTCTACTGTGGACTTATGGAAATAAAGATATATGTAGCAAGCGCCGTGAACAAAATGATAAAAGGTTCGATCGGTTTCCCTGAACAAATAGTTGGATCTGCATTAGACGGTACAATGGAGAATACGTTTTAATTTTCCGTTTTACCGCCAGTCGAATGCAGTACAACGTACACAAATTGTATTTTGAAATTTCAAGCTATTTATTTCAATTTGAATGACAAATTATATGGGGTATGATCAGTCGCTGGGTGACCCTAGTGTATGGTTTTGCTCAAAACTGTTTGCACTTGACATAATTTTTCCGGGTTAACGCGCTTATGTTGGACAGAATAACGTCTTTTGCATGGTATTGCGTATATCATTATCGCATGGAGCACTTTAAAGTTTATAGCAGATTCGACCGTAAATAACATCCACAAAGACGTTTCATCAATACGTATTGAGATTTATGTCTTCGGCTCAAGTGCAAATGAATAAATTACACGTCTATAGGCTTTTTATTTTCTATCCGATATAATGAATGAATTTAGCATGTACACACGTTAATCACGACAGAAATGAGCGTAATTGTTTCAGTTCAAACTGTGTAATCACTATAGTCTGATTCACAGTGTTCCTTCCCTAAAACGACCTTCCCAACAAGGACTGCCTCCTTACAACAACGCTTCACGCAGTTCCCTAAACAATACAATTATTTCTAACGCTTCTACTGCTGCAATATCGTCTACTTAAAATTGCCGTCTGCTGTTTTCTCTCAAAGTTACATATAAGAGGGCATTGTGATACAGTGGATAATCTGTTATTCTTTCCCAATAAACGCGTTTATGCTAAAAACTATTTTTTGCAGTGCAAACAGTTTGGAGCCAGATCAGACGCCGGGTAAACCGGCGTCTGATCAGACTCCAAACTGTTTGGCACCAAGATAAACAAGAATTATCAGAATTGTCCAAAAGTTGTTCTTTTCTACGTTTTAGTGCTTTGCGTTTGCGTACGTTTGCGTTTAAACGGGAAAGAATAACAGATTCTCCACTGTAATCCCCACCTAGGAAATAATGCATATGGATCATAGTACAATAGTTTTAGCGTAAACGCGTTTATTGGGAAAGAATAACAGATTCTCCACTGTTGTAAATGTTAAGAGGTATATTAAGGTACTGCGCATGTGCGCTTACTTTCCATGAAAGGTGTTATGAAACTTTGCTTGAAGAATGATAATAGCCTAAGAAACAATGTTTGAAAATATAGGCAAAATTTATCGTTTGGTTTGTCTTTAAGATCTCTTTTTCTGAACAAAACCTGGATGTTTGATGATTTTATTTTTCTCAAAAATATATAAAGCTAATAACAATACGTCTGGCGCAATCAGTAGTCCACAACAACAGTCAGGATTTGTTGAAATAACAGACTTTCTTATTAAACTGTGGGAAATTTGAAGTCGATATACAGTTACCTAACTGAACATTGAAATTCTGACATTAAAATGCATTATTATTTATTCATGGACTTGCATACATTATACTGGGCAATATCGATCTTGAAAATGTTGACGTATTGATAAACTTCAATGTGTGGCTTTATAGTTCGATCAAATTTTACACATGTATACCGATTTAATTGACTTGTAAGTCATTAAACTAAGACGTATAGGTAAGTGAACATATAATTGAACAGCAACAATAATTCTACTCAACGAAGATTAAACATAACATGTCCCTTGATCACTGCGTTATGGATTGGCAGTAAACACAATCGGTCACATCATTTAAAAAATAAATATTTGGATCGAATGGGACTCGAACTCATGGCCTTTGAAATGCTAGTCAATCACTCTACCGACTTAGCTATGAAAGACTACACTAAACCGTATTAAAATATCCTTTATATAAATTTTCTAGTATAAGCACGTGCGGAAAAAGTCTATGCTGTCAAGACGCATTTCCGCCCGTCCACAAGAAGGCTTCCCGTAGCGAAGTACCTTAATGCGTACAGTGGGGAGTCTGTTATTATTTCCCGTTTAAACGCAAACGTACGCAAACGCAAAGCACTAAAACAGAAAAGAAAAGAACAATTTTTGGACAATTCTGATAATTCGTGTTTATCTTGGTAGCAAACAGTTTGGAGCCTGATCAGACGCCGGGTTACCCGGCGTCTGATCTGGCTCCAAACTGTTTGCACTGCAAATAATAGTTTTAGCGTAAACGCGTTTATTGGGAAAGAATAACAGATTATCCACTGTATGTGTAGGGTAATGGATGACAGCAGACGAAACACCTTATCGATAAAGAGGTAAAACGAAACACGAATCGATGTAGTTGAGTGTGAAAAAGACAGCTATTGCATGGATTAAACATAGTGATACATACTTAATTTTTTTATGTAATCAGATACATGTAGGAGCCTGGTTGAGCATCAGCTTAATCGGTTTTAATTAGTGTTTGATACGGTTTTAAACGGTTCGAATCTGGGGTCTTTTATCCAAATGCAGACGTGTCTGAATCATTATTTCAGTTCAAACTTGTACATGTAAGAGCCGCATCAGACGCCGGGTGACCCGGTGTCTGATCAGGTTCAAAACCAATTGACACTCCGATTTAAAAGAAATGTCAAAATTGTTCACAAGTTATCATGCTCTACGTCCTATTGCAAAACGTTTGCGTTTGAACGGGAAAGAATAACGTATTCTCCACTGTGCATTGGGTTAAACTTCATATTGACTCAACCGTCTCCAACAACCTATCTCTGGAAGCTGAGCTAAACGTGAGGCCATGCATAGTTGATAAGCCGTTATTCTTTCAAGGTAAACGCGTTTAGGCTAAAACTATTATTTCTATTGCAAACAGTATGGATTCAGATCAGGTTCCAAACTGTTTGTCATTTATAAAAACGAAAAGTCAGAATTATTACAAAATGGTCAATTTTTCAATTTTGGTGCACTTCGTTTGCGTTTGGTTAGCGTTAAAACAGGAAATAATAACATCTTTTCTACTGTATGTAAATGAATATTATGCATGTACAAATGCTACATAATGAACACATTCTGTCAATATTGCATTCTAGCGACATATAGTGGAGAAAACGTTATTCTTTCCCAATAACCGTGTTTACACTGAAACTATCACTTCCAACGTAAACAGTTTGGAGCCATATCAGACGCCGGGTAACCCGGCGTCTGATCAGGCTCCGAACTGTTTGCCACTCATATTAAAATGAAAAGTTAGAATCATCAAAATATTGTCATTTGTTCCATTTAAGTATGTTGCGTTTGCGTTTCGTTTGCATTTAAACGGTAAAGAATAACGTTTATTCCACTCCACTCCACTCCACTATGGTCAGTGATGGCTTATCTAATAAGCAGAAAAATTGCCGCCATGTTTTCATTTTATTGAGTTAGACGTAATCATTCGCTTCAATAACGTTTGGATATTCCGTACACGCTGACAGCAAGTGGGGAAATTAGCAGTCTATCCTATAGTGGAGAAAACGCTATACTTCCCCAATTAACGCGTTTTCGCTAAAACTATTATGTCCATTGCAAACGGTTTGGAGCCAGATCAACCGGCGTCTGATCCAAACTGTGTGCCACTCAAATTAACATGAATCGTTAAACTTATAAAAAAAATCACAATTTTCTCCATTTTAGTGTGCTGTGTTTAATCGTTTGCGATTAAATTGGAAAGAATAACGTCTTCTCCGTTGTATATTTTCGTGTGGCCTTATATAGCTACTGTTTTGAATATCACAGCATTGTAACATATGCAGCGGATAATACGTTATTCTCCCCCCTTTTCAACACAAACGCATTGCAATAAAATGTTGGTTTATCTTGTTAACGTCCATTTCTGTCATATATGGGCTAATTGGACGCACCAGAGAGAGGGGAGCGGATACAGGGAACCCGGGCGCGATGTCATACTCTTATTATTGAAAGAAGTATCTGGTTCTTTTAGATGCCAAGTGTAATGCACCCATACATCGGACCTCGGTTTAAAAAGTCTCATCCGAAGGACTTGGTCCGGCGGGGGATCAAACCCACAACCGCTGACGTCGTAAGCGGGTGCTTTTAACCCTCGACTATGTCCACCGGGCAATACAATGTAGAAAATGACAACATATTGACAACTCTGACTATTTGTTTTAATCTGAGTGAAAAACAATTTGAAGCCTAGTCAGACGTCGGGTTACCCGGTGTCTGATCTGGCTCTTAGCTATTAGCATTAGGCAATAAACTTTTTAGAATAAACACGTTCATTGGGAAATAATCATGTATTCGCGACAAGTGACCTTTTTATACAACATGTACAGTGCTCCCTCACTACAACGACCCTTCAATCAACGGCTCCCTTCTTACAATGACCCTTGTCGCAATGCCCTTAACAGCACAATTATGTTTGACCTATTCACAACCGCAATATCGTCTGCTCAAAATTGTCGTCTGCTGTTCTGCTCAAAGTTACACAATGATTACTTTGACCGAAAATAAGAACTTAATGACGAGTGACAAACAGCTTAAAACAAGACCAGACGCCGCGTTACGCGTCTGATCTGGATTAAGGCTGTTTGCATATCTCCCTCCCTATAACGACTCCCTCCTTACAACGCACACATATTTTGTCTCCCGTTGATTATAGTTGTAGAGACGGGGCACTTTAGATCCGACGCTGGGTTGCAGGATCAGCTATGATTGTAACTCTGATCGTACGTCTGTTTGGATATAAATAGTTTAAATCCGAGTTAAAAGTTTGCAGACATAATTTGTACAGTTTCCGACAGGAGAATACTTGATTGTCACATGTGTATAATATTTCGAAAGTTTAAGAAGTTTTAAAGTTCTTATGCGATTCAACAAACGAGTTTTATTACGTCATTAACTACATTTAATTTTTTAAATGTTCCCGTGATATTTGAATTAGATTTTGTTAATGGAATTGAATTATCATATGGAAATGACAATGTGAAATTTTAAAACATTTTACTGGGGGAATACAATAAAGTTTCTGTCAGATTTCAAGAAATAACATTAATGGTTATGCGTCTTAGAAATGTACAGTGGAGAATCTGTTATTCTTTCCCGTTTAAACGCAAACGTACGCAAACGCAAAACACTGAAACGTAGAAAAGAACAACCTTTGGACAATTCTGATAATTCTTGTTTATCTTGGTGGTAAACAGTTTGGAGCCTGATCAGACGCCGGGTGACCCGGCGTCTGATCTGGCTCCAAACTATTTGCACTGCGAATAACATGAAATATCAGAATTGTCCAAAAGTTGTTATTTTCTACGTTTTAGTGTTTTGCGTTTGCGTACGTTTGCGTTTAAACGGGAAAGAATAACAGATTCTCCACCGATACAGTATATACATGTATCTGAATAGTAACTCGCACCATGCTTATGGTGTATACAATGTATCTAGACCCGCTAACTAATACATTACAAGAGTCGTTTGGCCATGGTACTCGCAACTTGTTTTTAGAAATGTATTGTTATGACAGCTTTAACTAGTGAAACTTGGATGGGAATTTATTTGAAACTTTACTTAAAGGTTAAAAAACACAATTAGAAATGCTTTTATATTTGTTTACATAATGATGCTAAATGTTTAACCATTTATCCCGTACGCTATTTCCAGTGTTACAGACATACAGGTGAGTACTCAAAGCAAGTAGAAAGGCGCATTCTGTTTTACTTTCAACATGCGTTAAGCCACCATCTGCTAGGATTTAGAAAGTATTTATTTTTTGTACAGTTTTTGTTAGAAATAATAGTTTTAGCGTAAACGCGCTTATTAGGAAATAATAATGTTGTCTCCACTGTATACTTGTATCTTGCCTTTATTTACCATATTTAAAGCAACAAAATGCCATAAACATCCAATGTTCGAAAACATATGGCTGAACGGATCAGACTAAACCCCTCACACAGCATACGGATGTAATATATTAACAAATTTCTTACTTGCTGACGCAATCGATTGTTTGTTGAAGCCTACTTATGCTAAACAGTCCGAAACACCATGTAATATCGAAAAGTAGGGAGCAATCAGTTTGTAAATTGGACAAGAATTCTGACCATATAGTATTGAGTTCACAAAATTGCGTACAAGCACATCGGTGAAGAAGCCTTTATTTATTTTTTGTAAATATACAGTGGAGAATCTGTTATTCTTTCCCAATAAACGCGTTTACGCTAAAACTATTATTTGCAGTGCAAACAGTTTGGAGCCAGATCAGACGCCGGGTAACCCGGCGTCTGATCAACCTCCAAACTGTTTGCCACCAAGATAAACAAGGATTATCAGAATTGTCCAAAAGTTGTTCTTTTCTACGTTTCAGTGCTTTGCGTTTGCGTACGTTTGCGTTTAAACGGGAAAGAATAACAAATTCTCCACTGTACAGTCATGTTTTTGCTAAAACAATAATTTCCACTGCAGACGGTTTGGAGTCACATCACAGAAATCAAGCTCATAACTGCTTGCTACATGTACTGAGATGAACATACTTGATAAGATCCGCCAAACGTCTATTGTTTCCTACAGTTAATAAGACGTTATTCTTCGTATTCTGTACTGTATTGCGCTTGTGTGTAGACTCGTTTAAAATGGCATTATTAACGTCTGCTCTACTGTGGCGCCTTCAATACGTATGCTTTGGGTAGAATGCGTTGCAACTGTTGATTGTTTTGCTTATTGTACTACTACATGTTCGTATTTAAAGTTGTACAATGTACAAGTTGTACAACCCTCTCTATTACGATAACTGAAACAAAGTCAAGTTAACTGTATACCAGGGTTTCAAATAGCTTAAAGTAACTTGACAGTAAAACAAAAAAACTCCAAAAAACATGTTGTTTGTTATCAGCTTTCTTTAAGCAGTCACCTGTCGTAAACACCTAATAATAAACGCAATTGTGTGGTCGTAATTCTAAGGTAAGGCTGATGAAACCCTTTTATGTTAACCCTATTGTCTCTTATACCATTTTTCAAAATATATATATATTTTTTTTTTACCTCATATTTAAAGTGCATCTGTTTCGTCCTTTCACTAAGGATACGTATCTGTCACGCAATACAATGATTACCGAAACTGGTATTTGCTTTGTTTTCTGTGCTTTTAAAGGATCTCCCCTTATTCAGATTTATATAATTCACAACAGCAGATGTTTAGTGCTTGTGTGGTGGCTGTAAAAAGTCGCCCCGTACTTCATTCTCAGTGTTGTTATACTTTCTGGTCCTTTGGAATCATTGATTTCAGCGCATTTACAGTTGAAAGTTGAATTCCGCTTAAGGCCTTTCGCTACCGGAAGTCGGTCTTGCGGGCGAGCGGATATGCGTCTGGACGACACAGACTTTTTTCGTACGTGTTTATACTAGAAAATTTATATAAAGGAAATGTTGATATAAATTAGTATAATCCTTCATAGCGCAGTTAGTATAGTGGTTGACTATAGTGGTTGACTAGCAATCCAAAGGTCATAGGTCCGAGATCCATCCGATCCAAATATTTTTTTTAGTGTCCGATTTATTGACTTGTCAATCCATAACGCAGTAATCAAGACACATGTTATGTTTAGTCTTCGTTGATTAGTACTAGTGATGTTTACGGTCCACGTATATGTCCACTTACCTGTACGTTTTAGTTTAATGACTTACAAGTCAATTAAATCGGTAAACATGTAAACGATTTGATCGAACTATAAAGCCACACCTTGAAGCTTATCAATACGCTAACCTTTTCAAGATCGATATTGCCCATTATAATTATGTTCAAACAATATAATAAACCTTGTATGCAAGTCCATGAATAAATAATAATGCATTTTAATGACGAAGTTTTAATTCTAAGGTAGGTAACTGTATCTAAACAACAAATATCCCACATTTTAATAAGGAAATATGTTATTACAACAAATCCTGACTGTAATATTTTCTAATTTTTTCAGACTGACTAGTTCATCAACCATATATTTGAATAAAATGAAAACAAATATGCATTGAATGAGTCAGTTTTTTGTAATTCAATTTTTTAGCATTTTGCAAAATTTAAATAGCTGATAACATCTTTCTGAACACCTTTATTTAAAATGTTTTTAGCTTTTCTTGTAATGAATGTTGTGGACTACTTATTGGGCGAGAATTATAGTCATTAGCTTTATTCATTTTTAAGAAAAATAAAATCATCAAAATTCTAGGTTTTTGTCAGAAAAAAGACCTTAAAGACAAACCACACGATAAATTTTGCCTATATTTACACACATTGTTTCTTAGGCTATTATCATTCTTCATGACAATTTTCATAACAATCGTATGGAAACTACGCGCATATGCGAAGTACCTTAAGCCGGTGCTAGGGGGCGTGAGCACTGTTGCATATTTCAGTATTGCTCATGAACAGACTCAATTAAACCGAGTCTGCAATTTTCAGTATTTGCTTTGTTTTCTGTGCTTTCAACGGATCTCCCCTTATTCAGATTTAAATCAAACACGTCACGTTGAGAAACCATTTGTATAGGGAAAATATAAACTTTGTTCACATGTTGTAGCTAAAACACTGTTTCAACTGTTAACATTTTGGAGCCGTGTTATCTGGTATCTGGTCAGGTTCCACAGTAGTGAAATTGTTTCCACGTCAACTTGTTAAAGTTCTACACGTGACATCTTCAAATTTAAAAACAGTTTCGGTTTACATTGACATGCATAGACAGCGTGTATGCTTCTCCAATGTATACAGTGGATAATGTGTTATTCTTTCCCAATACACGCGTTTACGCTAAAACTATTAGTTGCAGTGGAAACAGTTTGGAGCCAGATCAGACGCCGGGTAACCCGGCGTCTGATCAGGCTCCAAACTGTTTGCCACCAAGATAAACATGAAATATCAGAAATGTCCAAAAGTTGTATTTTTCTACGTTTTAGTGCTTTGCGTTTGCGTACGTTTGCGTTTAAACGGGAAAGAATAACTGATTCTCCACTGTAGGCCGAATTTTTCAACTGGCAGGGCGGAGCTAATCTTTGGCAAAGATAAACTCATTTGATTTTAGGGTTGATAGGTATAGTTCCGTATTATATCGTTATTGTCCGATACTTTCAACTTGAAGAAACATAATTTATGCGTGCACCAATATCTGCATGCAATTGGTATATACAGTGCTCCCTCTCTACAACAACACCCAATGGAAGACAAATATTGCGTTTGTTGTTCGTAGGGAATTGTATTGGAAGAGAAATTAAGACTTGGTTAATATTTGCAAACAGCTTGTATCGAGATCAGACGCCGCGTGACGCGGCGTCTAATTTGGATTCAAGCTGTTTGTCATTCTTCATTATCTTATTTCTGTCAAAATGTCCATTAGTAGATCTATGTAATGTTGAGAAAAAACCGACAGACGACAACGGTAAATTCCGATAATAAAAGAGCGTGCCGCCGCCCAAAGTTGAAATGCAAAAAAAAACGTATCGAAACTCCGCCCTGCCAGGTCAATAAAATCGATCTATAGTATAAGGCAATATATGATCGCACCTAAAATATAAAGAACCAGCAGTTGGCTTACCTATGATGACACTAGGATGAACCTGAAAGTAAACAAAAAATATTCTATGAACACATGTCACATAATTCATAACAGTAACAACAGTAGTTTACATGTACACCAACGTAACATTTGTATTACAGTGGAGAATCGGTTATTCTTTCCCGTTTAAACGCAAACGTACGCAAACGCAAAGCACTAAAACGTAGAAAAATACAACTTTTGGACAATTCTGATAATTCTTGTTTATCTTGGTGGCAAACAGTTTGGAGCCTGATCAGACGCCGGGTTACCCGGCGTCTGATCTGGCTCCAAACTGTTTGCACTGCAAATAACAGTTTTAGCGTAAACGCGTTTATTGGGAAAGAATAACAGATTCTCCACTGTAGTTGTGCAAGCAGTTCATTGTCATCTTTAATTGATTTAATATTCCAACAGTGTTACCTGCCTGTATGTCTTCACCTCTTTAAAGTCGTATGTTGCACCATGTTTCTGAATTTGACTCAACTAATTAATGCCACAGTCAAAACGGTTTGCAGAACGTACGCCGACGTATAAGAAATGTATCCAAATACTCTCAAACGTCGGCCTGCGCTGACCTATAAATTGTTTTCAAGGTTTGGGAGCACATATGGTAGATATCCGTAATGGAGACTATGCGCCCTTTTCAAACTTATAAGTTATAACATATACATGTACCAACGTGCTGTTAACTTATACATGTACAAAACGTACTAAATAAAGGCTAATATACATGTAGCGTGTATGAACGATCACATATCGTTTACTTGGACAGACTGTCACCAGATATTGTCTCTCTACCAACCATAAGCCAGTTCAATGCTGCTATTAGCAGCATTGAACACATCTCGCCATAAACAAAACACTGAAGAGATATTTTACTTTAATCTTCTAACTTTGTTTCTAGAAATTAATTTCCCCTCTTAACTTGTATTAACACTCTTCACAGATGGACGTGCGACATGTGTATCTCCTCGCAAGAGGTTTTACATTGAAGGAAGATAGAAAGATAACTTACCAACAACGTACAAAGCGTTTACATAATGTATGCGGAACATAAGAACCATAAGTCGACTAACCCAGCGTATAAGAACGTATGCCAGGGTTTGAAAGTGTATACAAACGTGCTGTTTAATATACTTACAGTGGAGAATCTGTTATTCTTTCCCGTTTAAACGCAAACGTACGCAAACGCAAAGCGCTAAAACGTAGAAAAGAACAACCTTTGGACAATTCTGATATTTCATGTTTATCTTGGTGGCAAACAGTTTGGAGCCTGACCAGACGCCGGGTTACCCGGCGTCTGATCTGACTCCAAGCTGATTGCACTGCAAATAATAGTTTTAGCGTAAACGCGTTTATTTGGAAAGAATAACAGATTCTCCACTGTACAAAACGAACTCATTACGCCAACGTATTCAGTATTTAGTTTATACGTTGACATACGCTGACATAAACGCTGTAGTGTAACATCATCTTGCTTTTTATTGTTACCTGAGTTGCAAACACTTTGGAGTCAGACGCAATACTTAAATTAATATAAACACGTTTTTCGATAAAGAATAACGTTTTATATGTTACAGGATTGATGTTTAGGACCATAGGCAACCGTATCGAGCTTAGGAAAAACATTTGTTTTTCGGTTTTATATATTGATTATATCAAAACTCAGAGCAACTTTGCAATTTATCCCAGAAAACATAATTTAGTTGGCGCTATTTGTCTTTCAAAAAGATGAAATGTATAGTTAAATTTCAAAGAGTTCGACTAGTCGTTCTTGACTGTACAGTGGAGAATGTGTTATTCTTTCCCGTTTAAACGCAAACGTACGCAAACGCAAAGCACTAAAACGTAGAAAAGAACAATTTTTGGACAATTCTGATAATTCTTGTTTATCTTGGTGGCAAACAGTTTGGAGCCTGATCAGACGCCGGGTTACCCGGCGTCTGATCTGGCTCCAAACTGTTTGCACTGCAAATAATAGTTTTAGCGAAAACGCGTTTATTGGGAAAGAATAACAGATTCTCCACTGTACTTATAAAAGATTACTTAATCAGAAAAACTGTGGTTACATAAGCTTCAGGTTGCATCCACTTTAGGCTGTTTTTGCTAATTGATGAACTGGGAGTTTGGGGCACAGGTGTTGCAAAGCCACATGATTTATGAAGTCTGTAATTACAAGAATTTGTTGACTGTTTACTTTATTTAAACTGGCCACACGCATACTTGATAAGCTAACCTACATCCACTCTGATTTGTTTGATTTAGGCAAATAAACTGACGAACAAAGCATACGGTGGATGTATTCTCTATTAAAATATCACCTGCCTACGCCTTTACGTCTGCTTGATTGTCCTTAATTCAAATTTTAGAAATTTTGATAATAGAAACATGGACAATACTGCCAATCAGTTTGGTGTCTAATCTATAATGAACTACTAGGCATCTGATAGAGACACACACTATTGCATAATATTAATGATTTAGGTAAAGGATAGTGGGGAGAAAAAAAGCTAGATGCCTGGTTAATGTCGCCACTATTTGTTCACTTGCCGAAACAATGGTTTATTGACTGTCGCTACATGTAGTTTATAATGTAATACGTATACTCAGACATTGTTATGACGTGCATATGTGTATATATTTGGAATGAATACAGTGGAGAATCTGTTATTCTTTCCCAATAAACGCGTTTACGCTAAAACTATTATTTACAGTGCAAACAGTTTGGAGCCAGATCAGAAGCCGGGTAACCCGGCGTCTGATCAGGCTCCAAACTGTTTGCCACCAAGATAAACAAGAATTATCAGATTTGTCCACAAATTGTTCTTTTCTACGTTTTAGTGCTTTGCGTTTGCGTACGTTTGCGTTTAAACGGGAAGAAATAACAGATTACCCACTGTATATATTTGGAATGAATAGTAATTAATAAGTTAGGTAATAAGGTAAAAGAAACATAAAAACGAATCACAAACAGTTTCAACCTAGATCAGACGCTGCGTTACCTGGTGGCTATTCTGGGTTCAAACTGTTTGCAAATGTAAGCAAAGTCATGTTTATAAATCGAAGGATATTAATGTTTCCTCCTTATTACAATGCACAGCCCCTCTAAACTGCAAACACACACTTAGTCTACAATTGGTTCTTATTTTAGAGAGGGAATATCTTTTCATATTCCACTGAACGCGTTTATGTTTAAAATCAAGTGCAAAATAATTTCTGACACAAAAGACTGTCTCCAAAGTGCTCGCCACTAAGACTTTAGAACTAATGCCTTTACATTTTTCAATAACATTTATTTTAAACCATTTCATTACACAGCGTGTACGTTAAGAATAGTTTAAACTGGAAACAACAAATGTTTCCTAAACTGTTGAAGCATTTTGCTCGACGGAATGTAGTAAAGACAGGTTTGTATTTAATCTCTTCCCTATACAAGTGTGCGATGTTCTATTCGTTGCCATTAGGCCATCTGCTTTGACATTTTTGCAACCCTGTACATTTAATATCTTCCTTAACTGATACAACTAACGAATATGCACACAGTAATAGACAGTACCCATTTGTGCCAAGCTTCCTTTAAAAGGGATATGGGCAAACAGTGTAGACTCTGATCAGACGCCGCATAATGCGGCGTCTGATCAGAGCCTATAGGGTTTGCTGATAGGAAATTCCAAAATAATACAAAACAGAAAAATAAAATTTAGACCAAACCCCTTTGATTAAAAATATACTTATCCAATATATAAGCATGGACTAATCCACTGGGCTCAAATGGGATAAACAACTGTCGTCTATCTTTATTTATAAAATTTAAAGTTTAGGTTATTTGACTAAACAGATATGACGCTGAGTCTCGTAGAATGTCAACTCTGCTGAGGGTCAAGATTGATTTGCGAAACGCATTTGTACTCAGAAATAATACATGGGGGGATAACACACATTTAAATAAACTGTGGAGGCCACGCGCTTTATTACTAGAGCAGCTGGATTGTTATTGAGTTGCTAATGATACACCTGCGCAAAACAATAACTACATAGCATGTTGTATCGGCACATTGTGTTTGCTTTATAGGCCATATGTAGTTATAGGTGTTTTATAGTCGTATCATGTCGTGAAGTTTATCACTATTATAACTATATATATTAACCCCCAGCTCGCTTTATTATTACTGTCCGCAAATTATGTCGCCTGCAATAATCATTTTTCATGTAAGGGCTACCATAAGTTGATAATGAAAAACTCCAAAGATTTCATATTTTTTCTATTGTTCAAGCGCGATCATTTAAGACAGGTTGAAATTAAAGCTGAATGGGTCTTATGGTGCACTCTGCTTTAATTTAGTCTATTTTAAGCTACCATCTGCTTGGCTAAAAATCCAAAGATTTCGAAAAAATCCGGAGATTTGGCAGCCCTGTCATGTTCGTTCAGAACATTATGAGTTTGTCAATCAAAACAGTTTTCAATCATTCTTACAACAGTGCGTACATGTAAGGAAGTGCTTAATACATAGCTAACAGTGTATAAGACCGTTTTCCAATAAATACGTTCATGCTAAAATAATGATATCATATATTGCAAACAGTTTTTATTGTCATACCAAATATGCAAAAGTAGAATGGTTCAAAATGCCTGTAATAGGCGAGGCCAAATAGATTATAAATACATACATGAGAAACTCAGGGTTGAAAGGGTAAAACGAACTGTAGGAAGCCCCTAAAATGTGACGATCTTAAGACCCCTTTTATTTTCGTTGGCATTTCCTTTGAGTTTAAAGAGGAAATAAGAATGCTTTCTCCACTGCAGTAACATACCAGAGGACGTATTTTGTATCTTTATACATTGTTTTTACAAACACTAGAAAATGATATGCGTCTATAAACAAACACGTTTAACATATAACTACAATTGGAACATTTAACGGACACCTCTTGTAAATGTACATATATAGACATTTGTTCAATAAACTGTAGAAAAATATTGTCTTTCAAACATGGTGAACATATTTGGAAACGAATTAAAAGCTGACTTATACTTTATACTTATATTTTTATACGGTTTTAAGTTTTGTGAGACAAGTTTGTTACATTTGTATCCATCGTGCGTATGTTGTACAGTGGAGAAAACGTTATTCTTTCCCGTTTAAACGCAAACGAAACGCAACCGCAATGCACTAAAATGTAGAAAATGGAATTTTTTTTTTATATTTTCACACATTTATTTTAATATGAGTGGCAAACAGTTTGGAGCCTGATCAGACGCCGGGTAACCCGGCGTCTGATCTGGCGCCAAACTGTTTGCAATTGAAATAATAGTTTTAGCGTAAACGCGTTTATTGGGAAAGAATAGCGTTTTCTCCACTGTATACGTTTTGCTAAGCAACGGATAGTCTAAATTTATGGACATGTATAGGTGTGATCTATCGGCAACAGTGCATTACTTGATAAAAACGGTGTAAAAGGTAAACGACATCCACTGGAACACCCATGATGCTAACTAGTCAACGTTAATCAAACCAATTTATAGAGTAAAATAGGTTATTGTTTCCCAAGTACCACATTTACGTTATAACCATTGTATCAAATGCACACATTTTGGAACCAGATACGATTCAAAATAACCCGGCGTCTGATTAGGATAAAACCGTTTTGCCACTAAAAGTAACATGGCTTGTCAAACTAGAATCATTTTACACACAATATATTGCATTGCATATGCGCTTCATTTGCGTTTCAACAGGAAAGAATGCTTCTCTTCTGTAGAAGTGTAAAACAGACGTTTATTATATTGTATACCATTAACATATCTAAACTAAGGACATTATTATTCTCCACCTATTTGTTGGTTATGTACTACAAGATGTTTCTTGCAAACACTTTCGTAGGCTCCAAACTGTTTGCCACTCAGCTTCAATTAAATAGTCAGAATTGTCATATAAAAAAAAAATCTACATTTTAGTGTATTCAGTTTGCGTTTTATTTGCGTTTAAACGGGAAATAATTTCTCCACTGTATATATGGATTGTGCCCCGCTTGTCAGACTGGCCAGTCGAATAGTCATTCGGGAGGAAAATACAGAGACAGGCTGCAGCTTACAGTAGATCAAACCAAAGCTCTTACGCACACTTACAGAAAATCTGATATGCAGTTGGGGCGATCGTGTCAACTGAGATCAACCCAACCATAAAACTGAATAATGTCTGTCTACGGTTTGTAAAACACAACTCGGTGTACAACGGTAATACATATCCTGTCCGCTAACGTGTGTTGAAATAAGTACAATGTTTGTCCGTAGTAACATTGTTTTTGTCTGTGTCTGATCAGTCTCCAACCGGCTTGCTTTACCGATTAGCATACTCCTATTAACTACATAAACAATTTAGTGCCTATACTATAAAGTACAAATGTACCTCCTCCCGAAAAAGAACTTTCAAACAAAGACTTCATCCTTACAACAACGCTTGTCGCTGTTCCTTAAACATGACAATGTTAAGGAGCCCTCTGATCAGGGTATACACGGTTTGCACGGGACAAGTATAATCCTCTGAGGTAAACAGTTTGTGAATTACGAGTATACTCGTCGCTAGGGTTGAATATGATAACAGCGAAATATTAATACTTTCTCCACTGTATCCAATACAACCCGGAAAATTTGATTGGGAAAAAACTACGTGATAATAAAAAACGTAATCACCACCTCGACATAGTTATTCTTTCCAAATAAATGCGTTTACGCTAAAGCTATTATTTCTATTGCAAACAGTTTGGAGCCAGATCAGACGCCGGGTAACCCGGCGTCTGATCAGGCTCCAAACTGTTTGCCACCAAGATCAACATGTGTTCACAGAATTGTCCAAATGTTGAACTTTTCTACGTTTTAGTGGTTTGCGTTTCGTTTCGTTTACACGGGAAAGAATAACGTTTTCTCCACTGTATACTGTTCGAACAGATGTGCGTTATGAGCCGTTTCCGGACAATAACCTGCATGCTGACACTTCCGTTAGGTTTCCGAATCGGCTTTCTGTGTCAAAAGACTCGATGATGTCCATATGCGTGTCAGGAAAGCGGATTTAGTATTTCAATCAATTACCAACCGGTACCACTAGCTTAGTAAGAGTGACGTTATACGTTCCTAGTAAACGCATTTACGCTAAAACTATTATTTCTTTTGCTAAAAGTTTGAAGCCAGATCAGACGCCGGGTAACTCGGCGTCTGATCTGGCTCCAAACTGTTAACCATCCAGATTAAAATCCACACTTAGAAATGTGAAAAAGTTATCATGTTCTGCATTTTAGTACAATGCGTTTGCGTTTCGCTTGCGTTTAAACGGGAAAGAATAATGTTTTCTCCACTGTAGCTCAGTGAGAGTGACGTTATACTTTCCTACAGTGGAGAATGTGTTATTCTTTCCCAATAAACGCGTTTACGCTAAAACTATTATTTGCAGAGCAAACAGTGTGGAGCCAGATCAGACGCCGTGTAACCCGGCGTCTGATCAGGCTCCAAACTGTTTGCCACCAAGATAAACATGAATTATCAGAATTGTAAAAAAATTGTACTTTTATACGTTTTAGTGTTTTGCGTTTGCGTACGTTTGCGTTTAAACGGGAAAGAATAACAGATTCTCCACTGTAGTAAACGTGCTCGTTTCATACAAAGTGTTTCTACACACAGTTTATGAGCCCAGTCAGCCTCAATGTACAGTCGAGAATCTGTTCTTGTTTCCCGTTTAAATGTAAACAAAACGCAAATGCATTACAGTACAAACACTGATCAAAGGGCTCCATTTGGTGTCCTTTTATCTGGGTTTTCCCTTGCTTGCATAACTATGACAGTGTATTTTATAATAGGTACACTATTTGTATTTGAAGTATGTACCTGTTTTTTCAGTTCGAAGTTTTAATACAATTATGTCAACTACAAACAGTTGTGATCCAGATCAGACAGGGAGACATTAGTCGGGCTTGACCATGCTCCAAACTGCATGCCTTTCCAGTTTGGAAAAAATCTTAAACAGCTTAAAAGCAATGTTATTGTCTAAATGCTATTGACATGTGTATTGCAATTTCGTTTGATCTTTTCACCCGCCATATCCGACTGAAACTGACCGAACAACCATAGCTTAATTCTAGCTTATTTCTAGTTTTGAAGACAGTTGAAAAGCATAGCAGAATGCAAATCACTCAAATGTGTTAACTGTTTTGCGGTGCCGAAAACACTTATATACATACTTAATATGCTATTTATTTACCATCCTATATAACAGATGCCGGTATTCGACATGATATATAAACATTTTTCAAATCATGTTTTGTATAAATCATGTCGACTGTGAAAACATGATTTGTAAAAATTGCCATGATTTGAAATTTTTACAAATTAGATATGTTAACAAAGCATGTTGTTATAATGCTAGCAACAGCATTTTCGTTATTGAATGTCACTAAAACCGCAACACGCAGACCTATATATGGTATACTTTTATGTATTGAAACATGTTTGGCTACAATTCTGTACCGTTGAACACAGTTTTGAACCGGATAAGATGTCGGGCTCTTCGCCGTCTGATCAGGCTTCCAACTGTTTGCCACTCAGAAAATAATGAGTCGTCAAAACCATTGGAACACTGAAGTTTTCTACAAGTTATTACAAAAGGTGTCGTTTAAGTTCAATTGGCAAAGAATGGCGTCTTCTCATCTTAGTTATCCATCGATATTGACGCAATAGTTTGAAAACGAGATAAACTGTGTTGGTGTTTACACATAGCATACGCAATTATTTCTTTTTTGATATAAATGATACTGAAACGCAAGGTTATACAATTAATTGAAAGCAACAAGTTCTCGAAATTAATAACGGTTGTTTTTAAGTTGTGTTGTTAACAGATTGGAATATGATCATTAATATATATAGCTGTTTTAATTTGAAAAGTAAATGCCCAAGGTATAGTCTACTCTCCGCCCGAAAGACCGCTCAGCCGACTGTACATTCACTCACCTGATCATTGAGCCATCTTGCCTACGCTATTAAGCACTGCTAACATATGGTGCGTAGGCAGTCGCAGTACTGGCTCAAACACTTCGCAGGTACCGACTTTACCTCTGAGTGGAGAGGAGCAATTCGCTGTAAATATTTTGCTCAAAACATTACTGTACATCACCGGGAGTTCGGAATACAATCCCCAAGTCATGCCGTTATTTTGGCGGGGGGGGGGGGGGGGTCGAACTCAAGAACCCTGGAACCGTAGTCCGATGCGTAACCGCTGGGCGACTAAATACTTATTTGGTAGGAATAGCGTGTTTTTCCTAAATACTACTTCCTGCTTTCAAATTGGCATTTAAAAATAAAAAAGCTGATTCAAGCAACTTAGGCTTAGGAATTGGCATCTGAAAATGATCTGAAACTTTTAAGAAACACCAAGTTCTGTTGAGCTCGACAAAAAATAGATTTATGACAATTAAGTTTTGTGCATTTAAACCATTTGTGAATTTAAAAACAAATCAAATTAAACAAAAATTGTTTGAAGCAAAACAGTGCACTGATACAGTGGTGAATCTGTTATTCTTTCCCGTTTAAACGTAAACGCAAAGCACTAAAACGTAGAAAAGAACAACTTTTGGAAAATTCTGATAACTCTTGTTTATCTTGGTGGTAAACAGTTTGGAGCCTGGTCAGACGCCGGGTTACCCGGCGTCTGATCTGGCTCCAAACTGTTTGCACTGCAAATAATAGTTTTAGCGTAAACGCGTTTATTTGGAAAGAATAACACATTCTCCACTGTAAGACTAATACAGCGCAAATGAACATTGTTAGAGACTGCTGAAACAGACCTGCTTTAAGGTTCGTTCAAACGGGAGCTACAGTAGAGAACACGTTATTTTTTCCGTTTACATGTACACTCGAATATTTCTTTTAATCTGAGTAGAAAATAGTTTGGAACCTGGATATACGCCGGGTTGCCCGATGCCTTATCTTACACCAACATGTTTGCACAGGCAATTATAGTTTTAGCGTAAACGCGTTTCTTGAGACAGAATAACGTCTTCTCCAATGTACGTGCAACATATTTGTAGTTGTAATACGCAAACGTACGCAAACGCAAAGCCCTAACACGTACAAAAGAACAACTTTTGGACAATTCTGATAATTCTTGTTTATCTTGGTGGCAAACAGTTTGGAGTCTGATCTGGCTCCAAACTGTTTGCACTGCAAATAATAGTTTTAGCGTAAACGCGTTTATTTGGAAAGAATAACAGATTATCCACTGTAACACCTTCTCATACTTCAACAAAACACATTCCGTGACCAAAAACAGGACGTTGACTTTAGGCCAATTAGCTAAGTTTCCAGACAGATGTTTGGTATTACCATAAATCCGGTAAAACATACCCCTGAACAATCGTTCGCTTAATTTAACAAAGGGATTATTGTGCCAATAAAGACATCGATATAAAAATGTATTTGTCCAAATAAATGTCTAAAGTGACGTTCGAATCCGCCAGTAAATTAGTAATGTATATAGTTGTATTGAAATAATAACCATAACGTAATTTCAAGTCTTTATTATATGGAGAATGGTCGCCTGCGTTGATAACAAGTAATATAGTTTAATATTTTAATGAATATCTTCCACTTACAAGCCGTAAAGGCCATGCTAAAACGAACGCCATAACTGGTGATATCTCATTAGGAACTGTACTTTTTGTTATTTCCTAGAACATTATTTGCTGTATGGACAAACATGCAGGTGTCTTAAGGTGGTTCGACAGCGGGCGGCCCACATCTCGAGTTCCGGAAATGCTGATGACTTTCACCTGATCTTTGCGGCACGTGCTTATAGTAAAAAATCTACATAAAGAAAAGTTTGATCTGCTTCAGTGTCTTCTCTGTTAGCGCAGTTGGTACGGTGATTGACAAGCAATCTAAAGGTTCTAGGTTCGATTCCCACTTGCTTCAAAACATTTTTTTAAAATAAATTGTTCGATTTTATTGACTAGTCAATCCATAACGCAGTGATCAAAGGACAGGCTATGTTTAGTCACGTAATAATGAATAATATTAGATGCAAGTATAGTCAAGTGACAACTAAACTTTGTGAGGATTTATAGCCTATATGACAGATGGCAGCTTAACACAGGACAAAAGTAATGCTAAAAGATAGATCCTAAAGGAGCTTTTATGCATTACTTTTGTTATGCATTAAGCAGTAACCTGCCTTTAAAGATCTACAGGCTACCGTATTCAATGGTCCCTTATTACAGGTTTGACTTATGGTATTATTTAGAGCTGACGGCATTTTAAAGTTGAACTCAAGGGAGGTTACTCGTTTTGTGTTAACATTTTGTCAGAATTTCTGGAAATCATGTATAAAATGTAAATTCCACTGTAGATTTTCATAAGAATTGTGCGACTAGTAGAAATAAGTTATATCTATCTAATACGAGTAAAATTAGAGTATGTAAAACAGCTAGATTCTTTGTAATTTGAGATTTAGTGACTTTTTCAGAATTTGACTTTTTTGAAATATTGATATTTCCAGAAAATATGTCACGGAATATTTTTGTTTGCACAATATATTATAGTGTCTGTACAGTTTACTTGAATGTACAGAAATTATTGAGTTATATTAGTTAATAAAGAAAATATTCCCGTTTATTAAAAAAGGAGCTTTTCTCGACAAAAGGTCCTGTCAGAAAAAAACGGTACTGTAATTTTTTTATTTTAACGATTTTTCACCCCTGGTATGGTATATTTCCATTTAATCAAGATTTCAAAGATTTCTGACACGGAATAAGCAGACCCGCGAACCACCCTAATCGGGTTCAATACAATATAATGACTGCTTAGATTTGTTGCAGTAGAATCTTCAGCTACATGTAGCATTCAGATTGAAAATTTGAACATTTAACATTAAGAAACTACATAAAGATTAGTAAAATAAATCAACCACTAGCAAACTATAGTCAGCTGTTAACAATTATTAATTGATATAGTACCAATCGGCAACCGCTATATAACCGTTTCCTGTATGTGCACACCTTCAATCGCTTTAGCTCTGTCTACACAATATACCCTTCCATAAAAGCGTTGCTGTTTCTATTTTAATAGAACTAAATACAATAGATCTACATCAGATCTTACTAAATGAATGTATTCTATGTTCACAGTGATTTTAAGCTGAGTATCAGATAGGTACGAGACTGTTCAAAGGTCGAATTACTTCTCAAACGTACTGACTGTAAATCAAGAAACGTTGTTGAAATTTATTTCAAGCAGTACACATATATTTTCAAAAAAGCAAGTACAGTAAACCATTATTTAAGATCATTAAGCAGAGAGTAAATATATTATATAAAGTACAAATTGCAGCTTAACCAATGAGGCAGTTAAATAGAAAGCTCCTAAAGGAGCTTTCTGTTTTACTCTTACGTTGCTTTACGCATTCACTTGTCATACATGTATAACTTCATAATAAACAAAATTAAATGTTCGTAATTGAAAGGTTTGCTGTACTATTGTTCTGGGAACTGCGTGTTATGGTAATTCTAGAAATATTCTGATTTCATAGAAATAACGGAATGTATAATTACTATTTAAACTAATAACTACATTAGAGTTGTACAATTATGTAAATGCAAAATAATAGGCATCTCTTTAATATTAAGTATCCATCTGGATATAAAACTTAACAAATTCTGAAATAAATACTAGTATCGTATTTATTATTTTGTACGCCATTTGATAAAATTGAATGTCTTGTACGATTTAAAAATGAAATATAAATTTTCATTCGCCCCATTCATTTCTATTGAAATCAAAGTTCTCGAAAATACTGGTGATGGTTTCAATCTGATATACAGATGTTTTGGATAAAAGTCAAAAAAGGGTATCAATAGTTAAACTTCTGAAAACAATATATATTTGATAGTAGGATTCGAAACTGTTTATAGTAGTGAATAAATATATATGTACTGTAAAGAGCATTAACAGCGTTTGTTGCTCAACCCTTATTTTGTATATGATTGCATGAGACACGTGAATATTATTTCAGGAATATTTGGAGATTAACGAAACATACATATGACCTTCAAACTCTATTAAACAATATCAAGGAAGTCTCACTAACAGTTGCGGAATTGATAACCCTCAGTGCCGCCACATTTCAAAGCAACATGTCACTTTCCAGGTCCCAAAAATAGATTCTGCTATATTCAGCATCTTCATACATTTGTATTATCTTTAAAATGTAACGTGTATGCCTCTAGAAATTTATTAATTTAAATCGTTTTACTGTTCCTTCTACAGATATAAAAAAACTAACAGAGAACTGATCATGTTCAACGATATTATTGAGTGTTGTTTTTCTTGCTCGGATGAGGACTGAGTAAACGTTTTGAACTCGATACTGATTATAGATGGTTTGAGAGACTTGAAGAAAAGAAATCAAAATATTACTTTCATTTCGCATACCTGCACTTGCCCGAGAATACGGACCTAATGAATATCGTTCTCAAATGATATTGGGCTTATAAATCATTTCTCTGTCAATATGTTTTCGAACTCGGACGGCAGAAAGTTTGCGAATATTTCAAATGTGCTTCAACTAACCGATTAGTGGAAGCCATACTTATTGTATTAATTCTTTTTTATCAGTACGAGACGGTTTAATTATCTAAATACTGTATAAACATCACTTTTCTGTATTAATATATGCAACAAGATATAACTATAGTTATCTGAGTTTAACTCTGACGCCATTTCTCATAACGTAATTTCAAAATTAGGGCCGTAACTAATGTTGGTGGAATTTGTGGCCCAATCCTTTTCTTTTAGATTTGTGTTTCATACATTTGATTATGAACTTTTACTTTGTGGTTTTACAAATGTATGGCAATAGAATATGTTTAAACTTCAAACTGAAGTTATTTTAAAATGAAGCCAAACTGACATTATCGCACCAAATTGTCAACTTGATGACCATGTGATGTTCCAAATTGAACTTAATGAATTGCGTTCGAATAGTAAACAGCTTCAGTTATGCGCATTTTGTCATTCCGTTCAGTGTACACAATATTCGCTTTAAACGTAGGTGCATAGAAATAAAATATTTATTAGTTTTAGTAACTACAGTAAATATTATGTTAATTTAGAAGAAATCGAACAAAAGGGTTGGAAGTTTTATTTTGAGATCTTACTCTTGGTGCTTAGCAAACTTTGAGTTGAGTCGTTTATGAGAATTAAACTCAACTTGTACGGTGGTCGTGCAAAAAGAACAGCATAAGATGATCGGCAAATGAACCATGTAGTTGCCGGTCATTTTCTGTCGGTCATTGTGTATGAGCACCGATAACCATTTGTATAAATACTATCGTTGTACTCTGTTTCAGGGCCAAAGCAAAGACATGTACATTAGGTTTATAACGGCACCACAGCTATTAGCAAATGCAAGATGTTATTTTTTTCCCATTTAATACTTCATGCTAACATACATTCCTATTTCATACAGTTAATTAACTATGCATACCCAGTTGATACGAAGTTATTCCTATCAGCTTAACAGCGAAGGGATTGATAAAAAGTGTAGACAATAACAAAGTTTTGATGATTCGAAGTTTTTTCTCTAACATTTAAACAAATTTGAACCTAGTCAAACATCGGATTACCTGTCATCGAATCAGGCTCAACTGTTTGCAGTTGACATACAATTGTTAGTACAGTGGAGAATCTGTTATTCTTTCCTCCCGTTTAAACGCAAACGTACGCAAACGCAAAGCACTAAAACGTAGAAAAGTACAATTTTTGGGCAATTCTGATAATTCTTGTTTATCTTGGTGGCAAACAGTTTGGAGCCTGATCAGACGCCGGGTTACCCGGCGTCTGATCTGGCTCCAAACTGTTTGCACTGCAAATAATAGTTTTAGCGTAAACGCGTTTATTGGGAAAGAATAACAGATTCTCCACTGTAAATGTTGCAAAATACAGTGTGTACATTTGTATCTGCAGGACACGGCTTAACCCCTCACTGCCATGGCGTGATCAACTTCAAACAGTTGTGATATGCTTTTATTTCTCTAATTTAAATCTTTAGATATTTTGACTTAAAATATGTGTCAAACAGTTTTGATCACGGCGTATGATCAGGATCAAAACTGTTTCTAAATAACATGTGTGCTCGGGTTAAGGCAGGGAAGGGGTTAAACATAAACTGAACTTTATCATTATAAATCTGGATTTGCTTTCTTTTGATGGTGCCCATAGGGGATGATACAGTTGTTATTGAGCTTTATTGTTCCGTTTTAACGTTCCCATATAGCAAATGTCTGGCAGCTGATTCTCACAAACACCGGACTTTTCATACATTGTTAGATTCAAATGTCAGATATTGAATTAACCTACTCGTCGACCCTATCGATTGTTTGCTGAGGCACAATAAAGCAATGAGCTCTGCAATATCGTATAATGATACAATAATGGGACAGTTTCTTGGCAAATTGAACAAGAGCTAGGACAATGTTCCTTATTTTAAAACAGCGTCGCAGTAGTAGGTTTGTTAATGGTCATGAACAGAACAGAAGTATAGAGCTTACTTTATTAAACTTGTACACACTCACGTATCCAGTTAAATAACATACAATCATTCAATACAAACATACATAAATGGTCTGCTTAACTTTGATGTCGGTCATATTATGCCAAAACAGAAACTTTGAAATTTTGACTGTAAGGAATTATTGATACAGTGGAGAATCTGTTATTCTTTCCCGTTTAAACGCAAACGTACGCAAACGCAAAGCACTAAACCGTAGAAAAGAACAACTTTTGGACAATTCTGATAATTCTTGTTTATTGTTTAAACGCGTTTATTGGGAAAGAATAACAGATTATCCACTGTACGATTGCTACTTCGCCGTTTGGAGACTGTTCACACGCCGCATTACAGTGGAGAAGACGTTATTATTTTCCAATCAACACATTTACCCTAACAATAATATTTACACTGCATGTTGAACAATACGGGGCCAGATCAGACGCCGTGTTACCCGGCGTCTGATCAGGCTCCAAACGGTTTGCCACTCAATATTTCTTAACTTTAAAAAAAGAGTTATTTTCTCCATTTTAGTCCAATGTGTTTGCATTTCGTTTGCTTTTAAACGGACAAGAATAATAACGTATTATCCGGTGTACGAGTTGTCTGACCAAATCATTTACAATGTCGATTACAGTCAACTATGGCGGTGAAAGGTTTCAAATTGGTCGTCTGGTTTGAATTTCTAAACTCGAGTTTTAAGTAATTTGTTCAGTCGCAGGATCAATACGAGCATCAAACTGTTCCGATATAGCTTTGAGGCGCCGTTATAGAGCACTATACAGTAATATATTCCTATAACATCCACTTAATTGTGTTTAATATTTGGTGTTTACGACAGACGATTGCTTAAGGCAAGGTGAAAGTGAAACAGAAAGCCCCCATTAGGGCATTTCTGTTTTACTTGCACTTTGCTTTTAAACTGGCACCTGTCTTTAAAACGACTAAATAGCCTTCTTTTAAGTTACAGGTTAGTTACCAACACCACACTACAAGGGGGGTTCATCATTATTAAAACAAACATAATATTAATCCATTAGCCCATAGCCTTTATATAGTATTTAAGATATGTGACCAATTAAAGTAGGTTGAAAGTAAAGCCGAATGCGGTTTAAGGCGCATTTGGCTACGTTTTAAGCATACTTTAACCTAAAATCTGCTAGAATATTGGAACTATTTTTTATGTTATATTCCCGACGGCTTGAACAAATTTGCAGAAAGTTAGAACGTGATAGGGTCGTTGCATTGGTATACCCTTGACCCTTAGCAAGTAGTATAGTATCTGTTTACATGTTCTGGTCGGTATTGTTTTGTTTTATTGACCTGTCAAAATTTGAATATTCATACGCCACTGAAAGGATATAGTTAGCTTCGATATAAAGTCGATACTTTCCGTAATGATTTACGGAAGAAATGTAAGGATATTGTGCATTCTGTGTCGAATGTAAATCAATAATCGAATTAGTGTAATTGGTAGCGTGTTAGGGTACTTGTAAAAGGACAGAAGGTTGTGGGTTCGATCCCCGTTAGGTTTTTTTTTTTTTTATTACATTTTTTTTTCAAACAGTTAGTTTACTCATAGAGATCTAATATAATGTAAAATGTGCCATAGATAACCTAACCGTTACATTTTGATAACTATTGAAAGTTAATGTATGTAAATGTTACCCGATGTGGTCTCTCACTGCTAGATAAAATGCCTTAACCCAATTGTCACTCAAACTTTTAATGGACTACTCCAGTTTCCAATTAATTCTAGTCAATGTATGACAACAAAATAATGGCAAACAGTGTATACATGTACACCAAATAATGAAAATAATAATAATAAAAATAAATAATATAAAAGCCTTCGCTGGGTATCGAACTCATGACCATGCATGTACTTAGTAGACTACTGTACTGTCTCGACCACAGTCACATATAGGTATCGACATCTTATTTTTTTATATGAACTTTATGTTCCAACCCTGACCTACCCGTAAAACATAGCGGAATCAATCGATATGGACCGAGGCTATATATAGCGTGTTCAGCCAGCGTATAATTATTTAAATTTTGACAGGTTAATAAAACACAACAATACTTGTTATAATGCTAGATATCAATAATGGCTAAGGGCTTTATGATCGTTAAATGGAAGTATATAAAACAGTCAATGCCGACATGTCGGAATGCTTACAGTATAGCTCAACATAAGGATTTAGGTTTGAATATGACATTACAGAGATTACATTGATAAAATGGCCATGTGGAACGTGTAGACTCTGATCAGAAGGTTTCTATAAGAATTGAGCATGAATGATCCATAACTTTACGTAAAACAGTAAACATATATGGAAACTTAATAAAATGTGCAATTGTCCAATTTAAGCTAAAGGACAGTGGTTGAGGCACTGAACTTGACGGCACACAATTGTAATTTCCCGACTGTAAATAAACTTCTTGTGTTCATGTCTCAGTGGAATAATTAGCTATACTTAAAGTGACGTAAATGTAGGAACCTACAAAACTACCTGTATTGTAACTTAAAAAGTTCATTAAAACATTCAACGTTGTATATTAGCTCCATAACCTGTTATAAATCATTTTCTTATTTTTCTACAGAGAGCATTTAACCTTCTAGACTCTTCAGAGACCAATTATGCAGCATTATACTGGTGATATTATGACGACCGCAGCAAACAGGTTGTATCCAGATAGGAGTCACGCGATGCGGAGTTTTCGTTGGATCTAAGCTCTTTACATCTCTTGTTAAGTTTTAACCCTTTGCCTGCTGGTCGCGACTTTATTGATTTTTGAAAACAGTTTAGATCCAGGTCAGACACCGCGTAACGCTGTGTCTGATCTGGGTCCAAACTGTTTGACACTCTTCTTTAGGTTTTCTTTACTTAAAACGTTTATAAATCTAAATTTAACAAATGTTTCAGACGACAATTTCGAAGCAGACGACATCACCGCAGGATAAGGGTTAATGCACGTTTTATGCAGGCGACAATTTGAAAGTATGCTACAAGTGATAGAGTCACGAAATAATATATATGCGATTTAGCCTATTCACATCCTTCTTCAATAGCGTATGTTAAGCGTTTGCTAAAGGCTAGAAGATATACCAGTACCGGTTGATTCCCTTGAACCCTTATCAGACATACAGTGGATACTCTGTTATTCTTTCCCGTTTAAACGCAAACGTACGCAAACGCAAAGCACTAAAACGTAGAAAAGAACAACTTTTGGACAATTCTGATAATTCTTGTTTATCTTGGTGGCAAACAGTTTGGAGCCTGATCAGACGCCGGGTTACCCGGCGTCTGATCTGGCTCCAAACTGTTTGCACTGCAAATAATAGTTTTAGCGTAAACGCGTTTATTCGGAAAGAATAACAGATTCTCCACTGTATGTATGCGTGCTTTGCAAACAGCGTATGGTCGGGCTTTGGCCCGTGAGCTGTGCTCTTTAGAACGATTTCACATGAAGAGGTAAAGCTCGCCACCAATCATTTCACAGTATAATAAGATTATGTGTCACAATTAAATCGATAATCGAGTAAGAGTCGTTTGTAACGTATATGTGTACGAATATAAGGTTAAAAGGTTTTGAGTTCGATTCCAAAGGGTTCCTTAAGAGTCCCCTAATCTTAGTGTCCACTGTTTCCATGGGACACGTGTTTTCTGCACTCTGTCCATGGGACACGTGCACTCTGCATATATACATTGTACACTTTAAGTGAATGACAATACATTGCCCATCCAATAAAGCAGCCTTTGGTGGATATCGAACCAATTACATTACGTAATTGCGCATTGCTCTACCGCCTCGACCACTGTAGCATGCGGGCTTATTTTAGATATCAACGTGACGGTGTAATCCTATTTTACCCATAACTTTGAATTGTCGCAACTTCTATACATAAAAAGTGTAGACAAGACTCATCACTCGAAAGCATACTATACCTGTAAATAATACATTTTTCTCATGCAAACATTAACGCCCAAGCATAAGGACATTTCTGATAAAGGCTTGTGATATTGCAACCGTAACACATTTGCGAAAAACATCCTATACGAGATTAAAACATGGACTCAAATGGAAACTGGAATTATCATTTGATATTTAGGGAATGAGTTTATGCAAGGCGAAAAAAACAAAATATCCCTTTCATACATTTGAGAATCTGTTATTCTTTCCCAATAAACACGTTTACGCTAAAACTATTATTTGCAGTGCAAACAGTTTGGAGCCAGATCAGACGCCGGGTAACCCGGCGTCTGATCAGGCTCCAAACTGTTTGCCACCAAGATAAACAAGAATTATCAGAATTGTCCAAAAAATGTTCATTTCTACGTTTAAGTGCTTTGCGTTTGCGTACGTTTGCGTTTAAACGGGAAAGAATAACAGATTCTCCACTGTATAATGTTTTGCTTTACCTATGGTACAGTGGAGAATCTGTTATTCTTTCCCGTTTAAACGCAAACGTACGCAAACGCAAAGCACTAAAACGTAGAAAAGTACAACTTTTGGACAATTCTTATAATTCATGTTTATCTTGGTGGCAAACAGTTTGGAGCCTGATCAGACGCCGGGTAACCCGGCGTCTGATCTGGCTCCAAACTGTTTGCAATGGAAAAAATAGTTTTAGCGTAAACGCGTTTATTTGGAAAGAATAACAGATTCTCCACTGTATGCATCAACAAACTATACAGGGTAGACTCGTATACAGCGGAGAAAACATTATTATCTGATATTTTTAACGCAAACAACACACAAACGCCTAGCAATATAATGAACTCATTACTAGTTTGTGCAAAGTATGACGGTTTATTCTAATATGATTGGTGAACAGTTTGGAACCTGATCAGACGTCAGATTATCAGGCGTCTCGCCTGACTATTTGAGGTTTAAATAATTATTTTAGTATAAACGCGTTCGGTGTGTTGTTCTGTTTAAGGTGAATTAGTACCATAAAAAGTCGATATTGCTTGTATACAAATTGTTCCTACAATTAGCGGTACGTATTACTTGCAAGGTGAAGGTGATGTAGTAAACAAATGTTGAGAAAACAAATATAGTATCAAAAACCTGTGTCAATCATTAATGTGTTGCTGATAAGCTCGCTTAATTTGAGTTTGCAAATTGTTTCGACCGATACCAGACGCATATTAATTCTTAAACTATCACATCGATGTTTTGTATGCCTCAAATATCATTCTGAGTCAAACTTGTTTGTTGACGGATTTAATATGAAAATACTAGTTAGTATCATTGTTTGGTATTTTACAAGATATTTGAAACAATGTCACACCTGAGAAAGTTTATATGTAGTCAATATATATCAATTATCTATGAGGTTATTGATGTTCAGATTAATGATTTGTGTGTAAAATTGGCAATTATTTACAAAGCAGGATATGAGTACTAAAATGCTCATCGATAAATATTATTTGTCGGAATAGTTTAAGTGCCCCACACATGATCAATAATATAACGTCAATACATATTATTGTCGATTCAGGACGGTGTCAATAGTGTTGAGCGTGTGTGATCAGTGTTGAAGACTTACGCAATATGTTTACGAACTTTTGATAGCGCAAGTACAATAAAGAAGACGTTCTATTTCCCGTTTAAACGCAATTGAAACGCATTGCAAAATCTGAAGAACACATATATATTTTAACAATTCTTAATGTTGAATTTGACCTTAATGGCAACATATTTGAAGTCTGATCGGGCTCCAAACTGTTTGCAAACGGAAATAATTGATTTTGTGTAAACGCGTTTATTAGGAAGGAATAACGTTTTTTCGACTGTAATTATTGAAGGTTCGACAATAATATTGATTTATGTATATATACCGCCATTAAACACTATACTGCCATAATGTTCGCACTTTTAAACAATTTTCGTTTTTCTTAAATTAGTTTCAGTATGCGATTTTCCAGTGTCAATATTATACTTCTCGACCAAACTAGATCCTCCTGTACCAATGGTGGTCGGTGTGTAAATAAATGTAACTATTAAACAAAATGAGTACGCCGTGTTTAGGCTCCTGCAACAGTCTAGTTCTCACAAAATTAGTTTAACCTACAACCAAAGATAAATCTACTTGACATATGTCTGCAAGACATTCGGCAAATTGGCTTTCAATAAAAGAAACGAATATTTTAGATCCAGGTTAGCACAGTGGAGAACACCTTATTATTTACCGTTTAAATGCAAACGAAACGCAAACGCATCGCAATAAAACGTTAAAAAGGATTTATTTCGACAATTTCGACTATTTATTTTAATCTGAGTGGCCAAACGTTTGAAGCCTGATCAGAAGCCGGGTTACAGTGGAGAATCTGTTATTCTTTCCCGTTTAAACGCAAACGTACGCAAACGCAAAACACTAAAACGTACAAAAGTGCAACTTTTGGACAATTCTGATAATTCATGTTTATCTTGGTGGCAAACAGTTTGAAGCCTGATCAGACGCCGGGTTACCCGGCGTCTGCTCTGGCTCCAAACTGTTTGCACTGTAAATAATAGTTTTAGCGTAAACGCATTTATTGGGAAAGAATAACAGATTCTCCACTGTAACCAAACTGTTTGCAATGGAAATAATTGTTTTAGCATAAACGCCTTTATTGGGAAAAAATAGGTTTTCTCCACTGTATCTGTCATGGATTTGTCCTCGTCCCAATGGAAGTAGTGTAGACATTTGCGATGACATAAATATTGCCTATTGTTTACTGAACCAAATAAGTACCTAATTGAAGAAAGCAGAACACACCAGTTCCATTACGCTCACACAATTTAGGATCTAAGACGTATTTGACTGAAGAATAACCCCTCTCTGCAATACGGAGCAATCGAATTCCATATGCTCCGTAATTCAATTCGGTCAAGAAATCAGATATTTATCGAAGGAAGCTAACCAAATAATACATCTTTTCTGGCAATTTTCGAAAACATGGGCAATTTGAAACCACATAAACGTCATACACAACCCCTGTACTGTCATGACATAAACGGCCTTAAATGAGTGTTATTTGTCTTTATTTCTCGAATTTAAAGTATGGATTCTGTAACTGAATACTTCTATGAGTACCAAACAATTCGGATTTTGATAAGATACTGCGTTTTTCGGCGTTTGACGAGTATTCGAATTGTTTGTAAATATCAACTGTACTGGAGATAAAGCAGTGAACTGGTTGAAATTTTAAGTAGGTATTGAACATATCTTTTTTGGTGTGTAAGAGCCAGTGTTTAGTTACATAGGAGAAGACGTTATTCTTACCCACTAAACACGCTTACACTTAAACTAATAGTTTCATTGCAAACCGTTTTGAGCTTTATCAGATACCTGGTAACCAGGAATCTGATCAGACTCAAAACAGTTTGCCATTTTCCGTTTAAACGACTTATAACGCAAAACAATGCATTAAAACAGCAATAATGGTGTCATGTTTACAAAAACATACAATTAAATTTAGTTAAGAAAACAGTTAAGATTATGGTCAAGAAGAAGAGCGCCTCTGCATTTGCGGCGCAACACTTTTAGCAATGCATAAAAATACTATAGAACTAACGTGTTTAAATGATAATAATAATAGATTCCTAATTGCAGTTTATACCTATTACATACTATATTACAGGGAAAGAATGTAAATCAATTATGTATCTTACTTTTAGGCAATATATTACAAAGAATCTCTTTATTCAAATCAACATTTCAGAAATGTCGATATTTTATCTTGAACAAATGTCATTTCTCAATTACTCGAGTTATTGTGCTACATTTGCAACTGAAAGAGGTATGGTTTGCTTCCGAATATAATATACTGAAACTTCAAATGGACAACTCCAGTTTCAACCTCAGTAAAGGGTGTATCAAACCCAAAAGCGATTTTTTTAAAGTATCTAACTTTTTTTCTTTCAGGTTTATTTTGAAAGAGCTGTATAAGATAAATGAAAAAAACAGGAAAAAACATATCGAAGACTGACATCATGGTACCGTAATCTAGCTGCATGTGCGAATACAGTGTTCCATCCGTACAACGGCCCTCCCAACAACAATCCTCTTGTTACAACGACCCTTGTCAAGTTCCCTAAACATAATAGTTATTTTTTTACGCTTTTATTGCTGCAATATCGTCTGCATAAAATTGTCGTTTACTGTTTTTCTCAAAGTTACATTAAAGTGGATATTTTGATAGGATACGTATCATTATTAATGACAAACAGTTTGACGCCAGATCGGACGCCGCGTAACGCTGTTTGCAAATGAAAGCCAAGTCTTTATTTTCCCTCCAAATAAAGACCCCTTCCGAAGAACACACACGATGTGTGTCTCCCATAAGGTGTCGTTGTAGAAGTACTGTAGTTAAAACGAGCCATCCCCCCCCCCCAAATAGAAGCATATTTTAGTACATTTAATTGCTTTCTTCCACTAATGAAACTAGCTACAATTTGTACAGTCATCAACATGTACCATAATAAATAATTTTCTAAATTCTATCAGATGGTAGCGTAAAGCAGGCTGACAATAAAGAAGAATGCACCTTAATGCGCATTCAGCTTTAAGTCAACCTGCTTAAAAATAGTGACCACTATATTCAAAACTAGTAACATGCTATGAGGTAAAGGATTAGAACAAGTCTCTTTGACCTCGAACTACATGTCTTTACACATCCAAAACTCAGATCCTTCTGTCCTCTAACGTCAAACATATCCGTGCTTCAAAGTTCAAACTTGGCATTTACCCGGCGTCTGATCTTACTCAAAATTGTTTACAATGGAAGTTATAGTGTTGTCGTAAATGGGTTCATCTGGAAAATAATGTCTTCCCTACTGTACCAATGCATGAAAAAATAACAATATAATTAAGATATTTGTATAAGCTGACTCGCACCTCATAAACCAGAGGTGATTAAACATGTTTCCATCAAACGCGTGTATAAATGCCTTAACCCTTTCCCCAATAGAAGCGCCTTTTAGCGCATATGATTTATTCCTCCGCTGAAGAAAGTAGTTCCAATTTAATCAGTCATGAATATATAGTATAGGCAATAATTTCTATATTCTAGCACATGAAAGCTTAAAGCAGGCTGAAAGTAAAGCAGAATGCGCCTAAGGCGCATTCTACTTTACTTTCAACCTGCTTTAAGTAATCACCTATCTTCAATACTAGAAATAGGCTATCAGGTAAGGGGTTAACAAACAACTTGGAGTAGTGAGTAACTAAGCGTTCATGTCGTTTTTAAATCGGGAAAAGAATGATGCATTGTCAACTTCCTTAACAGTAAACTATAACATTATAAAGGTAAATAAAGTACCATGTTTTAGTCTAACTTCAGCCCGAATGACCGTTCAGCCGACTGTACATTCACTCCCTTGATCATTGAGCAATATTGCCTACAATGTTGAGTACTGCTAACATATGGTCGTCGGTAGCCGCAGCACCGGATAAGACCCTTCACAGGTACCCATGTACACACCTGGGTGGAGAGGAGCAATTCGAGATACTTTCTTACTCAAGAACATTCCTGTACCTCATCGGGGATTTGGGAAAAAAGTCTCCTAGTGAGGCCGTTGGTCTTGCGGGGGATCGAAATCGCGACCCCTTGAATTGTTGTCGAGTGTGTTAACCACTCGTTCATATCCACCGTTACGTATTGCTCCATTCATGTAGTGTACGATTTCGAGACAATGTTTACCACAAAAGAAATCGAATGCGTTATGTTGTAGGTAATGCTATTTACATAAAGTGGGTAACTCAATTCTATGAAGAAATTAGCTGTTTACTGAAGCACGCTCTACGTAATGAAGAATGTAAAAGTTCATCATTGGGAAAATGGGAACAGATTATTTGTACATATAGTGCAAATCTGATACAGTATAGAATATGTCATTTTCCAAATAAACGCATTTATGCCAAAACAATTATTTACATTACAAACAGTAACCCGACGTCTGCAATAAACTTTTGCAATTAAAATAAAACTAAATCCTCAAAGTCAGAACGGGAAGTTTTACCACTACTATAATCGTCTTATAAAGCCGGGCTGTTTTTGGTGTGACTGTTGAAAAGATGACATTATTTGATTGCCATCCTAAACCACATTGCTTATATTGTATATACAATGACGCATTTATAAAGACGTCGTCTGTAACGTCTTATTTCTTTCGTCATATCCGATTGTCGCTACAGTGGAGAATGTGTTATTCTTTCCCAATAAACGCGTTTACGCTAAAACTATTATTTGCAGTGCAAACAGTTTGGAGCCAGGTCAGACGCCGGGTAACCAGAATTAGCAGAATTGTCCAAAAGTTGTTCTTTTCTACGTTTTAGCGCTTTGCGTTTGCGTACATGTGCGTTTAAACGGGAAAGAATAACAGATTCTCCACTGCATATGTATAGAACGTCTGAATTACACTGAGAGAATTTCTTAACCGACCGGACAGATTTAAAGGTGCTATTCTAAAATCTAGTTAATTCGGTTGCCAAAATTTCCATTTTCCATGAGATGAAGATGTTTTATAATAGGAAAACAAGTTCAATTAAAATTGTTCACTACTTATGGAAAATATGATTTAAATTGTAACCTAACCCTAAACGACAAGTCAAAATGTCATGAATGGTATTTGTCTGTTGGGCTACCAGCTTTCAATGCAACATTGGTGTCATATGTAGTACTAACATGATTACTTAAAAAATCTAAATATTGATGGAATATTGTTCAACTTGTAATGAAATAAAACACTGAAGTAAATGTAACTCCTGAGTTTTTCTGATAATATGTAAACTACCCAAAACATGCCTATAGCTGTCAGCAGTGGCTTAGTGACATTTATAGAAAACTTAAAGAATGCAACCCTAAACGGCTTCTGCGATGTGCAATGTTAATGTATCAATACAATCATAAGTTTTACATTTCACGATTGGCGCTGGTTACATTACGTTGTTTTGACATATTCGACGGTCCAGACATGCACGACCAGTCACCGTAATCGCGAGGGAACATACGAGCGAGTGCGTGATGACCAAAATGAAAGATTCCGTATACGTGCAATTTTAATCTGTAGGCGCTTATGACGTTAGTATCTACACTTCCGGTCAGACAAAACTTTCTCAAAACAAGCAGATATTGGCGAACAACATGGTGAAATGCGTTGGAGTTGATGTTTAATGTTTAGCTTATGTAAACGATTTTAGGACATACAGGACGTAAAACGTCCATGACGTTAACGTGGTAATTACGTTGGCTCTGAATGCAATATCTCGAATGCTCTTGTGATTCGTACAATCCGCCTTCTTGACATGTTAAATGTTTTCTGTTAGGACGATTAATGACCAACAAAGAGTCAAAAGCCGTTTTGACTAATCGTCGAATTTTGAGGTTTGACGTAACGTAGAGAGAGACTTAAAATTCAAGAATTAAATTCATTGCACATTCAACCTTGTTTTTTATATAAAACTGATTACGTCAGTGTGCCATGGCCTGTTTCGAAAAATATGTGTTTAAAAAGTGATCGGTTAGAATATCCTCTCAGTTGTTTAATAAATGTGTGTTGACATTAACTTTTTCACTCTCAATGACGTCATAAAGCGCGACTAATCAGGATAAAAAACGGTTCGCCACTTGTTTTGAAATTACGTCATTTTTACTGCCTTAATCTAACTTTAAAGCGATAATGTATAGTTTTGAAGCAGATGACAATATGGCTGTAAAGGCACCGTAACTATTTGTCAGGTCATACTTTCGAACATTGGACATACAGTACTCCCTCTCTATAACGATCCTCCGAACAACGGTTCCCTCCTTAAAACGAACATTGCCGCTGGCTGTTCCAAAAACAATATAATTATGTCCAACCTTTTCACGGCTGCAATAAAGTCTCCTTATAATTGTCCCTTGCTGGTTTTATCAAATTTTCATATAAAACATTTTGACAGAAAAAAACATGATGATGAATGGCAAACAGCTTGAACCCATATCAGACGCCGCGTTACGCGGCGTCTGATTTGGATTGAAGCTGGTGGCAAATGTAAGCCAATGTCCCTCCCTACAATGACTCTCTCCGAACAACGCACATATTTGTTGTTTCCCATTGTGTGTCGTTGTAGAGAGGGAGCGCTGTATATAAAAATAAAAACCAACATCAGTTATGCATAAGGGTATTTGGAGAGAACGTAATTATTTTACCTTTAAAATGAAAAAGCAATGCACTAATAAAATGAGGATAAAACTTGTTCGATTATTCTATCTATTTTAATCTGAGATGCAAAATCAGTTTGGGGCATGATCGACCCCTAGTTACATGTACCAGGCGTCTAATCTGGCTCCAAGAGGTTTGCATTGAAATAATAGTTTTACATAAAGGTGTTTTATAGGAACAAAGCACGTATTCTCCATTGTACAGTGAAGAAAACGTTATTCTTTCCCAATAAACGCGTTTACGCTAAAACTATTATTTGCAGTGCAAACAGTTTGGAGCCAGGTCAGACGCCGGGTAACCCGGCGTCTGATCAGGCTCCAAACTGTTTGCCACCAAGATAAACAAGAATTATCAGAATTGTCCAAAAGTTGTTCTTTTCTACGTTTTAGTGTTTTGCGTTTGCGTACGTTTGCGTTTAAACGGGAAAGAATAACAGATTCTCCATTGTATCAAGCAGTGTAGAAAAAATAGTGTTGGTGTGGTTTTGCACTGTTTGAAATAAAATAAATCTGGTTTTATCATGGCACGGTTCAAATGAATATTTTGTCATAGCGTCTCAAGGAAACTTGGAAGAAGGTAACCCACGTAGGTATTCACAAATTAGAGATTTAATCCTTGCATAATTTTTTTTATATTTGATCAGACTGTTTAGATCTTTTCTACTTGTTAACCCGTCTGTAGATTAGAACACACCGATGAAGCACAGACCATCACCGTCTATAGACGTATATACAACTTGTCAATTTCATCGAAGACAATTTGAGATACACCAGACAAAACTACCGTTTTATCCAACACTTACCCAATTATCGGAAAACCTAACAGACCATGTTAAAAACTGAAATGCTGAGTGCTGTCTAGACGAAACCCGTCTGAGTCTGACAGGGTGACAGGTTTTCCACTGTTGATATAGACAATCTGATTCTATTTGGTTATAAATGGCTCAATATGCCAGTTACATCTTCCGCGTGTGATCCCGTAAAATGTGATGTTAAGCACCCAAAAATGTCAAATGAGACATCATTCATGTTTATCGTAACGTAAAAACTTCTTTTCAAGACGGCTTAACCCTTTACCTCATAGCCTATTTCTAGTTGTGAAGATAGGTGACCACTTAAAGCAGGTTAGAAGTAAAGCAGAATGTGCCTTAAGGCACATTCTACTTTACTTTCAGCCTGCTTTAAGCTAAAATCTGCTAGGTTATATAAAATATTTGTAATGGTTATTGTTCATGAAGGTATTAACTGGAACTGTTTTCTTCAGCGGAGGAATAAATTAAATACGCTTAAAGTCGCTTCTATGGGGGAAAGGCTTAACCCTGAGATGATTGGGAATGGGTTTCTTGGCATAGACTTACATGTACACGTTGATACTGGTCAGACATCGAGTAACTGAAATCAAAATTAATGTAATAACTCTGCCTACCAGGATCAAACCTGTTCGTCACTCGGATTTTATAACTATATATGTAATGGAGAAAAACGTTATTTGTTCCAACTACATGCGTTTACGCGTAAACATTTATTTCCATTGCAAACACAGTTCGGAGCCATACCAGACGCCGGGTTACCCCGGTTTTGATTTAATGATAACTAAGAAGGAGCAAATTGACAACTCCCTCTCTACAACGGTCCTTAGAGCTACGGTTCCCTCCTTACAACATACATTGCCGCTGTTCCAAAAACAATATAATTATGTCCAACATTTTCATGGCTGCAATAAAGTCTCCTATAATTGTCCCTTGCTGGTTTTATCAAATTTACATATTAGACATTTTGACAGACAAATCAACACGATGACGAATGGCAAACAGCTTGAATCCAGATCTAACGCCGCGTTACGCGGCGTCTGATCTGAATTCAAGCTATGTGCAAAAGTAAGCCAATTTCCCTCCCTACAACGACTCTCTCCGAACAACGCACATATTTGTTGTCTCCCATTCGGTGTCGCTGTAGAGAGGGAGCTGTGTAATTATGTCCGTCATGCTATCGTCAATATACTTGTATTTATATATTGCTTAGATAAATAGTGTACTCGTTCGGAAAAATGATAGTACATGTATGTAAGGTAATACAGAGTGATGTTAAAATAAGCGACGATAAATTATTTTTAAAAAATAAACGACGTTATTCGGGGGAATCATGAGAGCATTAATCCAACGCTTCCCTGAGCGACGTAATCTACAGTGGAGAATATGTTATTTTTTCCCGTTTAAACGCAAACGTACGCAAACGCAAAACACTAAAACGTTGAAAAGTACAACTTTTGGACAATTCTGATAATTCTTGTTTATCTTGGTGGCAAACAGTTTGGAGCCTAAACGCGTTTATTGGGAAAGAATAACGTTTTTCTCCACTGTACATTGAAGAAGACGCTATTATTTCCCAATAAACACGATGAGACCTTAAACGTTGTACATGTATCCATTGAAAACTGTTTGTAATATAGTCAGAACAGTCAACAAGTTTGTCATTTTCTACACTTTATTTCAAAACTTCGCGTTTCACATGCGTTTCAACAGGAAATAATAACACATTCTCCATCCTAAGACATTGGTGTTTTTTAATTTTAAAAGTAGGAAACTTTTAATTAAGGAAATACATCAAACGCTTAAATACATGTAATTATACATTATATTGTTTTACATGCGCGTGCAAAACATACAGTGTCGGGTAAATCCTTTGACACATTGCGAATAAAGTAATTTGCAAATCGTCAACGTATCATATTTTGGCGGCGTATATTCGAACTATTATTTACTTTAATCAGGTATGTTGGTGAACGGTTTGTACCAGTGCCAATGTGAAGGATACAGAGGAGAACGTATTATTTTCTCCGTTTACACGCAAGCGCATTGAAATAAATTGTAAGCAATGGCAATGTTTTAACAGTATGTTTTAGTCTGAGTGGATAAACAGTTTGAGTCTGATCAGACGCCAGGACACACGGTATCTGTTTTGGCGCCAAACTGTTTGCAATTTAAATAATATTGTCTAAACTGTTAGATGCTTTCAGCCTATGAAATGATCCAAACTATTGGCGAATATTACAGTTGTCGATATTGCCAGTAGTTATTGTCTAATCACGTAAGATTTAATTTCACGTTTGAGTTATATTGTTGCACTGCACCATCATTATAACTCAATATTTATCTTAAGTTAAGCTTGAAGGCAAATACAATCTCACGAATTCAATAAAGCTTATCTCAGTCTACTTTCAGACAATGCATCGCCGTGAATAATCATTGTATGATGTTTGTGAACCGTTGGGAAGTCGTTATTATTTCCTTATTTACGCGTTTGTGCTAGCCAGGGAGACTCACCGTAAACAGTTCGGTACTATTGCAGATGCCATTACTTCGGAGTATGATCAGGTTCAAATATGCCCAGGGTTCAAGGTTATATAGCGTTGAGCTGATTCTGAGTGTGTTGTCAAGCATTTGATTTGTCCGATATGAGCATAGGCTCAAATCTGACCAATCAAATGCTTGAGAACGAATTTAGACTCAACTGAAAAGCTTCATACCCTTGGACCAATAACGTTTTAATGAGCCTTGATTGTAGATTGTGAAGTTTAATTTAAACAAAAACTAAGCAACCGTAAAATACTGTTTCGAGATTGACTAGCAATAGGGAAACATGACTCCTTATGGAAGACAAACCTTCACATCTCCTTAGAATAGGGGCCATAAAAGTTAAGTGTACATTTTGGTTATATAATAATTATAACGAGACAGCAGTTCATATCAACCAGATTTTTATTGTTGATATTTAGTTAGTTTTAGAGGTCTCATTTGCAAGTGAAGTAAAATAGACGTATAGTCTTGAAAACGCTTTTCAAGCCGAGATCCGTAGACGGACTATGATATATTGGATATGTTGTTTATTACATATATTCAGCTGTTTACTGGAATACGTTAATAGTGTGCATATGTCAACAATGGCCTTCCTTAACTAAGATTCATCGATATGTATCAGTTATGGAAATATATTACATGTTCATCAAACATAAACTTTTACATTTATTATTAGCCTGCTAATGGAATTTGAGTAACAGATATTTGCATCAGACAAAGGGTTAATGTTTAGGCCGATATACCTTATAAAACAAACGATGATATTTCAAAATTACAGTGCTGCCTCTCTTCAACGACACTGGGGCATTGACTTACAATTGCAAACAGTTTGAAATCATCTGATTTCAAACTGTTTTCTATACGTCATTATGTTTTTTACTGTCAAAGTGTCCATTATGTTAAAGAAAACCCAGCAAACATCAGTTTTAAGTAGACGATATTGCAGCAGTGATAGCGGCAGACATAAATGTATTAGGAACGACGGCAAGCGTTGTTGTACGGAGGGAGTTGATGTTCGAGGAGCGTTGTAGGGAAGGAGTACTGAACATTTCAGCACATTCTCTCCATTACGATGTCCGTAAAGAAGTTTACTGGGTGATAATATATACAGGAAAGCGCTACACTTTTTCCTCTCTGAACCTTTCAACTTCCAATAATAATGTCCAATCTAATATATCTCGTATATTCGATGTTTGACCTTGTAAAATAGTTTGTGTCAATGTATAGGTACAGTTAATGGCGGAAACACAGGGGATTACTGGTTATTGGTATAGCTACCATATAAGACATCTAACAACGCCATTTTATGATAAAGAAATGCTTTAAAACCTTTTATAGTTGATCGCTTTTCTAAGAACCAGATAAGTAATTCTTTTGTATTTTTAACATCGTACACCGTCACTGAAACCATTACATGTATTGCCACAACGTGAATTGATACGCCATTATGGCCATCTATCATTCTAACGTTCCGGTGTACACGAGTTGAAAATTTATCGTACCTCAAATCTCATCACCTTAAAAGCTTAACCATCTTGTTTAGATTACAGCGCCATAAAATAAATAGCCGATAGAAATAATGCGTCTGGCTATTTACATGTAACCCATTTGATGCTGTGACTTCAAATGGAGGATGCATGTGTGACAAATGATAAGATTAAGTTTATTTTAGGGTTAGTTATAAAAACAAATAAGTGAGTAAACGTATAAAAATGTTTCAGATCCTGATCATACGTCAGCTGATGACATTTGAAATGTATATAAAAATTAATTGCCGACACAGAAAGGGTTACAGTGGAGAAAACGTTATTCTTTCCCAATAACCGCGTTTACGCTAAAACTATTATTTGCCGTGCAAACAGTTTGGAGCCAGATCAGGCGCCGGCTAACCCGGCGTCTGATCAGGTTCCAAACTGTTTGCCACCAAGATAAACAAGAATTATCAGAATTGTCCAAAAGTTGTTCTTTTCTACGTTTTAGTGCTTTGCGTTTGCGTACGTTTGCGTTTAAACGGGAAAGAATAACAGATTCTCCACTGTATATAGACTATAATTGTATTACACGATATTCGCACGTTATACCCGTACATGTACATACAGGGATACCCAAGTCATTTACCCTGAACGGTGTTACATTATGGACAGTGATTGATATTCCATGACTTTCTGTTACCCATCAAATGGTATTAAAACATTGTAACTATTTACGCCCCGTTGTCTACATTGACCAAAATAGAATCTGAAATCATTGAACTCATGTTAATAGGTTATGCGTTAAAGGCAACTACAGTGGATACTCTGTTATTCTTCCCAATAAACGCGTTTACGCTAAAACTATTATTTGCAGTGCAAACAGTTTGGAACCAGATCAGACGCCGGCTAACCCGGCGTCTGATCAGGCTCCAAACTGTTTGCCACCAAGATAAACAAGAATTATCAGAATTGTCCAAAAGTTGTTCTTTTCTACGTTTTAGTGCTTTGCGTTTGCGTACGTTTGCGTTTAAACGGGAAAGAATAACGTTTTCTCCACTGTATCAGAGCCATACAACATGATGTAATAAACTAAACCAATAACTTGTGGAAGAAAGGGTTTATAAGTATTTTATTCAGAGAAGCATTCATCACCATGGTCACTAGGTTTTTGAGAACACCTGTCTTATGTGACATTTTCTCCCCTTGAATGTCACGTACGATATGGATAAGCGTGTGTTAAACATCTGCAAGCAACGGTCATAATAATGGATAGTGTTGCAGTAACTCGCCGTCTCATCTGGATCCCAACTATTTGTCAAGCTGATTTTACTGTCTGACTGCAACTGTAGATGATGCAAAAAGTAATGCAGGCGATATATTTTGCAGGTGACACGTCTAAAGAGTACAACGGATAATACGTTATCCGTTCCCGTTTAAACGTAAATAAATCTCAAATGCATTGCATTAATATGCTAAAATAACAACGATTTGACAATATTGACTGTTAATTTAATCTTAGTGGCAAACAATTTGGAGCTTGGTCAGACGCCGGGTTGTACGGCGTTTGATCTGGCTCCAAAGTGTTGCATTAGAGATAGTTATAGTGTAAACGCGTCAATTGAGAAAGAATAACATAATCTCCATTGTATAAACGCTTATAGCACACCCACGGAATTGGATACAGTGTTAGTTTGTATCGCTATTTATCAGGCTACAAGGGAATTTAATTATCTGATTATTTTTCTAAAATGAGAGGCAGATAAAGCAAGTGTTGAAAAGCTGCAGGCGATAAATGATGCAGCAGAAATTAACCAGCCTATTAATTTGTTCCCTTTTAAATGAAATGATACGCAAACGCACGCAAACTAAATGCATAAAACGAAGATTCGTTACAATTCCATAATACTTAATTGTCATGTAGATGACACAGATGTGAACAGTATCAGACGAAAGGTAATTGGAGTTCGATATTGAGCCAAACCCTTTATAGTGGAGAATCTGTTATTCTTTCCCAATAAACGCGTTTACGCTAAAACTATTATTTGCAGTGCAAACAGTTTGGAGCCAGATCAGACGCCGGGTAACCCGGCGTCTGGTCAGGCTCTAAACTATTTGCCACCAAGATAAACAAGAAATATCAGAATTGTCCAAAAGTTGTTCTTTTCTACGTTTTAGTGCTTTGCGTTTGCGTACGTTTGCGTTTAAACGGGAAAGAATAACAGATTCTCCACTGTACAATAGAAGTGCATGCACTTTTTTTAGGGCGAACTCGTTAATGGGGATTAACTCATTATCCCCTGAAATAATTCCAGTTTGCAATTAAGGCTGGTCCATTTTAGACTATTTAGGGTTGTTTTTGTAATAAATTGCACAATGTCAAAAAGTGAAGTCCCTGATCAGAGGGATCCTGCAGGAACCATTTGATCAGGGACTTCACTAGTGTACACATTTTGTAAATGACGTATATACAGTGGATAATCTGTTATTCTTTCCCAATTAACGCGTTTACGCTAAAACTATTATTTCCAATACAAACAGTTTGGAGCCAGATCAGACGCCGGGTAACCCGGCGTCTGATCAGGCTCCAAACTGTTTGCCACCAAGATAAACATGAAATATCAGAATTGTCCAAAAGTTGTTCATTTCTACGTTTTAGTGCTTTGCGTTTGCGTTCGTTTGCGTTTAAACGGGAAAGAATAACAGATTCTCCACTGTATGCGTCACTAGGGCTCAACGATACTGTATTCGCTTCTAGGTTTACAGCTAGGAATAGCTTATCAGGATCATGTACAGTATAATTCCTCTATTACGACGACTTCAAACTAAACATATTACTAGTTTTAAGGTCAAACAACATAGTTAAGCACCTTTCCGCTTTATGTCGAGCTTGCTTTTAACAACTTTCTGCCTTAAACACTGGACACTGAAACTAATGTACTGGCGGAGTAGTAACAGGGTGTTTTACTGTACAGTGGAGAAAACGTTATTCTTTCCCAATAAACGCGATTACGCTAAAACTATTAGTTGCAGTGCAAACAGTATGGAGCCAGATCAGACGCCGGGTAACCCGGCGTCTGATCAGGCTCCAAACTGTTTGCCACCAAGATAAACAAGAATTATCAGAATTGTCCAAAAGTTGTACTTTTCAACGTTTTAGTGTTTGGCGCTTGCGTACGTTTGCGTTTAAACGGGAAAGAATAACAGATTCTCCACTGTACATTGCTTTTTATTCTTCATACACTTAACGGATTGTGACATTCAATTAAGACATTCAACCTTAGCGACGAGTATACTCTCCATTTAAAACACAGTGTGCCGGTGAGTATACACAAGTCCAATGCAAACAGTATAGACCCTGGTCAGATGGTCTTCTTAAGAAACCTTCTGATCAGGTTCTACACTGTTTGTCATTTTGAAACATATTGCTTAAATCAACCCTAATTAGTCAACAATCGACAATACATTTTTGGAAATTGGAATTGTTCATTAAATGATTCAGGGAATAAATGAGTGAACGTTTTCACTTTTCGATTATATAATATCTTATCTACTCATTTCACAGCCAAACTGTCGTCTGTATTTGTTATGCTACATATGAGAAACGTTATTCTTTCCCAATAAACGCGTTTTCGCTAAAACTATTATTTCCATTGCAAACTGTTTGGAGCCAGATCAGACGCCGGGTAACCCGGCGTCTGATCAGACTCCAACCTGTTGACCACCAAGATAAACATGAATTATCAGAATTGTCCAAAAGTTGTTCTTTTCTACGTTTAAGTGTTTTGCGTTTGCGTTTCGTATCGTTTAAACGGGAAAGAATAACGTATTCTCCATTGTACCTGCAATGTATTCTAAAGTTGTAGTTGCTTGATTTGAGGTTTTGACTAATCGATACGAATGTGGAGCACTTTGAACCCTGACCAGGCGTCATGTAAACACCCCGTTAAAAAAGGATTAAAATTAACTTTCAAAGAGATATTTTGACGCCTATAATAATAGCTATGTACAATGTACATGTATAGTAGATATAGCAAACTAGTGTCTCCTATTTTTCTTTGATTACTGTTCGACAGTCTTTGATAATTACTTAAATTGTCAAACTTGGTCAGATAACACATACATTAATGTGGCATTGACAATATTCGGGTACCTGTCACTTCTTAGTCAAATACATGGGAGAGGATTATCTAAATCTATATTGTCAGTGGAAACAGTTTAGAGCCAGATCAGACACTGGGTAACCTGGCGTCTGATAAGGCTCCGAACTGTGTGTCATCGAGGTTAAAATCATTATTCAGGTTTGTCAAAAAAAATGTTTTATTGCATTTCGTTTGCGTTTCGTTTGCGTTTCGTTTGCGTTTCGTTTGCGTTTGAACGAAAAAGATTAAATTTTGTCCACTGTATCATAAAATGATTAATGGCTGTACATTATTCTAATTAACCCTTGTCGACCTTAGTTCGTTTTTCATTACAGTGTGTTTTAAGAATCTCTTGCAATTACATGTATGTGAACACATACGATGCTCGTGATAGACAACCTTGATATTTGACAAGTAAGGGAATTTGATGTAAAATATTACAGTGGTGATGAATAATCTATAATGCTAAGTGAGAACACGAACACCTAAAAGGATAAAAATATGATGGATAGCCTAGAGGTCCATGTTCATCAATATACGGAAATTTTAAAATTTTAATTTCCTGTATTAGCTACATGATTTTCTGATAAATTTGAAACATGCAGTAGCAAGTTTAAGATTAAATTATTGTACAGTGGAGAATCTGTTATTCTTTCCCGTTTAAACGCAAACGTACGCAAAGCACTAACACGTAGAAAAGAACAAATTTTGGACAATTCTGATAATTCTTGTTTATTTTGGTGGCAAACAGTTTGGAGCCTGATCAGACGCCGGGTTACCCGGCGTCTGATCAGGCTCAAAACTGTTTGCACTGCAAATAATAGTTTTAGCGTAAACGCGTTTATTGGGAAAGAATAACATATTCTCCACTGTAATAAACTTCCCGGTTGTCGATCATCAGCCACAACCTAAGATATAACTAACGAGTTATTAACGGATGAGCTAATATAATGTTGTTACCTCATTCTAACCGATACGATAACAAACACCATATATTTTAAGCCGTTCACGAATATAATAATTCTAAATAAACACGATCGTTATTATTGTTTTAAACTAAAAACGTTATGCTGTGACAATAACATTGCAAATCAAATAAAACGCTCGCATGCGCTAGGCGATGTAATGTAAAATTGACAATGGTCGTAAGTCAAAACTTTAAAATACATATAATTTCTTATTTCTCCATCAAATATTGTCTTGTGAAATATATTTTCAAGACAATTCCAAATAGATGTTACAAGACAAAGTTAGATTGAGAAATAATAAAAAATATAATTTTAGAATTTCACTTACGACAATATTTGTCGTACGACGTTTAATAAGACGGCCCCTGGTCGTTTTTTAATTTATGTCATAGTATTTATATGTAAGGAGCAATAAAACTTGATATGATAGATAGGATAACCATAAAACACTTTTTATTGCAGGTTATCTTTTATTATTGTTGACATTTTTCTTTTGTATACTACTGGCGACTTTGAGACAACTGTTTCAAGCACTTTTGATTATTATGAGAACGTTAATGATTAACTCTCTGACACTCTGTTAATCCAGATAGAAAATGCTTTTAATAAAGTTTTAGAAATGTTGCAGGCCAGATGCCTCAAGCGGCAATTTACACAGCGTGCTGGGGGTACAAATATATCGCACAGAGCGAATTGAAATATGAATTTTACCATTCCGATGCCCTCGAGTTTATTAAAATAAAGTGCAATTGACTGTGTATTACATTGACAGTTTACAATGGTTTTAAAACCATGGCATTCTATTTATACTATCTTTCAAAACCAAAAATAGCAGAAACACCAAGTGCATTGACTTTAAATATATCATACAAACAAGTAATGCAAATATGTTTATGTTATCAAACTATACGACACAGTATCACAGTAACGTCAAACGTCATTTTTTATAGATATAAGTATTTCTAAGTAGTTGTCATTAAGCTGTCCTGCTTGAAGGTACCTAATGGCCCACTAAGATAACTACATGTAACCGCCTGTGTTACGTTAGCTGTTGACAGTACACCTAGTGTATATTATAACTTCTTAATGATATTAGTGAATACGATATAAGCTGTTACATGTACATATGGTTAAATAAGACATGTTTAAGAATTATTGTATAGTTTTTGTCCATTATATCGAATACCTTGATGCAAATTTATCTGCATGTCGTTATAGACATAAATAAAATACTATAATTATGATGATTATGATTATGATGTATTATGATTCTGATGATGATGAATATTATTATTATTATACCAGCTTTATATAGCGCTTTTTTCACACAGGATTTGTGCGTTCAAAGGCGTTTCTTCTGAAATGAAATGTAACTTGCATCAGAGTAAAGATACAATTTACAGTGGAGAATCTGTTATTCTTTCCCAATAAACGCGTTTACGCTAAAACTATTATTTGCAGTGCAAACAGTTTGGAGCCAGATCAGACGCCGGGTAACCCGGCGTCTGATCAGGCTCCAAACTGTTTGCCACCAAGATAAACAAGAATTATCAGAATTGTCCAAATGTTGTTCTTTTCTACGTTTTAGTGCTTTGCGTTTGCGTACGTTTGCGTTTAAACGGGAAAGAATAACAGATTCTCCACTGTACAAAGCTTCACAATTTTATATAATTTGTGACATGACACCGCTTGTATTCGTCAACTCGAAGAACGAAGAGCAACTTTATCAAATGTGATCATCATATTAATGCACACAATAGTGTATGTAAGTAATACACTTGGCCAAAAAAACAATCTAAAGTTGTTATAGTAATTTATTATAAATTACAACTAATGCTGTAATTACACATACATTTGGAACGTTCTGCGCTTTAAAGGGATGGCCTTACATACGTTGGCATATTGGCATATTATGTCCGTTAGATAATTGAGAAAGTTCTTATTACCCTGCTAGAAAGTGTATGATACGTAATAGACAGTTTCTCCGACTGTCAGTTAAGCTTGGTGAACAGTCGGCGAAATTGTCTGGGTAAATATCCAACTTCTAGCAGGCAAATAAAAACTTTCTCAACTATGCAACATACCTGCTAAATTAACCTATTATCCAATATATCCTTTAGAGTCGCAACATTACAAACTGAACTGCTAGATAAATATCAAGGGAATAATATGTCTTATGAACAAATCTAAAAAACCTGGCCTAAATGACCCCTACTCGAAGGCATTGGAACGTAGCACTATCAGGTATTTTGTTTTAACGTACTAAGTTCTTAAAAAGTCAAAATATAAAATGGTTTTTGAAATTGATTAGTTTATGCCTGAATTCTATTGTAAATAAAATTCAATTAAAATTGAAAGGGATAATAGTCTTCAATCTCAATTTTATAAATTTAATTTCTCATTTTGGTGATAACAAAAGTAGTCATGACTTTTCGAACGCTATCTAAATTTTCAAGATAAAAATATCTACATTTTGAATTTCAAACATTAAAAGCTACTTATATGGCTTCAATTATAGCCTGGTTTATTAAAAAAGAGGTTTAAAAAATATACTCTTGAACAAAACAGTAGACTTGTTATGGTAATTTCACTTTGAGTTTATTAGATTTAGTTTTAATATTTTATAAAGTATATACAATGGCTTTTAAAAATGTGTAGTATGTGTATATAGGCCTCCAATGTGTTTGACCGAATGTTTAAAAATGTTATCCAAACTAATAAAGCCGCTATAATAGTTATAGTACAAAAACCTCAGCAATGCACAAAAACGAACCAGTAGGGATTAGTTTAGCTACAACTCATTGTAAATTCATGTCCAGTAACCATAGTGTTACCACAATATCGTCTCTATCAACACAATAGCCCGATTTTACTGTTGTGAATTTGTTGAATTGACTGTTTATGCAAATGGAAAAGACAACAATCGGGATATTTGTTACAGTGGAGAATCTGTTATTCTTTCCCAATAACCGCGTTTACGCTAAAACTATTATTTCCAATACAAACAGTTTGAAGCCAGATCAGACGCCGGGTAACCCGGCGTCTGATCAGGCTCCAAACTGTTTGCCACCAAGATAAACATGAACTATCAGAATTGTCCAAAAGTTGTTCTTTTCTACGTTTTAGTGCTTTGCGTTTGCGTGCGTTTGCGTACGTTTGCGTTTAAACGGGAAAGAATAACAGATTCTCCACTGTACTACGATATTACATATCAGGGAATGATTAATGTTCGTAATTCATTTAAAAGAGGCTTTGGCGACCTTGGTTCGTTTCTCATTACTGAGTGATGTAAGATTCCCTAGTAATGATGTGAATAGAGAAGATACTCGTGACATATAACATTGATATTTGACAAGTAATTGAACGTGAGGTGAAATATGACAGTGATGACAAATAATCTCAAATGCTAAGTGGGAACGAGAACACTCAAAAGGGAAATAAAACCATGATGAATAGCCTAGAGGTTCATGTTCACGGAAACTTGTTTTTAATTTCCTGTGTTAGCTACATGGTGTCTAGTGACTTGGTAACACACAGTGACAGTTTCACGGGTGTGTCAACATAATTCTCATACATAGGTCTATATCAGGTGTTCGGCATCAACAGATAAACCAATAAAACCTTCAATATTCTAAAATTTGATTTGGCATTTTCATAATAATAGTTCAAAAACACAGAACCGAAATCATAACATCGACCGAGAGCCGTTCTAATATATATAAAGCAACACAGTAAAGTGCAAAGAATCGCTATTTATTGCTCACAATGACATTTTAAAATAGATAGAGACCCCTCTCTACAACGACACCAAATGGGACACACATATCTGCGTTATTCAGAGGGTGTCGTCATAGAGAGGGAAATTGATTTACATTTGCAAACAGCCTGAATCCAGATCAGACGTCTCGTAACTCTTTTTAGCTGTTTGTCACTCGTCGTTATATTTTCCCTATCAAAATGTCCAATATGTAAATTTGAGAAAACCAGCAGACGACAACTTTAAGCAGATGATATTGAAGCCGTGGAAGCTTTAGACGAATTGTCCTGTTTGGTGAACAGCAGTAAGGGTCGTTGTAAGGAGGGATTCATTGTTAAGAGGACTGTTGTAGAGAGAGAACACTGTAGTTTGAGATCATTCAACCGGATATAGTGACTGACTTTCACCAAACACTATCCCAAACAATGGTGCTTGAACGTTTGACTACTGTCTGCTTTAAGAATGAATTATCTGAAGAATGGTATTTTCTAAAGACTATAAATGTTTTAACTTATTAGAGTATGTCAAGTTATCAAAAAATCAAAAACGAAAGAAAGCATATATAAACACGTTAACATGTGCTTCAACACATATCAACAGTTGTCCGTGTTCTCTAAATATCGAAATGTTGTCTAATCTATCAATTTCGAATATAAATCATGCAGTGTAGAATACGCTCTGCCAAAACAATTGTGCTCCTACAACGCTCTTATTTCCAAAAAACGCGTTTTTTCTCAAAACTTTTTTTTCAATTGAAAACGACTTGGATCCAGATCAGACGCCGTGTTACCCGGCGTCTGGTCAGGCTCCAAATTGTTTTGTCACTTAGAGTAAATTGATAGTCAGAATTGTCGAATAAATATAATTTGAATATTAGTTGATTAGCTTTAAACGATTTAAGCAAGTTCGAGTATACAGAGGATAAACGTTAGTCTTTCCCAATAAACGCGTTTAAGCTAAAACTATTATTTACAATGCAAAACGTTTGGAGCCAGATCAGACGCCGGGAAACCCGGTGTCTAATCAGGCTCCAAACTGTTTGCCACTCAGATTAAAATGAATAGTAAGAATTATCAAAATGTTGTCATTTTTCTCAATTTAAGTGTGTTGCGTTTGCGTTTCGTTTGAGTTTAAACGGGAAAGAATAACGTTTTCTGCACTGTACGTGTAATATATCGTTTAACTCTTTCAAGCAAATTCGAGACCAAATGCTAATGCAATGGATGTATACAGGCTTATATTTACAATAACTCATTCACAATTAAGTCACTTAATATGTGTCTTTAATGAAAATGTTCAACCATGTATATTGGTCGAGTTCATTGTAATATTTTGGCATACATGGGGTAGTGAAATGGAATAGGGAAATACATTTTTTTATTTCGTATTTGCCGAACAAACCTAGTATAATGTTGCTATTCAAATGCTCATACAGTGGTAAATACGCTATTCCTACCCACTCTACGTGTTTCTTACGCGTTCGTTAACCGTTCACTATGCATTTATTATCCGTTTCGTTAAACGGCCTTCCTAGCCGTTTCTTTACGCGTTTATTTACGCGTTTAAAAGAGCCCGGATGAAAGGGTCATCACTTAGCCGACGGACCCCTTAGCTTCAGCGGTTTACACATTCAGCTTTATGACATGTGTATTACAGAACATTAGGTGGTATCGCCGATAACATTGCTATCGTTAATTGGCAATACACTGTTAATCCCCCGATATCTGAGCGGCAAATATAGGCGGGTGATCAAAGCTTGTTCTAATTGATTGGTTACAGGCGGGTGGTCAGTGCCTGTCGATAAGATCGGAAATGTCCGCGTGAAACGGATAAGTGAAGCACCAATCGCAACATCTCTGGTATAATCGTTTATTAACGCGTTTAAACGGGTTAAGATCGTTAGTCGTTAAGCGTTCGTTAAGCGTTCGTTAAGCGTTCACTATGCGTTTCTTACGCATAGATTAACGCGTAAATGGGTAGGAATATCGTATATATTTACCACTGTAGCACGCTCTCGGTTTTGAAAACATGCCATGTTATTTTGTTTCAAAACAGCTCATCAGTAAAACTAAATTTGCAATCAAATTACAAATTAATTGAACAAAAACAGATAGAAGAACAAAACGATAACAGTTGACAGGTGACTTTTAATCACATACAGTTTTCCCTCTCTACAATGACACCTTATGGGAGACAAACATTGTTTGCGTTGTCGGAGGGGGTCATTATAGAGAGGGAAATTGGTAAACATGAGAAAACAGCTTTAATCAAGACCAGACGCCGCGTAACGCGGCGTCTGATCTGGATTCAGGCTGTTTATCTCTCGTAATTAAGTATTTTTTTGTCAAAATGTCCAATATTTGAGAAAAGCACCAGACGACAATTTTGTACAGCCGATATTGCAACAGTAAAAGCGTTAGACATACTTGTCCTGTTTAGGGAACTTCGGCAAGGGTCGTTGTAGGGAGGGAGTCGTTGTTGAGAGGGCCGTTGTAGAGAGGGAACACTGTACATGCATTAAATGCTGTACATCATGGCCATTTGTTGCATTAGGTGTGTATTGATTCGTTCCCTTGGATACAATAAGAAGCCAGATCAAACGCCGTGTAACCAAGCTTCTGATAAGGCATGAATTTATTTGCAACTCAGATTAAAATAAATGGCCAGAATTGTCAAAAGCTTGACACTTTATCATTGCATGGTATTGCGTTTGCGTTTCGTTTGCGTTTAAACGGAAAAAAACATTATTTTCTCCACTGTATCACACAATGATAATGGTTGACACGACTCGGCTTACTTGATAAGCAGTATAATCTGTTCAGTCGTCAAATTATAAACAGGAGACAGACGTTAATCTTTCCCGTTTCAACGCAAATGAAAAGCAACCCAAATGTATCCAAAGTGTACAAAATTACATTTTTGTGACATTTCTAACTATTGATTTTAATATGAATTGTACATGTAAACAGTTTGAAGCCTGATCAGACGTTTGGTTACCCGGCGCCCAACTGTGATAGTGACTTTACACGCGTTTATCTGGCAATAACAACGTCTTCTCCGCTGTCAGATTTGCAGCTGTCTAAAATATTCCCATTTACTGACGTCGAATCATAGACAAAATATTATATGTATACTGTTCTTCAAATCTTCATGCCTTGGCAGGTTTAGTTGAATTGTTAGACGGTGGAGTTAAAGAGTTCGGACTCAGCTCAGACGTAGACGATTACTATAGCACGATTTGTTTTACAGAAACTCACTGTTAATGATATTGGTTAATGTCCATTTGTTTGTGGATGTGTATCAAATCACACAATTACATTGGATACTACGCTATTCTTTCCCAATAAACGCGTTTACGTTTAAACAGTTATTTCAATTAAAAACAGTTTATAGCAAGACAAGCCACCAGGTAACCCGGCGTCTGACCAGGCTCTAAACTGCTTGTCACCTAAATTAAAACAAAGTATCGAATTTTTTATCATTTTCTCAATTCAATTGCATTGCGTTTTGTGATTTGTTTGCGTTTAAACGGGAAAAGAAAACCGTATTATCCACTGTATATGTTTACGATTATATTGGGATTGGACGTTTTAAACTGTTCAAACAATCTGGAGGTTAGGCAAACATGAATAATATATGTGATGAATATGATATAGTATATCAGAGTTCAAAATGATTTCACAGATTGTTAATACTATTGATACCAACCAAACGCCACACCGGACTAATTCAATAAATGTGTTTGTAGTTTTAATGTACTTGCAGTGTTTGCCTTCACTTAATCACTCTGATTGACACGGTTTCAAAAGAAGAGTGAAACAACGATATAAACAATGTTATCAGATTGCTTTTAACCATTTTGTTCCACCGCATCATACATTACAGTGTGTCGGCAATAGTAGTAAACCAGTAAATCAGTTGTTAATTGAAAGGCATTTTGCAAGATGATCATCTGAAGGAAGGCGACGACCGATTCCATATACAGTGGATAATCTGTTATTCTTTCCCGTTTAAACGCAAACGTACGCAAACGCAAAACACTAAAACGTAGAAAAGAACAACTTTTGGACAGTTCTGATAACTCTTGTTTATCTTGTTGGAAAAACAGTTTGGAGCCTGATCAGACGCCGGGTTACCCGGCGTCTGATCTGGCTCCAAACTGTTTGCACTGCAAATAATAGTTTAGCGTAAACGCGTTTAGTGGGAAAGAATAACAGATTCTCCACTGTAGTAGTAAAGCAGTAAATCAGTTGTTAATTGAAAGGCATTTTGCAAGATGATCATATGAAGGAAGGCGACGACCTATTCCATATACAATGAAAACGTTTAAAATATGGTAACTTCTAGAACAGTGTAGAAGATGTTATTCTTTCCTAAATGACGCGTTAACGTTAATAACGCTAAAATTAATATTCGCGTTACAAACAGATTGGAGCCTGATCAGACGCAGGGGGAACAAGTTAGCGTTTTCTAAATTTAATTACGTTTGCGTTTCGTTTGCGTCTTAACAGGAAGGAGTAACGTCTTATCGACTGTAACGTGTCATTTTAAACGACATCGAAATCCTATTTAATCATATGGAATTTGAAGTTTTGTAAAGATTCTCCAAATACGTTTCTATTGGTTCAACTTACCGCACCTCAAACCAATAAGCCCTTTCACCATTTTAGTCAACATTTCAAAAGTTATCATCCGGATCTGACGCTGCATCAGGATCCGCATTTTTAGGGATTGTTTCGATACGTCTCCATCCCTTGTGTTTGTAAAATACAGATAACAACGCATATTTACGATCCAATGGCGTTAATCCGGGTTTTTCATACTGTTAAAGTTGCGAAACTATTAAACGATAAACTAGTATATATTAAGAGCATACAACGTTATTCGTGTTTACTTACCAGGGTCATTAATCATGATATACATGTGAGGTTAGCTTAACACACACATGCCAGATTTGATGTCAAACTACGTCTACTTCGATCGAAGAAAGAAAATAGAAACGGCAATAAATCATAGGGAATTAATACGAAAGGAAATTCCTAATTTCTGTAATTCTGTATAGGAAAAACATTTAGGTGTACAGTGGAGAATCTGTCATTCTTTCCCGTTTAAACGCAAACGTACGCAAACGCAAAGCACTAAACCGTAGAAAAGAACAACTTTTGGACAATTCTGATAATTCTTGTTTATCTTGGTGGCAAACAATTTGGAGCCTGATCAGACGCCGGGTTACCCGGCGTCTGATCTGGCTCCAATCTGTTTGCACTGCAAATAATAGTTTTAGCGTAAACGCGTTTATTGGGAAAGAATAACAGATTCACCACTGTATAACAGTCACACATACTGTTGACTTGTACAGTGGAGAATATCTTATTGTTTACCTTTTAAACGCAAACGAAACGCAAACATGTTTATCCCTAAAATGGAGAAATGGAAAGTTATTTGGCATTTTATCATGTATTTTTTGTTTTTGTTTTGGGTTACTCGGCGTCTGATCTGGTTTGCAATTGAATAAGGTTTTTAGCTTTATTTTGGCTAGAAGGAATAAATAAGTCCCCACTGTAAAACACTTTGGTCCATAGTGACGAGTGTACGCGTGTTTTACAACCAGTATATCAGTGAGTATTGCACTTGTTCAACTGTTTCACCTGGTTGAAACAACAACATGGGCAAAGTTAAGACATTATTTTGCTAAATATCTTTGGTTGGTAATAATAGATGCATTAGGTTGTATTCCAGTAATACAATTTAGGGAATAAAGCAGTATGTCGACATTGGGAAGGTTTTAGTTACAATACATGTAGATTAAACAAAGTGTATCTTTAAATATTTCACTTCCAATGGCGCCAAAACGCGACTTTGCAAACAGTTTGGATTCGGATCAGACACTCATATCGACATTTCTGCAGTCAAAACAGTACTAAAGCTGACTTTAAAAAATAGCAGACGACGCTAGCAAATTTAGACGATACTTTGGCGGTAGGAGGGTTGAAGCAGAAGATACAACGTGGCAGAGGATAAAACGTGGCAGAGAAAGAGATAAGAGCAATTCATATTACAGTGGAGAATCTGTTATTCTTTCCCGTTTAAACGCAAACGTACGCAAACGCAAATCACTAAAACGTAGATAAGAACAACTTTTGGACAATTCTGATAATTCTTGTTTATCTTGGTGGCAAACAGTTTGGAGCCTGATCAGACGCCGGGTTACCCGGCGTCTGATCTGGCTCCAAACTGTTTGCACTGCAAATAATAGTTTTAGCGTAAACGCGTTTATTGGGAAAGAATAACAGATTCTCCACTGTAACTGTTGTTATGCCTCATGCTTTTTGGATGGCATGCATTCGAGAAGACACTGTCTAGTGAACTGATCGTGGTTGGGCCAGTGACCTACAAACATGTTACTTTAATTTGCCGATGATATCCACCATCAAGTAGCAACGGTGTCAACGAACGAGATACATCATTATAGATACCTCTAATGATCACTTCCGCAGTGCAAGCAAATCGTACTTAAGCAAAATAAAACTATTTTTAAACATTTGCATTGCTGTGTAACCTGTTTTTGTTTTATTTTATCATATATTTTGAAACCTTCTCAATATCGATATGTTGGACAGCATGTCATATCAAAAACAAATTTCTAGAAGTTCATCGCCACTTGAATCGTTTGAGTAACCTATCACACATCATAAATCATCTATTTTCATATTCGTGTTATTACTACCATGGTATAAAACAATAAGATCAAATTGAATTTGATTAACACATTCAACCATAGCGACCAATATACTAGTCATTTACAAACAAACAACATGTAAGGATTACACTTGTCCCACGAAAACAGTGTAGACCCTGACCAGAGGGCTCCTTAAGGAGCCCTCTGATCAGGGCCTACACTGTTTGTCGTTTTGAAATATATTGTTAAAATCAACCCTAAATAGCCAAAAGTGGACTAGACTTAATTTGAAATTAGAACTGTCCATTTAAAGTTTCAGGGGTGAATGAGTTAATTTACACTTTAGATTCTTGTCAAATGACGAGTCACTCGGTCTCCTAAAAAATACAAATTCGTCTGTAGTGACCTACATGTTTGTCTGTAAATTGGATCAATGCAGGTCTTTCCTAATTTGAACGTACTGTTCGAATCGATTGCAAAATGACAACACTTAAAGTCCAAAAAAACTGGAATGAAATACATTAGATGCGATAAGCATTAAATGAATAAATGTCATTTATATATCGTTTGAAAAGAAACAGAGCGCCAAATTATCGTGTTAATATGGAAAGGCATATTGAATTAAACCCACTTTTCACCAAACTATTTGCATCAAGGAAGATAATTATGCTAGTGAAAGATTAGCTAAGTGTATGAACAAACATTGCTTCCTCATGATGGAATACAAGTATCGAGAAGCTTCTTATTCAATAACATAATAAAATAGAAATTAAAGAACAAATAAGATGTTCGTTGATGTGTAGTGTACACTGCGGTATGATTGCAAACTAAATTGATTCAAATGTGTGCAAGAGACGGGTTAATAAACTATAATTTCACAACATAGTACAACTGTAGGTTTTATACATATCGCAGACACTACACATGTACCGTCTTCTAAATTTTGTCGTCTAAAGTTTTGACTAATATATTTTCTATACAAGTGCTAACAATTTGGACTTTGATCAGATGCCGTTTTATGCAGCGTCAAATAAGGATCCAAGCTATTTGCAATGTCAAAAGTAATGTTGTATGTCAGTGACATGGCCAACATTAACCATACTACGGCACGGATATGTTATTCTTTTCCGTTCAAAACAGAAAATAAACATGCAGATGACAACTTACAGCACATTTAATGGTATTATGGCAATATTACGATTAAGGTGATGGTATTTTGGATATAGATGTTCAAGAAATGTTCTAATTTATGATGTTGCTTTAGCAGCAGTATGATGCATACGATCATTATTATGCCTGAAGCGGACTAATAATCAACGGGAAATGCAATTTGACGGATATCAAGGTGAAATTAGACAATACTGAAACATGCACCTTTGGATTGTTCTGAATGCCTTTCAACTCTCTCGATGATGCAGTATAGTCTGTTTCAAACTGTAGTCTGCTGTGATGGCTTCAAAATTACGAAACAGATATTTTGTCATATACAGTGAATAATACAGTGAAGAATCTGTTATTCTTTCCCAATAAACGCGTTTACGCTAAAACTATTATTTGCAGTGCAAACAGTTTGGAGCCAGATCAGACGCCGGGTAACCCGGCGTCTGATCAGGCTCCAAACTGTTTGCCACCAAGATAAACAAGAATTATCAGAATTGTCCAAAAGTTGTTCTTTTCTACGTTTTAGTGCTTTGTGTTTGCGTACGTTTGTGTTTAAACGGGAAAGAATAACATAGTCTCCACTGTATACAGTGAATAATACGTTATTCCTTCCCGTATAAACGCAAACGCATTGCAATTTGAAGAAGTAAATGACAACATATTTACATTTCTGAATGTTAGTTCTAGCCTTAACGGCAAACAGTTGATATCAGACACCAGGCGTCTTTGCTGGTTCCAAACTGTTTGCAAATAGAAGTGATATATTAATGTAAACGCGCTTTATTGGGAAAAATATCGTTTCTCCTCTGTTACTCTTTCACCGAAAACTTGCAATTGTCTGCTTTGACACGGGTGTCTTCAAATAGTGTCTTTCTTTTAGGAACTATGGACCAATTTTACGTTTCTAAGACGACAACGAAATTCCGTGATTTTTCTATACCTGGTTGTCAATTTGGAGTCTTGTTTATACCAAGTCTCGTTCGGCTCTGATATGTTTGTTTTTGCACAAACGCCGATATCATGCACGTGTGATAGACATTTAACGATACATCGCGACTGCAGTCGGCTAAGGCAGTAAAGAGATTAATTGCAATACTTTTTATAGAATAAACTAAATTTTATAAAGGGAGGCTGGATAACACGCCTTTTTATTTCACGAGAAATCGTTTTTCCTGCCTTGCGGATAGTATTGGAAAAATGACTAAAATCAAGTTCGTTACATTTTTTAACAATTAAGCTTTTGAGGAGGATTGCAAATTAAATTTCATTGTACGAGATATGCCAATACTATAGGAATCGCATCAACTATGCTCATTCACATAAAGATATAATACACAAGGGAAATTCAGGCAACCTAAGTTTGGAAAAAAATGTCATTCTTTTCCGATTAAACGGAATAAAAGCAAATTTAATACAATTCAATGAAGAAAGTTGTGTGATGTGAAGATTTAGACCGACATAATAAACGCAGTTGCAACCAAACGAAGTTCTGGCCAGATGCCGAGTTATTCAATAAACCTAATTGTTTAACCCATTTTTTGCCCACGATCCCATAAATTATATGGGACATAGACAAACAGTGTAGACTCTAATCAGACCAATCTTTGCTGATAGGAGTTTCAATATAAAACAAAAATGAAAATTCTGACCAGGCATCCCTTTGGTAAAAAATTGACTAATCAAATATGTAAACATGGAAGAATCCACTTGGCACAAATTGGTAAAGTCAATCGCGTTTATTAGAAAAGTGTTACTGTGTCCTTAAGTAGAAAAGCATATGTTTATATAATGGGACAATATGTGTGACAGACAATGCTTGTATAAGGTACGACTAGAGTAACATTCATCGTATTGATCGGTCACAAAAATCGTCTGAATTATTTAAGACCTGTGGAGGCGTCAAAATAAAATGTTATTGCACAAGAGAAAACCACTTAAATGTGTCTGTAATTAAATTAGCGACCAGAATCCCTTGAAAATACTGAAGAAGAAAATTTGGTGCGAAGATAAATTTATAATTGTTTCACATTGTGAAGAAATATCAATGATGTGTAAGAGCGGAGTCGTAAACATTTCCATGGATATTGTCTATAAAACATACACTAGCAAGCATAGTGGACCCTGTTACGCGGCGGTTTTATCAGGGTTTACACTATTTGCCTATGCAGGGTCTACAGGTTTTGCCTTCTGCTACAATGGAAAAACTATTTTATCATTCAGACCATTTATTATAAACTGAGTTGCAAACAGTTTGGAGCCTGATCAGACGCCTGATTACCCGGTGTCTGATCCTAATCGAAACTGTTTGCAATGGAAATAACAGTTTTAGAATAAAAATGTTTATTGGGAAAGAATGACGTTGTCTCTACTGTATATGGAAAAAAGCATGGCAGTATCCTTAGATCAACACTGTTTATGAATAATGAAATCTTCAAATAAGCACAATTCAAAACAATACCAACATTTTCGCAAATATGTGCGTTTCTCAAGACGAGCAGCGCAATATAGATACACACGCATTTCTCCCCTACATATTTAAGAACACTCCAAATGGCCATAACCTCCGTCACAATTCAAGTAAAATATTAACAAAAATTACATACATGTATAAGGAGTTTATATGTGAAAGGTGTAAGGAAACAGTCAGTCCTGATGTCGCCAGAATACATGTTTGCAATGACTATGGTAGTTTAAGCATATACAGTTTTATCAGGAGACACTTCTTTCGATTCAACAACGCTAAATATTGAAAAAGAGACTGTAAATATATTCATGTTTATTTGTCAAAGGTTATAATCATAAAGCATGACATTTATCTGATAAATTGATTTACAATCGTCACACACATCACCGGTAAGCGGTCTTTTATTTTTGTTTCTGTCATTCAATCTAATGTCAACATTTCAATTCATTTACCACTATATTTTCAAATAATGGCAATATCGGCTCGAATTGCAATGTTAAAATATGGTTTAGCTTCGCCTGTACATTTTCTACGCAGATTTGGCATACATTTTACTTAATACAAACAGTTTGAATCCAGATCCGACGCCGCATAAAGCGGTGTCTGATCAGGATTCAAATGGTTTGACAATCGTATCGATATTTCTTAAGTCATATAAACTTAAATCTAACTTTGAAACATTCTTGCAAACAACATTATTGACGTAGTCGACATTAGACAAAAGAATGGGGTAAAAAAACTGGATTGACTTGGCGCCGAAAGAGTTCACGTTCAAAAAGACAGGTATGTTCGACCTAACAGAGTTTCAAATGCGTGATGAGATGTTAGACTGTATATAGATATCGATCCAACCAACGACCCCAAGGAAGAATACACGCAGTAATCCTTCCCGTTGTTCGAATTTAGGATATATTAATCCTTATCCTGTGGTGATATCGTCCGCAGCGTTTGTTAAATTTAGATTTATACATTTTTAACTAAAGAAACCTAAATAAGAGTGTCAAACAGATTGGATCTAGATCAGAGACCGCGTTTCGCGGTGTCTGATCTGGATCTAAACTGTTTGCAAAAATCAGTAAAGTCGCGACCAGCAGGCAAAGTGTTAACCTTTATCACGCTTCGTTATTACTTTATGAAATAATTATCAGAATTTGCTATTTTGCAGTGTCTCTTACTAAATTTCATGGATATGACAAACTGGTCGTTTAAATATTAGATGTCAGGTAAGTCGCTCATCTCATCTTGATCCAAACTATTCACAGCTATAATGACACGGTACTGACAATGTACACAAGGTTTATACGGCTTGTATTGTTGGCTTCTGGCTATTCTACAGATTAATGTACTTTATTGTCTGCTAATCTGATTCAACGTGGCTGAAACCATTAAATATATTGCCAGACAATTTTGCTTTCAACAATTAGGAGCTTTTTATGATATTATTCTAGTTTCTTCCAGGAGATTCCAGCCTTACATAGTTCAAAGAAAAGTGTAATGAAATGAAATAGATTGACGTATTGGACACATTAGTTTTTAAACCTTTATGTTGAGCTCAAGCTAAGTGATTAAACGTGTACGCTTAAGTTCAAATTCGGAAAACGGAACGCATACATGTACACTATGAAACACGAAAGGCATGTTAATTACCTTTCGAAATTAGAAGGTTAAAGTAAGTCAATATTTCATTAGGAATTTTCTGATTTTCTCTTAGCTTTCGGGAAACGGTCGTCTGTCAACAAAATTAAAATCATGCTATTGGGTAAAGGGTTAAAAAAGCTTTATTAATATTTAATAATAAAACAGTATATAACGAGTTTACTTCAACAGGTTAACATCGCTACAAAATTAGAAATAAAGTACATTGAACATTTTTATTTATATTATAATGTTTATCTACATTACAGATAACTAATTCGTTTATGTTCTCCGGCTTATAAGTCCTTTGTGAATTGTTTATTCATAAATATTTACTTTATTACATATTTTGCATATTAATGAATTTTTAAATGTAATAAATACGTGTTGTCACCTGTTTAAGTATTGCATTACGCAGACTTATACGTGTTGTCATCTGTTTAAGTCTTGCATTACGCAGGACTTGGTCCTTATAATGCTAAGTACTTGCAAACAGTTTGGACCCAGAAAAGACGCTACGTTACGCGGCATGTGTCATGGATCAAATTTGTTTGGCACTCATATTCAATATTTTCAATTTGAAACGATTTCCATAAGAATGATTTTGAGTTCTGCGCAGACGATATATTACAGCATATAATTCAGCATGATAAGGGATAGCGTACATTTGCAAACAGTTCTGATCCATATCAAAGAAACAGTAACAGTATCCAAACTCTTAACGCTTGTATCAACATTCGTAAAGAAAAATGCCGACATTTTGCATTGGAAAAAAAAGCAGATGGCCATTTCAAAGCAGACGACAAAATGGCAGTGAAAGAGAAAAAACAACGCAATTTATAATAGTACCTGTTCGGAAGAATATTTTTTGTTTTTGATATGTTTGGAAAAAGAATTATATCGGTATAAAATGATAGGGTTAAAGTATATATTTAACCTGAATGCTAGGTGCTTAAAAGTAAATGGTCACCTAAACTGATAAATATAGGATCAATAGCGCTTACCCTTCTAGCTGAGTACTCATTCTGAGCGTAGTGAAACTAATACGTGTGTATTTATTTTACGGCGTGACCCACCACACAGGCTGGGTCGTGTGCCCGTGCAAGTAAGAAAAAGAACCAATGAAAATTGTTGTTAGTTGGTTGACATGTATTTAAAACTTTTAGAAATTGATTTATTTATTTGCCATATTAAATTGAAAACAACCATGATTAAGTCGGTGTAAGAGGTGTAAGATATTTATTGCAAATCTTCGAATAAGTTAGATACAGTTACTCGTTTGCTTCAAAAGTGGCGTGTAACAACGGTTATAATAGTTTGTTTATTGTCCTCGCGAAAAAGTATAGTACGTTGTTAAAGGACTTTTAAAGTGAAACCCGAATTGTATATATTACATAGTTGACAAATAATTAATCTAGTTTATTTTGCAAGTAAGCCTCGTCATTGCCTTGTTCTGTAAGACAATTAAATGATTCACATTGAACATAAGTATGTTGTACTGACTTGAGAATTAAAAAAGGGGTCGCCTAAATGTATTGTGAGGTAACATTCTCATGACGTTGCTCCTAGATACATAAAACCTTTTTCTGTTAACTGTTGCTTCCTTCTTCGTAGGAATTGTTAAATATTAGGCACCGATTGCCCCGATGGATGGAGAGAGTTTTACTGCACTGCGACATAAAATATGTCATTTAAGCCATAAGCCAACTTGAAAATACATGCAAATGTGACCTTTTTTACATGTATTGTTAACAGCTCTTGAAAACAAACAATCACGATAGACATAATGTTAAATATTTGAAAGAAATTGTTACATTTTACGCGCTGAATGTACCCTTTAGTCGACTTTGTAAATAGTTCCCATTCAGATTGGATGTTGCGTAATGATGCGTCTGCTCAGGATCCACACTGTAGCAGCTATGATTAATATGTCTTTGTCAGCATTTCTGAAGTTTGATTTTCATATAAAATGGCAGCTGATACATTTAGCAATAGATACAGTGGAGAATCTGTTATTCTTTCCCAATAAACGCGTTTACGCTAAAACTATTATTTTCAGTGCAAACAGTCTGGAGCCAGATCAGACGCCGGGTAACCCGGCGTCTGATCAGGCTCCAAACTGTTTGCCACCAAGATAAACAAGAATTATCAGAATTGTCCAAAAGTTGTTCTTTTCTACGTTTTAGTGTTTTGCGCATGCGTACGTTTGCGTTTAAACGGGAAAGAATAACAGATTCTCCACTGTACTTTGTCAAAAAGGGTAAAAAGAGATTGACCAAATTGAAAGGTAAATTGGTTCTAGAGTATCGTGATAAGAGCGACTGGACTTTCACATGAACAAACAAAGATCCAAATAAGACGTAAATTGAATCTGTTAGATTTCATGATCCAAACTATACACGGTTCACATTAAGTTTTGTTTTTTAGCAAAAGAGAGAAACAGACCAAAGTATAAATTACATCACAGACAATATATACCACTGTTTAAGTGTGATAAGATTTAGATTATTGTTAAGAAAAAGTTTTAAGTTTTTACCACAACAAAGTTCAGACTTTGCACAAACTGTAAATTATTCAACTAGGGCAATTTACATACGATTTCAATTTATTTCCCAAAATCGCCGTTATCTTAAACAATAGTTGTGTTCTCTATTATTGTTTTTGCTATCAATTCAAACACATTACCATTGGAAATGCAAAAACTAAATGCCTATCTATTTAAATATATGAATTTATAGTTATATCTTATAATATATATATTACGGGTTTCTAGCACAGACTGCTTTTTAACAAACATTTGCCCGGATCTAATCGTGGAACCATCCATTTTTACAACAGATCAACCCATTTGCTGTGCAAATAAGGTGAACTTTTCTGATTATTTTAAAAATGGTGTGTAAAATGCCACATATGCAGGTCTTGATCAACTCTCAAAAGATCAATTGCTTCAAAATTTATGATAACCATCTGCTGTGGTTTTATATTGTTCGTTTATACCCTATGTGTATATTAATGCAAACATTAATTTAGTTTAATGCAGCCTATGCTAAATACAACACTTTGAAGAAAATACTGTACCTTTGCAGGGTTTATTTAAATCGAAAAACTCGACCAAAATGATCATAGCATTTGCGATTATTACTGTACTGTGGTTTAATAACACTGTTACTTGATTGGATAGAAACGAACTTGTTTCAGCTGTGTTTGTTTGAAACAATTCTTGTGAGAAGCTTTTTATATAGTTGCAAAATTGGTAAATTTGCACTGACAAATTGCAGAGGAGGAACATACAGTAATTGTCAATAAATGCTTTCGTGTCAAAATACCTATGTCCATTGCAAATTATTTGGAGTCTTACCGGTCGCACAGTAACACTGCGTTTAACCAGGCTCCAAACTATGCATTTCTCTGATTAAAAGAAACAATATATGCATTAGTATAAGTGCACCAGACTTGACCTTTAATGGCCGATAGTTACATTCGTTTTATACCGTATAATGGCTATGGCGCCAGTTCTTCGAATTTTTGTAACATTCAGAATTTTTATTTAAATTGTGCATGTTGATAGTATATACCCTGATATGCAATATCATAAAGTAACATTTTATTTTTTCTTAATAGCTTATTGTAAGTATATCCCTAATCATCTGGAGACATTTGCTTGTGATAAATCACGGAGTAATGGTCAAAGGGAGGCACCTCATGCAACTATTGTGCATGAGTTGTCTCCCTTTGACCGTTTGAATTTAAACTGTTGCGATGGTCCTTAAACGGGAAATAAATCGATGTCCATGCTTTCAGACATTCAGAGAGTTATCTATAATTAAAGATTACTTCTGAAGTAACTTGATTAAAGCTTATTTTGAATATAGACGTAGATGCGTTTAACGAGAATGTCGTTACCATGCGAACCCTTATTTCATTGCTGAATATAGGAAAAGTAAACATGCATATCAAAGGTCTAGACCCAAGGTAAAAAATAATATTACCGTTCGCCTAATTCATTTCCATTGAAATAAATGAAGCTTAATTCGAATAAATGTATTTGCTCGAGCGTAAGGGACATTTGAATATATTTTACAGAAGAAGCGAGGTGACCATGTATCCGCGAATTAATTTTCGAACGCAAACAACAGATATACGGACGAACTTTCAAATGCCCTTGATATTTTTATTTTACTTTCTCTTAGCGGACTCCATGATTGTCTTCTAAAACCAATCTTGATTAATGCAACAAAAGTCACGACAATTTGCATCAATTTATTAAAATATATGTCTGCATTTGTTTATGTAATCAATCAATTTAAATATCACCTCATTTCAAAATGACACCTGATCAGCATTTTCGAAAAAAACTGTAAAATTGATGGTGTTCAATATTTACAGTGGACATCGTTTTGGTTCGTTCGAACAGTAAACGGCTTCAATACTGCAATAAGGCGTTTCTTATCAGGGTAAACATTACTCGTGTTCATAACTTCTATTATGGATACAACATACATGCATACTAATACAATATTCATAAATTTTAGAAATTACAAAAATAATGTACATATAAGAATTCAACTGCTTATATCGCGATCCATGGAATTTGCTGACCTTTTGCTGTCGTTTATTTCCCTTAAACGCCTGAAAAGTCAAGTTGTTTATCTATTTCAACTGTTATGTTAATAAACTGCTCCCCGTATTAAGTTATGTTAACCTACACATCTAAATATACTTTTAAATATCGTGTCAGTTAAAAAAAACAAACTTATCTTTTAAAAGGTATTTGTGAAAAAAGACACCGCCTGTTCGCAACTGACACAATACGTTCAATTTGAGTTAGATATATTGATATTCCAACATACAAAGCATACAGCAATATATAAACCCTATATCAGCAGTAAACGGATTAGAATATGACAACTGGAAATCCACTTCAGTCCATACTGGAATGTATCGATTGAGTCGATAGAAGTTGTCGGACTAAACAAGAAAACTCTATACCATGGCTTGATATCGACTCAAGCTAGTATTTCACCAAGATTGGAACGTTGTACAACAATTCGAAGATAACATTTGAAGGAAAGAAAATAATAATATATTACCGTTTAGATTTCAGTTTCGGGTTATAATTTTTTGCAAAATAAACAACGTTGGTATTTTTAGGCTGAACAAATATATGTTCATTCTTCATCGAACACTATCTACAGTATCATTTCTGAAAATGTATTTGGCGATTTCAAATGAGTGTGACTAATTTGGAACAGGAAACATATGAAGTGGTTTCTATTATATATTATGTACAAACTTATCAATTACCGCAAAGACAATCATCGTGAAGACAATGTTATTAATCTTAACACGATGATAACTTGAATAGAAAGAGTAAATAATGTCCTCGTTCAAAATGGTTGCTAGTTGCAGATTAAATATTGCATTTGATTGATTGAGCTGTGTGTGATCTGACATTGTCATTTGTTAACATAAAACGAATTGTCTCATGTGATGATGTGCTTCTAAAACGTTCTACTTAAACTGTAACCGATATGGCTATAACTTGAAACATAGCAACCATAAGTGATGTATGTATGTGGCGTATTTGTATCATACAATGATTTAATACACGATCCTAATATACTTCCATTGATTTAACAAATCAGAACATTACTTAATAAAGGCGATTAGAGTCAAACGTCATTTTGAAAGTAATTATCACTCCGTTAAGTATCCCAATTGAGTGTCCAGATCAATGATTGAACCGATAGCTGGTAATTATAGTCATGTCTGTTTCATAGTGGGTCATCTTCGGTTAAGCATACAATTAACGTTTCAATATATGACAAATATAGTACCATACGAGATGCTTTATGGGTTTTCAAACGATAGAGGGGAGAAATAGAGAAGAGGATAGAGAGAGGGAGAGAGGGATAATCGAAGCTAGAGAGAGAGAGAGATGATGAAAGTTAGAGTGAGAGAGATCAGGAGAGACACCCTGTTCTCAGAAGGAGTGAAATTGATTATACTGTTTAATTCAGGCTTGCCTTTATGAAATGGGGTCCAAATCAGGCATGTATTGAGTAGTGTAGAACGTGCCTAAACACTCAACCTTGAACGAGAAGGTATTGTTACAAGGACGAGTTTTCGTTTGTATGCGATGATGAAAGTTTACTAGAAGCGCGCATGTATGCGTGTCCTTAAACACAATTAACTATAAACTTGTACACATGTCCTATTGAAACAGTGCTCATTTTAGTGGATACAATGTTTGACAAGAGCTGTCGGAGAACAGCAAAGCTCGCCTAATTAAACCTTTCTTAAATAGGTAACTATCAATAGAAAAGTGTATCAGTACATTGATATTCAAGCCACAGGGAATCCCCATTCCAAATATCAGCTTACTAATGCAAAATAGTTCATGTAGTATAAGTGCATATCAACACTTACTCCATAACTAACTTTGAAAGTTCAGTCCCAAAACTCACAACAGGTGATATTTTGACTAAATTTTAACTTTTTTTTAAATTTTAACTACTCAACATCAATGATCAACCCACAGGGCACCTCCATTCCAAATATCAGCTTCCTAATACAAATATTTCATGGAGTATTAGTGCATTACAACACTTACCACAAAACTTTAACCAGATTAAGATTTAAAAACAAAAGTGAGAAACTTGTCAAGTACATTACAATGGCAAAGGCATATTCTTAATATTAAGGAATCCTGTCCAGAATACTAAACCAATCATTATACATACAGTGGAGAATGTGTTATTCTTTCCCAATAAACGCGTTTACGCTAAAACTATTATTTGCAGTGCAAACCGTTTGGAGCCAGATCAGACGCCGGGTAACCCGGCGTCTGATCAGGCTCCAAACTGTTTGCCACCAAGATAAACAAGAATTATCAGAATTGTCCAAAAGTTGTTATTTTCTACGTTTTAGTGCTTTGCGTTTGCGTACGTTTGCGTTTAAACGGGAAAGAATAACAGATTCTCCACTGCATATTTATGTTTAGTGTCAATAATTAGAGAGGTTTCCTTTTCTTACTTGTACGGGTACGGGAACGTGTGACCACAAGTTCCCGTTCACGAGTAAAACAAATGTAAAGAGGGTTTCGATTTCTTTTACGTGAACGTGTTCGTGTGGAGAAAACGTGATTATTTCCCAAAAAAAGCGTTTTAAACGCTCAAACCATTATTTTCATTGCAAACAGTTCAGAGCCAGATCAGATGCCGGGTCAGGCTGTAAACTGTTTACCACTCAGTCTACAATGAATCGTCAAAGTTGTCAAAAAATTATCATTTTACCCATTTTAATGCACTGCCTTTGCGTTTCGTTTGCGTTTAAACGGGAAAATATAACGTGTTCTCCACTGTACATATTATGTATACACGTATTTTCTAAATCGTGTTTCGAAATTGGACAACTTGTACAATCATGCATGATGTAGGTCTTAATTTACTGTGTTATGTAAATCCTTGATGTAGCCTACAGTGGAGAAACGCCATTCTTTCCAAATAAACGCGTTTACGCTAAAACTAGTATTTCCCCTGCAAACAGTTTGGAGCCATATCAGACGCCGGGTAACCCGGCATCTGAATACGCCTCCAACATTTTCTATCTCAGATGAAATTAAATTGAGATAAATTTCAAAAATGTAATTTTCTGCATTTTAGTGTATTGTGTGTGCGTTTCGTCTTCCATCGATGGGCATGTCTGCATCATTTAATGCGTCGGCGATACTTTCCCAACTCTTTTGGTTCCGGAAGGGGTTTTGTGCTAACACCTCTCTCAACCGTTTCGTTGAAACGAACCATTTTTTACGGTATGATGCCATTTTCTGTAAAATAAGTCAGCTTTAATAGATCTAGCGTTGGATTAGGTATCGATCTATACATATTAGATCTATATAGATTCGATATAGAAAAAGATCTATTCTCAAATTAGAGAAACATGATCATATTTCATGTCTAAGATCCAAAAAGGGGGAGAGAGAGATAGAGAGAGAGAAAGAGAGAGAGAGAGAAAGAGAAAGCGAGAAAAAGAGAGAGAGAGAGTGGGAGAGAGAGAAAGAGAGAGAGAAAGAAAGAGAGAGGGTGACAGAGATACAGAGACAAACATACACAGCCAGAGAGACAGAGAGAGAAAATGAGACACAGAAACACACACACAACGAGACAGAGAGGCAGAGAGAGACAGAAAGAGGGAGGGCGAGAGAGATAGAGATGGAGCGAAATAGAGGAGTAAACAAATAGAGAGAGACAGAGAGTAATATACATACAGGGACAGATAGAAAGAGAAGGAAACAGAGGCACACAAAGCTACAGAAAAACAGACAGACAGAGAGAGAGAAGCAGACAGAGGGAAGGATAGAGATAAAGAGAGAGAGAGACGAACTGACGGATCGGACAGATGTGCAGACACATACATGTAGATATGCGCAATCGGAGACAGACAGACAGACGTACAGAGACACAGAGAGAAAGAGAGAGAAAGAGAGAGAGAAAGAGAGATATACATACAGACAAAGGCAGATAAAGACAGACGCATGTACCTTGCATGCACCTTGAACACACATACATGCACATATTTTTTTATTGTTTAAGTACTCAGGGAAGGATTTATATCATTTGAAAGGCTTGTATCAAGTTTTGTCAGTCGTTTCAAGCGACTTTTTTGTTTTTGGCTGTGGATTATAACGTGTAACCGTGTCACCTATTTCGATATTTAACTCTTTAAACTCAAATCTTTTAAATAAATAAATACATACAAAATGGAGATAGGGGTTTGTACCAACATTCTATTAAATAACATTTACATGATCTATATAAATAATAGGAATAAAATGATGATAAACTTACAAGTTTTACTGAAACGTATAGACTGATGTCTACCAGTTATCAAAGTGTAAATCAAAAGGTAGGTACGCATACCTTGATTACGTCACGATGGTATTCTGCAGAAAAAGCGAGCCACACGTATACATGTACGTACCCGTACAAGTAAGAAATCGAAACCTCTCTATTATTTCATATACATGTACATGCAAATGTAAATGTTTTTTCAATTCCATTGTGCCTAAATCAAATTTATAATTAAGTTACATTAAGATTACTCTTACATGTTTGCAAGCATGTAATGAATACGTGTACACATTTATTACATCGAAATGTTAGCATAAAAAATTGCATCTGTATAAACATTGCATATGCAGAAGCAACCTTTCAACACTTACATGGCAATATGTGATTGCACAAATATAAAAAATAGCTTGATTACTATCACATTCCGAAGACGATACTTATTTCAACATGAATACCGTGTAATAAGATCAAATCAAATCAATACAAATCCAGAAAATCTGTTGAATAGAGCATTGGTTTAGTTAAAAACCAGGGGCACAGGGGGCCAACTAGGTATTACGTAGGAGCGTTTGTCTACGACAACATGTATTGGACTAGCTACGACAGTAAACATATTTTACATGTTCTGTCAAATGTCAACAGTGTTAAATATCATAAATCGTCCTTTTGTTCGTAAATTATAAGAAGTGACACACTGTTTATAGAATCAAGCCCCATCATATGCAGTTTGTGGTTCCAAATGTCACTTTGTGATTGATTATATCTGATCTTACCATTTTATTAACCCGTTCAGTAATCAGCATAATATGTGTATGTATTGCTACGAAGATGTATCTGTGTGTATACGTTTCTAACAGAGGGTGTATTGGTATGCTCACGAAGTTTTCTTTTACTACATAACCAGCTGAAATGGAATACATGTATTTGGACATTTACGTTATTGACAGGCCCGTAGGAAACGTGTGTGTGTGTGTGTGTTGGGGGGGGGGGTTTCGTGCCCCAGCCCCCAATAATTTTGCAATTAATGTTTACCAGGCAAATTCCTTTTTATTTGGTCTATAGATAAACGCCACGACTTATATAGGAAAACCCTTAAAAATCTTTTTATAGCTATATATATCACAATATTGTCTTGCCCAGTCAGCTTAGATACAATGTTCTCAGGTGAGCGACTTGTGGGCCATGGTCCTCTTGTCCTTCTTACGTTCCTGATTGAAGAGGAGGTTGTGACAGAGGGGTCATCTAATCTGGTACTTTTGTTATCTTAATGCCCATCAACGGATGCAACTTTTTACATTTTTATCTGTAGAACAGAGTTCACAATTGAACATCGTTGTTGGAAAACCATCATATTTCAAATCTGTATATAGCCTAATGGGATAATACATGCATAGTACACACCGATTGGCACAAACGTACAGTATGTGGAATGCAACTTAATGATTAACGTTAATACTGCCGAGTGTTGACCATTGGAAACAATAATGTACAGTTGTTGCTCCAAATAACACAGCTTCATTGTTGGCGTCTGCCTGTTTGCATGCCCCACATGTAGTACATACTTTGTCTAGCTAACTTCTCCTACACTTTTCAAGCTACAACCTTATAACTTGGCAGAGTGTTTGCACATATACAGTAGATGTGCATGTGGACTTAAAGTCAAATTGGGGGAGAGAGGCATCATATTTGTCTTACAGAAAATATGCCTATCATCTTATTATACAATAAAAACTCTCTAATACAACCATTAAAACAAAGGCTAATTGATTGTAAAAAGACAGTTGACAATTAACCTATGGCAAGGTAGTACTAAAACAAAAAACTCTTTTAGGAGCTTTCTGTTTTACCGTCACCTTGCTATATATATAAGAAATCACCTATCGTAAACATCTAACAATGCACACAATATTGTGGACGTGATAGAGATACTTTACTGTACTCTAGGCCAGGGTAACAGTTTAGTTTCAATTTAGGGGTCTGTGTTTGTTACCAGCAGGCGTTACCAGTATGTGAGCCTTTTACCATTTGTCAAAAAGTGTAGATATTGATTGACCTCAAATATTAAAAACTTGCAGCTGATCTGAAATGTTATTATTCTCATATTCATGAGTCCCAGTTTCTTTTTGCATGGTTCAAATTGAAAAAATCAAAAACCTTTTCAAAATAAAGTTGTGTTTATTTCGTATACGTTTTCCGAGTGCTTTTATACTTGAACACTCGCATATACCGTAAAAAAGAATGCGTAGTACATGTATCGGTTTTCTATCATAAATCTTTACAAGACATACTTATAGTTTGCCGACTTTTTCATTTATTTATAAAAAATAATATGTCTCGACATTTTTTAAAATGATGCAGGCTACTGCAAGATATCTCCGTTTAAGCCATTATGTTCTGGAAACCATTTCCCCCCATAGCTTGTTCCTTATTTTAAAGACAGGTGGCCACTTAAAGCAGGTTGAAAGTAAAGCAGAATGCACCTTTAGTCGTTTGCTGCTTTGCTTTCAGTCTGCTTTAAGCTACCATTAACCAGGAAAATATCTTATGGTAAATTACATACGTATGACTGTATAAAGTAGTATGTTTTTCTTCAATCATAGTGAGGAATAATTTGAAACTTGTTTGCCGGTGTCAGGATCAAAGTTCACAGTTTGCGTTTTCTCCGATATGGTTGCCGGTTACGTTGAAAGTCCGGTGTTTGTATCGGACACTGTCTTCTACTTAGTTGTCTCCCACGTGAATGAGACCTTTTCATCCTGGTGTACCGTAGTGCAGTGATAGACCGCCTACCTTGAACTTCTGAAAGGCAGTAGGAACAGAACAGCAAAAAATAAGCTGCATGTTCGATGTCCTGAAATCAAACAAGAGACTTTGTAGCATCCAATACATGATTTTGTAGCGTAACCTATACATCTGAACTGTACTTCGTAAAGAAACTTATACAGCTTCTGTGCAACACGTATACATACACAACGTTTACAAAAAAATGTTTTACGGTAGAATATAAGCATCATGGAAGTATTAAATGGACCTATTCAATAGTGAAAAGCTTTTTCTTTAACATGCATAGATTATTTCTTCAATGTTTTATTTTATAATACAAAATTTAAGCCACAAATGCATTTATAAATGAACAAATGCTATCTGGCACATGTTAAATGACAGCAATGTATAGTATCGCCTTTTAACAGGCCTAAATGATCATGTAACCTATATAAGTGCATGTTAAATAATATATTTACACTTACCATTTGGGATTTTCAGCACTTTAGGGGCTAAAGCCCTCAATAATTCCATTTTTTCTTAGTACTTCAATGTTGTTTGTATACATGTTGTTGTAGCATATCCAATACATGTTGTCGTAGACAAACACTCCAACGTAATACCTAGTTAGCCCCCTGTGAGGGGCCCGTTTCATAAAACTTCGTACGACAAAAACGATCGTAAGTCAAAACTTTCAAATACATTTAATTTCTGATTGCTCTATCTAATCCTGTCTTGTGGCATCTCTTTGGAATCGTCTTTTCAAGACGATTCCAAAGGGATGTCACAAGACAGGATTAGATAGAGAAATACATAATAATTGATACTTTTATAATCTGACTTACGACAACATTTGTCGTACGAAGTTTTATGAAACAGGCCCCTGCTACTTGATGGGAGTTACGTTTTTCCTCACAGATTAATTGGTGATGTTATTCAAGAGGGTTGTTAGCCCGTATCAATTATATGTACCAATACACGTACTGAAGTCACAGAGGTAGCGACACAAATCAAATCATGAATGTATTAAGACATATTATTATATACCTACCGATGATTTATAGAGATTTCTCAGTTAGATAAATTTGATATTGTCACTGTTGATATCATCACTTAGTCTAGTGATGATATTACCTTTTTTGACGTCACGTCATACTAACTTTTGTGACGTCGACGTGCGTAAATAATTAATTTTGTGTATTTTTTTATGTAAAAACGTCAGTATAATATATATAATAAATAGAATAACCAACTCCTTTGAATAGATATGAAAAATATATCACGAGAGTGGGTTGTTATCTGGTTAAAAAACTCGTCCCGCGAACTCGTTTTTTAACCAGATAACAACCTATTATTGTGATATATTTTTGATATCAATCTAAAATATTTGATTATCCTCTATTTATTTTTACATATACTCTCCATTTGAGTTTCAAATAAATGTTTACGTATCTTGAATCCTTTCTCAATACATTTTGCCTGGGCAAAATACTGTCTGTCTACTGACTGTCCAACATAATACATGTAAACTTTCCCTCAGTTAAAAGCATGTGTAACCACTATTATTTAAAGTACATTTGACGCAGCTGGTCATTTATTTAGCATGTCGAAGCAGGTCTGCTTCTACGACATACATACTATTATCTAGACAGTATTTTTAAAATCTAAGATCTTATTTTGACCCGCATGTGGCGAACTTATTCTATCATGGAATGTTCCACCTATATATTTATTTTTTACAATGCGTTTTCGTTTCGTATCGTTCAAACGAGAAATAATACTAACGTCTACCCTGCAGTTAAACAAGGCTAAATAAAGAAGTCATTTATCAATGTCAGACACGTTGCGTTGCAAGATGTATAGGTGGTTTTAGATGATATTTCCTAGACATAAACATAATACATCACCTTTAAATTGAGTGAAACCATTCGATTCTTTAGATTTATATACGGACGATATATATTTGATTCAATTGCAATAGTCTCCAGATGGTTTCAAATGTTATTAGTTTGTGTTTTCTTGGATGGTTACGTGATTTGCAATCCTGCAGTACGAATGTATGAACATTTTTAAAATGAAAAAGATCCGAGCATGTGCTAGACTTATTACTATAGTTGTCGTCATATATTGTCCACACTTTATATCATACAGTTTGTTCAAGTTACATATCACACTGTAGAAATATGGCTCCGGATAAAAAAAAAGGAAAATTTTTATAATTATATTTGTGCTTGAAATATCGACCCCCATGTATCTTCGATCCAATTCTATGAATTGTAATACCAATGTGTGAGAAGAAAAAAAATTGTGAGCCAATAGTTTTATCCCATCTCATATACAGCTCTAAATACCCCCTTATATCTACAGTATCTCCAGTACATAATTATTGTGTATACTGTCAACATTAATGTCTGGCAAATGAACTCGGGGATAGTATTTTTACATTATGCGGTTGTGTTAAATAATACCCACATTCCACGAGACGGCGCACGATGGCAATCTCCGCGCTCCGACAGAGCGCCATAGGTCGCCTCAGTACGAGGCAATCTAACGGCATTTACGATCCGATTGCGTTCAGATTACGCTCCGATGGCAATTCGTTAGCGATCTGTAAGATCCGATAGCGACTTCATGGTCATTGGTCGCCACCCAATTCATAAAAATGTTGCGCTCTTGTATGATCAGATTGCGCTGCGTACGCGCTCCGTTGGCGCTCAAAGGCGAATAAGATGCGATCTATTGCGCTCTATTGGCGCTCCGATGGCGACCACAGTGACATATGGCGCTCAAAAGAGATCCAATAGCGATGTCGGCGACCGATGGATATCCATTACCGCTCTGTTAGCGCTCTACTTGATCTGATTAGGGAGATATCCTATGAAGACCTGTGGCGCTCTGCCGCGTTCATTCGTTTTAAATTCGCTAGCACACATATAGCTGCTTTCTGTTTGACTTGTGTCCACTCAATGCAGTAACATTTTAATGCAGACGATTCCTATAAGAGCTTTCTGCATTACGTTCGTACTGCCACAATTCACTAGAACTCTGTGTTTTTTCATTTAATAGTTACTACAAAAATTCTAATGCACATCAAAATCAATGTTAAACGCCATTATATTAACACACTTTTCGGTATCATCATTGTATGGGTGTATAACAGTTTGGATCCGGATGAGACGTCGAGTTAATTCATGCAATTGGATATATTGATAGAAAATACTATCGGTTATTTTGAAATGCAGAGACTCACTATCAGATCGCCACTGATTTGCTTTGTTGGATGATGGTGGCGCTCTAAGGTGAGTCGATAGTGCTCTAGCTACGATCTTGGCGATCAAGTTGCGCTCCGATGGCGACTTAGGCGATCAATTAGCGATCTGGTTGCGTTCTGGCCGGAGCGCCACGAATCTTTGTGCAGGGGAGTAAACCGACGGCGACCTTGGCGATCATGGAGATCAGATAGCGACCCATTTGCGCTCAGGTTGCGCTCCTGGCGACCTCGGCGCTCTGCATGGCGACCTGCGGCGTTCTGTCTGCGGCGCTCTGACAGAGCGCCATAGATCGCCGTCTCGTGGAATGGGGGTATAACAATATCCATTAAAAAACAAGTTACATGCAGAACATAAGCCGGGAATTGTATTTTTCTATGCAGCCGTTCCTCGGTGCCATATGAAAAATTAATATATCATGGTGCGTAATACCAAACTTAGTCAATCAAAGAAGACCCTAGTTAGATTGCTCCTTAATGAGTCATTTCATTAAAGTCTAAAGATTCCTCTTGCATGTACGTTTGAGTTGGGCACTGTGACACAATATTGTTCATATAGAGCCGATATGTAAATGTATGTTTTGAATTGCAAGTGATAATTATCGCTAGTTATGAATATGTTTATCATTAATTTGTTGTGAGGTTTTGAGGAAGTGCCATGAATGTGTCTATATAATGCGGCCTTTGAAAGCAATGTTAACCATTTTTTTACAAAAAAATACCGTTTACTTATGTCAAGTAGCTTCATACAATATGTACAACGCGAAAACATGATTCATATATCACCATAAACAAACTATAAAGTGCTCCCCCTCTACAAAGACACCTAATGGGACACACACATTGTGTATGTGTTGTTCGGAGCGAGTTTTATAGGGAGGGAGCTTGTCTTACATTATAAATCAGCTTGAATTCAGATCAGACTGCGCATAACGAGACATCTGATCTGGATCTAAGGTGTTTGTCCTTCCGCATCATATTTCCTGTAAAAATGTCATCTTATGTTTAACCTTGAGAACATAGAGTAGATGACAATCTTAAGCAGACGATTTTGCAGCAGCAAAAGCGTTAGACATAGTTATCCTGTTTAGGGAACTGTGGCAAGTGTCGTTGTCAGGAGGGAGTCGACGTAGGGAGGAAGCACAGTTTTCTCATTATAGAAATACTTTGTTTGTAAAAGAAGTATTCAATTTAAATTGAAGTATTAATTGTTTCTGTATGAATGGAAGATATATCAAACCAAGCTTTACCTTTTACTACATAAAAGCGGCTTTAAGCATAATGTTCATGCCTCATCGAGATGCATATTTATGCTGTCAGTATGTCCTGTTGAGGAGTCTGAGAAATTGTCCCTGCATACTGACATACAGATCCCTACGGCAGACAAATAGATGAGTTCTGCCTAATTTTCAGCCTTATGTAAGTAATATATATAAACATTTATTTATGCTTTTCGGTGGATTACCGGAAAATAGCAGTGGATTATCACTTGGTAATCCACTGCAGTGGATTATCACCAATCGCCGTTTTCCCCGTATGGCTCCCCAAAAATCGTAGTCAATCGTGTCTTATCGTTTTAAATTCCGGCAGTCCGATTTGTCGCGAACCACTCAACGGAAGAACACGAATCCAAAATCGGGAGCAACGACGTAATTCGCATGACGTCAATTCAATAAATAAGTGACGTCATCGTACGGGAAACTGTTTCGTTAATGTGTTCAATGTAAACTTGGGGCTCAACACGGGGTAAATCATGTACTTTCGCTTTCACAATTGTCGAACAATTTCGTTTAAAAAGTGGCTTAAAGGCATAAAGAAATAGAATAATTGTATTTTTTCAGTATAAGATCGAATTTAATCCATTTCGTGAACATCAGACTGTTATATTTTCACGAAATGGATTAAATTTTTATCTTATACTGAACAAAACAATTACAATGTATCCTCTATATCATGGGGGAAATTGTTAACAATGATGATTTTCAAATATTCATGTCAACTTCTCAATTTTAATATATCGTCCATACATCTCTTCTAACAATATCCATTCCCTAGATGTATAGAATAATAGCAATATGGGGAGTTGAACATTATCTTGTGTTTCATTTCATGTAGGTACAGTAGAGACGATTTTATTCGTTCATGGTTTAACGAAACTATACACAAAAGCAATGCCATGCATTATTGACATAGAACTGAACATGAGATGTGTTTAAATGTATATTTTCAAAACAAGTTGGAAACAGTTTTCAGTCTGATCAAACACTGGATTATCCAGAAATACATTGCTCAGAACCGTTTGCAATAAACGCAGTTGTAGTGCCGTAATAAATGGAAAGAAAAAAAAGATTTTTCCTATTGTATATTAAATATCTGATAGATATAGAATATGTTCTTCAAAACACGCGGACTCTGCAACCTTTGTCTTTGATACTATTGTCAGTAAGGTTTCTCAATTAAACGCAAACCTTTGAAATTCGAAACATTGAGGGGCAAGCAGGTTGTTCCGCAAAATAGAGTTTTGGAATTAGTTCGGCATGTAGCAGCCGTTGCGCATCAATTGAAATTACCTGGGATTTAAAGTTTGATAAGACAAATTGCAGCAAAGTACATCAAATACTAATGCAACATGTTTTACTGTTGTCTAGCATCAATCTATCGCACCCAAAATACAGTGTTCCCTCTAAACAACGGTCCTCGAAACAACGTTTCTCTCCTTACAACATCGCTTGCCGCTGTTCCCCAAGCCAGACCTTTATGTACAACCTATTCATGTTTGCGATATCGCTTGCTTAAAATTGTCGTTTTCAGCCTTTCTCAACGTGACATATGAAACATTTGGACAGAAGAAACAAAGAGAAGAGTGACAAACAGTTTGGATCAAGATGAGACGCTGTGTTACGCGGCGTCTGATTTGGGTTTTAACTGGTTGCAAATATTCCCTCTAAACAATGCACACACTCTTTGTCTATCTTTGGGTCATGTTGTAGCGATTAAGCACATTATTAGTCAATGTATCTAGAGTCAAATGGACACATAAACATAGTATATTGCGTTACAGGATGTCAGAACATAAACTTCCTATAATATCTGTAAACGGATTTCAATGAGGCATTCGCATGTTCGAATCGCCTATTCCCGCACTAATTTAACACCCTAATCTGATTTTTTTAATACCGTCTATTGCAATGAATGTATGAATTGCATTTCCTTGAATTATGTCGCTTTAAAATTCATGCTGACAGTTAGATGTCAATTAATTCGAATTTAAATGTTACAAACAAATCAAGAAATAAATCTAATTGTGCGCCGATATAAACTTTTACAACTCTTAAAATTTTAGAACACATTTCGATTGTTTACGTGTATCAAGATGCTTAAGTACATTCAGATAATTATTTATTTTCAATAAAGTCACGTGTGCTAAACTAGTTAAACTCTTAGAAAATAGTTTTTTGCCAGACCGTAAAGCTTCATTTCCGGGGTCTGGTCAATCTCTGAATGGTATGCCACCCAGGTTTTGATACCTCTTCAACATTACAGTGGAGAATCTGTTATTCTTTCCCAATAAACGCGTTTACGCTAAAACTAATATTTACAGTGCAAACAGTTTGGAGCCAGATCAGACGCCGGGTAACCCGGCGTCTGATCAGGCTCCAAACTGTTTGCCACAAAGATAAACAAGACTTATCAGAATTGTCCAAAAGTTGTTCTTTTCTACGTTTGTTTTAGTGCTTTGCGTTTGCGTACGTTTGCGTTTAAACGGGAAAGAATAACAGATTCTCCACTGTAACATGAAATATCGATTTTTTGTTGCATTATATTTGCCTTTTATTACATTGATATCGGAGTAATCACTGGGGGCCAACGAGGTATCACGAAGGCCCGTTTCGCACAGAAGTCCTGTATATGGTTCGCACCTACAATCCATGTAAACACATCCATTTCTGAACTATTTTTTATACGCTGACATTCGCATTAACCACTTGTGTCCATAGACACACATATCAATTGAATTATTGCTTTGCAGATTACAGTATAGGTTCGTGAATAAACTGTTTACATACCATTTCTTGCATTATTTATGGAAAATAAGTATGTATACCAAGCACAGACGTCAATTTGTCACTCTTAAATGAATATTACCGGGCGATTATCGAAAAAAACATTGGAATGATCCACTATATTTACAAATATTCGGGAACCCCATCTCAGACATGATGCATGTTTATTAATAGCTTCATTTTCCCATAATTTTTCAACTTATTTTTCACAATAATGTATACAACTTTGAATCACTCACAGTACCCTGAAGGGTTTATGAGTGTGTATGTGCCCTCCTGAAGTCGCAATTACGTGTATACGTTACCAACAGAAGGTGTATGTGTTACAGTGGAGAATGTGTTATTCTTTCCCAATAAACGCGTTTACGCTAAAACTATTATTTGCAGTGCAAAGACTTTGGAGCCAGATCAGACGCCGGGTAACCCGGCGTCTGATCAGGCTCCAAACTGTTTGCGACCAAGATAAACATGAATTATCAGAATTGTCAAAAAGTTGTACTTTTCTACGTTTTAGTGCTTTGCGTTTGAGTACGTTTGCGTTTAAACGGGAAAGAATAACAGTTTCTCCACTGTACCTACTGAAGTCAATTAATTGATTTCTGTTGCAGTGACACAAAATGGATTGGAAAAATGTATCGTTTATGCCTAGCTCACATTTGCTGCGGCGGCCGTACGGCAGTCGCACGGATTATTATTTTTACGGCGAGTAGCAATTTCCCGGCCGCCGTAGATTTCCTTCGACCGCCGTATGTTGTGCTCACAATTGCTGCGGCCGCCGCAAGGCGAGATTTTATGTTTTGGGGGTAAAAAACTTGCGGCAGTGCGGTGTCCGTTCGGCAGCCTTATGGCGCCTCCGCGGAGGTCGCGATTTCTAATAAAACACACGTCGACCGCACGATGGCCGAACGGCGGCCGTTGATGTGCAGTCTTAATGCTACTCCTGCTACACACATTGGCTTGCTACATGTGCACATAACTCATATCAGTCCAACTACACCGAGAACTCAAAGGCCATATATGAACAGCAATATGTCTCATAAGAACATCCATTTCAACTTTTAGATCAATAGACACATATGAACAAAAGTGCAAATGCCCAATAGTAAAATTAACCATTAAGTCTCGGCGGCCGCACGGTGGCCGTACGGCAGCCGCAGAACCGCTCTACGGCGTGTCGTTTCTACGGCCATCGTAGAAATGAACTTTTTTTTTATATATAACTCCGCGTTCTAATACTGCGGCGACCTCTACGGCCTGTAAGACTTTGGGATTTGCCGTGCGGCCGCCACACTGCCGCCGTAGGATTTCTTCGGCCAGCGCAAGAATCTTCCGATTTCACGTTTAGTTTAAACATATTTATTGCATAATATATACATGCATGGGATTGGGCTACAAATCTTCACAACATTATATAATGCCCGCTGTCCGATTTAACCTTTCTGCGAGCGCCGTACGCCCGACGTAGAGCAAGTGTGGGCGCACTTTTAGCGACGAGGCCGTACAGTCAAGCGGTACCAGTGTGACCATACCAAGTGGTTTGTGATGTTAATTTTGGTACAACTGACAGCTAAATTATCCCCAAAAAGCCTCGAATCGGAATTTTAATCTAATGGTGTTTTTTATGAGTCGATTTCAAGGAAACATAGCCTATGCTAAGGGTATTAATAAGTTATTTTAGAATGATGTCAATGTATTTGTCACTAGATGGATACTTTTTGTCTGAAAACGAGGCAAATATCCAGAAATGTTAGCACACACAATGATACCACGACAATTTAATACTAGATATTGCCAACTAATTTGCCCCATTTTCAGGCAAAATGTATTACCTTGGTGACAAATCCATTGATACCACTTTAAAGAATCCAGTTCCCAGTATCATAGGCTATGTTTCGTTGACATCGGCTTAACCAAATTTCTTACATTTGATTGAAGTTCCGAATGGAGGCCTTTTTGTTGACAATTTGACTGCCAGTGGTATCCACATAATACGTCACAGACCATGTGGTATAGTCACACTTGGTACTATCCATTTATTTTCTCTACGCTTTTTGATAAAACGTGTAATATAAAAGACATTCACCCATTACCCTATAGCCTGTTTCTAGTTTTGAAGACGGATAGTCACTTATTAAAGCAAATTGAAAGTAAAGCAGAATGAGGTACTTTTACTCTGTTTGCTTTAAGCTACCATCTGCTGGTATATAGGTAATTATTAGATCATTGTTTCATAAATACAATATATATATAGGAAAAAAACTTTTCTTAACACTTTCCAAGAGTAAATGCTTATATATGAAGGTGTTCGTGTAGTTTGGAATATTGGCTGTTTCTGTTTTACAAAAGTATAGCCCTTTGAGTATTTTCCTATAAAGAACATGCTGCAAACGTTCGCAGATTAATTAATTACATAGGCGAAGGTGTTCCAGAGGTTTTCAATTCGGGATGCAACATTTTTAAAGGAGTTATGTAGCTTTAAATTTGTTTCGTACATAACAATTATAGTGTATTCCAGTGGCTCGGACAAATCAACCACTCTGTCAGCTTCATCTGCTTCCGCAACAGTTGATTGATCGAATTCATTTCCTAGTACTGCACCTTTAACTGCTTCAGAAACTTATATGAAATTAACCGGGGTTTTTTGTGTGTTAACCTTTAAAAAATTATCACTGGACTTTCACTATCAACAGATTTGGTGGAGATTATTTTCAAGATAAACGGTAGGCAACAGTAAGTGCATAATACGTGGCGGTTTGCATCCTATATAAATTCAATGATGACTTCAGTTGGTAACATATACATATAAAATGGACTTCGTTTAGTAATATATACATACTCTGTGCGGCACCTATACACGGTTAATTTGTTAAACTCGATTTAAAATCCATTTATTGCATTACTACAGATTCTGTATAACCCAAATAATATTCCATTGATACAATCAATCTAAAAGGTTATGTTCATATCATGTTTAATATCATTGTTTACCAAATACCATACATTTGAAACATTTTACATCAAAGGATAAATGACTATGTTATTTTGCAAGTAATACAATGAATAATATGAAATTTGTACGTAGATTGCTCGAGAAACCATTCTACCTACCATCGGACCTATTTGATAATATGTTCCGGCTAAGTATAGGGGAAATTGAGAGACACTCAAGGAAATTCGTGTTTTACTTTCGTTTTGGGTACACAAAATATGCACTTTATCGGTGCGGAACATATACAGGACTTCTGTGCGAAACAAACCTCGTGATACCTCGTTGGCCCCCAGTGGTAATAGCGGCTTCCCATCTGTTTGTGACCAAATAATCAATAAAGATATACTTGGAGAACGGTTATTACCTAACCCCTTCGCTGTCTTATCCAAAGTGCACAAGTTATTTGCAAAACGTTTGATGTGAAGAAACACCGGATCGTGACTTAAGTAACTTATAAGAATTTATAATCAAATGCATATATCGCATAATAGTTTTTTAACACATGAATTAACCCGTTCAGAGGATCGTTGAATTGCCATACACGTCCTGCTAATTAAATATTAAGAACGTTTTAATCAACATTTCGGTAATAGTCATTCACTTACGTGTGTATATGCAGTGCACATCAAATTTAAGTAGAACATGTGTCATTTAAACCTTGAGTATTATGCATATGCATTGGAAACAATTAATAGTAAAATATAATGTTACTTACAACTAATTTAAGCACATTCCTAGCATTCTTCAGACATGTAACCAATATCATATGATTAATATATTCTATCAATCACATCATAGATACCAGAGATGAATATTGCCAGCGTTGTGTCTATAATGTGCCTATCGAAACACAACACTAATCATTACGTTGAATGTTGCTATCTGAACATCTCTCAAACAGACAGTTCTAGAGGCGTGTATATTTAAGATGTCATCTAGGTTCTACTGTCTACTGCGTCTAATCAGGATCCATACTGTTTGCTAAGTCGACTTTATTCGACTTCTGCGCCGAAACGTTTAAACATGTTTGAGTCAGAGCAGTGACAAAAAACTAAGAGTATGATCTGTATCCACATCGGTGATAATTGTTATGATATACGTAGAAATACAATAATTGGTGTGTTGTTTTAAGCTTAAGGGTGTATCAATGTCATGAATTTGGGAACTTTTCAAAGTATATGAAAACACTCTATGATGGTTTTGTATTGAAGAGCTATTTAAGATGAATGAAAAAATAGAAAAAGTGTACATTTTGGTGAACAACAGTTGGCTCTACGGCCATGTAAAATTTACCCCACCCACTTCCTCTTATTTTGTCCTTTTCAAACAGCCCGATTCAATAAAACCCATTTTAAATGAAAACAAATATGATAATTTGGTTTTGTGTTATTTATTTCCTATCTATGGTAGTATTTCTTCATACAAAAACTAATTTAAGAAAAAAAAGGCACCAAAAGTGAAATTTATAAAGCTCTAAATATCATCGATATGGTACTTTTTTGTAAATTTTGTAAGGGGCGATAACTCTGTTTACTTTAATAACTCAAAATTTTCAACACTGACCTTTCAATTTCTTTTCATATTTTGAACTGCCTTAGTATGGGCTTTCATCTGGTAGAATATAAGAAAAAGTTAAATACTAGAACTATTTCATTTTCAAACTTTTTTACTTTTTTTCATAAAATAAAAAATCTAATAAAATCATGCCCTAAATAAAGCATATTTTTTATATTCAAGGATCCATATTGTTCAAACCTGGTGCCTGCTTTGTCTAAATTTGGTTTTTATATGTGAACATACCACCATAGACATGAAATAAATAAAGAAAACCAAAATTAACATTTTTGTTTTGTTTTGAAATAGATTTTACTGAAGCTTGTACTCTGAATGGGTAAAATTTGAGAAAAAAATCTAAATTTGACATACCTTTTTCAAATCGCTGTAGCTAAAAAAAAAGGACACCACCATATATATTTTTTTTCATTTTTTCATTCATCATAAATAGCTCTTCCAAAAAAACAATGATAGACAAAAAGTTTAATACTTTGAAAAAAATGGCTCATGACATTGATACACCCTTAACATATGTTCGTGTTCCATAACCTTATTACGACAACGACAAACACACCAACTGCTGGTATTCACCAAACTCATTTGTACTTCAGTATTAGTGTTTTCTTCTGACCTGTCAGAGTTATTTTTAGATTGGAACATTCTAAAAATTTAAGAGGGATGGTCACCGTACTCGTTGAATTCCGTACAGGCAGCCAGGGATACGGAAAGCTGTATTCATTGTGCGTAATGTACAGTAGAAAATACATTACTTTTTCCGGAATAAACGCAAACACAATGCACTAAACTGTAGAAAATTAATTGTATCTTCTTAATATGGGTGGCAAACAGGTTGGAGCCTGATCAGACGCCGGGTTACCCGGCGTCTGATCTGGCTCCAACCTGTTTGCAATGGACATAATATTTTTAGAATAAACATGTTTGTTGAGAATGCATAACATATCAGTAAATTAAGCGCATCTGTTTCGTGCTGCACGATGATCACATTATCTCAAGTTTGAAAGTGTACGATTATATAGATCCGATGTTACCATGTTATAGTGGAGAATCTGTTATTCTTTCCCAATAAACGCGTTTACGCTAAAACTATTATTGGCATTGCAAACAGTTTGGAGCCAGATCAGACGCCGGGTAACCCGGCGCCTGATCAGGCTCCAAACTGTTTGCCACCAAGATAAACAAGATTTATCAGAATTGTCTAACAGTTGTTCTTTTCTACGTTTTATTGCTTTGCGTTTGCGTACGTTTGCGTTTAAACGGGATAGAATAACAGATTCTCCACTGTATCTATTTACCATTATGAACTATTCTGTTCTAAAAATAACTCGGACAAGTCAGAAAAACCGGTCAATACATACTAGAGATTGGATTCAGATCAGACGCCGAGACATTGTATGTCGTCTGAAGGTCTAACCTGTTTGACATTTAATTTATCAATTAACTATTCAACACTATCAAGCATCATAATTTGTTACAGTTTGTTTCATTCTTTTTCTTCATGTCTTTTATTTCGTTCAAACACTTATTACCGCTGGAATAGTATGGTTCTTGATGCCTGTTCCTGTTGTTGAAATTTGAATAATACCGCACTATTATGTTTGTTGATGTTTTACTCATGCTTTATAACAATACGCAATCGATTAAAATATACAAATAACAAGTTTTGTGTAACGTACCTTTTGGTATTTGAATTCCAGATGTGAACAAAACCTTGCATGTGTAAGATATCTTACTTGCAATGTAGACACGACATTGCAATGCATAATTCATGTTTTATCAGTTTGAACGAACAAAACACACAAATAAAAAGATTTTAATATTCAGAACATGAATGGTTCTTGAAAAATGTTGAAGATTTGTTAACCTGAGCGGCAATTATTTTGGAGCATGATCATATGCTGGGTCATCTGGCAATATCTGATCTGGATCCAAGCTTTTTGCAAGAGACATAAGGAATTTAGTATTCAGTATGAATGAATAATGTATGATCAGCTGTTAACATGATGAAACTGCTCACCTTTGCCCTGCAATCGTATGACCTTCAGCACCGTATAAGCTCAGTTCGCGTCATCAAGCCAAGAATCCTGCAAATAGTAAAGTAAAAAATGCTAACAATTGTTAACCAAATACCCCATAGCCTGTTTCTACATTTGAATAGTAGGTGGCCACTTAAAGCAGGTTGACAGTAAAGCAGAATGCGCCTCAAGGCGCATTCTGTTTTACTGTCAGTCTGCTTTAAGCTATCACCTGCTAGAATGAAGAAAATATTCCTTATGGTGCTTATTCATTACTGTATTAATTGGAACTACTTTCTACAGAGGAGGAATAGACTGAATGCGCTTCTATTGGGGAAAGGCTTAACACATACAAATATTTCAGAAATGCTCAACGTTTGTCTTTATTGCATCGTTACACTTAACTGGTACAATATTGTCGGTTTATATATACGACGCTCAAGTACATTGTTATGACTGAATAACCCATGACAACGGTATAGCACAGATTTGAGACCGTGTCGCAAGGAATTCATCGTCGATTACAGCTTATCATAATAATGTAGCAAAAGTTCGGAATTGTTAAACAAACATATAAATACGCGAGCAATATAAATGTTTCATCCATACAGACGATCCTCACATAATTTCATTATAAATATAACTTCATATATCAATGCAGCTGTAAAAGCTCGCAGATTATACTAGTGTGTTGCTGAATTGTACATGTCTATATCTACCATTGTCATTTAAAGCAACATAATGAAGATATAATGTTAATAAAAAGAATTTAAACAAATAACCCAATAGTTTACTACCATGTTTCATTATTAAAAAGAAAGCACTGGAATTATTACCTTCAATTTATTAAACAAATATCACAGCTTCAACTCACGCAATTCCTACATATTTTCAAGAAATATTAGGGGAATCCCAGTTTCTTTTCAAACAAACTCATGTATCCTAGTCTACATAACTCTTTCCTTGCCAAGTTTAATTGTCTACTTTTATCCTCTTACCGCAAAAACATCGTCTGCATTGGCACATGTATTGCCGTCTGTAAGATTCTTAAAGTCAGCATTAGGGGTGTTTGACTGACGAAATGTCGATACGTGGGTCATACAGTTTTGATCCTGATCAGCCGCCGCGTAACACAGCGTCTTATAAGGATCAAACTGTTAACAAAGTTGCCTTTTGAAGCCGTTTCTAGTGAAACGAGTTAATGTCTATAGCAAACAGTTTGGAGCAATAGCAGACGACCAGAATTTCGGCGTCTGATCGGGATCCAAACGGTTACCCTTTGAAATCAAAATAAATTCTCTACAATCTTATTAATTCTCCACATGTTTGTCATTGTGTCTCTGTAGAAAAAGAAGTACGGCATTTAAAAGATGTTCAAACATCAGGTCGGCGTTATTACATACAATTGTATCTCTGATTTATGCATTTAATAGAGACTTGGTGATAATATCTGTTATTTGTGCAAATAAGTTGGTATATTGTAATCGTAAACATCTCAGTTTTATGTTGTATATCCACAAATTTCCAAGAAATGCAGCATTTGAATGACATAAATATGTATTTTGATGAGGATTGTGCATGCTGTTTCCAGTTTCAAAGACCAAGTGTCTGAGAACAATATTGTGCAACATACAAAAACGCCCGATATTACGATGTATAACCATTTGATTGAATATTTGAAGGTTGTTCTAAGGAGAGTAAGACGATATAGAAGGATGAAAATCATGTATGTTCTTAACATTGTATTTAAAATCCTTCTTATTTAAACTATTAACAATTCATAAAAAAACCCCTCATCTTTTCACGAGACATAAGTGGTGTGGATTGCCTGCGTGGTGGACATTCTGTATATAAGTTTTTGTCTTTTGTGTTAAAACCTAATGCATCATAGTGGACTTTAATTCTAAATGTTAACAGTTTAAATCCTAATCAGACGCCACATATAACCGCGTCTTGTTAGGATCAATACTTTTTGACAATATAGTTGATACTATGACTGTCATTTTGACATGATTCCAGCTTTAGAACAAATCAATATATTATAGCAGAGAAACGGTAAAAATACAGAAGACTAAATGTTTCTGTGAACTACTGACCAATTTGCTCAATGTTTTCCTCTAAGAAAGTTTCTATCTTAGCTGCGGTCTATATACGTTAGGGTGTATTTATGGGATAATTATGTCAACAGAACTGGTGTCATTAAAAAAACAGCTTGCAATGTAACTCTACCATTGCCAACTGCGCCAATAGGCGACTTTGCAAATAGTTTGGATATTGATCGATCGCCGCGTGACGCGACGTCTGATCGAGATCCAAAGTGTCTAACACTCGTATTGATATGTTTCAAGCCATAACACAATGACTCTTACTTTGAAACGATCTTCCAAACAACAAAATTGAAGCAGACGACAAGGAAACGGCGAAAGGGCAAAACTCTTACAACTTGTTAAGGTGAATAATTGCACTGGCTATCCTGTAGAATAGGTCTACTCCGATGCATTCAGGGTAACCACGCGTTCAGGATCAAGTACAGCAAATATAAACAGACATGGCGACAAAACAGACAAGTTTTGTGATACTAATAATTTAAAGTTATCTCAACGCATTGATATGTTTAAGACTGTAACTACAAATGTTTTAAAAATGCATTAACTACCCACAATGTTAATTCTTAAAAAGGTAAAATTATTTTACCCTAAATATTGCAACAATTGCAGAGTGTAAGACAACACATGTATATCAAACTGCATCAAATACGACACTAATGAATTCACAACATATATCACACACATACACATGCATGATCATTATTGTGTCACACTGCCGAATCCCTACCTCCGCCCCCCCCCCCCCCCCCGCCCCAAATAATACGTAAAGTGTAAACTTAGCCCAGTCAATAATTGTAGTTGTTTTTTTCGATTAAATCAATATTATTTGCTTTGGAATATGTTTTTAAATTATTAAATGCACAAAACATGTTTCAATAGGCCATGCAATTGTTTTTTTGTCGTTAAGTTGTTTTGGGTATTTGTTCATTTGCATATGAAGGGCTATTGACATACAGTGGAGAATCTGTTATTCTTTCCCAATAAACGCGTTTACGCTAAAACTATTATTTACAATGCAAACAGTTTTGAGCCAGATCAGACGCCGGGTAACCCGGCGTCTGATCAGGCTCCAAACTGTTTGCCACCAAGATAAACAATAATTATCAGAATTGTCCAAAAGTTGTTCTTTTCTACGTTTTAGTGCTTTGGGTTTGCGTACGTTTGCGTTTAAACGGGAAAGAATAACAGATTCTCCACTGTAATATCGAAGGTGGTTGCACTCTGAACGGCTGTGGCACAGTGCATGGCTGTACAGTGGAGAAACCGTTATTTTTACCGTTTAAACGCAAACGAAGCGCAAACGCATCACAATAAAACGTAAAAAGGACAGTTTTTCGATAATTTTAACTTTTATTTTAATCTGAGTGGCAAACAGTTTGGAGCCCGAATAGACGTCGGGTTACCCGGCGTTTGATCTGGATTCAAAATGTTTGCAATGAAAATAATAGTTTTAGCGCAAAGGCGTTTATTGGGAAATAATAACGTTTTCTCCATTGTATGAAATCGCTATCATCATTAGTTGCCGTGAACAAATGCCTATAATTAAAGTTAAACTTCTTAAACTCGTAAAATTAGGCGAGAAACATCAATTCTCGAATAGCTTTATAATTTAACAGCATTAGCGCCTTGCACCAATGTCGGCAATCATTTGCTTGTATAGAAATTTGCTTGCAACCTTGTCTTGCTTAAAATCGGTGTTGCATTTGTTTATATGCAGAATGGCGGTTGAAGAAAGTTTCGCATACATTTGTACCAAACTAGGACTGTATATGTATATATCGAATGCAAGTGAGTGTTGGTAGCACAGTGTGGCGGAGTCTTACCACTCTGAACAGGTAGGCAGTGTGTTCAACTTACAACTCATGACCAGAGGTCTCCTATGGACCTTTAATCTGGATCTACACTGTTAGTCATTTTCGAAATTACATGATAACGAAATAACACTATCACAGAAAACAAAACAGTTTTGATCTGGTTCCAAACAGTTTTATTGGAACGTTTAGTTTTAGCGTAAACGCGTTAATTGGGAACGAAAAACGTCCTTCCTCAGTATGACCGAGTTACAATAAAATGCATTGTCAGCTATATTGCAGATAAGGCTACAGGGTCCCAATTTACACAACAACTTCAACAATCATCAAGCTACGAGCGAATTTGTGAAATTCTGAAAAGTGGTTCAAACAGTTTGAATCAAGATGAGAATCCGATCATATAGGCGTCTTATCTGAATTCAAACCGTGTGACCCGCTGGTGTTATGTTTCGGAAAATATAAAATCCTTCACTGCCATGGCGTCTTTTGTTTTAAACAAATAACCGCTTATCTTAATTCTCCAATTAAAATCTAGCTTATACCCTAAGCTAAACTCGCGTTACGCAGTATTTGATCAGGTTCCAAAATGTTTTCAAATAACCATTGCCTTCGGTTTAAGGCTGTAAAGAAGGTTCAATTCAACCTTTGTCATTATTGCCGATAACAAATTGCGTCAACGACCATTAAATAGCGTGCAGGATGCAACGCATAATCCGCAATCCTTTAAAGCTATATTGATATATATTCATTTATACGGAAAATGAGATAACAACACACGAAGACTACCGTGATAATGGTTTCTCATTTCAATGCACATGGTTAATAGTAACGCGGTAATTGCTTTGATAGTATTACCAAGAAGGGAAACCGGAATTTTTCATTTAAATTGTCAGGAACAAAATCTTTTAGGCGTAAGGATTTTTTGTACAAAATATATAAATATGTTTCAATCAATTCCCAATATAGAGGTGCATGTAGTATGTGTAAAGGTACAGGTGGTCCTTCAAATAATGTGTGCAAACGGTTATCTGCGTGATATTTTGCAACATATTCTGTATGGATTAAAGATCACCTAAGAACAACAGTGAAACCTGTCAATTATAATACCTGTGTAGTTATCGTTTTGATTGTTAATTGTATAAAAATGTGGACTGTTTAGAACAAGGTCGCAGTAAAACAATAACAGTGGTAGAAACGCTATTCCTACCCACTTTACGCATTTCTTACGCTTTTCTTAAGCATTTCTTTAGCGTTTATTATCCGTTTCTTTAAACGCGTTTCCTAGCCGTTTCTTTACGCGTTCCTTTACGCGTTTATAAGAGCCAGAAATATTGCAAAGGGTTAAGCCTGTTGTTAAGTATAGGTCTTCCATATCACACGTCCCAAAGAAATGTGACATTACTTAATCTTATCGGAACAGAGGAGCCGCACTTACAATATAGCATGACGAGGAAGGAATATACAATCACAGCATGAATTACATGAAACGGAAAACTGACGCACCAATCACAACATCTCTGGTATAATCGTTTAGTTACGCGTTTAAATGCGTTAAAATTGATAGGCGTTTACCGTTTGATAACCGTTCGTTAACCGTTCACTGTGCGTTTCTTACCCATAGATGTACGCGTATATGGGTAGGTATAGCGTATTTACCACTGTAGCTCCTTAGGGGTTATCTGTTTTAATGTCATCTCGCTATAATCTGGCACCTGTATTTCATATAATCCATTAACCCTATTTCAAGTGGTCGTAATAAAGAAGTTTTACTGTAGACACTTGCTTGTTATTCTAAGAATTTTGTTGTAACTCTGACTCGTTTAGGTCCAACATACTTTAACTATAAAATTCGAACATAGCCTCTAGGTATGGGAGTTTGTACGTATCACATTGTGGATACTTGACTATCCTGTGTAATACAGACCGAAAAGCGACAGACACGGTAGTCCATTGTTAACTGATGATAAATCACTCGCTCCTGAGAATTGTCATGCTACGACTCGCTGTCAAAAATATACTAGTGCCTTTAATAAAGCAGGAACTTAACAAGGTGCTTAAAACTTCAAACTGATCTTTCAAATTTCAGAAGTCTAAGTTTCAGATGTCCTTCGTTAAATTTTAGTTGTTTGTTTTGTAATTGTCTTTTTGGCTTTGCTAATGATAGGTTGTTACAAAACAAAAGTAGTTAATCTATATCCATGTAGAGCTTTTAGAGAAATGTATGGTTTGCCTGAAATAAACACATACATTTGACAGTGACGATGCTTATATATGGTATATCGCTTTATATGAATTGCATTTAATGTGTTAGCGACCTTCAAACAATCAACGACAATAGCTCCATCTCTTTTAGGTTTAAACATATCCCTTAAGCCTGATTCGCATCGGCCTTACGGCAGTCGTGCGCTTGGATATTAGGGGGGACATCGCAAACCACGGCCGCACATCTGCCGTATGAATTCTCATAATTTCCCTTTGGCAAACAGTTTAAAATCAAGCGATTGATACTAGACTTCCCCCTGCTTTTATACCTTGATTAGGTACATAGTCGTACAATAAATGCATCAACGACGTAATACATTCGTACGGCTGTCGTTAAGCTGGCGGGCGTCGGTCGGTGGTGACTGCAAAAATATTTGCAAACTCTTATGATAAGATGAAGATAAACGAAACGAGCAACAAATATGAGTTGCCTTTTCAAACATTTGCTCAAGTTCGTTATCTGATCAAATGCAGTTATTAATTTTAAGTATGTATATTGGCCATGCCGATGTTATGTAGCCATTTAATCAATGTTGTTAATTTTTATGATACTGAAGTATTTCTTATAATGCATTTATATCATGTCAATAATTCAAGACAATTGTTAAGGCGCCGATGTGTATGCTATCTCATCAGAAAGTTGACTTAGTATTGCATAACATCATTTGTTTCAATAGCAAGTGACACTCGACGGTAATTTCCGGCGCCAAGATACCCAACAAGTGATAACCTATGATTACTGGAAATTCATTTGGAATTTTATCATTTGATTTTTTTGTATTACAAATAACTGATTGCATTTTACAATTTGTATTTCAAAAACATGCATTGAATGGTGAACGCTAAAAGCATTTAGCCGTTCTTAGGTGCTGTGCAATAAATGACAGCATGAGTGGTATCAGCGAACATATAAGGTTAATATAAGGCGCTAACGACTCTAGTATATAAAATATAATATAAAGATCAGTGAACTTAAAATGGTATCAAACACATCCAAAGATGTACTCACATGCAAAACTTAGTTTCCCTGCCTAACGTGCTTTATAAATTTATATAAAGGAGTTTTAAAGTCATTTTTAAAATAATACTGAAACTTCAAAAGTAGAGAACGCCCCATCAACTCATGATGTACTCACACACCTAATTTGGTATTACATGTACTAGCGGGTAAAGTAAACAACATATTCTCTGAACAAGGTATGCTGTATAGTTGACGACAGCGGTCATGATGAAGGAAATGGTTAAATGATCATGATACGAAACACTTCGTCATGCCAAGATGTACTCACTTACAAAATATTGTGTCCAGCTAAGTATAGATTAGACCATGGTGGAGTGCGACTAAACGATATATCGTTTAGTCGCGCTCAACCATGGTCTAAACTATTTACAGTGGAGAATCTGTTATTCTTTCCCAATAAACGCGTTTACGCTAAAACTATATTTGCAGTGCAAACAGTTTGGAGCCAGATCAGACGCCGGGTAACCCGGCGTCTGATCAGGCTCCAAACTGTTTGCCACCAAGATAAACAAGAATTATCAGAATTGTCCAAAAGTTGTTCTTTTCTACGTTTTAGTGCTTTGCGTTTGCGTACGTTTGCGTTTAAACGGGAAAGAATAACAGATTCTCTACTGTAACACTGGTTTGGGATCGAGTAAAATAAGAAATAATGCATATATCTAGGTCTAGCGAGATGCGGTAGATATTGGTATGTTATTTTTACTGTGAAATTCTTGTATTTCCTCAGTTTAAATTTTGATCTGGTATTTATTTCACTTAACTCGTTAAACCCACAGTACAGGCAAAAGGTTTTCGCGGTCGCTCGCTCGGATGATTGCTAGGATTGTGCTGTCAAAATGACCTTTAGATGACACAAGCGTGGACCAAATGAACAGTTTTTTAGTTAGCTCAAGGTTTGTTGAAAAACGTTGAACTACAATATATAGTCAACGGTTTTGAGGCATCTGATTTGCCGAGAGCTCCAAGCCATGTGCCAATGTGGTATATGGCATATGATCAGGCAAAACTTTTGCTATGATTTAGGTCAAAGTTCCTGAAAGTTAGAGGTCAAATTAATCTTAATTTGATATGCTACATTCCACGATCTCATAGTCTTTGTTCAACACCACAGCTTCGTGGCATTCAACTACTGAAATATCCGGATTAACTTCAAACGTTGTTTTACCAAATGCTCTCTTTGCAGGCTTTCAACTTATTAATGGGAAATAACACGCGACGCACAAATGGTTAAACCGTTTTGCTGCCACATAATGTGATAATTATGACTAATATTGCATTTAAAATACTCGTAACAATATCTCATTTTGAGTTTTTGTTCGTTATTCAAATGGATAATGCTCGGTGTCTGATATGGCACCAGACTGGTTGTACAGTACTCCCTCTCTAAAACGGCCCTCCGAACTACGGTTCCCTCCTTAAAACGAATATTGCCGTTGTTCCCGAAACAAAATAACTATTTACAACCTTTTCACGGCTGCAATATAGTCTAATTAAAATTGTCGTATGCTGGGTTTCTCAAATTAACATATTATACATTTTGACAGAAAAAAAACATAATGACGAGTGGCAGACAGCTTGGAACATATGAGCCATTTTGACAGAATAAAACAAAATGACGAATTGCAAAGAGCTTGAATCCAGATCAGATGCCGCGTCACGCGGCGTCAGATCTGGATTCAAGCTCTTTGCAGTTGTAAATCAATGTTCCTCCCTATAACAACTCCCTCCGAACAACACACAATGTCATATATTGTGTATCCCATTGTGTGTCGTTGTAGAGAGAGAGCACTGTAATTTGCATTATGGTTTTCGGAATAATCGCATTAACTATTTCCGAAGTGTAACTGCAGATACAATATACAGCGCAGAAGACGCTATTCATTTACAATTAACGTGTTTTATCTAGAACATTATTTCCAGTGCAAACAGTTTGGAGCAAGATCAAATGCCGGGTAACCGGTTGTCTGTTAAGGCTCTAAACTGCTTGCCACTCAGATTGAGATGAATTGTCCGAATTGTCAAAATATATAATTTGGTACAGTTTAGTGTTTGCGTTACGTCTGATTTGCGATTAAACGGGACATAATAATGTATCCTCTACCGTGCCTCTTACGTCCGATTACAGGTCTATTCACACTGAATCTAAGATAACTCTTTGGCTGCCAATGGCGCCAAAAGGCGACTTTGTAAACATCGTGGATTCCTAATTAGATGCGGCCTGACGCAGCGTCAAATCAGGATTCAAACTGTTTGACACTCGTATCAATATTTCTTCAGTCTAAAAAGCCTTAAAATCAGACTTTGAAAAATACTGCAGATAACAGAATCAATGCAGACGATATTTATGCGGTAAGAGTGTTAAAGCAGACGATAAAAGTTGGCAGTAAAAGAGTTTATAGCATATGCCAACCAAATGCAACTTTATTTAAACTATCCCATTGTACCAAGAAAAACTGTCCCCGTGATTGAAAATTCAGTGTTTTCATACGTTTTTCTCTCCCATTAAACGCGTTCGTATTAAAACCAGTAACGCCTATTGAAAAGCAGTTTAAAGCCATATATAATATAAGGTAACTTTGGGTCCGAGTAGGTTCCGAACTGTTTGTCACTCAGGTTTGTATATACATGTATTACATTGTAAACATTCCAGCGCCAACTTTGTGTCATAGAAAGACAATGCAGTATAATGGACGACAAACAGAGGATGCCACGTTATTCTTTTCTAATACATGTAAACGCGTTTACGTTAAATCGTTGATTTCTATTTCAAACAGTTTAGTGCCAGATCAGACGCCGGGTAAACCGGCGTCTGATCAGGCTCCAAACTGTTTGCCACTCGTGTTAAAACGAATAGTCCGTATAGTCAAATCGTTGTCATTTCAACATTTAAATGCAATGCGTTTGCGTTTCGTTTGCGTTCAAACAGGAGCAAAAGGTTTTCGCCACAGTATCAATTTAAGTGTCAGTCTTATTGGGTCCTAAGACATACACAATCTGAATACCTAATGAGTAACTGTGTAATTAAAAATGGTCTAGCCTTTTGAAAATATAAAAGTATATTCAATTTACAAAGTAGCTTTCACATACAGAATAAAATAAATCAACCAAAGTGATAGCGGCGACTAATGTTAATCCTTCATTGTAATACCAACTACGTTTATACAGTGGAGAAGACATTTTTTTTTCAAATAGACGAGTTTGTGATAAGATAATTAATTTAATTGCAAACAGTGGGATGCCAGACCAGACGCTTGGAGACTGGATGACTGTCCAGGCTCCGAATTGTTTATCACTCAGAATGATTTAAATCAACAATTTCATGAAAAGGGTTATTTTCTACTTTATATTGCAATGCAACTGCGTTAAGTTGCGTTTGAACGGGAAATAATAATGTACACTAACGCCTCCCTATTACGACAACTAAATCAAAGATCAATTTTGTGAATAAAATAGGTGACAGCTTAAAGCAAGGTGACAGTGAAACACAAAGCTCCAAAATGAGTTCTCTGTTTCACTGGCATCGTACTACATGTATCAGCACCGCCTGAAAGATTAAAATGTATTATCGTTTGCGACTAATTTTGATCCTTCATTATGATGTTGATTGCACTTGTACATTGCTCCCTTTCTACAACAACATCTCTAGAAGGACACAGAGTGAGTAGTGTGGTCGGAGGGGCGCTATATACAGTGGAGAATCTGTTATTCTTTCCCGTTTAAACGCAAACGCAAAGCACTAAAACGTAGAAAAGAACAACTTTTGGACAATTCCGATAATTCTTGTTTATCTTGGTGGCAAACAGTTTGGAGCCTGATCAGACGCCGGGTTACCCGGCGTCTGATCTGGCTCTAAACTGTTTGCACTGCAAATAATAGTTTTAGTGTAAACGCGTTTATTGGGAAAGAATAACAGATTCTCCACTGTATGTGTGTGTGTGGCGGTGGGGGTGATTTACTACCCTAATCGTTCTGAGCATACTTACATTTACAAATGTCCAATTCGAACGACAGTTTTAAGCAGACGATATTGAAGCAGTGAAAGTGTTATACGTGAATGTTTTGTCTTGGAAATGAATGGCAGCAAACAATATTCACCGTGTATAAGCGTTGCCTTGGTTGTGCGGTGCGCAACGTTGTTGTGCGGTGCAGACAACGCCGAATTGCGGTATTTCTTGTTTACATTTGACCTAGTACACACAGGTGAGTAAACAAATCGCTTTGTTTCAAAGGATATGAAGAACCATTCTGCAAAAGACCAGGTCGATACGAGGCACAAATGATTCCGGTTTCCAGTCGTAGTACGTTTATATGCATATATTTTGTAGATTTGTCAAACATTAATGAAAACCAACCCGCGAAGTGAACTCAGGGTATATTCGGGTTGTTCAAAAGCCAATTTAGGGCATAAAACACTCCTTCAGATTGACTTTTGGTATATAAGTTGGACCATTTAGCTATGGTAAAGCATTTAGTGTGTTGATTTTGAGGGAAAATGTACATTGAAAGGTTTCAAGCAAAAAATATGATTGGAACATAGGTGCCGGCGGTGCTTCAGAAAAAACACGTTGGTGAATGCGGAGTAAACAGGGTATTCTTATTCAATGTATGTAAGGCTATAACTAATATAGTCGTGCATGTAGTCGGATTCCCGTGCTAACTTATTTAAATATGTCAAAATTACCACTACTGAGAGTTAAAGCGTTACAGTTAGAACGTTGGCAAGAAGATAACCCTTATTCGTCTGATGCCAGTTGTCTTCTAATTAGGCGTCTTTGTACATGTGTTTTCTTTAGCAACAAATATAAAAATAAATTATTTCACAGATATATAAAGACCAACATTTAACATTTATACTCCTTTGTAGAAAGAAGACGTTCGAGAAAAAACGCAAAGGCTTTCAACAATACGTTTCAGAGATCAATGTTAGATGTGAAAGATTACCAGAATACTGAATCAGATGTTCTGATTACCACTAAGATACAAAACATAGAGGAAAGTGATACCAGTTTAAACATCAATTTAACGATGTTGTTTAATCGTTGTGACCCGTAGAACATTGCAATTTGAATTATAAATAACAAATTCCCCCGGGAAATGCTTATAGAAAAAAAATGACCGCCATGGTGTACGATATGGCCTTCACTGAGCTAAATACGTTAATAATGGTTCAAACTCGTTTCCAAGAAGAAGAAGAAAAATAATAATATTAAATATGAATAAAAAGAACATAGATATTGACACAACATATTGGAGGAAAGTGATACCATTTTAAACATCAATTTAAGGGTGTATCCAACCCATAAGCGATTTTTTCAAAGTATCAAACTTTTTTTCTATCATTGTTGTTTTGGAAGAGCTGTTTATCATGAATGAAAATATGAAAAAAGAATATATATGGTGGTATCCTTTTTTTTAGCTACAGCGATTTGAAAAAGGTATGTCAAATTTGGACTTTTTTTTTTTTTTAAATTTACCCATTCAGAGTACAAGCTTCAGTAAAATCTATTTCAAAACAAAACAAACATGGTAATTTGGGTTTTCATTATTTATTTCATGTCCATGGTGGTTATTTCATATATAGAAACCAAATTTAGACAAAGCAGGCACCAGGTTTGAACAATATGGATCCTTACATATCAAAAATATGCTTTTTATAGGGCATGGTTTTATTAGATTTTTTATTTTATTAAAAAAAGTAAAAAAGTTTGAAAATGGAATAGTTCTAGTATTAAACTTTTTCTTATATTCTACCAAATGAAAGCCAATGCTAAGGCAGTTCAAAATATGAAAAGAAATTGAAAGGTAAGTGTTGAAAAGTTTGAGTTATTAAAGTAAAAAGAGTTATCTCCCCTTACAAAATTTACAAAAAGTACCATATCGATTATATTTAGAGCTTTATAATTTCACATTTGGTGCCTGTTTTCTCTTAAATTAGTTTACTACCATAGATAGGAAATAAATAATACAACACCAAATTATCATATTTGTTTTCATTTAAAATGGATTTTATTGAAGCGGGCTGTTTGAAAAGGACAAAATAAGAGAAAGTGGGTGGGGTAAATTTTACATGGCCATGGAGCCTACTGTTGTTCACCAAAATGTACACTTTTTTCTATTTTTTCATTCATCTTAAAAAGCTCTTCAATACAAAACCATCATAAAGTGTTTTCATATACTTTGAACATTTCTTAAATTCATGACATTGATACACCCTTAACGATGTTGTTTTATCGTTGTGACCCGTAAACATTGCAATTTGAACTATAAATAACAAATTCCCCCGGGAAATGCTTATAGAAAAAAATGACCGCCATGGTGTACGATAACCTTCACTGAGCTAAATACGTTTATAATGATTCAAACTCGTTTCCAAGAAGAAGAAGAAAAATAATAATAATAAATATGAATAAGAAGAACATAGATATTGACACTGTTGTTTGTGTGACAGCAGTGGAGCCAATGCTCTAGTCACGACTAAGTGATATTAAATAGTTTTTTATCAGCAATACAATGAATTATCTACGTCTACGTTTTTGTGACAACTCTGAATCCAACGTTACTATTTTTATGAGGGGCAATGTCTGTGAACATTTTTGACATGGTCGATCTTTATATGATTTTGAGGAAAAAAAATCATGCGGGAGCCAATTAATGTGGGAAGGTCTCTGAAACAACAACAAAAATATGTTCAGTCACGTTGTGTCTGATTTACTGTAGAATTTATAAGGTTTTGAAACAATTGTTGGGGGCAAAAGCATATGTTGCCCCCTCAGGGTTAGGGGGCCTGTCCCCACTGCCCTCCCATTTTTTCAGACGCCTATGTACTATTATCAACAATCCGAACAAAGGGTAAATGGAGTGGTGTTCATTCCTTTTCTTTGGAAAAGTGGGACAGAGTCTGTATTATAAGTTAACTATCACCTATCTATTTCAAGACCCTGGCAGCTTTCCCATTGTTGGGAGTAGGCAATGGTTTTGATGTCCAAAATCGGAGATTCTTTGAGGGGCCAACAATCTTGTTGGTAGCAATTTGCTTAGTTTTAAGTCGATTATAAATGGTGTCTGTCGATTCTTTGGTCGATTGCACATGGACATTAAAGAAAAAAATATGTGGGGACAATACTTAGAGGGCGGGGAGCAAAACAGAATATGTTGTCTCCAAAATGTATCAGGTGTGTGTGGGGGGGATACAAGTTGTGCTCTGACGTTAATGTTTATACAATATTTTCTAGATTCGATAATTCATTGTATTGCTGATAAAAACTATTTAATATCTCTCAGTCGTGACTAGAGCATTGGGTCCACTGCTGTCACACAAACAACAGTGTCAATATCTATGTTCTTTTTATTCATATTTATTATTATTATTTTTCTTCTTCTTCTTGGAAACGAGTTTGAACCATTATTAACGTATTTAGCTCAGTGAAGGCCATATCGTACACCATGGCGGTCATTTTTTTCTATAAGCATTTCCCGGGGGAATTTGTTATTTATAATTCAAATTGCAATGTTCTACGGGTTACAACGATTAAACAACATCGTTAAATTGATGTTTAAACTGGTATCACTTTCCTCTATGTTTTGTATCTTAGTGGTAATCAGAACATCTGATTCAGTATTCTGGTAATCTTTCACATCTAACATTGATCTCTGAAACGTATTGTTGAAAGCCTTTGCGTTTTTTCTCGAACGTCTTCTTTCTACAAAGGAGTATAAATGTTAAATGTTGGTCTTTATATATCTGTGAAATAATTTATTTTTATATTTGTTGCTAAAGAAAACACATGTACAAAGACGCCTAATTAGAAGACAACTGGCATCAGACGAATAAGGGTTATCTTCTTGCCAACGCTTTAACTGTAACGCTTTAACTCTCAGTAGTGGTAATTTTGACATATTTAAATAAGTTAGCAAGGGAATCCGACTACATGCACGACTATATTAGTTATAGCCTTACATACATTGAATAAGAATACCCTCTTTACTCCGCATTCACCAACGTGTTTTTTCTAAAGCACCGCCGGCACCTACGTTCCAATCATATTTTTTGCTTGAAACCTTTCAATATACATTTTCCCCTCAAAATCAACACACTAAATGCTTTATTATAGCTAAATGGTCCAACTTATATACCAAAAGTCAATCTGAAGGAGTGTTTTATGCCCTAAATTGGCTTTTGAACAACCCGAATATACCCTGAGCTCACTTCGCGGGTTGGTTTTCATTAACGTTTGACAAATATACAAAATATAGGCATATAAACGTACTACGACTGGAAACCGGAATCATTTGTGCCTCGTATCGACCTGGTCTTTTGCAGAATGGTTCTTCATATCCTTTGAAACAAAGCGATTTGTTTACTCACCTGTGTGTACTAGGTCAAATGTAAACAAGAAATACCGCAATTCGGCGTTGTCTGCACCGCACAACAACGTTGCGCACCGCACAACCAAGGCAACGCTTATACACGGTGATATTGTAAGTGTGGTAGGGGGTGTATTTGACTTGAAATTAGTTTACGTCTCTTCAGTTGTATTGCGACGTCACGTTGATAACATGTGGAGCAAAACCCCTGAATTACTGAAATACTGTTTCATGCACATATCGCAACACTGTGTAGAACCATCGACCTCCCGCAAGTCTACTGGATAGTTAGCAGGGAGGAACACTGTTTAAATGTACTTCAATGCTTATCAAGTCACTGTATCGTCTGCTATAGAATTGTCGTCTGCGAATTGTGTCAATTAATTGATCAGTATTTGAACTGAAGGCACGTACACTGGAGACAATATAACTATCGGGTTAATAAAAAGCAAATGCATTGCAATAAAATAAAGATAGAGACATCGTTTTGACAATTCTGAATATTTACTTTAACCTTGACAGCCAACAGTGTATATCCTGATCAGACGCCGAATTACCCAGTGTCTGATATGGATCTAAAATGTTTGCAACTGGAAATAATACGTTTTAGCGTAAACACGTTTATTGGAAAAAAACGTTTTAGCTACAGTAATTGTTACTGCCAAGCCGTATGTACTGGTGACGCGATGTACAATTAGGATACAAACTGTTTGAAAACCTTACCAATGCTAATGTTTTTATTTCAAAAGTTTATAAATCGAAACGTACCTAACCTTTAGGCAGACGTATCTTGCTAGACGGACTAGAACGACAGTATACAGTGGAGAATCTGTTATTCTTTCCCGTTTAAACGCAAACGTACGCAAACGCAAAGCACTAAAACTTGTTTATCTTGGTGGCAAACAGTTTGGAGCCTGATCAGACGCCGGATTACCCGGCGTCTGATCTGGCTCCAAACTGTTTACACTGCAAATAATAGTTTTAGCGTAAACGCGTTTATTGGGAAATAATAACAGATTCTCCACTGTATTAGCTAAAGGATTAAAGAAGTGTGCCAATCGTTTCCTAAAATACCAATAAAGTCCAGATCAGCTGGCAAATGTTTTACTTAGTCGTTTACTGTTAAATTCGACGCATAATTAAATGCTACATAGCGTGTTTCTGTAGGCTTAATTCGAAATTTGAATAATAATAACACAAGATAATTGCAAGCATATGTTATTTTATAGTTCCCTCTAATTGAAGTAAAATCGTAAAAACATATTTGAAACTTGTTGGAACATAATAGTTCCGATTAATTGAAATACTAAATTACATCTGTTTGAATTAACCGCAGCATGTGTCTGCTGTGTCCAATAAACTACAGTGCTTCTTTCCTACAACGGTTTCCAAACAACGACTCCTTCCTTACATGTATAACTATTTTACTGCTGCAATATTGTCTGTTAAGATCAAACGTTTCTGAAGAGTCACTGTTATCAAGTGAGCCTTTTTCTTTGCGATTGCAGTAGCATTTGATCTATAAAGACATGCTCGTTTTCTCACATAATCAAAACAGTGTGTTTTCGCCGTTTTTATAACATAAAACCATTGTTCATACGTATTACATCACATATGTGCCAGATTGCCACCGTTAACCCTATGTTCCTACCCGAAAATAAGGACAATTATGTGATCTATGGTTATTCCAGTTCAAACGCATTCATCGGAGAAGAATAATGTTTCCAGATGCCGTGAAACAGACAGGGACTATTAAAAATAATAGTATTCATGTCGAAGAAACATTGGTGTTAACCAATCATTCTTATTGACACGAGTCGTATTTATTGAAATGAAGTACTGTTTGTGGAATGGATGCCATATATGGCACTTGGTACAATGGAGAAGTCGTTATTAATTTCCGTTTAAACTAAAACGAAACTCAAACGCATTGCAATAAAACGTAGAAGTTGACAAATAGCATATTATTCTAACTGATAATTTTGATATGAGTTTAAAACAAACTGAGTCCAAACTGTTTGCACTGGAAAAAACCTTTTAGCGTTAAGGCGTTTATTGAGAAAGAAGAACGTCTTCTCCAAAGTGGGCTGCAGTGTAAAATAAGGTCTTTAATGTTATTTTTATTTCTTTTAATGCTATTTTGTTTTAAGTGTTTAATTATATCTGACATTGATTTGACATAGATATCTTCAGCAAGCTTAATAGAAAAGTTCAACATATGTTTATTGAGTCCATTGACTATTGTTTATATGGTTGTTTTTGTTTGTTTCAATATATATTGCAAAATGACAGGCAATGCATACTCTGATCAAACGGTTTGCTAAACCTTTCATTCTTAATGACGCTAAAAGCGCGTTTGCAAACAGTTTGGATCCTGGTCAGACGCCGCGTAACGTGGAGTCTGATCAGGATACAAACTGTTTGACACTCGTTTTGAAATTTCTACAGCCATACTGCTTTATCTTTACCTTTGAAACGACATTGCAGACAAAAACATTGAGGCAGGCGACAGCGAAACGGTGTGGTGGAAAATACCTCACGACACAATTGAGAGTGAAAGGGTTGAGGAACCCACTGATAAGGATCTCCACTTTTTACATAAAACAAGTGTTGTCTTCAAAGGCATAACAGTTGTATATGACGAGTAAATACGTCTCTGACGTTATTTCAAAACAAGAGTTAAACTGACGCGGCCTCACATCAAGATAAAAATGTTTGCAAATGCGCTTCATGACGCCATTGACAGCAAAAAGGTTAGAATATTCTCATCGTTTAATGTCATGTGCATTTTTTGTTTGTGCAGCGTGCCCAGAATCAATGCGCTGCTAAAACTAAGACTGCTTTGTAATTTTCGGAACATGCAGGATGTTTCATAATATCAGTTACAATTACAAACTAAAATAAAAATTAAAATTACAAAGAACACACAACACAGTCATGTAATTTGTCATTTTAAAGAAGAAATTTTAAAGCTTTCAGCATTGTAAAAATTACGGGATAACGTTGACGCCATGATGTCGTTTTTGACGTAATCAAAATAAATAGTGTTTTTCAAAATTATGCTTCCTACAAAAAGAGCTTTGAAATAGTTCAGCCTTATTATATGAAGTAATCACCGGCCACAGTCATCAGAGCAATGAATCCGTGATAAACAACCTCAAGAAACGTTTAGACGTCGTTTTGCTACGTGGAGGACGTCATCTTGAGCATGTATTATCAACTCATATATCATTATTATCACATCTTTGTTCATGAAAGGACAATAAGGTGCGCATTTCACAAAAAAAACTTGTTGATGTTAGGTATCAAATGAATTCATGATTTGTCTCCTATTACTTTTATGATTTTCAGTTTCATATATGTTCATAATGTTGCAAAATATGAGACGGCAAAATAGTAACCAATATTATCAAAACACTGTACATACTTACTTCTATGCCTTCAATATATGTTTCTCTGCATATTTTTAGTATGTAGCATAAACCCAATACCCGATCAGATATGTATTAAAGGGAATTTGTTTGTAGTACGTTGAAAAGGTGACTATATCCTAACACTGGACTAAAGTTCTTATCATAACAAGCCATGCAAAACGTGTATAGTGAATCGGAAAGAAATTCAGTCCTAACATATACGTAATGTGTATGCATGAAACGTACTTTGTTCACAATCTGGTTATACAATTATTTCAAATAAAGACATTTAATGATTAAACCGAACCACTGTCGTGGTGTCATCTGTTTTAAAATCACAATTATCGTCTGTTTGTTTTCCCCTCAATTTTAAGTTTCAGGTATTTGACTTGAGGGTATTGAAATTAATGTTATTCATTTCAGATTCTTATCATAATCGGCGTTTGTGGAATATACTCAGCATCCAACAATTTGCATGCTGTCATTTTGCTCGTAGTTAACCCTTTAACTACCAAAATTTTCGGGAGATATTTACACCTTCACCGTTTCATTGTCGTCTGTGTCAATTTTGTTGTCTGCAATGCCGGCTCGATAGTTCATTGGTAGAGCGTCCGCTTTCGAGGCGGGAAGTTGTGGGGTTCGATCCCCGGCCGGGTCATACCAAATACTATTATAAAAACGGTACTAGTAGCTCCCTTGCCTAACGCTCTTCAGTGTACGGGTAGTGCTAGTAAGGTGGCTGTAATGCCCAGGTAAGTATGCATGTTAATGGATACCTTGTTTGTCGCAAAAAGAAAACTCTACAGAGCTTATGCTGATTGTTTATCATATGCGACGTTAAAGAAAGCTTGCCTTTGCCTTTGCCGTTCCAAAGTTAAACAAATAAATCAGTATGACTGAAGAAATTGCAAAACGAGTGTCAAACAGCTTTGATCCTGATCAGAAGCCGCGTGACACGGCGTCTGAAATGGATCTGACTGTAGGAAAAGCGCTTTAAGCGCGATTGAGAGTGAAAGGGTTCATAAGCTTATATTCGATTTTTATTATAGTTTCATGAAAAAGAACGGAAAATAGTGTTCATCGTGTAATCTAAATAAGGGGAGATCCTTTGAAAGCACAGAAAAACAAAGCAAATACTGAAAATTGCAGACTCGGTTTAATTGAGTCTGTTCATGAGCAATACTTAAATATGCAACAGTGCTCACGCCCCCTAGCACCAGCTTAAGCGGAATTCAACTTTAAACTGTAAATGCGCTGAAATCAATGATTCCAAAGGACCAGAAAGTATAACAACACTGAGAATGAAGTACGGGGCGACTTTTTACAGCCGCCACACAAGCACTTAACATCTGCTGTTGTAAATTATATAATCTAAATAAGGGGAGATCCTTTGAAAGCACAGAAAACAAGCAAATACTGAAAATTGCAGACTCGGTTTAATTGAGTCTGTTCATGAGCAATACTTAAATATGCAACAGTGTCCACGCCCCCTAGCACCAGCTTAAGCGGAATTCAACTTTAAACTGTAAATGCGCTGAAATCAATGATTCCAAAGGACCAGAAAGTATAACAACACTGAGAATGAAGTACGGGGCGACTTTTTACAGCCGCCACACAAGCACTTAACATCTGCTGTTGTAAATTATATAATCTAAATAAGGGGAGATCCTTTGAAAGCACAGAAAACAAAGCAAATACTGAACATAACAGACCAGAAAGTATAACAACACTGAGTTGCCTTGCTTAGTAGCACTGTTTTTATCAACTGTATACAAATGTAGGTTATAATTGTGAATAGTAAAAACTAAATACGTGAAATTATGGCAAAAATATGCTACTATGAACACATCGATGGTGGTTGATTAATGGAACTGGTAATGTTGTTTGGTCATCCACTGCGGTGAGATGAATAACTTAATTCTGTCTAGACTTATTGCTGCCGGTCTTATTATTATCTCCTTGAGATATGGTTGCTTGAACCTTCTTGACTATTGTAGAGAAGGCGTTATTCTCTCCCGTTCAAACGCACACGAAACTAAATCGCAATGCAATGTAACGCAGAGAATGACACCTTTTTGATAATTTTACTTGTCTTATATATATAAAAGACCATCAGCTGCAAGCCTGATTAGACCCCGGGTCACCCGGCGTCTGATGTGGCTCAAAATGTTTTACATTAACAAAAATGGTAAAAGTGTAAACGCATTTATTGGGAAAACAAAACTTCACCAATTCATTTCTGTTTACTTTGGGAGTTTAGGTATAGCTCAATTATATCCAGATATGACATTAATAACCCATGTGTGCCCACAATTCAATATATGGAACATAGGCAAATAGTGTAGACTCTGATGAGACGCCACATTATGCGGGTTCTGATCAGAGTCTACACTTTTTGCTGAAAGGAATGTAACTAAAAAACAAAATAAAAATGAAAACTTTGACTAGGCATCCCTTTGACAAAAATGGACTAACCCAATATATAAAACATGGAAGAATCCACTGGGCGCAAATGGGTTAATTGTAGACTTTATCAGATGACTTCGCATCACACATTGATAGAGTGTTTCGTAAAAGTAAGGCAGACACTTTATTCCGTTGACATTATTTGTTCTACTAAAACACAGTTTTGTCAGACCTTTTTATAGACTGAAACCTGAAACCTTGAATTAGAAATCTACTTTTTAATTTTAGAGAGGATTTCCATTAACCTCACCTTACCAGAAAATAATATCGTTGTATGCGTAATGGCTGCAATTTATGAAAAAACATTTACTGCCATTCGTTTCGAGAAATATCGTAAGTATGGCTGACATTTTATATCCTGATATTATGCCGGATTTAGAACGGTTATTACAAGAACGCCTTTCTGGTACTTACTGTATAACAAACTAGTCTTACTATCAACGTGATATGACTCAGGTCATATATTTAGACTCAGGTAAAGAGATCCCCTTTTCAAAGCCTAGTCCACATGCACCCATGCCAGACATAGAAGTTTCACTGAATGGAGTAGAGAAACTCCTTTTAGACCTAAACCCGCACAAAGCTGCAGGCCCTGACCAGATAAGGCCCATTGTCCTGAAGAACACTGCAAAAGAAATTGCCCCAATTATTACTGAACTATTTAGGAAATCTCTTGCGACCCACACCCTCCCAGAAATATGGAAAATGGCGAACGTTGCTCCAGTATTTACGAAAGGCACCAGGTCAGACCCTGCCAATTACCGCCCAATCTCTCTAACCTGTATCCTCTGTAAGTCTCTCGAACACGTCATCGCATCTAGCATCACTAAACACTTCACTAAACACAACCTATTCTATGAATTACAACATGGCTTTCGGGAAAAAAGATCATGCCAGACCCAACTCCTGATGCTTGTTGACGACATTCTGAAATCTGTAAATCTAAAATGCCAAGTGGACCTGATTCTTTTGGATTTCTCTAAAGCATTCGATATGGTAAACCACGAAAAACTGCTCTACAAACTTCATTATTACGGCATAAGAGGCCACACCCTTTCTTGGATTAAGAGCTCTCTAGACAATAGGTCACAGTCAGTCTTAGTAAATGGTTCCATGTCAAACGTTATCCCAGTCCCTTCCGGTGTCCCTCAGGGCTCTGTCCTAGGTCCCCTGCTCTTCTTAATCTATATAAATGACCTTCCCGAATATGTTAACTTCTCTAAAGTACGCCTATTTGCAGACGATACTGCTATCTACTTCTCCTTGACCAACGTGAATCATTCTAGCTTTCTACAACAAGATCTGCATCAGCTTGAGAAATGGGAACAACACTGGGACATGTCCTTCAATCCAAAGAAATGCCAAGTCATACAAATCACCAAAAGAAAAACTCCCATACCTACACAATATTCACTACACAACACAACACTAGACATAGTCACATCAGCAAAATACTTAGGGATTACACTGACAGATGATCTTACATGGAACACACACATAGACAGTATTACACGAAAAGCAAACCAAACTCTCTCATTCTTAAGGCGCAACATCAAAGTTCATTCAGAAACTCTCAAGTCCACAGCATACAGAACACTTGTCAGACCCCAGCTCGAGTATAGCGCAGTTGTTTGGGCACCACACACTGGCGCACTGGTTGACCAAGTAGAATCAGTACAGCGAAGGGCTGCTCGCTGGGCGAAGAGAGACTACGGACGAACTTCCAGTGTGTCAGACATGCTAACCTCCCTAAAATGGAGAAGACTAGACTTGCGCCGTATTGACCAAAAACTTATCATGTTTCATAATATTATTAATAATCTTGTAGCAGTTCCTCTTCCTGAATATATCACTCCACCCTTTAGACCATCAAGAAAGTCCCACCCTAAAGCATTCCAACAAGTTCAAACTAAAAAAGACTACCATAAGTACTCCTTCTTCCCCAGATCCATCGTTCACGGGAATGCTCTACCCCCTGACATTGTAACCCTGCCCCTACCCGAGTTCAGTCTGGCTGTTAGCCAGATTGAACATATCTCCCCATAATCAAACCTGACCTGTTTTTAAACCTGCTTTTAACATTCTTCTCTGTATCTTTTAACTTTTACTTTTATTCACTTAACATTCTCGACAGTTGACGCGCGTCAAGTCTAGGTCCCCAACAGGGGTTTGACTCACTGGAAGATAGATAGATAGATAGATATGTTGAATGTGTAAGCTGCATACATACATACCAATATTATCATAACACCTTTACATTAATTCCTTCATGCCTTTTTTAAAATCTATCTCAGCCAAAACAGGATAAAATAGCTTTGATCCTGATCAGAAGCATAGTTACCATATGTATGATATGAATCCAACGTGGCAAATGAACTAGTCAATTAAAATAAAGGGTTGTATTACAAACGAAAATGTCGGACCTGTGAGTTATCGATGCAGCTCTTTGCAAATTAGCCGACTAGTAGCATAACTTCGCTATGTCATATCAAAGCTACTAAACTGTTAGTTATTATCGATTTGACTTCTACTTTTTTACTATATTGCACGTCGTTTCAACCATGCCACATGATTATACAGTGCAGAAAACGTTATTCTTTCCAAATAAACGCGTTAATGTTAGAACTATTAATCTCTTTGCAAACAATTTGAAGCCAGATCAGACGCCGGGAAACCCGGCGTCTGATCAGGCTTCAAACTGTTTGCCACAGATAATAAAGTAAATAGTCAAATTGTCGGAAAAATTCCTTTTTACGTTTAATTGCGATGCGTTTGCGTTTCGTTTGCGTTTAAAAGGTAAAGAATAACGTTTTCTCCACTGTATGTCTGAGGTAATCAGCGGAAATGGAACCAGTGGGAGGGAAACGTGCGAACTAGGTCAAACATTTAACGGGGAATCATAATGCCCAAGGATGTAATGAACAATTTCACGTGTGACTGACAATACCAACGTGATATATATTCGGTAAAAACATAAGACTGAGGCCCCTTGAGATGGCTTGTCAACCAATAATGTCTTCTATATTTCCATATTATGTAGATCGTGTGCTATCGCTTGTCATCTATATATCAAATGTATGACAAACGAAATAGAACACAGAATAATTTGATTAAAACAACACCAATTTAAGGTCAACCAAGTTAAAGGGAATTTATCTCAAAATTTAATCGTTCATTGAAAGGTACCCCTATATGCTTCAATATTTAAATTTGTGTCCGATCTTAACAACTACCTATGTCTGCATAACATGAAAACATAAAATATTGATACGATTGTCGCCTGGATATATGCACATTGTGAGCATTGATATTCCATGTTTATACCTTTCACTTGTAAGTCTTACTCAAATAGTATACACTCAACAAAATTTCTAATTGGTCACTTTACTTTTCCTTATAATTCTCAAAAGTCAACACGTATCACGTTGAGGTTTCACATATGAATCACTGACCATGTATAAATTGTTGAAATTGATGTTCTGGTGTCCGAGAAACTTAGAACTTCGTAGAATTTGCATACATGCATGTTATGCATGAGTTGCACGTAGATTAAAGGTTCGTTGTCAACCACGTCGTTTTTGTTCATACGACAGAAGGCTGGACAAAAACACATAACATGGCCAGGATGACCTTACACGAGCGTGCTGTTGCCGTCGAAATGTTGGAAGCTGGGACGTATTTGAGAGAGGTAAACATTTCATTACAAACGTTTGTAAAATACACCAATTATTCATTAACTAGTTAGTACAGGATAAACTTTCATGCCATGTTTCAAGGGGAACACTGGACTTATTCCGGGCAAGTAACATTCGCTTGATTACAATTCCGTCAAAGAGTTCAAATGTAAACCCGACAGAACATGTGTGGACCTTACTGAAACGCAGGGTACGTGCACTACCACAAAAACAGAACTTCCGCAAATTAGAGCGTGACGTCATTCAGGAGTGGAACAACATACTACAGCGTTATCTGCAGATATATGTTGCTTCAATGAGACAACATTGTCGTGGTATTATTATATGTTTAGGGAACATATACGCTACTAGCATATCACGGATTGCAGAAAATGTTGGGTTTTTTTTTTTGAAATGTTCACTTTATTCATCATAAAATGATATTTACTGCTCGTTATAGCATGAAATCTCGTACATGCAGTTATTGAACATATATCAATGAATTACAAATTGGAATCAGGAACTAATTATTACTTGTTGCTGAAAAATCCCGACTAACGTAGGTGACCGATTCGAAATTGTGTTGATTATAGTGTATGAACTTCCCTTATTCACTGTTGAATTTTACCAAATTTCGCTGAGCCACGTTTTAACTTTGTAATTACCGGTATGTTCGACTTACGCGAGATTACTGTAAGAATTCAATTTGGATTAAATCGAGCTATAAAGGTTTGAAGGTATAACCATTTGTTATTGATACAAGGAATGTATTTTCATACTTCGATATTGAATGGATTATATTCAATATTACAATAAAGAAGACGATATTATTTCCAAATAAACGCGTTTACGTTATAACTGTTATTTCCATTGCAAGCAATTTGAAGTAAACTCACATCAGACTCAATACGCATTGCCACTTAGATTAAGCTAAAAGAGACATAATTAGCAAACATTTCTCCAAAAGAGACATAATTATCGAACATTTATTCATTTAATTGCATTGTGTATACGTTTCTTTCGGGAAAGAATAGCATATGCTTCACTGTACAAGAATGCACTATATTAACTGTGCCTATATTTAGCTCTATTATAAATTCAGACATGAACATTCCATATATAATCGCATGACATATTGTGCAACTTTCCGTCGTTTTCAGCTCCCATAGCTTCAACCGATTCTGACGTATGACTCCAATAATTTATGTGCCGTGACTACTCATTAGAATCGGTTAGAAATCGAGGTTTTAAAGATACAGTGCTCCCTCCCTACAACGACCCTCCCAACAACGAGTTCCCCCTGACAACGACGTTTGCCACACTTCAATAAACAATACAAAATGTCTAACGCTTTTACTGCTTCAATATTGTCTACTGAAAATTATCGTTTGATGTTTTTTATAAAGTTACATAATATACATTCTGACAGGAAAAACTTAATTACGAGTGACAAGCAATTTGAATCCAGATACGCGGCGCTTAATCTGGATTCCAGCTATTTGCAAATGTAGCCCCCCCCCCCCTATAACAACTCCCTACGAACAACAATCACAATGTTTGTCTCACATTGGATGTTGTTGTAGAGAAGGAGCGCTGTATCTTGAACTAGTGCAGTTGAGAAAACGTTATTCATTCCCGTTGAACAATAAAAGAAACGCCAATCCAAATGTAGAAAAGGACAACAATTTGACAATTTTGTGGTCTTTTTATTTTTTTTGAGTGGCAAGCATTTTTTAGCATGGGCAGGCATCGGGTAACCTGGCTTCTTATACATCTCCAAACTGCTTGCATTTGAAATAAAGTTTAAGCATACAGAATGCAAAAAATGGTTTCAAGTTTTTGCTGAAAACACCTGAATGGAATGCTATACAGTTTGTATCAGGATGAGACTCTGCGTCATGCTAAAACTTGGGTTATGTGTTGAAATATTTAATCGACGTGCTTGGTAAATTATAGTTAACAAACGCTTTTCACTTTAAACACATAACCATTTACATCAATTAATACTAGGTAATATGTATGTGTCGATTGATGATAAACAATCGACATGCTTACAGGTTCATAATCAATCAACGAAGCGCTAATCAAATAAAACAGGGAACACACACAGTGGTAAAACCATTATAATAACATGGTAAAATATAAATCCAAATAAAACTAAAACTATTATCTTGTTTTGAATATCCAGTGCTCCCTCTCTACAACAACACCAACTAATATTGGAGAATGGGTTGTTACAGTAGAGAATCTGTTGTTCTTTCCCGTTTAAACGCAAACGTACGCAAACGCAAAGCACTAAAACGTAGAAAAAAAACAACTTTTGGACAATTCTTATACTTCATGTTTATCTTGGTGGCAAACAATTTGGAGCCTGATCAGACGCCGGGTTACCCGGCGTCTGATCTGGCTCCAAACTGTTTGCACTGCAAAAAAATAGTTTTAGCATAAACGCGTTTATTGGGAAATAATAACGTTTTCTCCACTGTATAGATATGGTAAATTAAGATTCGGCTTACATTTTCAAACAGCTTGAATCCGTGAAACGAGGCGTCTGATCAGCATTAAAGCTGTGTGTCATTCGTCATTATGTTTCTTCTGTCAAAAGGTCCGCTAATATGTAGCAGCAGAAAACAATTTTCGACAATTGCATAACGTCATAATTATACTATAACAAATAAGCAATAGTTATAAAGAAATAAAGCGGCGCCGGAGTACCTGATGAGTTGATCTTAATGCGTTTAAGCAAATATTCAACTGAAAATATCTTGTTTGATTTGATTATCCAATGTAGTTATATTGATTACCTTGGAGTGCGTTGTTTGAATATATGATTTACTGCTGACCCTCTTGATAACGTGCAGTGGTACAAACAAGATTGTGCGATAGCATTTCAAAAAGTGCAAATCTTACTACATGTCACGAATCCTATGCTTCCATGGTTTTCTGTTAATTTAAACTGTAACTGATTTCAGTATTATTATACTGTAAATGTTATTATTTCCAACAGGTAACTAAGCGACTGACCATACATTTATCTCATCCACGTCTAAAACATCAAGTGATTAATTTAAATTCTAATTAATTTTAACCATTTTTAAGCCCACACGCGACTTAGTCGAGGCATATTGTTTGTGATATGTATTGTTTGTCTCTACACAATTTGGCCATAACTTTGAAACGACACAGGATATATACTTTATATTTGGTGTGTTGACTCACCTTAAGAAGCTGTTGAGGCCAGTAGAACTAAAATTATGTTGGATTTAGGTTGAGTTTATTTAGTGGTCATTAAGGGATACAAAATAAGATGCATTTAACATTAGCAATAATTTTTGAACTGCATGTGATAGAGACTTTATATTTAGAACATGTACTTAACTGAAGCAGTTATTGACCTCGTCACGACTTCTGTCATGTCGAACAAAGGTCAGGGTCATTTAAAGGCCAAATACGGTTCAAATGACATTGACCATAACTCTGAAACTACAGTGGATAATCTGTTATTCTTTCCCAATAAACGCGTTTACGCTAAAACTATTATTTGCAGTGCAAACAGTTTGGAGCCAGATCAGACGCCGGGTAACCCGGCGTCTGATCAGGCTCCAAACTGTTTGCCACCAAGATAAACAAGAATTATCAGAAGTGTCCAAAAGTTGTTCTTTTCTACGTTTTAGTGATTTGCGTGTGCGTACGTTTGCGTTTAAAGCGACTCGCAACCAGATGGTGCATTAAAAATAGTAATTTGTAAATATGTGTCAAACGCTTATATAAATGGTAAAGAATTAGTTTAGGATAAGAAATTCTGTTTAAAAAAATGTATTTCAATAAAAAAAAATATTGGTCTCTGGTGGGATTCGAACCCGGGGCCCGGCATTAGCGGACAGAAGGCAAAATAGGGGAAACCGCTTAGACCAATGGACCACTGAACTATCCGTTTATATCGGATCGATTTAACGTAATTCAATGTGTAGCGATCGAAAGTGCATACAACTTCGTAATTCGGCTCGTGTTTATGTCTGAGTCCGTATAGAGAAGCAACAACAACAACTATACCGTCTACTAGTCGGTATAGAAAAACGACGGAAAATATCTAAAAATCTAAGATTCGGTGACGATTCTTGAGAATTTTTTTGGACTGATCATATTTTTTTAATGTCAGAAGCCAAATAATGCCACAAATTTGCTTTTATTAGAGTATTTTATTTTATTTTAACAAGTACACCATTCGGTTGCGAGTCCCTTTAAACGGGAAAGAGTAACATATTCTTCACTGTACATGTGATATAGACTTCATTTTTGTTTTTTGAACTTAACTCTAGAACATGTTTAGCTCAGTACAGTTGGGTCATGTTAGACAAAGGGTAATGTCATAAAGAGTTAATACAACATTGGTACAGTGGAGAATCTGTTATTCTTTCCCGTTTAAACGCAAACGTACGTAAACGCAAAGCACTAAAACGTAGAAAAGAACAACTTTTGGACAATTCATATACTTCATGTTTATATTGGTGGCAAACAGTTTGGAGCCTGATCAGACGCCGGGTAACCCGGCGTCTGATCTGACTCCAAACTGTTTGCACTGCAAAAAATAGTTTTAGCATAAACGCGTTTATTGGGAGTAAAAGAATAACGTTTTCTCCATTGTACTTCCTCTGATTTATAATCTTAATAGACTTGTTCCCATGTACATTTTCATCACAACAACAGCAAGGAGTACCACGAATTCACAAAGGTGAGACTGGGGCGATCCATTTCTTGACACAGCCAAATTGATTTGTAGATTGGCGAATCTTATTTTCGAATTGACTAGTCTATAGGTAACATTTGAGCCGTGCCATGACAAAACTAGCCTTATACAGGGCAACGTTGTGCAGACCGAACTACGTTGTCACTCTAGGCTCTGTACCTGAGTTTAATCTTTACTACAAAATAATTCACATAGTACAGGCCCGGCTTTTACTAAACGTCTCAAACCCTTACTCATGCTCAGTTGAATGAGACGAAATATGAGCATGAGATTTGCTTGAGTTTGAGACGTTTAGTAAAAGCCGGGCCAGGTTTATACATGTAAATTGCTTTAGATGCATGTGGATGTCAAACCGCATACATGTAGATCAAGGTCATCGGCCGCGTCAAAGACGCGGCGGCTGGTCTTGATCTACACCGTTTGCCATATAATAAGGTTGTATTCTCATTGCAAGGCACATTTGTATACAATTCAAAAGACATTCTCAATATAATAAAATCTTAAGACAAACAATAACGTAAATAAATTTATAATCTATAGTTAATTTACTGTTGCAAAAACAGTATTTTTTTTCCAATAAACGCATTTACACTAATATAATAAAATCCGTTGCAAATAATCAAGGTTACCCGGTATCTGATCTGTCTTCAAAATGTTCCCACTCAGATTGCAGTAAACAATTAGCTTTTGCAAATCAATTCAACTTTCTACATTATACTGTAGTGCGTTTCAGGTTAAACGGAACTGATAAAGTATTATTCGCCACATGTGCTCCACTATTCAGAAAACAACGCAGTTTCTTTCAGGCAACGCAAGGTGAAACGTATTGCTCAATTCTCATTCAGTACTTGGCTGTACAGCAACACATATGTCAGAAATAATCAGCTGAAATAGACCCTTTGGGAGACAACTAGAGCGCAATATGTCAAACATTCCACAGAGGATCAAATGTTTTCTAGGATGTTTTCAACTATTTAACCTTCTTCCCTGCCAAACGAACGCTTGTTTTAAAAATTGTCATTTGCATGTTTTGTTAATTGCAGATTTATGGATTGTTTTACTTTTGGAACAAACGCATGTATTCCCAAACAGTTTGGATCAAGATCAGACGTCGCGGAGCGCGACGTCTGATCTGAGTTCAAACTGTTTGCAAATGCGATTGAAGTCCAGAAAGGCAGGCGAATGGTTGACAGAAAGCCACAGATGTTCGGTGACATATAACGAGTTATTTGTGGATTGAAATCTACTGAAAAGGGCCTGCCAATAATACTGACATTTAATTGATAAAGATTGTTTAAAAAAGAGACATAATTCTAGAAAAGGCGTTAATGTGCTTGCGGACCGGTGAAATGGGAATCGGGTAGAAGAGTTGCTACATACAGTGGAGAATCTGTTATTCTTTCCCAATAAACGCGTTTACGCTAAAACTATTATTTGCAGTGCAAACAGTTTGGAGCCAGATCAGACGCCGGATAACCCGGCGTCTGATCAGGCTCCAAACTGTTTGCCACCAAGATAAACGTGAAATATCAGAATTGTCCAAAAGTTGTACTTTTCAACGTTTTAGTGTTTTGCGTTTGCGTACGTTTGCGTTTAAACGGGAAAGAATAACAGATTCTCCACTGTATGTGTCCCTCACTACAGCGCTCCCTCTCTACAACGACACCCAATGGGATACACGGATTTTGTTTGTTGTTCGGAAGGAGTTGTTACAGAGAAGGGAAATTCAGACTTGGCTTACATTTGCAGACAGCTTGGATCCAGATCAGACGCCGCGTAACGCGGCGTCTGATCTGGATCCAAGCTGTTTGTCGATTCAATTCTCTCAAAGTGTCATCTTATATGTAAATTTGAAAAAAAGCAGACGACACTATTAAGCAGACGATATTGCATTAATAAAAGCGTTTGGACTGCGGCAAAGGTCGTTGTAAGGAGGGAGTCGTTTTGGGAGGGCCGTTGTAGGGAGTTAACATTGTAGTTAAATGCTGCATGCTACAGAGACACAGTGTGGGTCCAGATGTGATACTGTATTTGTTTTGGGAGAAAGGAAGGTAACAACTATATTTTGCAAAACGAAACATAGAGCGCGCGAAACTGTGTTTTATAAAGGAAAGTGAATACGCGTTTTTCTTAGAACGTGTATGTGTATTTGTAATAGCAGAACACGCTAGGTGACCCAAACTCTGACCAGGCTCCAAACTGCTTGGCGACAAGATTTAAATCCCTCTTCTTCATTTTTTTTCAAATATTTTTATTTCTTATTTGTAATACATTGCGTTTGCATTTAGTTTCGTTGTAGAGGAGCAAAATGAACAAAACACACTGTGAGACGACTGTACCATATACAACAAAATACCAGATTTGACGAATAAGCTACACTGTATACGTGCTATAAATTTAAGAACCGTAGCCAAAGTGTTTCAAGTGGCAAATAACTTATATATTTCAAAAGTGATATACCGAAAACCAATGAGTAAGGGGAAACACTACTGACCTAGTCTGAGTTTGTTACATAGCATAGCTTTCAAACTTAAGAGAAAAAAGGCTTTGACGGAGACCAGATGGCGAACTCGATATCAGTTGAACAAAACAAATAAGGGCTGACAAACTATGAAAGGAAAGAACTCTTACCGAGAATAAAGTTTATCACGTAAGTTTCGAAAATATACACTATGAGAAACATCCTTACATGATAACACATTGCTCTTTGAGGCCACATATCTACCAATTGAAGTTACCCTGAAGAGAATTATGAATGTATGTCAAAATTCCCTTGGTCCAAATCCCCTTGGTCCAAAATTGACAGGGTAGTCAAACCCCCCTTGATAGAATTTACAGGGTTATCATAATCCCCTTGATGAAATGATGAAAATTGGAAGTCAAAATCCCCTTGGTCAGGACATGAACTTAATAATACTCAATGAGATTAGAAAAAATTCAGCAGCTTTAATCGAACTTGTTATGTAATTGGAGATTTTCTCAACTCTATGACAGTAGCTAAGAGGGAACCAACCAGATAATTGAAAACAATTTATTTAAAGAAGTTTTTTCAGCTTTCACAAATGAACAGATGGATTTCACATCTTCACAGTCTTACTAGTGTCTGCTTTTAAATTGACGTCTGCTTTACTTTGCAATCATATAAATGATTGTCCAACAATTTCGATCATGATTCAACAATTTGAGTATGATGTGTACATGACATTCAGACAACAACCATGGGTTGACCAAGTTTAAATACCTATTGGTATAACCAAACTATTATTTTAAAAAAAACTTGGATTTTCAGGTTTCAACTACATGTATTGGCAATTATTTTATGCGTAAAGTTCGAATCCTTGATATAACCAAGATCAATTGCAGTACCATTTTTACAGATATTGAAATAGTTTCCAACTGTTAACAGTATTGAATCTTATCAAAACTAGAATTTGTTCAATGCAAAAATCAGCTTGAAGAATAATGCAATGCAGATGTCGAGGCCCATACATACTCCACACATAAACAGCATCTGCGGCAAAGCAAATGGCACCATCTGTTTCTTGAAAAGAAATCTCAACATTAGTAACAGACATATTAAGGAGAAGGCCTACAAATCACTTGTTAGACCGTCTCTAGAATATGACTGTTCGGCCTGGGATCCCCATCTTAAGAAAGATATCGACAGACTTAAGAAAAATTAGAGACGAGGAGCTCGATACGTGCTCAATCGATATCACAACAGATCCTAAGTGTCCGAAATGATTGACCATCTGGAGTGGAAACCGTTGAAGAACAGCAAGACTGTGTATGTTCTATAAGCTAGCAAATGGCACTGTAAACATTGACACTGGTGCGAAACTCACACCATACCAAAGACAGTCGCGATATTTCAATGAAGAGCATACCAGTTGACAATCTGTCGGACGAATGTCAGGAAGGAATCTCTCTATCCGCGAACGACGTGGGAGTGGAACACCTTGCCCACGAGTACCGTGCTTTCGCAGAGCCTGGATTCCTTCAAGGCTCACCTTTCAGCATAAAAACGGCAGAACAATCAACTATTTGATGGAGGCCGTATTATGGTAGAAGTAGAAGGCCCAACTGTTTGTAATCAGTTTCATCTCAATTTCGCTGTATTGGCCCCCAGTCTGGATCCTGATCAAACCTCAGAATTATTTCTATCAGTCTTATATTGACTACCCATCAAGGGGATTTTGACTACCCTGCAATTTTCATCAAGGGGATTTTGACTACCCTGCAATTTTGACAAAGGGGAGTTTGACTACCCTTTATTTTTTGGACCAAGGGGATTTTGACCAAGGGGATTTTGAGCAGTTCCCGAGAATTATATTGTCTTAAGCAAGTTGATGGTTCGCAAACCTACTAGCAATGCATACATTGTAAAACATACTCGACTGCCAAGAAAATGTCATTCCGTAGAAAAGACGTTATTATTTCCCGTTTAATCGCAAACGAAACGCAAACGCATTATAATAAAAGGTAGACAATTAGTACATCGTTTTTAACGTTCTGGTTATTAATCTTAATGTATCAGGCAAACAGTTTAGAGCATGTTCAAAGTTTGGAATACACGGCGTCTGGTCTGGCTCGAAAGTATTTCCATTCATGGATATGCTAGTTTAAGCGTAAACGCTTTTATCTGCTCCACTATTCCTCGTAAAATATAAATTTTATTGACATTATGTTTTCTATTCAAAACACACTTTCTGTTTCATCTTTCTATCGATGTCTTCAATTCATGTACAAAGTATCATGCTTGATCCACAATATACACGATTTTGCTGTGTTTTGGGCATGAGGCCGCCGGGCTCTTTAGATTTAAAGCATTTTTGGTGAGTCAAACATCGTGATTCCTAATCACGTCTGATGGCATCTGATCAGGACACATATTCTTCGAGGAGAAAATTGACGACTTTCCTTTGTTTGTGCAGTCAATGAGACGTTTTCCTTGTTTACGTTTAAATGCAAACGAAGGGCAAATGCATTGCTTTACGATGAAGTAAATGCTAATTCAAAAAATGAATATAACGATTCATTTTAATCTGAGTGGTAAACATTGTGAAACCTTGTGAGACGCCTGGTAGCCCAACGTTTGATCAGCCTCTAAACTATTCGTACAGTGGAGAATCTGTTATTCTTTCCCAATAAACGCGTTTACGCTAAAACTATTATTTGCAGTGCAAACAGTTTGGAGCCAGATCAGACGCCGGGTAACCCGGCGTCTGATCAGGCTCCAAACTGTTTGCCACCAAGATAAACAAGAATTATCAGAATTGTCCAAAAATTGTTCTTTTTTACGTTTTAGTGCTTTGCGTTTGCGAACGTTTGCGTTTAAACGGGAAAGAATAACAGATTCTCCACTGTAATAGAAATTGAAGTGTTAGCATAAACGCGTTTATTGTAAAATATTAACGTTTCTTAAATGTATCAGAGTAACCTTTCATTGTTAGACTCATCAAAACACACTTAAACAGGAAAACATAATATGATTTCGACAGGAATAATAACGAAACCCTGAGCTAATTTCTGTTCAAATATACGCACTTGAGTCGCCTTACATAACTATCTCAGTCTATGGGAATCTGTTAGAGGTACTATCGTCCTATCTATAGGACAAAGCCAAACGTTGTAGACTCTGATCAGACGCAGCATAATGCGGAGTGTGATCAAAAGCTACACTGTTTGCTGATAGTAACTTCAATAGAAAACAAAACGAAAAAGAAAATTAAAACCAGGTACATCTCAATAAAAAATAGACTCATCCAATACATAAGCACGGGATAACTCACTTGACATACTAGTAGATTGGTTAAATTAGTGAAAGGCACTTAAGGCACACTTTTAATCTAGTCAAATGTTTTTTTCCAACTCTGTGTTACATGTACTAGATAATACTAGTTATATTAAAAATGACACGGATATCGTCCATAAGATGAATTTAGATAGAGTGGTTCAGTATCCATCAAATCCCACTTAACTAGTTTGTGGAAAACATAAAAAGGGATAAGACATTATTCTTACCCGTTTAGACGCAAACGAAACGCAAACATGGAGATTAAAGACAACGTTATGATAATTCTGACGATTCAATAAATCCGAGTTGTAAAAAGGTAGGAGACTGATACATGTAAGACACCGTGTAATGATCTTGCTCAAAACTGTTTTAAGTTGGTAAAATTGTTTATTGATAAGTCCGTTTCAGTGTGCAGTGGATAAAACGTTTTTCTTTCCCGTTTAAACACAAACGAAAAGCAAATGCAACACACTAAAATCGAGAAAATGACAACATTTCGATATTTCTAACTTTTCATTTTAATCTGAGCGGCAAATAGTTCGGAGCCTGATCAGATGCCGGGTTATCCGGCGTCTGATCTGGCTCAAAACTGTTTGCATTGGAAATAATAGTGTTAGCGTAAACGCGTTTATTGGGAAATAATAACGTTTTCTCCACTGTAAACGCGTTTATCGGGAAAGCATAACCACCTATGAACGACTGTTTAAGGCCAAGATGCTTCTTTAATATACATGTAGATGGACCCACGGCGTACATGTACAACTCCTAAAGGCATTTTCTGTTTCACGTTGGAGCAGTGTTGTTATTAATTCTAAACACCATCAACACATACATGTATACAAGAGTGTGCTTATGCAAAGGAATACACACAGTGCAGAAAACGTTATTCTTTCCCAATGAACGCGTTAACGCTAAAACTATTATTTCCATTGCAAACAGCTTGGAGCCAGATCAGACGCCGGGTCACCCGGCGTCTGATCAGGCTCCAAACTGTTTGCCGCTCATATTAAAAATGAATGGTCAGAATTGACAAAAAGTGGTAAATGTCTATATTTTAGTACTTTGCGTTTGCGTTTCATTTGCGTTTAAACGGGAAAGAATACCGTTTAATCCACTGTAGTTCTTAACACCATCAGTGTGATTATGCAAAGGAAAACGTACAGTGGAGAAAACTTTATTCTTTCCCGATAAACACGTTTATGTTTAATAAACTGTTATTTTCATTGCAAACAGTTTGGAGCCGAATCAGACGCCGGGTAATCCGGCGTTTGATCAGGCTCAAAACTGATTGCCATTCAGATAAATATGATATGTCAGAATTGTCAAAAGGTTGTCATTTTTCTTATATTTTACTGCAATGCGTTTGCGTTTCAGTTGCGTTTAAAAGGGAAAGAAAAACGCATTCTGCACTGTAAAACCGCCATATAGCGCCTAGATGGAGAAAAGGGTTCAAACATGTACAAGGATGAGTGTTCGGATTAATCGTTAAAGTAGTGTTCAACTGCTCTTCTGCTGATTTACAATGTAATGTTAATTATGAATTTGTGATATGAAACGTTTTCCCCCAGGGAAGTTTCAATTTGCTAAACAAAAATAAATGATGATATAATTAAAATGCTAGATTCAAAACAATAACATTGCTTTATTTTTGTTCAATTTACAAAGTTATTGACATTATATCAAGTATAAATTTAATGCTGTTTTTTCCAAAGTCTTGTTGAACGGAAATTGCATTTACATCAGATTGTATCTGACTGACTGACAAACGTTTACACAATTTTAATTTCTATTTCAGTACATATTTTGCCTTAATGGGCCATTCCTTTCAATTAAATCCGAAATTGATTCAAGCTCTCAAATGACAGATTTGCGTATCTCACGACAACTGGTTCTAAACATATGGTAATTGTGCAAACCTCTTGAGATGTGTTCCTACTCAAAATAGCTCGATCCACCACAGTAACGAAAGCTGTCGAGGTGAATGTCCTGAAATGTCTTCAAACAAGGCTACAGTGGAGAAAACGTAATTCTTTCCCGTTTAAACGCAAACGAAACGCTAACGCAGCACACTAAAATTGAGCAAGTGGTGTCTTTTTTGATAATTGTAATAATTCATGTTAATTTGATTGGCAAACAGTTTGGAGCCGGATCAAACGCCGGGTTTCCCGGCGTCTGATCTGGCTCCAAACTGTTTGCAATGGAAAAAATAGTTTATTGGGAAAGAATGACGTTTTCTCCACTGTACAAAGACATGTTGGAACCTTATTAGACAGTCAAAGTTTATTGTCTGTAGATACAGGCCTCCAGTTCATAATACAAACAAAACAGTACATATTTAAAAATAGTGACATTCACAGCTATAATATCAACAATTTTACAATATTTGTTTCCTTTTAACTTATTGAACCATAACTTCGAGCTTACTCATCCTATGTAAAAGTAAATGTATACTACATACTAAAAGTAAACCTATCTAGAGCAAACAGTGAAGACCCATACCAGAGGGTTCCTTGAAACGTACTCCCTGTCCCGGAGCCATACTGTTTGTTATTCAACCATTCTACTGTTTACAGTTAATTTTAATGAACAATCTGTGTCTGATCTGGATTTAATCCATTTGAAACGTTGTTGATGTGTATACAAATAGTTGTATCATTAATCATGCACAGCATACAGTGGTGAAGACGTTAATCTTTCCCGTTTAAACGCAAACGCATTGCAATAAAAGGAGGAACAGACAGTATTTTGGCAAATCTTATTTATTTTTTTTACTTTTCAGTGGAAAATAATGAAGAGCCTGATCAGATGCCGGTCTCCCACTTATTTGGAAGTAGTAGTTTTAACGTAAATGCGTTTATTGGGATAGAATAACATATCCACTGTACACGTAGAGACTGTTCCATAACCAGTGTGTCTTTGTTGATACAAATATTTTGCAAGCGATTTCGAGATCGATCAAATGCCGAATGACCCGCCTTCAGATCGAACCCCTTACTGTTAGCCTCTTAGACTAAAAATGAACTATGCACATATTTCAGAAGTTAACATTTCGTTTAAAATGTTTACTGCATTACATGTATGTTTGCATGCAGTTTCATTTAAACGTGATTGCATTGGGTATTCTCTGCTGTACATGTAACTGATGAAGACCGCCTTCCACAAGAAGATTGATTCCTTTTTCATTAAAACAAAAATGAACGAAAATGTAATGCTATAAAATGTAGAAAATGACACTTGTTGAACATTTTCGAAGATTTATTCTTCTCTCTGTGGCAAACCGTTTGGAGACTAATTAGATCCCGGATAACCCGATGTCTGCTCTCAATCGAAATCGTTTGCAATCGCAATAATGATTTTAGTGTAAACGTGTTTATTTTGAAAGACGAACGTTTTATCCATCTGTACCAATGTGATAAGATATGTCGTAATAGAATTCGATTCACACGTTTGATATATTCACTGATGTACACATTAACAATACAAACTGTCTAAAACTGACGCCATTGGCATTGATTCTGTCATAGGAAATAATAAGATATTTATCAAACGCTGAATTCCCGGTATAAATTGTCGGGCTCAATTGCTATATAGAAATAAGTCGGGCGTTATATTTACGGATAACCTACGTATGACATTTCCGAAAATATCCTACAAAATACTATACGTTGAATTTCCTTATTTAGTAAACGATAAATATCACACCAGACGAATATACAAAATGAGCTAATCCCGTGTGGCGTCAAACTTAATAGGCATAACGTAACAGCATGATCAAGCGTGGATACCGTTCAATAATATTTGTTTGAACAGTATAGTTAAAACTCTCTATTACGACCACTAGACTATGTTAATAACTAAGTGTTTACAACAGGTGACTACTTAAAGCAAGACGACAGTTAAACAGAAAGCTATTTTAGGAGCTTTCTGTTTAACTGTCACCTTGCTTTAAGCTGTCACCTGTTTCTTAAACAATCAATTAGCATTTGCTTTAGTGGCCGTAATAGAGAGGTTTTATTGTACATTGAACCGTGTTACAGTGGAGAATACGTTATTCTTTCCCAATAAACGCGTTTACGCTAAAACTATTATTTGCATTGCAAACAGTTTGGAGCCAGATCAGACGCCGGGTATTATCAGAATTGTCCAAAAGTTGTACTTTTCTACGTTTTAGTGTTTTGCGTTTGCGTACGTTTGCGTTTAAACGGGAAAGAATAGCAGATTCTCCACTGTACGTTGATACATGTATTAGGCTTTGTTTTATCATCTACGGCGTATTTCGATTAGCTGGGCACATTATTACAAAAATCATGCACTTGGTGATACAAGCATCAAATTTGGTATGTATACTGGTATGCCCCTACTTTCAACAAAAAGCCCGTTAGCCACGTCAAAAATTCAAAATGGCGGCCATTTTTCAAGATGGCCGCCATTTCCGGTTCTATTATACAGTTTTATCTCTAACATCGGATATATTTGACCGATTTGCAAACTTTTGGTGTCTAATTATATGTTTTCAAGCATAAAGAACCTATTTATGTGATCCATAGACTTGTAAGAAGTTTATTTAATCGTATTATAAGCAAAACTGTACAAAAACGAAATGTGTGTCAAGGTAAAAACCAAATTCACAGGGGTTTTATAGATTATACACTCACTTTACCTTCTGTCATGTTATTTAATGATATTGTTTTCAATTGCTTTTGTCTGAAGATGCTATTTTGCACATTACAACTACATAAATCTGTACACATCAGTGCTAAAACAAAATCACGAACTTGGTGATACAAGCATTAAATTTGGTATGTATACTGGTATGACCCTATTTTAAACAAAAGCCGTTAGCCACGTACAATTTCAAAGCGGTCCCCATTTTTTCAAGATAGCTGCCATTTTTGGTTCTCGTTAAGATGATAAGGTTTATTGTTTAGTCGGCAATACATATACAAGTAATATAAGCTCTAAAGAGCTTTTATAATCGACTATGATCATTGACCAATTCTTTTCTAACATTTCCCATGTTTTACCAAATTTCACCAAAAAATTGATTTTAAGCATAAGGAAGCCAATTCAGTCAACCTCAAGCTGAAGAGAAGTTTACTTTAATGCAAAATGGCAACGCTACATCGTTTGTTTTCAAAATGGCCACCATTTTATATTAGTATAAGCAAAATCATTTCTTAAATTTGATCAACATTTATGTTTTTTGTGTCAACATAGATGTCATAAAGTATAAGGAAGCTTATTCAGACAACTTTTTTTCTGAATTGAAACTAATTTTATTGCAAAATTACCAATCTAGACAAAATAAGTGTTTTTTGCTCACAGATGATCGTTACTTTTTACAATAGTGATTAATATCCTTTCTGATCTTTTCTATATACTTCTGGCCACTTGTCATACTTTTGGTGTCAAGGCATTATGATAAGAGCACAGAAAGCTAATTATGTGATCATTTACTTTATTAAGAATCTTGTTCTTTTGGGTATTGACTTATTTTAATGGCATATATGTGGTTTATGACTATTTTAGCAGTAATTTCTTAGTGTACATGCTGGAGTTGGCGTATAATCGCTTATACTTATGTAGGTGTTCATTTTCACATATCCAAATATCGGTATATAAGTCTGAACAAGGAAGGCCACATCGTAAGTACATGTACTTGCATCTGTCTCTGCAAACAGTTTACTTTAGTATCTATTTTAATCGGGTTTTTGCAATCATATCACTAGCTAACAGGGTTGACCAATGTATCAGCAGTGTTTCATTCATTCCAACTCTATGAGATATGTCCATCATGACACAAGCTACAAGTATTTGGTATGCAGAACATTGGGCATGTTCAAACAGAGGGGCTTGACCTTTAGGAACTGCACCTTAAGATCTATACCATCAAGCTAACATGGCCAATCAAACACAATAATCTTATCCCATGATTTGGCATAATTGATGCAATGATTTCCAGATTTTATTGCTTGTACATTATGATTTATGATTATAGACTGCACCATATCTTTCAGTTTATGTATTCTATGCAGCCTTTTCTCTTTCTTATATGGAAATTTGGCGTGAAACTAGCTCATGTTTGACCGTTGACCAATTGCAACCAACACTTTCTGTAGAACAAGATAGTTTGAATTAGCATTTGAAATCCACATCCAAATGAACTTTTTTGTCATTAGCTTTTAACATGGGATTGTTGTGGTCTCCGGTTATGGCTTGCATTTCATGCATGAACATTTGTGCACACACTTCTTCATGTTAACATTGTATAAATTCTTAAAATGCTGTTGAAGATTACACAAGGATCAATCTCAAATATGATATTAGCAGTATTATGAGTCCACATCAAATAGCTTTAGCAAACAGCTGAAACGTTCTGTCTTTATGCAATTGTACCACTTGAAAACGTATACTATCTTTGACTATGTATCACATCACATCGCTTTTAAAAGTCTGTTGTTAGAGTAGGTAGACTATACACCCGTCCCTATGTATACAGAACAGAACTGTTACAACTTTTACACCAAACTCAGGAATGGAAATTCTTTAAAAAGATTAATGCGGAGTTTTAAGGGAGTTTTAAGGGTCATACTCTCAAATGGTTGCATGTTTTACTTTGGAGAAGAAACAAGACTTTTCGTGTACAGTATATTTCTTAACATTGCTTAAATCTGATTTTATTGAAAGGAGTCCACACTGCCTTCAACTTTTTTCATGGCGCAGCCTTTCTTTATTAACAGTGAACATCTGGTATACATATACCAACCTTAATTCAAGCTGTCCAAGATGAAACATTAAAGAATCAATTTTGTTGACATTTACCTACTATATATACAGACAAATATCTAAAACATATAAGCAAATGTTTTTCTGTTTCATGCAAAAGACGCTTAATCCATATTTATTGGTGTAAAATGGCCCCTTTCTCTGTTGTGAAAATCAGTTTAACCAGTGTCATGATACTATAATGCATGAGCCACCAAGCCCTATCAGTAATTCCTGCAAGAAATAATCAGTAATTCAGGTGTTGGGTACATTCATTCATTTTTTAAATTCCACCACCAAATCTTTTTAGTTCGAAATTTTGATTTTCTTCAAAATATATAAGAACACTGGTTTGTCGTCCGATTACTCGTCTGAATTTTGAACGATATTAATCAATTTATCAGATGCTCCCTTGTTCACATGATTACTTACACGCTCATTCAGTAGTAAGATGGTATCCATGAATTATCTAGTCACTATTACGATGGCCATGAGTCATAATGGGCATCAACTCTGTAGGCACATTGTTTGATTTAAATATAATAATGACTATTGGGATATGCTAGACTGTATTAAATTTTGGTCACATTTATAACATGTGCGTCTTACATATACATGTACTTTTTCTGGTAAGAAGTTACAAAGTGGTTAAATGATCTTCAGAATTAGCATGATGTTTGTTGTTGGTACAGGGATTAATTGTTATGTTAGATAATTAAGGAATTATGTTTGTTTTCTAAATGCAATTATATTTAAATTGAGAAAAAGAATTATATTCAAGACTTTACAGTTTACTTGAAAGGTAGAATATTGTATGGTAAAGTAATTGCAGTGTCAGATAAAGTAGTATAGTTTGGGCAATCATTGTTCAGATAAATGAAATTGTAAATGTGAGAAAACAGCACCTACATTCAGCATTAGCAGTCACATAACAACAGACAACAAGCTTTGGTCAGCTACGGAGTTAAAAATATATGTGTGGCTAAAATAGGTCATTAGACGATGATATGAGTTTCTAATCGACCGGAGGCTCCCATGAATAGTTTTCTCATCCTGTTTAAAACATTCTTTGACACCAAAGAAATGATAAATCGTCATATATACCAGATATAAGAAAAGATATTCTACATTAGAGACTATGTTGGCAAACATATGCAAACAAACTCAACAACTTTGTCATTACGCAAGTAATTTTTTAAAAATAGACTGTCTTTTGTCAAAAATGTGTTATTGTGCTGACAAAATTAGCTTCTTTCTGCTGTAAAAATATGTTTTGACTCAAAAAGTGTAAAACCATGGCAATGTACGTCAAACGTAAGAAAGAGAATCGTAAATTTGAACCAAAAATAGTGGCCATCTTTGAAAAAACTATGTATTTTTCCCACAAATTGGCCATAACATGATAAAATAAGTTTCAAAACACTTTGAAATGGACTTAATTAGTTTCCTTATACTTTAAAACATATACTTAGACACCAAAACTGTGAAGAACGGGCATATATGTCAAATATTAGCAACAAAACTGTATTTTCGAACCTGTAATGGCGGCCATCTTGAAAAATGGCCGCCATTTTGATTTTTTCAAGTGGCTAACGGGCCTTTTTGAAATACTACAGATAGAAGTACAAGTGTGCCAAGTTTGATGCTTGTATCACTAAGTGCATGATTCACCCCAAAAAATGTAATAATGTGCTGAGCTAGATGGCAATTCGATGGCAATTCGCTTGCGATTATCAATTTAATTTAATAAGGTTCAGTACTGTAATTATAGTCATGTCTGTTTCATACAGTGGATAATCTATTATTCTTTCCCAATAAACGCGTTTACGCTAAAACTATTATTTGCAGTGCAAACAGTTTGGAGCCAGATCAGACGCCGGGTAACCCGGCGTCTGATCAGGCTCCAAACTGTTTGCCACCAAGATAAACAATAATTATCAGAATTGTCCAAAAGTTGTTCTTTTCTACGTTTTAGTGCTTTGCGTTTGCGTACGTTTGCGTTTAAACGGGAAAGAATAACAGATTGTCCACTGTATATTGACAGATACAGTGTAGACGATGCTACAGTGCTCCCTCCCTACAACGGCCCTCCAAACAACGATTCCCTCCTTATAACGACAATGACTGAAGTTTCCTAAACAGGGGAATTATGTCAACCGCTGTTACTGCTGAAATATCGTCTGCTTAAAGTTCACAGTATGCGGACTCCTACTGTACCCTCACCGGAAGTCGGTAGCTATTAGGGATACAGTTTCGCCAAATAGGCATACAGACGTCTTATTTGTGTTGCACAGTTGCTGATAGATTCGTTTTTCTTAACGATTTCCAACTCAAAATTGATGTATCTAAAGGGATCAACGTTGCTATTTTATTTAAACAGTAGAAACTGGTCAAACTATCGCTTGGAATGGCTCGTATTGAAAACATGCACTGTCAGCCTAATAGCCGATATATTTTCAGAAGTGAACGCACTGTACAATAATTGCATATACTTTTCTTAAATAATTTGGTAATCATACAGCTTGCTTTGATGCAATTTTTAAAACCATGGCTGTCAAAGGATTTTCGACATTAAGTAATGTGGTCTGCTACATCTTCCAAAGTGGACGATTCTTGAATTTCTTCAAAACATGCACTCAATTCCATTTCTTCGTCTGAAATAAACACGATCAGCTGTTTGTTTTGGTTTCAATGGTGTTGATGTAAGTCTTAGTATTGTTATGCCCCCATAATCTATGAATCGAGGGCATATAGATTTTGCACTGTCTGTTCTTTTTGTCCGTGTGTCGGCCTGTCTGTGTCAAAACCCTTAACCTTGGCTATAACTCTTGTATTATTGCACATGGGCCTTTAATACGATGGGGTATTTTTAGTAGTGACAACTGACCAGTAACATCAATATAATAAGTGCAAAATGCATGTGCGGTACACAAATGTTTATCATTGTAAAGGGCAGTTCTTAGTATACACGATGGTATAACACACGATACGATCACATGAGTCGATAAGTCACAACATGAACCTAAATATAACCTCTATTTCAGGACGCTAGACCTTACTTGTGTATTGTAGAGGTAATTTACATGTAGTAACAAAATTTGATACTATACATGTAGTTATCATTGCGGCATTATTATTTTAACAAATTTATTAAACTTTCTGTCAAGTAAAATCAGACAGTTATGCACACTTTTCACAGTTTAAAATGATATTATTTTTAAAATAAAATTATACAATAAATCAAAATAATAGAACAGAACAGAAAAGAACAGATGTTTTATTTTGACTTAAGCATACAAGCTCATCATCATAACATATATACATAATAACATAAACTGATGGTTATGAGATACAAGGCATGTTTAACAGAAATATCAACATGGACCATGTATCCCGAGAGTGCTCATCATTAGCACAGGGCTTCTACTAGTTGACTAGAAAATTCTAAGATTTTCAATTTTATCATATTTTTTTTTTTTTTTTTTTTTTTTTTAAACGCGATAACTTAAAGCAGGCTGAAAGTAAAGCAGAATACACCTTAAGGCGCATTCAGCTTCACCCTCAACCCGGTTTAAGCTACACTCTGCTAGTATAAAAATCCGAAGAATTTTGGAAAAATCTTGAAAATGGCAGCCCTGTTAGCAACATAAGAAAAGAAATTTTCATTCTCACATTTAACCCGAAGTCAGCGCAGCACCACCGCATCTGCGAGTAGCGTTACTCGAGGATACGGCAGTATTGCACTGAATAGATTTAAAACTATACTAGTTAAACGCATTTAACACAATTAAGAAACTATTTGATATAGTAATGCACATCAACAAACAAATCACAAATATTTCACTAAGTTATTAAAAGTTGACCTTGCTTATAAATTAAGATTTCGATAGATCTACATAAATCTTTAAACCCACAAACATTTTCCCCACCACACATCACGTCATCGTTTACGTAGCAATGATGACGTACATAGATGACGCCATAAGCCACGTGGGGAAAAGTGTGTATTATTTTTATACACTTGTAACTTCTTCGTAAAATACTTGTGACGTAATTACATTACGTCATAGCTACCTCATCAGAACACGTGATGGTAACTAACAACATTACACCATAGCGACACATATACTTATCAATAACAACAATATCTTTGCGGAGAGTACACTTGTTTTATGCAAACAGTAAAGATTCCGATCAGAGGGCTCCTTAATGAACCATTTGATCAGGCCCTGTACTGCTTGTCATTATAATCGTTAAAATGGAATTGGCTTTTAAAATTGGAGATTGGAATTTTTCTTTTGAATTTTCAGGGGATGTCCACTAACTGCAGGCCGAAAGCAACGCAGAAAACTCCTTCAGGAGTTTTCTGAATCGCCCCCTCCCCCACCTAAGTGTCTTAGGAGATTACACATTTTTACATCTATTAGACAAGGCTCAATCTATAATAATTCCTATGGAGAATAAACAACATAACTAACCGTACCAAACATACATCACCCTGGTCCAAGTCTACAGAGCCCTTAAGCCGAGCAAGAGACCGGTCCCAAGCATCCGACCGACCAGACCCGAGCAAAAGCTCAAATCTGACCAATCAAACACCCGAGAACGATTCCAGACCCAACACAAACGCCCCATAACCCCGGACCCTGAAAAACTTATCTACAATGCATTTAGTTTATCGCTTCTAAGCTTAAAACTTTTGATACAATAGAGTGCCAGTTTGTTTAAAACTGTTTTATTTTCTGAATTTAACAAATTTATAAATTTATACATGCTCGGGCGAGTTGAATAAAACATTGGAATATATATATTTCTAATATGGTTATATAAAGGGCATTTCAGTATAAAATGGTACTCGTCTTCTAAATCATTCAAATGACATAAAGTACATAACCTTTCATTCCTTAAAATATTTCTGTGACGGCCAGTTTCAATATTTAAATCATGAGAATTCAACCGTATTCTTGCTAGAACACATCTATATTTTGGATTTTCAATAATATGTAGATAACAAGCTCGACTTATATTAGTATGAAGTTGTCTGTAAAGTGACATAGATGAGCATGCTTCCACGCCCATGTGCCATTCTGTTTGGTATATATCTCTGAGCCGTTTACTTAATAAAGGAATAAAAGCTTTCATGTTAATTGATTCTGGAAACAGCCACACCTCTGCGAAACCACATGTTTGTAAAAGATTTCTCACTTTTGATGACCAGTTTGTAACTGTGTTATTATTTAGAATTTCTAGTCTTTGTTCATCTACTATGGTCCGTATTATGCAATTTTTTTGCTTACATCCATACAGCTTTAACCAGTATTTAACAATTCTCGTGTATCGATTGATATAAAGTGGGAATCTACCTAGTTCTGCATACAGAGACAAAGTATTCGTGGACATTTTAACATGTAATATCCATTTGCAGAATTTTCTGTGAATACGTTCAATGTTTTCTGCTTTCAAAAATCCCCATATTTCACACGAATAATTTAGTACAGATAGCACATATGAATCAAACAAGTTAAACATTATATTAACAGGAACTTCCATGTTTCTAAATAAAGCATTCATAGCCCGTAGGCCTTTTCCTGCTAACGTTCTTGTTGCATGAGCAAAAGAGCCCCCGCTTGAAAACACAACACCTAGATAATTAAATGTGCTAACTATTTCTATTTCGTTGCCTGCATAATACCATCTACAGTGTTCACCCAATCTGCCACCCTTTTTAAAAACAACAATTTTAGCTTTATTCACATTAACAGTTAGATTCCATCTTTTACAATAGGTCTCCAAATTGTTCAGTGAACACTGCAGATCTGCTTTAGTATACGAGAACAAAACTGCATCGTCTGCAAATAAGAGCAAATATATAGATAACTGATCAATAGTAATACCTGAATCTAGATTCTGCTGTAAGTGCAGTTCAATATCATTTAGAAACAGGGAGAAAAGCATCGGTGAGGTTATTTCCCCTTGCAATAAACCAAGGTTACAATTGAAAAAGTCTGATAATGAATTCATGTGGCGTACGCATAGTTTAATATTTACATACATTGACCGAATTACAGACAACAATTTGCCATCTATACCAGATCTAATCATTTTGAACCATAAACAGTTCCTATCTATTAAGTCATATGCTTTCTTAAAATCTATGAAACAACACATTAAGGACGATTTATCTTTCAACTGTCTTTCAATCAGAGAGTTCAATACAAATATAGCGTCAACAGTACTGTAATTAGAACGAAATCCGAACTGAGCATCGGTCATTTTATCATTTTCCTCTACCCAATGTTTAAGCCTGTTATTTAAAACTACTGTAAATAACTTAGCAAAACAGCTTATCAGAGTTATACCTCGATAATTGTTTGGATCGCTTGAATCACCTTTTTTAAATAACGGTATAACAACTCCATTTGACCAACTGGGTGGAAACTTTCCTTGGTCTAAAATGTAATTGAATAATAGTCTGATCGATTCGCAAATTACGTCAATATTAGATTTAAAGTATTCGTATATAATGTTATCCAATGATGGTGCTTTGTTAACTGATAGTGACTTTGTTGCCTTAAGAATTTCCTCCGACGTAATAGGCGAGTCAAGTTCACTAAACGTACTTAAATTATCGAAACTATCGAACTGATTAATGAACTCTGTACATTCTTCGTTTTCTATTAATTCGTCAGCTTGAGCTAAATTTTTGAAGTGATTAAAGAAATCCTTCATGTCTATACAATCTGCGGACTCATTTCCTGATCTATTCTTAAACATTTTCCAAAATTGTTTTGGACTACTATGTTTCATTTCATTCATTTTCTGACATAATTTTCTGTTATATTCATTTTTATATTTCCTACAGCAATACTTGTAATCTTTCTTCTTGTCTAATAATACTTGCCTTGTATTGTTATTTTTACATATATTATATTCAAATACGGCTCTTTTATATGCCTCACATTTATTTTTACATTCATCATTATACCATTTTTGTCTATTTTGATCTTTCGATATAAATTCTACATTCTTTATAGTTACAGTTTTTTTAAAGTATAAATCACCTTTAGTTGTTAAAAAGTGTGTTAATAGTGTGACTAAATTGTCAACATTACAGTTGCTTTCTATTCCCTCATGCATAGATCGTTGTACTTGTTCTATACCACTCTGTACATCACTCACAAATGCTTCCGCATGTTGCGGTTTCCACCTATAAAACGTTTTTGTATACTCTGTGCTATTTTGTGGTTGCGTATTAATCTTAAATGAAAATGAAAGTGGTGCATGATTTGAAAATTCATTAAATTGTTTAACTTTGAAATAACATAAACTATCCATATTAAAATCGTATGATAACAAATAGTCAACTACACTTTCTCCATTATGAGTCATACATGTGAAATTTCCAACTGATTTGTCTTCGTGCAATCTACCATTCACAACCCGCAAACCCGTAGCTTTACATAAATCTAAAAGATAGTCACCAAATCTATTCGATGTAAAGTCCCGTGAACACCGAGGTAACGGTATATCAATGTATTGATCGCCGTGAATGGCATAATCTTGTAGAATATAGTCAGATTTATGTGCTATTCTACTATTAAGATCTCCTGTTATAAAAACTTTGCCCTTATCGGAATAGAATCTTACATCATTTTCTAACTGTTGAAATAAGTCAATGTCGTAAATATCATGAAAAGGAGAGTTCTCTGGTGGGATATAAGTCACTGCTAGATAATAGTCTTCCTGTAAATTGAAAAAAGATCTTTCTAATTTTAACCAAACTATACAATCAACATTATTCTTGCACAGCTTTATCCCTTTTCGTATATTGTCTTTTATGTATACTATAATTCCACCACTATACCTTTTAGCCCTCCTGTGATGGAAACGTCTAAATGAATGAATTGGCTTACTATAACCCTTAAGTTCAGTATCTGATGTTTTCCCCGTCCACGTTTCAGTAAGGCATATAACGTCGTAGTCAATAATATGCTTTAGGAACTCGTCTGATGATCTTTTAGCTAATGTTAAACCTTCTACATTCCAGGCACAAACCTTAAGAACACTCTCGATATTTTCCTAATCACTCTCTCTATACAGATTCTTCTCGATGTATAACTTGTCAACACTCAGGTACGCCTCTTTACCCTCCGATCGAGCTTTCTTCATCACGGGAATGAGCCTCTTGCGCTTCTGTACGATTTCTGGTGGAAATTGCTCACCTATTCCATATGGTGTATCTCTGAGCAATCTGGCTGATTTTCTAATTTTCTCTCTGTCTGGGAAATTGCTGAATTTTGCAACAATTGGTCGAGTTTTAGATGAATTATATGCTCCGATCCGATGAACCCTCTCCAGCTTTATGTTGACTTTTGCATTTTCAATTTCTAGTTTCGATTCCATCAGATCTATAATCTTGGTTTCACAGTTTTCATCTTTTCCTTCCGGAATGTTGAAAAACAACAGATTGTCTCTCATGCTTCTGCATTTAAGGTCGATTATATCCCTTTTTAAATCTTGCTCTTTAGCACGTTGTTCCGTTTCAAGATTACGTAATCTAGACAGCGTTGATTCAATTTGCTTTTGCTTTTTGCTGATTTCTTCTAAGGCACTGCTGTCAAACTGCCGACTGTTTTCAATATCTTGAAATCGAACATCAAACCCCTTGATCGTCTGCTCAACCGAATTCATACGTCCTGTTAGTTTTGAGACTGATTGTTGGATAGTATCTAACTGAGTCAATTTCTTGTCCATTGATTCTAGACGTTGTAAAATGGCAGAAAACATATCCGCTTGATTAGAAACAGGTGAAGCTGCACTCATTTGCATAAACTGACTGTTGTTATTTTGGCTGTTATAATGCATAGGACTTGCCATTATAAAGTTCTGACCTGGTAAAGCTGGTTGCAGTTGGCTGCATTGTCCACTTTGACTTCCGATTATTCCGCCATCTTGATCCATAGTTGACAACCTCGTGGTCGACTTTTGTAAATCAGGAGCCACTCTGGACTTATTTCGAGTCCCACTGCTCTTGCTTTCACCCTTTTTAGGCATTGATATAGTCCGTACTTACTCACATAGAAAAAGTTTCAATTCATGTCGAATAAAGCATCACTAATCCGATTTTTTGAAATTTTATACACCCTTGAAAACATTTCGTCACCATCTTGTTTATGACGTCATCATAATAATAATAAAATAGATAATGCTATAAAATAAAATGAATAAAAAACTTAAAAAATAATCAATTTTTATATTAAACCAGGCTATAATTGAAGTCATTGAACTAGATTTGTATGATGTAAAATCAAAATTTAGACATACCGATCAAGAAAAAGATTATAGTGTTCGGAAACACAAGAGTTTTTTCTTAAGCAAAATAAGAAATGTTAAATTTGAAAAGATTATATCTTAGGCCAAAAAAAAGCTGTTTCCAATGTAAACCAAGTCTTAATTTTCTCTCCCTATAACATCTCCCTCCGAACAACACACGCAATATTTGTCTCCCATTGAGTGTTGTTGTGGAGAGGGAGCACTGCACATACATTTTAACGTGAATATGGCTGCACGTCCATGTGTTTCATCATGTTGAAAGTATCGGAAAATTACTATTACATACGGACCTATACCTAAAACTCCTAAAATCAAAAGCAAATTAGTTTATCTTTGCCAAAGGTTAGCCCCGCCTTGCCAGGTGAAAAAAAATCGGCCTATACTAGCCTGCAGTGGAACAGAATATGTATATAATCTGCAAATTTAGAGCTGTTTTGTTCAAAACCATGGCCAAAGTGCTGGTGAACCTCAAAAAAGAACTTAACATGGTTTGATTTATTTGGACATTGTTTCTGTTATTCAGTACATGTCGGTCCAGATGAAACCCTAAAATCATTTCGGTGCATTTCCCCCAACATTTCTAAATGCCCTCTATTACAGTGGAGAAAACGTTATTCTTTCCCAATAAACGCGTTTACGCTAAAACTATTTTTTCCAATGCAAACAGTTTGGAGCCAGATCAGACGCCGGGTAACCCGGTGTCTGATCAGGCTCCAAACTGTTTGCCACCAAGATAAACAAGAATTATCAGAATTGTCCAAAAGTTGTTCTTTTCTACGTTTTAGTGCTTTGCGTTTGCGTACGTTTGCGTTTAAACGGGAAAGAATAACAGATTCTCCACTGTATACAGTGCTCCCTCTCTAGAAAGGCCCTCCCAATAACGACTCCCTCCTTATAACGACATTGTTGGAGTTCCCTAAACAGCACAAGTATGTCCAACCTATTCACAAATGCAATGTTGTATGTTTAAAATTGTCGTCTGCTGTTTTTTTCAAAGTTACATAATGGGCATTTTGACAGAAAATAAACTTAATGACGAGTGAAAAACAGCTTGAATCCAGTTCAGACTCCGCGTTACGCATTGTCTGATCTGGATTCATGCTGTATGTAAATGTTCCTCCCTATAACGACTCCCTCCGAACAACGCACACATTTTTGTCTACCGTAGGGTGTCGTTTTAGAGAGGGATTGATGTAGTAGCTTTATATAAGCGCAGTATACAAATTCAAATGTACAATGACAGTAACAACGTATAGATCGATGGGTCGACGCAACAGCATTCGTATACATGTATTTAATAGTCGTTTAAACAATATTTACCTGTTTTACAATACCTTAACATTTACTTAAAAAGCTCAATATTTTCGAAAGTATTCATTCAAAATAAAAGAAAGGGTGAGCATCAATTAATACTCTAATTGAGGTCTCTATCTTTGAAGAGATCGAAAACCAGGTTCGCTAAGAGGTCATATGCCTATACAGTGGAGAATCTGTTATTCTTTCCCGTTTAAACGCAAACGTACGCAAACGCAAATCACTAAAACGTAGAAAAGTACAACTTTTGGACAATTCTTATAACTCATGTTTATCTTGGTGGCAAACAGTTTGGAGCCTGATCAGACGCCGGGTTACCCGGCGTCTGATCTGGCTCCAAACTGTTTGCACTGCAAATAATAGTTTTAACGTAAACGCGTTTATTGGGAAAGAATAACAGATTCTCCACTGTATGAACACGTTAATGTAAGTTTATGAAAGTAGTAGTTTTTAAAAATTATGCTTAAAAACACAACCTATTCAGCTCGGCCGGGATACAAACTCCTGCGGGAAAGGCAAATAAATGCATAAATAACTGTATGCTGCCTTTCTACAAAGCGGATAATTCCTAAATAAAAGTCTGCTTTATCCTTTGTTGTATTTTATATAATTGCTGATCATATGGAGGTGAATAAAGAAGATATACCAGTTTGAAGAAACATGGATATACATAATATATAGATGAGGTAATGTTCGTATACGATGTAAACAATATGTTATTCAACCCCTTCACGCCCTTACAATGAGTACACTTAGTCAAACTATTTGCAAACATTTTAAAACCTACAGTGGAGAATCTGTTATTCTTTCCCAATAAACGCGTTTACGCTAAAACTATTATTTGCAGTGCAAACAGTTTGGAGCCAGATCAGACGCCGGGTAAACCGGCGTCTGATCAGGCTCCAAATGTTTGCCACCAAGATAAACAAGAATTATCAGAATTGTCCAAAAGTTGTTCTTTTCTACGTTTTAGTGCTTTGCGTTTGCGTACGTGTGCGTTTAAACGGGAAAGAATAACAGATTCTCCACTGTACGCAGACGCCGCTTATAGATGTGAGGTTTGATCAGCGTATAACTGATTTACATATTCCTTCAAGTAGAAATACTTGAAATTAACATATGACAACTAAAAGCAGATGACCTCATTGCAGTGAAGATAATCAAATTACAGTTCACCCTCCCTTTAAAATATCACTTTTAATACGTTATTCTTTCCTTTGATATACGTTTTTGAATAAAGACTTTATATCAAATTGAAAAAGATTGAAGTTAGGTCCGACGCTTGGTAAACTCCCAACTGTATGCTACGCTGATACAATTTAAACTTAACCCATTTATACCAAAGGAATTCTTCCATGTTTATATATTATACTAAGACGAAAAAAAACGCAGGGTACATAAAATATTCAATAATTGTTTTATTACTTGGCCTAAATTTATGAAAATCGGAAAATCTTGGTTAAATGTCCACAATTTCATGTGGATAAAATTACGCAATCTCGTGAAAGTTCGCCGTACGCGGGGAAGGTGTGAAAATGCAAAATAGCCGTGTAAATGTTTGATGACGATATATTCAATTGTCAACATTGCTTTACGGATTTAAAAACTCATTTCAACATCTTCGAAGTATGGTACGCTTAATCAAAGTTCAGAGGGGGCAAGCTATCGCACCACTATTGGTGCGCCGAGGCTAACCACAGGCTGTTGCTCAGTTAAATGTGCTCTTCTCGACTATAGAACGTCTTGTCAGACGCATGCCAGAGACGGAAAGCCGTGCAGACCGACCGCGACGTCACGTTAGGACAGAGCTATCTACCCATCTTACCTGCGCAATCGCCACCATACTGCCAGTTAACCACTGATAACACGTTAGGCAATCATAGTCAACATATCCATGCCGACACTTTACGGAACTGGTTACGCGTCAACGGTCTGCGAGCCTAACGTCTTTACGTTGGTTTGCCACTTGCAGCTCAGCGTCGCGCACGCCGTAGCGGTGGTTAGCGGCTTATTCGCCCAACAACTTTCCACTGATAAAGAGAAGATAGGTCCTTTGTCAATATGTTCAATAATGATAAGTTGTCAACATAAAATAATCGTTCTGAATATTCGATTACATGATACCATTTAAAACTAACTTGAAAGGTTACTCTGCGTTTCTTTTTCGTCTACGTACAGTGGAGAATCTGTTATTCTTTCCCGATAAACGCGTTTACGCTAAAACTATTAGTTGCCGTGCAAACAGTTTGGACACTGTTTGCCTATGTTCCATATATGGGATCGTGGGCACAAATTGGTTAATATATGTGTATATCTTAAGTATTAACTTACCTTTTAATTAATAATGCATCTATTTAAGTTCAGTTTTGTTTAAACGGAACTAAATACTGTCTTTTCTTCTGTACCGATTTGCTGGAGAGTTCTGACTCAAAAACAGGTAAAATTCTCACTTGAAATTCGATTTCGACAAAGGAGCCAGAATGTCTAAATATGTTGCACCATGTCTTGTCACTGACATAAATTTATGTATTTTGCAAGCCTTTAAGTCAGTAGGTATTTCTCTGTAGCTTCTCGTATACCACATGTGCAACAAATATAATCTCGACGGATGTCTGCAAATGGCGTAAACTGTCTGACTGAGATAGTACAGAATAGGTATATTATATGAATTGGCAGGATTTCCCTATAGAATATTGTCATGGCTACATAAAACCCGAGTTTACCAGTGCTTCGATGCGTGGAACGGCTGCGGTGATATGTTAACATAATATTCTCTTACATGAAATGCTTGAGGGATATGTTTTTTTACAGATAGAAGAATGACATCCTTCTATGAAATGTCACATACGGCACCTTCAAGTAATAGACATGATACAATACTGCTACTGATAGTATTTCAGTTAAGCCGTTACCCTTTCACTGCCTTACCCATGGTTATTTACAAACAGAGTACAAACTGTTTGACACCAATTTCCAAATGTATGAGGTCAGGGCACCTTAACTATAGTTTCAGAATAAAACACAGGCGACAGTTCGCTTTGAGCAAATACCGCACAGACGTGGTTTACATCCTTAATGTGTATGACAAAACTTATTTCGCTGAGTATACTTATAACATTTGCGATTAGGGTTTACACATATCAGTGGCTCATATCGGAGCCCTCTGATTTGGGTATACACTGTTTGCTAATCAAAACCAGTATCTATGAAACTACCCAGAATTCTAAGCAGACTGGTACATGTTTTGGTAACTAAAATGACCGACAAGGGATCCAAAAATCCACACGATTTACTTTGTGTTAAAATAGTTAATTAATCTGTGACATTGCAGTGTTGTCTTAAAGTTACTTAGTGACAAATCGACATTACATGTACTATCTACATCGAGTGCAATATAATTGTACCATAATTATATCTTAACGACTACCCAAAACAGTATTTCTGTTTATAGAATAAGTATTCTCCTCACGCGATATCGTCTGCAAACAATGTCAAATAAAGATCTTGAACGAAAACTGTTAGGGAACAGCGACAAAGGTCGTTGTGAGGATGGAGTCGTTGTTGGGAGGGCCATTGTAGGGAGGGACCACTGTACTTGATTTACCACAAACGCACTAAGTGGGAAGAACCGTCACTCTAATTTTATCTTATACCGTTTCAAAACTAATTAATTATTGTGGGTTATTATGTTCACTTGTGGATTATTTAAATTACCAACATATGAATTAGCCTACTTGGAAATCTGAGAAATGTAATAATTAGTGGGCTAAATTAGGAAGCAGCGCAGACTCTGATCATAGGGTCCCCATAGGAGCCATTTGATCTGGGTCTACACTGTTTTGAAATGGAATCAGTATATTTCATATTAGATCATGGTGTCGAACGATTTAATTGTAAACACATAATAAATAATGTTTTGCAACATTACGAGAATGATAAAGTATAAAGTGCAGCTACAACTCTCAGTAGATTTCGTTTTTTCTTGATTTCTAGATTTCTAGCTAAAAACAGCCAGATACACACAACGATACTTAAAAAATCTTCAAGAATAATGAAATAAAACGTATTCGGGATTTTTTATCAAGAGAGTGAGGTATTTACGTGTATATATTTAAATTGTACAATGAAGACAAGAGATAAATGCTCATGAGACAATTTTATGAAACCCTAAAATACAAAAACACGTTTTTTTAAGACCGTATACATTTCCATCCCAACATTCCGATACAATACATATGTATTTGAATAAGTGGCACAAGGATTACTTGCCATCCGTTGCATTCAGGTTCAGACGCAAAATAACATCGGCAATCTGGGTTTACAACGAGTAGGTTTATGCAGATACAGTGGTAAATACGCTATTCCAACCCATTTACGCGTTAATCTATGCGTAAGAAACGCATAGTGAACGGTTAACGGACGGTTAACGAACGGTTAACGCCTAACGATTTTAACGCGTTTAAACGCGTTAATAAACGATTATACCAGAGATGTTGCGATTGGTGCGTCAGTTTTCCGTTTCATTCGGAGATTTCGACTCTTATTGATTTCGGATATACTCTATGAATCCAACATTTTTGCAGCTTGATCTGGATTAAAACTGTTTGCACTAGTAATCATTACTGGTGTTCAGTGTTAAAAGGGTTAATACTAAGTCATCAACAAAACCTTGTTCAAGTAAGCTTTATATTCCCTGTGAAGAACAGTTTCCTGTATTTCATAAATTATCGTCTCGCTGAAGAAGTAATTCATGCTGTGATTGTATATTCCTTATCGTCATGCTAAATGTACGTGCGGCTCCTTTTAAACGCGTAAAGAAACGCGTAAAGAAACGGATAGGAAACGCGTTTAAAGAAACGGATAATAAACGCATAAGGAACACTTAAGAAACGCGTAAGAAACGGGTAAAGTGGGTAGGAATAGCGCATTAACCACTGTATATCACACTCTTAAAACGGTGCTACAGCGTTCCCTCCCTACAACGGCCCTCCCAACAACGACCCCCTCCTAACAACAGCACGATTATGTCCAACGTATTCACGGCTGCAATCTGGCCTGCTTAAAATTGTCGTCTCCTGTTTTTCTCAAAGCTACATAATGGACATTTTGACAGAAATACTTAATAACGTGTGACAAACAGCTTGAATCTGGATTCAAGCTGTTTGCAAATGTAAGCCAATTTCTCATATTATAACGATTCCCTCCGAACAACGCACACAATTATTGTCTTCCATTGGGTGTCGTTGTAGAGAGGGGCGCTGTATATCACAATCTTAAAACGGTGGTATTATTTCCCAATAACCTCGTTTTGATTTATCAGTTAATTCAATTACAAACTATTCGAGCTTGATCATTCGCAGAGTACACTATTGAAATATCAGATATATACATGTATACTAAATTCCAAAAGAAACTGTGGGCTTTGTTTTCTGTAATTATTCATTGACTATTTTCCTGAAAGCCTATGTATTTGGATAGCAAAAATTAGATCAGTTCACGAACAATATGACAATTATATCCGATTTTGAGATGCCGTCGTTTAAAGTGGATATTTAAACGAGAGACAGACGAAGTGTAAAAATCAAAGTTGCAAAGAAACTCTGAGACGTGATGTCTTATAACGACGTCGGGAATAAACGCTGTCCTAAATAACCTAAGTCAGGGCATTTGCAAGGTATAAGGCATTTTCTCTTAAAGCCCCGCGTGCGTGACTAGGAATATTATTAGACCTATCAAAGAAACAGCACGAGTTCACTACTGTCTCCCAAAACGGAAATGACGTCATGCTAGCCGCAAATGAGCAGCCCGATGGCGTTCTATCAAACTGTGTCCCCTTGCCCGGATGGGTGTCCAAGTTTGCTGGAGCCAACACAATACGGTCTGTCAGCTGATACCGTACTGTCTTGCAGAACTAGACGCTGTTTGACACGACGTCGAAGTAACGTCAACATAACAAATGTGTTTGTTGAACTGCTGCCCTGGGTACATTGCATCTGCGCACTGTCTGTGGTTGCCACTCGACTTCTTTATTGAAACGGTTAAGCAACCGAATTTGTGTGTTTCTATGGTATCATAACGTCCTACTCACGTTAGTGACGTTGTAGTTATAAATAAGCATTGCAAAGACTCTAATCTGCCTATTTTCATTCAATCTCAGCAAGTTGGTTGTGTACCGATATGATGTAAAATATGCTTTTTCTTTGTATAAGGCATACAAATTACACCTATGCACGTTTTCGGTGGCATGTGCATTTTCCTTAAGCTACACGTGCAAAACATGCAAAATAACGTAATTCCCAATATACTTAAATCTCTCCATACTAATTTATACATTTTGTTATCAAGTGATGGCAAATATACATGAGACATTGTGTGCGAAATTTTAAATCGATACGTATTCTAGATATTAAAATATTTGAATATAAAAAGGACACAGTTTATTTTGGGATTGAGTATACATAATAAATCCTATGAATTTTCTAACAGACGATTTGTTTTCTTCATTTTATTATTTTTCATTAATTTTGTTTAACGCATTACCCCATAATCTGTTTCTAGTACTGATGATGAATGACCACTAAAAGCAAGTTGAACGTAAAGTGGAATGCGCCTTGAGGCGCCTCCTGCTTACTGTCGGTCTATTTCAAAATAAACTGTGCTAGAATATAGAAACTATTTCTGATGGTTCATATTCATTACTGTATAAAATGGAACTACGTGCTCCCTCTCTACAACGACCTCTCTACAACGACATCCAATGGAAGACGCAGATTGTTGTGTGCTGTTCGGAGGATGTCGTTATAGAAAACAAGTTAAGACTTACCTTGCAATTGCAAACAGCTTAAATTCAGATCAGATGCCGTGTATTATATCTATTCGTCATTATTATTCTATCAAAATGTCAACTTATATGTAACTTTGAGAAAACACAATGGACCACACAGTGAAGCAGACGGTATTGCAGCCATGAACAGGTTGGACTTTAATGTATTGGTTAGGGAACAGTGGCAGGGGTCGTTGTAAGGAGGCAGTCCGTGCTTGGAGTATAATTATTAGTTCCCATTCTAACAGTTTGGAGCCATATCAGACGCGTGGTAACCCGGCGTCTGATCCGGCTCCAATGTGTTTGCCGTCTATGTTAAAATCTATAGTCAGAATTGTCAAAAAGTTTTCCTTTTTCTACACTTTGGTGTTTTGCGTTTGCGTTTCGTTTGCGTTTAAACGGAAAAGAATAACATATTCTCTACTGTATTACAGTGGAGAGGATTTTACGCAAGTTAACAGGATAGTAAACAAAAAGCCATTATATAATGTAGAAAATGAATGGTTATTAGCACTAACGCTTTTAGTGGGAAAGACGAACGTCTTCTTCGCTACATCAAATTGTTTTGCTGGAGACTTGTGACTCAAAGACAGATGCAGTTTTCAGATCCATTATAAATTTTGACAATGGAGTCAGAATATCTAAAATCAAATTTACAGAGAATTCAACATGTTTTGACACTGGAACCGTCCTTGTATTGTTAATGCCTTGCTCTTGGATAAAAAAATATTATCTTGTACATATTAGGAAAACACATGAGCGACTTACTCATCTGGAAAGATTTCAACAAACGGAGTGACTGACAGTGATAGTAGATGGGTAGTTATATTGTATGAATTGGCATGATTTCCCAACAGAATATTGTTATGGATACATAAACCTGAGGTTATAAGTGCTACGATACATGAAGCGGCTGCTTTGTCGTGTTAACATCCTCTTAAATAAATTACTTTTGGGAATATTATTTTTTAGAGCTAAGAGCGATCTATTTCTAGCAAATATCACACAATACACTTTAAAGACGTAAGAATGTTGCAAAACTGTTACTGATTATATTTCCATACAAAAACTAAAAGCGCTCACTGTAAAATTTCTTTACATATATGGGTTTTGTTGCTTTGTTAAAGTGAGGAGGACGTTTTTCTGTCCATTTTATAACGAAAATTCGAAAAACAAACGTATTGCAATAAATGGAGAAAATCACAGCCTTTTTGGCAAATTCGTTGGCAAACAGTTTAGAATTCGGCATCTGATCTGGCGACAAACTGTTAGAAACAGAAATAGTAGTTTTTGCGTAAACGCTTTTATTGGAAAAGAAAAGCGCCTTCTCCACTGTTACACAATAATGCGTCGAACAATGTTTGGTAAAGCGTAAGGCATTTACCTTGACCAACTATATTGTGCGGAAAGACAAAGAGAGAGGGACATTCCTGATACACTGTAATGAAACCCTCGTATGCAAAATATATCGTATTCTCAAAAATCTGCATCAATCCTTCGAAGATTCAGAAGTCCGATATGGCGGTTAAATCAACCAGCCTTGAATGGCAACCCGTTCAGAACAATTTAAGAAACCGAGATCCATCGACAATCCATCTATGCATTAAAAAGAGTTAAAGTGTTCCCTCCCTACAATGAGCCTCCCAACAACGAGTCCCATCTTACAACGAACCTTGCTTATGTTCTCCATACAATACAAGTACATGTATGTCCAACGTATTCACTACTACAATGTCGTCTGCTTAAAAAAATTTTCTGCTGTATTTCTCAATGTTACATAATTGACATTTTGACAGAAAAAAACTTAATAAGGAGTGAAAAACAGTTTACATCCAGATCAGACGCCGCGTAACGCAGTGTCTGATCTAGATTCAAGCTGTTTGCAAATGTAAACCAATTTCCCTCAACATAACATCTCCATCCGAACAACGAACACACATTTTGTCTCCCATTTGGTGTCGTTGTAGACATGGGACGTTTTATTAGTGAAATAGTCGAAGTGTCCGAATTTTATATATTCTTATAAAATAAGAGAGTAATCTACAGTTAAAATATAATCTCTTAACTTTTTACAGAATTTAATCACATGTATTATGCTATAAAATGATCAGTTTAAATTTAATACGATATTTTAATAACCGAGGACATAAGTTAAGGCCTAATCATAGACAAAGTTTAACTGTTTGAATTGGACTTACGGTACAGTGGAGAATCTGTTATTCTTTCCCAATAAACGCGTTTACGCTAAAACTATTATTTGCAGTGCAAACAGTTTGGAGCCAGATCAGACGCCGGGTAACCCGGCGTCTGATCAGGCTCCAATCTGTTTGCCACCAAGATAAACAAGAATTATCAGAATTGTCCAAAAGTTGTTCTTTTCTACGTTTTAGTGCTTTGCGTTTGCGTACGTTTGCGTTTAAACGGGAAAGAATAACAGATTCGCCACTGTATATGTTTCAGTACAAACATCTGTATTTGAAAATACAAGTGAGTTTTCCATTGTACAGTAGGGAAGACATTATTATTTCCCAAAGAACGCGTTCACACTAAATATAGTATCACCAGTACAAACGGTGTGTAGTCAGATCAGACGCATGTTAACCCAGCCTCTGATCAGGCTCAAAACTGTTTACCATCAAGGTTAACATCAACGTTCAGAATGATCAAACAGTTTTCATGTTCTTCATTTAATGCAAATCGTTTGCGTCTCGTCAGCATTGAAACCTTTCACTCTCAATGGCGCTTCAAATCTCGTTTGCAAACAGTTTGGGCCCTGATCAGACGCCGCGTAACGCGGCGTCTGATCAGGACCCAAACGTTTTGACACTTTTATCTATAACTATTAAGTCATACAACATTATATCTAACTTTTAAACGTGTCCTGCAGACAACAATAATGAAGCAGACGACAATAAAGCGGCGAATAATTTGATACAGTACTGAACCTTATTAAATTAAATTGATAATCGCAAGCGAATTGCCATCGAATTGCCATCGAATCGCGCGCTTCAATAAACAAATCCTACGTTTGAATATTTTTACGCGAATTTTTCGAAGCGGTTGTGATAAAAATGGAATCGAAAATAATAACGAAAGCATATTTGCGAAGATTTGTGAGATACACCATTAAAGAAAACTTACCCGAGGCTAAAGTTAGTACTTTGAATCGCAAGCGAATTGCCATCGAATTGCAAGCGAATTGCCATCGAATCGCAAGCGAATTGCCATCGAATTGCAAGCGAATTGCCATCGAATTGCAAGCGAATCGCAAAAATTGTTAATTTAATAACAGTCAGTACTGTAATGAAAGGGTTAAAGGGAAAGAATAACGTTTTCTCCCCTGTACTATGAGCTGATTAGAAACTTCACACGGAATTCACTGACAGCTGTACTGATGTCGGAGGCGTTTCTATCAAATCAGTACAGTGGAGAATCTGTTATTCTTTCCCGTTTAAACGAAACGAAACGCAAAACGCTAAAACGTAGAAAAGTGCAACTTTTGGACAATTCTGTTAATTTATTTAAATCTGAGTGGCAAAACAGTTTGGAGCCTGATCAGACGCCGGGTTACCCGGCGTCTGATCTGGCTCCAAACTGTTTGCAATAGAAATAATAGTTTTAGCGTTAACGCATTTATTGGGAAAGAATAACGTTTTCTCCACTGTAGCATAAAGGTTTTCCACACACAGGCCGTTACACCGATAATAAGTATTAAACTGAATTATACGTCTATCTCAACAACTATTGACACGTGTGCTGTTTCAGGGGATGTTTCATTATTATTCCCCGCGTATACGAAACTAAACTCAATCTTCAAAATAAGACACTTACATGTTATTTAAGATTGTAAAGATCGAAACAGTTCGATCTGGTCCAGAATGTTTAAAACAGATACATGTACATGTATATACATGTAAGTTTTTTACCACAAACACTTTTTGTTTTAGCGTTCCGAAAACGTTATTCTCACACGTGTATAGGCTAACGAAACGTAACCGTTTTTACACTTATTGTATAAAATTACAAGATTTTAATCATTCTGACTTGATTTAAATCTGATCGGCAAACTGTGTTTACTCCGTGTTGGAGCCTGATTAGAAGCCGGTTATTATTTAGACTAAATGCGGTTTTAGAAAGAAAACAGGCGTCACAAATGAATGCACATGTTATTAATATTCCGATCGTTTAAAGTCTGATATCTTAATGAAGTAGAATAATTACCGGCACTTGTAATTCTAATAAGGTCTTGTTATAAAACTACACTTTAGTGTTTTGCGTTTGCGTTTCGTTTGCGTTTAAACGGGAAATAATTACGTTTTCTCCACTGTACGTGCACAATATAGACATCGACGCTAATAATAAAGAAGTGCAAATCTCCTGCATATAAAGCGTTTTCAAGGGTTGAATCAGATATTGTTCTCAAACCTTCTGTTCAAATCTGACAAGTCAAAGGCATTAGAACGATCATTGACCAACTTTGAAAGCATTTTAAGCATACATGTACATTGTAGGGAATATGTTATGTTTCCAAATCACGGCTCTTGTGCTAAGTCAATCCTTTCCATTACAAACAGTTTCGAGCTAGATCAGACATGACAATGAATCGGTGTCTGATCAAGATTCAGATTGTTTGCCAATCTAAGAAACACTTTCCCTGTTAAATTGTAACTTTTGCTTTAACTCTCTAACCGCTTGAATATCATCTGATTTAGAAGCGTTGTCTTTATTACAGTGGAGAATCTGTTATTCTTTCCAGTTTAAACGCAAACGTACGCAAACGCAAAACACTAAAACGTAGAAAAGTACAACTTTTGGACAATTCTTATAATTCATGTTCATCTTGGTGGCAAACAATTTGGTGCCTGATCAGACGCCGGGTTACCCGGCGTCTGATCTGGCTCCAAACTGTTTGCAATGCAAATAATAGTTTTAGCGTAAACGCGTTTATTGGGAAGGAATAACGTTTTCTCCACTGTATCTTATAGTCAGATTTATGAATGTTTTGAGAGCTAAATGTCGACCCAAATGTCATGCAGTTTGGATCCTGGTTAGAAGCCGCGTTGCGCGGCATCTGACCTGGCAAGATTTGCACAGTCGTCGTTTAGCGCCATTGGCAGTGTACATGTAAAAGTTAAGAAAATTGTCAGCATTATTTTGTAGCACAAACACAGTATTCTGCTTTGATCTCAGGATGCGTTTCATTTCACCCTCTGTAGATCTACATCAACATGCCGGTTACGTAGTTCAAAGGAACTTCATTTTATTAATTAACCAACACTAGTGGCGCCATTGTTCAAATAACACCTTTGGATTGTGACTGTGTAATAAGGATGGTCAGCTAGTGTAAAGTATGTTGCATAGATCTGCTCCTATTGTCAGACAGAATTCCATTTACAATGGGGAATACGTCATTTGTAGTTCACGTTAACACAGTCAACTCATCATTTGCAAACAGACACACCAACCAACTACATGTAACACACGTGCAGTGCAATCGCTATAATTTATTAATCCAAACATATTTTTTGGGAGCACAGTAGTACAAAAAATGGCAAAATTATCAAATAAATTAATAGTAAAGCACAATGAAGATGCATTGAATATGAGCAAATTTGTATATAGAAACGGTATTATACTATCAACTTTTTTAAATTCTGTCACGATGTTTACATTAACTATACTTGTATTCCCCCAACACATTTCCATTGTATAAAAAATGTCGTTTATTTCATATAAATGCAATTGCTTAAGGGGCGGGACTTATGGATATCCCTGCAGAGGAAGTGTGGCTTAGTGATTTTGTAAAAGCTATTTTCGAACTTGGATAGCAGACATTTGGGGGAATCTTTAAACATGCTTCCTAACCGATGTATGCCTTCCTTTTGACGGAAATCGTGATTAGAATTAACCATGAATCGATACCGCGATGTTTCATTTTTTGTCGTTTATTTCGCTAAAACGCCGAAAAGTTGGTTCATTTCTTAAGTAAACCATTCATTGATGGTAGAAAACTACCAATATTTTAATGGATTTTCATGGATGTGTGTGTTGAACTGTGTTCTGCTGTACGCAATGGTATTGAAATCGGCACAATGTGTCGTACAGTGGAGAAAACGCTATTCTTTCCAGTTTAAACGCAAACGAAAGGAAAAGCGCAACGCACTAAATGGAGAAATTGACAACATTTTTATTATTCTAACAATTTAGTTTAATCTGAGTGGCACACTGTTTGGAGCCTGATCAGACGCCGGGCTACCCGGCGTCTGATGAGGCTCCAAAATGTTTGCACTGCAAGTAATAGTTTTGGTGTAAACGCGTATTTTGGGAAATAATAACGTTTTCTCCACTGAATGTATTCATAAACGTAATAAGTATGTTGAGAAGATATTCTTTCCCGTTTAATCGTAAACAAAAAACAAACGCACAGCAATTACAGTGGAGAATCTGTTATTCTTCCCCGTTTAAACGCAAACGTACGCAAACGCAAAGCACTAAAACGTAGAAAAGAACAACTTTTGGACAATTCTGATAATTCTTGTTTATCTTGGTGGCAAACAGTTTGGAACCTGATCAGACGCCGGGTTACCCGGCGTCTGATCTGGCTCCAAACTGTTTGCACGGCAAATAATAGTTTTAGCGTAAACGCGTTTATTGGGAAAGAATAACGTTTTCTCCACTGTAAATCTGAAAAGGTAACGTTTGACTATTACTGTATTCTTATTTATATATGAGTGGCAAACAGTTTAGATCCTGATCTTATGCCGGGTCACAAGGCGTCTGATCTGAATAACCTCTTGCAATTGAAATAAAAGTATTAGCGTAAACGCGTTTATTAGGAAAAAATAACGTCTTCTTTATTGTATATTCAGTGACGTTGTTTTTTTTTTATAATATTTGATCTTGACACGTGACTACATCTATGATCATTCTATTATTACTAAATTGTGTTAACGCAATAAGAAAACTATGCGCTGATTGATATACCTTTAACTAAAAACAGAAATAATAAATATTTGTTTCTGTAAAAAATTATCAGAGTTTTAAAAATTGCAGCGTGAAGAAGGTATATGCCTCCATATATCTATTACATCAAATGTTGTTAATTCTAGCATAAAACCGTATACTACATTATGTAATGTATGTTACATGTATACAGTGGATAAAACCTTATTCTTTCCCCCAAAACGCGTTAACGCTAAAACACCAGTTTCAATCAATAGTTCGGAGCGATTTCCGACGCTGGATATCCGGAGGTGTGAACAAAATCCACACTGTTTGCAACTCATATTAACAAAATGGACGGAATTGTCAACTAGTTTTTATTTCCTAAAATGCACATACTGTAATGCGTTTGCGTTTCGTTTGGGTTTAAACGGGAAATAATAACGTCCGCTCTACTGTAAAACCTTTGTGGAGATTAAGCTTAACACTTTCACTGCATATTTCGTCTGCTTTCGTCTGCTTTCAACCATACTCTTCAAGATATCGTCTGTATCGATAGTGCCATCTTGAATATTTGTTTAAGTCAGGTCTAGAGGGTTTTTACTGCAGCAATACAGTGGAGAAAACGTTATTCTTTCCCAATAAATGCATTTACGCTAAAACTATTAATCATATTGCAAACAGTTTGGAGCCAGATCAGACGCCGGGTTACCCGACGTCTGATCATGCTCCGAACTGTTTGCCACCAAGATAAATATGAATTATCAGAATTGTCCCAAAGTTGTAGTTTTTCTACGTTAAGTTGTTTGCGTTTGTGTTTCGTTTGCGTTTAAACGGGAAATAATAACGTTTTCTCCACTGTAACACTTTGACCCCGAGCAAACGCCGCTTTGTGCCATATCTGGTAATGATGCAAACTAATTGCGAAATCTTCTATTTAACTATTTGCAGTAAAGTAGTTTTAGTTTTCAGACGGATCTGATTGCCTGTGAGGATTCACACAGTTTATATAAATAGTGTGTGTTAAAAGGTCTGGCACCTGTCAAGCACCAACGTAATTATAAGACAAATTGACTACTATTTGTCTGTCACTAATGGCAACAAAGCGAGTTAATGATGCGGCATCTATGGTATTTAGTTTGTACTTATCGTGTTTACTTGGTGTCTGCAAATAGTCTGTGATACTATAATGCACTGCGTTAGTAATTGTAATTTAGTTAGGTGTACATGTACATGTATTTTTATTACTTATATATTGACTTAATTTCATACATATAAAATTTGAATAAAATAATTATATTATTAAGCGATGGCGCCGCGCCAGAGCCCACGATTTCTGGGTCTGTCTGAGGCGTCAGTTCGCCGACAGCTTAATCTTAAAAGGTTAATTTGTAGCTAAATGGTATTACAGAAAACACTACAGTTCTGCTTTCGGCTAGTGACAGAATTACCGTGAATCAGGATTGTCGGTTGAGATAACACTTTTAGGTATAGTGGAGAAAACGTTATTCTTTCCCAAAACACGCGTTTACGCTAAAACTATTATTTTCAATTGCAAACAATTTTGAGCCAGATCAGACGCCGGATAACCCGGCGTCTGATCAGGCTCCAAACTGTTTGCCACTCATATTAAAATGTATAGTAAGAATTATCAAAATGTTGTTATTTTCTCCATTTTAGTGTGTTGCGTTTGAGTTTCGTTTCGTTTAAACGGGAAAGAATAACGTTTTCTCCACTGTATAATAGTTACTACCCTTAAACTGCATATTGGGACCATGCTTCAGGCCGGGCCTAGTTTGCGTTTAATTAAAGTTCAGTTAAGCATTGCGTGAGTTGAAACATGTATTGGCATTGCTTGAAATGGAAGCCTGTCAAAGATTCAAACCTAGTTTGGCATATACATGTAATAAAAGCCTAATGTGGCATGTCCTTGATTTAAACTTCATTTGGCAATTAATGGAAGCTTAGTTTGGCATATTCTTGATGTTAAGCCTAGTTTGACAAATCTTAAAGCTAAACCTAGTTTTTGCAATGTTTCGGGAATAAGTGCATATGGCTGTCAATTTAAGTCGGCTAGTTTGTCCGATGTACCTGCTAAACGAGTTGGTTTGCATGATGGGATGGGGACCATGCCCGAAATAGTGCAAAAACCATGTAGATCTATTTCTGAATTTCCTATTTAAATAGTTTGAAAAATTGAAACCTTGTGCCTGACAGAAAATGACATTGTGTTTGTTGGGACAAGAACGGGTAACGGAAAGCGGGCAATATATATTATGTCATGTCATGTCGAAACGAGTTTATTTTTAGGAAATATTGTAAGCGTGCATTATAATAATTAGTATCGGATATACATAAAGTTCTCCCGTTTTGCGTTGCCGAGAAGTTTGATAACAGTCGACGCTCCCAGTATTATATTATTATATATTTCCTTCTAAAATTAAACAGGTCAAAACCAGGTCACACAAATTATATCATTCCATTTGTATCTTATTGCAGAGTTTCAAAGTTTGTGTTCAGACGTCGTTTTGTGATTTCGGACTTTACAGAAATACGGGAGTGGTCCTTATCGATACTTTATATATAGGTACAGTGGATAATCTGTTATTCTTTCCCGTTTAAATGCAAACGTACGCAAACGCAAAACACTAAAACGTAGAAAAGTACAACTTTTGGACAATTCTGATCATTCATGTTTATCTTGGTGGCAAACAGTTTGGAGCCTGATCAGACACCGGGTTACCCGGCGTCTGATCTGTTTCCAAACTGTTTGCAGTGCAAATAATAGTTTTAGCGTAAACGCGTTTATTGGGAAAGAATAACGTTTTCTCCACTGTATGTACATACATGTACCGGTATCTCAATATTAGCAGTAAAGAAGACGTTATTCATTATTAAAACAAACAATTCTAATAAAAACAATAGTGTCGATTCCAAACATTTTTGCGGTGTTTGATAAGGCCCAAAACTATTACATTTCAGATTTCAAATCGCTTTTTAATAACGTGTCATTTTGTACATTTTATGAACCGCATTTACATTCCGTTTGCTTTGAATAGAAACCTAATACGTATTTTCGTTGTGTACGTTGATATTAGGCTTTGTTTTATCATCTACGACGTATTTAAACATAACGTAATTGAAAGTTGTTTGAAATACAAATAATCAAAACTTAGCAGTTTCAAAACTGTACACATAGGATTGCGATAAATAGCGGGAACTTATTTTAATATGGCGAAAACGTTATTCCTTCCAGTTTAAACTATATAATACGAAACACATACGTTGTGCATTAACATGAAGAAAGTTACAATTGTTCTAAAAGTCTGACCTTTTTTTTCATCTGAGTGGCAAACAGTTTGGAGAGTACAAGCAGAGTAGAGACATGTCTGAGTCATACTGGAAACTAGAATTGATCAAACGCTAAACTGTTTAACCCTTAGAGTAAAATAAATAGTCAGACATATCAAAACGTCGTCATTTTCTACATGTAAGTGATTTGCGTTTTCGCTCCGTATGCCTTTGAGCGAGAAAAAAATAACGTCTTTTCATCAGTACCGTGGAGAAACATGTTATTTTCCCATTAAACTCGTTTACGCTAAAACTGTAATTTCCAATGCAAACAGTTAGGGGCCAGATCAGACGCCGGCGTCTGATCAGGCTCCAAACTGTTTGCCACTCAGATTAAAATGAAAAGTTAGAAGTATCAAATTGTTGTCAGTTTCTCCATGTTAGTGTGTCGCGTTTGCGTTTCGTTTGCGTTGAAATGCGAAAGAAAAACGTCTTCTCCACTGTTATCAGACAATCTTGTTTAGGTTTGATTTCGGATTACCAGGTCTGGATTACGTCGTGAAATCTATCTGATCATATAATCATTACCAAGGCCCTTGGAGATATTAAAGCTCCAGGAATATAAGGGCAGAGGTAAACGGCATAGACAGTTGTCGCAAATGTCACAATTATTCAGTATAAAGATAAACACAAGTTGTGTCTTGTCTAGGCAATAATACATGTACTTCAATTATGTACATTCCATAGCCCCTTACCCAATAACCCGTTTATAACATAAAATGTAGGTACTCACTTAAAGCAGGTTTAAAGTAAAGCAGAATGTGCCTTAAGGCACATTCTGCTTTACTTTCAGCCTACTTTAAAGTACCATCTACAAGGTTAGATAAAATATTTGTTATGGTAATTCTTCATGAAGGTATAAACTGGAACTATTTTCTTCAGCGGAGGAATAAATTAAATACGCTAAAAGTCGCTTCTATGAGAGAAAGGATTAAAAAGGAAGCCTGGGAAGCCCAGAAATGTTCAAGGGAATAGAGACCAAATGGTTCATTTGCAAAAAAGGGTAAAATGCTCAAGTGAAGCAAGCATGTTGCAGTATCATGCATCTGGTACAAATGTATTACAAACATACATGTATGAACAATCTGAAAACAGCCCATCATGTGCATACAGCAATAGAGACAGAAAACTAAAGATTTCTTGAATATATTTTCCTTAATGTCTGCACCTACAGTGGAGAATCTGTTATTCTTTCCCAATAAACGCGTTTACGCTAAAACTATTATTTGCAGTGCAAACAGTTTGGAGCCAGACCAGACGCCGGGTAACCCGGCGTCTGATCAGGCTCCAAACTGTTTGCCACCAAGATAAACAAGAATTATCAGAATTGTCCAAAAGGTGTTCTGTTCTACGCTTTAGTGCTTTGCGTTTGCGTACGTTTGCGTTTAAACGGGAAAGAATAACAGATTCTCCACTGTAACTGTATAATGTGTATTCACCATCAGGGTTTTTACAGATATAAGGATGGGTTTCTTAAAACCACTCGCCTTTGCATTCCCGTGTTACAATGGAGAAGACGTTAGTATTTCCCGTTTAAAGGCAAATGAATTGCAAATGCAATTCAACAAAAATAGAGAAAAACAACAGTACTTTTTAGTCTTGGATATTTACTTTCATCTGAGTGGCGAAGAGTTTGGTGTCTGATCAGATCCAGATAGCCCAATTTCTAATATATACACATTAACAGTTGACAGTGCGATACAGAGTGATGTATTTAGCTCGAGACGTTTTTGGCGGAAATAGCCGATCTGACGAGCGCCTTGGCGCGAGTCTGATCGGTTGTTTCCGCCAAAAACGTCGAGAGCTAAATGAAACGCTCTGTTGCGCACTGCCAACTGGTGATGTGTTTATTATATGCCTTGAATACTTACCAGAAACAACCAAATAGTTGTTTAAATCATTTTATATCCAAAATTAGCAGAACAAGAATTTTTGTATGCCACAAAGAATAACGCGGCACTCGTTCATGTACGTAAATGACGTCACGTTAAATCGAAAGCGACGTCAGAGTAAAATACAAAGTGGCTGATACAAGGTGGCTGATACAGACTCTTGTATTTTACTGAGCAGATACACGCGGAAACGCTCGATATCATTCGAAGGCATATAATAAAGCCTGAAACCGCTTGCATTAAAAACAATCAACGTAAACGCGTTTATTGGAATATAATAACGTGTTCGAACCTGTACAGTGGAGACAACGTTTGATTTCGGATTACCAATTCTCGCTTTTCAGGGGTGCTAGACCACATTTTGTTACTATAAATAGCAGTGCGGCAAACCTTGTCTGGTACGGTATCCTTCCGCCCGATTGGCTAAAAGCAAGGGAAAGGGACTTTACTCTTACAGAAATTCCCTAAAACTTAAATGGACCACAAACTACGTTTATATAGAGAAATGAAACCGATAATTTTACAGTAGACTCTACAGTTGTCTGTGGCTTTCGACAATTCAATGATCCGATTTTTAAACCATAATTTATGTTGTTGTTGTTGATTGTTTCACATAATCGAGTATACGCGTAAGGTCACGTTCTTACATGACGTCGTTGACGTCGGTTGTTGTTATGGCTTGAAAGTAGAACGCATATAAAGGAAGAAATTGACGTTTTGATAACTTTTACTATTCAAAATCGCTTGGATTCAATAAAAAAGTTTGTATTTCTGAGTTGTGATCTAAAATGGGATATGTTTTCTCCTTAAAATGTGTGTACAAATAAATGTTAAAGCCAAGCTGAAATAGAGCGACTTTTAAACAGCTGTTTGTTGCTCATTGGATATGGAATGTGTGATTCGGATAAAAAGTAGGTCTTTACAATTCCTTTAATTAAATGTAACTTGTTTAACGGTAATTTTAAGCAAGAAAAATAATCAAGCACGGCTTTTGGTAAAGACGGGGGATTCTATACCCTCGGTTTGTCTGTTCCTGTCGGAAACTCGCTAAAGCTCGTTTCCGACTGGGAACAGACAAACCTCGGGTATAGAATTCCCCGTCTTTACAAAAAGCCGTGCTTGATTCTATTAGTCTAGATTACGTCGTGAAATATATCTGATCATATACAGAGGAGAACACGTTATTCTTTACCAATAAACGCGTTTACGCTAAAACTATTATTTCCCATGCTAAAAGTTTGGAGTCAGATCAGACGCCGAGTTACCCGGCGTCTGATTAGGCTCCAAACTGTTTGCCGTCTAGGTTAAAATCAATAGTCAGAATTGTATAGTTGTTCTTTTCTACACTTTAGTGTTTTGGATTTGCGTTTCGTTTGCGTTTAAATGGGAAAGAATAACGTCTTCGAACCTGTATTATGTTTTGACATTTTGAGAAACACTGCACTAGACGATACCTCTAAAAGGGTTAGTCTCAGACAGTCGGCTTTATACTTGTCCAACAAAATTATTGGACATAGCCATCGAATATTCATCGAAAAAGCATAGCGTTCGGATTAGGACAGGTGGTACAGTGAAGAAAACGTTATTCTTTCCCAATAAACGCGTAAAATAGTTTGGAGCCAGATCAGACGCCGGGTAACCCGGCGGCTGATCAGGCTCCAAGCTGTTTGCCGTCTAGATTCAAATCAACATTCAAAATTGTCTAAAAATTGTAATTTTCTTCATTTTTGTGCAATGCTTTTGCGTTTTGCTTGCGTATAATCGGGAAAGAATAACAGATGTCCCACTGTAGTTATGTGTGACATCTAATGAAGCATAAAGACGTTTTTTTGTTTAACGCAAATGAAACGGACACGCATTGCATTTAAATGGAGAAAAATACATGTTGATGACAATTCTGACAATTAATTATAACCCTAAGTAATAAACAGTTTGGAGCCTGATCAGAATACCTCTCCACTGTACTACATGTACATGTAATGGAGGACATGGAGTACCTATGAGGCTCCAAACTGTTTGCCGTCACGGTTAAAATCAACATTCAGAGTTATCTTAAATATAAATTGTAAATTTCTTCATTTTATTGAATTGCGTTTCGCTTTCGTTTGATTTGGAAATAACGTTTTCACCACTGTACAGTGGAGAAAACGTTATTTTTTCCCGTTTAAACGTACATGAAACGCAACACACTAAAATGGAGAAAATGACAACATTTTGATAATTGTAACTATTCGTTTTAATCTGAGTGGCAAACAGTTTGGAGCCTGATCAGACGCCGGGTTACTGTTTGCATTAAAAATAATAGTTAACGCGTTTATTGGGAAAGAATAACGTTTTCTCCACTGTATAACTATGTTAACTATACTAAAATAGAGAATACCGTATAGAGTTTTATGATACAGCAAAACATGCTATCATATATAATAATGGTGTTTTTAAAATATGTTTTAAAAGTCGCTCAGTTAAAGATACACTTCATTTGAAAACTAGATGTTTTACAATTGATATACAGTTTTAAGAAGGGACAGTTGCCATTTAAATCAAGTCTGAATTTAACATAAATGAAACTGTATGTGCATTACATGCAAATTTGTAGACGAAAATGACAATTTTAAATCTAAATATAGCCTAAAGTTGTTTTTTAACAGACAGATATACATGTACATGTCTGTTATACATATTCCTCGAGTTTTATCCTACAATAGAAAATACCTTATGGTTCCTGTTTAACCCTTTACCCAGTACATGTAACATGTAGCTAGTTTTGAAGTCAGGTGATCACTCAAAGCAGGTTGAAAGTAGAACAGAATGCACATACTGGCGCATTCTGATTTACTTTCAGCCTGCTTTGAGATACCATCTGCATGGATATTTTTTTAGTTGTTCGTGACTTTAACTAGGAATTATTTACACAAGTGGATATTTACATTAAATGTGCTAAAAGACGCTTCTATTGGAGAAAGGGTTAAACGAAACTACATGTAAACGCAATCGAAATACGAAAAGAAAACAAAATGGCAGCTTCTTGACTATAATTGAGATTTACTTACATCTGAGTGGTAAAGTGTTTTGAACCTAATCAGACGCCGGGTTAGCAAGCGTCTGTACTTGCCCAAAACTATATGGAACTAATAGTATTTATCGTTTTAGGCAAGAAACAGCTTGTTCACAACAGTATAACTTCAGTCGATAAGTAGGTCCCGTGGAAGCAGTTGTCTATGTTTCAGGTTTGTTGTTGACCGAAATACATGTATATCTGACATGGGGTAGGTGATGCCGTAATAAATTTGGCCGAGTCATGCGATTGGAAAACTGTTTATATGAGTATATATTAACCCTTTCTCCCATACACAGTAAACATGGAAAGGAAACATTACACCAAAACCTGTGGCAGCCCGTTTCTAGTATTGAGGATATATGACCACTTAAATAGGTTGAATGTAAAGTAGAAGGATCATTCTACTTTACTGTAAGCCTGCTTTAAGCTAAAATCTGCTATAGTATAAAAAGCTGCATGTATGTGTTATTACACGTATTAGTTATTAATTACAGTAACTGTATCATTGGGACTATTTTGTTCATTTTGAGAAAAAACGTACATTGTATAGTGGAGAAGACGTTATCCTTTCTAATTTAACGCGTTTACATGTACATGCACATGTACGCTAAACTGGTATTTCCTTTGTAAACAATTTTGAGCCAAATCAGACCCTCAAACAGAAAGTTCATACAGGAGCTTTCTGTTTTACTGTCACCTTGCTATAAGCAGTCGCCTGTTCGCAACCCCTTATAATTAACACGATAATTATTTAGTGTCGTAATAGAGAGGTTTTACTGTAGTAATAAAATATTGTATGTTCTACAGTGGAGAATCTGTTATTCTTTCCCGTTTAAACGCAAACGTACGCAAACGGAAAGCACTAAAACGTAGAAAAGAACAACTTTTGGACAATTCTGATAATTCTTGTTTATCTTGGTGGCAAACAGTTTGGAGCCTGATCAGACGCCGGGTTACCCGGCGTCTGATCTGGCTCCAAACTGTTTGCACGGCAAATAATAGTTTTAGCGTAAACGCGTTTATTGGGAAAGAATAACAGATTATCCACTGTATGTATAAAACTATCCCTTTCAAAGTCATATATAATTTAAATGTGGGGTAGGGTTAGGATTCAAACTATTATACATTTTTTTCAAAACTACCTCCGTTATCATACAGTGGAAAATCTGTTATTTTCCCCGTTTAAACGCAAACGTACGCAAACACAAAGCACTAAAACGTAGAAAAGAACAACTCTGATAATTCTTGTTTATCTTGGTGGCAAACAGTTTGAAGCCTGATCAGACGCCAAGTTACCCAGTGTCTGATCTGGTTCCAAACTGTTTGCACTGCAAATAATAGTTTTAGCGTAAACGCGTTTATTGGGAAAGAATAACAGATTCTCCACTGTACCTACAGTGGAGAAAACGTTATTCTTTCCCAACAAACGCGTTTACGCTTAATCTATTATTTTCGATACAAACAGTTTGGGACCAGATCAGACGCCGGGTAACCCGGCGTCTGATCAGGCTCCTAGCTCTTTACCGTCAAGGTTAAAATCAACAATAAAAATTGTCTAAAAAATGTAATTTTCTTCATTTTGTGCACTGCGTTTGCATTTTGTTTGCGTTTAAACGGGAAAGAATAACATTTTCGCCACTGTAATAGCTACAGTGGATAACACTTTATTCTTTCCCGATTAATAGCAAATGAAACGCAAATGCGTTGCAATAACATAACGAAAAGAACAACAGTTTGACAATTCTGAAAAATTATTTTCATGTGAGTGGCAAACCGTTTGGAGCCTGGTCAGACGCTGGGTACATGTAACACAACATTAGAACACGTTTCACACAGCTTCTTACTCATGTTTATACGCAGATACCCCCCGCAGAGCTATTCAAAAAGTGTCCTCTTACGTCTGATACTGGACACTTTTTTCTGTAACCGGACTGTTTTAGTTTCTGTTATTGTATACTTTTTACGGGCGTGATGCACGTGGTGAGCATGCGGTCACAGGTTTAACTATTGCACTGCCCGGGAATTGACGAGGTTACCCTTGCAATGCTACAGTGGAGAAAACGTAATTCTTTCCCGTTTAAACGGAAACAAAACGCAAACGCAAAACACAAAATGTAGAAAATAATAACTGTTTTACATTTTTTTCATCTTTTTTCATCTGAGTGGCAATACGTTTGGATCCTGATCAGACGCCGGGATCTGGCTCCAAAATGTTTGCAATGGAAAATAAAGTTTAAGAGTCAACGCGTTTATTGGGAAAGAATAACGTTTTTTCCACTGTGAGTACCGATTGGCTAACATTTGCAAACAGTTTAGATCCATAGAAGACGCCTTGTAACGCGGCATGTGATCTGGATCCAAATTGTTTGGCACTGATTTTCATTTTTAAATTCAATTAAATTCAAGAGTAAAACAATGCTATTTAAGATTGTGCCTGTTCAGGAGAAAGATATCTGGTCCTTGTTTTGATTATGAAGGAACGGAAAAGGAATTATATCGGGCTAAAATGATAAAATTTATTGACCTTAAAGCTAAATGCCTAAAATAAGATGTCACCTAAATTGATAAATACAGCGCTTACCTTACTTGCTGAATACTTATTCTGAGCTCAGACAAACAAATGCGTAGTTATTTTACGGGATGACCCAGCCGACATTACTCGTTCGCCTGTACGGTATGCTCGTGCAAGTTATAAAAAGGACCAATGAAAATAATAGTTAGTTGGTTTACGTTAATTTCAATATTTTAGAAATGGATATATTAATTTGCTATATTACATTGACCACAATCATTATTGACTCGGTGTAAGGTATTTATTAAAATCTACGTATAAGTCAGATACAGCGACTCGTTCGCCTTAAAAGTGTACGGTATGAATCGTAATAAGACTGTTTCGCTCGGACAAACAACAAATATGTCCTCGGCTTCGCCTCGGACAATTTGTTGTTGTCCTCGCAAACAGTCTTATTAGACATTTTTCGCTGCCGCTGATAGCGAGTAGCGAGGCGCGGTACGCAACTAGTTTGAGAGGGGTTTCTCAATAAATTCGGACCTAATTATTTTTCAATTGAAATTATCGTCTTTTTTCTTGTCGTCTGCTTATTTTCTAAAAAACAAGTAGATTGCTTTCACCATTTATGCACTAATATAAAGTTTTGTCACGTATACTGAACATCAAATTTGATCTAGACTTTACAATTTGGTGGATGTGTATATAAGGTTTAACCCCTTACTCCATAACCTGTTGCTAGTATTGAATATAGGTGACCCCTTGTACATGTAGTAGGTTGGAAGTAAAGCAGAATGCGCCATTCATGCGCATGATGCTTTCTTTCAGTCTGCTTTAAAAGACATTTCCTCAGCCCTTTGATGGACTACCCCCCCCCCCCCCTTGTGCTCGATAGGCGTGACAGTAACGGTGAAGCAGTGGCAAAGTGTGACCAGCCATTGACACTAAATCTCAAGTTGTCTAGAGAGGCCATGCAAACTCACACTCAATAGTTTTTCCAACGGGTTTTACTATCCAAACTATCAAATATATATAAATTTATTCCTCCACTGAAGAAAATAGTTTCATTTTATGCAGTGAATATAGGAATATGTATCATAAATATATTTCTTTTTAGAAAATATATATTAAAGACATTTCCTGACCTACTTTCGGTGATAAACCCTACTGGGACAGTTTCCTTGCTCAAATCATGATTGTTATCCATACCTGTATTACCTTGAATAAGTCAGGCGTTTCATGTGAGGCCCGAACCTTATATTTGATAGTTTGGTGAGGAAAACCCGTTGAAACAAGTATTATCTTTAAAAAAGATATTCAGCGGAATGGGTGGTGGAAGTCATGCTGCAGATGGGTGTGCACAATTGTATGATATTGGGGGTTTACAAAGAATTGTATACACATTCAATGGTATAGCATAACTCTGACTAAAAAATATAATGTACAGAAATGCAAAACAACAATTTAACCCATATCCTTGCTACCTGTAGGAGATCCCCAGATTAAAATATTGTTCTATATATCAAACTTCATTCATGGAGTTTCTTGAAACAAAACTACTGTGCATGCTCATACGGACACTGTAGTATGAAACAGCAGTCTGCTGTACATCTCTACCATCTCACTCTTGTAAATAAATTATGAAACAACACAATTGTGTTTAACTCACTTGAGGCCATTTATTATATTGCTATCAATGTATGGTAAATTTGTACAAATAGTTAACAATTAAAATAAATTGGTAGTAAACCATAACAAAACACCTAGCTACCCATATCTATCTATAATAAGACATCTGCTGTCATATCTAAAACTAGAAGCATGATGCCATGAGCTCAGTAGTAAATTCAGTCTGTGTCTCTTAATTTTACACCCACAATTCATATCTGGTAAAACTGTAATTTTCATAGACCAGCCTGGCTACAGTTTCAGGGCTCCAGATAAGAGGGAGTAAACTGAGATTAGTGTCATTGGCTGGGCACACTTTGCCACTGATTCACCGTCACAAGGGGGGTGTAGTCCATCAAAGGACTGAGGAAATGTCTTTTGAAGCAGACTGAAAGTAAGCATCATGCGTAGGAAGGCACACTCTGCTTTAATTCCAACCTACGACAAGGGGTCACCTATATTCAATACTAGCAACAAGTTATGGAGTAAGGGGTTAAACCGTATATACACATCCCACCAAATCATAAAGACTAGATTAAATTTGATGTTCAGTATACGTGACAAAACTTTATATTAGTGCATAAGTGATGGAAAGCAATCCATTTGTTTTTAGAAAATAAGCAGACGACAAAAAAAATTTAGGTCCGAATTTATTGAGAAACCCCTCTCAAACTAGTCGCGTACCGCGCCTCGCTACTCACAATCAGCGGCAGCGAAAAAAGTCTATTACGATTCATATCGTACACTTTAAGGCGAAACCCGTCGTGTATCTATTACTTAAATGGATCGTTAGACAATTCTGTTCATTTTACCGCAAAATGTTTCGTTTGCGTTTAAACGGAAAATAATACTACAGTGGAGACGTTATTCTTTCCCAATAAACGCGTTTTCGCTCAAACTATTATTTATTTTGCAAACAGTTTGGAGCCAGATCAGATGCCGGGAAACCCGGCGTCTGATCAGGCTCCAAACTGTTTGCCACTCAGATGGGCAAGAATTGTCAGAATTGTCTAAAATTGTAATTTTCAACGTTTTAGTGTTTTGCGTTTGCGTTTCGTTTCGTTTAAACGTATTCTCCCCTGTATAGGCATTTGATACCTGATACTGTGCGGCAGGATAATTCCCCACTCAAAACAAGACGTCACGTTACCCCTCCGCTGCATGCACACTAAACAATTATTAATTACGTTTAGTTCTCTAAATCGGATTGAATGAAATCTTAGTAAGGTCACCATGTGTTCAGGAATGAACAGTTTAGATCTATATCAGACGCCGAGTCACTCGGCGTCTGATATAGATCTAAACTGTTTGCACATACCAGGTCCAGTGTAATCTGATTTGGCATAGAAGGGTTAATCATATATAGACATTCTTTCCGATATTGTTTGTCCGGACTAATCCTGTATAAATTGGATTTCCACGAGACTAGGATCAGCGCTCACGGCAAAAGTAATTCCATTTCTCATAGACCAGAATGTACATAAAGTTTATTATAGTTACGTTTGGTACGTGTAAGCATTGCAAGCGCGAGTCCCTGTTGTACATTTTACTACGCAATAGTGTGTATACTGGGAGTATGGTTTTATTCGTTTTACAGTGAAGAATCTGTTATTCTTTTCCGTTTAAACGCAAACGTACGCAAACGCAAAGCAATAAAACGTAGAAAAGTACAACTTTTGGACAATTCTGATAAGTCTTGTTTATCTTGGTGGCAAACAGTTTGGAACATGATCAGACGCCGGGTTACCCGGCGTCTGATCTGGCTCCAAACTGTTTGCACTGCAAATAACAGTTTTAGCGTAAATGCGTTTATTGGGAAAGAATAACAGATTCTCCACTGTAGTTGTATTGATATTGTCCAAATCATAGGGGTCTTTACCGCTTTCTAGTTTCTATACACTATATATATATTTCCAGAAAAAGTTCTGTTAAATTAAATTGTGTCGTGGCAGTCTGTGACACTACACGTACATGTTAGTTGATGCTATACAATACGCATCAGGTTTTGATAATAATCCACTTTCCACATATTAGATAATCATTTGAACTGTTTACTGGAAATGTTTGATAAAAGCTATAGTAAAGGGTTTCAGAAATATGCCACCATACGTCTGCCATTGACACACTTACATTTGAGTAAAAACGAGCTTGGTTTAAAATTCTCTGTAAAATTCGAAAGAATTGCTTTGAATTGTGCATCACAAATTGAATCTAAAAACTGTTAATTTCAACGTGCAGGAGAACATTCATTTTTTTCAATGTCTTGAGGAGAGATGCATACTCGTACAATGAAGAAAACGTTATTCTTTCCCGTTTAAAACGCATACGAAACGCAACACAGTAAAAAAGAGAAAATGACAATCTTTCGACAATTCTGAGTGTTGACTTTAACCTTGACGGCCAACAGTTTGGAGCCTGGTCAGACGCCGGATTACTCGGCGTCTGATCTGGTTCCAAACTATTTGCAATGGAAATTATAGTTTTTAGCGTAAACGCGTTTATTGGGAAAGAATAACGTTTTCTCCATAATGGCATTGTACATGTACTCGTAATACATTGTAATGAAAGCTTGTCCAACTGATTTAATAAAATTGTTCGGCAGCGGAGAAATGATCTACAGTAAAACATTTGTTATTCTTGTCCGTTTAAACGAACTGATCAGCGCAATGTAATAAATTTGAAGAAAATGACAGCATATCAGGAAAATGATTTATTTTACATCTGAGTTGCAAACAACATAGAGTGGAGAAAACGTTACTTTTTCCCGTTTAAACGCAAGCGAAACGCAAACACACACTAAAATGGATAAAATGAAAATTTTTCAACAATTCTTAGTGTTGATTTTAACCTAGACGGCATACAGTTGAAGCCTAATGAGACGCCGGGTTACCCGGCGTCTGATCTGGCTCGAAACTGTTACATGTAGTATGGGAAATAATAGTTTTAGCGTAAACGCGTCAGCATCTCAGGAAAATGACGATTTATTTTACACGTTGCAAACAACGTATATCCTGAACAGATGCCGGGTAACCGGCGTCTTATCTGGCTCCAAAACAGCTTGCACAAATAACGGTGTCTACGTTCTAGAATTAATGCGCGAACATGTATTTTTGAAAGAATAATGTCTCCTGTACTGTACACAAGTGCTTTAGGTTGAACAGCGCCTTTTATATTTCTTTACCTACAGTGGAGAAAACGTTATTTTTTCCCAATAAACGCGTTTACGCTAAAACCGTTATTTCAATTACAAACAGTTTGGAGCCAGATCAGACGCCGGGTAACCCGGCGTCTGATCATGCTCCAAACTGTTCGCCACCATGATAAATATGAATTATCAGAATTGTCCAAAAGTTGTACTTTTCTACGTTTTAGCGCTTTGCGTTTGCGTTTCGTTTCGTTTAAACGGGAAAGAATAACGTATTCTCCACTGTGTCATCTATTTTCCGATACGCATTATCATGATCAGGATTTAATTTGATTAGAAATAAAAACAATGTGGCGACATAGTTCCATCTTTAATCCATTAAATAAAGTATGTGAGATATTATACAGAGGATACCCATTAAAAAACACAAGTGAAACGCAAACGCAAGTTGCAATTGAGAAAACAATTGTTTGACAATTAATTCTGAATGTTGATTTTAACCTTGCCGGCAAACATTTTGGAGCCTGGTCAGACGCCAGATTACATTGTACCAATACATATTCGCAAATTGAAATATAAGGGAGGGGGAGAATAACGTTTTCTCTACTGTATAGTAGTGCCATCTTCAAACTGCTGAAAACCAAGTCCTGTCCGACTATGTAAACTTCGTTCCAGCTAGATTCACAGTTACAGTGGAGAATACGTTCTTTGTCCCGTTTAAACGCAAACGAAACGCAAACGCAAAACACTAAAGTGTAGTAAATGACAACATTTTGACAATTCTGACTATTGTTTTAGACATAGACGGCAAACAGTTTGGAGCCTGGTCAGACGCCGGGTGCATTGCAAGTGCATTGTAGTAAAATAGAAACATTTTGAAAATGTTTACGACTTATTTTGAATTGAAAAAAAGCTTTTGAGCGTGATCAAGCGCCGAGTTAACCGTTGTCTGATCTGGTTCAAAATGTTTGCAATTGTCTTGAGGTGTTAGCTTTAACGCGTTTAATTTGGGGGAAATGTTTTATTCATTGTTAATATGTATAACACATAAACGGAAACAAAGGAAACTGTTTTTATAATGAACTACACAAAAAGGTCATGTTGGAGATTCAACAACGTGGCTCCACAATGCGTTCTTATAACTCCTATCTCTGGTTACAGTGACGCATCAGTATAAATCACAGTTGAGATATAGAGGATAATCAATTTCTTTGGATTGATATGAAAAATATATCACGAGATTGGGTTGTTATCTGGTTAACCATATAACAACCCATTCGAGTGATATAATTTCATATCTGTTTTGATTATTCTATTTATTAAATATATATATATTAATGACGTTTTTTAGAAAAAACACAAAATTGATTACCGCGACGTCACTAAACTAATTATGACGTGACGTCACAAAAAGTGATATCGTCACTACATGCAGTGATGATATCAACCGTGACGATATCAAACTCATCTAACTGAGAAATCTCTATAAATCATCGATACATGTATGTATATAATAAATAGAGGATAATCAATTTCTTTGGATTGATATGAAAAATATATCACGAGAATGGGTTATCTGGTTAAAAAACGAGTCTGCAGGACGAGTTTTTTTAACCAGATAACAACCCATTCGAGTGATATATATTTTCATATCTATTCAAAGGAATTGATTATTCTATTTATTATATATATTTAAATGACTTTTATACAGAAAAAACACATAAAATTGATTACCGCGTCGTCACAAAACTAATAATGTCGTGACGTCACAAAATGTGATATCATCACTACATGTACAGTGGAGAATCTGTTATTCTTTCCCAATAAACGCGTTTACGCTAAAACTATTATTTGCAGTGCAAACAGTTTGGAGCCAGATCAGACGCCGGGTAACCCGGCATCTGATCAGGCTCCAAACTGTTTGCCACCAAGATAAACAAGAATTATCAGAATTGTCCAAATGTTGTTCTTTTCTACGTTTTAGTGCTTTGCGTTTGCGTACGTTTGCGTTTAAACGGGAAAGAATAACAGATTCTCCACTGTAGTGATGATATCAACAGTGACGATATCAAATTTATTAAACTTAGAAATCTCTATAAATCATCGATGTAATAAATCATAATACAGTGGAGAAGACCTTATTCTTGCCCAATAAATACGGTTTATGTATGATTTCCTATGCAAACAGTTAGGAGCCTGATCAGACACCGGGCTACCAAGCGTCTCCCAAACTGTTTGCCGTTCAGATTTAAATAAATAGTCAAAACCTTGTCTCTCCCTACATTACATTGTAATGCGTTTGCATTTCTTTGGCGTTTAAACGGGAACTAATGACAGCTTCTCCTACAATGTATGTACATTTTTGCATATGTACATTGTATAATGTATAAAAAGCTCCATATAGCAGCGGGAAAATAAACGACGTTTTCTGTATTTCGAAAGCGTAAACAGTGAGAACATGTGTTACAGTGGAGAATCTGTTATTCTTTCCCGTTTAAACGCAAACGTACGCAAACGCAACGCACTAAAACGTAGAAAAGAACAACTTTTGGACAACTCTGATAAGTCTTGTTTATCTTAGTGGCAAACAGTTTGGAGCCTGATCAGACGCCGGGTAACCCGGTGTCTGATTTGGCTCCAAACTTTTTGCACTGCAAATAATAGTTTTAGCGTAAACGCGTTTATTGGGAAAAAATAACAGATTATCCACTGTATAACTGCAAAGAGTTTGCAGCCAGGTCAGATTCATGATATCCCAGCGTCTGATCAGTATGTAAGCTCTTTGCAACTCATATTAAATAGATCATAAACAAACAATTTTAATGTTTACACTTTCTTGCATTGTGTTTGCGTTTCGTTTGCGTGTAAACAGGGAATAACAACAGCTTCTAAGTTGTAACAAAACTATAATGTACTTTGCAAATAGTGTGTGTACAGTGGAGAAAACGTTATTATTTCCCAAATATACGCGTTTAAGCTAAAACTATTATTTCAAATGCTAACAGTTTGGAGCCAGATCAGACGGCGGGTAACCCGGCGTCTGATCAGGCTCCACCTGTCTGTCGTCTAGGTTAAAATCAATATTTAGAATTGTCAAAAAACTGTCTTTTTCTACATTTTAGTGATTTGCGTTTCGTTTGCGTTTAAACGGGAAAGAATAACTTATTATCCACTGTACAGTGGAGAATGTGTTATTCTTTCCCAATAAACGCGTTTACGCTAAAACTATTATTTGCAGTGCAAACAGTTTGGAGCCAGATCAGACGCCGGATAACCCGGCGTCTGATCAGGCTCCAAACTGTTTGCCACCAAGATAAACGTGAAATATCAGAATTGTCCAAAAGTTGTACTTTTCAACGTTTTAGTGTTTTGCGTTTGCGTACGTTTGCGTTTAAACGGGAAAGAATAACAGATTCTCCAATGTATGTATCCTGATTACATTGTAGATGCCGCATTATACTCTTGGTAATTTCATTGGGAAATGCCTTCTTGCCAGTGCACATATACGTTCACTTAGACATGCGTCTGGCCATATATACACGTAATGAATAACCATTTACAATGCTCCCTGAAAACAACATCATCCATCGGAAGACAAGAATTGCGTGTGTTATAGGGTGATGAAATAAGGACTTGGCATATATTTGCAAACATATTCAATCGTAAACGCAGCGTCTGATCTGACTTTAAGTTGTTTGTCACTCATTACTTTACTTCTTCTGTCGAAATGCCAACTAAAATGTAACTTTCATAAAAAAGCAACAGACGACGATTTTAAACAGACGATACATGTACATGTACTTCCGCGGTGCACTCGTAAGACATAGTTGTGTTGTTTTGGAAAGAGCGGCATGGCTTGTTGAAAGAAGGGAGTCGTTGTTCGGAGGACTGTTGTATGAAGGGAGCACTGTACATACGAATGTACTCTCTGAGTTTATTGATTAGAGTGTGCATGATGTTAACATTGTGAATCTGATTTCATTACAGGCCAACGTCAAATTATATTAGTACAAGGCAAATGCCCAGACATAGCGTTTCCCAAATTGTACGAAGCAATATATCAACAGTTGAAGAGTGTATACTCAAGGTTGTTAGATTTAGTTATGAATAATTAATGCAGATTATATGTCATTCTAAGAAAAATATTAACCCTGCGCCACTTGCGATTACTGACATACAATGGCGGACGTATTTCTTTCCCAATAAACGCGTTCACGTTAAATTTAGAGTCAGATCAGACGCCGGGTAACCCGGCGTCTGATCAGGCTCCAAACTGTTTGTCACTCGGATTACAATAGATAGTCAGAATTATCAACAAATTGTCATTTTCTACAATTTAGTGTACTGCGTTTGGGTTTCGTTTGCGTTAAAACGGGAAAGAATAACAGCTTTTTCCGCTGTACCACATACAGCCACATTAGGATTCTTTGTATATTTATACTGAAAATAAAGCTTTCTGCAAATGGATATTTCTCAGTTTGTCTTTTGTCTTGATAAAACAAAACCCTTATCACGCTAAAAAAGAATAGTCCTTCTTTAACAAACATACTGAATCTAGCTCTGTTTCCAAGTTACTCGGAGTTCGATCTCGATCAAAACCCTTTGCTGTAGATGAGAAGTGTTTCCTAATTAAAAAAAATAATTATCATGTTCATTTTATTTCTGTACAAAACTCATTTAATGCAGATGTACGTGTAGCATGATAGGGTTCAGATTGGATATTATGGGATTTATATGGAAGCAAGGAGACGCATATTTACAGTGGAGAATCTGTTATTCTTTCCCGTTTAAACGCAAACGTACGCAAACGCAAAGCACTAAAACGTAGAAAAGAACAACTTTTGGATAATTCTGATAATTCTTGTTTATCTTGGTGGCAAACAGTTTGGAGCCTGATCAGACGCCGGGTTACCCGGCGTCTGATCTGGCTCCAAACTGTTTGCACTGCAAATAATAGTTTTAGCGTAAACGCGTTTATTGGGAAAGAATAACAGATTCTCCACTGTACATACAATGTAGTAAATGCCATTGTTTCCCAAAGAACGCGTTTATAGAAAAACAACACATTCCATTGCAAGCAAATTGGAGCCGTATCAGACACAGGTCCACCCGGCGTCTAATAAGGCTCACAGGTGTTTGCCAATCTGATTCCAATAAATCGTAAACAACAGAAAAATAAAGTAATTTTATCTGTATTTCATTGTATTGAGTTTGCGTTCCTTTCGCGTTTAAACGCGAAAGACTAACATGTTTCCAACTTTACAGTGGTAAAAACGTTATTCTTTCCCAATAACCACGTTTACTATGTTTCCCCATGCAAACAGTTTAGAGCCTGATCAGACGCCGGGTTACTCGGCGTCTGATCAGGCTCCGAGCTGTTTGCCACTAAGATTAATATAAAAAGTGAGAAATATCAAAGAGGTGTTTTTTTCTACATTTATTTGCAATGCGTTTGCGTTTCGTTTGCGTTTATACGGGAAAGAATAACGTTTTCTCGACTGTATTTATTGATTATACACTGTCTGCTAAGAATCCTCGGTAACTCTCTAATGTTTTACGTCTTTCTATCTTGGGAATAATTAATCAAGTTAATGCATGGTTTGATACGCATGTTTTGGTTGTAAAGATCTACTATAAATTGTCAAATATTATGGAGGACAACACGATACTCTATCCTCATTTCAACGCAATTTAAAAGCAAACGCGGGGATATAATAGTGCAAATGACACGTTCTTTTAACAATTTGACGATTGTTTTTATTCTGAGCTTGAATTAGATTGGAGCATAATCAGATGCCGAGTAACACGACCTCTTTTCTGACTCCAAACGTAAGGCGAGTGACAAACAGCTTGAATGAGTTCAAACTGTTTGCAAACATACAAAGTCATGATCAGAGTTCTAAGCGTATAAATTGTACAACCCTATAACAACTTCCTCCGAACAACACTAACAATCTGTGTATCCTATTGTATGCTATTGTATGGAGGGAACACTGTATCTACATAACCGTTTGGTGCTAAAATCTACTTGAAATAGCCCTAGTTGACAATATGCACATCTTTCATAACATTTATCTGCGAAGGATATACGTACTCTTGAAAACAAGGTAGATCCTGATTCCATGGTTTCATACATTGTACAATAGCCCACGGAGCAGAGTACACGCTATTTGTCATTGTGCATTTTGTCAACAAAAAAAAACTTTTTCCTTTAAAAAATAATCAATTATAATGAATTAATCCATTCACTGCCATGCTCAATAACGTTTTCATGTGCGCTTATCGACGTCCGATCAGGACCCAAACTGTTTGGCACTAGTATTTACCATTTTCAAGCCAAACTGCCTATCATTCTAAGCTTTAGAAATTAAAACAGACGATAACTTTGCGAAGAGACGATGTTTTCTGCAGTGAACGGACTGTGACGTCATGCATGGTGGCGGTAAAATGGTTCAAAGAAACATAATCATGTCTGTATATCTGTTACTCGCTCTAACTGAATCCTTTTAATGCAAAAGTGCTGCTTGCTTTGAAAATGTCTTCTTCAAAAATGTCCTTTACAGACTTATGCATATTTATTGTTGAAAACTAAAAATGATTAAACTTTAGTAGTGAAGACGTTATTCATTCCTATTTAACCCTTTACCTTATAGAAGCGCCTTTTAGCGGATATGATTTATTCCTCCGCTGAAGAAAATAGTTCCAATTTAATCAGTAATGAATATGTATTATGGGTAATATTTTCTAGATTATAGCACATGATAGCTTAAAGGAGGCTGAAAGTAAAGCAGAATGCGCCCTCAGGCGCATTCTGCTTTACTTTCAACCTGCTTTAAGAAGTCACCTATCTTAAGTACTAGAAATAGGCTATGGGGTAATGGGTTAAACGCAAATGCATTGCAATAAAATGTGAAAAATTACACCAGTTTGACTATTCTGACTAGTCATTTTAATATGAGCGGAAACAGTTGGAGCCTGATCAGACGCCGGGCTACCCGGCGTCTGATCTGGCTTCACACTGTTAACATTGGAAATCAACGTGTACATGTAAGGGCTAACGCGTATATTGTGAAAGCATGACGTCTTCTCCACTGTATATATTCACATGTTTAAGGATGATCGTTGGATGCGTGTAGCGAGAACGTTAACGATAGCGCTATTGTTTGATCTAGTTATATATGGCAGTAATCAGCTTACAAATCAATATATGACATTTTTATGATGATCTCTCCAATAATGCCAAAGTACATCCTTGTTCATAATTGTTGTCGGCTTCTATACTGTATATACATTTTGTATTCAAGAGTATAAGCACACACAAATCACACACATAAAAGTAAGCAATAACTGAACCTATGTGTGCCTAATTTCCCCTGAAAGGTGGACATTATGTAAAACTACAGAATCAGAAACATTTTACAATCCACTTGGTATACACATGTACATGGGTAAAGTTATAAGATAAAAAATATCATTGACGGTCAAAGTATTTGACTCCCATCGAATATTGACCATTGGTCAGAGGTTTTCGTCATAAATTGATCCGATCGTCGAAAAATGACCCGCTCTGCCAAGCATTGATACAAACCCATTCCTTGCTTTTTGTTTTTAAGTTAGTTTTTATATACCAAAATTACTTTGGCATACTCCAAAGATATCACTCTCGATGCATGTTGTGATTGAACACACATTATTCCATATGTCCGTCCGTATGTCTGTCCGTCCAGTTGAGTATATTTTCTTAAATAAATCAGCTAGGTTTACTCAATTTGGTGACCCGGTAACTTGTTAGGTCACTGTGAGCTTAACGTTTGACCTCAGTTAGAGAAAAAAGGTTCACATTCTGTTTTATGCTCAATCTGATTTAAGAGGTCACCTATTTTTATACGCCCGTCATCGACGGTCGTATTATGGTATACCCAGCGCTGTCCGTCCGTTAACTTTTCTTGTTAGCGCTCTCTCACCTTCATTTATTTACCGATTGTGATTAAACTTCCTACAAATATTCCATACCACAATAGTTCGGACGAGTTCGCGTTTCAGACGTTGGCGGCTATTTTTAGCAGAGTTATGCCCCTTCATTGTCAAAAAAGGGCATTTTTAAAAAAAAATACAGAACTTTTTTTTTTTTATTCAATTGATTACAAATTTGATATGGTGATACAATGAATGAAGTTACTTAACATATATTATGTTTTTTTTGTTTGACTTCGTATTTTCAGAGTTATGCCACTTCACACAATTTTTTTAACAATATATTGTTTCCTGATAATAATTTTACTTACATTTTGTCTATTGTAACCAAATTTCATATTTATCTTTCTCATCATGCAGGGAAGGCATCTGTGAATTTTGGTTCGTGTTAAATTATTTTTCTATGAGTTATGCCCCTTTACATACTTAAAATTTAAAATAAGCCACACTTCGTCCGTTAACTTTTCTTCTTAGCGCTCTCTCACCTTCATTTATTGACCGATTTTGATTAAACTTCCTACAAATGTTCCATACCAAAATAGTTCGAAAGAGTTCGCGTTTCAGACGTTGGCATTTATTTTTAGCAGAGTTATGCCCCTTTATTGTCAAAAATGGGCATTTTTTAAAAAAAAAACAGATTTTTTTTTATTCAATTGATTTCAAATTTGATATGGTGATACAATGAATAAAGTGACTTAACATATATTATGTTTTTTTTGTTTGACTTCGTATTTTCAGAGTTATGCCCCTTCACACAATTTTTTTAACAATATATTGTTTCCTGATAATAATTTTACTTACATTTTGTCTATTGTAACCAAATTTCATATTTATCTTTCTCATCATGCAGGGAAGGCATCTGTGAATTTTGGTTCGTGTTAAATTATTTTTCTATGAGTTATGCCCCTTTACATACTTAATATTTAAAATAAGCCACACTTCGTCCGTTAACTTTTCTTCTTAGCGCTCTCTCACCTTCATTTATTGACCGATTTTGATTAAACTTCCTACAAATGTTCCATACCAAAATAGTTCGGAAGAGTTCGCGTTTCAGACGTTGGCATTTATTTTTAGCAGAGTTATGCCCCTTTATTGTCAAAAATGGGCATTTTTTAAAAAAAAAAACAGATTTTTTTTTTATTCAATTGATTTCAAATTTGATATGGTGATACAATGAATAAAGTGACTTAACATATATTAAGGATTTTTGGTTTGACTCCGTATTTTCAGAGTTATGCCCCTTCACACAATTTTTTTAACAATATATTGTTTCCTGATAATAATTTTACTTACATTTTGTCTATTGTAACCAAATTTCATATTTATCTTTCTCATCATGCAGGGAAGGCATCTGTGAATTTTGGTTCGTGTTAAATTCTTTTTTCTATGAGTTATGCCCCTTTACATACTTAAAATTTAAAATAAGCCACACTTCGTCCGTTAACTTTTCTTCTTAGCGCTCTCTCACCTTCATTTATTAACCGATTTTGATTAAACTTCCTACAAATGTTCCATACCAAAATAGTTCGGACGAGTTCGCGTTTCAGACGTTGGCATCTATTTTTAGCAGAGTTATGCCCCTTTATTGTCAAAAATTGGCATTTTTAAAAAAAAAAAACAGATTTTTTTTTTTATTCAATTGATTTCAAATTTGATATGGTGATACAATGAATAAAGTGACTTAACATATATTAAGGATTTTTGGTTTGACTCCGTATTTTCAGAGTTATGCCCCTTCACACAATTGTTTTAACAATATATTGTTTCCTGATAATAATTTTACTTACATTTTGTCTATTGTAACCAAATTTCATTTTTATCTTTCTCATCATGCAGGGAAGGCACCTGTGAATTTGGTTCCAGTTAAATTATTTTTCTATGAGTTATGCCCCTTTACATACTTAAAATTTAAATTAAGCCACACTTCGTCCGTTAACTTTTCTTCTTAGCGCTCTCTCATCTTCATTTATTGACCGATTTTGATTAAACTTCCTACAAATATTTCATACCACAATAGTTCGGACGAGTTCGCGTTTCAGATGTTGGCACCTATTTTTAGCAGAGTTATGCCCTTTTATTGTCAAAAATGGGCATTTTTAAAAAAAAAAAAAAACAGAACTTTTTTATTTTTTATATCGCAATACTACAGCATAGTCTTTTTTAGATCGATAGTCGGGTCTACACTCCGGGCGACTTTTTCCAGTCGGCCTGAGTCCGGACGACTTTGACACCCGCCGGGCGTATTTTGCCGCACTGCGGTGCTCTTGTCAATACTAGAAACAGTCTTTTGAGTAAAGGGTTGATACATGTATCATCTGACAGTTATTGGTCTATACAAGGTTTTATATCTGTATCACATTATCTACACTTGTTGATTGTATGATATACAAGTGGTTGATTAAATTAGCAAGGAGAAAAAAAAGTTTTTTTGTATTTCCACCTTGTTTTAAGCAACCAGTCGCTTTAAATATAAACTAATGAACATAATTGTGTTGTTAATATAGGGAAGTGTTACTGCAAATTACTTTAAGAACACTGATGAAACTTAGAATTTTGCTTACATTGGCATATATAGTTTTGTTTATGAATTATAGTGTATCGCACTGTACAATAATTGCATCTGCAAAACTATTAAATAATCAATGTTCCCCATTGATGAAATAATGACGAATTTGATACTATTTTCGAACAGTTTGGATCTTGATCAATCGCCATTAAGTTGAAATGTATAGGAACACCGTTTTGTAATATTTTGTTTACGTTTTATGTGTCCAGTTTTAAAATGCTGGTTCTAAACAACTATTTTCATTGAAAAAAGCCTGGAACCTTGTCAGGCGCCGGTTTATTGCACGGCGTTCGCGATAAATTTCGTTACAGTGGAGAAGACGTTTTTCTTCCAAAATAAATGCGTTTGCGCTAAAACAATTATCTCAGTTGTAAACAGTTTGGAGCCAGACCTGACGGCGTCTGATCAGGCTCCAAACTGTTTGCAACTCATATTAAAATTATCGGTCAACAAGATTGTCATTTTCTACGTTTGATTGCATTGTATATGCGTTTTGTTTGCGTTTAAACGAGAAAGAATGACGTCTTCTCCACTGTAAAAACTGGAAACATTAACGCCTTGTACTCTGTAACAGGGCTGCCATAAGCTGACATGAAAAATCCTAAGATTTCCAAAATTGCATTCTTCAAGTGCGATTTTACGAATCGTATCTTTACCCCATAGCCTCGTTCTTGTTTTGTTGACATGCGACTTCTTAAAGCAGGCTGTAAGTAAAACAGAATGTGCATAGGGCGCATTCTGTTTTACTTTCAGCCCACTTTGAGCTACCATGAACCGGGGAAAAATCCGGAGATTTAGGAAAAATCCGGAGAAATGGCAGCCCTGCTGTAACATCACACATGAGCAGTGTTTTGTATATTTTATGAAATCATGAAATAATGTTATTGAAACTATGTACCAATAATTTTCATCGCATATATTTGCGACCTTTCAGTGCCTAAAAAATCCTCGTTATCTTTTACAGAAATTACACCAGGGACTCATTGTGTTCTCGTATTATACAGAATTAATCCGATTATGCGCGATAGCTTATTCTTGTAGCGAACGCATAACGATTTAACGCTGCAGGGCAAACAAGCAGCAGGAAATCGAAAATGACACCGAGGCCATGGAACTTCAATGTGCATACCATTTATGCATGTACATTACGCAGTCTGTTTTATAAAACCTAATATGGCTTAAGTTTCCAATCACGTTATAGGAGGTCTTAACCAATTTTGTCAGGTTGAATGTTATCGTCTGTTTTGATTTTTATTAAATTTTAAAGACATACAGATCAGACACCGGGTAACATGTTGTCTTATCAGCCTCTAAGCGGTTTGGCGCTGATATTAAAATGAAAAGTTGTCAGAAAATAGTTACTTTCTACATTTTAGAGCTTTGGGTTTTCGTTTAAACGGGAAAGAATAACATGTCACCCACTGTATATAATATCCTTCTAGGATATCAAAGTAACGGCCTCTCCACTGCATATGGAAATTGAACGTTGGATTCGTTTGACGCCATGCTATTTCCAATTATGTTTAATGTGATTTTTTAATTGCATTACACTGCCTATACAGTCCATATGTTACAGTGGAGATTTCAAACGTTATTCTTTCCCGTTTAAACGCAAACGAAATAAACTAAAATGTAGAAAATAACACTTTTTTGACAATTTTGACTATTGAAATTAAGCTGAGTGGCAAACAGTTAGGAGCCTGGTCAGACGCCGGTTTATCCGGCGTCTGATCAAGCTCCAAACTGTTTGTACAGTACTGAACCTTATTAAATTAAATTGATAATCGCAAGCGAATTGCCATCGACTTTCCATCGAATCGGGCGCTTCAAAAAACAAATCCTACGCTTGACTATTTTTACGCGAATTTTCCGAAGCGGTTTTGACAAAAATGGAATCGAAAAAATTAACGGAAGCATATTTGCGAACATTTGTGAGATACACTATTCAAGAAAACTTACCCGAGGGTAAAGTTACTATTTTGAATCGCAAGCGAATTACCATCGAATTGCAAGCGAATTGCCATCGAATTGCAAGCGAATCTCAATTTTTTTTAATTTAATAAGGTTCAGTACTGTACTGGAAATAATAGTTTTAGCGTAAATGCTTTTATTGGGAAAGAATATCGTTTTCTCCACTGTACTCGTATAAGAATACCACCGTCTGTAGCGGCCCTATATGTACATGTAACTAGGCCCCAAATGTAACTACGCGGCCCTACTTGTAACTAAACGGCCCTAAATGTAACTAAACGTCGGAATGACGTCGAAAAAAAAAGTGGCCCTACTTGTAACAAAAAACGGCCCTATATGTAACTCCGGCCCTATATGTAACTACGCGGCCCTAAATGTAACTAGGACCAATGACTGCAAGTACCAAATATTTAAGATGGTATTGTTGTTGGTATAATCATCACCACCACCATCATCATAATCAACACCATCTTTATTTAAAGTCCTTGCGTCCACCTGTCCGTCAAAACTGTTGATATGTCACGATAAATCAAAGTTCTTTACATATTAAGTATGCACACTTGGTATCTTGAGTGAAACAAACTTAAAGCGTTGGGATTGAATCTGGTCATTATGTCAACAGTTACTTGCCTAGATTTATAAAGAGAAAATGCAAAACTTAACCATGGTAATCCTAGTAACCTGATTTATTCATAAATCGTCTTTATATTTTGATAGAAAGTATAGTTTGGTAATGGGTAAACTCGGAATGGACCATAAAGAGTTATTGCCCCTAATTTGTTATAAAATGCTTTATTCTCATGTCTTTGGTAATATTTTAAGTTGATTAATATTGACAGAACGCGTTTTAGCTCGAATACTGAAGAAATGAATTATTAATTGATGATCAGTTAATTAGCTCTGAACTTATATTGGCTGGCAGATAAGTACACTCTAGCTCTAGAGACTTATTTGCTGACCGGTTTTTATTTGATTGGATTTGTTTTTTAATCATATCGTGACGCCCAGCTAATTATAGGTGTAGGGAGACCCCAGAAGCCCTCTATAAACTGTTTCAGGCACAAATCGGCAACAGAGTAGAACCACCGACCTTCCGCAAGCTACACCAAAGGCTTCCCCAAATTAAAAATCCGAATGCCCAGACTGGGATTCGAACTAATCTCACCGATTTTGAGGATAATTGCTGTCGTCACAAATGTTACGAAGACGCATGAACTATTTTTGTAAATACAGAACATATTATATAGGTGACCTGGACTCTGATTGACAGACGGATAATCCACAACATTATATTATCGAAACGGGAACGGTCTAGCTTATTTTAGCTTGATAGATCCATCAATCGGACACAAACTTACCACTAGGATTTATTGTCAAAAGTGTTATATGTATATTATAGGGTTTTGTAACCACTAGAAACTGTAAAGTTTACGTGAAATAAAATACTGTTCTTTTCTGTTCTGTTCTGTATTATAGCGACTGAATTTGATATTTGCTATATTGACTTAAGTTAACAAGACGGATCAATACTGTTGGATGAGTATGCACATACTTATCAGGTGATATAGGCCCTGATCATCTTTAGAAGCTGTATGTATCAACAATTTTTTTATATTTCTTAAATGACCTTATATTAACCCATTACCACATAAATATACTCGTTTACGCCTTAAATTTATTCCTCCACTTATGGAAATCGTTCCACTTGATACAGTTACGAATATGAACTTAAGACATATTTTCTACAGCGTAGAAGAAGAAAACTTAAAGCAGGCCGAAATAAAGCAGAATTCACCTTAAGACGCATTCTGCTTTATTTCCAATCTGCTTTAAGTGATCACCTTCCTTAAAAAACTAAAATTAGACTATGGGGTTAAAGAGGCTCGCAACCGGATTTAGCATTAAAATGATTATATAAATGGGTAAGATTTAGTTTAGGATAATAAATTCTGTTAAAAAATGCATTTCCAAAAAAAAAAGGAAGAAGCTCTGGTGGGATTCGAACCCGTGACCCTCCATTGCGGAGACAAACAAGAAAAATGAGGACGCGCCTTTACTGCCTCGACCACGGACGCTCTCTATATATACGGTAGCGAATTAACGTACTTCACTGTTAGCGCTTAATTCTACATTATTCGGCTCCGGTTTATGTCAGAGCCCATGTAGAGAAGCAACAACAACAACTATACCGTTAGCTAACGCTATAGAAAAACGATGGAAAATATCTAAAACAAACTAAGATTCGGTGACGATTCTTGAGACTTTTTTTGGACTGATCATATTTTTTTAATGTCAGAAGCCAAATAATGCCACAAATTTGCTTTTATTTGAGTATTTTATTTTATTTTGACAAGTACACTATCCGGTTGCGAGTCGCTTTAAATTAAAGGCAAATATGGATAAAATTGACTTCGTGTCAATGGCTCGTATCCTGATTAGATACCGAATTACAAAGCTTCTCATCCCGATCAAACCTGTTACATTCTGTAAATACATCCAGTGTTAGGGAGGTCCACGGGTTACCTAAAAGTAGTCAACTGCATTCTCTCCTTATCTATCTCTCTCTCTATATATATCTCTCTCTTTATCTGTCTATCTGTCTCTCTCTATAATAATATATATCCTGCTCTTGTCTCCCTGTCTGTCTGTCTCTCTCTCTGTCTGTCTCTTTTTATGTCTCTGTCTCTATGTTTCTATCTCTGTTTATCTGTGTGTATCTTTCTCTCTCTCTGTCTCTATCTGTCTGTCTGTATCTATGTCTCTATCAGTCTCCATATATCTCTCGCTGGCTCTCTCGCTCTCTACCTGCCAGTATCTCTGTCTGTCTCATTTTCTGTCTCGATGTCTCTGTCTGTCTCTGACTGTCTATCTCTATGTCTGTCTACTGTCTGTCTTTGTTTTTGTGTCTCTGTCTGTTTTTCTCTCTGTCTTTCTGTATGTATCTGTGTCTCCCAATGTCTTTCTCAGTCTCTATGTCTGGCTCTGTCTTTCTGTATTGCTGTATCTCTCCGTCGTTCTCTCTCATTCAGTGTTTGCTTTTTTGGTTATCTCTGTCTCTGTGTGTCCGTCTCTCTGTCTGTCTATATAGCCGGTATATGTCTCTCTTTCTCTGTTTTTTCATACTGTCTCTCTCTCTCTCTGTTACTACACCTCTTTCCGTCTCTGATTGTCCCTGTCTGTTTCTCTCTCTGTATATATCTCTAAGTCTGTCTCTAACTGTCTGTCTGTCTCTCTTCCTGTCTCTGTATCCGTATCTCTGTCTCTGTTTGTCTCTGTCTCTGGTATGGGGACATGTACACAGGCATCCTTTATAATTTCAGAGAGAATGTCGTTTGCGGACGTGTCCCCACTTCTATACAGGAAACATAAGAGAACAGTATGCTGTTTTGTTAACCCTTAACCGGATAAACACATACATTTATCTCTAATTCTCTATGAAAGAAAATATAATCCACCTTAAAAATCATGAATTCGCAACATAAATAGTTCCTTTAACCTCGCAGATTAAGGAGCGTTCTGCGGATGGAAACTGGACGAACGGACGGACAAACTTCAAATAGTATCTCTCTGCCTTTCGGGGAGTGGGGTGGGTAATAATAATCGCAATCATCATCATTGTTATTTTTGTTATGCAAATCAGCATCACAATCATAACCATTTTCACAATCATCATCATCATTATCAGCATCGGTAGGTACTTAGGTTTAGATGCAAATAAAAGACACAAAACCTTAATGTCATTTTCATATTTTATTGAACTTACTAAAATTTGTTAAACACTATGCACTACTATCATCAGGCTCTATTTGGCCACTTGCTAGTCATACAAGGAGTGTTTCATAATAAATGCAACTTGATCAAAAACTTTAATAATATAAGCGCAAAATGCACGTTTGACAAATCATTAGAAAGCACGGTAACATAACATAACTAGATAAGTCGCCACACAAACTAACTGACCCCAAGTCAAGGGCACTGGACCATTTTGGTTTATTAATGAGGTAAATTATCGAACTAATATTGATACTATCATTCTTATATTGAAATAATTTTATGAAACTTTCGGTCAAATAAAATCAGATAATTATGTACATACTACGCAGTTTAAGAATATATCATTTTATAGAATGACAAAAATATATCTAGTGTTTAACTCGTACTGAAAATATCATAAAAATAACACTCCTGTTATGTTCAAGAGTGAAACATATTTTGTTATATCAAATCAGGCTATAATTGAAGCAATTCGGATCAAGAAAACTTTCATAATGTTTGAAATTGCATGTCATTTTCTTTCATTAGCAAAATTAGACCTATCACAAATGGTGATTTATACCAAAAGTAGTGTCTTGTGTAAACTTAAGTGCCCCCTAACTTTGAATAAAATTACAAAGGACAACAACCAAGAAAGTAGCTCTTATTATTTGGAAGTTATGTTCTGGACAAGCCTAAATTGGATAAAAAATATAACAACAAAGGGAAATAACTCCAAAAATATGGATGACATAGTAATGGTTCTTACGCACTGCACTCCTGGTAAATGAGATCTATCTGTATATGAAGTTATACGTAAATAGCTCTTATACTTTGGAATTTATGCTCCGGACAAGCCTAAATTGAATAAAAATATAACAACAAAGGGCAATAACTCCAAAATACTGATGACAGAGTGAATGTTCTTGCGCAATGCACTCCTAGTCAATAAGATCTATCTGTATACGAAGTTTAAATTCAATAGCTCTTATACTTTGGAAGTTATGCTCCCGACAAGCCTAAATTGAATAAAAATATAACAAAAAGGAAAATAACTCCAAAAATACTGATGACAGAGTTAATGTTCTTGCGCATTGCACTCATTGTCAATGAGATCTAACTATATATGAATAATGACATCAATAGCTCTTATTCATTTGAAGTTATGCTCCTATCAAGCCTAAATTGGGTAAAAATATAACAACAAAGGGCAGTAACTCCAAAAATACTGATGAGAGTGTTATGGTTTTTGTGCACTCCTTAGCAATATGATCTATCCGTATATGAAGTTTGAAGTCAATAGCTCTTATACTTTGGAAGTTATGCTCCGGACAAGCCTAAAATGGGTAAAACTATAACAAAAAGGGAAATAACTCCAAAAATACTGATGATAGGGTAACGGTTCTTGCGCACTGCACTCTTGGTCAATGGGATCTATTTGTATATGCAGTTTAAGGTCAATAGCGCTTATACTTTGGAAGTTATGCTCCGGACAAGCCTAAATTCGGTAAAACTACATGTATAACAACAAAGGAAAATGACTCCAAAATTACTGATGACAGAGTCATGGTTCTTATGAACTGCACTCTTAACCAATAAGATCTATCTGTATATGAAGTTTGAAGTCAATAGCTCTTATATTTTTGAAGTTATACTCCGGAAAAGCCTAAATTGGGTAAAAATATAAAAACAAAGGGCAATAACTCCAAATGTACTGATGACAGAGCTATGGTTCCTATGCACTGCACTCCTAGTCAATGAGATCTATCTGTATATGTAGTTTGAAGTAAATAGCATACATATACATATACTTAATAGTTAATATGAAAAGAACTTGAGTTATCGTGACATATTAAAAGTTTTGACGGACGGACAGACGGACAGGTGGACGCAAGGACATTAAATAAAGATGGTGTTGATTATGCTGATGGTGGTGATGATGATTATACCAACAAAAATATCATCTTAAATATTTGGTACTTGCAGTCATTGGTCCTAGTTACATTTAGGGCCGCGTAGTTACATATAGGAGGGCCGGAGTTACATATAGGGCCGTTTTTTGTTACAAGTAGGGCCACTTTTTTTTCGACGTCATTCCGACGTTTAGTTACATTTAGGGCCGTTTAGTTACAAGTAGGGCCGCGTAGTTACATGTGGGGCCTAGTTACATATAGGGCCGCTACAACCGTCAACGCTTAGCTGTTTGACCTATTGACTACCAATGTTTTTCACACAGAGTCTGAGAACTTTAAAAGGCATGATATATAATGTGTTCACTGCCAAAGCCGGAAAACTGAGATTTTCAAATAGTTTGGATCCTGATCGAATGTAAACATAACATCCATGGCATTTGATTCGAATCTAACTCATTGACACCCATATCAATGTTTCTTCAATTATATAACGCATAAACGCACTAATATTTCCGATCAAACGTATTAACGCTTAAACTAGGGGTTCTGATCAGGCTCCAAACTGTTTGCCACTCAGATTTATACATGTATAAATGTTCAAATTGTCAACAAGTTGTCAATTTCTACGTTTTAACGCATTACGTTTGCGTTTCATTTGCGTATAAACGGGAAGGAAAAACGTTTTCCCCACTGTAGGAAAACAGTGTATACTCTGATCAGACGCAGCGTAATGAGGCTTCAATTCATAGTGTACAATTTTTGCTGATAGGAATTTCAATATGAAACAAAACAAAATGAAATTTACATCGGGCAACCCTTAGATGAAAATTGGACTTATCTAACATATAAGCATGTAATAATCCATTTGGGCACACATACTTTAAACATACATATATACGTACATACATACTTTTTATTCGACATTAAACGTGCATAGTCGTCTATAGTCTACAATAAATGTACAGAATGGTGGAACAATGCAATTCACAGAAACGAAAACTTTCAATTAACAGAAAAGTTTGCTAGATGTTATAAACTTATTACATATTTATATCTGTGCTGTGTATTGGTATCAAGTATACACGCGTGGTTCAGAACACACTCGATGGGTTTATGTGTTAGGGTTTCTAGTTACATTGTATAAGTTGTTCACGTTTTTTAAAAGCAAAGTAAATGAATTTCGAGAGATCGTTAAACGAGAGACAGAATCACATCTTCTCCACAGTACGTTGTAGACAGCATTCTTTGGAAAGGCATGTGTTTACTGCTCATTGACAGTATTTAATAAAACATTCAATTATCGATAATATCAAACAGTTAACAAAGTTTCGGAAATATCTTTGTACGCCGATGTGACGCTAAATCTGCAATTACACAATTAGCATCCACAATCCAGTTACAACGAACATATTAACTTGAAAGACATATTTCTGTCTGTAATTGATTGCTAATTCTAATTCTGCTTTTGATGTCCTATTTATTTATTCCAAATCACAACAGCTAACAGCTCAGAGTCAGTATCTCTTTTCTGTGCAAATCCATGATACAAGGGAGAAGTCGTTATTAATATTAGGTGTTTAAGACAAGTGACTGCATAATGCAAGGTGACAGTACAACAAAAATCTCCTTTAGAAGCTTTTTGTTTTACTGTCAATTTGCTTTAATGTTATAATGTTGCTCTCATATTACCAAAGTTGAGCATTTTCTAACATGAATTGTATGACAGTGTAGTACATGTACGTCGTGGTTTTGAGGCATCATTACTAACAAACGCATGAAACTTGTGGACAAAAGTCGAATTTTAATGACCATTGCAACAGTTTAGATTCAAACGGTCAAAGCGAGACAACTCATGCAAATTAGTTGCATGAGTTGTCTCGCTTTGACCATTAATACATGATAAATGCGTGGTTCTATTTTTGTCTATCTCAATAAGCTAAGTTATGCGGTCTCACCTGCATTTGGCGACCACGATTAGAATAGTGACATATCGTTGACGATTCAATTGTATTGATTTGGATCCATTTAAACATTTATAAGTGGGTATAATATAGCATTTGTATATAGCCCTATGTAAATGGATTTGTATGGGTTACTCTCTATTTTTTAGAGAAAAAAAAACTAATTCCGATACCTGCTTTTTATGTGTGATTTTAGTGAATGAATGCTTCAGCAATATTTGTAAAAATATTTTTAAAATCTGAATGTTAGCACAGTAGAAGAAAAACTATGAAAAATAACTATTTGATGTTTCCCCTTTTATGACCAATCTGAATGTTAGGAAAATTCGAAACAACTGGCGCGATGGTCATTAAATCCAGTTTGTTTATATTTGAATAACGAAAAGAATGTTATGGAGATAATCGGTTGTTCGTTAGCATATCCGATACACACACGTCGGCTATTTTCGTAGAGAACTCTGGGCGGATTCAATCAAAGAGAGACAAAGTACGTTTTAGGGAATTTTTGTAAGAGCAACCTGCCTTGCTCTTGCTTTATTCCAAAAAGCGCGGAGGATACAGTGTCAGACAGGGTTTACCTTACGGCTATTTATAGTTACAAAATGTTGTCTAGCACCTATGGAAAGTGCTATTTAGATACATGCAAAGGCAAGGGAGTAAACCTTCACAGAAATAAACTTAAACTTACGATGGACCACAAGTTAAGTTTACAGAGAAAAATGGAATCGAAAAGTGTACAGGAGGCTCCACACCCGTCTGTGGCGTTTGACTATGCATTGATCCTCTGTTTAAATAGCGATTTATCAAACTGGTATTGACGTACAGTGAATATGTCATTATGTAATGCCATTAAATGTACGAAAGTTGTCCTCTGGAATGAATAAAAGTTTTGAGTATGGATTATGGCAAATAGTTTTTAAAAACATAACCCTGCACGTTGTTGGACTCTACAGACCGCCATCTATTAGTACATATTTTCAATTTGTTACAGAATTTTTACAATACATGGAAGGCGTTTTACCCCAATATTCAAATTGAATGATCATGGGTGATTTTAATCTGCATCTTCAAGAAAATAGCAATGCAGTAGAAGAATTTAAAACTTCTCTTGAAGCAATGGGTCTATTGCAGCATGTTAATTTTAGTACGCACATTGGGGGAACTATCCTTAACCTAGTTATTACAGAGGAAGTAAATGGTGTAGATATAGTATCCTGTCAGCCCGGTCCATTTTTGTCAGATCACTGTGCTGTCAAAGTCATTACTAATGTAAAGAAAGAGAATATCACAAGTAAAACAGTTACTTTTAGAGACTTCAGAAACATTGACACGTCTACATTTGTAAACAGTTTAAATGAAATGTCTGTTGATTCTGAAAATGTTGATGTTTGCGTTGAACAGTTTGAAACTAAAATTAAGACTATTTTAGATACACATGCTCCTTACAAAGAGAAAACCAAAATTTGTCGTGCACCAAAACCATGGTTCACAAAGGATATCCTTTAACAGAAGCGAAAATTACGCAGAGCTGAACGGGTTTGGGAGAAGCACGAAAAACCCGAACAATATGAAACTTTTAAAGCAGCAAGAAATGAGTATAGTTACCAACTGAATATTGAAAAACGAAAATATTTGAGTGAAAGAGTGGTCGATTGTAAAGGTGATTCTAAAAGACTTTATCAGCTTGTATCGGATCTGATAGGAACCAAAACAATAAATCCAATGCCTTCAAGCGCAAGTGAGACTGCTCTCAGCGAAAACTTTGCCGATTATTTTATGAACAAGATACGGTACATTCGGGATTCTTTGAAAACTTTTAAAAACTTTGAGTCAATTCAGAAGGACGTTGCAAAATTTGAAAGATTTGATGACTTTAGTGAAGAAGAAATTAAAAAACTGATAAATGAGTTGAAAACAAAATCCTGTGAGTTAGACGTTCTGCCTACTAAGATTTTAAAATCATTTTTAAATGAAATACTGCCTGTTATAACAAAGTTAGTCAATACTTCATTGAAACATGGTGTTTTCCCGACTAAATGGAAACAAGCTATCGTTCGACCATTGCTAAAAAAATCTGGATTGGAACTAGAACTGCCCAACTACAGACCCGTTAGCAATTTGTCTATTTTGTCCAAACTAATAGAAAAAGCAGCTCTTTTAAGACTTAACGTTCATGTTGATGAAAATGACCTTCTGCCCAAATATCAATCAGCCTACAGGCGATTTCGTTCTTGTGAATCTGCATTATTAAGACTTGTCCATCACCTACTTGAAGGTATGGAGAAACAAGAGGTAACTGCGCTCATTGCAATTGACCTTAGCGCTGCATTCGACACTGTTGACCATGATATTCTCATAATGTGCTGAAGAATCAGTACGGAATATGTGATACAGCTCTGCAATGGTTAGACTCCTACTTACGACCAAGAAGCTGCTGCGTGAATGTTAATACTTCACAATCACTACCTCGTACTTTGGAGTGCAGTGTTCCTCAGGGTAGTTGTCTTGGTCCTTGGTTATACCTCACATACGCAGGCACTCTTTTTGATGTTATCCCTCCAACACTTTCAGTGTACGGTTTTGCCGATGACCATATTGCGGGTAAACGTTTTAAGCCATCTCCCATTTGTGAAAAACATGCTATTGAACAACAATCAATAATTGGATGAATGAAAACAAGCTTAAAATGAATACAACAAAAACAGAATTTATCATCTTTGGAAGTAGACAACAGTTAAATAAATGTACCACGAGTTCTATCGGTTGTAGAGTCAGAGAGCTGTATTAGATACCTAGGTGCTTTTCTGGATGACACATTAACATTCAAAGAACATGTGAAAAGAAAGTGTCGCGTTGCAATGCTGAATTACTCCAGAATAAAATCTATTAGGAAATATTTGACTAAGGAAGCTAAAGAAATACTAGTCCTATCAAATGTCATCTCTCATTTAGATTATTGTAACGTTATTTTACACGGAATATCGCAATGTGATTTAGATAAACTTCAGCGAGTTCAGAATATGAGCGCTAAGCTTGTTTTGAATAGAAAATGGTCAGACAGGTCTAAGACATCTCTTCAAGAGTTACATTGGTTACCTGTCAAGGCACGGATCACGTTCAAGATATTGACCTACATGTATAATTGTTCACATGATCGTGCTCCTGTGTACCTGACAGAACTTCTATCTAGGCCTACACCATCACGCAATCTGAGATCAGCAGACAAAGCTCGTGAAATGTACAGTGTGCCTTTCAATAAGAGAAAGACATTATGTGATAGTAGTTTTGGGACAGTTGGCCCAAAACTTTGGAATGAGCTCCCAAGCGAGATTAAGAATGCAGACAATGTAGCTTTGTTTAAGAAAAAGCTTAAAACACATTACTTTAGTCACTTTTATTCATTGTTTTAAAGAAACGTAGTAACCACCTGTGTGTCTTAACTGATTTATGTGAAGTATAATTAATTTAAGTGTAGCATATCCTTATTTTTTATGAAAATAGTTTTATGCTCTCTGGATTATATATAACATGTTTTAATAATTATAACGTTTCATGCTATTCTGTAATTTTAATAGGGTGCTTTAGTTTGTTGGAGGGAAATCATCGTCCTGAAATCATCATCATTTCATCTCAACGTCCCTTATCATTCCTCGGCGCTATATGACCTGAACTGTGTCGCAGTACCGACGAGCATAGCGCAAATAATTATCCACGGTGGTTTGGATCTCGTGCGCTGCTTAAACAGCGAATGAGATTGACCAAGATCATCGTCCAAAAAATCATCTTCCCGGAATCGTTTTCCTGAATCATTTTCTTTTCTTCTCATCCTCCCTCGCAATTCATAGGCGCTTTATGACCTGTTCGGTGTCGCAGTGCCGAAATATCCCAGCTCAGATATTCTTTCTCGGTGGGTTTGACCCAATGCGCTCTTTCGTATCCAATGGGATTTATTGAAATCATCGTCCTAACATCACCATCCTGTTTCGGTCCAATGGGTTGTTTTGCAGCACATAGGATCGGCCAAAATCATCTTCCTGAAATCATCTTTCTTCAACCATCCCTATGAAATATTAATCCTGAAATCATCACAATCTCATCTCATCATCCCTCGTCATTCGTTGGCGCTGTACGACATATTATATATTCTCTGATTATGATCATCATTTTATTTATTTTTTATTTTTTATTTTATAATTATTTTTAATATTTTTTAAATGCTTTGATTCTATCTCGATGTACAACGCCATTGAATGCATGTTTGTAAAAATAGGCGTTTAAACAAATTATTAAGTTTCAAGTTTCAAATTTCATTAAATAGAGAAAATGACAATTTTTTGACAATAAGATTAATCGGAGTGGCAAACATGTCCAGGCCTGATCAGACGCCGCGTAACTTTGCGTCTGACTAAGCCCAAAACTGTTTGAATTGGAAATATACTAGCGTAACGCTTTTATTCGGCGATAATTACGTTTTTTCCACTGTACAGATTCCTCATTTGTTGGGAAAGAATAATTTGCATCGCCCCAGTAGAAGATGTATAGTGTTTGAAAGCCGTTCTGTACGACGAAGCCCAATCGAAAGAACAGTAAGTCCGGTTAGCATGTAAATCTTCCGAGGAGTTTAAACGATATCTACACGAAGACTCAATGCAATAAAATAAAGAAATAACTTCAAGCATACGTTCCTTTATTAGCTTGAGTGTCAAACTGTGCAAAGTTTTCAAACTTCAATTTCTTCTTTTTGTTGAAATAAATCACATGTACTTAATTGGCACTTCTCATACAATGATTTCTCTGCATACATGTATGGCACACTTTCGTGAAAGTATATACGAGTTCTTATGATTTAGCTACTGCTAAAAGTGAATTAAGCTGGTAGGAGCTGTTACGGGTGTTTAAAGATTACGATGTTTTGCGGCACAATCTTACAGTGGAGAATCTGTTATTCTTTCCCGTTTAGACGCAAACGTACGCAAACGCAAAACACTAAAACGTAGAAAAGAACAACTTTTGGACAATTCTGATAATTCTTGTTTATCTTGGTGGCAAACAGTTTGGAGCTTGATCAGACGCCGGATTACCCGGCGTCTGATCTGGCTCCAAACTGTTTGCACTGCAAATAACAGTTTAAGCGTAAACGCGTTTATTGGGAAAGAATAACAGATTCTCCACTGTATGCTTGGTTGCACGAGTTTTCTACATTATTATTTATTTTATTATCCTTTACACGTTTCAATTATGTATAACACACTGCTGCAATATCCTTTGCTTAAAAGTGTCGTCTGCTGTTTTTGTCTCAAAATTACATATAAATGTACATTTTCATATAATAAATATAGTTACGAGTGACAAACAGCTTGAATCCAGATGAGATTCCGCGTTACTCGGCGTTTGATCCGGATTTAAGCTGTTTGCAAATGTAAGCCAAATCTTAATTGTCCCTCCCCATAACGACTCCGGCCGAAAAACACACACAATCTGTGTCTCCCTTTGTTGTATTTTTAGAGAGGAAGCACTGTACTATTTCCTGTTAAACGAAACGAAACTCAAACGTAGCGCAAAAGAATTCAGAAAATGGCATGTTTCTAAATTAGACGACATGTTATCTAAATTTGACGTCAAGACGTTGTTTTAATTGGGGTAAAAATCCCGTTTAAATGCAAACGAAACTCAAATACAAACAATAAAATGTAGAAAATGAAAATAAGTTGACAAGTCTAACTGTTCATTGTCACCGGTGTGACAAACAAATTGGAGCCTTATCAGATTCAAGGTCAAAACTATCTGAAATGGAATTACAGTCGAACTTTGATATCTCGAATTTGCTTAATTGGAACTATCCGATTTGACGATACATCAATTGTATTATTTCATGCTCGGTTAAGTCGAACATATCTGTATTTCAAAGTTAAAACGTGACTTAGCCACGTTTTAACTTTGAAATACGGGTATGTTCGATCTAACCGAGTCGATATATCGAAGTTCAACTGTAGTAGATTTAGCGTTAACGCGATTATTGGGAAATAATAACGTACTCTCTAATGTTTCAAACGAAAAACAATGTTTTAGCACAAACGTGTTTATTGGGATAAAATAGTATCATATGTACCTGCAAAATCATAGTCAGACAGCATTAACAGAATCAATGTTTGTGTTAGTCTTTTGAAAAGTTCACTATCTTGTCTTTCCGACAAAAGGACCACCACGTATTTTCAAATATTTGCTTCAAGGCATAATGCAATTGCAAAAAATCTAAACATCATCGGCGACACAAATTCTTTTAGCGAACTAATACGTCTTTTTCTCTGCAAGCATTAAGGATTTCGTGAATAATTTAAGAAAATATTTTATTTTCCAAAACCGCCCAAGGCTAAGATCATTTCTCAGAAAAGCACATGTATATATTTTAGAACAGCTTACACATTCAAAATGCTCATTGAAGTATATGGTCCGAACCCTTTTCAAAAAATAAAGTACAGTGGAAACTCGACTCATTAAATAACTGCCATGGTTTTAAATTAACAAACATATTAAAATGAAAGGCTACAGTGGAGAATCTGTTGTTCTTTCCAAATAAACGCGTTTACGCTAAAACTATTATTTGCAGTGCAAACAGTTTGGAGCCAGATCAGACGCCGGGTAACCCGGCGTCTGATCAGGCTCCAAACTGTTTGCCACCAAGATAAACAAGAATTATCAGAATTGTCCAAATGTTGTTCTTTTCTACGTTTTAGTGCTTTGCGTTTGCGTACGTTTGCGTTTAAACGGGAAAGAATAACAGATTCTCCACTGTATACTCGGCATCTGCTCTCGGTCTAAACTATAACTGGTGGCAAAGGTCAAGGCTACAGTGATGACGACTGTGTTTTTTCAAAAACTCGTTTACGCTTAAACTATTATTTACTATGCAAAACGTTTGGAGCAAGATCAGACGCCGGGTTACCCGGCGTCTGATCAGGCTCCAAACGTTTTGCCACCTAGATTAGAAAAAACAGCCATACTTATCAAACCGTTGTCATTTTCTACATAGCATTGTAATACGTTTTCATTACGTTTGCCTTTAAACGAAAAATAATAGCATATTCTCCACTGTAGCATGGGTATTATTACATGTACAGTGGAGAATACGTTATCATTCCCGTTTAAACGAAACGAAATGCAAACGCAAAAACGCTTAAACGTAGAAAAGTACAACTTTTTGATAATTCTAACTATTCATTTTAATCTGAGTGGCAAACAGTATGGAGCCTGATCAGACGCCGGGTTACCCGGCGTCTGATCTGGCTCTAAACTGTTTGCATTGGAAATAACAGTTTTAGCGTAAACGCGTTTATTGGGAAAGAATAACAGATTCTCCACTGTACATGTAAGACGCACCACTCCGATGTTCTGGCAATGTGTATGATTACTGTTATTATTGAGGAACATTTGTCTAGCGTTAAAATTACAATAGGCTCAGATGTACTTGAAATGGTCGACACAAGTCGATGTAATTGGTTTGAAATACCCTATCAGTTTGGAATAAAGTAAGGCTGGCAGATTTTTCTGAAGCATGCTGTGGAAGAACTTTTGGTGATTATCGCAGACATCTTGAAGCCAGTGAGACGCCGAGTAACTCGGTATCTCATCTGGATCCATCATATTAGGTATCATAGTGGTCGTGCTTTAAACGAAATATTCTATACACTCTGCCGAAGCTTAAAAATAAATATGAAGACAAAACAACTTCTAGACCGAGATGTTAAAGAAAACATTCTTCACTAATACCACATTAGACGTGTATGGTTGAGGTCGAAGCCATTAAACTCCGAAAATGACAGACAAATGGATTTTGATAATTCAAAAAGAGAATACAAAAACCAATTTATTGTTCAAAACAAAGTAGTGTATTGTTCATTCTAACATGACACGTGAATTCGTCTCTATAAACAAAGAACAGGTCTATCGTGGTATACCTGAGACGGTATACCACGCTCTTCCCTACCCCGCTCCTCCCACGGTTATATGACATGACGTGACCACGTGCGTTCATACGTTATGTTTTTTAAATTTCTTTCGTTATTCATATAGCCCGTAAAGACCATATACTTTTAACCAGTAACGTTACAGTAATTTTCTCATTCTTCTGTCTTGTTTGATGTAATGTTTGTTCTATGCCAGATTATGGATCGGTAATTGTAAATTTGCTTATGGGTGTTAGATTCTTGTAATGCCGCGGAAAAGGTTATTCGGTCGAAACACTTCATCCGCTGAGGAAATAAGTATGGAACATTTGATTTCCTTTCTAATGAATTTCCTTACATCTGGTCATGTTAGAATCGAAATAATCTATGTTCTACCGTTGTGAAACTGTATTTTACAACGGTCGGTCGTTGTGGTGCGCAGGAATTGACCACTCAGGCCTTCGGCCTTCGTGGTCAATTCCTGCGCACCACAACGACCGACCGTTGTAAAATACCGTTTCACAACGGTAGAACATAGATTATTTCTTAAGTATATACACCCTTGATAAAGCCATAAACTTGCCGCATTGTCTAGAAATAAATACATTTATTGGTTGTTGTATACATGCAAAAGCATTGACATACTATTTCTAATATAGGTTTAATAAATCATTTATTCGCGCATTGACATCTGCAAGAGTCCGAGAATTGCATTTGAAGCCCGAGCCCGCATGATATGTTAGTTGATGAATGCTAGTTCTGAGGGTATACAGTGGAGAAAACGTTATTCTTTCCCGTTTAAACGAAACGAAACGCAAAACCGTTAAAACGTAGAAAAGTGCAACTGTTGGAAAATTCTGATAATTCATTTTTATCTTGGCGGCAACCAGTTTGGAACCTGATCAGACTCTGATCTGACTCCAAAATGTTTGCAATAGAAATAATAGTTTTGGCGAAAAAGCGTTTATTGGGAAAGAATAACGTTTTCTCCACTGTATACAGGTCAACAAGTGAACATTTGTAGTGTTGTGAAAAAGATTAATAACTGAAAACATATGGAATACCAGCACAATGAACTCATTCCAGGACATGGTGGCTGAAGAGTTTACAGTGAAGAAGATGTTATTTTCCCAATAAACGCGTTTATACTACAACTACATGTATTACTTATACCAAGTGTATACAGGCGTCTGACCAGGCTCCAAAATGTTTGCCAATCAGATTGAAATTATTCAGAATTATCTAAAAGTATGTTTCTACATTTTATTGCAATGTGTTTGCATGTCGCATGCGTTTAAACGGGAAATAATAACGTCTTCACTGTTATTGCTGTATACTTGTACAGGGAGAAACTGATTGCTCGCAAAAAAAGGTTTTTCCCGCACGCCATGCCCACACAAGGGCACCGACATTAGTACAGTGGAGAATACGTTATTCTTTCTCATTTAAACGCAAACAAAACGCAAACGCAACACACTTAAATGGAGAAAATGACAAAATTTCGACAAATCTGAGTGTTGATTTTAACCTTGACGGCAAACAGTTTGGAGCCAGATCAGACACCGGGTTACCCGGCGTCTGATCTGGCTCCAAAAGGTTTGCATTGTGAATAATAGTTTTAGCGTTAACGCGTTTATTGGGAAAGAATAACGTTTTCTCGACTGTACAGTGGAGAAGACGTTATTCTTTCTCGTTCAAACGAAACGCATTGCAAATAAAATGAAGAAAAACACACCCTTTCGACAATTCTGACAATTCATGTTTATTGACAATACCTGAATGCCAATTCATTTTAATCTGAGTGGCAAGCAGTTTGGACCCTGATCAGACGCCGGGTAAGACGCTTTTATTGGTAAAGAATAACGTGTTCTCCTCTGTTTACTGCCTTATATCTACCTTTGAAACGATATTGCAGACAGATATATTGAAGCAGACGACAATATGGCGTTAAAAGAGTAAAAATCTCACGATAAAATTGATCATGAAAAGTTTAAACCCGACGATTGAAACTATTTGGAATATACGGACAGTGGAGAAAACGTTATTCTTTACCGTTTAAATGCAAACGAAGCGAAAACGCACCGCAATAAAACGTAAAGAAAGACACAGTTACGACAATTTTGACTATCTATTTTAATTTGAGTAGCAAACAGTTTCGAGCCTGATCAGACTCCGGGTTACTCGGCGTCTGATCTGGTTTCAAACTGGTTGCAATGGAAATAATAGTTATAGCGTAAACGCATTTATTGGGGAATAATAACGTTTTATCCACTGTACAAATGTACATACGTGTCAAATAAGACCAGTTTCAGTAGGAAACACTAACGTCTTTTACACTGTAAACCCTAATTATCTCGGCAAGACTGGATTGAAGTTTAAATCAGTCTAACGAAATGTTACACGCCATATAATTTAGCGCCTGATCAGGATACAAAAAGAATGACCTGTTAATTTGTTTTATTTTGTTAAGGCATCATTTATATAATTTAAGTTCAGACTTTTAAAGTTTTAATGGGTTCCTATATTTTAGAACGATAATAGTTCGAAAGAAGGCAATGTATCATGCTTACTACTCATTAAAATGTTTCATTGCACAGGAAACGTGCGTATTTATCTTAATTTTCTCGGAAATAAGATTTGCTGTAAATTGAGCAACATCCTAGTCACCCCTTAATGCCAAAATTCGGCTAATGCTTTTCCGAAATTGCACCTGATATAGTAACTTGTATACTCTCTTCAGACCAAACAAAATGCAAATGTCTGCATGGCCGACTTTTGCAATGAACTATTGTCGCCACATTCCGGTAGTTCAATAGCTACAAGACATTAAGTCAAACATAGGAATCATTTGTAGACGCCAGCAACGGTGGAAGGGAGTGAGCCATATATCAACGTCAGATACACTAATGGGAAGTAACGCTATTTGTCAACTCAACCGTTCTCACTACATTGATTGTACAGTTGTGCAAGACGTTATTTATTCCACTGCAACGCGTTTCTGTTTTAATTGCAATTCCGTTGCATACACTGTTGGGCCAGATCAGACTCCAAACTGTAAGAAACTCAGACAAGCAAATAAATGTAGCGTGATAATTTTCAAAGTTGTTTCTCTTTATAATTTCCTTGCAGCGTGCTTGCGAGTAGTTTGATTTACCGTGTAGAAGAAGACATTATATTATATTTTCGCAAGCGAGTTGCAAGCAGGTTGTAGCCTGACGTCTGTTCTGGCTCTAAACTGTTTACACTGGAAATAATAGTTTCAACGTAAACGCGTTTATCGGGAAAGAATAATGTCTTCTTCCTTGTACATGTAACCCCCCCCCATTGCTCATGTTCCTTATTGAAGACAGGTTATTGCTCAACAAAGGGACACCGGCTTTAATTCCAGGCTGCTGAAAGCTACCATCTCTTATGAAATAGGAACTATTCATTATCGTGTATATCTAGGACTTTCAAGAGCGTTACAGTAGACGAGTAAATGATAGATAATACGACATAATGTTTTATCACGTAACTTACCGATTATAGGTATTTTGTACCTTACATGTTTAGTTTAATAATAGTTATTTTCTCAATTAGTTTACATATTCTCACAAGCATCATGCTTGTTTAATATAAACAAAAGGATTGGCCCTTCCAATACGCATGTACTACACACATTTCAGAGCCTGATACCAGTTTAATGTGTTATATTTTTTTGACAATTTCACCTTTAAAAGGAATAAACAAGATAATAGAAAACATCGAATTGAAAAGCGAATAACACCTTAACCGAAGTAGTTAATTAGTAATAGATATTACAAAAAGGTAAAGTTTTTTTTTTATAGCGTTACCTCGATTGAAATGGCAAATCATTATTTACTTATAAGTCACGTATTTTTTGCGTGCTCAGTACCTCTCGGGTCCCTTTTATATTGTCCTAACCATTCCTGCTACTAGTTGGCTGTTCACCTACCAAACACATCAGTTCAAATCCGACTCCTACATTGTAACCCCTAGACTAAACTCCATTTGGCCTTGTCCCTATTTCTCTTTATGCTCTTCTTACTCTTTGTCTAAGTGAATCATGTCGTTTAACAGATTCTCCACTGTAACCCTTTCACTGCCACAATTTTGGTGAGATTTTCATCCCTTCGACGTTTCACTGTCGCTTGCATCAATTGTGTTGCCTGCAATTTCGTTTAAAAGTTGAAATAAGGCAGTATGACTGAAGACATTTCAAAACGAGTGTCAAACAGTTTAGATGCTGATCAGACGCCGCGTCACGCGGCGTCTGGTCAGGATTCAAGCCGTTTGCAAACGCGCTTTCAAGCGTCATTGAGAGCGAAATAGGACAAAGAAAGATTACACCACTATATATCCAGTACATGTATACGTGGATATTGTTTATCGCCGCCACACACGCACTGAACATATTGTGATGTAACGTGATAGTTACTGGATAAGGGGATATTTTATTTAACCCATTTATACCCAGTGGATTATTCCATGTTTCTTTATTGGATTAGTCCATTTTTTATCAAAGGGATGCCAGATCAAAATTTTCACTTTGTTTTATTTTGAAATTCCTATCAGCAAACAGTGTAGACTCTGATCAGACACCGCAGACTCTGATCAGACACCGCATATTGCGGTGTCTGATCAGAGTCTACCTTGTTTGCCTATGTCCCATATATACGGGATCGAGGTCACAAATGGGTTGACATTTAACCTCCCGTCCGTTTTCAAAACTGATTTAATTTTTTTTTTCAGTAGCTGCTACAGAGTTACGTTATTACGTTATACAGAGTTATGTACATCTTCTTTTCCCTGGCCCCTTTCTCGTCGACACCTCAATAGCCGCACTATACTAGAGTGCTAGAGGCATTAACCAAAAAACGTGAATGTATGTGAAATCTGGTCTCCGGTTGAGTTAGTGCTGACAAAATAATGATGAGTTATACCAGATTGTCGTGATTACATACCCATACACCTTCTCCACGTGACGTCCAGTAGCGAGTGTTGTAGGCATCAACACTAATATCAAATTCCAGTAGACAACATTTTATTGAAAAATCTACTTAGCCATAAGTACCCATCTTGAACACACGACACATTTAGTCAGGGAATGTGTTACTTTGCCGATGTCGCACAGATACTCAACAACTGTATGGTCAATATTGCAAATCATTATCCTACAGTGGAGAATCTGTTATTCTTTCCCAATAAACGCGTTTACGCTAAAACTATTATTTGCAGTGCAAACAGTTTGGAGCCAGATCAGACGCCGGGTAACCCGGCGTCTGATCAGGCTCCAAACTGTTTGCCACCAAGATAAACAAGAATTATCAGAATTATCCAAAAGTTGTTCTTTTCTACGTTTTAGTGCTTTGCGTTTGCGTACGTTTGCGTTTAAACGGGAAAGAATAACAGATTCTCCACTGTACTCAACAACTGTATGGTCAATATTACAAATCATTATCCTAGATAGGTTGGAATTCAAGCGAGTAATGCGAGTAAGCCATTCAGAAGTAAAGTCAATTACAAGTGTTGGACAGTTATTCAGTTACAGACACTTTTTGATGCTATTACCGCTCATAGTTCGGAAAGTGGGGACGGCTTTGCATTAGAAAGTAGCAAATGTCATACTCTAGATTATTGTTGAAATATTTGCCATAGTTTGGTGAAAACTTGACAATCAAACTCAGGTTTCTACTAAGTATGGAATAAACTGTTACCCCATGAACTGTGTCTAATTTAGAAGACAGGTTAAAACTTTCAGCAGGTTGATTGTAAAGAAGACGTTTCCTTAGAAACATTCTCCTTTACTTTCAATTTGTTTGAGGTTACACGCTAGAATAAACTAGAGTTGCCTTCTTTTTCATGTGCAGTGGAGAATCTGTTATTCTTTCCCAATAAACGCGTATACGCTAAAACTATTATTTGCAGTGCAAACAGTTTGGAGCCAGATCAGACGCCGGGTAACCCGGCGTCTGATCAGGCTCCAAACTGTTTGCCACCAAGATAAACAAGAATTATCAGAATTGTCCAAAAGTTGTTCTTTTCTACGTTTTAGTGCTTTGCGTTTGCGTACGTGTGCGTTTAAACGGGAAAGAATAACAGATTCTCCACTGTAAATGACTTCCTACGGGGATCTACGTGCTGTAGTGGCATACTGTACATTAAATAAGAGGCATTAAAAAGCGTATTTAAAAAATAACCCCCTTTTTGTATGTGAAACTCATATTCATCATCTAACTGATTAATTACAGTGGTGGAGAAAACTTTATTCTTTCCCAATAAACGCAATTATGCTAAAACTATCGTTTACAGTACAAACAGTTTGGAGTAAGATCAGACGTCGGGTTACCCGGCGTCTGATCAGGCTCCAAACTGTTTGCTACTCAGATTAAAACAAACGGTCAGAATTGTCATTAAAAAGTATTTTTCTACATTTTATTGCAATGCGTTTATGTACGTTTGGGTTTAAACGGGAAATAATAACGTTTTATCCACTGTATTTGTTTATTGTAAACAAACAATAAATACTATGTATACAGTGGAGAATCTGTTATTCTTTCCCGTTTAAACGCAAACGTACGCAAACGCAAAGCACTAAAACGTAGAAAAGAACAACTTTTGGACAATTCTGATAATTCTTGTTTATCTTGGTGGCAAATAGTTTGGAGCCTGATCAGACGCCGGGTTACCCGGCGTCTGATCTGGCTCCAAACTATTTGCACTGCAAATAATAGTTTTAGCGTTAACGCGTTTATTGGGAAAGAATAACAGATTCTCCACTGTATGTACATGTACAGTGGAGAATCTGTTATTCTTTCCCGTTTAAACGCAAACGTACGCAAACGCAAAACACTAAAACGTAGAAAAGAACAACTTTTGGACAATTCTGATAATTCTTGTTTATCTTGGTGGCAAACAGTTTGGAGCCTGATCAGACGTCGGGTTACCCGGCGTCTGATCTGGCTCCAAACTGTTTGCACTGCAAATAATAGTTTTAGCGTAAACGCGTTTATTGGGAAAGAATAACACATTCTCCACTGTATATGTACATGTACATGCAGGAAGACGTCGTGGTTTCTATAAGAAGCAGTGTATCTAAAATAATGATGGTCACTATAAACAGGCGGAAGCCGAATCCGTCGCCGAGAAAGTCGACATCATCTGACGTGGCACCTACAAGTTTATAACTCAGATAAACTAAATTGCAACTGCTTCAAAACGCTATTATATTCTAACTATTACTGCATTTTTGTATAATTTTGCTTAACCCTTTCACTCTCAATGACTCTTAAAACCGCATTTGCAAACAGTTTGGATCCTGATCAGACGCCGCGTTACATGTACATATATGCGGCGTCTGATCAGGAACCAAACTGTTTGACACTGGTTTTGATACATATTAAATCATACAAACGCAATCTTACTTTAAAACATGTATTGCAGACAACAATACTGAAGTGGACGACACTAAAGCGGTGAAGGGCTGAAGATCTCCCGAATAATTTGACCATGAAAGGGTAAAACAGAACATTAAACAATTGTTTAAAGTCGTCGCTCCTCCATTAAAGACAAACCGAGAGTACATGTCCTACTTCTGAATAATATAAACCTGGTATTTGACAACTTACTTCCTAACATTCTCACTAATACACATAGTTAATGCTATAGTCAAAGTTCAATAACTCATCTAACACAAGTCAACAAACACGGACATTCAAAATTCTAGTTCAGTTGGTAGAAACGGATGTTACCTTTTAATGGATGAAACAAATCCAATATTGCTTGTGTTTGTGTAAAATAGTAATGTATTCCTATCTCCTTCTCCATCGGATAGACAATTCACACAGGGACACAGAGTTCTAACTGAACGTTCCGATCCTCTGGGGTAGACATTTCCATCTTGCATCATGGTGGGTAGTTATTATATAATTTATATAATAGTATTTCTCACTTAAAGCGTTTATGCAAAAATAATCATGTCCTTTGCAAACATAAAACCTGAGAGCATATTTCGGGATAAACGTTTGAACTTTCAATATTTTTCCTTGGTATCTATTTGGCATTTCATTGTTAACAATGATAATGGACGTATGTTTTATAATATGATTAAGTCATGTCTCCTAACAGTATGCAGACTGCAATTGTCATATACATACATGTTTAATCGTTAAAACAACCACCTACATACAACATGTCATTTCATACAGCATAAAAACACTATAATATCACTTAAAAGGTGTTTTCAACATTTCTTGTTTAATGCAAACATGTAATTTTGGGATACATGTATGAACTTTCAACAGTTTTCCTCGGTATTTATTTGGCATTTCGTTGTTAAAAATGATATTTGACTTATGTGTCATAAAATGATTAAGTCGTGTCTCCTAACAATGTGCAGAGTGCAATCGTCCTACGCATAACCGTGAAAACAACACCACCTACATAAAAATGTCATTTTATACATAACCAACTTCCTACAGTGGATAATCTGTTATTCTTTCCCGTTTAAACGCAAACGTACGCAAACGCAAAGCACTGAAACGTAGAAAAGAACAACTTTTGGACAATTCTGATATTTCATGTTTATCTTGGTGGCAAACTGTTTGGAGCCTGATCAGACGCCGGGTTACCCGGCGTCTGATCTGGCTCCATACTGTTTGCACTGCAAATAATAGTTTTAGCGTAAACGCGTTTATTGGGAACGACTAACAGATTCTCCACTGTAAAATATCTCTTAAAATGTGTTATCAACCTTTTTTGCTTTAAGCAAACATGTATCTCGGGTACAATTGAATCGACTTTATTATTTCCCAATGAACGCGTTTACGCTAAAACAATTATATCTAAGGCAAACAATTTGGATTCAGATCAGGCTCCAAACTGTTAACCACTCAAATACGAAACAATAGACAGAAGTATCAAACTGTTGTCATTTTTCTATTTTTAGTGCATTGCATTTGCGTTTCGTTTGCGTTTAAACGAGAAGTAATAATGTCTTCTCAACGATGCGGCTAAAGAAGCCAACAACGTTACAAATGCCAAACGTGAACATATAAGATGTTTGCAAATGTCAGTGCAGTCAAGCTTAGCACAGGGAACATTATATAAATATTAGATGGCAGTTTGCGTGACATTCAAATTGTCAACCCGAGAAACAGAATGTCACCCCGATGCGTAGCCGAGGGTGACATTCTTGTTTTCGAGGGTTGACAGTTTGAATGTTACGCAAACTGACATCTAATATTTATTTTATACACCGAGCTTATCAACCCTAGCTTTGGAATCGTTTTTTCCGTATTTTATAAGATGTGTTGTGAATACCAATTTAGCGCGGACATGTACGTAACGCAGGAAATGACGTCGCCGTCTATGACGTCGCATTGTTTATAATTATATTACAAGAAAGAAAGAAGAACGTTATGACAAAAAGATTGAAGACACAGCGTCTTTTCATTGTCTAGTTGGCAAATATCCTCTTCCGAAATGGTGGCAAATCGTTTATCAAGTGGTCCAGAAGCTTTGATTTTTGTTACATGTACAGAAAATGCCAAACGTTGATTAGGAGTTATCACTCTTTAAAACATTCTGTTACGTTGCCATAGCGAAACTCATATCATAGGATGACAGTATCTTTAAGAGCGGAGAAAAAAATAATATCATTTAGAGTGACGTCATAAAAAAGAATATCATAAAGAGTGACAGTATATTTTTGGATAGATATAAAAGACATGCAAAATGTTTACTTTAAGGTAGCGTTTTACGAAATAAATGGTAAAATAGTCGTTTTATACTTTTTTACAAATCCTGATAGATAAAGGTATTTTCTACAAGTTACCAAATTCTCTCTTGCTTTCTCGGTCATTTTACCGGTAAATCACGCGTCAGAATCCCCGCTGGGTGCCTCAATTGCGTAGATTACGTGACTAGATAGGTGGTTTATTCCGAAGCTGTCAGAGATGATTTACGACTTTTACCGTATTAAAATCGTTATTATTATATGATTGGCTTTGTTAATTTGGGGCGGAGTTTAACGAAATGGTAGATCATAAGCTGGGTCATGTTATTTGTTGAAAAAGAAGGTCTTAGTTGAATATCGGGCGGTCACGAGAGCCTAATTGACACATCAGTCAGTTAATTGGAGTTTCCGGCATTACATAATTTGAAGCAAGCGGTATTTTTGAACACCCCTAACTTTCGTTGTTGGGGTTCGATTTTCGTGCGGTTTGAAGCAGATGAAAGATTATTATCTCCCCGAGGGAACCGTGACTCAGAAATTGTATCAGTAGCTCCAGTGGTCCGTTACAAAGCGTTACGTTATAGTGGTCGACTTTAAACCGTAAAAAAACTTTGATGTTACATAACAAAGGTTTGAAACGGTAGTTTACAAATCTGAGACACTGATCCCTAGATATGTTTATAAAGAGTATTTTGGGTAATTTTAATCATGTTACAAATAAAGATGGCTTTGATATCGTTGTTTGAATTTTTTTTAAATGTTCTTATAAAATCGTAAAAAACTAAAATATTTTTTGGAAATTGGCATATTCTGATGAGATGTGTACCATTTTCATCCGTCAGCTATACAATTGGGGGGGGGGGGGAATCATCAATCACGACAATTAATTAGAAAAATCCGCTTGCAGTATCGATCGTAAACAGCTACCTTAAGTCTATGGGATTATGGGAAATTAACATTGTAAGTGAAAGCGAGGTGTAATAATACTATTTACACCGACGAAATCGACTTAAGTCGACTTCGTAAACAGTTTCAATCCAGTTCAGATGTCACGTAACACGGAGTCTGATCAGAATCTAAACTGATGGACACTCGTATCTATATTTCGTAAGTAAAACTACCTTAACCCTCATCCAGACCTTTGGGGTCCATTGGACCCCAGCAGCTTTATTTTTGCTAGAAAAAAATATTCAGCCTTATGATGCGTATTACGTTTTTAGACATTGCTTCTATGGCTGTTTTTGACACTTGTGTGAAATACGTACTAAATAGGTCAATTCGCATAAATTTTATTTCCAAAACACGTCTGGATTCCAATCGGACCCCAGAATTCTAAAGGTTTGTAAATTGTATTTAAAGCCATTTTAAAACCGTTTCTTGTTGTTTACAACTACAATTATGGCATCTATTGAATACTAGATATCACTACAGTTCCTCAATTGCACATATCAAAATATATCTTTCACGATCTTGTGATTGAGTTATTTCCCTTGGATATTATTACCCCGGAGTCCAAACCGCGAGTCCAAAGGATTCACACTGTATGGAACGAATACACTTTTATCTGACCTCAAATTATGCAAATGATTTCAAAATTCAAATAAGTGTACTGTATTATATTTGGTTCTGGTCCTTTCTGAAAGTTTTTATAGCAGTCATGGGCCAAGATTGGTGACCTTGACCTTTGCCATTGACCCTATTGAAAGTTGGTCAAGGAGGTCTAATCGGTCGGTATTTAAGGCGTCTTTTTGAATGTTTCATTGCCATTGTTCAGTATATCAGATTCAACTCTATAGCTACAGAGGAAGCAAGACATACAACGGACAAACATGCTACAATTAGGATGTATGGCAAACGCTTGTTCAGCAGTGGTTTAACCTAATGTTTGATACAAATTCTTGTTATTTCATTCATGAATCAAAATTAATGTAATAGATGATGATCGCAGGAAACCTCAAATCATACTTCATTACAATGATACAAAAAGCTGGTGTAGATCATTGACCAAAACGGCCCGTGGTTACACCTGTAACTGCGTTTAGTACACATTTATGCAGCTCATCAGACATGACTGTGATGATGTGAAGCAGACATATGTATGAGTAGTACTCAAGACATGGTGTTAAGCAATTAATATTCAAAACTCTTATATCTTTTCCATTTGAAGTTATGAGTGTGTTACTTTCATTACATGTGTTTACCAAACTTAGTTTTATCACATATATTTGACATGTCACTGTGTCAGCGTCATGCATCATGCACGGAGCTAAGACATGCATGGCGACAGGTCAAATAAATTGGGCAACTATTGCAATTAGATTAATTGGAGCAGAAACGAAGCTTAACAAATTGACTGTATTGATAAGCTGGGAAGCTGTTTTGGTTACATATATTCCACTAATAAAGTTTTTAAATCATTTGTGGTTAAAAGTTGTATATTAACCCATTTTAATATGCACACATATTATTTGGGGTCCATTTGACCCCAACCATATTTTTGTCATTTTCTTCCAAATATTTACACAGTTCTGTAAACAAAAAACACCATTAATGTAACAAAATGTACATCTAGTGATAAATATGTCCACATTTCCCCATCTGTACATTTTCTGCACAAGTTATTAGATAAAATTCGATTTTACTGCAAAAAACCTAGTTTGTTGTGTTACTATGGTCACTGGTTGCCATGGTAACAGTGAAAGCAATGTTTCGGTATTATCACTGCCATATAACATAAACACACCAATTTATAATGCGGCATCAGTTATGTCACAAAAGCCTATCTTGAATGAGAAAAATAACAAAAATGCACAATGGGGTCCAATGGACCCCAAAAGTCTCAAAACGGAAGTTTTTGCAAGGTCCGGTTGAGGGTTAAATATTTTATTTGAATTGATTTGTTATGATTTTACGTCGCTTTAAACAGCAGTTTTGCAGTCATATTGCGACGTCAATATAAATACAGGTGGAGGAAGATCCCAGAAACACTGTTTCAGGCACAAATCGGAAACTGGGTGGAACAAACGACCTTGCGCAAGTCAACTGGAAGGCTTCCCCACATTAGATATAATTTTGACATAGTATTGTAGACTGCAATATCGAAGGAGACGACACTGTAGCGGTGAAGGTGTAAAGGTCTGATGATTATTTTCTTTTAAACGGGTTACATTTTATAAGTTCACTGCTATAAGTCGGCTATTGTCAACTTTATAAGCAGTAGTTTATTTCTGCGGTCAAAATGCTTTATAGGCCGATTTTATTGACTTGGCAGGGCGGAGTTTCGATGTGGACCTCTGCACTTCAACTTTGGGGACCGCAGTACGCTCTTGGAATCGACCGTTGTCGTCCGTCGTTTCTCCCCAGAATGCCGTTTCTTCCCAGGATAACATATTAGTGGACAGTTTGACAAAAGGAAAACATTTTTAATGATGAATGAAAAACAGCTTGAATCCAAATCAGACGCCGCGTTAATCGGCGTCTGATCTGGATTCAAGCTGTTTGAAAATGTAGGACAAGTCTTACTGTTCCCTCGTACAGCAAACACAGTGTGTTGTTCCGAGGGAGTTAGTCTCCCATTGGATGTTGTGGTAGAGAAAGAGCACAGTATATACCCATTTTACGTTGATATGGCTGCATGCACAAACTGTATTTCACCATGTTTAAAGTATCGGACAATAACGATATAATTCGGAACTATACCTACATGTATCACCCCTAAAATAAAAAAATACGTTAGTTTTTTTTGCCAAAGGTTAGCTCCGCCCTGCCAGGTGAATAAAACCGATTTGTACATAAGAGACGTGTCATAACAACATCTGCCGTGTTGCATTGCATCATTGTACAGATCAGACACCGTTGACATCACAGGCTCTCCGTCTGAGTCAGGTCTATACTACCAAATACCGTATATTCTATAGCTACATTACGTGATATAGCTGTTTAGAAGTCAAACATGTAGATAAAAAACATTGGCATTGATCTACACAGTTTGCCATATATTTAATCAGGGTTTGTTTTGGCACGGCTCATATAATTTAAATAGTATTTGAGGGATCATTGTCAAAATACACAGTGAATTATCAAATTGTGAAAGTATTAAAAGTAGGATAGGCTAGGCAAAGAGTAGTTCACGTATGCATTCTACTGAATTAACACAATAACATTAAAGTAGAGAAAACATTATTCTTTCCTAATAAACGCGATTACGCTAAAACTATAACATTGTATATCGATTGCAAACAGTTTGGGGCCAGATTAGACGCCGGGTAATTCGGCGTCTGATCAGACTTCAAACAGTTGCCACTCAATTTAAAATAAATTGTCAGAATTGTCGAAAAGTTGTCGTTTTTTTCCATTTTACTGCGATGCGTTTGCGTTTCGTTTGCGCTTAAACGAGAATGAATAACGTTTTATCCACTTTATATCCAAGGTAGACCACCAGAGCATAACCATAAACGCGTTAGGGGTGAGTGTAAATAAGTATCAAGCCTGTTCAAATCTGATAACTCAAAAGCTTCAGGATGATCTTAGCATAAACACCTTTTTGAGGACTGCCAGAACATGCCTAAATAGAACAAGAGGCCCATGCGGGCCTAAATATCGCTCATCTTGAAAAACCAACACAAGGGTCACATAACCCCTGGGGTGAGATCATTTTTTACCCCAGAGACATAATTTCAAAAATATTGCTGATTAACTTGACAATTAAGTGTTCTGTCAAATATTTTGTACATGGATGGTTTCAGACAGGAAGACTTTTCATTGAAAAAAATCTATTTTTAGCTAATGTGACCCAGATATGCAACAGACCCGAACCATTTCAGCAATATTGGTAAAAAAACCATCAAAAAGTGTCACTATGCCTAATATCAAAGCTCTGGCCATAATAGTTTCAGAGAAGAAGATTTCACTATATAACACTATGTAAAACTGCAACCCCTAGGGCCTTGGCAGTTTTGACCCCAGGGACATAATTTGAACAACATTGAAAGAGGACCTAAAGATGATGCGTTGTGCCAAATATCTAAGCTCAGGGTACTGTGGTTCCAGACGAGAAGATTTTTTAAAGTTTTCATTGAAAAAATCTATTTTTAGCTCCTGTGACCTAGATATGCAACGGACCGAAACCATATAATCAATATTGGTTAAGGGCTTCTAGAAGTGTCACCATGCCAAATATCAAAGCTCTGGCCATAATAGTTCCAGATAAATACATGTTTGAAGATTTCACTATATAACTCTATGTAAAATTATGACCCCCGGGGCGGGATAATTTTTGACCCAAGGGACATAATTTGAACAATCTTGATAGAGGACCTGATGACAATGCTTTGTGCCAAATATCTAAGCTCAGGGTACTGTTGTTTCGGACGAGAATATTTTTTAAGTTTTAATTGGAAAAAATCTATTTTAGCTCCTGTGACCTAGATATGCAACGGACCGTAACCATATTTACAATATAGGTTCGGGGCTTCTTGAAGTGTCACCATGCCAAATATTAAAGCTCTAGCCATATTAGTTTGAGAGAAATAGATGTTTGAAGATTTCACTTTATAACTCTATGTAAAATTACGACCCCCGGGGCGGGGTCATTTTTTACCCTAGGGACACAATTTGAACAATATTGATAGAGGACCTGAGGACAATGCTTTGTGCCAAATATCTAAGCTCAAGGTACTGTGGTTTTGGACAAGAATACTTTTTAAGTTTTCATTGAAATAATCTATTGTTAGCTCCTGTGACCTAGATATGTAACGGACCGGAAATGTTTGAACAACTTTGAAAGAGGACCATATAAGGATCATTCCTGCCAAGTTCGGTAAAAATCCATCCAGTGGTTTCAGAGGAGATGTTGTTCAAATAAATTGTTGACGACGAACGACGCACGACGAACGACGAACGACGGACACAGGACACAGGACAATCAAAATAGCTCACCTTGGCACTACGTGCCAGGTGAGCTAAAAAGGACAGTAACTGAATTGAAAACTGTTTTTGTCCATTTCAAGTTTCATGAGCCAATGAGTAAATATCCAGAAGCTACATGTATATATCTGAAGACAATACGCAGTCTAATAGTTTCTGTCATACTATATGTTGTCATCACTATATTATTGTAGAGTGGCAAACAGTGTAGAGCCTGACCAGGCTCCGGGTTACGCTGGCCTCTGATAAAAAGGACTTGCTACCACATTGTTGAAAAAAACGATTATCAACATTTTCGTAAATCTGATATCTCCTACAATATATTGTACTGCGTTTCGCTTAAGCGAGAAAGCAAACGTCAGTAAATGTAAGTACAGCGCTCCCTCTCTACAACGACACCCAATGGGAGACAAAAATATTATCGTTGTTCGGAGGGAGTCGTTACAGGGAGGGAATTTGGCTTAAGTTTGCAAACAGCTTGAAACCAGATCAGACGCCGCGTAACGCGGCGTCTGATCTGGATTCAAGCTGTTTGTCACTCGTAATTAAGTGTTTTACTCTGAAATGGTCAAATATGCAACTTTTAGAAAAACAGCAGACGACATTTTGAAGCAGACGATATTTCAGAAGTAAGAGCGTTAGATATAATTGTACTGTTTAGGGAACTGCGGCAATTGTCGTTGTAAGGAGGGAGTCGTTGTTGGGAGGGCCGTTGTAGAGAGGGAACGCTGTAGTATAGAAATAGCACAGGCTGGTATTCGTACATGGCTTAGTCATATTTAGCTTTGCCATACTCGTTTGAATATACCCAAGGACATGTACAAGTAGATATCAAAGGTCGACTGTACATGTACCAGTGTACTTGAATGAAACCAAATTGAAGGTCTTTGCATTAAAGTGTAATGTGTATAATGGCTCTTAGCAGTCATTAACATGTATGTCTAGATCTTATATCATCGTAATCATTTCTGTCTGCAATGAGGACAATTCGTTATCGTAAAACATTCAAGGAGTTATTACACAAAACTTTCCTTCGGTTCCCATGGCTACGGCAGACAATTACAAATAAAAACGATGTTAAAGTTCTTATTGTATGTCTTAAGACACTCTACTATAAAGCGCAATCATTATTCCGTTAATCTCAAAACGACTAGTACAGTAAAACGTACATCAAACGACTACAGTGGATAATCTGTTATTCTTTCCCGTTTAAACGCAAACGTACGCAAAGCACTAAAACGTAGAAAGAACAACTTTTGGACGATTCTGATAATTCTTGTTTATCTTGGTGGCAAACAGTTTGGAGCCTGATCAGACGCCGGGTTACCCGGCGTCTGATCTGGCTCCAAACTGTTTGCACTGCAAATAATAGTTTAAGCGTAAACGCGTTTATTGGGAAAGAATAACAGATTCTCCACTGTATTAAACGTCGGGTAGGTTGATACAGTGGAGAAGACATTATTCTTTCCCAATAAACGCGTTTGCGCCAAGACTCTTATTGTCGGTTCAAACAGTTTGGAGCCAGATGAAACTCCGGATAACCCGGCGTCTAATCAGACTCCAGTCTATTTGCCATCAAGGTCAAACTTAACATTCAGAATTATCAGAAAATTGTCATTTTCCTTATTTTATTGCAATGCGTTTCAATTTCGTTTGCGTTTATTAATTTGGATGGAATAAAGTATTTTCCACTGTATCCTCAATGTTCATGTTTATGGCAGGTACACTTTTAACCCAATATTCCATAAATAAGCTTTTAACGCATCTAAATTGTTGTTCAACTAAATAGAAATAGTTTCGATTTAGGTAAAATAGTACAATGTATATATAGCATAAAATGTTTTCTATTTCTTATCAGATGATACCAATTATGTAACTTAAAGCAGTTGAAAGTAAAGCAGTATGCGCCGTAATCTTCTTTACGGGATCACATGATTGTCTTCAAAAATAAAACCAGGCTACGGAGTGAAGGATTGAAGCAATAAAAAGGTACATGTAGGCATACATCTTCTATGAGATATGTCTGCATTATGTTGTCCTTCATGAAATGACAATCTGTCTGAATAGATCAACTGGCTACACTGAACAGTGATAGCTACAGTGGAGAATACGGTATTGTTTCCCGTTCAAACGCAAACGAGACCCAAACGCATCACACTAAAATGGAGAAAATGGCAATATTTATATCATTCTAACTATTCCTTTTAATCTTAGTGGCAAACATTTTGGAGCCTGATCAGACACCGAATAACCCGGCGTCTGATCTGGCTCCAAACTGTTTGCATTGGAAATAAAAGTTCTCCACTGACCGGAAAACCCGGCGTCTGATCAGGCTCCAAACTGTTTGCCACACAGATAAAAATGAATAGTAAGAAATATCTAAATATTGACATTTTCTACGTTTTAGTGTTTTGCGTTTGAGTTTCGTTTGCGTTTAAACGGGAAATAATAACGTTTCCTCCCCTGTATATGTATTAATATATAAATAAGGTCGTCCCAGCTGCAGACAAGCAGTACAGTACAACGTTTCTAAGACGACCACTAAAACCAGTAATAATTGATTGTTTAAAAGACAAGTCTGGTGACAGTTTATGGCAAGGAGCTTTGTGTTTTACCGTTGCCTTGCTTTATGTAATCGCATGTCCTAAACCCCTAATAAATACCTAAAAGTAATGTCATTTAGTGATCGTCATCAAAAGATCTTGCTGTGTACTATATATAGCAAGTACAAAGTGAGAGACATTATTTTGTCTCGTCTAAACGCAAACGAAACGAGACGAAAACACATTGCATTCAAATATAGATTTATTTTAAACTTCTGACCATTCGTTTTGATAATACATGTACATGTAAGTGACAAACAGTTTGGAGCCTGATGAATAATTGCTGTGCGCCTGATCAGATTCCAATTTTTCTGTAAATTAAAAAAAGGTTTTAAAAGCGTTTGTTTGAGAAATAATAACGCTATTCATTTCAAAAGTGTGTCAGCCCTTTGGATCATAATATCGTGTCGTTCCCATACAGTGTACATTTGAAGCGTAAACATGTCCTACTTAAACAGTGAATATTCAGATCAATGAGCCCCGAGCAGGGTCTGCAGTGTTTGTTATTTTGCAAAACAATATTGTCTAAATCAGTCCTAAATAGTCATAAAATGACACTACTTACAGTGGAGAAAACGTTATTATTTCCCGTTTAAACGCAATCGAAACGCAATCGCAACACACTAAAGTCGAGAAAATGACAACATTTCGATACTTCTAACTTTTCATTTTAATATGAGTGGCAAACCATTCGGAGCCTGACTAGACGCCGGGTTACCCGGCGTCTGATCTGGCTCCAAACTGTTTGCATTGGAAATAATAGTTTTAGCGTATAAGGAAATAGTTTTCGCGTTTATAAGGAAAGAATGACGTTTTCTCCACTGTGATAGTCATACATGTACACACTTAGATAACAGATTTGTCCGTTTGAAATTTAAGGGAGGAAATGGTTCAACGACGTTCTAGCAGGTGCATGTATATATTTGTAGACTGTTTCACGACAACCTAATTGCAGACATCCCATGTAGGACCGACTGTGATACATTTGAGAAAACGTTATTATTTCCCGGTTAAAAGCAAATGAAACGAAAACAAAACATACCAAAATAGAGAAAATGACAACGTTTTGATAATTCGGCGTCTGATCTGGCTCCAAACTGTTTGCATTTGAAATAATAATAACGTGTTCTCCACTGTACGTATACCCTGCATTTTCAACTACTGTTTGACTGTAACCAATTACTCCAAAAATACACAGTTTAATGTATGTAATGTATTCCTGCACTGGTGACAATAATTTGACTTTATACAGTCATGTATATGCACCATACTAAATAAAACACCTAGCAAATTTAAAATACTTAAAGTGAAGCATAATGTGATGAAGGGGGCAGTCTGCTCTATTTTTAACCTGCTTTAAGTGGGCCACTTGTCTTTAAAACTATAAACATACTTAGGAACCGAACTTGTGTAACATGTTTAACTGTATATTTACATGTACAGTGGAGAAAACGTTATTCTTTCCCAATAAACGCGTTTATGCTAAAACTATTATTTCTATTACAAAAATTTGGAGCCAGATCAGACGCCGGGTAACCCGGCGTCTGATCAGGCACCAAACTGTTTATCGTCAAGGTTAAATTCAACACTCAGAATTGTCGAAATATTGTCATTTTCTACATTTTAGTGTGTTGCGTTTGCGTTTCGTTTCGTTTAAACGGGAAAGATTAACATATTCTTCACTGTACCAGAGTCCTCTCAAGGTTAAGTTTTATTCAACAGTAATTCAATAAATTGCTAAACTTACTTGGTATTGCCTGGACTAATCAAATGAAAATAATCAACCGAAGTACCAACTTTAAGTTACTATTGTCGATAAAATAACGCCCTTTATTTCTGCGCGTATGATTTCCCCCTGTAGCTTATTTCCCCAATAAAAGTCAACTTTGCAAAGAGTTTAGGCGATGGTCAAACGCCGTTCCTCGTGTCAGAAATATATCGATTTGATTGAAGACTTTTTGACTCAAGAGAAATATATACTAAAATCAAAAGGATTAGATTCTGATCAGAAAGTGTTCTTTGCTGCCTCTGATCAGGATCCAAACCTTTTATAATGTCAACTAATTCGTATATGGCGGTGAGAGGGTTGAAGCACCCGATGCTCAGATTAAAATGGTCCGAATTGACAATGAAAATAGTGAACGTTTTAACCCTTGGCTGTCTTGACTTTATATATTTTATTATACGGTAGGATTGACGTTATTCTTTCCCGTTTAAACGCAAACGAAACGAAACGAAAACGCACCCCGCTTAAATTGACAAAATTACAACTTTTGACAATTCCTACAATTGATTTTAACCTGAGTGGCACACATTTTGCAATTGAAATAATAGTTTTAGCGTAAACGCGTTTGTCGGGAAAGAATAATGTATTTTCCAATGTACATGTACTACATTATTTAAAACGTTATCATTATATTGTTATATATTGGAACGCTCGTTCAATACCCTTCGATATTTCATATACAGTGGAGAGAACGTTATTCTTTCCCAATAAACGCGTTTACGCTAAAGCTATTATTTCCAGTTCAAACAGTTTAGAGCCAGATCAGACGCCGGGTAACCCGGCGTCTGATCAGGCTCCAAACTGTTTGCCATTCAACTTTATTTCAATAATCAGAATTGTTAAAAAGTTGTAATTTCTTGCATTTTAGTGTATTCCGTTTGCGTTTCGTTTGCGTTTAAACGGGAAAGAATAACATATTATCCACTGTATAACAGTTATAATTTATCACTGCCATAGGCGACCAAGATTCAAAATAAAAACAACGACACTGATTCGTTTAAAACAGATGCCGTCATGACATTGTATTGTTCAAACACAGCCTCAGTGTTTACATGTATGCAGACGAACACAATAGTGAAATAGTTACACAAACACTAAATTTATGTTTTGCCTAATAGTCCTTAGCGTGATTTCAATTGCATTTTTAAACTGGTTTGCTTTAAGATTCATAATTGAGCTGTGCCATAAAAATAACATGACTGATACATATAACATTTCAAATAGTGTAGATCGAATCAAGTTGTCGTGTCAAAGACGCGGCGGCTGGCCTTGATCTATACTGTTGAGTTTGTTTGACACCAACATGCATCTCAAGCATTTGATGTACGGTAGCTGTATCATATACGGTATTTGTCCATGTAGACTAAGCTTACATACATAGCCAGGGATGACAAAGGTGCTTGGTCTGTACAATATTGCAATGCAATAAGCAAATGTGCCATGACAAGGCTCTTACATGTACATGTATCTTTTTTATTATCCGATTGTTGATAAACATAATACAATAATTTAACCATACAAGAAAACACGTTATTATTTCACAATAAACGAGACTATGCTAAGTTCATTATGTAGATTGCAACTTTTTTACAGCAACATCAGACACCGGGTAACAGCGCTTCTGATGAGGTTCCAACCAGTTATTTCTAGTATATTGCATTTGAGTTTCACGTCGTTTACACGGGAAAAAAACGTTTTCCCACTGTATACCAAGTAGTAAACAGCATTCGAAAGTCTTTAACATAGTGACCTCTCTCCTGTGCTATACCCGACAATACTTATAGTTGCAAACAGTTTAGATTTTGGTCAAGAGCAGCGTTATTTGGTGCCTAATCAGGATCCAAACTGTTTGACATTCATATCAATGTTTCTGAAAAAACACATGCCCTGGATTACTTTTTTATAATTACAATCAGACGAGCAAACATTGGGGAATACGTTTTCTTTTCAATTAAACGCGTTTACGATAAATCAATAAGTTCAATTGCAAACAGTTTGGAATCAGAGTAGGCGCCGGATTATACCGGTGTTTGATCAAGCTCCAAACTGTTTACCACTAAAACTAATAATAAATAGTGTCCAAAAAGGTGGCATTTGCGTTTCATTTGCGTTTAAACTATAAAGAATAGCGTCTTTTCCGCTGTAAGCAGACGATATTGTGGCATTACAGTGGATAATCTGTTATTCTTTCCCGTTTAAACGCAAACGTACGCAAACGCAAAGCACTAAAACGTAGAAAAGAACAACTTTTGGACAATTCTGATAATTCTTGTTTATCTTGGTGGCAAACAGTTTGGAGTCTGATCTGGCTCCAAACTGTTTGCACTGCAAATAATAGTTTATTGGGAAAGAATAACAGATTATCCACTGCAACTGTGTAAGAAGGGTTATTACGTCATAATGTCAGTGAAGGATACATAAACTTCAACATTAGCCTTGTATTTATTAGCGCGAAATCAGCCGAACCTCTCGCCGCGAACCTCTCGGCTCAGGCCGCCAAAAAGGTGGAAATTCAGTGAAAGAGAAAAAAACAACATGCAACATTGAAGGCACGTGAACCTGTGGGTGGTCCTGAGCAGAGAGGATCGCGGCCAGAGGTTCTGTTGAGTTCGCGCAAATAAACACAGGACAGTATCGAACATTTCGTAAAGCCGACTCCAGTCACTCACGGTTCGCTAATAGTTTAACCTAAGGGCTGTTTCCAAGTATATTTCCAGACTTAATAAAAAGCTTTTATGTGGCAAATAAACATGTGTAATTACCACGTGATTTTCCCTAGTCGAAACTCCAGCATCGACCTGACGGAATGAAAAATATATCAAGGTTAGAAGCGGTAATTGAGAAAAAAGGTAATTTGTCTTGTAAGAGTTCTGTAATACTCCCAAAATGAGCTTGAATGACTGGGAAATGTTTAATTGTCTTCTATTTATGGCCATTCAAGACTTGTTCTGGAGAAAAGTAAACGTCCTGCAAGTTGCAAAAATCTGTCTTGCAACCGAAGTGAAATATAACCCTTTAACTCTCAATGACGTCATAAAGCGTATTTGCAAACAGTTTTGATTCTGATCAGACGCCTCGTTAGGGTCAAAACTGTTTACTATTTGTAGGAAAGTTATGCTGACTTAATTCTAATTCTGAAACAATATTGCAGACAACAATATTAAAGCAGATGGCGGTGTAGGGGTAAAAACTAAAACCTCGCGATTAATTTAATAATGAAAGGGACATCCAAGCAGGTGATGCGTTGTGCTTCGATTGTGGAAAAATGTTTCTAATAGGGAAAACATAATTTGATTTTCCACGCGAAATGGAATGTAACAATAAATAGATCGTGGTTTATTATATTCTAAATGTTGGTGTTTCAAAGTCTGATTGTCATTGCCGTTTTCCTGTCCCAGAAACGCAAATGTGCTACAACAAATTTCATACAGCGTCCCCTCTCTACAACAGCCCCCCGACAACGACACCCTCCTTACAACGAATATTACCGCCGTCCCCTAAACATGACAATTATGTCAAACCCTTTTACTGCTGCAATATCGTCTGCTTAAAGTTATCGTCTGCTGTTTTTCTCAAAGATACTTATCAATAGATATTTTGACATAAAACTTAATGACGAGTGACAAATAGCTTGAATCGAGATCAGACGCAAATATAAGCCCATTCCCCCTCCCTTTAACGACTCCCTCCGAACAACGCACATATTGATTGTCTTCCACTGAGTGTCGTTGTAGAGACGGAGCGCTGTAGTTTACAATTTGTTTGATCAAGCTCCAAATGTATTATAAATCAATTCGTCAGCATTTTCAATATCAATATAATTATGTTCTCCAATTTTACCCTTTCGGTGCCAAACTAGTCGTGAGGTATTTACCCATTCACCGTTATTTTGTAATCTGCTGCAATATTTTGTCGTTTCAAACTTTCATTTAAGGTAATTTCTGACTTTTCACTTCTGCAATAGCATTAAGCCTAAAATTGTCTTTCGTTGATTATCTTAATATATATTGGACATTTTAACAGAAAAACATAATGACGAGTAACAAATAGCTTTGATACAAATCAGACACAGAGTTACGTGGCGTCTACTCTTGATTCAGGCTATTTGCAAATGTAAGCCAATCACCGCCCCTTATAACAACTCCTTCCGAACAGCACACACAATATTTGTCTCCCATAAGGTGTTGTTGTAGAGCGGAAACACTGTGTTTCTCTTCCTGTACATGCGATAATGCTAAAATATTATGTATGATGTAGAATATTTGACCAAGATCAAATAAATCTCCAAAGTGTTTGTCACACAAATGCAAACAATGTATCAGGAACCGTTAAAACGTTTTCATTATCTGCATGTTCGTTCGTTACGTGTTCGATAGCTTCGTTTGAACATAAAAAATACCGTTTCTCAACAGTAAGAGAGAAGATCATTTGACATTTGCAGTTAAACTAGGAAACTTTATAATTCTAAGTGTAAACGAAAATAAACGCTACGTAATTACACGAAGGGAATGTTGAAGATTGTTTCAATTTGAGAGGCAAACAGTTTGGACACTGACCAAGACACCGGATGTATCGGCATCTGATCTGGTTCCAAACAGTTTGGAAATAACATGATTGTCTCAGCACTTACACATTAAGCCGGACCAAATAACGTCTTAACAACTGTACAGTGTACATGTATGCGTATAATTCGAAATACTCAGGAAAAAGCTTCACTTGACAACACTTCTATTTCCCATGTGTGCTCTCTTACAGTGGCGAATACGTTATTCTTTCCCGTTTAAACGCAAACGAAACGCAAAACACTAAAGTGTAGAAAAGGACAATTTTTGGACAATTCAAACTATTGATTTAAACCTAGACGGCAAACAGTTTGGAGCCTGATCAGACGCCGGGTTATGCGGCGTCTGATCTGACTCCAAACTGTTAGCATGGGAAATAATTATTTTAGCGTAAACGCGTTTATTAGGAAAGAACAACGTTTTCTCCACTGTGTATATGCATTTCCGTCTATTTAAATGAATGTTTAAGAAATCTTGTTTTGCATATTCCGTCTGGGTTTTAAGTATTTCGATTCCGACAGTGGTGATAATGTTGCCGTTAATGCATGTGATCGCAGAACTCTTTGTATACTATATGTCGAGATTTGCACAAAAAATTATCATAACAACATATCAAAAACCCGTGTGTATATCGTTCCGCTTAACCCTTTATTCCCTGAAAAATTCTGATGGCTAATTTTAGGTGTTTTTGACTATTCATAGTTGTTTAGCCTGTTACTTAAAAATTACAAATAATTGTAGTGCAATTTTCTTCAGGGGCAATCCGATATAGGTTTACACTGTTTTTATAGGAACCTTATACTTCTCATGTGCATTCTGCTTGTGAATAACGTTTATAACATTAAACGGCCTCAATGAGTGAATCAGAACAAGTGGATAGCATCTGGCAAAAAGCTTGAATCAAGATCAGACGCCGCGTAACGTCACTCGTCATTACTTTATTTTCTGTCAAAATGTTCATTGTGTCACTTTGAGAAAAACAGAAGACTACAATTATATACAGACGATATTGCAGCAGTAAAGGGGTTTGACATAGTTGTCCTGTTAAGGGGACAGCGGCAATGGTCGTTGTAAGGAGGGAGTCGTTGTTGGGATGGCCGTTTTGTTTACCATAGAAATCCATATGGAATATTGGACTGCAACACGTGTTATATTTACTCACAAAGTCCGAGGAACATCAGACTAATTCAATAGTGTAACATCTAAAGACGTTAGTCCACAGCACCGAAATCGAACACAATTTTTGTCTCAAAACATTACGTAAGTACAGTAGACAAGATGTTATTCTTTCCTGTTTAAACGCAAACGAAGCGCAAATGGATTGCAATATTTCAATTGAGAAATTGACATTGTTTTGATAAGTTTGACAATTCATATTAATCAGAGCAGCTTACAGCTAGAGCATAATTAGACGCCCGGTATCTGATCTGGCTCCAAACTGTTGAAATGGAAATGTACGTTTTAGCGCAAATGCGTTATTTGGGAAAGAACAACGTATTCTCCACTGTATACCATCATCCGTCGTGATGTTGTCTAATTCAACTTCTGTATAAGCAACGTCTCACTACAAACCTTAGAAACAAAACAAAATCAAAAAAATATGCTTACAAGTAGGGCGGTTTGGTTGTTCAAAGATTGACCGGTCTATACAGTTATACGAATCTTTAAAAAAAAGTTTTCAATGTAATATACAGTGAAGAAAACGTTATTCTATTTCCCGATAAATCGCGTTTACGCTAAAACTATTATTTCAATTGCAAACTGTTTGGAGCCAGATCAGATGCCTGGTAACCCGGCGTCTGATCTGGCTCCTAAATGTTTGCCACTCAGATTAAAATGAATGTTCAGAATCGATAACAAATTGTTAATTTCTATGTTATAATGCAATGCGTTTGCGTTTCGTTTGCGTGTAAACGGAAAAGAATAACGTATTCTCCACTCGTATATAATATTTATTTATTACCTTAGCTTGCCCAAGTGGCTAATTCCGACTGTGTTTAACTGTTTGTAGCTAGCACAGAGGGTCTGTCTCTCACTGCTGTACAGTTAATCAACGTCTAAGAAGCCGTGTCTCACTATAACTGTACGAACGGAGGCATGATCACTCGCATTGCCACTTAATCCCACTTTCAGATGGAGATACTCCCAGCCAATCATATTGGAGAAAAATAGTCTCGCTAAGGCTAATCAATATTCAGGAAAATCTTAGATATGACATTGTCACATTACCTGCATCTATTGGGGCTGTCAAGAAATGTTTACTGGGCCATTTTAATGGGAGAATTGATTTGTCCCAATTGCCCAACCTGCAATGCACGCGTGACACCCAAGAGAGGTGGTGATATTCCAACCTTGCGATACAGAGAAGAATACGTTATGCTTCCAAAAAACCAAGCTTATGCGTAAACAATATGTTGATTGACATCATATTGGAGACGACTGATAACCCGGTGTTTGATCTTGCAATTCATAGTTCAACTAATCGTTCACGTACACGTCTATATACACGTATTACTATTATTGTTTGTTTAATTATACATTTACTGTGTTTGTGTTGCAATTCATTAAAACGGAGACAAATATTGTTTTCTCCAGTGTAATAACATCCTGCACTATATGTAATTGCCGTTACAGTTGAGAAGACGTTATTTTTCCCCAATAAACGTATTTACAATGAAGCTATTATGTCCGGTGCAAAAGGTGTGGAGTCAGATCCGACGCCGTAAAACCCGTCGACAGATTAGGCTTCAAACATTTTGTAACTCGGATTAAAATGAAAAGTCAGAATTATCAAAATATTGTAATATTCTCCATCTTAATGCATTGCGTTTGCTTTTCGTTTCCCATTTAAACGGGAATGAATACATGTACATAAATTCAACATAGTTTTATATATAGTATATGTTGATGAAACGCCGAGTAACCTTACATTTTATCTTTACCACGACAGTTTGCCACGGCTACCACATGTGCCAAGGTATCATGCCGGACATTAAGATACCTACCAATGTTCTGCCCGTAATATTTCCGAATTTCTCGAACAAATACACCTTGACGGATTCCGTATTACCCATGTACCGTGTGTAATGGGAAAAGAACGATTACTGTGTAGTCGGAAGTTCGGAACTACTTTACACACTACAGGGGCATACAAAATAGCTCGAAACATTTCTATCGTTTTTTTATTTTATTATTATTATTATATGAGGTATATAATAAAAGGAACATTACTATACTTTGCATATCGTATGCACCGGATCACTCTCGTTGTGTGTGTAAAGGCTATATCCAACGAGACCGAAGGTAGCTACCAACAATATCGTTGTGTGTGTAAAGGCTATATCCAACGAGACCGAAGGTCGAGTTGGATATAGCCTTTACACACACAACGAGAGTGATCCGGTGCATAAGATATGCAAAGTATAGTAATATTCCGTTTATATCATGCTTACTCTGCAGTGCACTTTCCAGCTGTTATTTGCAAAATCAACTGTTTCGAGCAATTCAGCGTCTGATCAGTACTTTCGTTAACCAATTTTCCCAAAGCATGCTTCTAGATTTGAAGACAAGTTATAACTTAAAGCTAAGGCACATTCTGCTTTACTTTTAGCCTGCTTTAAGCTACTAATACCATCTGCAGGAATATATAAAATATTTCACATTGTACATGCTCTTTACTGTATAAACTGGAACTACAGTATAATTAAGTACATGTATTGTCTTCGATTGCGGAGTTTTGTTTGATCTGCGAAGCTTATTACATGTAACAGCCTCTGTCATAACCAGGCACACGACCATTCTACGGGATAACACCTGTCAATGTATTCGCGGGAATTGCACGTCACATACAGTGGAGAATCTGTTATTCTTTCCCGTTTAAACGCAAACGTACGCAAACGCAAAGCACTAACACGTAGAAAAGAACAACTTTTGGACAATTCTGATAATTCTTGTTTATCTTGGTGGCAAACAGTTTGGAGCCTGATCAGACGCCGGGTTACCCGGCGTCTGATCTGGCTCCAAACTGTTTGCATGGCAAGTAATAGTTTTAGCGTAAACGCGTTTATTGGGAAAGAATAACAGATTCTCCACTGTACAAAATGTCAAGCCCGAAAACCACTTGTAAGGCTTGGGATATACTTAATGCAATATTGCTTACGGTCGTCTGCGATTTAAAATGCCATGGTAGCACGATATAAATGTTTTGCGACCGTTGGTGGACGATGTGCGGAACGACACATTTTTATTGTGGAAGTTAAACGCTTCACGTTAGCCTGTAACATTCAGGTTTAGCGGTTCTAAAAGTACTAAAATGACGTTTACTGTAAACTATTCCTCTCAATCAGGGAATTACACGTATGATGTGTCGTCTGTCTGGACCAGGGCTTTGATTTCAACTTTTAATTATCTAGATAGCATGCAATGCTCTTCAGACACTCTTTATTGCGGAATCAAATGCTTTGTAATTAGCAGCAGCTGTAAACGTGGTTCAATACCACGTGTGAGCCACTCGAGTGGTATGAACTTTCAGGAAGACCAGTGGATGCCAATATCAATCTGTTTGGATCCTGATGAGAATCCGAGTAACATAATTTGACTGACTTACACTATAATATTATCGAAATGGTAGATAATTCATTCTCAGATTTGCGGTAGAAAATAATTTGCATACAACAAAACACATTAGCATGCTTAAGGGTAAAGTTTATGGTTTTATTGAATTGTACATTTGCTCTATATGGTAATGATGAGAATTAACGTCGCTTCATTTATATCACTTAATGGTTGTTTATGAAGTGTTAATTCTTATCATATGAAGTCGTTGATATATGTCTCCAGATTAGCCTCAGGCAACAGACTGATACTCTCGTAAATGAGCTGTACCAGGTTGACACAGTGTAACTCATCGTCCTGTCATTATTGAACCCCTTTCAGACCCATAATAACCTTTTTTATGCCAGTGGATAATGTCATGCTTACGTATTGGATTAGTCCATCCTTTATCTAAGGAGTGTCTGGTCTAAATTTTCATTTTTGTTTTGTTTTTACGTTGAAACTTCTGTTAATAAACAGTGTTTACTCTGATCAGACGCAGTACTCTGTGGCGTTCTATCACACCCTACATAATGGCAAAAATCGGTAAACATTTCGTATATAAAATACACGTATACGCAGAAAAATGTTAAAGCGTATTGATCTTTTCTTAAATTTAGTAGCAAATTAATAACTGAACAAATATTGCATACGCACCATAAAAAAAGTTGTAACACGGCTGCGGCATTTTTCTTTATAAAAGTACCACAGTTTAATTTGGATACCACACACTTAGTAGTGGGCGGAGTTTCCCCGCCCATGCAATAACTGATAGAAAACCATGCAGTTAGCTAGTTAACCGCACAGTAATGGCGGACATCTAGTTAACCGCACAGTAATGGCGGACATCCGGTTTACCAGCTATCTGTACAGTCATGATGGCGGCAATACAGACGAGACACGTTTTGCAAACAGTTTGGATCCAGATCAAACGCCAGGTAAATGATTTGTCGTCTGATCAAGATCTAAGCGGTTTTCTCAATAAACCACTATATGCTTAAACAATTACTCTTTTGCAAACAGAACAGAACAGAACAGAACAGAACTTTATTTTCTCGAATTCTACATAACATAGAATATATGAGGTACAACAAAAGAATATGAGTAATTACTGTCACGTGGTTTTTATATTTAACTAATTTTAACTAATATCTAATAAGGTGATGGGGGGGGGGGGGGGAAAGGGGGCTGTGCCCGGTAATAGACTCTTCCAGACATCGGTATTCGTAAGGTGCGAACCAAAGGAGGCTCCCACCTCCCGACTACCGATATCTGTTCAGCGTAATGCGTATTAATGTATAGTATTATGCTATCATACAGCGACATTGTCGCCTTTTTAAAATTTTATAGTTAAATCTAAATATAAATATGGCTTTGCCTTTAAAAAATCATCGTTGAGATAGGCCTATGTTATAGAGTAGAGATATACTGTTGAGAGACTGTAGTTCCTATTTCTATACTTACTTGGAACCAGGGTCGAGCCTGTTCCAGACTGTTTTTGTTAATGTTTTTAGAAATCTAGATAGATCTATATCTTATATGAAGATTAATTTTAGAGACTCAAAACAAGTCAAATATTATTTTTCCAATACATGAGACGTTTGGATCATAAAACTGTATGGCTCTAAGATCGAGCCTCTTTCATGTAACCCGATCTTAGTCCAGACAGCTGACATAATTTACGGATTAAATTGCATTGAAACAGACTATAAGTTACAAACGAATGGAATGCAGCACTAGAGCATTGACAGGAATTGACCTTGAATTTGATTGGTTGGGCTAAATTACACACGGACGGACATGGTTTTTCCTACACGTGACCTAAAGAAAACATAATAGTTGAGCAGCTGAACAAGTGCATAACATTAGTGGATTATAAAGTGTTTTTGGAGTTAAACCTATTGACAAATGGATTATCACAGAAATATCCTCCTCAGTGGCAATGGCTGACAATCCGTGAGTACAGTGAATAATCTTAAATGCTTAAAGTGAAGTTTTCACTTTTAACCTAGATTTCGGCCATGCAGCCATGACACGCCAGACTCACCCCATGCACATAGTCCTATTTAAATCCAGGGACATTTCTTTAACATGTTTTTTTTTTTTTTTTTTTTTTTTTTTTTTTTTTTCAGGCCTTGTCAGTAAGGACCTCATTTATTGTCCCCGTCATAGGTGTGTCGGGGTCGGGGAGCTATCCACCGCCACACCTTACAAAACATGTGATAACGTATAACTATGTCACTGACAAAACTAAAAAAAAAAAAAAAAAAAATTTCAAAAATACAAAAATGCCAAAAAAAAAGATTACCCTAAGCCAGGATCACTAATTGATTGTTTTTTGTTGGGTTTTTCGAACAGAAATATTATTGTTACATTTCTTAATATTAAGATGTATTTATATTAACCATCTTTATCAACACCTTTTGTACTTTAAGATATATATATATATATATATATATGTAAGTGCATACATTTGAGAAATAGAAACAAACAATAGAAACAAATAAATGTTAATATGTGTTTTTCTACAAAATTGTATACTGCTCCCATTGTTTATAAAATTTGTCTTCAGAGTTGTTTTGAACTGCTATTGACTTGAATAAAGTGTGCTTTAAAGATAGGTAGCTCCTTAGACCTTGTGTTGTAGGTTTATATTCATTATATTTGCACTGGAAAATATACATTTTAAAAAATATTAGAATAAGATTTTTTACATTTTCTGCATTTTGTCTAAATCCAAAGAGCACTTTTTCAATATTTAGAGTGTGAAAAGTGTTATGAATGGAAAAAAGTGTGCTTTTTATTAGTTTTTGGCTGATAGGGCACCGCCAAAACAAATGTTCGACAGTTTCTATCTCTTTGTTACAAAAAGTACACAAAGGGCTATCAGCATATTTCATTTTGAATAGGTATGAGTTTGTGCCTAGTATCCGATTTATTACTCTAAACTGGAACCATTGTATATCTGTATCATTTGTTATTAAAAAAGGCATATGAAATATATATTTCCAATCATTGTTAGAAATTTTCTTTCCTAATATTTTACCCCATGTTTGAATGCAGGTCGGGGTATCATTGTTTCTATTTAAACATTCGTACATTGCTTTTGAACCTTTACAATCTTTAAAAAGTATTTTTATGTAAGGTGGGAAAGCTGGTTTCTGTATGGACTTTAAATTTCTCTTTTGTATTTTTAAATTTTCAAGCCCCTTTTCAATTGCAAGTTTAATTCCATTGTAGATTAAAGAATTGGTAGACAGATTATATTTATTTATAAATTCATTAAAGTTCATGATAGATCCATATTCATTTACTAGGTCTCCAATACAATGTAACCCTGCATTAAACCATGACTTCAAAAAAACACTGTTTTGCCCAACCAAAATCATATGGTTATAAAACAATGGATAATCTTGAATTTCGTTTTTATCTATAATGTGATCAGTGAATACTTTTGAAAATGCTATAAATGTTTCAGCCCAAAATATATTACTACACTTATTTGCTAATGATTCATAGAAATGTTTCCCACAGTTAAGCATTTTGTTTAGGTCAATGCTATTTTTTATTATGTCAATCCATCCGCCATTATTTAAAATTAGCCTTCTGATCCAGGTGATCTTAAGTGAATCGATAAAAGCTCGCAGGTTTATCATTTTTAAACCTCCTTCTTTATAGTCTTTTACTATAATTGATTGCTTTATTTTATTACACCCGCCCCAAATGTAGGTAAAAAATATATTATTTAACTTGTTTATCATTTGATCTGTAGGTTTTGGTAATGCAAGAAACAAATGATTTAATTTTGCAATTAACAAACTTTTAATAACTGTTATTTTGCCTATTGGAGTTAATACTCTTCTATTCCAATTTTTTATGGTGTCTTCGATTTCAATAAGTTTTGAACTATAATTCAGATGTATCATTTTATCTAAATCTACATGAAAATTTATACCTAGCATTTGAAAAGTTTGTTGGTTCCATGTAAGTTTCCATTTAGTTTTAATTGTATCGGAACTATATTTTTTCTTGCCAATCCATACCACTTTTGTTTTATCAAAATTAACTTTTAAACCCGATATTTCTGAAAACTTCGAGAGTGTATCCAGAGTTTCATTAAGAGATTCACTTGAACCATCCAATATTATACTTGTGTCGTCTGCAAATTGGGAGAGTTTATATTCTGTTTGATTTATTTCTATTCCTCTAATGTTTGGATTTGATCGTATTTTAATAGAAAGAATTTCTGCACATAAAATAAAGATATAACATGATAAAGGATCACCTTGTCTGCAGCCTCTTCCTATTCTGAAAAAGTCTGAAAGGAATCCACATTGAGTTACAGTTGATTTAGCATCTTTATAAAATACATCAAACCATGTCTGTATGGAATAACCAAAGTTAAATGCTTTTAATGTTTTCCTTACAAAGGACCATGACAGAGAATCAAAGGCTTTTTCAAAGTCTATTAAAAGTAAAATTCCTGGAATATCATGTTCTTCAGTATAATGGAGCAAGTCATATATTAATCTAGTATTTTCTCCTATGTAACGCCCTTTAAGAAAACCTGTTTGATCTGGATGGATTAGTTTAGGAAGAAAAGTTTTTATTCTATTTGCTATACACCCAGTTCCTATTTTATAGACTGTGTTTAATAATGTTATCGGACGCCAATTCTTAAGGTATTGTTTAGGTTTGTCTCCTTTAGGAATACACGTAATTAGACCCTGGGTAAGAGTATCAGACAATTTATTACTTTGATAAGATTCGTTTAATGCCCTTACTACAAAACTACCGATTTTTTTCCAAAACACTTTATAAAAGTCAGCGCTAAATCCTGATGTACCAGGACTCCGATTATTTTTCATATTTTTCAAAACAATTGTAGCTTCATCAATGGTAATATTTCCTTCTATAAGTTCTGATTCATGTGTACTCAATTTCGGTATGTTTTCCTTTTCAAAAAAATAGTTATGTTCTATTTGATTTGTAATATCGTCTTTTGATTTATATAAAGTTTCGTAAAAACTTTTAACCTCTTCTAGAATTAAATGTTGTTTAGTTATTTCTGATCCATCGTCTTTTATAATTTTTCGTACCGTTTTTGTATGCATGTTTGTTTTTTCTAGACCACAAAAATATTTAGTTGGTTTTTCACCTTCTATGCTCCATTTTACCTTAGATCTGATCATATGCCCTTTCATTTTATTTTCATTTATTTGTTTAAGTTCATTATGTAGAGAAACCAGTTCGCCTGAATTTTGCTCTGTTAAATTTTGTTCAATTTTGTATATTTCGTCTTTCAGTTTTGCCTCCTTATTTTGATTAGTTTTTTTCTTATAGGAGCTGTATGAAATCGATTTTCCCCGTAGTTCCATTAATAAAGTATCTAAGAATAGCTGGTCACTAATGCTAAATTGGATTTCATTATTTGGAATGTCGTTTATCGCATCTATGTTGTATACGGGTAATGAATATTGTTCTTTTATTTCTTCTATTTTCTTATTTATTGTATTAATATACTCTATGTCATTTAATAAGGAATTGTTATGCTTCCATAAGCCTGACTTATGTTGAAACTCATTAAATTGGAAAGACGATGATATGATTGAATGATCAGAACAAAAACTATGCTGTATGGACGAGTCTGACAAATATGTTGCCATAGATGGTGAAATTAAGAAGAAATCAAGTCGAGCTTGCTGAATAGGTTTTTGTTTTCTCCAAGTAAAAAGTTGCTTTTGAGGATTAAGTTCTCTAAAAGGGTCAATTAGCAGTTTATTTGAAATATATTGTAAAAGTGTGTTTCTAGCATGTTTATTGTTTATGTGTTTATAATTATAATAATCTTTATCTGGATCTAAAACTAAGTTAAAATCACCACATATTGTATATGAGACATTTCCAAGAGCATCTATATTGTCAAACAGTTTATCGTAAAAAGACGGCTGGTCGAGATTTGGACCATAAATTGATGCAAGTGTAAACCGATAGTCGTTTACACTTAAGTCTAGTATAACAAAATTTCCATTTGTGTCGCGTATTTCTTTATGTATTTTAAAATCAATTTTATGGAATAGTATTGCTACACCCCTACTATGAGAAGTATTACAGCTTAAAACAAAATCAGACCCCCATTCCGAGTATATACTTTTTTGCATGTCCGGAGTGAAGTGAGTATCTTGTAAACAATATATATCATTTTTTAAACCTTTTAGGTGTTGGAAAACTGTTAATCTTTTCTTTTTACTGTGTAAACCTCTACAGTTAAAAGACAATATATTCACTTTCTTCGAATCGCCAAGAAATTGATAAAAGAAACATTATTTTCTGTAGAAAATACATCATATCATATTTGGAAACCTGGCTTACAAGTAAAACAACAATAAAACAAAAATACATTTGACAGAAAAACAAAGAAATATTGAACACATTTAAATGAAAACATCTTTACAAGATCAACATTTGTTTCTTTCAGGAATCCAGTCAAGAGGTATTTTTCCAAACAAATCCAAGATGTTCCCCCTCATTTAACCCATTACCCCATAGCCTGTTTATAGTTTTGAAAATAGGTGACTACTTAAAGCAGGTTTGAAAGTAAAGCAGAATGCGCCATATGGCGCATTCTGCTTTACTTTCAGCCTACTTTAAGCTTTTACCAACTAGAATAAGGAAAGTATTAAAAAGGACACATATTCATTACTGTTTATATTGGAACTATTTTCTTTAGCGGGTGAATAAAATGCAGGTGCTAAAAGTCGCTTCTATAAGGGAAAGGGTTAAAGAATCTACAGTCCTCTCCACTGTATTTCGGGTTTACATACAGGCAAAACGTTAACATAATAAATAAACAAGTAAAAATTCTATTTTTTCAAAGCCAAAATAACATTATTCCTAGTCCTTGAACAGTGAAGCAGAAAGCTTTTCAGGAGCTTTCAGTATCACTCTCACCTACTAGAATCACAAGATGTACACTAAAAGCAATTTATCTAAACTACGCTGTCTATCGTAAAGACTGGACAACTTGGCAAAGACAAATGTAATTTACTCGAGTAACTTTGAACAGATAATGTATCATGCAAGTAACTCACTATGATAATGATACATGTAGATCTATATGATACCGTAAATTATATAATTGAAAAAGTTTGAAATAGTTTTCATCAATATACTACCCGCTATGTTTTATCAAATTTCATTTGAATAAACAACAGATTTTGAAAATTTAGACTTAACCATAATGTATACAATAATAGCTTATATTTTTAAATCATATACAGGGTGCGAAAAAGGGAGGTAAAAGTCTAAGCTTTAACTATAAAATTCAAGTTTGTATTTTATCATTAAAGGGAAGTAATAAGTATTTCCTGATCCTATAATATTCTCAATATTATTTGACTTCTCATACAATGTATTTTATACAATGAATTATATACCAACTGAAAACTGTGACATAATGCCATTTTCGGTATACCCCATGGAAAAGGAAAGCTCTCTAGCGGAACGAAAACTAAAAGAGATTTTGAGGTACAATCCGTCATACAAACTACAAAAAGTGCAGCGAAAAATCCACCATTATTTTTATTTTTCCAGATAGTGGTAATAATTAAAGAAAACTGACCATGGTATCAGATGTACTCACAAAATAGATCTCCCTAGCGAAACGAATGTTAGATGAGATCTTTAAGTACATTTTTTAAATTCAATATTACAACAACAATGTTCACCACTTAATCTATCCCTTAACCCTTACCCTGCTACATGTTAATGAAACGTCCTTGTTGGATCTTAGGTCAATTTAAATTAATGAGTTGACTACTGTCTCATATATGGCTTAATTATTTGGTTAACAATTCAGTTATAGATCTAGTGCATCTAAATGAATCTGTCGCTTCGCAGCTGCATGGTTCAATTGAAATAATAGAGAGTGTATGCACTTGAACATTGCTATTAATTTGCAAAGCGTCATATACATACATGTATGAGAATATGGACAATTAGGTATGATGATAAGTATCTAAACAGAGCACCAGATAAGGGGGGCAAACCAATGTTAAAATAATCATATCTGTATCAAACCCTCCTATGAGACCACTCACCAGAATCGGCTCTTTGAGTCAATTCTGATGAGTAGTTACTTACCGGGTTTGGTGCGTATAGCCATGTAAATAGTAGAGTTTTGCAATGTACTTCCGCTTATCTACTGAGTATGTGTGCATAATCTTGATATGCGGATCTACACTGAGATAATTAAGATTTTATGCATTTGAACATTACTATTCATTGACAAAGCATCATATACATACATGTATGAGAATATAGACAAGTACAGTATATTAAACATATATAGTAAAGTAAAATAAGGTAAATATCTAAACAGAACCCAGATAAGGGGAGCAAACCAGTGTTAAATTTTCTTATCTGTATCAAACCCTCCTGTGTGACCACTCACCAGAATCGGCTCTTTGAGTCAGTTCTAATGAGTAGTAACTCACCGGGTTTGGTGCATCCCGGCCCAGAGTATGTGTGCATATTCTTGATATGTGGGTCTACACTGAGATAATTAAGATTTTATGCACTTGAACATTGCTATACGTTTGCTAAGCGTCATATACATACATCTGTGAGAATATAGACAAGTTTATCAAACAAAGTAATTAAAGTAAAATAAGGTAAATATCTACACAGAGCCTCAGATAAGGGGAGCAAACCAATGTTAAAATCTTATCTGTATCAAACCCTCCTGTGTGACCACTCACCTGAATCATACCTAAGTGGGTCAATTCTAATGAGTAGTAACTCACCGGGTTTGGTGCGTATTATAAGTCATGTAAATAATGGAATTTTGCAATGTGCTCCCGCTTATCTGTAGCCCTGAGTATGTATGCATATTCTTGATATGCGGATCTACACTATTTACAGCTTGGACCCTTGTTAGTAATAAATACTTTTTGTCTCTGCACAATATGTACACATGTGTGTAAGCTTAAGTGTATATGGGTACATACAAAAAATAATACTAAGTTAAAGTTTGGGAGACTGGGATCATGCTTACAAAGCTCCTTAGGACGAGCTCAGGCTCGGCTTAAGAACTTTTTAAGCATGTTGCCTGCACTCTTATTCAAGTTTGGTCACGTGGTGTAGATAGGAGTCTGCCAATGTCTGTGTTTTTAAGTGAATGAATTCTAACAGGGTCTATGAGGTAAATATGGAAATCTAGCCCCTTTCATTCTTTATACTGCTAAGTAAAATTTTAACAAATATGCTCAATCTAATGAGCTCATCCTTTGAGGAGACATTCATAAGCTGCTGAAATTTCAATGTGTTTGGTCTTAGATAGAAGTATTCCTTTACATATTTTTTCCTGTCCTCATAGAAATGAGGGCATATTAGAAGATAGTGCATTTCATCACCAATCTCATCTGAGTTACATAATGTACATTTTCTGTCATAATGATCTATATTATTCCATCTACCTGTCTCAACGGGTAAATAGTGATTCCCTGTTCTAAATTTAATTAAACTGATGTAATTTGGCTTGTTTAAATTTAGTATAAAATCTTCAAGTTTAATTTGTGATTTGAAAATTGAATAATTTCTTCCTTTACTTGAGTTTTGTAATGTTGCATGCCAGTTTTGCATGTTTTGATCAATAAGTCTTTGTTTACATATTGTTTTTAAGTATTTATTTGCATGCTGGCCTTGGATCATATGTTGATTTAACCAAAACTCGGACAAACCAGTTTCATTTAATATTGATTTTACTTTATTAATCCATTTAGAATTGAAGTTAGGCATATTGCACATATATTTATAGACTTGATAAGATAATTTATTACTGTTTTCACCTATGAGCCTGTTCCAAAAAGAGATCATCTTTGTTTTAATTATGATGTGTAATGGATATCTACCTGATTCAGCATATAACATGTATAAAGGTGTGCTTTTCCTTAGATGGAAAATTTTTCTGATTAGGTCACAGTGAACATTTTCGATGAGTTTTAAGTCTTCATAACCCCAAATTTCAGATGAGTATGTAAGGATAGGCAAAATAGTGTGATCTATTAATTTAAAAATAAGGTCAACAGGTAAGTGTAAGTTATAGATTCTTCGGTATAATAGATGTAATGCTTTTTTAGCTTGATTCACAAGATGTTTGCGTGTTGAAAGAAAGCTTCCGGATTTGTTAAAGTAAGTTCCCAGATATTTATAAGCTGTAATAATTTCAACTTCCCTGTTTTCTATTTTAAAATTTAAATTTCTGGTTGTTCTTGAACCAAACACAATAGCTTTGGTTTTTTCTACATTGACATTTAATTTCCATGTGTTGCAATAGGATGTGAAGTCATCTAAGCACTTTTGTAATTTAACGGGATCATCTGAAATTAATATAGTATCATCTGCGTATAGTAGTGATATGTTAATTAAGTCACTTGTAGTATTATCTATACTTGGAAGTTGGAGACCGGTGTTGCCTTTTTCTTTTAAAACTTTTTCTAAGTCATTCAAGAAGAGGGAAAATAAGATCGGTGATAAATTTTCGCCTTGTCTTACACCGCAGTTACTTGAGAAGAGCTCTGATTTAACACCGTTTAGGCTAACACAGGACTGAATGTTTGAATACATATTTTGTATAATTCTAAAGAATTTACCATTGATGTTATTATTTAATAATTTTTTCCAAAGTCCAATTCTCCAGACAGAATCAAAGGCCTTTGAAAAGTCAATGAATATACAATAGAGTTTTTTCTTTAAGTGCCTTAGTATTTCAATTATAGAATTAAGTGTGAAAATATGATCACAAGTAGAATAAGATTTCCTAAAACCAGCCTGATTTTCTAGGAGTATGTTGTTTTCTTCTAAGAAACATGTTATTCTTTTATTTAGTACAGATGTGAATAACTTACTTACACAGCTCAATAACGTTATTGGGCGATAATTGTTAGCTTCAGTAGGGTCGCCTTTATTTTTATAAATTGGAAATATAACGCCTTCTGACCATGTGTTGGGTATATGCCCGGTATCAAAAATGAAATTAAATAGTTCTGTGTATATAGGTAACATTTTGGATTTTGAAAATTTAATATATTCGTTTATTATCAGGTCATTACCTGCTGATTTATTATTTTTCAGCATTTTTATACATCTATCTATTTCAGATTGGGTAATTGGGGAATTAAGGCAATTTGTTTGATCATTTAGGTCCAGATTTTCAAGTATTTCTTCATCATTTTGATCATGGGAGTAATCATTACTAGCTTCTTTGAAATGTTGAAATAGAGAGTCTAAGTCTGGTGTTTTGTTTGGCCCTTTTTTTAGTTTCATTTTATTTAAGTACCTCCAATAGTCTTTTGGTTGTTTACTTTGTAGTTTTCTTAGTTTGATTTCATTATTTTTATTATATTTTGAAATAAATTTATTCATTGTCTTTTTATAATTTTTGCAGCAATTTTTCATATAAATCCTGTTTTCTTCGGATGGGTATTTGAAGTATCTTCGTTTAGCCTTATTATAGCTTTTTCTTAATTGTTTACATTTGGGACCATACCATGGCTTGTGTTTTTTACAGTTTGAATGAAATCTTATTTGTCCTGGAGTAATAAATGTTTTATTTGCACTTTCAATCAGTACATTTGCTAGTGTGTCAGTAATCTGGTCAATCTGGCTATGACTTTGTTGCCTTCGTGCATCAATAATGTTTTGTTCTAAATCTTGTAATTGACTGTCATTTATGTTTGTAAGAAATTCATTTTTATGTGTATAATCCCATTTCGGTCTATTTTTGTTAACTCTCTGATCAATTAATAAATCACTTGTTGTAATATTTATTTTACAACTTAGTAATGCATGGCCATCACTATAGATGCTATCCATTGGCAGTATTTCAAAGTGTGTCAGAAGAGAGTATCCCTCAATAGAAGACAACATGTAATCTATAATAGACAAATTTTTAAACGTCATTTGACCCACATTTTTATCCTTACCAACTCTACCATTTACAATAAATATGTTATTGTTCTTACATAATTCAGTTAATTTATAGCCATGGTTGTTAGTTTTCTTATCTTGAGATTTTCTGGTCAGCTGAATGCCGTTTTGCAGCATTTTAGCTTTCTGATCTATAAATGAGATTGTTTCCTGATCAAAATCAAACATATTTGCCAGAAATTCATCACTATCAGTATAATCAACAAGCCCACCAGTTTGAGCGTTAAAATCTCCTAATAAGTATATCGTTTCAAATTTTGAACACATATCGGTAATTTCATTATTCAATAAATCATGATCATCAATTTTGTAAAATCTTGACGAGATGGGGGGTATATAAACATTACCTAGCAACACATCATTGTCACTTTGTATACAATGACCTGGTATCCTGACCCAGAATATAAGATCAGTTTCTGACTCTAAAATTTCTACATGCTGAAACAATTCAAGTTTTATAAAAGCACCTAAACCACCGGATTTTCTCAAATATTTTGCTTTTCTTGGTATATTAACAAATTCATAACCTTCTAGTGATATAACATCATATGTGTCAAGCTTAGTTTCACTTACTAGAAATATATCAAATTGTTTGACTATGGATTCAAAATCAGGGTATTGGCAACGCCTTTTAAGGCCACAAACGTTCAGTGAGCCTATTTGTAAGGTTTTGTCATTGGTAGAAGTGTTCAGTTGTACTGGAGTGTCACTGTACGGGGCTTTTTCCCCTGATACCTATTTATAGTTGTCATTCCTCACATCCTGAGACTTTTCCCGAGCCTGGGACTCGAGCTGCAACATAGCCTGACTGTATATGTCACCATGTGCGGATTGTGCGCCCTCGTCGTCGTCGGTGTCAGAGATTGAACTCGCTGCTGACTCGTCCCGTGTCTCGTCAAGAGCCGACAAAATATCAAACGGATTCCTCGTTTCCACTGGCTGTGGTGCTGGGACACTCGGCGTCGTCTGAACCCTGGACCTTTTCCTGGCGGATTCCCAGTCAGGGAATTCATCCTGGACGACTGTTCCCTTCACAATAAGTTTGGCTGGGTAGCCAATAAAAACAGATCGCGGTGGGTTTTTTGCCCTTTCCGACTTGTACAGGGGCCATAATCTGGATCTAGCTTGGGTTATTTCATTTGGATAGTCCCTGTTCACACCATACTGGGGTTTGGGTTTCAACTTATACGCGTTTGCGAGGATGTTTTTCAAGTCCGACTCTTTTTGGAAACAGACTATAATTGGTCTTGTTTTGTCCCGGACCCGTCTACCTAATCGGTGCGCTCTTTGTAATTGTATTGAATCAGCTGATTCAATGTCAAGGTCATGCTTGAGAAAGTTGTTTATCAATTCAAAGCAGTTCTCGTCCTTCTGTAACTCCGTAATGCCACGAAAAATTAAATTAAGTCGTCGACTTCTTGCTTCATTATCAATACTATGATATTCAAGGGTTCGAATACGGGCGTTGGTGTTGGACGTTTCATTCAATAATGTGCCAATATTTGACTCACAAAAGTCTAGCCTATCGTTCAAACTGTGAACACTTGTCAACAAACCAAACATAGTGACGAGTTTATCATCTGTGGACAATGCTTTAAATTGGTCATTGGTCATATTTGAAGAGCTGTTGTTTGTTTCAGATGCATTTGACATACCTCCTGTTGAGTGCCTTTGCCTTTTTCTCGACCTAGTGTCATATTTAGAGTTCTGTGAGCTTGCCACTTGGCTGCCACGTAGTCCGTCCGAGCCGCCATTACCGACCTTTCCTTTACCAGTCTTCTTTCCGCTGCCTTTGCTCTTTTTGCCTGGCCTGTCCATTTTTCTAATGTAACGCACTGCCAACGTATTAATAAATAAAAGTTATGTACACTAGAAAAAACTTTCAGGAGGCCTTAATTAAAGACTTTTAAGCAAAATTTTCGAGAGCTCCACATCGACCAACTCCTTGCTACACCACGTGACCAAACAGTTTGGATCCAGATCAGACACCAGGTAAAAAACATGGAGTCAGATGAGGCTCCAAACTGTGCGCCACTCTGATAAAAATGACGCTTCGAAATTGAAAGCCGTCACTTTCTAAGTTATATATATTGCATGGCTCCAACGAGATATCTAAATTAAACGCGCACACTATACGTGTGAGTGCGCGCATGCGCACGAGTGTATGTGGGCGTGTTTAATTAGATAACGAGTGGAGCTACTGCAATATATCGCTAGTAACATGGCTAAATATAGACCAAGAGGTTGGACTCTGTGCAATTTACACCAAATATTGAGCGCTTTTGACATCCATTAGAATCCCCATTTGAACAACCAATCAGTGACAACAACAATACCGCTATCTGCGCAAGTTATACCAAATGGTGAGAGCTTTGCTAATCAAAGGTAGTGTAACCCCCTTAAAAGAGACCAATCAATGACTGGAACGTATACTCATTGACCAATCCGACAACTTCCAGCATAGATCGCTTCTGCGGGCAATGTGTTAATGCATTTGTGCTGTAAAGACGACTGTCCTAGTTTCTTGGAATATTTGCGTCACTAGTTTTCGCGCGTGTTCTACTTAAAATGATTAATATGGATATCGGCGCAGTGATGACTGAACGATTTGCAGTAGAGAACACGTTTGCATTTCTCAATCAACGGCTTTGTGCTATAGTTAGCAATTGTAATCCAAAAATAAAGCAATTTTAGTTTCCGTTTTAAAGAGGTTTCACTGTAAAACTGGTGTGAGCTGGAACTTTTGCACAACTTGGAATAAAATAAATAATCAGGATTGTAAAAAAATGTCAATTTCTATATTTTGTGACAATGCGTTTGCGTTTCGTGTGCGTTTAACGGGAAAGAATAACGCTTTCTTCACTGTAAGTGCCAGTGTAACCGAAATCCACACAACGGCAAACATGTAGATAGTGACATTTTAACAGCTGACGATTCCTTTTAGTCTGCCTTGCAAACAGTTTGAAACCTGACCATATGCGGCATCTGATATGTAGTGAGTTCAATTACAATTGTTTACTGTTTAGGTAAGCAGTGTGTGTCCCGTGTGCAGTGTGCAGAGAACAGAAGAGAAAGCGTTTTCTTTCCAAATAACCCCGGAAACGCTCCAATTATTATTTTCATTGCAAACAGTTTGGAGCAAGATTAGATGCCGGGTAACCCGGCGTCTGATCAGGCTCCAAACTGTTCGCCACTCAAATTAAAACTGGCCGTAGGATTTTTCATATAGTTGTCATTTGTTTTATTTCGTTGCAATGCGATTGCTTTTGATCGAAATAATGACTTTTTCTCCACTGTATTTCAGACCGGTAGCCAACTCGCCATCGATTTATTTACTTAACTTATCACTGGATTCAGGCCGTTTGTATTGTTTTGACATAACAGAGTGTTTTGGAAAATAATAATGTCTTCTCCACTATATGTATTCAAGCTTTAAGTCCATGTAGTGTATGCTCTTAATTTTCAAAACCTGCTGGAGATATGCGTGAGTCTATATATTACTACGGGTGGTACCCATTATTATTACATTATAATGTATACTATACTTGATCATTACCCAAACGAGATAATAAATTAAGTCGTCCATTTAAATATAGCACTAAATCAGTCATCCATCGTTTACCGGACTATGAGTACCTAACCACGACATAATGTATATCTTTTATAAACATCGATCATTTTACTTTACTCTAAATAATTATATAATATTATGTTATATACGATATTTATCACAGCTATTCTATAGACGTGTTCAGCCTGTAGTAAGAGTATAATAAATGCAGTTGCGCTATATTGAAACACAAGCGTGTTATAATCATATGAACGTCCAAAATCTTTAAATATGATCCAATTTGAGTTAGGAAAGAATAATGTTCTACACATTGTATTGCAGTTTACCCATTTATACCGAGGGGGAATTCCATGCTTATATATAGGATTGGTCCATATTATATCTAAGGTGTGCCTTTACTAAACTTTCATTTCCGTTTTGGTTGATTTTCAAGTTCCTATCAGTAAACACTGTACATGTACACTCTGATCAGACGCCGCATTATGTGACCTTTAGATCAGACTCTAACCTGCTTTACTATGGCCCTTCTATGGGACGCTAGACATAAATTGGTTAAAAAACGGGGTAGGCATATACTTTGAAAAATATAAATCTTAAAGTATGCGCAGCCAACTACACACTAACTAAACATCATTTCCTCTTGAAACCCATTTGTTCAGCCTTCATTTGACAAAACAATAAACAGTTCATCCTACTTTTAAGTAAAAGCAACATCCCATAAATGAATTCACTCTTGACCAACCTGTAAACCTGTTTAACATACTGCAATAATTAAACCGGCAGCTAGCATTTCCAATATCCTGTTTTTGTTAAGTTAGATAATACAGCATCACATGACCTTCGAATTTGGCGAATACAAATAATGTCACAATCTAATATTTACCTACGCCCTGCACCGTCCTTATGTAAACACTTTGTTGTTGCATTTTCCCATGAATGTTAATTTCAAGACTAGTATGACGTCTTATTACAGAGTAAATATGGAAAGTTAATGTTGCAATGAGTAAACCATATATAGAGAACGAGCTAAGCATAGCCATGGGCAAAATGGTTACAGGTTTACAGGTTATTATTGATCTCGGTTGACAATGGAATATAAATATGAAAAATAAATTGAGTACTTCCGGTATTCATGCGGTTATGAAACTCAGTCGTTTTAACTAGAAAATATATGAAAGTACGAATGCGGTTAAAGGCCTTCCGAACAACCATTCCCAATTTACACAACGCTTGTCGCTATTTCTTAAACAATACTATTTTGTCTAACGCATTCGCTGCTGCAATATCGTCTGCTTAAATAGTTTGCCCTTTTCTATTTGTAACAAATTGAATATTTTTATCGAAGAAATATAAAGATGAGTGACAAACAGTTTTAACCCAGGCGTCTGATATGGGTTCAAACTGTTTGCAAATGTACTCTAATGGTTTTAATAGTCCATCCCTATAACAACTCTTTTCGAACAACAAACATAATATTTGTATCCCATTGGGCGTTGTAGAAGAGAGGGAACACTGTATTATGTTTAATGTACGAGTATGTGAATCATATAGATGTTAAAGACAGCTTATTAAAATGGTAAAGAGTTTGATACAGTATGCACTGCTGTAGCTTAGATTATTACACCTCACTTTGAGTTTAACAATTTTTAATTTCCCATAGATCAAAATGAAACATTTTGCATGTCTTTTACATCTATCCAGAAAAAAAACTCTCACTATGTGATATTCTGTTCGCTATGTGAATGTCACAGAAAATCAATAAGGGCAGGTAGCTCCTTATCAGCTTAAACCATTTTCTGTACGTGGTGCTTCTCTTTGTCCACTCCTTACAAGTATTTCAGCATCAAGGCCTTTTCTGACCTAGATTACTGTCAACAGACGATGCATCGGCTTTGCCTCGGGCTGATTTTCTGGTTCTTTGGTTGATAATTTGAATGTCACGCAAACTGCCATCTTATATCTAAATAACGTCATTCGTTACCATAAAACCTTTGCATACACAATCAATCTAGTGCACCGTAGAACAAAATTCTAAACATGGAAATGTGTCATACCATACAATAGTTTAGCATGTTTGTTTGTGATTCTATGTGGCTCTTTTATCAACATTGTAATAACTATTGTGGTTTTTAAATGCATACTCTTTATAATTGAAGACCACTTGTGCGGATTAACGTACATATTCATATATTTGAAAAGTGTTTGACATAGGACATGCAAACATATACTGTAAAACCTCTCTAGTATGACCATTTAAACGAACTCAATTTGACTGTATAACGACGGGTGACATGTTAAAGCAAGTTGACAGTAAATGAGGAAGCTCCTGAAGAAGTTTTAAATGTACTGTCACATTGCCAGTCATTTGTCGTAAACACCTAATAACTAACAAATACTAGTGGTCGTAATAGAGAGGGTTTCCCGTACACTGCACAATACCCATATAACGTTTATATCATACTCCAAATACTACGTTTGTTTTACGGCTTCACCGCCATTGCGTCAGGTGCATCACTATTGTTGTCTGTAAAAGCGTTTCAAAGCTATATTTAGGGCACAATGACTGAATAAATTTCGTAAAGAGTGTCAAATAGTTTGGGTCCTGATCAGACGATGCGTTACGCGGCGTCTGATCATGACGCAAACTGTTTGCAATCGAGCTCTATGGCGTCATTGAGAGAGAATGTGATACTGTAACGCGTATAGCGGTTGTTCACTATAATTCGACAGACAGAATTAATTTAACAGCTTCCATGTGTTTTGTTGTTCAAAACAGGTGGTTGAGCAATGCCAGACAACAGTAATCTAGTAACCTCATTAAAATGATTTCTGCATTACATTTTTCCAATTATGAAGATACCGTTCTTATTTACTAGTATATCATTTAAGAACCATATTGAAAATACAATGCACGTGCTTTTTTGTACATAGGGACTATTAAATTAAATAATAAAACGTGACTTTTTTGTACCCCGGTAACTTTTAAACATAGTAATGAGTGACAACAACACCAATCAAGTTTTCACTGAAGTATATAAAAATCTAGCGATATAATTATAGAAACAAATCTCTATGCAAATTGCAAAATTTGCAAACAAAAATTGGTTTCAAGCTTAACTCGATCAAACATCGAAATGATGTTTCAAGAAACAAAAATACATGCCCCAAAATATAAGTCGTAGTTACCGTTTGCCCTAGATTGCCAGCCAATGAAAGGGCTCCATTTCAGCGAGAAATGAAAAAATATATCGCATATTCGTTCAATTTTGTACTTGGGTATGGCAGAGAAATAAACAAGTCATGAACCGGCCAAGGACACCGCGTGCTAAGGAGGAACGTAGCGCATCATTACGTCATACAGCAACCGCTCAGCTGGGAATTACAGTATAACCTATGTACTGCGGCCTTTCAATGAAGAGGCCCGAATAAATCAAATATTTCTGTAGACAGGAGACTATAGTTAGTGCATAATGAAATTAATATGAAACGCTCTAAATTTACCTTTCTGCATTAATCATGTCCTGCATTAACTCATTGAACCCTTGGTGACGAGTACACTCGTCATTTATAATGTACCCGTTACACTTGTCAACAGCAAACATTGTAGAACCACATCGTAGATCTCCTATTACAAAAATGGCCCAGACTCGAATTGTTCATTGTATAAGAGTTGGGTTGAAAGGGTTAAGCAGCCGACTTGTGGGTATTGTCAGTATTGACTGTAAAACTTCTCGAAAGAAATGTGTTTATTTTCAATATTGTACTAAAATACGGTTGCTTTTTATCAATGCATAAGGCAAGCAATAAACAGCCACCCGTCTTCAACCCCTTCGGTGTCATGGGCATTTTTGTCATTTATAGTATAATGCACTAAACAACACAGTCCAGACGAATGTCATTTAAAAACAAAGAATGCTCTCGACTTAGGATGTTTTAACCCTATAATTTGTGGGTTTTTTTCTAAACTGACTTTAAAACAATTATTGCTTGGCTCCGTTAGTGGGTTAAAGGACTCGAATCTTGGTTGATCAGGTGCTGCTTAATGCTTGGTATTTTTTAGCAGATCAACTGATCAAGCATTTTCATGTCACACCAGTCCACAGCAGCTCGTTCACGCCAGTTTTCAACACTTTACTGTCGGAACACAAATAAAAATCGTCCTCAATTGAATCTATTTTTAAATTCCATTTGGGTGACTCGCTAACTCATGCTTGGTTTTGTTTCTAAATGGAAAAGCATACAGCGAGCCGTACACGCGTACAGGGTTCCAGGTCGATTTTCTTGTTTTTCGTGTGACGTCATGTGTAAAAGTGAACTCGCCGGCTTCCGAAAATACAAAGCACCGCCCTCCGAAATAAAGCCCTTTTATTGGCTGACAAACTAGGTCGAGCGGTAATTTGGGTTGAGCGATAACTTAGTATAGGTAAAGTAGGTTGAACGGTAACTGTCATACACTAGCCTACGTGCCATATTTGAGGCAAACGGTAAATCAGTTATAGTTCATTTGTTTGAAAATTATACAACATAACCTGTTCGCTCCCTACGGTCGCTCCAGGTTATATTGCATAATTTTCAAAAAATGAACTTTAACTAATACTTATTGGTCAGTTTTTATTCACCTAGCTTTAATGTTAACCAAAATAAGTACAATTCATGATCGATAATATGTGATGCGCACTTTATAGTACTTGCATCAAACATACTGGAATCTAAACGTTTGTACATGAACTCAATTTATTGTGTCTCAAATTAAACAAATGCTGTCGAGAGATTGATAAATGATACTTACACTCAGTGCAAAAAGAAACGCACACTTTTATTACAAAGTTATCTGTATGTAGAAGGAGCGTATTTGTGAAATAATCTTTTCATTACAGCCAGTAGTTCCGTCTTTGGCTATCAATGTTGAAAATGGGAGGTTTATCATTGAATTGGTATCATCACAAACTGCACAAATCGGTGCGGTGTTTTCAACAGGCACTAGTTAACTCGTTCGCTGCCAAATTAATCGTGAGATTTTTATCCCATCACCGTTTCATTGTCGTCTGCTTCAATTTTGTTGTTTGCAAGGTCGTTTCAAAGTAACATTCAAAGTAGTATGACTTAAAGTATATCTATACGAGTGTCAAACAGTTTGGATCCTGATCAGACGCCGCGTTACGCTGTTTGAAAACGCGCCTTTTGACGTCATTAAGAGTGAAAGGGTTAAAAGACAGCACAATCATTTTAAGTATATGTTTTTCTGAACTTGTTGCAGAATTAAATTGATCTTGAGATATGGTCTTAATATCTTAAAAAAGTCGTTTAATCTGCGCCTGAGCACGGTGTGCGTTTCTTTTTGTACTGAGTGTATTTAGTCCTTGAGATACACGTAAAACTAAAGTGAAAATATAATCGGCGATAAAAGTCCAGAAAAAAACGTCAAATTGCTAAGAGGTGCATCTCATGTCTGTTTTTTTGTATTAGATATGTATTATTTGTACAATATGATGCACTGTGTGAAATACTTTTGAATAATTAAGAACAAACAGCACGTCCCGATAGTCCATCTGAATACGTCATTTATTTAAAAGGAACGGGCAGAATTAATATTCAACATTGTAATGGTTTAATCCTATTAGAATACTAATAGGGTATGTTTGTTTCATTATGTATTCATGTATGTAGAACATTGACACCGTTATGTCTGAGATTTCTTTGAATGCTGGAATCCATTATAAAGGTTGACTAACATTGACAAATATTTGTTTTGTAAATATAGCTTACAGACATAATGCTATGTATTATGCATTCTGGTATAGGTCTTATGTTTGTTATAATACTGAAAATCAGTAAGATATAGCGACGGTTGCGGATCCATTGGAACCAGATGAGAGTTGAAGTACTACTGTCTTTTTTCAAATTTAAAACCGTTTGTGATATCATTGCATAACAAAGAACAAGGACATAAACCTCCTGAAGACGACATTATTTAGTTTTCTAAATTTTAACAATCAAAGGATACAGCAAGATTAATCAACGTTCGAAAAGCCACTACAATATACAGTAATGTATGTGCAAAACGGCCCAGCAATATAATTATAGTAAAATAAACTTTATTCACTACTCTCGTTCTACAGTGGAGAATATGTTATTCTTTCCCGTTTAAACGCAAACGCAAAGCACTAAAACGTAGAAAAGTACAACTTTTGGACAATTCTTATAATTCATGTTTATCTTGGTGGCAAACAGTTTGGAGCCTGATCAGACGCCGGGTTACCCGGCGTCTGATCTGGCTCCAAACTGTTTGCACTGCAAATAATAGTTTAAGCGTAAACGCGTTTATTGGGAAAGAATAACAGATTCTCCACTGTAAATGTATCGTGTTGTAGAGTTATAAAGAATATGTATGTGAATTTCTGTTTCGGACTTAAAGTAATGCTGCATTACCCCGTTTACAATAGTTATTTGCTAAAAGCTAGGAGCCTGATCAGAAGCTTTTGACACATATGTTTATGTCACAGTGTGTAGGTTTATCATGACCTGTACGGCTTTGCTGTACAAGCGCGCTTTTATAGCGACGTGGTAGAGTAAATGACTGCGAACCTCGCGACCGGGTTCAAGCCCGGGTCGGCGCGGGTGTTTCTTTATAATAACACCTAGTTACATTTGGCGCCCAACGCGGTTTCTGTGACTGTATATGCTCCGAATTCGATCCTAGTCGCTCTCATTCCCATATCGAAACTCTGGACGAATTTCAAGTTGTCGGGGGAATATGTCACAATGTGTAGGTTTATCATGACTTGTACGGCCTTACTGTACAAGCGCGCTTTTATAGCGACGTGGTATGGTACATGACTGCGAACCTGGCGACCCCGGTTCAAACCCGGGTCGGCACGGGTGCTTCTTTATAATAACACCTGGTTACATTTATATTGCTAAAGTCAAAATACCTAAAGTCTAAATGTGTGAAACAATAAGCGACAAGTGCTTACGATTAATGACGTTATGAGAGTGAATGGGGCTATATAAGGTGTTTGTAGACAAATGTTAGAATGGTGTTTTGATCGGTGTTCAAATCCTTGCATACATTCCGTATAATAAATACGAAAGACTCAAGCAGGAAACGCAACACAAACAATGCACCCACCTCTCAAGCAGGACACACACACAGTCATACCATAACAAGCACACACACATACACACACACACGCACACACACAAGGTTTGCGATTTTATCTTCAATTAAGTTGTTAAGAATTATAACTTGCAAAAATATATCCGTGTATGTCCGTATAAATGCAACGCCTGATCAGGATCGAACAAAATACACCAACAACTTATAGTTTACCGGCAAACACTAACGGAAGAAGGCTTCGCTGCTCGTTCCTTTCAACATTTAGAACGCTTAGTTACAAATTTAGTTTATATGCTAGGCAAGCCTATATTGCTTACAAAAAGGTAATATAAAGCAAAGATAAAACAAGAAAATGCATTCTTATGTAAAACATATATATTTCAGATTAGTTTAACCTCATTTCTGCTACAAACCGCTTTTTGAATGACAATATTTCAACTTGTGACACACGCAACGATAATTAATGCGGAACGATAACGAGACAAATGCATGGTATACGTCCCCCTTTTAACGGTTCACATAAGCGGGCTCTACGATTCAACGCTGTGTTGCAAGCAAATGTTTCAATGATTCAAGCTTATAGAAATGCATTCGGCGAGGTGCTAGCTATAATTAGAGGAATTGAATACTATATTGCCAATTATCTTTTAAAATGTAAGGCGGCGTAATCGTTTGGCAGAATATATCTACAAAGTATGTGAATGACTTGCTATATTAGATTATTATACTGTTTGCTAAAGGTAAACTTGAATTAAAGAATATAAACTTACAGTCAGATTTGCTTTGCAATTTATTTATCCTTATTTCAACTCGAAAACAGCACATTAAAGTATTCCATTAAGACTTAATTGGCTATTATGTACACTGCCACTGTAGACAGACTTTAAGCATATTGTATTAATCGACTTAAAACAGTTTTAATTAATATGTATATAATGGTCCATTATTATCGTTATCTCTGAAAGAAATTAACAATTAAGGTAAATTAAAAGTATTATTTATTGCATACAATGGACGGAACCTAATAAGACTTGCAACTAACATCTCGAATGCAGTCTAGTTGTACCGAAAAGGACAAAAAATATTAACTATTATACCAACTATAATGTTCATTTTACTAACATTATCACCATGGTGTGTTGTGCAGTGTTACTTTATGGCTGGTATGTGCGGTTAGCAATAATTAAGTGTAAGTTTTCCATTTTGACATTGAGCTCCTTGTAAGTTGTAAAAGCTGTATGATATATTGTGAACGACCATGTTGCTGTTAGGTATTTTCAATTTGATATTAAAGCAAACAAGCAAAACATTGGCCAATGAAAGTATAATTGATAGAAACCGGAATAACTGCACGTTACTTTATAAAATGTGTTTCGATTAAAGTCTAGTATTAAAATGCACTGTTTCTGTGTCATTGCTTGAAATCTGTTGAGTAAGAAAAATACTATTCCCTGATTTATCCAATTAAACATATATTAAATGACATATATGAAATGATACTACTTTAAAAAGTCGTACAATATACTTTATTCGAGGAACATACTATTGTGAAAACTTTTGCAATGAAATAATTCCTCTATAAATAATCGCATTAATAATATCGTTCGAACTTGAAATGGTATAAGAAATCGAGTGTGTATAAATATATTGAAGTCGAATTGTCATCTATCACTGTTGCAAACACGTCTGTGTCGACAAATTCCTGTATGCTGAGCTAGTCTATGCCATTAGTTGGACACATTCGCTGAAAAAGACTGAAAACCAAATTTGGCATAAACTGTGTTTTTTTGCAATTGAATGCCTGTATACTATATAAATACGTAAATATACTCAACAAAACAATTAAAGCGACACGTATTGAGGGTAAAGCAAATAAACATACGTAATTTTATTCAGAGATATTTGAACACCGTCATTGCCATGCCTGCATCAGCTTAAGTAATTTGTCGGTAATTTTTATTTCTCGAATCTAGATTTTAAAAACTGGAGTAAAGTATTATCGTTCTCGTGTCGAATACTCTTGCACAACTTACATATAATTGTTTATTTGTATCACTTAATATATCTGGTATAAAACTTGCATGCAAAATTGTGATTTATAACAGGATTTAATGCCTTTAACGTATCATTCTAGAATAATTTGATTTTCAAGTTGCATACTATTTCAGTATTAGCAATATAGTGCTAAAGTGGTTATGATGTGGCCTTTAACAGTTCATGATTATGTTTGCGTTAGAAGGAAACACTTACGTTTGCTATTCTTGATAATTTATTGAAAGCTTTGGAAACAAGATGGAAACAAAAAGGTGTGCATATTCAATTCAATATTCTAATTCCATTCTAAGTAGCTTGATGCATGCTTTAAATTATTTTAATTGATTGATTGAGTTGAGTTTAACGGCACCGCGACACATGAAATGGTCATATGACGCCGAACCATTTTAATTTTAGTATCAGTTTTGTCATATTACTGTTTCGAATTATGATAGAAAACAACTGTCTTACAGGATTTAGGTTTGAGTATATCATCACCAAATGTCATCAGCATAATTCACTTAACAATATGTGTGCAATATCTATACTTGTTGCAGCTCACACGTATTTATAACATACAATTTTACGCAGTTGTCTGTTTTTCAAAGAGCGCGTTGGTTTGCCTTCTAAAGCAACATACTAAGTTGAACTAACTGTGCAGATAAATCATCTGATTCCGGTATTTTCTAATTGAAAGGTTTCCAATTAGGTAAATTGGATCGTGATTTTATACTGCATATTTTTACGACAGAAAGTAACATCAAAGGCTAAGTCAAGTATCACACTCGATATTTTAATCACAGCAGCCTTTTTTTACGTTAGTGATGTTGGATTATGGTAAAAGTGTCTACACTAATAAACACACTCAAAACGAAAGCGAGTATCGCGTAATTTACAATCACTTAATCTATAAAGAGTAAGCTTGTCATAGGCACATAGTAAAGACCAAAATCAAAGGACTCTTCAAAATCCTCCAACCAGGGTCGTTTAAAACATATGGTAGAACAAACCCTAAATAGTCATAATGTGACAGTACTTAATTGTAACTTTGACTTTTCCATTACACTTTTTAGGGGTGAATGACTTAATACTTAAAGCCGCATTGTGTTTTTGGGAAACCTGCATAAAACGGTTGTTTGGGATCCCATTAGAACTACATGGGACGTGATTCTTTCATAAAAAGCGGCTTTATCTAAGAAATTCGCTTTTAAATTTTTATTTATAATTTTTTAGTGCAGCACAAATTAAAGAGCCTCCTTGTGAATGGAAAGAAGGACAACTCTGTAAATACAGGGCTCCAGATAACGGAAGTATTTCGATTACTAAACTCTTTATTTCTGTGGTGTCATACTCATTAGAATCGTCTCGAAGAGACGGTTTAATCAGTAGTAACACCATAGCATTCGGTGCTGAAATGACTGAGAACATGTTGGATTTGTTCAGTTTATTCCTGATATTGAAGAATTTAACCCTTATTCTGCTGCTAGGACGTCTGCTTTGACATTGTCGTGTGCAATATTTGTTTAGTGTAGATTTATGCATACTTTTTATTAAACAAACCTTAAGACGAGTGTCAAACAGTTTGGATCCAGATGAGACGCCGCGTTACGTGGTGTCTGTTTTAGAGTCAAACAGTTGCGACCAGTAGGCACAGGGTTAAACTATGAGATAAGGTCCCCACGTGTAAATAATTAATCACGGTGGTAAGCGTGTACAATCCAATACGGGGGATCTTGCTGAAAATGACTGTTTCAGCCTTGTCTGCTCTCTACCTCAACCACCTATTTTTGGATCTTCACCAAACTTGCTATAAATGTTTATTAGTATAGAATCAAGCTCAAGTTTGATAACTATCAAAGTCGCATGAGGCATGTCTGAGTTATTACCCTTGAATAATTAAAAAAAATGACTGTTTTAGCCTTTTCTGCTCTCTAACCAAACTTGCTGGCATTGTGTATTTGTATTAAATATAGATCAAGACAAAAATCGAATACAGATGACTAAAAACCCTTCAAGAGGTAAAGGAGGTATGGCGTAGCCATTTATTACTTTACTTATTACCAACACGGCCAAAATGAAGCACATGCAACCATTGATAGTCCGGGCGTCAAGGAGTTGAACGTGGAAATGCCGGATGAAGTTTTTTTTGTTGCAGTTTTCAATAGTCTAGGGGGTCTTCATCGAGATCAAAGAGGGTGCCCGGTGATATCCCTTGAGCATTTCTCAAAATATGCTAATTAAGTCGGCCATTACTGAAATGCCGTTATTTGGCCATATGTCAATTAGTATGCATCCTACCATGATGAAATTGGTGTCTATAACCAGTATATCAGGGTCTACGAACATGATAAAACCATCATTTCAGGAATTAAATGGTTTGGACATATGCAACTTATGCAAATTATGCAAATGTGGTCGGCCATTACTGAATTTCCGTTATTGGGCCATATATCAATTAGTATGCATACTACCATAATGAAATTGGTGTCTATATCCAGGTTATCAGGGTCTACGAACATGATAAAACCATCTTTTCAGAAATTAAATGTTTTGGACATATGCAAATTATGCAAATGAGGTCGGCCATTACTGAATTTCTGTTATTTGGCCATATGTCAATTAGTTTGCATCCTACCATGATGAAATTGGTGTCTATATCCAGGTTACCAGGGTCTACGAACATGATAAACCCATAATTTCAGGAATAAAATGTTATGGATATATGCAAATTATGCAAATGAGGTCGGCCATTACTGAATTTCTGTTATTTGGCCATATATCAATTAGTATGCATCCTACCATGATGACATTGGTGTCTATATCCAGGTTATCAAGGTCTACGAACATGATAAACCCATCTTTTCAGAAATTATATGTGTTGGACATATGCAAATTATGCAAATGAGGTCGGCCATTGCTGAATTTCTGTTATTTGGCCATAAGTCAATTAGTTTGCATCCTACCATGATGAAATTGGTGTCTATATCCAGGTTATCAGGGTCTACGAACATGATTAACCCAACATTTCAGGAATTAAATGTTTTGGACATATGCAACTCATGCAAATTATGCAAATGAGGTCGACCATTACTGAATTTCCATTATTTTGCCATATGTCAATTGGTATGCATCCTACCATGATGAAATTGGTGTCTATTAGTATTATATAAACCAGGTTATCAGGGTCTACGAACATGATAAACCAATTATTTCAGGAATCAAATGTATTGGACATATGCAAATAGTGTAAAATATGCAAATAAGCTCGGCAATTACTGATTATCCCCTTTTCTTGTAATATCTCTTAAGCTCATTTTATTTAAGTTCATATGCTGCTATCTTTTATATACTCAGCCAAAAAAGAAAGTACCTATTTTTGTATTCTAAATTATCAGCGTCTCATACGTAAACTGTATTTAAATTTTAGTTTTAGAAAGAAGCAGATGGTATGAAATCATTGTGGCTTAATAACTGGCTAACTGTATTGAAAATGAAAGGTCTGTAACTCTTTTTCCTGAAAACAGCTGTTTTGCTAAGAATTATTTTTCATAGAAGAGAAACAAGTGTACTCATATTCAGCAGCTAGAACTTTTTCTTAAAGAAAATAAAATCACATTAGACTTTCATTCATCACAAATTTCACGGCGGTATTAAGATTAGAATTTCCTATATCAAATTACCTCCTTTTGATTTAAAATAAGAACGAAATGTAAGTGTTTCATTTTTGTTGCATGTGTCGTTTAATCTGTATATTTTACTGGAATACATTGGTGATCGTATGCGCTTTTTAAACCTCAAATAAAATTGGAATTGATAAAGTACTTTATAAGATATTCAGCTTGAAAATTCACTTAATCAAAAGTAAATGTAACAAGTAGGGACCTTCGATTTTGGCTGAGTATATTAGTCTGACCTGCGAATATTCCCGATTTAAATCCTATATAACACGTGTGGGACGTACTAGGACGTCGTTTTCGAATATATCACACTATCAACATGGTAAATGACTTGGCATCAGCGTTACAAGCTGAATGTAACAATTCGCCTGCGTCATTAGTTACAACATTACGTCAACAGCATGCACCGCCGATTCACGACATGCTATGTCCACCCTTGTTGACACGTGAGATACAGACTCCAAATACAATACTTACAGCCATTCTGGGTGCTTATACAACATTCAAAATGATATAAAATCTTTCTTATTTGTGAACCCAGTTTTATCCAAGAAAGTGTCAATTTTGAAATCGACCCCTATGTCATTTCGCAAAATATTTTACAATAAAAAAGCATCGCGTCGACTTCATTTTTACACAAAAAAATGTCACCGAGGAATTATTTTACAATCCAGACTTTTTCGGCTGATTATAGTTGCTTGATTTACTGATATATATCTTTTATACTTCAAGGTTGATTATCACGGAGCCTAATCCTGAAGAATGTCCGTATAACAAAAGTTGTCCATTTAACAAACATAATACAATGTAGCAAGTTACAAGGTGATGATTAACTTTTAGAGCTTCAGAATGCATTAGACAAGAACACAGAACTATTTTTAAAATGTCACAAAAGCTGTGTGTCATCATACACTTCAAAATCCCATACTGTTCGCCACAGCGATGGTCAAACTGAATTCACTCATCATAAGGTAACTAGACGTTCGATATAACTTGCTACATTGTATTATGTTTGTTATACGGACAGCCTTTGCAGCAATGACAGGTTCCTTTTTGTGCTGGCAATTGAACTTCTAATTGAAGAAACATTCTTCAGGATCAGGCTCCATGATTTTCAACCTGGAAGAATAAAAGATATATATTCAAAGCCAATGGCGTCTGCCACTCATTTGAATAGTCTCATAGATGGCGCTCTAACTTCAGGCATATAAATGGTAATTATTTGGCGCGGAAGTAGGGAAGTGAATGGGAACTTCAGAGCATTCGTAAGTGAGATTTGCGTAATAAAATGGCATAAGCATATTTTAAACCCCCAGTTCCTCAATAGGAATATACCCGTTTAAGGATGCAAACCAATACAAATATCCCTATACCGCCCATGTTATCCTCCGCCCGTTCTACTTTTCGTGGTGACGGGACCTGGAAGAATTAAAGATATATATTAGTAAATCAAGCAACTATAAAAGATTGCAGCGCATGAACTTAAATAAAATGAACTTAAAGAGATATTACAAAAAAAACTCCGATATTCAGTAATGGCCGACTTCATTTTCATAATTTGCATAAGTTAAATAGGTCCAAAACATTTAATTCCTGAAATGGTGGGTTTATCATGTTCGTAGACCCTGATAACCTGGTTATACATGTAGATATCAATTTCATCATGGTAAGATGCATACTAATTGACATATGGCCAAATAAAGGAAATTCAGTAATGGCCGACCTCATTTGCATAATTTGCATAAGTTGCATATGTCCAAACCATTTAATCCCTGAAAAGATGGGTTTATCATGTTCGTAGACCCTGATAACCTGGTTATAGACATTAATTGCATCATGGTAAGATGCATACTAATTGACATATGGCCAAATAAAGGAAATTCAATAATGGCCTACCTCATTTGCATAATTTGCATAAGTTGCATATGTCCAAACCATTTAATCCCTGAAAATATGGGTTTATTATGTTCGTAGACCCTGATAACCTGGTTATAGACACCAATTGCATCATGGTAGGATGCATACTAATTGACATATGGCCAAATAACGGAAATTCAGTAATGGCCGACCTCATTTGCATAATTTGCATAAGTTGCATATGTCCAAACCATTTAATCCCTGAAAAGATGGGTTTATCATGTTCGTAGACCCTGATAACCTGGTTATAGACACCAATTTCATCATGGTAGGATTCATACTTATTGACATATGGCCAAATAACGGCATTTCAATAATGGCCGACTTAATTAGCATATTTTGAGAAATGCTCAAGGGATATCACCGGGCACCCTCTTTGATCTCGATGAGGACCCCCATGACTATTGAAAACTGCAACAAAAAAAAGTTCATCCGGCATTTCCATGTTCAGCTTAATATCGTCCTTTGACTCCCGGACTATGATAGCTCAGCACATTATTACATTTTTGGGGTGAATCATGCACTTAGTGATACAAGCATCAAACTTGGCACACTTGCACTTCTATCTGTAGTATTTCATAAAAGCCCGTTAGCCACTTGAAAAAATCAAAATGGCGGCCATTTTTCAAGATGGCCGCCATTACAGATTCAAAAATACAGTTCTGTTGCTAATATTTGACATATATGGCCGTTCTTTACAGTTTTGGTGTCTAGGTATATGTTTTAAAGTATAAGGAAACTAATTAAGTCAATTTCAAAGTGTTTTGAAAATTACTTTATCATGTAATGGCCAACTTGTGACAAAAAACATAGTTTATTCGAAGATGGCACTATGTTTGGTTCAAATTTACGATTCTCTTTCTTACATTTGACGTACATTGCCATGGTTTTACACTTTTTGATTGAAAATATATTTTTTACAGCAAAAGGAAGCTAATTTTGTCAGCATCAGCCTGCTGTGTTTGCACAATAACACATTTTCGACAAAAGACAGTCTATTTTTAAAAACAATTACATAACTGCGTAATGACAAATTTGTTGAGTTTGTTTGCATATGTTTGCCAACATGGTCTCTAATGTAGAATATATTTTCTTACATCTGGTATATCCTTAGCAAGCCCGGCCGATTTTGTACACATAACACAGACACTACTGGACTAGTTTGGAGCTCATTTTCTGAATAAACACTACACTCTGACATCTCAAAACTACTATGACGTGTCAAAACGAAACTGAAAGTGACAATCTATTTTTAGAGGCGCTATATTTAAGTCGCGTTCACGCAATGCGCGAATTAGTTAAAAAAAAAAAAGAAAAAAAAAAAGAAGTGGATCCTGAACTCAGTTTGAGCTCAGTTTGAGCTTTGTGAGCTTTGTGTTGACATGTCAGTGTTACTGAATTCCAGCATGAGTGCTATTATAACGGGTTTTGACAAAAAGGTCGAGTACATTTTAAACCGAAAGTAGAAAGATGGACCGTTTCGGCCCCTCTGGCATTCGCCTTTTTTCCAATCTTGCAAATTTGTGTCTGGATCCATTTTCGATGCTGCCTGAAAGTGTCACATTTTGCAGGAGACCATTGATATTCTAGAAATAGGCAGTGCCGAACCTGGCCTTTCAGAAAAGTCTTCCAACGCGATGTGCGAATCATAACTTTTCATTCTACGGAAGCCAAAATGTGCCATAAACGTCAAAACGTTTTAATACGCTATGGGCGTGGAAAGGATATATGACGATTTGTCATATTTTTGGTGTCAAAGAATGTTTTAAAATAGGATGAGAAAACTATTAATGGGAGCCTCCGGTCGGTTAGAAACTCATATCATTGTCTAATGACCTATTTTAGCCACACATATATTTCTATTCCGTAGCTGACCAAAGCTTGTTGTCTGTTGTTATGTGACTGCTTATGCTGAATGTAGGTGCTGTTTTCTCACATTTACAATTTCATTTATCTGAACAATGATTGCCCAATTTATACTACTATATCTGACACTGCAATTACTTTACCATACACTATTCTACCTTTCAAGTAAACTTTAAAGTCTTGAATATGTTTCTTTTTTCTCAATTTAAATATAATTGCATTTAGAAAACAAACATAATTCCTTAATTATCCAACATAACAATTTTATTCTGACAACAGAGTTTTAAAAGCGATATGATGTGATACATAGTCAAAGATAGTATACATTTCTTGTGGTACAATTGCATAAAGACAGAACGTTTCAGCTGTTTGCTAAAGCTATTTGATGTAGACACATAATACTGCTAATATCATATCTGAGATTGATCCCTGTGTAATCTTCAACAGCATTTTAAGAATCTATACAATATTAACATGAAGAAGTGTGTGCACAAATGGTCATGCATGAAATGCAAGCCATAACCGAAGACCACAACACTCCCATGTTAAAAGCTAATGACATAAAAGTTCATGTCGATGTGAATTTAAAATGCTAATTCAAACTATCTTGTTCTACAGAAAGTGTTGGTTGCAATTGGTCAACGGTCAAACATGAGCTAGTTGCATGCCAAATTTCCATATAAGAAAGAGAAAAGGCTGCATAGAATACATAAACTGAAAGATATTGTGCATGTGCAAAGTCCAGTCTATAATCATAAATCATTATGTACAAGCAATAAAATCTGGAAATCATTGCAACAATTATGCCAAGTCATGGGATAAGATTATTGTGTTTTATTGGACATGTTAGCTTGATGGTATAGATCTTAAGGTGAAGTTCCTAAAGGTCAAGCCCCTCTGTTTGAACATGCCAAATGTTCTGCATACCAAATACATGTAGCTTGTGTCATGATGGAAATAGCTCATAGAGTTGGAATGAATGAAACACTGCTGATACATTGGACAACCCTGTTACTTAGTGATATGATTGCAAATACCCGATTAAACATAGATACTAAAGTAAACTGTTTGCAAGGACAGATGCACGTACATGTTTTTACGATGTGGCCTTCCTTGTTCAGACTAATATACTGATATTTGGAAATGTGAAAATGAACACCTACATAAGTACATGTATTAGCGATTATACACCAACTCCAGCATGTACAAATTACTGCTAAAATAGTCATAAACCACATATATGCCATTAAAATAAGTCATTACCCAAAAGAACAAGATTCTTAATAAAGTAAATGATCACATAATTAGCTTTCTGTGCTCTTAGCATAATGCTTTGACACCAAAAGTATGACAACTGGCCAGAAGTATATAGAATAAGATCAGAAAGGATATTAATCACTATTGCAAAAAGTAACGATCATCTGTGAGCAAAACACACTTATTTTGTCTAGATTGGTAATTGTACAATACAATTAGTTTCAATTCAGAAAGAAGTTGTCTGAATTAGCTTCCTTATACTTTATGACATCTATGTTGACACCAAAAACATAAATATTGATCAAATTTAAGAAATGATTTTGCTTATACCAATATAAAATGGTGGCCATTTTGAAAACAACGATGTAGCTTTGCCATTTTGCATTAAAGTAAACTTCTGTTCAGCTTGAGGTGGACTGCATTAGCTTCCTTATGCTTAAAACCAATTTTTGGTTAAATTTGGTCAAACATGTCAAATGTTAGAAACGAATAGGTCAACGATCACAGTCGATTATAAACGCTCTTCAGAGGTTATGTTACTTGTATATGTATTGCCGACTCAAAAATAAACCTTATAATATATGTTATCTTAACGAGAACCAAAAATGGTAGCCATCTTGAAAAAATGGAGGCCACTTTGAATTTTTACGTGGCTAACGGCTTTTGTTTAAAGTAGGGTCATACCAGTATACATACCAAATTTGATGCTTGTATCACCAAGTTCGTGATTTTGTTTTAGCACTGATATGTACAGATTTAAGTTGTAATGTGAAAAATAGCATCTTCAGACAAAAGCAATTGAAAACAATATCATTAAATAACATGACAGAAGGTAAAGTGAGTGTATAATCTATAAAAAAAAACCTGTGAATTTGGTTTTTACCTTGACACACACTTCGTTTTTGTACAGTTTTGCTTATAATACGATTAAATAAACTTCGTACAAGTCTATGGATCACATAATTAGCTTCTATATGCTTGAAAACATATAATTAGACACCAAAAGTTTGAAAATCGGTCAAATATATCCGATGTTAGAGATAAAACTGTATAATAGAACCGGAAATGGCGGCCATCTTGAAAAATGGCCGCCAATTTGAATTTTGACGTGGCTAACGGGATTTTTGTTGAAAGTAGGGGCATACCAGTATACATACCAAATTTGATGCTTGTATCACCAAGTGCACGATTTTTGTAATAATGTGCCCACCAAATAGTTGGCTTAAGGCCTTTGGCTACCGGAAGTCGGTCTTGCGGGCGAGCGGATATGCGTCTTGACGACACAGACTGTTTTCGTACATGTTTATACTAGAAAATTTATATAAAGGAAATGTTGACACGAATTAGTATAATCCTTCATATCGCAGTTAGTATAGTGGTTGACTAGCAATCAAAAGGTCATAGGTTCGAGACCCATCCGATCCAAATATTTTTTTTAGTGTCCGATTTATTGACTTGTCAATCCATAACGCAGTAATCAAGAGACATGTTATGTTTAGTCTTCGTTGATTAGAACTAGTGATGTTTACGGTCCAAGTATATGTCCACTTACCTGTACGTTTTAGTTTAATGACTTACAAGTCAATTAAATCGGTATACATGTAAACGATTTGATCGAACTATAAAGCCACACATTGAAGCTTATCAATACGCTAACCTTTTCAAGATCGATATTGCCCATTATAATTATGTTAAATCAATATAATAAACCTTGTATGCAAGTCAACAATAAATAATAATGCATTTTAATGACAAAGTTTTAATTCTAAGGTAGGTAACTGTATCTAAACAACAAATATCCCACATTTTAATAAGAAAATATGTTATTACAACAAATCCTGACTGTAATATTTTCTATTTTTTTCAGACTGACTAGTTCATCAACCATATATTTGAATAAAATGAAAACAAATATACATTGAACGAGTCAGTTTTTTGTAATTCAATTTTTTAGCATTTTGCAAAATTTAAATAGCTGATAACATCTTTCTGAACACCTTTATTCAAAATGTTTTTAGCTTTTCTTGTAATGAATGTTGTGGACTACTTATTGGGTGAGAATTATAGTCATTAGCTTTATTCATTTTTAAGAAAAATAAAATCATCAAAATTCTAGGTTTTTGTCAGAAAAAAGACCTTAAAGACAAACCACACGATAAATTTTGCCTATATTTACACACATTGTTTCTTAGGCTATTATCATTCTTCATGAAAAGTTTCATAACAATCGTATGGAAACTACGCGCATATGCGAAGTACCTTAAATAGAATAAAAACTGTTCCTGTTACAGAGTTGACAGGGCTAAAATAAGGGTGAAATAGCAATTTTTTAATAATTGAAGAACCATAACTCCAGCATGCCTTCGGCGATTTGGGTATTCATAGAACTGGACCAAGTTTTTATCCAATATTATTTTCAGCAAATTTGGTGAAGATCCAATTAAAACCGTTTGAGTCAGAAAGCTGACAAGCCTGAAGTATGCAATCTATAATCATTCAAGGGCAATAACTTCAACATGCCTTGTGCGATTTTGGTAGTTAAGATAATTGACCTAGGTTTGTATATTAATAAACATTTTCAACAAGTTTGGTGAAAATCACAAAAAAGTTGTTTGTGTTTGAGAGCAAAAAATGGTGAAACAGGTATTTTTAAATACATAAAGGACAATAACTCAGACAGGCCTTATGCGATTTAAGTAATAATCAAACTGAACCTAAAGTTTGTATAAATAAAGAATTTCAGCAAGTTTTGTTAAGATCCGAAAAGAAATGTTTGTGATAGAGAGCAAACAATGCTGAAACATTACTTTTTAATAACTAAAGGGCAAAAAACTCAGACATGCTTTATGCGATATAAGTACTATTCGAACTGGAGATATATTTTATATTTATAAACATGTTCAGCAAGTTTGGTGAATATCCGATAAAAACGGTATCTGTGAGAGTGCAAAAAAAACTGAAACAGTCATTTTTTAATAATTAAAGGACAATAACTCAGATATACATTATGCGATTTTAGTAATATTCAAACTTAACCTCGATTTTATATAAATAAACATTTTCAGCAAATTGGGTGAAAATCAATAAAAAAGCACATGTGTTAGAGAGCAAAACATGGTGAAACAGTCCTTTTTAATACATTAAGGGCAATAACTCAGATAATCATTATGGGATTTTAGTAATAATCAAACTGGACCTAGATTTTATATAAATAAATAATTTCAGCAAGTTTGTAGAAGATCCGATGAAAACTCTTTGTGTTAGAGAGCAAAAAAGGCTGAAACAGTCATTTCTAATAATTAAAGAGCAATTACTCCGACATTCCTTATGCGATTTTAGTAGTATTTAAGTTTAACCATGATTTAATATCAATGAAAATTTTCAGCAAGTTTGGTGAAAATTCAATAAAAAGAATTTGTGTTAGAGATAAAAAAAAAAAACTTGCTGAAAACAGTCATTTTGATACATAAAGGGCAAAAACTTAGATATGCCTCATACGATTTTAGTAGTTATCAAAGTAAACCTAGATTTTATACTAATGAACATTTTCAGCAAGTTTGGTGAAGATCCAATAAAAGTATTTGTGAAAGAGAGCAATAATTGCTGAATCACCCATTTTTAATACAAAAATGGCAAAAATGGCAAAAACGCAAACATGCCACATGCGATTTTAGTAGTAATCAAACTGGACCAAGAGTTTATGATAATAAACAATTTCAGTAAGTTTGGTGAAGATCAACTAAAAAATGTTTGTTTTAGAGAGCAAAAAAATGCTGAAACATTCAACTTTTAATACATAAAGGGCAAAAAGTATTACATGCCTTATTCGATTTAAGTAGTAATTTAACTGTACCTAGATTTTATATAAAAGAACATTTAATGCAAGTTTGGTGAAGATCCGATAAAAACTCTTTGTGTTAGAAGGCAAAAAGGGCTGAAACACCGCTGTGACGAAATGTGACTCATTTTATAGCAATCGTTGCACCCCAGTGATATTGAACCCAGCTGTTCCACGTGCCACTAATCCGTGTGGTTATATTTATGTCAGGCGTTCTACTTTCGGTTTGTTATGGTTTTAAATCGCTGTTTTGGTGATTTATGTCTGTCTTCTACATTTCATAGATCAGTTTGGCCCATCAGAATGTTAAAGCATTATTATTAACCGTTATTGTATTTCGCACATTAAAAAAAGGTCTGAAAACACAATGGGACTTTAATTCTTTTAGCGATAATTTTAATCGTTCTTTATAAGCTTTTCGAGAACAAAATATCGTCCACTAAAATTTGTATGGAAATGTCAATTATTGAAGGAGGTTTTTATGTCAATATACAGTTGCGACTCGTTTAAGCAATCTTTCCTTAATCAACACCCTATCAATGAGTAAAATCGTTATTTCCAACAGTGAACCTGTGTAGATAACACTTGTCATATACAGAGTAGAATATAATCGGAGGGCTCCGGCAAATGTCCCTAGTTAGCGTCTCCGCTGTTTGTAATTTTGAAATCCACCTTAAATAATTACACAGTCGTTGCTTAATATTAGAAATGCAATTTAAAGCTTTTAGGGGTGAATGAGTTAAAAATATTCACATATGATGTATGGCAAAGTGTTTCGAACAAATAATAAAGCGGACTACTGCATAGTGATTTACAAAAAATAGTATTGGCACCTACAGTGAGGAATACGGTTTTCTTTCCTGTTTATATGCAAACAAAACGCAATTGCATTGCAAAGTAATATACAAATGACATAGAGGATAACTGTTTTTTTCAGTGTAAGATCGAAATTTAATCCATTGAGTGAACATCAGACGTTATATTTTCACGAGTGGCGAAGCCACGAGTGAAAATATAACAGTCTGATGTTCACGAAATGGATTAAATTCGATCTTACACTGAAAAAACACAGTTATTCTATTTATTTATGCTTTTAAGCCACTTTTTAAACGAAATTGTTTAAAAATTGAAAGCGAACGTAGATTATTTATCCCGTGTTGAGCCCCACGTTTTATGTCGAACACATGTGCGTGACAGTTGGCGGTATAATGACGTCATCCGAATGACTTCGTTGCTCCCGAGTTTGGATTCGTGCTCTTCCGGTGAGTAGTTCGCGACAAATCGGACTGCCGGAATTTAACGATAAGACACGATTGACTACGATTCTTGGGGAGCCCTACGGGGAAAATTCATAATAAAAGCGGTTGGTGATAATCCACTGCAGTGGATTACCAAGTGATCATCCACTGCTATATCGTGGTAATCCACCGAAAAGCATAAATAAAACGATTTAACTATTCTGACTATCCGTTTTAATCTGAGTGGCAAACAGTTTGGAGACTGATTAGCCGCTGGATTACCCGGTATCTTATTTGGCTACAAACTGTTCGCAATAGAAGTATTGCTTTTGTGTAAACGCGTGAAAGAAGAGCGTCTTCCCAATGATTCAGCTACACTTTTGACATAGCTATTTATCGCTGTAAAATGCAAATGTTTTAAAATGACGCTATTTGTATTCCATATATTTTTAGACTTGGTACCAAACTAATAGTTTCCGTGACTCAAGAGACGAACGGCTTCATGATCATGGTAAGTGAATTCCGCCAGGAATGTCCGGGTTATTTATATAGTCAATAATGTTTGACACATCACATATATATGGAGATAAAGTTGACCCTGTGTGTGATTGTCTTAGTATTCGTTGTGTTTGTCTATAGACGATCGTGCATGTTGATTTGTTATAAACATCCCTTGAGAAATTCCAAGCTCAATATAAAGTGGTGATACACACACAACGATATAAATCATAAGTTTGATTTTGCCATAAGTACAATGACGGTGATGTTGTTCTCTCTCAGATAAGGCGTAAATGATAAAATCAAGTAAGTTTGGAAACAGATAAGGTGTCAGGTAACCTACCGTTTGATCACGGTCAACCCTATCTTATACACTGGTAGCAAATATATCGTCGACAACATGAAAACTTCATTACCTACTAGTATATAATTTTGTTAATAATTCAAATATGTTGTTTACTTAGTGTTTAAATGTTTTAAAATGCAATAATTTAATCGTCTAGAATATGTAGAAGTTCTTAGAAATTTCTAGACTGTCACGGAATATAAAATAATAAGACTTAACAGTGTGGACATGGATAGTTCTTTCTAAAAGTCAATATTCACGGGTAAAAGGCAGTCCCATGATCTTATTTGGTTGACTGAAATCCCCTTAAAGTCTATATTAAGTAATGTAGAATGGTAACATTGTGTATCGATAAAGGACTGCAAATTCACTGGTGTATCTCTAAGGTCTTTCGCCAGACATCAGTGTAATACTGTTTTACTTGTAAATAGTTTACAAACCGATAGAATAAATGGAAAATTAAAAGTGTGGGAAATTCTATCAAAAGTGTCAGTGTTTTTTATAGTTCGAAATGGACAGGAATTGGATTGTTTTAGGACTTTAAACACCATATATTTACGTGTTATTTCAACTTAATTAAACAAAGTTTGTAAAGTTTGCTGGCTTTGTCTTTCTGAATTACCAGGCTCGAAACAATTCCATTGCTAGCAGTGCGTGTACGTCAACTTTCCATGTATGGGACATAGGCAAACATCATAATGCGGCGTCTGATCAGGGTATACACAGTTCATTGTTAGGATTTTCAATATATAACGAAACGAAAGTGAACATATGGAACAGATATCCCTCAGATAAAAATGGATTAATCCAGTACATAAAGATGGTCGAATCAATTTGGCGAAAATCGGTCAACCGTGAAAACTAACGTTTCCTTCTTTGAAGCGAGTAACAGTTTTATTTCATACATAAAACATAAATGTACTTTGCAATAAAGTTTGACATTCAAAACGTGTATACTATTTTTAGTTTATCATGTAGGTACATAATATCCATAGATTTCAGAGCTAGACTTGATTTACTTTAGCAAACAGCTTGAATCCAGATCGGACGACGCATCACGCGGTGTCTGGTCTGGATTCATGCTGTTTGAGACTCGTCATTATGACATTTTGCCAAAATATCCAATAATTATGTAACTTTGAGAAAAAGGAAGCAGACGAATATTTCAAGCAGAATAGATTGTAGCTAAAGGTTAGACATAATTGTTTTGGCAACAGCGGCAAAAATTGTTGTATTGAGGTAAACGTTGTTTGGAGGGATGTTGTAGGGACGGAGCACTGTATTTACATTCATACGTATGTCGATAACTAGAGCTCCAGTAGATAAAACATATCCGGATTTATACATTTAAGGCCAGGGCTGCTATAAGCTGACATGAAAAATTAAGATTTCCAAATTTGCTTTTTCAAGTGCGATTTTACGAATAGTACCTTTACCCCATAGCCTGTTTCTAGTTTTGTTGACACGTGGCTGCTTAAAACAGGCTGGAAGTAAAGCAGAATGCGCCTTAAGGCGCATTCTGCTATACTTTCAGCCTGCTTTAAGCTACCATGTACTAGAGAAAAAAATCGAGGATTTAGGGAAAATCTGGAGAAATGGCAGCCCTGTAAGGCTTTATACAAATTTGGTATATTTTGGCAATCATTCACATATGGCGTTATCGATACTGTACAGCAGCACTAATATTAAGCACCTCAAAGCCCACTTACCGGTAACCCTTTTACCAATGGAGTCGCATACATTTTAGTTGGTAAACAGTTCGAATCAAGATCAGGCGCCGCGGAACTGTTCTTCACTCGTATCGATAGTTCTTAAGTCATATTACCTTAACTATAGCTATGGCAGGTTCTTTGCAGACGGCAATATCGAAGCCAACGATATTATAGCGTTAAAGGATAAAAACATCACGATTAAATTGACGCCGAAATACTGAATAAGTACTATAGTGATTTGACGCAAAACAACTTAATGTGTTGAAAGGAAAACATCCGTGGTAAAATTATGAAAATAAAACGATACAAGACAGAGTATTGACGTTGCAGAAACATGCTGTATATTTAAACGTATGATATGTATTCGTTCATTGAATATATATGAGGCGTGTCATGAGAATCCTTGCGTCATTGCAATGAAAACAATGTAGATCAAGGCTAGCCGCCGCGTCAAGGACGCGGCGGCTAGTCTTGATATACACTGTTAGACACCAGCAATCATTTCATGTTAAGCACTTTATATAGCCATATTATGTAGGATATTTGGTATTGTAGACCAAACTCAGTTGCAGAGCCTGAAATAACAACGGTGCTTTGTCTGTACAACTTTGCAATGAAATAAGTACATATAATAAGGTTTTGTCATGGCATGCTCGCACTGTTTCATAGTTTAATTTTTACGTTTATTGCATTATGGTACCGCTGAAATCGTTTATAATATTATTTTGTAAAAAAATAGACAGCCAGGTATTAAGCTTTGAACAGCGTTGCATCAACAATAAGTTTGACCAATATATCTCTAAACAAGTTGTGCATATATTCCATGAACGAATCGGAGTAGCTTTATCGCAGTACTATATTTCCTTGGATATCTAAATAATTGATTCTGTAAAATGTATTACTGGAGTTATTAATCCTTTAGTACATTGTGGCCGTATCTGGGATACTATTGGCAAATAGTTAGATCTAGATATAACCTCAAGTACTTCGCTGTCTCATCAAGATGCTTCCTGCTGTTAATGATACGGACCATGTCCACATAGCATGGATATTTTTTTTCAGTTATACCGACTTTTAATCATAGACTTTGTTAAAATGATCATTCAGCGCTCCCTCTCTACAACGACACTCAATGGGAGACAAAAATATGTGCATTGTTCGATGGGAGTCGTTTAAGGAAGTGAATTTAGCTTACATTTGCAAACAGCTTGAATCTAGACCAGACGCCGCGTAACGCGGCGCCTGATCTGAATTTAAGCTGTTTGCCAACCGTCATTTTTTTTTTCTGTCAAAATGTCAATTATATAACTTTGAGAAAAACAGTAGACGATAATTTTTAAACAGAGGACATTGCAGCCGTGAATATGTTGGACAGAATTGTCTAGTTTGAGACAACAGCAGCAAGCGTCGTTATAGGGAGGGAATCGTTATTTGGAGGGCCGTTGTAGGGAGGGATCACATTTGTATTATCGAGCTTGTAATTGGTGGGACTGTTATCAATATTGTGCAAGTACAGATGCTGCCTCTAACTTAATCACAGTGTGTATTTAATATAGGAATAAACAACATCTTTTTGACGTTCATGACGGTATGACTACATTAGCTTCGCAGGGGGTAAGTTTCGTAAACGCCCTTCGGGCGTTTACGTTAAACTTACCCCCCCCCGAAGCTAATGTAGTCATACCGTCATGAGCGGCAAAAAAATGTTGTTTATTCCTTATATTTATATTTTTATTTTCTGTCTTATCCATTTAATGTGTATTTTGACCAAAAATTTCAATCTGAATATCCATTATCAAAGCATATTTTAAACAATTAGGTGGCGCAAGTTTTTATACACGCTTTACACATAACAACGCGAATAGCAACACTGAACTGCGACTTCACAGCGTGTACACACACTAGACCGCTATCCGAAGCATAATTATGTTAACTAGAGCAACTTCGGGCCGGCCGATACACAAACAATTACACATAGGATAGTTTAAATATGTCAGAACGGAACATAACGTTCCTAATTTAGAAAGTGTGAATTCATTTGTTTGCTTTATGTTTGAGCGACTTTCCTATGTAATTCTGGTGAACAAATTGTTTGAAATTGTCAATCTCAAACCATAGTTAGAAGACAACTTGTCAAATCTATAAATAGAACACCACTGACTCACTCAAAGGGAGAGAAAGCGTACAGCTTCAATGATGGAGCGTAATATGATAATCTCCCTTAAAACCAGCATTTTTTTTTATCGCAATTTGATTTTAATTGAACTCTCTCCGACTTTAAATAGGGGTTTCGAGATACTAAAATTGATAATCTAAAAGTAGATCCTAACTTGGTCGGTATCTCTCCGCCATATGGAAAATTTTCTTCACGGCGGAGACTCCACCCTCTTTCTAACTGGCTGGAACCAGTTTCGATTTGTAGGTTCATTCGAGAATTGACCTGCATATTTTTAATACGATTACATAGAGACTTTACAGGGTGAATGTAAATATTAATATATGAACATGCTTAGCGGTAGATGTTTTAACATCAATTATGTTAAATATTAAATGAAATAAATTGTGTTCACGAATCTCTCTACAATATATGAACTTTTACTTATAGGTTTATTGGCGAGCATTTGATAGAGGTTTTGTCGCATTTCTGATTTGGGAATCTGTAAAGTTGACATTTGTGAATCCTCTTTAGTGTATAAATAGTCTAGATTTTATTGTTGATGATATGCTTCATCATATAGTTAGCTTATATCGCCGTATAGCATTTACGCCTGAACAATGATACTAACGTTGGTGTTTCTGCAGTCGCAATAAATCATTTTATGAGTTAAACTCTGTCACTGCCATACTTTATCGTCTGTTTATCAATATCACCTAAAAATTATGGCCTATTTGATAAAGTCGTCTGCAATATATTTTCAAGTCACCTTTAGTAGTTGTTTGACTGCAGACATATCGATACGGGTATCAAACAGCAACGCAGCGTCTGATTAGGATCAAAACAGTTGCAAATTCGCCTTGTGGTGCTACTGGCAGTGAACGAGTTCAGGAAAATAAATAGATACGATGACAGTAGAATAGTTAAATCGGCAGTACTTTTTTTCGGCATTTAGGGACTGATACATGTACTTTCTAATTGTTTAAAAAGCAAATGTATACATATGGTAAATCTATTATGAAAGTAGCCAAAGTGCCAAACAGTATTACATTATTGGGCTTAGATCTATCACGGAGTATTTAGACCTTCTAATTAATATATACTAGACTACCAGTAAATTTGCGTTTTAACCCATTCCCCCATAAATACGGTTTTTACGCCTCTAATATATTTATCCACTAAAGAAAATAGCTCCAATCTATACAGTCATGAATATGTATCATAGGAAATATTTTCTACATTCTAGCATATGATAGCTTAAAGCAGGCTGAAAGTAAAGCAGAATACGCCTTAAAGCGCATTCTGCTTTATTTTCAACCTGTTTTAAGTGGTCACCTATCTTCAAAACTAGAAACAGGCTATGGAGTAATGGGTTAAACTGTTCTATAGGTTTCGTCACATTGAAACTATCGATCCTTTATTTGACTTATTATACAGGCGACATGTTCAAAGCAGAATGTTGAAAGAGTGTAAACGCCTTAGCTACACCATGTCGTGTAAAACGATTAATGGCGTTTGATTAGCATCAACATCGTTTAAAGCATATAAAGGAGACGTCCCTTTTAATCATAGAGTTTAAATATGAAACAATTATTTTTGGGATTTATTTTGAAGAGTTATAAGCACATTAATTTAAGAGAAACAATTCTTAACATTTTGCCGATTTTCCAGTTGTATAGAGAATATACTAGACTTCAAAGAAAACCAATGCACACCTCGCTTACGCTTCCTCTATATACACAAAAAAGGAATGCACCTGTGTTTAAATTCTCAATTAAACACGCAGGCGCTGTAACGTCTTAACCTGACGTCACATGGCTTCGAAAATCCGTACGCTAAGAAATGTAGTGCCGTTGAGTCGGTGCAAATTGGGGGAAAACATGGTTAAATTGAAGTGTTAGAATCGAAATAACAGATTTATACCAGTGTTTAATCTAGCAATAAAACACGGGTAGTCGTTGAGATGCTGGTAATTAAATCACTCGACTTCGGTCTCGTGATTTAATTACTACGCATCTCAACTCCTACCCGTGTTTAATTGCCACGATAAAACACTGGTATTGATTTCTTAAATAAAAGGCTTATGCCTGAATGATGATATGCTTGATAAATGTTACCAACTATTTTTTATATTGCTAGATATATCAATTAAACATGTTTTATAATCTGGTATAAGCATAAACAATACAACGCATACACCATCAGACTCATTATTGGCAAATGTGTACCCGACACGATAGGACGTTTTATCTAAGCGATATTTGGCTAGATAATTAGTAATCAAAATCAAAATAAGAGTAAGCTCACCTTATACAAGAACATATTGTGGTTTAGTTTCGTCGGTGTTTGCAATATATAGAATACATTCAAACATCCTTGACTAAAACTTGCATAAGTCTAAAATACCAGTACTTTAATACATCGCGCTCGTTCATACCAACCAAATTTACTGTAAAATCTTTGCAGAGCAGTGTTTGTAATTAAGCGTACGTACAGTGGTAAATACGCTATTCCTACCCATTTACGCGTTTATCTATGCGTAAGAAACGCATAGTGAACGGTTAACGGACGGTATACAACGAACGGTTAACGCTTAACGATTTTAACGCATTTAAACGCGATAATAAACGATTATATCAGAGATGTTGCGATTGATCAATTTTCCGTTTCACGCGGAGATTTCGGATCTTATTGAATTGTGCGATTCAATTTGAAACTTAAATTCGTGAGGTCTGTTAGCTACAGACATATTGAATAGATTCTAAAGAATAGACAAACCAATGTTTCTTACGTTTTTCTCGTAATAACATTATTTCATAGATTTCAGTTTCATGAAAGCCTGTGTCATTCCCTTTCTCTTGTTTCTAACTTTCCTATACACTGTTTCTGACTTTCCTATACCCCGTGTAGATGCAGATGTAGATTAAAGTATGGCACAATTAGTTTAAGATCTAGTCGCATAAATTGCCATTAATCAATTACAACAAGCACTGACCACCCGCCTGTAACCAATCAATTAGAACAGGCACTGACCACCCGCCTGTATATGCCACTCAGCTATCGGAGGATTAACAGTTTATTGCCAATTAAAGATAGCGATGTTATCGGGGATCGCACCTAATGCTATGTAATACATATGTCATAAAGTGGATGTGTAAACCGCTGAAGTTTGTTTTCGCTGTGTTTGCCACTTAACAGAAATATGTTGGAAAATAAATGAATATTCATAAAACTCTCACATGATAACCTTTCTTCTTAAAAGAAAATATTTTAATAACATTTTGTACGATTATATTTACTCCTCAGTAACGATATTTGCTAAATACTTAAGTAGCATAAGACCGGCCTACAGGCTCTTTTAAACGCGAAAAGAAACGCGTTAAGAAACGGATAGGAAATGCGTTTAACGAAACGGATAATAAATGCGTAAGAAACGCTTAATAAATGCGTAAGAAACGCGTAAAGTGGGTAGGAATAGCGTATGTACCACTGTACCCTTAACGTGCTAAGCGCTAATCGGCTAACATGTGCAAACCGTTTAAACCCAGATCAGTCGCTGCGTACGAGGCATCTTATTGATTCCAAACTGTTTCTCACTCATATTCAACTTTTATTTCAGTTTAAAAAAGTAAAAAAACAAAATTCAAACTTTACAAAGACGATATTTTTTAAGCAGACGACAGTTCAGATTTATAAGGGTTAAGCGAGTTAAACTTTTTGATGTTAGGCACTTAAGACTTTATTCCGACTACGTTTGGTGAAATCAATATATCAAGAAGCTGTAAAACTAAATTACTAGATAAGGGTTAATGAAACTTTGATATACTTCAGCTATTGTGATACAAATCGTTTGCTATGTATTATTATCCAAGCTACCATTTTAGTGGATATGGCTTTGGAAGCATTTTATATATTCGATATAGTTTGAGATACGATGTTTTATTGGAAATTCCCTTAGCCATTGGGGTGCTGACCGCGACTTTACTGATACTTGCAAACCTGATCACCTACTTATTTTACTGCCATCGAATTAAGTATTAATGATGTAGCTTTGATGCGTTTGTTGTCCGTTTGTTCTGACCGGATGGTTTTAATTCTATATTAGAATATTCTACAACAGAAAATAGGATGATAAGAGAGTTCAATAATGTCCATTACCGTGTGCAAGCAACGACGAGCGAGGGAAACGGATAGCTGTAGTAAATGTGCCTAATTAAGTATAAGAACAGTGGTCTCGTGTTGCACAGGGGCCCTGTGTTTCACAAATAAAAGAGATGTAGAATACAATGAAATATAAATACATCAAAAGTTAAAGTAAACTAGAAAGAAGGAAAATCAAGGCAGATTCATGCTATAAGGTAACACAATATGAATGATTTGTTATGACAGTTTTGATGTATGGTGTACACAAATGTTTCTTAAACGGTCGAACTCGTTCTGAATCGCACGTATTAGACCAAAAGTATGTATACTGATCACCTGGACAAATCTACCTTTGTAATACGAGAGGTTGCATGACATTTTTTATTGATTTTATATACAGTTTGGTCCCTCTAAACCGGACACGTTTGGGGACAACAACAAAATCCGGTTTAGGTGGGTTGCCAGTTAAAAGGGGTTTTAACCCATAACCGAATAGCTAGTTTCTAGTAAGGAAGATACACTGTAGCTGGCCAATTAAAGCAGATTGAAAGTAAAGCAGAGTGCGCATTAGGGCGCATTCTGTTTTACTTTGAACCTGCTTTAAGCAATCATCTGCTAGAATGTATGAACTTTTTTCTCCAGTGAAGGAATAACCCAAGGACGTCAAAAGACAGAATTATTTTGTAATGTGTAAATAAGAAGGGTTGCAAACGGGACCATAGCTTTTGTCCTTTAAAGAGAATTCTGGTATTTAGAGGTTCCAGTTTGGCGGGAGTCCACTGTATTCCCATGGTGAAACAGATATCGATGCTACCTTCTTGACATAGTATTTATCATAAACTGTTCTATTCCAAATATAAAACATTCAGGTCAGAAAACAACGGTCAATATAATATTCAGATCATCACATAATATGATGGAGTGTGAGAACTACTACACTCTGAATGCAGAAATGCAGACTGTACATTAATACTTGTGTAGCAGTTATATTATCTTATTACAAATATGTTATATTGTTGTTTTATGGTTATTTTTGTCGGAGTTTGCCCTTCCCAACCCTCTCAGTTTCTAACGATCGGAACAAATAATGGTAAATTTATTTATTTTTATACTGTACTCCGTATGTGCTGATTAACAAAATGTTCACTTTGAGTCGTGGTTGTCAGTATTTTCCTGTATTTCAACACTGCACATTCGGTGTTTTATTCCGTTCTCGAGAGACACTGTGCCTGGTCAGCATAGTGACTTCTTCAATGAATCTTGTTATTTAAGTCTCCATTAGAATAACAATCAATAACGTTGTATAACATAATTGACTGTCAATTTGTAAAACGTGTTAATAAAACTATGTAAGACCTTCTATTAAAGAAATGCTGATAAGTTGCATATGGTAGGTATTTTGTTGACTCTGTTTTTGTTCATAATATACAACGTCAAAGTTTGGATATATAAATTAGCAACACGAGTGTTACGCAATCACTTGCAGATCAATTCATTAACCCGTTGGTTATGTCTTGCTTAGAAGGCATGGCCATTGAACCATCAGATTGAAAATAAAACAGAATGCGCATTCTTGCACATTCTGCTTCACATTCAGATGACTTTGAGTTCCCATCTTATATGATAGTGAACATAATGGTCTTATGTTACATGTTAAATATCTCAGTACAGTGGAACAAATGACCTTGGCGGAGGAATAAACTAAACTCGTACAAATTCATATATATTTAGAATCGACCAACAAAAGAAATCTTCAGTATTAGATAGCATTGGAAGTGGGGAATACGTTATCATTTCCCATTAAACACTTAAACGCTAAAACTATTATCTACTATGCAAAACGTTCGAGTCAGATCGGACGACAAGTAGCCTGGCTTCTGGTCATGCTCCTCACGGTTTGCCACTCAAATTAAAATGAATTGTCAAATTGAATTATTAAAAAGGAGTAATTTCCTACATTTTACTTCAATGCGTTTGCGTTTAAGCGGAAAAAAATATCGTTCTCGCAGCTATAGGAACAGCCTAGACTATCACATATTTAGATATTGTTTTTCTGAAAACCCTCTGTGATCTACCTATCATGCTATTATACTTCGCCCTCTTTAATAAAAATAAACTAAAAAAATCATGAAATTGCGCATTTTCATACTAAACACAATTTGACACTCAATAAAACAACCGAAGCAATTGTTGACCTTCGGAATTCAGGCCGTGATATACGGAAATATACGGATGTATTCGAATGTCTCCCAATGTAAAATCATGGATGACATCATACTTGTGTTAACGTAATGTCAACATTGTATCGCTAAAGCGTCACATTAAATCAGATTTACAAGTGAAAAACTAAGCCTTTATGTTTACAGTTTAAGCAACGTACAAATGTACACCCTAAGCAATAGTTTAAGGTTTATGTTTACAACATTATGTTTAAACAATACGCAGTCAACCTTCAAAAGTCACTACATAGTAGTTATTGTATGCTACCGATTAAAACGCAAACAGCGAAGTCCATTATGTAGCAAATTAATTTCACAATGTCAATGGAATGTTTTGTTTCTACAGAAGCTTCTACAATTGCGTATGAAAGTTAGGCACATGATGACCATTTTCCAGACATAACAAGAACGTACACCAGCATATTATAGTTTCAGATGCAATTGCAATTTACCCACAATCAGATATAACTATACATATAAGCCTGATATTACGAACCACCAGACGCACAGAGTGCAAATCAAATGCAATGATAAGCACCATTTAACCAGCCAACAATTTGCTTAACCTTCCGTGGATTTAACATTATATCATAATTGTGATGATATATCTGCATTTTCGGCAGTCATGGTTTATGCTGGATAAAATTTTCTCTAATTACTATTGGGCATGCGCATATTTCTATGCTTTTTGCGTTTCAGGAATATGATTGTCGAACATTATTCTTCGAAAACATCAATGATCCCTTTTAACCCTTTCGCTACCAACGTTAAGTGAGAGTTTTAAATATTCACCGTGCATTGTCGTCTGCTTCAATTTTGTTGTCTGCAATGTCGTTTCATTGTTAAAAAATAAGGTAAAGTATACGCGGTGTCTGATCTGGATCGAAACTGTTTGCAAACGCGCTTTTAAGCACAATTGAGAGAGAAAGGGTTAATGTCATAATAACACATTTCTAGGCCATAGACTGCTTCCCGTTGCAGCTGACCATTTTAAATCAGGTTGAAACGCTTTGTATCTTTGTAGTAAATGCAAGTGCTTGTTGATAGCACAGTTTGGTGAAGTTTCACCACTCTGCACTGGTAGCAAACGGGTGTATTCAAGAGCACACATACCACTTAAGGTGATATATAAACACATTACAATGCGCATTGATAGCTGTATAAATTGAAGTAATTTCTTCAATGGAGGGGTTAATTAAAAGCGTACAACATACGTATTGGGTAATGACCTAAGCTGATAATTTGGTATGTCGGTGTTGTTTGTGATTGCGTTGCACTTTGTGTAAGGCATTATAATTGAAACGATAAGCCTTTTAAAATGTAAAAATGCAAATCTGATTGCGTGCGTAGTGTTATTGCACTTATATATGGTAATATTTCAATTGGTTAATAAAGTTAAGCCATATCATTGTTTTCGTACGAATATTAACATAGTGCCATGCGTATTTGGTTTTCAATTTTAGCAAATTCAATATAAATATAATTATGAATAATTCTATTTTAATCAGTTTTTACACTTTTAATAAACGAATGCAGCTTCAAAATATGATCCTGTTAAAATTAACAAGTAGCTTTGAGTCATAAAAACACATTTTAAATAATAAGAGAGATCAACAACATTGCAGTAAAACTTTCTAATCACAGTTTCTTTGAAAGCAAAATGGAATAAGTACGACATCGGTAACTACGTATTATTTTTTATAGAGAATCAAAAGCAATTATTTTTAAATTGCATGTTGCATGTTAAGATTCGATAATAGAACAAAACAATGAATAATACATCATATAGTAATGAACTCGCATAAATAAAACGAGTTCTGGTTTATCCTTACCGTGATAAGCGCAACTCAGCTATTTTTTGCAAACAGTTTGAATACAGATCAGACGCCGCTGTTTTCCATTCTTATAAAATTAATGTTTTCTTAAGTTTAAAATAAATAACAATTGGTTATGTTTTGCAGACGATATATTTTGGTCAGACGACAATTCAGTATGAATGAGGGCTAAAAGTAGTCCGTGTCAAGAAGAAATATAAGTGTAATTTTGGTTTAATAATGGTACAGTGGAGAATCTGTTATTCTTTCCCAATAATCGCGTTTACGCTAAAACTATCATTTGCAATGCAAACAGTTTGGAGCCAGATCAGACGCCGGGTAACCCGGCGTCTGATCAGGCTCCAAACTGTTTGCCACCAAGATAAACAAGAATTATAAGAATTGTCCAAAAGTTGTTCTTTTCTACGTTTTAGTGCTTTGCGTTTGCGTAAGTTTGCGTTTAAACGGGAAAGAATAACAGATTATCCACTGTATAAGTGTACTATTGGTTTAATAATGGTACCTGGCACCACTTCTCTTGAAACCGTGAAAAGAAAGACAATAATACATTCAACCCTAGCGACAAGTAGATTTGTCATTGAGCAGCAATTTATAGTGGAGAATCTGTTATTATTTCCCGTTTAAACGCAAACGTACGCAAACGCAAAGCACTAAAACGTAGAAAAGAACAATTTTCGGACAATTCTGATAGTTCTTGTTTATCTTGGTTACAAACAGTTTTGAGCATAGTTTTAGCGTAAACGCGTTTATTGGGAAAGAATAACAGATTATCCATTGTACATGTGAAGAGTACACTCATTGTACATACAGAGTAGACTCTGTTCAGAGGACTCCTATAGGATTTGACTGATAAGGGTCTGCACCGTGATTGTTTTTGTGCAATATTTTGTTAACACCAACCCTAAAAAGTATAATGTTTATTCAACTTTCTATGATGAACAAGTTAAGAGCAGCACCTATCGGCATTCACAGCACGCACTTCCATACTCTATGTTCAGCGCTAATTGTTTTTGTATCTGCGATTAATCAATAAATATATAAATGAAACAACGCGAATATATTGCATTTGCACACACACACACACAATCAAGTTTAAACTTGACGGCAGGACTGAGAAGGAATGGCGCTACCTACACTTGTACACAATAGCTTACATTTTGAAATCATAATCTTTTTATACATCACCGTATTCGATAAAATGATACACTGCCTTCAAACTCGTTCTTAAGCCTAAACATAAACATGTCGTACTATATTATTGTCAAGTGGAAAGTTGTAGAATGAAAAATTACTTGCAAGATAATTTGAATTAATTTCCATTAATATTTCAATATAGATAATAATCGTTTTAACAGTGGAAAGATGACACGCCTATATTTCATATGTTAGACACATTAATGCAGTCTGCTGTCTTGTAACTCGATTCCTCTTTTAACCTTTTTCTGCTGGTCGCGACTTAATTGTTTTTTTGCAAACTGTTTGGATCCAGATCAGTTGCGTATAACACGACGTCTGATCTGAATCCACTTTGTTTGACACTCGTCTTTATGATTATTAACTTCAAGAAATAAATAACTCTAGATTTCACAAAGTTTGCAGACATCAGTTTCGAAATTGACGATAAAACCGCAGGATAAGGGTTAAGTCCACATTACTACGATATACTTTATCATAGTGCACTTAATGTTTGACAATAAAATTGAAGCATTTTCTGGAATAATGTGGATATTATTTTAATATATCGCGAGAATGTAATACATTGAATTTCAATATAGATATCTATCATTTTAGGGTATTCACTTTCCATTTACTATTTCATATTCGTTTAAAGTCCTATATAATTTGATCGGAAAGCGGAAATCACCAACAAACAACAACATAAAGATCTTTAATATTAATTTAACAAATATATTAGGGCCAATATATGTAAACCTACTTCAAACATGGTAGACGTGTGTTTAAGGTCAGTGGTTTGTATAAAGGTATAACATTAAACAAGTCCTTATCCGAGTCCACAACGTTATCATTGGATTCTGTTGCAGGAAATAAATCAAGACTAGACCAACTCAAGTTCAAATATATAGCAAAATTCGTTTAACTGTTTTGAAAATGTTGTTTATGTGTTTCCTCTTATTTTACAATGACCTAAACAACGGGATTAATTACGAATGATATATAACAAAAACTAGATGCTATATCATAAATGTGCTGGCTTATCTCAATGAAATATAATAACACATTATATAAATAATAAATGAAATAGATAATGAATAACAATTGCGCTATAATACCATTGTCTAAGCTGGTTTTTTTACAAACACATTACAGCAGTCCTGCGTTCATTTACGCGAACTCTACATAGCATCTCGCAGTAAATATTTCGGCTCAGGGTGCCTTCACTATTGCATGTTTGCATGGTCGTTCCTCCTTCAGTTGCTCTGAGGCAAGATATTCGCGGCGAGATGTTCTGCGAGAATTTGAGCTAATGAACACAGGGTATACTTCATAATTAGTGTATTCACAATATAATAGCGGCTAAAATCAATTCAACTCAACCCCAACAGCTGTATTTAGAGATTCCCGTTTTAAATGGAGAACATTGTTTCGATATTTCATTTTATATAACTTCAGATCACTGATGTCCCTATGCACTTTAAACAATGAAGCAAAGTAGCCAATCTGAATTTTCTAAGACCTATTTCCCCCATTTTAAATCTAGGTCAACTGTTCGCAAACTACACCGAACATTAACACCGAATAGTTTTGAATATTCGCCACTGACGCCAAACGTTTAAATTGACTCAAAGGATTTCTATTCACATGATTCACGACTTGGTGATGACGAGATAATGAGATGCGACTAAATTTAATGAAAAAGGTTAGGTATAAGGTTTTTATGATACAAGGCAGCATTATTTATAGTATTGCATAACTATGATTGTACCATTCATACAAAGAAATACAGTGGAGAAAACTTTATTATTTCCCGTTTAAACGCGAACGGAACGCACACGAAAAGCACTAAAATGTAGAAAATGACATCTTTTTGACAATTCTGACCTTTTATTTCTATCTGGGTGGCAAACTGTTTGGAGCCTGTTCAGACGTCGGGTTCCCGGCGTCTGATCTGGCTTCAAACTGTTTGCAATAGAAAAACGCGTTTATTTGGAAAGACTAACCTTTTCTCCACTCTACCACTTCCTCATATGAGTATTTGTATTGATCAAGTTACAGAGTAACTCGGTTTGCTACTAGCATTCCTTCACTATAGCATACATCAGCAGCTAACACAATCTATACAATACTTATATAACAACCGGGTTTGTATTCCCACAAGGGTCCAATATAAATATAATGTGCTTAAGCTGTCAAATATATTCACCATAATATAATTACAACATCAAATATCAACATTGATTACAAACGTTATCGAATAGAACACAGTATCAACAGGCATTCATATGAAAGTAAAAGTTTTATTTTTTCATATATTTGTTATCGTTCTACGCGTATACGAAATGGAAAGGAAAGTCGTTGAAACACGTGCAGACTAAAAAGAAAATTAATCTAAAGATATAGTGTTACCTTGACTGATGTACTTTTTATACAACTTCCCTGGTTTATAAATTCACGTAACTTAGCCTGATACAAAATCTGAACAGTTTTGGATCAGATAATTCTCCACATTTTTTAACAATCACAGTAACATTATTAATCATTAGATAATTCATTATTGTCTCAAAAGATAAGGTGTACCTTAACTTGAATATGACCAGCTTATACCACAGTACACTACATTCATTTTAGAGCATGCCTAACGACAATTTAAATTTCAAATGAATCCAGCTATCTATACAGAATGGGAAAACAGACGGACGACGACCGGCGGAAGACAGACACGTGCCGTTCACAACAGGTCATCTCTACACAAAATAAGCCAAGATCTCTGCGCCAGCGGGACCTTGATTTATTTCTTAGCAATATTACAATTTTACTAGAAACGCCAGCATCAATAATATCAAACCGTTTAATAGCCTTATTCTCAATGTGGCTTATCGGTTTTTAAACTGATTGCAACCACCTTTACATATGAAGTGTGATATATACATTATGTAGTATTGAAAAGTTGTTTTAGTAAATGGCATTTGGTTTCTATCTATATCAATTGCCTGGCATGTTAAGTTTTAGCTGTGCAACTATACGTACACAGCTACTTGTACAAATACCATTACATTTAGGTATCTCAAACTAGGTTGTCTCAGTAACGGTCATGCCGCTGCTATTTATATGTATATTATGGTCATAAAATGATGAATTATTCATATGTAATTGTATGTGATATACTCGATATACCTTACTCAATTTGTTCTAAAATAACCGTATTTCAAAGTTAAATTGTGGATGTGTAACGTTTTTACTTTCAAATACTGGTATGTCTGACTAACATAAGCCCAGGCTCCGAGGTTTTAAAGCGTTTGAGCTGAGTCTAAACTCTTTCCCAAGTTTTTGATTGGGAACACACTCAGACTCAACTAAAACTCTTTATTACCTCGGAGTCAGGTAATATCAGTCAAATGTCAATGAATTAACATTTCAGTTTTGATATTATATCAGATCTGACTTCTTTTTAGTGTTTGAGCTATATCTTTACATATACGGTGAAACGTTACTTTGACCATTGTGTACAGCCTTTTGTGTAGCATACTACAGAAAAACCTCTCTATTACGGACACTAAAAAGAAGGCTAGTTGAGTGTATAAAAGACAGGTGACAGCTTAAAGCAATGTGACAGTAAAACAGAAAGCTCATACAGGAGCTTTCTGTTTCACTGTCACCTTGCTTTAAGCAGTCACCTGTCAGAAAACCTAATAATTAACACAATTTAATCGTAATAGAGAGATTATACTGTAATTTGATTTAAATGACAAAAGTATTGATTAGTTGTTTTTATGTCAATAAGACACACAACAGACCATATAGCGCAGATGAATAAAGAAATACGATGGTAATGGGAAATTATTTCACAAACATTTGTTGAGCTATTCTCTATTCCCTGTGACCCATCGCATGTAATCAAAACCAACAACCTGCTTCAACGCGTATTCAATTTAGTAGCAAAAAAGCAGTAGCAATACCGATCAGTTAAACTTACGACATCTCGACGTATCGAGGTTCGACTGAATTTGATTCGAAATAATAACTGTGGAAGCTTAATTTATTATCAATTATTACTTGTACATGACTCGCTGTAATCAAGCTGTATATTTCAAGTATGTTCATAAAACTAGGTGCATGTATCAGTAAAAGTTTTGGAGCTCTGGAAGCGTGTTTTCATTTTCTGAAAAGGGCATTTGTAGCCGATGTGAATTTTTTATCCAGCTGTTTACAAAACAATTGGTTCTTTACAAATTAGTGTTTATGTTGTTGAGCATGACACACATCTGTGTAAAAATGGTAATAGAGGGTAACTATCAATAACAAATACTTAAACTATCATAGTCGGGGTAATTTATCAATATGGACATGTGTCAATGTAGATCTCTTTGTCTTGACCCGTTACTGCCTTTCTATTTTTTTTAATTGTTTAACACCCATATTTAAAATCAATCAATATAACACAGTATATACCGTAACCTCTTCTATTTCGATCTCTACGAAGAATTGGTTGTATGATCAACATTTGACAACTGATTGTAAGGTGTAATAAAATACGCTTTATTGTGTCCTTTCAAGTTACTTTAAGTAGACATATACAGTAAACACATTATGATTAACACAACTTAGTAGTCGTTACTAAGGTGACTTACTGATATCCGTTTTTAACAGACGTCAACCTCTACAGCAAGATATATCTAAAACGGTTAGCGAGGCAAGTGAAACTTCCATTTGCATACACTAACCATATCCATGTTATGTATCGGGGACTAGCCTGTTCATTTGCTCTTTTGATTTCTTGTTACATGTTCAATCATGGTCACATAAATTGATGTCAGTTCTGTCTGCACGATATGTAACATTGTTATTACGATTGCATACTCACCACCTTCCACGTTATTTATTGCATTTGTTTTGTGCCCATGCAGGCTGGAAGACAGTGTGGTTAATATCCAAATACATGAAAAATTGGAACAACTTCATGACATATCCTTTCTGTCATTGAAATATTTCACTTTCATCAGTGCGATTATGAAAACTACGGCGATTGATCAGAACCAAAACTGTATAGCATTTATATCGAGATGATAAAGTTCCTTTAATATATAACTTAAATAGATCAGACAACAACAGAACTGCAGACACCACTATGGCGATCAGCGAATTAAAGCGAACGATACAAACAATCAATCAGCAGTGGCGGTAAAAGCGTACGGTTAAGTTCCTCGACCCATGGCTAAAATCGAACACATGTAGAATGATTGCATTAAAGGTAGACAATACAACATGGCGGTAAAATTTTGAAATCACATATTTAAAATGATTGCAGTGAATGTTACACAACCTTATGTTTAAGGCTACTCAAGAACTTAGCTGTTTGATCAAACACATGTTTCAGATATTCTATAAGTGTTCTCAATATCACGTCAAGATATGTAAAACGTTTTACTTATAGATATGCATTTATATAATAATGAAACCATAGAGAAGACGTTACTAGTTATCGCTCAAATGACACTTCATATAAATATAAACAGCATGTAACGAACACTAATTTAAAAGATGAAAAATATCGGAACATATTTATATCTAAATGGCAATCAATTTGGAGCTTGATAAGGTTCACGTTATGTCCCGGCATCTAAACAAACGGCATTAATTTGGAAATAAAGTAATTTGCATTATAAACAAACGTTCGGGTCACGACATAGCCTTTGTTGCTGAAATAATGATAGAAAATACTATTCCCATGGACAAAAATGTACACGAAACGTCTAGGCATATTACAGCTTCAATATGGTAAGGAACTAACTTGAAATGAACTCGTTATGTCAATCACGTGTTAATCCCTAGCAACACCGTCTGCTAAGTAACCTCAAACATTTAACAGAGGGAAATTAATGATAATTTTAATGCTCATACTTGTGAAATATAATAACCAATTATATAGATGGTTTAATATACACGTTGCGATTAAAGATTGACAGTTTGTCTACTTTACCTTTTCACTGTCGATATGTGGTAATAACCAATTTAATCGTTATGTGACGTCTGCGTATACATTCCGGTTGCTTTGACTTCTGAGTTTTTTATTTACAAAACAATGAAAGAGAGTCAAACAATTTGGTTTCTGATCAGATTCAAATATCAGCTAAAAGCAGCCTTCTTGGTCGAGTTAATCAACATCCCAATGAGTAGGATAAACTTCCTCATACACCCTATGCATAGGAGAATAATGGATGTGGAGAGAGCAAACGTGTCAATTTCCACAGTCAATTTTGATTTAAGATAACAGGTGGTGACCTTGTATTCCATGCTATCAATCCTTAATCACTCACCAGATACAAAGCGTCCTTTTGCTGTTAGATCAATATTAATTATTCTCCTTCCAATCAAAGTTTTTTGAACATTCTAAACGACATCTTACCGAAAATCATCTGCAAAGTTTACCCTGCGTGTCTGTGTCACTTCTATAGCATAAGAGTTAAAAGAGTCCGACCCGTTAGCTTATATATTCTATATATCCTTTATCAGTGGTGCTCGTATATCACATCTAACCTTCAAGCACCATTTATAGTGTATGGTTATATGTTTTGAAAGGTGTCAAAAACAAATAATGAATACTGAAACTGCAACTCGAGCTAAAACATTAGTTTACACAAGTAAATATAAGCAACATACTATACGTTTGACTGGTAAAATCTAAATTATATATGTACAAGTTGATTTGCTTTAAGCAAGTTCAAGATGCTGGGACAATAGGTGGCGTACACATATAATGCTTTGAAATTACAAACTGTTTTAACACGTTGGTTTATTTCAACACTTAATGTGAGTAGGTAAAACACAACATGAAACGCTCAAACTGTCAACATCATTTTACGTCTCAAAGCAAGTGTGCACTTGTGCTCAATTTAAAATGACTACCGAAAACAAACCAGTTCTTTAAACAATATTGAAATATTCTAACGCCATCTTAGCAAGAGTGAGTAAATCTTTGTCTCGCCCTCTGTGGAATATATATCGTACCGAACAAAAATATTTATACTGGTTTTTTTTATATCAGATTGCTGTAGAGTGAACACATTTGCAAATCTTCAAAATGGCAATTTTCCTTTCCTAAAACGTACCCAAAAGGTTTAATAATCATGTTAACAATCCGGTTAGTGATTCGTGTATCTTTACTATTATCCAGTTGATTCAACTATTCAACAGAATAAAGACAGAGTATATTTTTCTAAGATGCAAGGTTGACTGAAAATCAAACGTAGATGTAAGCGATACGAAACAGAATAACCTACAATCGGGCCCAGTTTGCGCGAGGACCGCTTCGTAATTTCACGCGGGCCGAACGTTGATGTAATCATAACACATTACGTCTTTACAAACTATGACGTCACAAACGACTACATAGTTAAAGAATGACGGACGTTATAATAAAAAGATATGTCGGATTTTTTCTGGACGTACATTTATTATTTTGGAACAAAGATCAATATAGTTTTTCTTTTGTTACTAGTCATCTAGATTAAGTATATAAATTCGATATCGGTTTGATAATCCTTCGCAGGAACATCACTGTTTCATTTATTATTATGCACGATTTGGTGAACGGTGATACAACTCATTATTTTCCGCAATACTGTATTTTTAATAATCATTGGAAGCAATTTGGCTCTTCCGCCAACCCCTATAAATGAAATCCATTAAATATTTTATTCATTTATTTAACTGTGTCACTGTTGACGTCAGAATGTAGGTTCTGGGATGTCTTTATGTTGTCAACTTTTAAACAGAAGTCATTGCTTTTATGAAAAGGGGAAAATGTTGTTGTTTGCCTCTTTTTATTGTTCTTGCAACCCGTAAGTTGTGGTCCAATCTAGATCGCTATGTACCTCTCAGTTCGTTATGCATGCAGTTAACACGGTACATTTTTTATACAGATTCAATAGCCTTCTAATCAGTGTTGATTGAAATCTACAGGAGATCTACTGAACATGCGTTGACTGTGTCACTTGAAAAGGTTTTCCGAAGATTTATAACCCGTTTATCGTGTGTCCATTTATTTATATTTATACGTAAAGAATTATGACATAAATGTTTATAGAAGGAATACAGAAAACCGAGATTGCCAAGTTCTGAGCCATAATTGTATCTATCCAAAAGCACCTGTATTCTTCAATTCTAAGACGCGTTGAGGAGGTAATTAGATCTAATGGACATGTCACAAAATATAAGTTGTTTTTGGTAAGTAAAAAAGGGCATGGGGTCAGTTGTTTTGAGTTTTATTTGCTTTTAGTTTCAAACCTAGCCATCGGAAAATTGAACTACAATAAATTCCATTAAACAAAGGTTACTTGTCAGTGTATCTATAGCTTTGCATGTGTTCTATCAGAACATATAAGCGATATAGATGTGCATATTTTATATAAAATGATTAAAGTTTACTCCACCAAATAGCATAAGCTCCGTATGCTTTTTCAACCAATGGAATTAGCGGTCTCTTCGTTACTTTAATTTTAAACTGTCTTGTTCATTGGGTAGGTTTCTTTGTTAGGATTCTTATACACAATACATATAAGATAGGTTTTATAATTATTATAAATATAGGTTGTATTACACTCTGTTCAACACATATGCAATATTGTATATATTTATACTCGTTTGCGTAGTTATGCTAGGTTTCCTGTTTAGGGTATACGGATGAACTGCCTGTTATTCGATCGCAGGACAAATGGAATACAACGCTGAACGAAATACTTGCCTCTAGCTTTGAAGTATGCATCGGATGTTTGTAGAAATGTTTACTTGAGGTTAAATTTAATGCGACCTTTAAAAGGCTCGAAAGTAGATTTAGCATTACAATAGTAATTTGTAAATAAATGTCAAACGCGTAAATAAACGGGTAAGAATAAGTTTAGGATACTGAATTCTGTTTTAAAATGTATTTCAAATAAAAAAAGTTATTGAGATCTGGTGGGACTCGAACCCGGGACCTGGCAGGCGTGGCCATAGTAGCAAAATAAGGCAACCACTTAGCCTATCCAACCACCGGGCTATTCATATCTATGGTTTCGATTTAACGTACTTCGGTGTGTTGCGATGGAGAGAACATAATTCGGCTCTGGTTTATGTCTTAGCCCGTGATTAATTTCTGTTGCGTCGAAATAAAGCGATTGAAAATATCTAACAAATTAAGATATGAAGACTTTTCTAAATGATGTTTTTTATAGTGATCATATGTTTCTAATGCCAGATGCACTAAAATGCTACTCATTCGGTTTTATTTGAGTATTATATTTTATTTTTTGCAAATACACCATCTGGCTGCGAGTCGCTTTAAAACAGCCATTTGTCGTTGTTGGATACTGCAAGCGTACTCAATAATTAAAATATGATTTTATAAAATTCCGTAATTTTTTTCATTTTAAGGATGTTTTAAACGAGAACAATATAACAACGGCGAATTTGTTAACGCCGGGAAATCTAAACTATAGGTTGGTCCGTTTGACAAATCTATGGGTTATAAATGTCCCCGTACTTAAGCAAAATCATGCTTTATTCTGATTGTGTGTGTTGTTCGGAAGACAATTGTTGTGTGCGTTGTTTGGAAGGTTTTGTTATAGGGGAAATCAGTTATAATTGGCTTACATTTGCGAACCATTTAAAAAGCCAGATCAGACGCCGCATAACAATCTTGATTCAAAATGTTTGTAACTTGTATAAATGTCACATACGTAACTTTGAGGAAAAAAACAGCAGACGACAATCGTATTATTGGTAAAGTGAAAGTGTTAGGCAAAAATGCCTTGTTCGAGGAACTCCTGTAAATATTGTCGTAAGGAGGGATTCATTTTTCTGAGGTCGTTGTGGGGATTGAGCACTGTAGATGTCCCCATCCTTCAGCAAATTTCGCGCTTAACCCTTTCCCTTATAGGAGCGACTTTTAGCGCATTCATTTTATTCATCCGCCAAAGAAAATAGTTCCACTTTATACTGTCAGAAATATGTACTATAAGAAATACTTTCTGTATACTAGCAGATATTAACTTAAAGTAGGCTGAAAGTAAAGCAGAATGTGCTCTAGGGCACATTCTGCTTTACTTTCAGCCTGCTTTATTAGGTCATATATCTTAAATACTAGAAACAGGCTATGGGTTAAAGGGTTAATTCTTTTAATACATGCAGCGATATATTGTTATACGTGAAAATCTGATTTATGTATGAATGGATTTCTACACATTGTTTAGAACATATAAAGCTGGTAATAACGCGGGATTTATTGCTAAAGCCGAATGCTAAGAGGCTTATCGAAGTATTATACAACCGTACAAGTCTTTTAAGTATCAATATTGAATTATGGGCACATCGGATTAGCTATTGCATTTCAGACGTAAAATACCGACTGCTTGCAGCGAAACAACACGTTTTGTAACGCGTGATGTTGACGACAGAAGTATTTTTGTTATACAATCAATGATGAACCTGATTAGGACACTGCGTTTACATGTTTATTACCTTAGTACAATATTTTAGTATTCTAGTGAGTAAATAAGGAACACATATATAGTTGTTGAATTGATAATGATTGTCACAACTTGTTGATAAGATAAGCACAGTGAAGGTAAACACTGTCTGCTTTTTCATGCTACTTTCAAAACGCGATATCTAATGTAAACAGTTTTGATTCACATAGAACGACGAGTAATTGGAAGTCTAAATTTATTCTGGTTACTTTTCTTACGAAATTAAATATAATAAATTCTGGGAATTGCTGCAGACGTCAGCTACAGTTACAACTCTATAGTACAACAGCTAGAATGAAGTTTAATTGATCGTGTAAACAGGTTACACCGTAAAACAAGCATTCTGTTTAATTCTCATTTTGCTTCAAACAGTCACCGTTCGCAAACACCAAAAGGTTAACACAATTTTGTTATCGTGATAGAGAGGTTTTGCTGTCCACTCAAGAAAACGGTAACTCTAAAAACACATTCAAACCTCACGACAGGTACACTTGTTATTTACGAACAATGTACAGGACTCCCTTCAAACAAGGGACCTCCTAAAAGGATTGTATCCTTACAACAACGCTTTCAATACGGCAATATCGTCGGTTGCTGTATTTTTGTACTGGATATGTTGACAACAATAAACATAAAGGCGAACGACCAACAGTTTGGACCTAGCTCAGACGCAGCGCAATACGATGTTGTCGCAATTGTATTTTGATCAATGCACTACGTATAAAGGATTTCTAAATATCAAACTTGAATTTGTGTTATCATTGCAATGTCATTTAGTTAATGGATTGAAATAAATGTAGTGAGGAAGACCATCATTTTCCCACTCTATTCGTATGTGCTTCTAAAATACCATCTCCATTGCAAACAATCTCAGATCACCTAGTAACTAAACTACACATTCTGAATTCATAACAGAATATCCCACACTGCTTTTAAAGCCTTTATTATTGCCAATTTGTTTTGCTGAATCGTTTTTGTCTAGTCAGAGATGTAACTTTCAGCACTTCATCAATATGGAATCCGTTTCAATTAAAATTGGTCCACAGAACAGACTAGAGCGGAAACAAAATCACAAATAAATACTCATTATTTATCTGAATCCACAGTACGTGACTAAATGTATATCGATAGTGCTACAATATCAGACTTTATTAAAATGTTCAATTCGGTAAATAATGTCGGGTCATGTGTTTAAAATGTACTCATTTTCATATACAATTGGAAATTCAGTTCTATTAAAAGTGTAAAACACGTATCAAAGCTGATAATCAAGTTTAATTTAAATGATATTTGAAGTTAACAAATTGAAATGCACATCAAACATAATTTCTTCACACCATGCTATCCGATGCCTTTAAGTTTGGTGACTCCGGGGAATTTAAAGAATCCTAGTGCGTACTCTTGTAAATTTTCGAACGAGTAAAGTTTTAATTCATTTTTTCTGCTTGTTTATGTTTTTACGGGAAAATGTGGAAATGTCTAAGTTTACATAGCGAAGAATAGCCAGCAACTGAAGAAAACAGATTTGTTTTTTTCTCTAATAGTATACACAACTATATGGTATTACTCAAATACCAGTCCTGTTAGTGATGCCGAACTGTTTCCATAGTTAACATTATGCTCATATGTGACCTATATTTGCTTTACCATTATAAATACGATTGCGACAGTAAAAGGGTAAATCTAAAAATAACTCAACCGCGGAATGTAAATGTGTTTTGTCTGTACTGTTAGCAGGACTCACGTCAATATGAGCGTTCTATGTAGTTATAATATTCACTTGTCGTATTTGCTGCATAAGCTAGTTATTCGTCTATATGGAGCACTTCGGTCTAACTTGTTTATGCTCAAATTATATCATAGTGTATTCTGATAGTATTGTAGCATCTCGTTACAAACATACCGGCATACTTTACCCCGCTAAATTTATAAAATAGATACTTAATTGCAATTCTAGTCGATGTTGTATATGGGTCCAGTTTATTGTTTCGATGGCAAAACACTTCCAAACATATATATATGATATATATGACAATTTCAATTATGTTTACACACTGAACAACACCAAAGAGTCTGCATTTGCAATGGAAAGGACAAAATGCACACATAACTTTCAGGCACAGCCTTTCCGATAAGCTATTTAAACCAAGCAAAGTTAAGCTTGATTTATTCTTTATTTCATACCAAAATGTATACTAAATCACATATTGTTAAGTAGTTTACCCTCAATATCATTCTTTTTATTGTCATACTGAAACGAATCCTTGTTTTTTTGTAAATGTAAATGTCAATTTTTGAAAGTACATTCGTGCAATTCATGTTAACCGCTTTTAAACGCATACTTTTTCTTTGAAAAGAGCGCTATATAAATCTGGTATAATAATAATAATTATAATAATAGTAATAATAATAATAATGAAAAAAAAATGTGCACGAAAACGTTCTAGTCTGAATAGACCAAGGGCCGAAAAGAACAAGGATCGAAACGACTCGGGCCGAAACGACCCGTAACAGGGGTTTTCCGTTCATTCCGATTTGCCCACATAGTTTGTGCCTGTACTCGGTAGTTTGTTAGCATTTAATAACGTATGATGAACGTGGACTTAATTATTATAGAATACTGATCAATTAATTTTCTTATTTTAAATAAAAAAATGCATTTAATTCCGATTTCCACTAAATCCCTTTCAGTTGTATTGTGTTCTGTTGTAAAAGTAGAGTTGTATATCACCGATTCTGATAGAGCCACTAGAAGGATGTTTCTCGCACACATATCTCACCTGCCAGCAAGTATCCGGCGAACAAGTAAAAAGCGTAATTTTACCAGAGGTTATCTTCCGGACAGGGAAGTGTAGATAACAGGAATAATTATCATTATATTAAACCATGTGCAAGTCACTTCCATTTATCAAACTACTAGTCTGTCGATAGAACTGGATCTTTAGGAAGTTACACAATTTGGCAAAGGGGAATATCCCTGACAAACTTAAGGTGGTTCGCGGGTTAGCTTATTCTGTGTCAGAATTCTTTGAAATCTTGATTAAATTGAAATATACCATATGGAGAGTGAAAAATCGTTAAAATAAAAAAAAGTTACAGTGCCGTTTTTTTCTGACAGGACCTTTTGTCGAGAAAAGCTCCTTTTTTAATAAACAGGAATATTTTCTTTATAAAATGATATAACTCAATAATTTCTGTACATTCAAGTAAAGTGTACATAGACTATAAGATATTGGGCAAACAAAAGTATTTCATGACATATTTTCTGGAAATATCAATATTTTAAAAAAGTCAAATTCTGAAAATCTCAAATTACAAAAAATCTAGCTGCTTAACATACACTAATGTTACTCTTATTAGATAGCTATAACTTAATTCTACTAGTCACAAAAATTTAATGAAAATCTACAGTAGAATTTACATTTTATACATGATTTCCTGAAATTCTGACAAAATGTTAACACAAAACGAGTAACCTCCCTTGAGTTCAACTTTAAAATGTCGTCAGCTCTAAATAATACCATAAGTCAAACCTGTAATAAGGGACCATTGAATACGGTAGTCTGTAGATCTTTAATGGCAGGCGACTGCTTAATGCATAACAAAAGTAATGCATAAAGCTCCTTTATGATCTATCTTTTAGCATTATTTTTGTCCTGTGTTCAGCTGCCATCTGTCATATAGGCTATAAATCCTCACTTTAGCTGTCACTTGACTATAATTGCATCTGATATTATTCATTATTACGTGACTAAACATAGCCTGTCCTTTGATCAGTGCGTTACATGAATTGACTAGTCACTAAAATCGGACAATTTGTTAAAAAAAGTTTTGTATCGAGTGGGAATCGAACGTAGAACCTTAGGCTTGCAAGTCAATCACCGTATCAACTGCGCTAACAGAGAAGACACTGAAGCAGATCAAACTTTTCTTTATCTAATTTTTCTACTATAAGCACGTGCCGCAAAGATTAGGTGAAAGTCATCAGCATTTCCGGAACTCGAGATGCGGGCCGCCCGCTGTCGAACCACCTTAATTCAAAAGTTTTTTAACCTTGTGCAGTCATTTCCTTTTATCCATCTCTTTTAACTAATGAAATTCATTTCAAAAGCTTTGGTGTATCATAAATGATCTGCAGGAAAAGACTATTATAAAAGTTCAACAACTGTCGCAGTATTGGTGAAAGACACTTCCGTGCACCAAATGCTTTCCGTAAATGAAGTTTCATCTGAGAAGCATCAGTAGAACATAAATTATAGGCAGGAACATGTATAATGCATGAATCCTTCTTCAAGAAATTTTAAAAAATCGATTTATTTTCATTAAAAACATTTCATTCAAAAGATTCAGTACTAGAGGAATAATCTAAAGGAAAAGAACATGTGGAAAGGTAAATAACAATCATGGTTTTGATGTGTGATGGAAAACACTCGGCAGACGTACATACCGACAAAGAAACAGACCGACAGTCATATAACTGACGACCGGACAGACAGACGGACATGCGGACGGAAGGGCGGAAGGACGAATAGAAAGAAAGACAGACATACCGATATACGACGCAAAAGTTATCCCTAAGTGCCACCGCTGCCGGGAGTATTGTATTTAAATCCATTTTGATGTTTCTTTAAGAAAGAGTTCACCCTTTTACGTTTAGCCATAAATTGACATTATGGTTTAGCAAACAGGTTTGGCCATACTGTAAAAAACTGGCTTTAACCTATATGGTCATGATGTCCTTTTCTTTAACCAATTGTCGTTTGCCTTTGTTTCGAAAACCCTTTCAAGGGTGTCAAACAAAGTAAACATTGAAATAAGTGAAGAACAGTGTAGTCTAGATACCGCATAATGCATCATTGTATCAGAATAAACACTGTTTAATAATTATATAACGATTTCTACAATGAAATGCATTACGTATATCGTATTTTTGCAAATAATCAGTGAACTCATCATAGGGCATTTGGTGTTTAACCCTTTCCCCAATAGAAGCGCCTTTTAGCGGATATGATTTATTCATCCGCTGAAGAAAATAGTTCCAATTTAATCAGTAATAATATGTATTATAGGGAATATTTTCTATATTATAGCACATGATAGCCTAAAGCAGGCTGAAAGTAAAGCAGAATGCGCCCTAAGGCGCATTCTGCTTTACTTTCAACCTGCTTTAAGTAGTCACCTATCTTAAGTACTAGAAATAGGTTATCAGGTAAAGGGTTAAGGGTTAGTTCACCATTTCACTGCCATGCCAAGTATAATGTTTATTTGCAAACAAGTTTGGATTCTGGTCAGAAATACCATAAATCGACGTTTGAGAATACTATAAACTATCTGATACTCATCAATGTATTACTGTTATCAAATTACCTTTAACTCTTTCTCTCCCAACGACGCCAAAAGGCGACAGCGCAAACTATTTAGATATATATCAGACGCCTCATAACGAGTCATCTGATAAGGATCCAATCTGTTTGATACTCGAGTCGACAATTCTTCAGTGAAACCAGTTCTAAAGCTGACTTAAAAATATTGCAGACGACACTTCCAATGCAGACGATATTTTGGCGGTAAGAAGTTTAAAGCAGACGTTAAAACTTGTCAGTGACGTAATTAAGTTTTCAAAACGATGACAATTGCGTAAGACAAATTTATGTCAATTTAAGAGTATTGTATATTTGGACCTAGATGCTCACGACATTATTGCAGAAGGCAAATAATGATACTTGTAACTAATGGTATATCATGTTCTAGACATGGATAAATGACAACAATAAAACCATGATTTACAGAGAGCAGCCAGACCATTTTATAGTTTTATAGAAGGCTGCCTGAGATTCGACTCCTGAAAGCACTTTCGTCAATGATGTCCATACAAGGTTCCGCATCATAACATAATGATTATATATGGTTAGTAGACAACATAGCTAACCGAACATATAACGTTCATTATATTAACCTCTAAACTGCATTACTCGGAGTACGATTATTATTTACAAACAGTTTGTATCCTGATTAATTCAATATGTCTTATGTCAAAGTACCCACACTTTAGTTTTGATAAATAAAAGCAGAAGACGTTGAAATTGATGATGGCATGGCAGTGAAGGGTTTAATATAAAAAATGTTTAAAAATCCATCATGTAGTACAAGGGGTGAAAGCGAAGAGGTTCCTTATGACATTGAACTTAAATGCACTTAAACTCGTTTCGGTGGCGTCCAATGGGAAGCAAAGAATGCATAAACATTGTTTCGTCTCAATCCGACTCAATAAAGTAAGTATCCTTATTAGATTTTGATAAGCTCAGGATCAAATTCCGTACACAATTTAAATGCAGAGGTTATATACTCAGCGTCACTAGAAATTTACCATCTATATGTATGTCTATATTACCTTTCCTTCATTACATATAGATGCACTTCTTTTTATATTGTACACGATGAAGTGTTATAAAAATAATAAACATGGTTTGATACGCACGTCCTAATTGGTCCCACAAATTCTGTATAGGGGAGAGACCTGCGAGCAAGCAGGCCAAGGAAGTGTATTGACACTTTTGTTTCTCGGGAAAGCCTGCGTCAACCTTGCATAATGAGACCGGGCATTGTCTTGTTGGTATACGCTAACGCCCCCGTGCGTCTGTAGAAAGGAGACAACAACTTGTCTTAAGAACTTGTCTTAAGATGTAGTCAACATACCGCTGTGCCGTAAAATGTCCGTCAACCACGACGAGTGGTGTTTTATGCCTCCAAGAGATGCCGGCCTACACAATTGCACTGTACCCCCTCCCCCCCCCCCCCCCCATCGTATAGCCTGTCGCACACATCAGTTCGCATGCCTTTCTCCCCGACGTCCCCATACCTCCGTTCGCCCGTCGACCATATTTCAACAATATCTGAGTTTGTCGGTAAAAAGTTTACATTGCCACTGCCGAATCAGTCAATCTCCGATGCACCGTACACTAATTCTAAACCCTTTTAAATGACGGCGCAAGGAAGATGCACGTATCCGGCCTTTATGAAGTCATTTTGTTTCCCGTGCCGTCTTTGTAGCCGACATGAACCAACTGTGTAGGTGCGAGAGGTCGATTTGACGGTCAATACGTATTGACGTCACCTTTAAGCGTCCTTTGCGCGGCCAATTACCCACATACACCGTCTGATGGTGTCTCTGGACGAATTTTATGATCGTTTGGTGAGAACACTACATTCGACCTGCTATTTCTTTATACGATAACGCGGTGCCGACCATACCGACGGACCTTCTGACGTTTGGCGTCCATTAAACATCCCATTTTGAGCGAATGCTTTACGTTTAGCGTCTTTATGTTGGCATGAGCACTGACTTTCATAAACCACAAACGATTTGTGATAAAATACGAGTACATGTATACTTTGTACGTAAACGTCAATTTACACGTGACGTCCGTGGTCGAAAAGGAGAGCACAGTATCGGGACAATATAAGCTCCCGTTACTAAGTATTTACATTTAAATCAAGAACGATATCGTACTAGTAGTTTGCACATGATACTACTATTGCAAAACATATAGGGGTGTAAAGGGTGGTAACTTTCTGGTGACGCTGAGTGTAATTGCAGTAACGGGATATTAATATTGTTTTGAAGCGTACTTTTACTGCCATTTGTAACTTATTTGATACATATAAAAGCCGTGTTCAACCCATACGAAATAATTGTAATCAATTAAGCACAGCGGATATTAGAATTTGGTAATAAGGCACACTAAATTGCCTACTCATATTGAATTATTGAACTGCGTGTAAACTTACAAGTTGCTACATTAAGCATGGGTAGAATGGAAGCTGATGTCGATATGGGAACAATACTAAAGTCCAATCTGTTTCCTACATATTGTACAGTCCGTTGTCTAAATTTAGAGTCAAATATATAAAGTACAAAATACTGGACCCTGATCAGAGGGAAAATAAAGAGGCTTTATACAGACACGTGAGTTCAAGTTTAACCCATTTATGCCCAGTGAATTATTCCATGCTATATATATATAAGATTAGTCCATTTTGTATCAAAGGGATGCCAAATTTTCATTTTCATTTTGTTTTATACTGGAATTTCTATCAGCAAACAGTGTAGACTCTGATCAGACGCCGCATAATGCGGCGTCTGATCAGGGTCTACACTGTTTGCCTATGTCCCATATATGGGATCGTTGGCACAAATGGGTTAACATTCTTTACGAAATAGGCGAATGTGGGTAAACTATTGCAACCAGACATGGTCCAAACTGCTTGACACTCTTATGATATTTGCTGAAATAAATTGTTTATAGATACCGGTACACTGTGTTTGGTAGAGTCGACAGTTGCCTAACGAGCAATAGGTTAGATCTGCATCATGGTATCTAAATGTTAGCTCTTTGTCTGTCTAAATAACTCGTCTGCTTTAACCGTCTTACCATAAACACATAGTCTGCATTGACAGTGTCTGATGCATATATTTAATGACGGATTCAGACTTTTCTTACGAAAGAAAGATCGATACTAGTGTTATACAGTTATAATCTTGATCACACGTCGCGATACGCGGCGTCTGATCAGAATCTAAACTGTTTGCAAAATCGCTTTTTGGTGCTATTGACAGTGAAAAAGTTCAGCTGCAAACATGTGTAATCTTTTGCATAATACTTTTTATACCCGCATAAACGAGTTCAAATAATTGTACATTATAAATGAGCTATTTCAAAATTAGATCGAATATCGGTTGACCATTAAATAACTACTAAACAGTCTGAACTCTACTGAACGGCGGTCGTCGGCTTCTGATATTAATCAAACCTGTTTGAAATGCAACATCGCATGGTCATGGCGTTGAAATATTACACTAGCATAATAATAGTGTGCATTTAGATCTACTTTTATTTATTTTATTTTTCAAACATCGACGATACAAATGTTGCCACGAAAAAAATATCTTAATATAATTTGCTGGACTGTAAATTTAATTTCGTGCAAAATTCGCATTCTCATTGCAATAACTTCCGAATGTGCTTCAACTAAAATTCAATCAAAGCAGCGCTCTTCAATTAATCCGGCACAGCGGATATTACAAATTTCAAGAGCATGTTGTTGCGTATCCTAATTAAATCATTACTTTTAACCCTAATCCTGCCAATTTATCGTCTTTTTTAAAAGGGAGCTTGCAAAATGCGTTTGTTAAAGATTTATATATATGGATATGAGTGTCAACTAGTTTGGGACAATATCAGACGCCTCGTTACGCGGTGACTTATATGAATCCAAACTGTTTACGGCACTCTTGTAAAGTCGTGCCAGACAGCATACGGGTTAATGTCAGATCCAATCTAACCCTCGATATAATTCAATAAGCTTAATAATAATATTTTCATTCGTGTGATAGTTGTTAAACCCGTCTCCGGAATTGTTCCATACTTAAATATTGAATGTGCAGCTGTATAGCTTTTAATTCGACTTTCATTTCAAAATGCAAAAACACTTTGGGGTTCTTAAAACCAGTTTCAGGTCGTGTTTTGTTTTTCATTACAACTGGATAATTCTATTCCTTTTTGTCTTAACCTCGAGTTAACATACATGTTCGAATGTGTTGGATCCTGGTTAGATGTGGGAATACTTGACAACTGAGCAGGGTCAAAATTGTTTGACATTGGCATCAACCAGTTTTCATACACAAAGGTATAACAAACGTCATGAATAGCAAACATTATCGTGTTGAGGATGAACATATATGTGCAGTGAAGTAATTTACTATAGTTGTTCGACCTACACTTTTGATTCCTGAAATTTATTATTTGGCAACACAATTGAACTCAAGCACAATTACTTAACAAAATGTTTAACATTACATCAAACTCCAGTCCATTTTACACCTCTGCAGAAATACTGTTTACAAGAAAATTGTTTTACAAAGATCTTTAAGCGACTGAATTGAATTGACTCAGATACCGTGTATTGTATCCAATCTGTTTTATAATTGCATCGATAACTCTGGTGTAAAATTGTCGTATAGTTACTTGAACGTAAGGCAAAACACGTCAAAGGGTAACAGCAGAGGATTAAATTGACGATGACATGAATACGCCTAACCATGTTTATTTACATTCTCCACACTAAATTCCGTTTAATTCGTAAAAAGCAATAGCTCTAAGGACGGGACTTAGGATATCTGTCGCGAAGTGAACGGGGCTTATGGATCATTTATCCGCAAATCACAGCTTGCGTTATGTAGTTATGTCTTTCCCTATAGAAGTACACATTATTCTTGTTAAATACAGTTACTCTCCCCCCCCCCCCCTTCAGTGTTTGCAATAGGCATGAATGTCACTATAAAAGCATGGATTTGTGCGCAAAATATGGCAAACCATCTTAAGGGTGTATGAAACCCATAAGCGATTTTTTCAAAGTATTACATTTTTTGTCTATTATTGTTTATTTGGAAGAGCTGCTTATGATGAATGAAAAAATAAAAATAAAACTATATGATGGGGTCCTTGTTTTTGAGCTACAGCGATTTGAAAAAGGTATATAAAATCCGGACTTTTATTTTCAAATATTACCCATTCAGAGTACAAACTTCAGTAAAATCTAACAAAACAAACATGGTAATTTGGGTTTTCATTATTTAGTTCATGTCTATGGTGGTATTTTCACATATAGAAACCAAATTTAGACAAAGCAGGCACCAGGTTTGAACAATATTGATCTTCGAATATCTAAGATATTATGCTTTTTATAGGGCATGATGTTATAAGATGTTTTATTTTATGAAAAAAAAGTAAAACAGTTTGAAAATGAAATAGTTCTAGTATTAAACTTTTTCTTCTATTCTACCAGATGAAAGCTTATGATAAGGCAGTTTAAAATATGAAAATAATTTGAAAGGTCAGTGTTGAAAATTGTGAGTTATTAAAGTAAAAAGAGTTATATCCCTTTACAAAATTTACAAAAAAGTACCATATCGATGATTTTTAGAGCTTTATAAATTTCATATTTGGTGCCTGTTTTCTCTTAAATTAGTTTTTGTATGAAGAAATACTACCATAGAAAGAAAATAAATAACACAAAACTAAATTATCATATTTGTTTTCATTTGAAATTGATTTTATTGAAGCGGGCTGTTTGAAAAGGACAAAATAAGAGAACGTGAGTGGGGTAAATTTTACATGGCCGTAGAGCCAAATGTTGGTCACTAAAATGTACACTTTTTTCTCTTTTTTCATTCATCTTAAATAGCTCTTCAATACAAAACCATTATAGAGTGTTTTCATATACTTAAAAAATTTCCAAATTCATGAGTTTGATATACCCTTAATATCCTGTCTAGAGAGGCCCTAAAAACTCATATTCAAGTGTGTTTTTAACTAAATCACACACTATAAGAAGCGGGCCTCACTTGAGCCGCTTCGCTGATTATTTGCCACAGTAACGAGCTCGAGCAGCACGAGATGTTATCTGGCTAGGTGTGAGCACCGTTACTAGGTCCGGAAATGTCTTTAATAACCTCTTAGATAGATATATAGATTTATTTCGGTAAACAGAGTACATTACATGGCAAAGCGTAATTAAAGCAAAACATATAAGAGCCATGTAATGTGCACTAAAAACATGGATAACACAAAAAAAGGAAAAATATTTTCATTATTTCCGTTGTGGTCCTTAGATTTATATGGATTAAAAATACATGCTAACTAATTATATTTTAATTTAGAAATTTTACAGCAAATATAATTTAAATATAAGAAATTAACAGGTTCATTGAATTTGCCGATCATTTTCTGTCGTTTATTTAGCTTCATCGCCGGAAAGTTCAGTTAATTTCTTAAAAAGTATGACGAAGTTTGTTAGTCACCTTTATCTGGAAATATAGACCGACATTTTTCTCTTGGCAAAGATAAAATAATTTGCATTTAATTTTAGGGGTATCAGATATAGTTCCGTATTATATCGTTATTGTCCGATACTTCAACATGGGGAAAACATTAATGCGCGCATCCATATCCACGTGAAAAGGGTATATACTCTGCCCTCTCTCTACAACAACACCCAATGGGAGACGAATATTGCGTGTGTTGTTCGTTGAGAGTTGTTGAGGGGAGGGAAAATTAATACTGGATTCAAGTTGTTTGCGACTCGTAATTTTATTCCTTCAGTCACATTATCCACTAACATGTAACATTGAGAACATATAATCAAGGACCTGGCCCCGAGGTTATAAAACTTAAAATGAACTCTGTGCTCAAAACTCAGAATTTGTCTCAGCTCATAACACTTCAGCAAACGTTTTATTTCATAACTAGTATTTTCATACATAATTACACTGTTATAATGAATCCAAATGAGGTTACAAAAATCAAATAAACGTGTTTTGTAAAAACTAGAGCCTGTTATCGAAACTGAGTTTTGATCACAGAGTTCGTTTTAAGTTTTATAACCTCGGGGCCTGTTTGGGCGAAGTGCCATTATAGTGAGCTATGGCAATCACACTGTGTCCTTCGTTGTCCGTCCGTCGCCATCGTCCATCGTTTTGTTTTGATGTTCGTACCCACTGTACAAGTACAACTGGAAAAGATGTCATTTAAATGGCCGTTAGGCATGCTCTGAATTAAATGTAGTGTACAATCGTATTAGTTGGTCACATTATTAATTTTAAGGCTCACCTTATCGTTTGAACAAAAGTGAATTACCCGATGTTATTTGCACATGATATTGAACAAGTGTTCCAAACTTCGAACTGTTATCTCAGATAGTTTTTGAAAAAAAAGCACAACACAAATAAATTAAAACTAACAAAAACGACACAGGCGACAGGGGGGCAACAATCGCTCGACTTTTCGAATTGTTGAGCTAATCCGGATAGTAAAATAATAAATAAACATGATAAAATAACCAAAACAAGTTGTTTATTCAAAGGGATTCGATCTTTTTTTCCTCGTGTCTCACGGTCTTTAGAGTGAAAAACATTAACCATTTAAGTCACCAGCTTGCACTTTGAGACATATTTATAACTCCTATTAATAATCAAGTGATATAAACGTGTAGGCTGTATACAGCCGCGTGATAATATCATACTAGAATGTGATTAAGTAAACTTTTTGGTGTAAGTAAAGAATAAAAAAGCTACACTAAGTTCAGTATAAATAGCATATATTGTAGGCTCTATTTGAACGCCAATCGTGCCTCGTTAATTCTTTTATTGTATGCGAAATTAACTTAATGTTGTTCAGTTTGTTCATTGTTTTGAAATTAATTTAAAATTATCATATGTTATGGGTTTTCCGGTTTAACGTCGCCAAAACAATAAATTTATAAACTTGAAGTTTTCTCATAACTTTTTTTCGAAGTTAAGTTGGCGTTAAGTATGCAAACGAGCTAGTCGAGGGTTGCACCGAATAGTAGGGCCCATTACTGTAAAGTGTGCATGCAATATATATTGTATATATCATATTAAATATGGTTAAGCGATGTATTGAGATGGCAACAATGTAAACATAGGTTTTTATTGTTCGATTTTGCTGACCTATCGGAGTTATTTTTAGAACAGAATAGTTAATAATGGTAAAGAGATAACAGGGTAACATCGGATCTATATAGTGGTACACTTTCCAACTTGAGATAACATGATCCTCGTGCAGCACGAGACCATTGCGCTAACTTTACTGATATTTTATTCTTTCCCAACAAACGCATTTATATACTAAAACTATTATTTCCATTGCAAACAGGTTGGAGCCAGATCAGACGCCGGGTTACCCGATGTCTGATCAGGCTCCAACCTGTTTGCTACTCAGATTAAAAATATAATTAAAATTTCTTAAAGTAAATTTCCACAGTTTAGTGCATTGCGTTTGCGTTTAAACGGGAAAGAATAAGGTATCCTCTACTGAACATTGCGCACAACAATTACAGCTATCCGTATCATTAACCGTATGTAGAGAAAACTCATCCCTTTGAAAGTTTTAGAATGTTCCAATCTGAAAATAACTCCGACAGGCCAGAAGAAAACACTAATAATATGGCCTTAGTTTCCGTGCAAGTTATGTACCGTTGGTTTGCCATAATTGTCTGATGCATGGCATACGTAAAGCCGACAAATAGTAGAGACAATGTTTTTATTTCCCGATAAATGCGTTAAAACTATCAGTTCAAGTACATACATCTTAAAGCCATATCAAACGCCTGGTAATTCGGAGTCTAATCAAGCCCCAACCTGTTTGCCCCTCATATTAAAATTATCGGCCACACTTGTCAACAATTGTTTTACGTTTTTTTTCGTTTGCGTTAAAACGGGAAATAATAACATATTTTCAATTGAATTGTTGATATGGTATTCAGTTGTCACTACAACCAACACACGCATGGACTGTGTTAGTTTGAAAACATGGAATGGCCATCTGACCCCGTCATAGATAAATTCAGGTATTACCGTGTCGATGATTACTGCTTCGAATGTCAGCATGTCAGTTAAAGTAAGAAGTATCTCAGGGGTTGGTGTAATATTGGTCCAAAGGCGACACGACATGCCACATGTGATAAAAATTCTGATCCATAGCTCGGGCCAAATAATTGAAAACTATATTGAATTAAACTGCATCGTAGTCTGTTAGGTCAATAAGGACACTTGCACATTGTGTCAAAATCACTATTGACAACGATCATCCATATCGTCATCTATTACGTATAGCACGAACACTCTTTTGTAGAATATAAATAATTGTGTTGTTGCTTAGCAAAGTGGGAGTTGTATCATTCTGTATCTATGGTCGCATTTTCTTTTGTATAAACAATTGAGCTACTTCTATATCCACTAGGGGGCCTCCTCGGCCTAGTAATATATATCTATAGTGACTTACATCATTAAGTTCCTCACTGCTGTGAGTTCGAATCCCAGTCGGGTCGTTCGGATTTTTCATGTGGGGAAGCCTTCCAGCTGGCTTGCGGAAGATCGGTGGTTCTACCCAGTTGCCGATTTGTGTCTGAAACAGTGCATAAAGGGCTTTTGGGGTCTTCCTCCATCTGAAATAAGCTGGACGTCGCGATATGACTGAAAAACTGTTAAAAGCGACGTAAAATCATAACAAATCAAATCTATATCCACCGAATGTTGTTCCGTTTTGATTGAAGACTCTCTAATTATCGCCACCTCCCAATCAACCATGTAAATTTGGAGAGCTATCAATCATGTGCAATTCTAAAATTCGAAATTTGCCAAATATCTAATGGATTCTGTAACTCAATGCAAGACGAATTGGCAAAACCAGAACTTAACCTACAAATGGTACGGTATTTAAAAGACAATGACAAATGTCTTCAAGATTGATACAGTGCCTTTGAGATTACATCCGCCGCATCAAAACTGTTCGACACAGATTGCAAATATACGGGATGAAGAATGGAAGCGTATTTTGAATACATGTAGGAGACCTATAAATGAATTGTTATTCGTCAAGAGACTACTAATTTACAATTACATGGCAATTCAAACCGACTACATACACCCTGTTTTTAAAATGTCACCGATGATTAACATGTAACGTTCCAGAACGGTTAATTATGGAATTCCATATACGACAGCCAACTGCTAGCTGCTTACTGCCAACTGCTTCCTGTCAATTCATTTATACGGATTAAAAAATGGAGGATCTTCTGGTAAAATACTGCCCGCTGCGGCAACAGAACTTCACATTGGACCAAATAGCTGCCGTATTGGAAGCAAAACATGGAGTATCGTACAGGTATGAAACGTACAGTAAGTAGTTGGGAGTAAGCAGTTGGCAGTAAGCAGTAAAGAGTAGACAGCAAGCAGTTGGCAGTTGACAGTAAGAAGTTGGCTGTTGTAAATGGAACTCCATAGCGAGGAAAACAAAATATCACATGCATTTGTTGTCAAATGTTTGGATAGGAGTAAAACAATGGCGCTCCTGAATGTTTTTAGGCGCTCCATTTCGAACTACGAGTGCATCTGTATATCAATACGTCGTGGAATCGTGGCCGATTTCCATAGATTATTGATATATAGCACTTATTTTGGAAAAAAGAAGAACAAAATAACATGGGAAACGACAAGCTTATTGCAGTAACAGTTCATAGGGGCCACGGTTCCTGGTTCGGGGATTCGGTTTTATACCCGTCATCAAGTATGCATACAGTAAGCAGTTGGCGGTGATCAGTTGGTAGTAATCAGTTGGAAATAAGTAGTTGGCAGTAAGCGGTTGGCAGTAAGCAGTAAAGAGTAGACAGTTGGTAGTTGACAGTATGAAGTTGGCTGTCGTATATGGAATTCCATAGTTAATCATTCAGGATTTACTACACCGTACGACAGCAAACAGTCAATATCCCCTTCAATGCTTAACAGTTAGTATACAAGTTATTACCAAATCATTTGGATCCTAGATACAGCAATGACATTGTTCTAGAATCGTCGAATTGTATACAAAATGGACTTTCCTGAGTAAATTATTTTACATTCGCCCCATTCAATTCCATTGAAAAAACTTGACGTTTAATTTGTAAAACTGCTTTTGCTCGGGGGGGACTGGTGGATATCTTTCGTAGAGGAGGCTGGACTTATGAATAGTTCGAACTCACACAGCATGCATTTGGAGGATTTTTCAAATATGCCTTCCTATTAACGGAAAGCATAATCATCGACTCAATTTCTTTTTTATTAGTGAGATAAATTTCAAAGAAATGGAATACGTCATATACAGCATATGTTTGCTTTTCTTTTTAACAAAGCAGTTAAACTATTTATCCTATTTCGAAATGACGTCAAATCGGCATTTTCGCGCCATACTTTCAACTTGTTGACCTTTAATGTTCACAATGGAACTTTGAACGTTTACAGCTTCAGTAATTCGTTTATGGCTGTTCCTTTCAAGGCCCATATTATTCGTGTATAATGATAAATGTTTATTCAGTATTATAAATTACATTGAATATAAATTAAATATAAGAAATGAACTGATGATTTCGGCGTTTAATCGAAATAAACGACTGAAAATGAACCGCAAATTAATCATGAATCCCTAGCGCGATTCATGAATTTGCCAATTATTATCTTACGTTCATTTTTTGATATTTATTAACGCCGGAATAACCCAACTTATTTCTATATTATAGCCTGTCTAGAATTTATAAATCGTAGGTTAGTCTATATGCAATTTTCAAATATATAAATTTTGACCACATGTATATCTCAATTTTACTTGTAATTTCTGTCGCGTGTGATAAATCTCACCATCGTTGACTTGAAATCGTTTACTCGTAACTTCAGATCAGACCCCGAGTAATTACCCTTCTGATCAAAGTATTATTGTTTTCTTAACTTTTTGCTGGGTCTCTTCTAGCCTGAATTTTCTGTATCAATATAAACAAGTAATATCATTAAAATGGACAAAAAGATAAAAAAAAAAAAAGATGTTGGGTATGAAACGGCGAGGGTACGAAATCACCAAATCTCAAAACTATTGTGTCCGATTAAACACAAAAACGAATAGGCATTTCTTATACTTCAAGTACTAAGAACAAATCAAGGTTTAAAACTTAAAGATCGGAGTAGGTATTCAGCTTAATATTCATCAGATATGAATCCTCTCATTAATAAAGTAATCAATTTGTCATATCTTAAACTAGAAACACTATAGCATGCATATCACTACCTAACAGCCGGAACACGTAACATATCTCGGTCATGAGTCTCTAGCAGTAGCGGAAAGTCGTATTTAATACTGGTACCGTTAAATAGCAAATCAGCAGTTAACAGTATGTGTCTCTTATTTTACAAATTTGTAAAAGTAAATAGACCAGACGTGTTGCTACCTAATCAGACTATTCGTTTTAAAGCAGATGTCCGTAAGCTTACATGTCTGGTCATTCACCATTGATTGGGCTATATATGGGATTTGTGCCCAATAAGAAACCATGCAGCTCCGCCGAAAGAATACTATCAACTTCATGTAATGCCACAAATTTATAAACCTCACAGGGTGAAGCAAACTTTGCGAAAGGAACTTGTACTTTTACAGCTAATTTACTAACCATTCTATCAGAATCATAACACACATTGATAATTGAGAGGCGCTTCGCCGCCAAGTATAATATCCGTCTCTTTGAATAGTTCTGTGACTGATGGGAACTGTTAAAACGTGACGTCTGCAAATGCATGCACAATTCGAGTATTTTAAGTACATGTATTTACTAAAGACATAGTGAGTTGATAGCCAAACAGATATCATGTTGATCATATGATATGTTACGCGGCATATGATGCTCATAAAAACTGTTTTAACAAGGATTCTAGCCGCCACATGCGCTTCAGTGAACATAATGATTAAACGTACACACTATGCTACAATACATTTTTTTAATTACGGCGTTGTTAGGAAACTGCAGAATAGTGTGCTTATTTAATTTTTTTACACAGTCAATAAACGGACATAATTCTGTTATTGTGGTACAAATGATTTAGGTACCAAATCGTGATACAATTTACCTGCGTACTAACTTATGATCGAAACATCTGCAGAGGACAACTAGGCGAAAATAATCCTTGTTACAAAGGCTGTGCTTAACACATCGTATTGGCTAGCGACTGTTTTTGCCTGCCACATCAGTGACTATTGCTCTATAAAATTCATTGATAGTTTACAGATTCAAGCGAAAATGACACCGACTGCACTACGAACAGTGCATTACTCTTGTTACCCATTAGATAGTCTGTATTAGTCAGCAAATAATGTAAACAATAAGCATATCGGCAATCAAAAGTGGAATGGTACACGCATATGAATATGCCATTTTTATAATGCAGATAAAACATAGAATTGTCTTAAGTTGATTGTACATACGACCTATAATTATCTACTAGCTATGACTAATACCATAATAAACATTCTCTAAATGTTCCTCTGTTTGGATTTCTCGTCTTGCAGACTCCATTTACGCAAACCATTCACAAACAATGTGAAGCCGGTACTCAGCATTACTTGTCTTGTAATATATCAGCCTCTGAAGCTCTTAGACCGTCAGATACTGTCAGACTTGTTGGGTTAGTATCTGATTTATAGACAAAAACCATTGTGTTTAGTCCTTTGTATGCTAAAGAAAAAGTTGTTGTAGATGTTGCAATTTTTTTTAAACATATGCAACGCCTTTTGACTGTGCGTCGCACATATATTGAAACTGTTTGACACTCTGATTGTGTTTCCGAACAAAAATATATAGATATACAACCTTTTTGGGAATTATACAGCCGATGATCTTTGCAGATTGGATTGATATAGCATGTTTGAGGTTGAGAGTGAGTAAACATTATCAGCTTTTGAGGGTCGAAAAAAATGTCGTATTCGAACGCCGACATCTCGAAATTTACTGTAATGGCAACATAAGGACGAGACAATTTTAAACCAGACAAAAAAGGATATTTTTCGCTTCATTTGTATCAAACTATTGTAAATGTGTTATGGCACGAGCTATTTTCACTTTATTAGTTACTACTATCGTAGACAGAAACTGTTCTGACGATTATCAAACACCATGTTGTACAAACATTATCTAAACAGATTCATCGCTGCCTTTCATATATTAACCCTTTACCTTATAGAAGCGCCTTTTAGCGGATATGATTTATTCCTCCGCTGAAGAAAATAGTTCCAATTTAATCAGTAATGAATATATATTATGGGTAATATTTTCTAGATTATAGCACATGATAGCTTAAAGCAGGCTGAAAGTAAAGCAGAATGCGCCCTAAGGCGCATTCTGCTTTACTTTCAACCTTCTTTAAGAAGTCACCTATCTTAAGTACTAGAAATAGGCTATCAGGTAAAGGGTTAATTTGAACAACTGTGAATGGTGGATGCGGTTTTTAACGTTCATTTCACGAATGAAGACATGTTAGATATACATTATATAAATAATACATGTATGACAGGGTGACAGTAACATTTGCTAATTTTAGGAAAAATACTGTCAACTAGGGCGAAACCGATAATTATCATTATACCAAAACTCTGGGCTTAACCAGGAGATCTTGGTATTTCCTAAATCTGACTAGAATCATGCATGCAACCAGAGTAAAATGTGATTCATAATGAAAGTTCCTGTTTAAAACGATAGTGGATTTCGAAGTTTTTACAAAAAATCAAAGGGATATAACCCTGTTTGAAAATAAACGTGAAAATGTTATAAAAGAATGACAAGCATGGGTTTCCCTTTTCAAATCGGAATACTGTTGATTTGCATCATTGTTTTAGAATTAAGAAAAATACAATACAACAAAGCCTAAACCTAAACATGACAACAAAGACGAGAATGACTAAACGAAATCCAAAAACATACCTTGAGATCTACGGAAACGCGTAGAATGAATGAAGACTGTGAAAATCGGATAAAATGCTAAATTTACGAGTCGTATTGATACAAATGCAGAACAAAACGAAACGCTGTGTAATTCGGCATGAGGCATACTACAAATATGAAAAGAGCTAAACAAATGGGGGTACATATTTGAAGTATGTCACTGGGTATACCAGTGGTTCTTTAATAAGTGATCAGTGCACGTACGAGCTTAACTGTAGATCCACAATTGTAATATATTACAGCATCCATATCTGGTCATTGTACACACTTGTAAACCACGTCTGTTGGTATTAAATAGTTGGATATCCTAATCAGCTCCGACTTCTCGGCGCTGTTGGTAATCTTGCGGTGATAACGAGTTTGAATTGGCAATGACCTGGTGTATCTTATTGTTAATTGTAAAACGTCAATAATAATCGAACATTTTATTTTGTTGAAATTGTTGATATGAAAAATAGGCTTGACTGGAAATGCATTCGAGTAATTATAATGCAATAGGAAAACAAATTTTGTCTGCCAAAACAAGACAATGTCATGCTCTGGTTTGCAACAAGGCTGCTGGTACGTTATATTTCCAATGCACATTTCTATGAACTAACCGGATAGTTATTGTTTTGTATAAGTAGCTAATGTAGTCTGCCCGAGTTGATTTGTGTTGTTATTCTTCCATTTACTGATATTGTTTATACAGATATTGGCGCGGTCAGATACTTATTAGGCGTGAAATTGGATATTGTCTGAGAGAGACATCGGCGCTAAACAAGAAATGTATATATTATGATTAGCCTAAATGTTTCACTGGTTGCATATCTCTATTTCATTGCCGATATGCGAGTGTAATATTTTCGGTATCCTTTATGTGGGCTTAAAGTTCAATAGCATACAATTATTTCTAGCTAACAAATATTCCATTAATTGTTCCTAGAGAAATTTTGTAGCTTTGTAGTACATCTATGAATGAAAAAATATATATTGGTTGTTTTATTGTGCTGGAGATCGGATCTATTTGATGGTCTGACATTAACCCATGGCCTGTCGTCCGCGACCTGACTTTTTAAACCGATTTGATCGCGTGTCTTTTAAAGCTTGTCTGAACGGTCCCATAATTAAAAAATTGTATTAATCGGTTTTTTTTGCAAACGACAATTTCAACACAGCGATATAATGACAGGATAAGGATTAACTCCTAATAGCGTTCAATGGGGTTGCTCTCAGCCTAGGATTATTCCTTAATTGTTTGTTTGAGCATTGGAGATATGGCATTGTCACTATCAAGTTGTTTTAACTCAAAATGGAGATATAAAGGATTGTTTTTCTGCAAATAGACGATGTCTGTTGAAGTAAGAGGTGTGTATTTATCATAATGAAGTTTATGATGGCTTACCAGACATCGTTCAGTGTAAGTTGCAGTGATCTTTGGTGTGTCTGTTCATGTCCTAAATGTATTTAAGAATATAAACTCAAAGTGATTATTGTGCCGCTCTATTTAATGTTCTTATCCACCCTCAAACTTCAAATACAAAAACAAGATTCCAATAAAGTTTTGTCCAATTTCGATTATTAAGGGTTTGTTTGGTACAATGTATTTCAAAATATCAAATAATGCAGACTCTGATCAGAGGAATTAACCAGGGGTCTTTTCGTCATCGTCATCATTGTTTACAGAGGACAGGTGTATTCGTTGCTGGTACATCGGCTGTAAAGAACGAGTATTTTCGGCACTAAGGTAAAATGTATTAATGAATAAATACTGAGTGCTGTTTTATTTTCACATGACATGTTTTTGGTTTTAAGCATTGTTTTAATATTTGCATTAAGCTTATCGTGTTTAATACAGCGTATGCATTAATGTGATTTGTACCCCAGAATATTCACCAGTGACTATTAAAAAAATAAATCGCTAAACCGCGGATCATATCGTCAAATGATTTAAGTCCTTTAACATTTGATGTTTAGTAATCCCTCATATGGATTAGTTTAGGATACTTAATATATATCTCCCCCAGGTGCTTTCATGCAATGTGGAATACTTTATTTTTCAATGTTTGAATAACGTTATAGGCAGAAACAGTGAAAACAAATACTATTATAATAGGTTCTTGATCGAGTATACGATTTATTCAAATTTGACAAAGTCGATTGATACTGAACAGACCCCGACTTACACGATATCTGATATGGCTTCAAACTGTTTGCATTAAACACCATTTAGGGCCGCTAGTTTTGCAATTGCGAAACCTAAATAAAATTATTGTTTTGATCCTATTTGACGTCCCCTTTCTAAAATCCATTTCATGCAGAAACCAACTATTTACTAAATTTTGTTTTCTATTCATTATCGAAAGGCTGATAAGCTACATTGTCTGCCTTAGAAGCTCAGTTGGTAGAGCGATCTACCTGCCTTCCAAAGGCCCAGGGATTGAATCCTAATCTATTTAAACGTTTTATCAATATATTGTCTTATTTTATTGGTCTGTCAATCTTGAATAAGACAGGGATCGAGAGATACGTTATTCTTAATATTCGTTGGTTAAAATCGGCTACCTCTATATAGTTGATTATATTATGTTATAGTATAATGTATTAAAATATCGAAATACAATACTTGACTGAACTAGAAAGCCGCAAAGTGAAGGTTCGGCTTTTGATACGATCAGTTCGTTTGACATTTGACGTCCTGCATTACGCCCTGTTCTGCCGTCAAATTAACTGGTTCGTGCTACAGCATGATCTTACTTGCCCACATGGTGCGCGCGTTGACACGGCCTCAACAACAAAAAATCGAGGCATTAGACTGTCCCTAAGGTCCAATGAATCTCTTGCTAAAAGAGAACATTTGTTATGCGATGAAGCGTCGTTTGTGACGTCTGCTGAATAAGACATTGACGTTCGAACAGCTTGCTGATTGTTTAATCAGAATATGTAATGACATTCCTCAATAGTTTTGTGTAACATTTGTGGGGTACTTTCGACGAAGATGCCGTGCTTGCATTAATGCAAAGGAAAGACACTCACGGTATTAATTCTGTGACATTGGTTTTAACCCTCATTGACAATATCGCACGGCAATACAATCATGATTGGCACCACTACTTTGATACCCTTATTGAATGTTAGATTGATCATTAAAGTACCGCGATAACAATTTAAAGTCAATTTATGTTATTTTTCTTTATTTCTACTATTTAGATAGCTATCCCAAATGCACAATTTTTAAAATCCGTGAGTATATTTTACCTCTTTTTAGAGGTTTATATCTATTTTTTCAATATTTCCAATATCATTAACCGTGATTATATTCAAGATATATAAAGGAATATCTGGTTTCAAAATAAGATAATAAATATAAACTGGCTTCGTCATCTACTGTAGATCTATATGTTGAACTCATGAAAGATTGCCATATTTTAACAGTGCATATAAGTATTATGTTAACATTTAGCATGAACATAAGTTGCTAATCATAAAATTGCGCTTTAATCTGTTACTAAAACGAATATAATCACACACATGCTAACGTTTTCAAAGTAGGTGTTTATTTGGTATAAATAATGATAATCAAATGACTCAAGAGCCTGAAAAGACAGTAATCATCTAGGCAACTATCCCTTGCGGTATCCTTGACCATAAATGTTAAATGTTGCTCAAAAAATTTCTTAACCGCAAAACGGTAGCAGAAGTCATAGAAATTAGTGCAGTACGTCGTAATCCACAGGTTTATCAAGTTGAATCCAGGATTGTGGCCTGTAGTGTGTTTTCTTGATAAAATGGTAACGGAAAACGTTAGTGCCTTCATTGTTTATTTCTATGATTTATACCCTTAATTTTACCAAAAATCTGCCTTTTTGGCCATTTTTTGGCCTCGTGGTCCATTTCCAAGAAACTATAAAGTTGTCAAAACTTGAATTTTGGTTGAGCTTTATGTATAATATGAAGTATTAATATCTGAAATTGACAAATAAATACAAAATATAGTTAAACATAAATTAGAACAAGAGTTGTCAGAGAGACAACAAAGCTCGCCACCGGCACCTTTAGAAACTTAAAAGCACACTCGAGGTCACAGAGGTCAACCTTTTTGCCTGCATGGAAAGGTCTTGTCCATATACACTGGCAAATAAAATATGAAAATAACACCTCAAGGGACATAGGAATTATAAGCATTTTTGAAACCTAAACGCAGATTTCGAAACCTAAAACCTTTCGCGACTTTAGTTCAAGGTCAAGGACACTGGGCTAATTTTTGTGCATGCTTGGACAGATCGTGTCCATATACACATGCATGCCAAATATAAAAGAAATATCTCAATGGATATATGAGTTAAAGAAATTTTGAGAAACCTAAACGCAGACTTTGAAACCTAAACGCGGGTCCTTAGTTCAAGGTCAAGGTCAGAGGGCTCAAACATTTTGCATGCAAGGAAAGATGTTGTCCATCTACACATGCAAACTGAATATGAAAGGAATATTTCATTGGACATAGGAGAAATAAAAATTTTGAAAAACCAAAACACAGATTTCGAAAACTAAACATTGGCCCTAAGTTCAAAGTCAAGGTCACAGGGGTCTAAATTTCGCAGTGCCTGGAAAGGTCTTGTCCATATACACACATAAACCAACTATAAAAGCAATACCTCAAGGGACATAGAAGTAAAAGGCATTTTTCAAAACCTAAACACAGGCCCTAAGTTCAAGGTCACAAGGGTCCAAATTTATCTGTGCATGGAAAGGTCTTGTCCATATACATACACATACCAACTATGAAAGCAATGCCTCAAAGGATATAGAAGTTAAATGGATTTTCGAAACTTAAACGCAGATTTCAAAACCTAAACACAGGCTATTAGTTCAAGGTCAAGGTCACAGGGGTCTAAATGTTTCTGTGCATCGCCCTAAGTTCAAGGTCAATGTTACAGGGGTCTTAATTGTTCTGTGCATGGAAAGGTCTTGTCCATATACACACACATACCAACTATGGAAGCAATACCTCAAGGGACATAGAAGTTAAAGACATTTTTCGAAACTTAAACGCAGATTTCGAAACCAAAACGTAGGCCCTAAGTTCAAGGTCAAGGTCACAGGGGTCTAAATTTTTCTGAGCATGGAAAGGTCTTGTCTACATACAAACACATACAGACTATGGAAGCAATACCTTAAGGGATATAGAAGTTAAAGGCATTTTTCAAAACCTAAACGCAGATTTCGAAACCTAAACACAGGCCTTAAGTTCAAGGTCAAGGTCACAGGGGTCAACATTTTCTGTTCATGGAAAGGTCTTGTCCATATACACACACATACCAACTATAAAAGCAATACCTCAAAGGACATAGAAGTTAAAGGCATATTCCAAAACCTAAACAGAGATTTCGAAACCTAAACACAGGCCCTAAGTTCAAGGTCACACGGGTCTAAATATTTCTTTGCATGTAAAGGTCTTGCCCATATACACATACATGATAACTATGAAAGCAATACCTCAAGGGAAATAGAAGTTAAAGGCATTTTTCCAAATTTAAACACAGATTTCAAAACCTAAACGCAAGCCCTAAGTTCAAGGTCAAGGTCACAGGGGTCAGAATTTGTTTATGCATTGAAAGGTCTTGTCCATATACACACACATACCAACTATTGAAGCAATACCTCAAGGGACGTAGAAGTTAATGGCATTTTTCGAAACCTAAACACAGATTTCGAAACCTAAACGCAGGCACTAAGTTCAAGGTCAAGGTCACAGGGGTCTAATTTTTTCTGTGCATGGAAAGGTCATGTCTATATACACACACATACCGACTATGGAAGCAATACCTTAATGGATATAGAAGTTAAAGGCATTTTTCAAAACCTAAACGCAGATTTCGAAACCTAAATCCAGGCCCTAAGTTCAAGGTCAAGGTCACAGGGGTAAAAAACTTTCTGTGCATGGAAAGGTCTTGTCCATATACACAAACATACCAACTATGGAAGCAATACCTCAAGGGACATAGAAGTTTAAAGGCATTTTTCGAAACCTAAACGCAGATTTCGAAACCTAAATGCAGGCCCTAAGTTCAAGGTCAAGGTCACAGGGGTCTAAATTTTTCTGTGCATGGAAAGGTCTTGTCCATATACACACACATACCAACTATGGAAGCAATACCTCAAGGGACATATAAGTTTAAAGGCATTTTTCGAAACCTAAACGCAGATTTCGAAACCTAAACGCAGGCCCTAAGTTCAAGGTCAAGGTCACAGGGGTCAACAATTTTCTGTGCATGGAAAGGTCTTGTCCATATACACACACATACCAACTATGAAAGCAATACCTCAAGGGACATAGAAGTTATAGACATTTTCTTAAAATTGTTTACGCCGTTCACGACGACGCCGACGTCAACGACGACGACGACGACGACTACACCGGGGGTATTGCAATAGCTCGTCATGTACTACGTACAGGCGAGCTAAAAAAAGATTTTTACAGGGCCAAAACGGAGGCTTCGTGAAACTTGTGAAAGAAGACTATGTGTACTGGATTGGTATCCATGTAGCTAAAATACACACATTCTTTTTAAATGCATTTTCTCCAAATTCGTAAGGTAAATAATTCTACCTAACTACAACAATCTTTTAATATACAGATGTATTTCTTGTTAGATAATCATTAAAAACATGAAAGCGTGTTTTTTTTCAGGAAGATTTTGTTCATTAGGCATGATTCTTTCTTAATTTTAGCAAACAGTTCAGTTTGTTACTTTGCAATTTTAAATGATATGGCGATCGAGAGTCTCGACTCGAGACGCATACAAAGACATCCCTTATTATACGCGTAAACAACCAAGACCTTTTTTATTTCCTCATGCATATTCATCCCTTTTCGCCAAGGAGAAAAAACCATTGCGAAATGTTTAAATACAGTATTCGTTTAAATATGTCAAAATTAAAAATCTTATTTAGCATGTTTTATATTTGGACATGTTTTAATTTAAAAAAAATTGATATACAGTAGAACCTCTCTAGTACGACCACTAAAACAAGGCTAAGTGTCTGTATACAAGACAGGTGACAGCTTAAAGCAATGTGAAAGTGAAACTGAAAGCTCATGTAGGAGCTTTCTGTTTCACTTTCACAATGCTTTATGCAGTCGCCCGTCTTAAACGACTTATATTTTCACAATTTAGTGGATTAATAGAGAGGTTCTACTGTATATTTAAAGGTACTTCGCAGGTGCGCTTAGTTTCCATACAAGGTGTTATGAAACTTTTCATGAAGAATGATATTAGCCTAAGAAAAAATGTGTAAAAATATAGGCAAAATTTATCGTGTGGTTTGTCTTTAAGGTCTCTTTTTCTGACAAAAACCTGGAATTTCGATGATTTTATTTTTCTCAAAAATAAATGAAGCTAATGACTATAAATCTCGCCCAATAAGTAGTCCACAACATTCATTACAAGAAAAGCTAAATACATTTTTAATAAGGGTGTTCAGACAGATGTTATCAGCTATTTAAATTTTGCAAAATGCTAAAAAATTGAATTACAAAAAACTGACTCATTCAATGTATGTTTTTTTTTATTTTATTCAAATATATGGTTGATGAAATAGTTAGTCTGAAAAATTTAGAAAATATCACAGTCAGGATTTGTTGTAATAACAGATTTTCATATTAAAATGTGGGATATTTGAAGTTGAGATACTGTTACCTTAAAATTAAAACTCATTATTATTTATTCATGGACTTGCATACTAGGTTAATTATATTGTTGAAACATAATAACAATGGGTAATATCGATCTTGAAAAGGTTGACGTATTGATAAGCTTCATTGTGTGGCATTATAGTTCGATCAAATCGTATACATGTATACCGATTTTATTGACTTGTAAGTCATTAAACTAAAACGTACATGTAAGTGGACATATAATTGGACTGTATATAACATCACTAATTATAATCAACGAAGACTAAACATAGCATGTCCCTTGATCACTGCGTTATTGAACGACAAGTCAATAAATCGGACACTTAAAAAAATATATGGATCGAATGGGTCTCGAACCTATGACCTTATAATTGCTAGTCAATCACTCTACTGACTGCGCTATGAAGGATTATGCTAAATCGTATCGATATTGCCTTTATATAAATTTTCTAGTATAAGCACGTACGGAAAAAGTCTATGTCGCCAAGACGCATATCCGCTCGCCCGCAAGACCGACTTCCGTATGCGAAAGGCCTTAATACATTTTATAATCTTCTTTCTTATTAACAATAATAAACTCTCAATGTAGCTATGTAGTGACTACATTCGTTAGCATGAAAGCAAGCCTTGTGAAACCCAAGTATCATAACTATGATCAAAAGTATCGGAAAAGCCTATATTTACTCAGTATAACCCAAAAAAGAAAAACTCTTATGATACTGCTAATCTTAATGTCTGGTGATATCCAGCTCAATCCAGGCCCTGGTAATGCTTCAGTTTTCCCTTGTGGTCAATGTGAACGCCCAGTAACATGGTCACAAAAAGGTGTATGCTGCAACAATTGCAGTATATGGCATCACAAAACATGTGAAGATTTGACCAGCAAAGACATGTCTTACCTTGCAAAGGAAAATGTTGTTTGGTACTGTTGCAAATGTCATAGTATGAATGTCGATAGCTTTACATTCAATAGCTTTGAACTGTATACTACTAATATGTTTTCCCCACTTTCAATGATAGATTCAACAATGAACTATGTCACATCTGAATGTCCTTTCAGCCCATTGCATACAAGTAGCCCATACCATACAAAAAACAAAAAAGTTAAAAAGGATAAAACAGCAAGCTTAAACCGGTCAAAAAATACCAATAGAACTTATTCAATCAATGAACAAGCAGATGAAACAAAACCTGACATACCAAAGAAAGCTAACTTAAGGCTCCTAACTGTAAACTGTTGTAGCGTCAGAGAAAACAAAGCTGAACTTAAGGCAGCTCTCGCATACATCAAACCTGATATTATCTGTGGCACTGAGTCATGGTTGCGCGGTGTTAAGCCAGGGAGAGATCCTACTAGCAATGCAATAAAAACAAGCGAAGTATTTCCGGAGGGTTATATGATACACAGAAATGACAGGGACACCCGTTTAGGTGGGGGTGTTTTCACTGGAGTATGTGACCAATATGTATCTGAAGAAAGAGCAGAACTTGTCACAGATTGCGAGATCTCATGGACAAAATTGAATATAAAGAAAAAGAAGGATTTATACCTCTGTTCCTTCTACATGCCTCATAGAAATATGAAAGATATTCATAACCTTGATCTCTCCTTGAGCAAACTCATGCAGTGTGCCAGGAACTGCTATGTTATCCTTGCGGGTGATTTCAATTGCCCCGACATTAACTGGGACAGACTATCGGTGAATGCTGGTGCTCCAGATAGGGAGGTCCAGCAAGCACTGATAGATGTAACAGTGGAACATGGGCTTTCACAAATGCACAATCAACCGACCCGCATGGGTAACATGTTGGATCTGGTTTTCACAAACAATGAGACCCTGATCAAGTCATCAGTTAGTGTCCCAGGTATCAGTGACCATGCTATGGTTGTCACAGATATAGATGTCCTTCCTCGGAAGAATAGACAGATCCCTAGGAAAAAATACATCTTTTCTAAAGCAAACTGGGAAGAAATTCACAAAGAAGCCAACATCTTATCAAACCAGATTATTGAAAAACAAGCAAGAAAGTTGCCAGTGGAAGAACTCTGGTCTTCTTTTAATAAATCCATCACTTCTATAATGGACAAACACATTCCAAGTAAAATATGCAAGAAACACAAATTACTCCCATGGTTCTCAAAAGAGCTAGAACGCATGGTCAAAAGAAAAAAGAGGCTCTACAATCAGGCCAAGAAAACTTCACAATGGGCAGAGTTCAAACAATACCAGAAAAAATGTAAAAAGGCTTTCAAAAAGGCAGAGATTACACATATAAACAACACCATAGAAGAGGGTCTTAAAAACAATAACACACAACCATTCTGGCATTATGTTAAATCACGACAGCAAGACAATTTTGGCATACCCTCACTCAAAAAAGATGGCAACCTTGTTAGTGACAGTAAGAGTAAGGCAGACATTCTACTAGAACAGTTCACCTCAGTTTTTACCAAGCCAGATTTAGACAAAATGCCTTCAATGAAAGAACAATTCAAACACAAACTTCCTCCTTTAAAGATTACAAAGTCAGGTGTCGAGAAACTACTCCTCAATATTCAAACTTCTAAAGCATCTGGACCCGATAAGGTTTCAAACATTATGCTCAAAACATGTGCAACCCAATTAGCACCAGGGCTGAGTGTCATTTTCCAAGCGTCTATAGATACCGGCAAACTACCCCATGACTGGTTAAATGCCAATATAGCCCCAGTCTTCAAAAAGGGTGATGTACATATGGCCGAAAACTATAGACCTGTTTCCTTGACCTCAGTATCATGTAAGCTATTGGAGCACATTATTTGTAGACACCTCTTTCAACACCTAGAAAAAAACAACATCTTAACAAATTTAAATCACGGTTTTAGATCAGGCTTCTCCTGCGAGACACAACTTATAACAACTGTACACGACCTTTTAGAGAACAAAGACAAGAAACTCCAAACAGACATCTTCATCTTAGACTTCTCCAAAGCATTTGACACAGTACCTCACTCAAAACTTCTCTTTAAACTCAAAAAGTATGGAATCACTGGAAATTTGCTAGACAGGCTGGAGATGTTTTTGACTAAACGCCACATGCAGGTGGTGGTAGATGGAGCACACTCTGAATCAGCCCCTGTCGGGTCCGGTGTCCCCCAAGGGACCGTGCTTGGTCCGCTCCTGTTCCTCTGTCACATCAATGACCTACCTGACTCCGTTAAATCGCAAGTCCGGCTGTTTGCAGATGACTGCCTTCTGTACAGAACAATCCGGAGTCAGGAAGATCATGAAGTGCTGCAGAGAGACTTGAGTGGGCTGGAGGCCTGGGTCTCGTCATGGGGTATGCGTTTCAATGCCAAGAAGTGCTACCTCATGAGTGTCAATAACAGATCCAGTCATTTCTACACCATAGACAATCAAATACTAAAGCAGGTCCAGGAGAACCCTTACCTAGGCGTGACAATATCAGAAGACCTGAGATGGGGTTCCCACATAAATAAAATAACTAAAAAGGCTAACTCCAACGTAGCCTTTCTTAAAAGAAATTTGAGACACTGCCCCCCACAATGCAGAAAGACAGCATATATATCTTTGGTCAGGTCAGTGCTGGAGTATTCTTCAGTTGTGTGGGACCCAATACTATCCTCGGAAATAGAACGACTTGAACGAGTGCAGAGGCAGTCAGCAAGGTTCATCACGGGTGACTATAAATCACGAGAAACTGGTTGCGTCACCCGTATGCTTACAGACCTCGACTTACCAACACTTCAAACCAGACGGAAACACAGCAGACTTACACTTTTCTTTAAAATAACAGAAGGACTCTTACCAGCTTTACCACCTGCAAATTACCTCACCCCAGTTAGACAAAAACGACAGATCAAACCTAAAAAATTCACTGACTTCACGGCTAAAAACATTGTAGACAGATCCGCCAATAATAACAGCAAGTGTTTTCAGGTACAACATGGCCATAGTGACCAACTGCAAAAAACCTCTTTCTTTTATAGAACCACTGTTGAGTGGAACCAGCTTGAAGAAGACATTGTATGTGCAGACAGTGTGGAGAGCTTTAAGTCAGCTCTCCAACAGTGCTACTAAAGCACCCCTCCCTCTCCCGGTGCATAAATGCCGTAACAGGCCCTGCACTGTATTTAATCAGATTCAGATTCAGAATAGTAACAACTCTTACAGTGGAGAATCTGTTATTCTTTCCCAATAAACGCGTTTACGCTAAAACTATTATTTGCAGTGCAAACAGTTTTGAGCCAGATCAGACGCCGGGTAACCAGGCGTCTGATCAGGCTCTAAACTGTTTGCCACCAAGATAAACAAGAATAATCAGAATTTTCCAAAAGTTGTTCTTTTCCACGTGTTAGTGCTTTGCGTTTGCGTACGTTTGCGTTTAAACGGGAAAGAATAACAGGTTCTCCACTGTATGTATAATATTTACTGATACTATTCAGAAGATACAAGAGATACTACCGCTAAATGCACGACTTTCGACAAGTAACAAAATAATGACGGTTAGTTGTCTGAATGGCTAATTAAGCCCGACCAATCGTGAACGCTAAAAGACAGATACTTACAAAGTTATCTGTCGTCAGAATGGTTATTTATCAAATGTACAGTTACATTCGATGAACCATTCAGCAACCGGGGCCTGCGGATGGTAAAAATACTTGAAAGCATCTTAACTACAGTGTTCCCTCTCTATAACGATACCATGTGGGAGACACGTATTGTATGTGTTGTTCGGAGGGAAATCGACTAACATTTGCAAACAGCTTGAATCAAGATCAGACGCCGCGTAACGCGGCGTCTGATCTTGAATCAAGCTTTTTGTCACTCGTCATGATATGTATTCTATCAAATTGTCCACTTATATGTTATTTTGAGAAAAACAGGTGACGACAATGTTTAGCAGACGACATTGCAGCAGTACAAGTTTAGACATAACTGTATTGTTCAGGGGAACTGCGGCAAGGGTCGTTGTATGGTTGGACGGATGGGGTCGTTGTTGAGAGGGCCGTTGTAGGGAAGGAACACTGTATTGGTCCAGTCTATTTAACGACGTCATTGTATCTAGGATTTCTTGAACAGACGTCGCATTTCAACGAACACGAAATGTTTCTGTTTATCCTAGACTATTTTACGATCGTTTTAGACATTTTATTGTTACGACCACTCTAAGTACTCTTTTCGTGGAAAACTTCCGATGCACATACATGCACACGCTAGGATTGGCAATTAAACAGGCAGGTGTCGACTTTAAGTCCAAAGTAAACTTCTGATATTTCAGTCAAATTACCCCTACCCTGGATAGGGAACGTAAAGGAGGAATAATATAAACACATAGTATGTTACGCTCGTAAGTGGTGAACCAGATTACACTGACTTTTGCATACCGTTTAGAACATGAATAGACGCCGATTAATTCGGCGTCAGATAAGAAGTCTAACACTTTGGTTAAATCGTTAATGTTTTATAATTTAAAAAGTCTTAACTCATTTACAACAAAATTAATATTGTTTTTAAGCTTACTTTATTGTGTCAGATAAGAGATTATCCAGTTCTGAACATTGTGTAAAGTAGAAAACAGTTAACTATTAAGACAGTTGTTCATAAGAGTATTTCACAAACACAATGCTTATAAACCGATCCATAATCTGACATAGAACACACGTTTCACACAAAAGACAGAACAGGGGGAAAATAATAGATACCATGATAGGTTAGAGCCACGCATGCACTTAACGGGCCATGGGAAAAACGTTCGTAACCAACCATTCCTGAGTGGTGAAATTTACATGGCTATAAATATCAGTATTGTCGGATTTTCTGAAAAGAATTTACGTTTGATCAGAGGGCTCCTTAAGTAACCCTCTGAACATGATCTACGCTGTTTCGATTACTTTTGTTTAACTATCGCAGACTGCAAGCTAGGTTGGTTATGTTTAAATTATAAAATGACCCTTTGACGCATCAAGCTTTGGAATTGGACACAATCAAACTAGAATATAAATATTGAATGGATAGTGTAAAATTGTGAGTTACATAAACCAGAATGTAACCAGAATACTTTTTGTCTACACAAAATTCCCAAGTATCTGATATCACTAATTATGTTTTTTGTGACCACATATCGCTGATATTTTACACAAATTAATCTCTTTTGTAGTAAATTTACACACTACAGGAATTGAATATAAGCTTACAATATTTTACAATGAATACCATTTACGTTAATCGCATCGATAAAGGTTTAAAACCTATTTAAGTCTTAATTGATAACAATATTACTCGTATGAAAACCATTGGCGAGATATATGATGTATGTGGTTTAAGGGGACAGAAACATCTGTATTTATGTTTCATTGAATTAATCCTCATATAAAATGTTAAGAGACGGATGAATGCATTAAAATACCAGTTGATGACGTAATGTATTGTGATGAGCATTGCTAGTTGTTTTCCTTTAGCCCATGTGAAAAATTACGATCAGCTCTTAATTCACTAATTTCTTATATAGGCATGTTAAAGCGACTCGCAACCAGATGGTGCATTAAAAATAGTAATTTGTAAATATGTGTCAAACGCTTATATAAATGGTAAAGAATTAGTTTAGGATAAGAAATTCTGTTTAAAAAAAATGTATTTCAATAAAAAAAAATATTGGTCTCTGGTGGGATTCGAACCCGGGGCCCGGCATTGGCGGACAGAAGGCAAAATAGGGGAAACCTCTTAGACCAATGGACCACGGAACTATCCGTTTATCTCGGATCGATTTAACGTATTTCAATGTGTAGCGATCGAAAGTGCATACAACTTCGTAATTCGGCTCGTGTTTATGTCTGAGCCTGTGTAGAGAAGCAACAACAACAACTATACCGTCTACTAGTCGGTATAGAAAAACGATGGAAAATATTTAAAAATCTAAGATTCGGTGACGATTCTTGAGACTTTTTTTGGACTGATCATATTTTTTTAATGTCAGAAGCCAAATAATGCCACAAATTTGCTTTTATTTGAGTATTTTATTTTATTTTGACAAGTACACCATCCGGTTGCGAGTCCCTTGTTAAAGCGACTCGCAACCAGATGGTGCATTAAAAATAGTAATTTGTAAATATGTGTCAAACGCTTATATAAATGGTAAAGAATTAGTTTAGGATAAGAAATTCTGTTTAAAAAAAATGTATTTCAATAAAAAAAAATATTGGTCTCTGGTGGGATTCGAACCCGGGGCCCGGCATTGGCGGACAGAAGGCAAAATAGGGGAAACCGCTTAGACCAATGGACCACGGAACTATCCGTTTATCTCGGATCGATTTAACGTATTTCAATGTGTAGCGATCGAAAGTGCATACAACTTCGTAATTCGGCTCGTGTTTATGTCTGAGCCTGTGTAGAGAAGCAACAACAACAACTATACCGTCTACTAGTCGGTATAGAAAAACGATGGAAAATATTTAAAAATCTAAGATTCGGTGACGATTCTTGAGACTTTTTTTGGACTGATCATATTTTTTTAATGTCAGAAGCCAAATAATGCCACAAATTTGCTTTTATTTGAGTATTTTATTTTATTTTGACAAGTACACCATCCGGTTGCGAGTCCCTTGTTAAAGCGACTCGCAACCAGATGGTGCATTAAAAATAGTAATTTGTAAATATGTTTCAAACGCTTATATAAATGGTAAAGAATTAGTTTAGGATAAGAAATTCTGTTTAAAAAAATGTATTTCAATAAAAAAAAATATTGGTCTCTGGTGGGATTCGAACCCGGGGCCCGGCATTGGCGGACAGAAGGCAAAATAGGGGAAACCGCTTAGACCAATGGACCACGGAACTATCCGTTTATCTCGGATCGATTTAACGTATTTCAATGTGTAGCGATCGAAAGTGCATACAACTTCGTAATTCGGCTCGTGTTTATGTCTGAGCCTGTGTAGAGAAGCAACAACAACAACTATACCGTCTACTAGTCGGTATAGAAAAACGATGGAAAATATTTAAAAATCTAAGATTCGGTGACGATTCTTGAGACTTTTTTTGGACTGATCATATTTTTTTAATGTCAGAAGCCAAATAATGCCACAAATTTGCTTTTATTTGAGTATTTTAATTTATTTTGACAAGTACACCATCCGGTTGCGAGTCAATTTTATTTTAAATCGGCAAGACATAATATAGATGTTGTACATGTGAAACATTTGAAAATAATCAGCATGAAATTCTTATCATTGTCCATCACTGTCCAACTTAATTGTTCATGAAAGTTAACTTCGGTAAATGGTTTCACTTATTAGCATTGCAACAACACTGATATGTAAAGTCCTGATAAAACGTATAATATCATCGATTAATACTGTAAACAGATGAGCTTGAACAAGTGTTCTTGATTTACTTGGAGTTATCAACCCATTGCCCTAAAGCCTGTTTCTAGTTTTGAAGATAGTTGACCATTTAAAGCAGATTGAAAATAAAGCAAAATGTACCTTAAGGCACATTCTACTTTACTTATAGCCTGCTTTAAGCTATTATATGCTGGAATATAAAACAATATTTCTAATGATTCCCATTTGTGACAGTGTAAATAGGAACTTTTTTCTTCAGAGGAGGACATAATTAAAGGCGTAAAATGCGTATTTATAGGGAAATAGGTTAAACGAGTTTTTAAAAACATAACTTCGGGTCTTACCTTGGTGGGAATTTGAAATAATCAAGATTGGATAGTCATAATGTTTAGATGAATTATATGACTTGTAAAGTAATCCGTTGACACTGGAACATCAACAAAAACATTTTTACAAGTGCTGGGAATAATATTGCATCTCAAACGTCAGGTAAATGAATATATTGGTTGTGTCAAAGAGAAAAATCTCTACACATTGAATTTACCAACCAGATGAACCCTTTTAAGGAATTATAATATGTTTTTCATCGTAAAAAGTGTTAATTGTAAAAGAATAACGTTTTCTCCTCCGTACCAGTTCACCACCTTGAATACCCGAATGTTTGTGATGTGCATTACTGAAGGTGTTTCGTTAAACTTTGTCTTTTTCCATTTCAACATATATCGGGCCTATATATTGATAATAAATTCTGTTTCAACAATATATTTCAAAATGACAAATATCACAGACCATGATCTTAAGTTCCTTTAAGATCCCTTTGACTTCAGTTCTCACATATTGCATAGGACAAGTGTATCCTTCACTAGATCACTTACGAAAATAACGCACATTCGCGTCACAATTCATTAATGAGTTAATCGGTATTTCCATTCTGTATAAAATTCTAGCTGTTTAATTTTCTCAATATAGCCTGTATTCTGACCTAGTTGTAGAACTTCGTTTAGAAAGTACGTGAAAACTGCACGTCGATCAAATTCCATTTGAATCTGTCTGAAAGCATCTGCCACCGGTGTTAAATGTCTCAGAGATTGTCGTCTTTAAGGATTAACATTCCCAAGATATCGTGTCTCCATTACGGACATGGTAATGATCTTTTCATGTCAGTCAGCATTTTTGCAATGTAATTTAAGATTAAAATCGATACAAAATAGCTGCCTGTGAAATAGAAGAAATCTAACTTAATGATTTATCACTTCACCGCTCAGCTGTATTAGTGAATTTAAAGTTAAATTAATCACGAGGTTGAAAAGAACGTTCTCTTCTAATTAGGCTACATTGCCGGAGAACAATTACATAAGATTGATTAAAGGAAATACTTTAATGCCAGTCACTTACTTGAACATTTATGTGAATTTCTTTTGGTATAAGTGAATTTCGTTTCAAAGTTAAACTTACGGCAGTATAACTTACGTTATTTTAACAGTTTTAGATCCTGATCAGACGCCGCTTCATGTCGTCATTGAGAGTGGAATGGTTCAAATAGATAGCATATAGACAGAATATGGCTTCCTCTATACAAAAACACCCATTCGGAGACAAATATTTTGCATGTTGTGCAATAGATTTATTTTGGGCTAACGACACTGCAACACAATACTGGTCAAACAACACTGGTGTGGATGTATCTGGTGAATGCATGAGTCACTTCTGGGTGGAGTATTACCACTCTGTCAGTCAGGCAGCAGTGTACTCGTCCTTCCCCACCCATCCACCCCATGCAACTTTTGACTTTGCATGTTGTTGTGGGGTTAGAGTGATAGAGAGGAAAAATACACCCTTCACTTCCTTCTCCCGAAAATAATGGTTATTGCAAAACAGTAAGGATCATGATCACACGCCGCGTAACGCGTCTTCTGGTCACTATCTAAATTAGTTGACATTCAAAACGATATTGCTTTTCTCAATAAGGTTTCAGAAATAAAAACAAAAGATAAATATATATGGCACTATAATCTCTGGTCTTTCAAATTATGCGCCCAGTATTCGTTTGTAGTTTATGGCTGTAAATGAGAACTCCTTAATATTTCAATATTTAATAATAATGGTATACCTCTGAACATGCAAATATATTAAAACATGTTAAAGCTAAACATCATACAACACTGAATCTGAACCCCTAATTATGTCGTTGAGACACTGTCACTAATAGTCTGTAATCCACACAGGATAATGCCAATAGGCTAAAGTCTCCACACAGGAAAAATACAACATAGGTGTAATGTTTTTGCCACACAGGCGGTATAATATTAATGCCACAGGCGTATAAATGTCTATGCTACACCGGTTTGGTACTGATAATGCCACTAAGGCGTAAAAGTGTCTATATATGTCTATATATATATATGTAACACAGGATATGTTACATAATGATCCACACTCGCTTTACCATCTTATGTTTCTGTAAACGAATATCTACAGTCTATATTGTTTCCAAACACTTTCACACACCACAGAATGTAAAATAAACCGAAGGTTGACCATATCAACTTGGTTGTTTTAAAATAAAAGGGAAATTTAGATAAGACTAAAGTAATAATACACTAAAAGTTTGTCCCTAGCTCCAGGTCTAAGTCCTAAGTGCTTATTTTAATACTCTGGCACCTGGACTAACCACTCTCAATGCTCCGGAACTATTATATGGAATTAGTTGAAATAAATATGTCACCATGGTAAGGTCCGTCACTGTACATGTATAAAGATCATATGGGATGTCATGCCAAAATACTGCCAAGTAAGTACGCCTTAAGTGTATGTTGCTGTCCCCCAATAGGCCTTTAAAACGGGACTTCTATGGGTAAAGGATGGTAGGCTATAGCTAATGCAGGGTATGAAATGGCAACTTGTCTCAACCCAAAAACAAACACGGAATCGCCTCTTCAATCTACAAATAAAAGAGGGCTACTAACTACCGTGTAGAACTAACAACAAATAGTATGCAAAATCCTCGCGAAATACAGCATAACTAACTACGTGTATGTGTATGATCGGGACGGGAGGAAAGGACACTTACATATATCTCCCAGACTTAATTTACTAACGGCCACATTCCAACTCTATAGGTATTGTTCGATTTTTCTGACCTGTCGGAGTTATTTTTAGAACAGAATAGTTCATAACGGTAAATAGATAACAGCGTAACATCGGATCTATATAGTCGTACACTTTCCAACTTGAGATAACATGATCCTCGTGCAGCACGAGACCATTGCGCTTACTTTACCGATATTTTATTCTTTCCCAACAAACGCATTTATATACTTAAACTATTATTTCCATTGCAAACAGGTTGGAGCCAGATCAGACGCCGGGCTACCCGGCGTCTGATCAGGCTCCAACATGTTTGCTACTCAGATTAAAAATATGATTAAAATTTCTTAAAGTAATTTTCCACAGTTTAGTGCATTGCGTTTGCGTTAAAACGGGAAAGAATAAGGTATCCTCTACAGTACATTGCGCACAAAAATTACAGCTATCCGTATCAATAACCGTATGTATAGAAAACTCATCCCTTTGAAAGTTTTAGAATGTTCCAATCTAAAAATAACTCCGACAGGTCAGAAGAAAACACAAATATACACACAAAAAAACAATGACCACTTCTCACAGTACAGTGGAACCTTGTTACATACAGTAGCACCCTGTTATAACTACAAAAAAAACTTGACAATATAAATCAGATGATTTTATTGCGATAAAAGGGTTATAAATATAACTCTCTTGCGGGGCAAGGTGACAGGCAGTGCTGTAAGCTGGAACTTGTGGTTCAGAGGGTCGTTGCAAGGAGAGAATACTGTATAGAATGTTTTGATTTTATGTATAACAACACCCCCTCTCTACAACGACACCAAATGGGAGACACAAAATGTGTGCGTTTATCGGAGGGAGTCGTCATAGGGAGACGCGGTGTCTGGTCTTGATTCAAGCTGTTTGTCACTCCTCATTAAGTTTGTTTATGTCATAATGTCCATTACGTAACTTTTAGAAGGACAGCAGACGACAATTTTAAGCAGACGTCACTGTAGCAGTGAAATGATTAGAAATGATTCGTCTTATTTGGGAACCAGCTACAAGGATCGTTATAAGGAGGGACTGGTTGTTGGGAGGACCGCTTTAGAGAGGGAACACTGTATATTCAACTTGCTTGAACATATCTGAAGGAATTGTAAAATGCGCCAAGTTAAGCTTATATTGGATAAATATTGCTTCGTGTATGCATGCAATTCATATGTACGGTAACGAAAATAGATGCAACGTTCTAATCAGTTAAGCGTAAACTGTACATAATCACTCCAATGCTATGGCTTCATTAGCTTAAACAAATTTACTCTAAATCTAATTCTTTAATTTAAATGTAAGTAAATTAACTGGAGTAATGTCGTAGAGGGTTTCAAAAACTTAGAATCCTGACACGATGTCGTGTTACGATTTGAACACCAGTTAACCCTCTCTATTATTAAACTTTATTTTGTGGTAACTAATAGGTACTTAAGACAGGTGACTGCTTAACGCAAGGGTAAAGTTAAACTCCTTTACAGTGGTAAATACGCTATTCCTACCCATTTACGCCTAACGATTTTACCCCGTTTAAACGCGTTAATAAACGATTATACCAGAGATTTTGCGATTGGTGCGTCAGTTTTCCGTTTCACGCGGATATTTCGGAACTTATTGATGATTGCCGTTATTCGAGGGAAAATTAGTGTGAATTTGACACCTATCATTTTCAATCCCTTATAACTGCTTTTGTGCTTCACATTAGAATTATAGTGTATTTCTAAAGTTTGTAGACAATTAAATTCCCTTTTCAACGGTGTATTTTTTATACAATTTGAAGTATGTGTAAGTAGAACACACTGGGTTATAATGAGGCAAATCAATAAACTTCAAATACTTTTTTATTTATTTTATGATAAAGATCATAACTATGCTCAGTAACTCGGCGTCAGGTCCGGATCGAATCATTAATGCAGATCAAATACTGAGTAACTCGGCGTCTGACCTGGTTTCAATCAGTGATACACAGTTATACACAGTATTCGAACTATATAATATATTTTTTTTACTTTGATGAGACAGTATAATAACTGACACATACTCGCATATATGATTTGGTTTATTTGGTTGATATTTCAATCAACCCCAATTAGGATACTTACTTTGATAAGCCGCAGTTTTATTACCCCATATCCGGTTTGTGATTGTGCTATTTGGAATTCCGCATGTTCATAATAACTCAGCATTTGATCTGGATCCAAACATTTATGCAAAGCAGACACTTAGTAACAATGACATCTGATCGGGATCCACTCATTCTTAAAAGAAAATAATTTCATGAAATTTTGTAAGATTATATTTACTTCACAGTAACGATATTTGCTAAATTCTTAAGTAGGATAAGACCGGCATCCGGGTTCTTTTAAACGCGTAAAGAAACGCGTAAAGAAACGGCTAGGAAACGCATTTAACGAAACGGATAATAAACGCGTAAGAAACACGTAAAGTGGGTAGGAATAGCGTATTTACCACTGTAACTGTCTAATTGCATTTTAACAATTGACTAACCCTCTTTTCTGTGGTCATAATATAGAGGTATTTCAGTAGAGTAGACATTGCCTTCCCGAACAAACGCGTTACGCTAACTTAAGTATTTCCTAAGCAAACAGTTACGAGCTCGAGCAGACGCCGGGTCACAAGACGTCTGATCAAACCCAATACTGATTGCTACTCAGATTAAAATGTATAGTCAACATTATCGAATTGTTGTAATCTCTACATTTTATTGCTATGCATGTGCGTTTATTTTGCGCTTAAACAGGAAATAATAACGTTTTCTCCACTATACTTTACATGTAAATACCCATTGTAGTAAGACAGTGGGTGTGTTAATAGAACTATAACTCATTAGCCCCTGAAACTTCTAATAGAAAATTCCAGTTTGCAATAAAGGCTGGTCCCTTTCAGACTATTTAGGGTTGTTTTTTTAAATGAATCGAAAAATGTCAAACAGTGATGTCCCTGATCAGAGGGCTCCTGTAGGAGCCATCTGATCAGGGACTTCACTGTGTCCATATGACAAATGTACTCTTCACAGTTACACTATTTATTTTAGTAAAAGACGCATAAATGCGTCACTAGGGCCCAATGAGTTAATTCATAACATATAATATTACATAGCCTCTCGACTACTGAACTAACATTCATTTTACTTCTTTACACATTTTTTTTATTTATATCCTGATTTGCGGGACTGACACGCAGTTGTAATTTGAAGCCAATCAAAGTAACCGGGATTAATTAAATTTGTATTTAATTATTGACAATTAACATGGATAGCGGGTTTTTTTATATGGTGCATTATCATTTAGACGAGCCAGTATATTTCTTGTATTGATGTTTATTGCCTTATATAAAACGCAAGTGTATTTATTGCATGCTACTTTGTGATATCGAGCTTTTTAGCCTATCATTTATTCGATATGATGCACAGTGCTCCTTCTCTGCAACTGGCCTCCCAACAACGACTCCCTCCTTTCAACGACCCTTGTTGCTGGTCCCTAAACAAGACAATAATTTATTTTTCTGTCAAAAAGTTCATTATGTAACTTGAGAAAATAGCAGACAACAAATTTAAGCAGACGATATTTCAACAGTAAAGACATAGACAATTGTCCTTTTAGGGATCTGTGGCACATGTCTTTGTAAGGAGTGAGTCGTTGCTTAGAGAGCCGTTGTAGAGAGGGAACACTTTTATTACAGTGCTCCCTCTCTACAACGACATCCAATGGGGACGCATATTGTGTGTGTTGTTCGGAGGGAGTGGTTATAGAGAGGGACAATAAAAACTTGGCTTACATTTGCAAACAGCTTGAATCCAGATCAGACGCCGCGTCACGCGGCGTCTGATCAGGATTCAAGCTGTTTGTCACTGGTCAATATTATGTATTCTATCAAAAACTCCACTTATATGTAACTTAAAGAGAAAACAGCAGACGACCATCTGAAGCAGACGATATTACAGCAGTAAAATAGTCAGACTTATTTATCCCGTTAAGGGAATTACGACGAATGCCGTTGTAAGGAGGGAGCCGTTGTTTGGAGGGCCGTTGTAGAGAGGGAGCGCTGTAGCATGTTTACCAAACAGTAGCTCCTTTAGAAATGCACAATAGGACATGATTTAAGGAGACATTTTCAGAAAATACATTTCATTGTATGTGATTTTGTCAGTAAGAACAAACTATCATTGATGCTTTGTTCCGTTCGATCTACATAGAACTATGTAGCCAATTGTTTATGACAAAGATTGGTAGAATTCAAGACAAAATATAGCTCAGCACGTTCGAAAATCGCCTGCCTTAACTCTTTGAACCCTAGTCACGCATGTATGCGTCATTTGCAAACAGTGTACCTGAAAGTATTACATTTGTCATATGCAAACAGTGTAGACCCAGATCAGAGGGCTCCAGATTGACTAGACTAAATTGAAAACTGGAATTGTCCATTTGAGGTTTCATGCAGGAAAGGGTTAATCGTCGTTTTTGGGATCCATACTGTTGACTTACAGTGGATAATCTGTTATTCTTTCCCAATAAACGCGTTTACGCTAAAACTATTATTTGCAGTGCAAACAGTTTGGAGCCAGATCAGACACCGGGTTACCCGGCGTCTGATCAGGCTTCAAACTGTTTGCCAGCAAGATAAACAGGAATTATCAGAATTGTCCAAAAGTTGTTCTTTTCTACGTTTTAGTGCATTGCGTTTGCGTACGTTTGCGTTTAAACGGGAAAGAATAACAGATTCTCCACTGTAACTGCAAATTCCTCAACTTATTGTAATAATATAGTGGCTACATGTTAGTGTCAATTTTTCGAAGTAGTGCCTAATACCGCAGACTTAATGGTTTAGCAGTAGAAAATGCATATTAATAGCGCTTCACACTGTTACCAAGTCTCAAAAATATTAACTAAGGGACCGAATAACATGGTTAACGGCACCTGAGAGTCACTTGTATTAGACAAAGTACTGTTGCTTCTGTTCAAAGATTTTCTTCTCGCCTCTTATTTGCCGTATCATTAGGATATATATAACTCTAACGTCAATGTTAGATCTGAATATAAGTTGTTGGTTTTTTGTTTTGTTTGGGGGTTGCTTACGGTGTAGAGACAGATAAGAGGGTTTCTATAGAACCCTTGGACAAGGTTCTGTACTGCTTGCATTGCCTTCAAATTTTTTTTCACAACTCTCACGACAGGTTATCATTACACAACCTGTTTGCAAATTACAGTGGAGAATCTGTTATTCTTTCCCGTTTAAACGCAAACGTACGCAAACACAAAGCACTAAAACGTATAAAAGAACAACTTTTGGACAATTCTGATAATTCTTGTTTATCTTGGTGGCAAACAATTTGGAGCCTGATCAGACGCCGGGTTATCCGGCGTCTGATCTGGCTCCAAACTGTTTGCACTGCAAATAATAGTTTTAGCGTAAACGCGTTTATTGGGAAAGAATAACAGATTCTCCACTGTATCACTGTACTCGACATAAGACGGTTAAGAGATTGATGGAAAAGCGATATATATAAGATGAGAAGACTTAGGCGAGCTATATATTTTAGCGGACAATATTGTACTGATCCTAAATACAATGTATATTGAATAACCGTCTGCTTTAATAAAAGTGTGTCTGGTACGTAATGTAAATCGATTCCCATATAGTTTTTAGGAAGACACTCTAATTGCGTGTGTCAAACAATTAACCCATGTGTGCCAACGATCCCATACATGGGACATAGGTAAACAGTGTATATTCTGGTCAGACGCCGCATAATGCAGCGTCTGATCAGAGTCTACACTGTTTGCTGATAGGAATTTTAATATAAAACAAACTGAAAATGCAAATTTTGACCAGGCATCCCTTTGATAAAAAATGGACTAATCCAATATATAAACATTGATTAATCCACTGGGTGTAAATGGGTTAATATCGCACAATGACGAAGACGTTATTCACCCGAAACGACACTACACAATAAAGTGTAGAAAATGACAAATTGTTGACAATTCTGACCGATTTATGTAATAAGAATGACATACAGTTAGGAGCCTGGTAAGATGATGGGTAACCCGGCGTCTGATCTGGCTCAAAACAGTTTGCATGAAACGTAATTCGTTTGTTGGGAAATAAAACGTTTTCTGCACTGTAAGCAGACGTTGAGATTATCAATGCCAGGTTGGGATCCAAGCTTTTGCACCTTACAGTGGTAAATACGCTATTCCTACCCATTTAAGTAAGAAACGCATAGTGAACGGCTAACGAACGTTGAAACGCGTAAATAAACGATTATACCAGAGATGTTGCGATTGGTGCGTTTCACGCGGAGATTTCGGATCTTATCGATGAAAAACCCACTAATCCGATTAGTGACACCAGACCCATAAATCAATAAACCACCCGTCGCGACAGAATTGCATTCGACTCGCCGCTACGATAACGACTGCAATCTTTACTTACCGCATGAAATGTCGGAATATTTGATGTTTTGCTCACTTTGTGAATGACTCGAGTCAATATTTCAGGAGTATTCTTTAGCAAATTTAGACCGACATCCGGGCTCTTTTAAACGCGTACAGAAACGCGTAAAGAAACGGCTAGGAAACCCGTTTAACGAAACGGATAATAAACGCGTAAGAAACGCGGAAAGTGGGTAGGAATAGCGTATTTACCACTGTAACTAAGGGAGACCATAGTATCGTTTGAAGTTCACTATTCTAATACATTAACACTTCTCTGTGTGTTATTATTTAGTTTAAACGTGTTGTTGCCCAATATTTGTACAAAGTTCATATAACAATTCAAGTAGTTGTAATATATTAAACAGATATATGTGCAAAAAAGGTCGGGGTACAAGTTATTCCAACATAAGTAACGGTCCTTCCCTTCTCATTTATTATTACATGCTTGCCGGTAATCCAGAGGAGACTGAAGTGTTCCCTCAATATGTCTGTCAGTGTGTCAGTCTGGATTTTGGTTTTCGGACAATAACTTAAGTATGTGATTACAACTTTGATTAAACATTGATATAGGGGTTACTTAAGTCTAGGATTTGTTTGCATTGAGGGTCGAACGGTCAACCCTGCAGGTCATACATGTAATTACTAAAAAATATATTTTGCAGTGAAACCCCTCTAAACCGGACATGTGTGGGGACAACATAAATTTCCGGTTTACAGAGGTATCCGGTTTAGAGGGGTTTTATCCCATACCTCGTTTCTAGCATCGACTATAGTTGATCACTTAAAGCAGGTTGAAAGTAAAGCAGAATGCGCATTAATGCGCATTCTACTTTACTTCCAACCTGTTTTAAGCTAGCATCTGCTGGAATGTAGAAAATATTTCTGTTGATACATATTCATGAATGTATTTTCTTCAGTGAATGAATAAATCAAAGGCGTAAAAATGCATATTCATGGTTCATTTAGTTAAAATAAAGAACGGGAGGAAACGGGACCAACGTTTTTGTCCGGTTTAGAGAGAATTCCGGTATTTAAAGGTTCCGGTTTAGAGGGGTTTCACTGTATATGTTTTCATGAACTAAGTACTGCAACGTGTTATACCTACGCACATTGCAACGTGTACAGAATAACAGCTTAAACAATAAGATATTCCGCGTTTAAATCAAGAGTTGATTAAGTACTAGAGCTTTGGTAACACACCTTCCAACTTCATATAGAATATAGTATGTTGCAATGCACTTAGTTAGCATTGACCTTTGACACTTTTCTCATAAGTCAACCCTGTATCAATTATTAATGAAATGTATAATCACATACTTAAGTTATTGATATTAAGGTCCTTACAGAAGCCCCCTTGTCGGGATCTGTACTGTTTGGTAAATTGGCAATATATTTGATAAAAGAATCATATTATAGTTAACTACATTCTAAACTTGATTAGAAACTATATGGTTATTTGACGTGTCATGGCGAAATATTTTAACCATATGGCACCGAAGTCGTATGAAGTCAACTGTGCACATAGTTTGGATCCCTATATGTCGCCTCGTAACCCGGCATCTGATCAGAATCTAAACTGTTTGACACTCGTTTCGATATGTCCTAAGTTGTACTCTCTTAAAACTAACTTTGAGATTATATTGCAGATAACAAAATTGAAGCAAACAAAATAACAGTGATGCGGTAAAATCCTCAAGGTTAATTTGGCGTCGAAAGCTGGAATAACCACGGTTTCTTTAATGTGATAGAGACTCTCCTTCTTTGACATTCAAAATCAAGAACTGTGAAGCCGATAACGCGGCATGTCTTACTACGTAATTTATAAGCGACGGAGATACTTTTGACTGCCAAGCTTTCTTTGTAATAACAAGACTTATAGACTCTTAGCATTGTGTTTAAGACCACTGCTACAGTGGATAATACGTTATTCTTTCCCGTTTAAATGAAACGAAACGCAAACGCAAAACGCTAAAACGTAGAAAAGTGCATTGTTTGGATAATTCTGATACTTCGTTCCAAACTGTTTACAATAGAAATAATAGTTTTAGCGTTAACGCGTTTATTGGGAAAGAATAACGTTTTATCCACTGTAACATAATCAGCTTTTGTACACCTAAAAGGAGGTACTAATACGTAAATAACATCCGATAATTTATAGTAATGACACTAGAAGAGCCAGACAGCATTATACCGGATGACAGAACGTTATGGACGTTTCTCTGTAATGAGGTCACATTTTTGGAAGGCTGTCGCTATAAAAAAGACGAATTTGCACTACTGAATGCAGAAAAATCGCTAAATTTAAGACCAACGTAGTGCTGAAAGATTTTGTATGTCAATGTTTCCTTTAACCCATCACTATATAGCCTGTGTTTAGTATTAAAGAAAGGTTCCTACTTAAAGCAGGTTGAACATTACTTTCAGCCAAGTTAAACTCTCGAACCCTAGTCACACATATTTGCGTCACTTGTAAACAACATATATGTCCTATGCAAATAGTGTAGACCCTGATCAAAGGGCTCCTTAAGGTACCCTCTGATCAGGGTTTTCACTGTTTTTCATTTTGACATATATTGTATAATTCAACATCAAAAAGTTTAAAATGGACTAGAACAAATTGAAGACAAGAATTGTCCATTTGAAGTTTCAGGGAGGAAAGGGTTAAGCTACCGTCTGCTAGAAAAAAGAAAATATTTCTTATGATACACAATAATGACTGTAAAGAGTTGGCGTATTTTTGCAATGGAGGAATAAAAGAAGGCGTAGGAAGGCAACCATTCATTTCGTTAATAATCCACCCATCCCTACATTATGACATCTCATTAGTCATATCATCAGAACTATTTGCACATTCTTGAAAAGCTATAATTCATAACAAAACGTTTGCATAGTCTATGATAGTGTAGCTTTGTTAACTGATTGTCCTCTGAAATTCAGTCTTCTATCTAAGTGTAGTCCATTTAATACATACTAGATTTATATGCCACCTAGCCCCGGATCTTTGAGCGTGGGCAATTGTTTTTGAACTGTGTGATTGTGTGTCTGGTGTGTCTATATTTTGTTTGTCTGCAACCAAAACGTAGGCAATAACTCTTAAGCCATACCCAATACAAGATCAATACATGACCCACATGTTACCCTTTAAAAGTGGTATATGAATTAGCAAATTTCGGAAATATCGTGTTAAAGGTCAAGGTCACAGATGTCAAAAGTTCAAGTATAAGAAATGACAGTAAAAAAATGACTCATAAGAGTTAGGAAATTCATATTTGATACACACGTTGCTCTATTTAGCAGAGGTTTAAATATGCATAGTTTAGATACATGAATGTCTAGTCCGAGTGAATGTATTGGAAATATAAAAAGGTAGATATTTAGGTGTTGGGGATATCTTATCAAAGGTCAAGGTCACAGGGGTCAAAATTTCATATATAAGAAATAGCAATAACATTTGACCCTAAAAGGTAAGGGACATAATAAATAAAAAATTGAAAATGTATAATTTGGGAATGTTAAGGCAAAAGTCAAAATAACAGAGGTCATTTTATTTTGCAACCTTAAAGAGACTGTTTACCAGAAGTTACATAAAAATAGTAATTTGTAAATATATGTAAAACGCTTTTATCAACAAGTAAATATTAGTTGAGGATAACTATTTCTGTTAAAAAAATGCATATCAATAAAAATAAAAGATTGGCTCTGGTGGGATTTGAGTGCGGGCCCCAGTATGCAAGGGTGGAAAAAACCGATTGAGCTAAACGGACCGTTCAATATACGGCGATCGATATCAAATACTTCAATTGAGTGGATATAGATTTACTTTGTCTTAAGACGGGATTGAAAAAGTAATGGAAACTATCAAAACAAAATAATTCATGACTTTTCTTTAAGATGATTTTTAGACTGATCATGTATGTTTAATGCCAGATGCACGATTAATGCACATTTGCTTCTATTTGAGTATTTTCTTAAAAAAAATTCAAATACACCATTTAGTTGTGAGTCCCTTTAACATTGGCAATAACTTTTGATCCATGGCATATACCAGGACCGTATATATATACTAATGTACGTTCCTGCATATACATAGCTAGTAATCATTATGGTGTTTATATATATATTCCGTATGAAGAGGTATATGAATATGCAGAGTTGGTAATTAAAATCAGACCTCAAGGTCACCTATGGCAAAAGGTAAAATACCGGTGTTTTAAATTGCAATTACCTATGCATGTCCTTAAAGTGATAGGGACTTCGTATTTGGTCGACATATTGCTCAAGTTAAGAGCAATTTGTATAGTTATATTTAGACACGCAGAGTAAAAGAACAATGTCAAAGAGGTCAAAAGATCAAACTAATTTCACAACTCGACACATGCCATAACTTTTAAGCTAAAAATAAAATACAAAGTTAGTACATAAAAGATGTGTTCCAAATATGAAGAAATATATACATATGTGTATGAGTTTGTCGGTCTAAAATATCAAGGTCACAGAGGTCAAAATGATTTTCTTTGAAATGGCTATTACCTTTTTACTTATAGCTGATCAGATATTCATATTTGGTATACATGATGCACTGAGACAAATATGAATATGTATATTTCAGATTTGTTGACAGAAAGGTCAAGGTCAAAGAGGTCAAAAGGTCAAAATATGTAAATGATGATAACCTTGGACCCTTAGTTGACTTTCCCTTCATAATTGTATTCATGTTTCTCTTTTTCACAGGAGAATAACATGTATATTTGAGGCACATGAGGTCAAAGGTCAAGGTCAAATATGTCAAAGCGTCAACTGCTTGAAATGAGATTAACTTTTGAGGTGATCGGGACTTTATATCATTATGGTATACATGTTGCTCTTACCAAAAGGAATATGAGTATTTATATTTCCGGTATTTAAAAGAAAAAGGTTTAGGTCACTGAGGTTAAATTGTCAAATATTTGATTTAGCCATATCCATTGACCTCATGTGATCAGAATTTCATATTCGATATTTATCACATAACTTGCGGTCTGGGAGTTACATAAAGCCGTTATATAAATATCCTATTTCATTAGTGAAATGCCGTATTTTTCGGCTCCGGTCCCACCTGTTCGTCCACAAACGCTGCATGTAGCGGGGCACCAAATGACGTCATTTGCGATTACGTTGTCGTAAACTCCATTATAGCGGAGGGACTACAAACTACGATTTAGATTGATTTAAAAAGTGTTAAAAATTGTTATGTGATAAATAGATTCTCATATTAATGCTCATCACTTATCATTTTTAATAAACTATTTAACTAAAAAGAATATGACACTCGCCAAGGCCAGCATCATATCATTTTAGTCAAATAGTTTATTAAATTAAAATGATTTAGCAGTGGTTTTTTTTTTTTTTTTTTTTTTGTTGTTGCTTTTCATTATTATTTTTTCTAACTGGATTAGTATCCAAACTGTTTGCATATATCTTTGTAGTTGGGGTAATGCATTAAATTGGTTAGTTTTCCCTCTCGATAACTTAGAATAACAGGCAAATTCTCTGTCTCCGAATGGGTGTTGTACCAAAATATAAAAGGCGGTGAAGGGGAAATTATCACTACAGTGCTCCCTTTCTACAATAACACCAGGGCTGCCATAAGTTGACATAAAAAATCCTAAGATTTCCAAATTTGCATTTTTCAATTGCGATTTTACGAATCGTACCTTTACCCCATCGCCTTTGTCTAGTTTTGTTGACACGTGGCTGCTTAAAGCAGGCTGGAAGTAAAGCAGAATGCGCCTTAAGGCGCATTCTGCTTTACTTTCAGCCTTCTTTAAGCTACCATGTACTAGAAAAAAAATCCGGAGATTTAGGAAAAATCCGGAGAAATGGCAGCCCTGTAACACACAGAAAACAAACATTATGTGTGTTGTTCGGAGAGCGTTCTTATAGGGACGGGAACATAACCTTACATAACTGAGCTAGACCTGCCTTACATTACAACCATCTTGAATACCGGTCAGACGGCGCGTGGCGCGGTGTCTGATCTAGATTCAAACTGTTTTCCACTCGTTTTATGTTTCTTCCAACTCGTATATTTGCAAAAACTAACCAGCAAACGACACTTTAAGCAGACTGTATTGCAGTTGTTCTGAGAGAATTGTTGTTCGGAGGGTCGTTGTAGGGGGACAACACGGTTTTTTTTTATTTTAGAAAATAGCTGGTGATGTTAGGAGACTACTAGTAGAATGTTTGTCTATCCTACAGAACATATCATATACAGCGAAACCGACTTAATTAATTCAAAATGAATGCGTTTACGTTATAAAAATAGTATTTCCAGTAAAATGTTTGAAGCCAGAATAGATACCGGGTAGCTGAATAGTCAGAATTGTAAAACAGTTGCGTTTTTTCAATATTTTATTGCAAAGCGTTTGCATTTCGTATAGAATATAGTATTCTTCTCCACTGTGATACGAGAATAACAAACAGTGTTGGCCTTGGTGAAATGCCGCGTTATTCGAACTGGTTACATTTGACTGCTAATTTACTTTTTCTCTACGTATAGCAAAACGATGCTGTGTTTATGCTATACAGTGGAGAATACGTTGTTCTTTCCCGTTTAAACGATACTAAACGCAAAATTCTAAAACGTAGAAAAGTACAAATTTTGGACAATTCTGATAATTCATGTTTATTTTAGTGGCAAACAGTTTTGTGCCTGATCTGATCTTGCTTTAAACTGTTGGCAGTAGAAATATATTAGTTTTAGAGAAAACGCGTTTATTGGGAAAGAATAACGTTTTCTCAACTGTACATGTTGTGTCATTTCCTTGTTTCCATTTTATCGTGTAAGGTCGGGATAATAACAACTCAATTTTCTGTTGACGGAAATTCGTGCAAAAAGACTTAGATTAACCAGTCTATAAAACCATTCAAAGCTATTAGTAGAGGGCATTTAAAAATTTTGGGGAAAAAAATGCACAGACATGATTTTTGTGTTTTTATATGCTCCAATATGTACCGAATGACAGAAAAAAAGTCTAGGAAAATCAAACGATGCAAAATATGATTTTTTGAGGTAAAATGGTTGAATTGATAAACGAAAATGATAATTTTTGGAATTTCCATACTGTGACCCTGGGTATTAACATAAAGGCTTCAAATCTACAAATTAGACTGGCAGTTATATTCACTGTGGAATAGTACTAATTAGGATATATAAAACTTTCAAAAAATGGTTCTTTTTGGGTGAAAATCATGAAAATATTAAACAAAACCCCAATTTTTGGAGATTTTAGTAGAGCTTCCCTGGTGTCAAACATCCAAAAAAGGAAAAGATGCACAGAAATAGTTTTTGTGTTTTCATATGGTAGAGCATGTACCAAATAACCGAAGAAAAATCTAGGAAAATCAAACTATGCGAAATATGTTTTTTGAGGCAAAATTGTTGAAATAATAAATGAAAACGCCAATTTTAGGGATTTCAGTATTGTGTGGTTGGTTATCATCAAAAGCTCCAAATTTACAGGCTAGATACTTATACATCTCTATTGTGAAATAGTACTATTAAGGATAGCTTTAACTTTGAAAAATGAATTTTGGGGTAAAATTGTTGAAATAATAAATGAAAACACGAATTTTTGGGATTTCCCTACTGTGAACGTGGATATCAATATAAATACACCAAATATGCAGGTTAGACAAAAAATCATTTTTACTCTGTAATGGTACTAGTAAGGATAAATAAAACTTTCAAAAAACTGTTTTTTTTGGGTTAAATTGTCAAAATATTAAACCAAAATCACCAATTTTGGGGATTTTCGTAGACAATCCCTGCCATCAAAATCAAAAGTGATTTATGTGTTATCATATGCTTTAATATGTACAAACTAATAGAAAAATCATCTAGGAAAATCATACAATACCAAATATGGTGTTTTGAGGTAAAATCGTTGAAAAATAAAATGTAAATGAGCTTTTTTGGGATTTTACTACTGTGATGGTGGCTATTAAAATAAAAGCTCCAAATCTACAGGTTAAACAAATATTCAATTGCGCTGTGGAATGGTACTGATAAAGATGAATAAACTGTCAACAAACTGATTTATGCAGTAAAGTTGTTATAATAATTAAACAAAAAAACACCAATTTTCGAGATTTTAGCAGAGATCTCCTGACCTGAAATTTCCAAATAAAGCCTTATAAGCAAATAAAGGGAAAAGTATTGAGAATTGATTTATATGTTTTAGTATGTTTCAATATGTATTTAATAACAGCAACATAAAGGAAACTCCAACAAAGCCAAATATGACTGTTCGGGGTAAACTGGTTAAAAAAATTAGTTTAAATTTGATTTTTTGGAATTTCCACAACATGGCTTTTAAGATATAAATGTAAAAGCTTCAAATTTAAAGGTAAGACACATTATACTTTGTACTGCAGGCTATACTCACTCTGATTTGGGTCCTCAAATGATATATATTCTTGTTCCGCATACAACTAGGGTTAAGTAACAACCTATATTTGGCATCGCACACAATAAGGGTTAAATTACAGTATTTTGACAATTAAACCAGTGTACTTGCTTAGAGGCAGCATTTAAAATGCCGCTTGTCAAATCAGAGTGTGCGCTGATAGTAGACAATAAGCACCACAAAACGAATATTGAATGTTATTGACCTGGTGATATATACACTATCAGTTATTTCATATATATAGCAAGCACTGTTAGATCAATTAATTACATAAATTACATGTACGATGTATGCCCAATGTGCGTATACTATGATTTGCTGATATTTCATACAGTTGTCAGATTCCATTATTTCAGCTCAAAGTACAGGATAGCTCATGTCTATTAGTTTCCAACCAACATCAGAACCAACCAGTTTTGCGCAATAATCCAACATGGCAGACAATTGTTCGTTCGTTTATGTTTTGATTTTTTTTATTGGTGGAGGGGGTGTGTTTTTCCAAAACCCTATATATTTATAAATTGTTATGTGTGATTTTGGATAAACTAGTTACATATCTCATTTAAAAGGACTGTGTCAAGCCTATTGATTTTGAGTTTTTATTATTAATTCATATCCTCCCCCATATACAGAAATTAAAAAGTTGCTGTTTTATGTATATTTTTTAATATTTTCCTCAAAAAGTTATTTTCAAACTTTGTATTTTTTATCTTTAGTAAGCTGTTGTTTTGGAAAGAATATATAACTTATTTGTGCATTTGAAGCTTTACTGGTCATATCCACAGTCATATAGTCAAACAACTGGGTTTGACGTGTCAAAGGTCAGCAGAGTCCATTTTTAAGGAGAGCAGCATTCCGCATGTTCTCCGACCATTTTCATACAATCAAAATTAGTATAAATATTAGATACAAATGAAGGCGATATTATTGTTAGCACTTTAGAGCAGTAGGTAAATATAGGTACACAGAGTGTATTGCGATAGAATTATTTTAATAAGCGTAGGTTCGAATGCCGCGTCGACCTCAAACTTTTTTTAATCTAAAATGAATTATCTAATTTCATATTGTGTGATTATACTAACCATTTATACACATGTTCGTCAAATTTGGGGCAGGGGTGCATGGATTTCTAGCCCTATATCAGCCATACTTTCAAAAATCAAATCGATGATAAAATATGAATATCAATATAAGTTTTAGTCACTTTCTTCATGAGGCTTTCTGCATTACCTTAATGCAATGTAATGATATAATCTTTAATATTGTTTTGGCAAAACAATATCATAGGTTGCTGCGAGATTCGAACCCGTGCTTGATAAAATGTTATCCGATCATATACTTCTACCTACGTCTTATCCACTACATTATGTTTCCAATAACTAATTCGTTTATTTGTACCGATAACCAAACCTTTTCCTTTAAAACTTGACACGGGGACATCTGAAATGCTGATCTCCCTTGATAAGAATGAAATCACAATTCTGGTGATGCTTGACCTATCAGCCGCATTCGACACAATTGATCATGAAACATTACTCAATCGCCTTGAAAAAGACTTCAAAATCATTGGAAACCCACTTAAGTGGATGACCTCATACCTGAATGACCGTTACCAAACAGTCGCAGTAGATGGAGAATTATCTGCCCCAGTTCAAATGAAATATAGTGTGCCACAGGGCTCAGTCTTGGGACCCAAAAACTACATCATGTACACAAAACCTGTCGGCTCAATTTGCAGAAATCATGATCTGGATCATCATTTCTATGCAGATGATTCACAGTTATACTTGTCATTTAAGCCTAAAGACACATCTAGTCAACAAGAAGCCCTTTCAAAAGTCGAAGGATGTCTAAAAGACATAGTCTCATGGATGCACCAGAATATGTTAAAGCTGAACACTGACAAAACTGAGGTCATACTGTTTCATTCAAAAAAGGTTAACGTTCCCGGAGATTTTCATGTTCAAGTGGGAAACTCTAAAATCAAACCGTCATTATGGGTGAACAACCTTGGTGCTAGATTTGATTCCCAAATGGATATGACACAGCACATCAACACTGTGTGCAGGTCTAGCTACGCACAGCTGCGGCAAATAGGTCATATTAGACAGTACCTTTCTCCAGAAGCTACAAAGACTTTGGTCAATTCTCTGGTCACATCAAAAATTGACTACTGCAACTCACTGCTATATGGGATTCCCCAAAACTCACTACGAAAACTACAGCGTGTGCAAAATACAGCAGCCCGCATCATTACCAGGACTCCTCGGTACAATCACATCACTCCAGTCTTGAAGGAGCTTCACTGGCTTCCAGTTCAACACAGAGTTGAATTCAAAATTCTGACACTCACATACAAAGCCATGTGCAATGATTCTCCAAGGTACATTGTTAGTATGCTGGACGTGTATAGACCTCGAAGAGAGTTGCGGTCTGCGAGTAAATCAGTATCGCTGGTTGTGCCGAGAAGTCGTTTAGTGAAGTTTGGAGATAGAAGTTTCATGCATGCAGCCCCAAAGCTCTGGAACTCTCTACCATCAGACATCAGAGATCCGAGCTCAGTTGCAGTCTTCAAAAAACGTCTGAAAACACACTTCTTTAATATTTATTATTAGAACACATTAGGAAATGGATGTCTGCTACCTCCGGGCCATGTTCTTGCTGTAGATATTGTGGGTCTAAATGGGAGTTCTGGAATTGTACCGTTTGCCCATGCCTGTTCGGTGGATCTTGATGGTAGGGATTGCCCCTGATCTCTTTGAAACCGACTGGCTTTGGGTTTGCGGTATAATTCAAGGACAGCTTCTTATCTTGATGTTTTATAAAGTAAGGGTGTAATTTCAGCCATGGAACATGTAGGTCCCGCGGGTGTGGGGTGGAGAGGGTAGATGACTGCTACCCTAGGGCTGTGTTCATTCTGTATATGTTATGGGTCTAATTTTTAGTTCTGGGGTTGTACTGTTGACCAATGCCTGTCTGATGGATCTTTGATGGTAGGGATACAACTCTGATCTCTTTTGAAACCAGCTGGCATGGTCTGTGGTACAACTCGTGGACAGCTTTCACTATTTTTAATAATGTTATTGATCTTCTATAGAGTTTTTAGTTATGGTCGCATGCTATTATTCCTAGTTATGTTACATTAGATGGCCTGCATTGGGCGCTCTGCTATTATTTCTATTGGTCGGCAATCTTTAGCCGGTTGGTTCATTGCTGATTGATAGGGGTAGTGTAATTGCCGTTTTGGGGGCTGTCTTTTGTATGTTTATTCTTATTTATTTTAGATCTAATTATAGTTATTTGTGTTTTGTCGATGGCCTGCATTTGGCGCTCTACCATTATTTATATCAGTCGGCAATACTTAGCCGGTCGGTTCATTGCTGATTGATGGGGGTAATGTGATCGCCGTTTTGGGGGACTGTCTTTTATATGTTTATTCATGTTTTATTTCAGATCTAATTGTAGTTATTTTGTCTTTTCACGATTTATAGGTACATATGTGTTATTTCATGTAAAGCGCTTTTGAACGCACAATCCCTGTGTGAAAAGAGCGCTATATAAATCTGGTATAATAATAATAATAATAATAATAATAAATGGACTCGGCCACCCTTTGATACGTCAGATCTAGTTGTTTGACTATAGTAATGAAATTCAAAATGGTAGTTATCCTTACTTATAAAAAGTTTCCATTTATATATTTGTCTTAACTATATTTTTAAGTTTTACATTCATGTTATATTGCTGTAACAATATACTGAAGATATTGTCTTTTTGTTTAACTATTATAAGTTATACATGTATATTACTTCATTGAAACTTATATAACTATGCTAACAAATACACTGTAGTGCCTTGATGGTCACATCCAATGCCACTGTAAAAATCCTCAGTGAAAACTGTTTTCGTTTAACTTATATCTTATCACCAAAATTTATTGATTCTAGAAATCATAATGTATTTGTACTAGTGCTATAGGCTTATTCCATGGTGCCCGTTGCCTTTTAGATGGATTTGGAGCTTTTTTAATAATATTTAAAGTCACAATACATTAAAAACATGTGTCTGTTTAAATGTTTTACAGGTTGATTTGTCTTTACTTTAACTAAGCTACATTAAAATGGTGTATGTGTGTAAGTTATAGACTTTGAACGTTTGGTTTCATATCTAAGGTCACCGTAGTGAAGTGAAAAGATAAGGGTTTTCATTTTAAAGCTTAATTCATCCTTAATAGTACAAGGCTACAGTGCACAGTAATATGTATATTACCTGTACATTTGTAGCTTCTATATTCCTGTCTAAGGCCATAGTGTGGAATTTTCAAAAACATGCATTTTCATTAATTGTTTTAATCAGTATACCCCAAAATTTATATTCGGCTTTGTTGGATTTTCCTAGATTGTTTTACAAACAAGAATTGGTGATTTTGGTTCAATATTTTGATATTTTTACCCCAAAAAACAGTTTTTTGAAACCTTTATTTATCCTAACAAGGACTATTCTAAAGTAGACATGAATATGTGTCTAGCCCGGATATTTGGAGCTTTTATAGTGATATCCATGGTCACAGAAAGGAAATCCCAAAAATTAGCTTTTCAGTTAATATTTCAACCATTTTACCCAAAAATCATATTTCGGATTCTTTGATTTTCCTACATTATTTGTCTGTTATTTGGTACATATTGAAACATATCATTACTGATAAATCAATTCTGTGCATATTTTCCATTAGTTTGATTTCAATCTCAAAATCTGTCAAAAATCCCCAAAATATGAAATTTTGGTTAAATAATTTTACAATTTTACCCCCAATTTTTTTTAAAGTTGTATTTATCTTAATTAGGGCCATTCAACTGTAGACATGAAAATTTGTGCAGCCTGTAGATTTCGAGATTTATTATTGGTATCCTCGATCACAGAAGGGAAATCCCAAAAATTTGTGATTTTAGTTATTATTTAAACCATTTTACCCAAAATCATATTTTGCATCGTTTAATTTTCCTAGACTTTTTGTTTATTATTTGGTACATATTTAAGCAAATAATAACATATAAATCAACTCTGTGCACCTTTTCCTTTATTTGCTTTTAGATGTCAGGGTCTGTTTGAAATCCTCAAAATTTGTGTTTTTTGTTTGATATTTTGACAATTTCACCCTAAAAATCAGCTTTTTGAAATTTTTATTTATCTTAACAAGTACCATTCCACAGTTTACACGAGTATTTGTATAGCCTGTAGATTTCGAGCTTTTATATCGATATTCTCCATCACAGAAGGGAAATTCCAAAAATGAGCGATTTCAGTTATTATTTCAACCATTTTACCCAAAAAACATAGTTTACATTGTTTGATTTTCCTAGACTTTTTGTCTGTTATTTGGTACATTATTTAGTAGATAATAACGTATAAATCAACTCTGTGCACCATTTTCTTCACTTGCTTTTAGATGTCAGGGTCTGTTTAAAATCCTCAAAATTTGTGATTTTGGTTTAATATTTTGACAATTTCACCCCAAAATCATTTTTTTTTAAATTTTATTTATCTTAACAAGTACCATTCCACAGCTGACATGAATATTTGTCTAGCCTGTAGATTTCGAGATTTTATATCGATATCCTCGAGCACAGAAGGGAAATCCCAAAAATTAGCGATTTCAGTTATTATTTCAACCATTTTACCCCAAAACCATATTTCGCATCGTTTGATTTTCCTAGACTTTTGTCTGTTATTTGGTACATATTTAGGCAAATAATAACATATAAATCAACTCTGTGCACCATTTCCTTTATTTGCTATGAGATGTCAGGGTCTGTTTGAAATCCTCAAATTTGTGATTTTGGCAATTTCACCCCAAAAATCAGTTTTTTGAAAATTTTATTTATCTTAACAAGTACCATTTCACAGCTGACATTAATATTTGCATAGCCTGTAGATTTCAAGATTTCTACGATCGCAGTTTGGAAATCCCAAAAAATCGTGCTTTCACCTATTATTTTAGCCATTTTACCCCAAAAATCATATTTCGCATCGTTTGATTTTCCTAGACTTTTTTTTGTCATTCGGTACATATTGGAGCATATGAAAACACAAACATCAATTCTGTGCATTTTTTTCCCTTTATTTCGATTTTTGACGTTAGATGCCCTCTACTATATAAGAGATCGTCTCTTTACGATAGACAAAAATGTGAACAATTTAAACCGCATCAATTCCCTGTGCGACCAGTCTGTTAAAGATGTGGAAATAATGAGACGAAACTCTTATTTTCAAATGATATCGTCTACTTTGAAATCGTTGAAAGTGATAACATGTATTTCAATTGACACATTTTCTGGAAACCGCCTATTGGCATAATTAAGTGAAGACGTGCTTAGAGAAATACTTACATTAGGCGATAGTACTTTTTGACCTTACGTGCTATCTGCGTAGTTAACCCGTTACTGTTATCATGGTTATGTTTGCAAAGATTCTGAATCCTGATCAGACGCCGCGGTACGCGGCGTCTGATCAGGATTCAAACTCTTTGGCACTCAATGCGGTATCACTGTTGTCACTTTCCTTTTAAACGTGACAAATAAAGCAGACGGCAATTGTTTAAAGCAGATGACACCATGTCATTGCCGAGGCTAACAGGAAGTCTCTTCACCATGGTCAAGATTATACAGAGGAGAAAACGTTATTCTTTCCCGTTTAAACGAAACGCAAACGCAAAACGCTAAAACGTAGAAAAGTGCAACTTTTGGACAATTCTGATAATTCATTTTTATCTTGGTGGCAAACAGTTTCGAGCCTGATCAGACGCCGGGTTACCCGGCGTCTGATCTGGCTCCAAACTGTTTGCAGTAGAAATAATAGTGTTAGCGTAAACTCGTTTATTGGGAAAGAATAACGTTTTTATCCACTGTAACGGGAAGTCTCTTCACCATGGTCAAGATTATAGAACAGCACTCTAAGGACTTGGATGATGTTTATACTGACTGTATACCACGATTATACTGTCTGGCAGTTTGACATAGTGGATTAAGCATAATTGTGTCTCGTTTTACTAATTTGATTTAGACGATGATTGGTGTAGTCAGTTACTTATTAGGCATCGACAGGGAACTGGGCATCAACCACAATTATGTGCATGCTTATCCCCTTCACTGCCATGACGTCATCAAATTTAAACCATTGTCGTCTGCTTCTATTTCTAAAAAATAATTTTTAGGTATTTTGACTTAAGGTTCATGTAATGTACGAGAAAAAATACTGAAATTTGAAAAGTTGTAATACTCAATAACTATACAACATTGGCTAAAAATATTTTCACACATTATAAATAATTGGTCAATGAAAAGGAGCACGCCTAAATTGCCATAAATTTAAGTGTACTTGTGTTGTCAGAAGCTCAAAACGTAACGAACATGGAATGAAAATAACCTCTTCAGCAGAATATATCAAATCACTCAATGGCACGTATTTTCGGAAATCTGGTAGAATGCATACAAAGAACCCCTTACATACTGGGTACTCCTACACAGAATGTCTTTAAACAGTCAGGAAAACTCCCTGTAATTGGCCTTTCAAATACCCCTTGCTTGATTCAAGATCGGCCATTTGCATTTTACAAATTTTTAGAAGTTTGCCAACATTTAAAGTCCAGCTACTGCCAATCTACAAACACCGACTGACGATTGTTATATACGTGCGGACAGAGAAAAGAACAAGCAATATGATTGATGGAATGTCACTCACCCGATTCACTGCATTTAGACAATATATCCGTTCAATCATAGCAATATCACCGAAAGTTGTCGTTTATCCAACACAATGATTAATCCGCATTTTCTCGTTTTTTTAATATCCATATTTTCAACTTTTATTTCAGTACATTATTAATGTTGGATACATACTCAATAAAATAAGCGCATTGCACATTACTTTCGATCATAAACTCCTCCGTATGTCACAATTCTTCAGCGGACTACTTGCCGCGAAAGTAATTCTGTCCCTGTACAACTGACCTTTGTTTCAGGAAAATCAAGAGTTTGTCCCTTTAAATCACCTTTTTCCACCCTTTCAAGTATTTCACATCTTTCCGGCTATTGTAATGTTGATTAATATTTCACTTTGCATTGCGATCTTTATTATATAAAGCTTTATATTGCTGTGAATGTTTTCCAGCTCTAGTCCGGTCAAGGGGTACATCTACACATTGTACATGTATACAATACTGCACAGATCCGACTTTGGCTTCTATGTGGTCCTAGTAGGGACACTTGAGACGATTGCGTTGGGCAGAGACACACAATTATTTTTTGTCCTTCTATCTTTTCATGTATATTCTGCTTCTGCATTTCACACATACTCACACATTAACATATTGTTATGGTTCATGAGTATATGCTACTACCACCCTGACAGCCTTACTTCAGTAGTTGTAAGTATTTAGAAACACTGATAAGGGCACATATATTTGAACATTTAGTCAGACACAATCATATATCAGTTTATATAAGGCTCAATTTGGTTCGCTCTAGGGGATCCTGCGTTTTACAGTTAATTGAATTGATAGATTATTAGTCACACTACATTGAGGGTGATGGAAGTTTGGAAAATATAATGTTTATTTAGATTTTGTCAAAGCTTTTGAGAGCATAATACATTAACGTTTTCTCGCAAACTATCAGTATTTGGTATCAGAGGGCCAGTTTTGTCATGGAAACGTAACTTTTTTACTGGACGTAGGCAATATGTATCTGTGAAAGGACCCTGGTCTTCTTCGTGGAAAGACATTTTAAGTGGGGTACCCCAGGGAAGTCTCCTGGGACACACATTATTCATATGTTTATAATAGATGACCCCTCCCCCTGAAGTTATACGTAGTATTGTGGAATTCTTCGCTTATGGTACCAACCTATACAACAAAGACATTAAAATTGATATTATCCAGCACGACTTAGATGCCTTAAACATAGTCAAAGTGGCTGTGTTTAAATGTGAAAAATTACAGAACCATACACTTTGGAAGAAACAACCAATATTACCAGTATACTTTGAACTTTGCGGACATTGAGTGAAAAGGGGGATTTAGGGGTAATATTTTAACAGGAATAAAAAGTAAGTAGACATATAGCTGAAAAAGATAACAAATCCAACAGTGTATTATCCTAAATAATCAGAATGTATGATTACATTGCGAAAAGATATTTCATAATTGTGTACAAAGCACTCGTCAGGTCAATATGGAAACACTATTATCATGTATTATGATATCTATTCTTAAAAGAAGTGTTGAAAAATTATGTAAGCCTGCCAATAAGCTACTTCTGGATTGTCAACCTTACTTGTACCGAAAGATTGGTTTTCAAAAATTGCTTGGTCATTGACGAAGCCGTGGTGACATGATATAATGTTGAAAATTATTTTAAGAAATGGAGGATATACAGTGGAGAATCTGTTATTCTTTCCCGTTTATGCTTACGCATGCGGAAACGAAACGCAAACGAAACGCAAACGAAACGATAAACGATAAACGCGTTTTGCGTTTATAAGTGAGTTTTGCGTTTATAAACGCGTTTATAAGCGGATTTTTGCGTTTCATTCGGCATACCTTTGTTTTTATCGAGACCGATCAATTATACGAATTAAAATAAATCCGAAAGGTATTTAAATAATTATACTAGGTTTATAGTACCCTTCTTATGCCTACATGTACATGTATGCCTAGATAAAACTGTGAGTGTATACAGTATGACAGGGTGTATAGATTGCCAGAGGCCTTGGGCGGACAATGCCTGCTGGGTACACGTCCGGCTTTACTATCTCCCATATATGGTCATGCTGATGCAGTCACCAATAATTGACATTTTAGTCATGCTTAGTAACTCGGCGTCTGAACTGGGTGGAATCATTTATGTAGACCAGGACATGAGTAACTCGGCGTATGATATTGATCCAAGCATTGGTTCATATCAAATGATTAGTAACTCGGCGTCTGATCTGGCTCCAATCAATGATACTGTTTGAAAATCTTCCCGTCTGAAAATTGCGTCACGTATGCAGTTTGTCAAGATCAAATAAATACTGTTATTCATCTACGCAAACGCATTTTCTCAATATCGCTCAATTTTTATGTGACCTTTGAAAACATTTTTCTATGTACATGTAGATGAGACGCCGATAAGTTCGCCATCTAATCACGGAGCAGTCTGTGATTTCTCCATGATCTAATCAAGATCTAAACTGATGTACGTTATAGAACGAATTAATATTTTGATTAAAAAACCAGACAGTTTTGTTCTCCATCATAATGCTGAGTGACTCGGCGTTCCAACGAGATCTTAACTGTTAAATTTTATTAGATTAATTAAAATCATATTGATTTCTATTCAAACGGTTTGAATCTATTTCAATTACTTTGGGGGAGTTAGGGGTAAAATTAGTAAAATGTTAAATCGGCAATACATCAGGATCCAAACTGACAGCTTTGATAAAGTCAAATTAGATCTACTTTATATGATAGATTTACACTAGTTTGGCCATTTCTTGTGAAAGTAACCTGACCATAAAAATGACAATTTTGGTGGCGGACTATAAATTGTAAAATTGCCCCCAACAGACTCGCACCCCTAATTAGGATTATGTTTACTTTGATAAGCCGAAGTTTTATTACCCCATATCCGGTTGATGACGCAACGAGATGTCGGGTAGTTACACCACAGAGTTATATTATACAAGAATTTCGTGGTTACACGATGGGCAATTATTATATTGCTGTTTTTGACCATGTACAGTTATACTTTACAGATAGATAAAATCCTTCATATTTACAGCTCATCTAAATGTTATGTGACTTAATGATTCTTTTGAATATGTTGACTCGACACTGGAATAACGTCTGAACTTATCAGGTATGCGTTTAGATGATTTTATGATAATTTTAGATTAGTTTTGTTATAACCTATCATTATATAAACTCCAAAAAGAATGGACCTAACAGGGTCTACACTGTTTCAATTCCATGTATAGAATTTAGTACAAATGTGTGAGTGTAACAACATATTTGTAAAAAATCAGAATGTGCAAAATTTGATCATAGTAACTCGGCATCTGATCTGGATCCAAACATTGATGCGAATCAGATGCCCAGTAATTTAACAACTGATCTGAATCCAAGCAATTAACAAATATTTCGGTTGGAACAAAAAGCACCACCATATTTTTAAACGAAACACAGATCGTCTAATTTAACGATCGAATGAGATAAAACTCTTTAAAAAACACAATTCGCACAACTTGTGTATATATAAAGCACTTTTAAAGTGCAAAAATGAGAAAATATCTTTCTTAACGTTGTTTAAACACCCAAAATGCAATGTAATACCATATTATGACTATTAACTTATAAGTGCGTTTAAACGCACTTACAAACGCGTTTGTAAGTTAATAGATAAAACGCGTTTCAAACGCCTTTCAAACGCGTTTAAAACGCATTAAGTGGGAAAGAATAACAGTTTCTCCACTGTACATATAGACCGTGTTCACCTGAGATCCTCGAGTCGATCCGAGTTCCTCAGGCTACAGGTGAACAAACCGCGTTCGTACTCGAATGACGTCATATGACCTCTGAACCGAACTCTAGGCTAACCCAGTCCCTGCGCAGGGTTAGTCGAGTTTCAAAATGGCGTCCGAAAATGACAACACAAAATCCCAATAGTAAAAAGCTAAATACCGTATAATTTACGCATGTATAAGAGTGTTTTAATGAACAGTCCTGTAACCGTGCAATAAGGTAACAAATAGTTAGCCTAGGGTTGCATTGTTCGACATTATAATCATAAAATTGCCATTATTGGTCCGGGTTGTCGTGGTTCCCATTTTGTTTTAGGCCGTAATTTGACCCATTATTTACTCGTCTGAAGGGTTTGTCGTTCTGCTGAAAGATGCGTGCGCATTCAGAATTTAGCGCCATTTTACGTCATTTGATGAACTCTACTAGACTCGCGAGTCTCAGGTGAACACGCCCATAGAAAGATTTTACCTTAAAAATATTTTTCAAATTAAAAAAACATCATTAAGTTTACAACACTTTTCACAGAGAGTTATAAACAACCGGATCTCACTTCAGTTTATATAGAATTAAAAATAATAAATTTTGTTGATACATTTGTATGCCGGATGAATTACTTTTGTAATCTTAGCTTCAATGTCATATCCATGTGTCTGTGTACCTCATTGGATTAGAATCAAATATTGCATACTGTTTAATGAATAATTCAGTTGAGAGGGGTCGAAATGGAATATTCTTAATAATTAGAATGACCACAGCATCTGGAAACAAACATTTACTTGATGCGCATTTAAAGTGATGTTTAAAAAAGCACTAATAACCACTGTTCCCCCCATTTTACGGATGTATTGCACAATACGTCCACTCATTGATTTTACGTAACGTTTCAAATACGTTGCCATTCCAACCAAAATGTACGTTGGAGGTCACTATGGAATAATTTTGATAAGTTGACCCGACCTTGTTATCAAATACATCCGATATGTGTTCTATTGGGCTCATGTCCGAGGATAAAACAGGCCAAGGCAGGACGTTAATGTATTTTAAGGAAGAAATTATGTGGTGATACGCGCCGTGTGATGCTTTATACATGTATTGTCAAGCTGAAAATGCCAGGTCCTTCCTTTATTTTGTATGAAACGTATCACTGTGCTATTTAAAACATTGGTGTAACGCTGAGCGTTGGCATTTTATTGAATAATAACCAAGTCAATATCCAGAGTTCCCATTTTCCCAAACCCAGACCATAGCGCTGCCACCACCCATTATGTCTCTCTCAAACATAACGTTCTCCATGGTCACTCCTCCTTTTTGCGCCGTGAGTCGAGCGAACCGTGGCGAGAGATTCTCTTGCCTTCGCGGTAATCAATGTAGCGCTGTTTACAGTGAAACACCTGTATCTGCACACGTGCAAAGTAAGGAGCACGTTGGCAAGATTAGACGCATACAGTGACCTGGGATTTGAATAGCAATTGTGTAATCGTTATACGCAATGAAATCATTATAATCATGTTTATATCTTGCAACATGCGTTAAAACACAGTTATAGAAGAATTCTAGGAAGAGGATGGGCTTATAAAGAAGCAGATCCTCCCGCGAGAGCCCAACAACGATTCTCAATGTATTCTCAAGGTATCATTCAGTTAAAAAAGGATGAAAAAAATAATACAGTCTGCATATTTATACATGTAATAATGTTTGACAGAGGCTCGTGTTGCCCACCATACTTTGGAAAAAATAAGTAGTCCCCCATGGCGATATAGTGTTGTCCTTGAAAATTGTCAAATATTCCATGACTTCTTCTGTTGTTATTTGAGTGGATTTCGTCAGGATTTTGGTCCTACTACCTCATGTAAAGCATATTCTTCAATATAGAGGAAGAAGGATTTGTTGAATTTCAGTACAGAAAATTTGCTTCACATTGGTGCAAATCCAAACATATTGTTCAAAATCAAGATACACAGTTTTTCTTTCAAATTGTAAGCTATCTCATAAGTTTGTTCATTTCAATACGAACATTTTGATATGAAATTATGCAGCATTGCTCCATAAATGACCAAAATATCACCTTTCAAACATGCACCAAAATACTCTTTACATGAACCTTAAGAAATATTGAAACGAGTGTCAAACAGTTTGGATCCTGATCAGACGCCGCGTTACGCGGCGTCTGATCAGGATCCAAACTGTTTGCAAATAACTACTGTACTCAGGGTAAGGCAGTGAAGGGGTTATATAGCAGATGAAAACAAACCTCCTTCAAATCGATGATTGTCTTACATACGAAATTGAGAATTTCACTTGTTATGAATGTACAAAAAAGTATTTCGAATCCAGAAACCTCTATAAACTGAAACGCCACTCATAGAAAGCGCACATAAAAGAGAGAGTACGGGAGAGACAGACTTACAGACAAACACAGTCAGATACAGAAACAAAGACAGAAAGAAAGAGACAGATAGACGGACAGATAGACAGAACATACAAACATGCTGATAGACATATTCAGGCAGTCTGGCAATACAGACATATAGACATACAAACAAACAGCCGACAGTCATACAGACATACAAACATTGAGACAGAGAACGAAAGAAAGACAACCGTGAGTGGAGCCAAGAAGGTGGGAAAAGAGAGATCGAGATATGCAACGGACATATCGATATACAGTGCAGAATACCGTATTCTTTCCCGTTTAAACGAAACGAAACGCAAACGCAAAATACTAAAACGTAGAAAAGTGCAACTTTTGGACAATTCTGATAATTCATGTTTATCTTGGTGGCAAACAGTTTGGAGCCTGATAACCCGGCGTCTGATCTGGCTCCAAATTGTTTGCAATAGAAATAATAGTTTTAGCGTAAACGCGTTTAAAGGGAAAGAATACCGTTTTCTCCACTGTATATAGCACTATATAGAAAAAGTGATAAGATACTAAGTGAGGGAGAGACAGAGAGACAGAGGGGGAGAAAAAAAATAAAGTGTTAATTTGCCCAACAACTAATAAAGTATGTGTGCAAAATTTAAGAATGCGTTATTATTTAAAATAATGCGTTCCTGCTACAGTGGAGAAAACGTGAGTATTTCCAAGTAAACGCGTTTACGCTAAAATTATTATTTCCAATGCGATTAGTTTGGGGCGTCTGATCAGGCTCTAAACTGTTTGTCACTCAGATAAAGATGAATAGTAAGACTAATCAAAATGTTGTCATTTGCTCCATTTTAGTTTGTTGTGTTTGCGTTTAAACGGGAAAGAATATAGTTGTCTCCACTGTACATGCATGTAAAACTACTACTTCGGCGCCTGAACAAGCTTCATAAAGTGGAGAAACCGTTATTCTTTCCCGTTTAAATGCAAACGAAACGCAAACGCAGCTCACTGGTGTCTTTTTGATAATTGTAACTATTCGTGTTAATTTGAGTGGCAAACAGTTTGGAGCCTGATCAGACGCCGGGTAACCCGGCGTCTGATCTGGCTCCAAACAGTTTCCAATGGAAATTATAGTTTTAGCGTAAACGCGTTTATTGGGAAAGAATAACGTTTTCTCCACTGTACTGTGTGTCATTAACTCTCCCAGCGACATTGACCTATTTAAAATTTACCAATTAGATTTTCGAAAAATGTAGACCCAGATCTGGGAGTTCCTACATGTATAGGAGGCCTCTGATCAGAGTCTACACTGTTTACATGTACTACAGTGGAGAAAACGTTATTCTTTCCCGTTTAAACGCAAACGAAACGCAAACGCATTGCACAAAAATGAAGAAAATTACAATTTTTAGACAATTTTTAATGTTGATTTTAACTTGGACGGCAAACAATTTGGAGCCTGATCAGACGCCGGGTCACCCGGCGTCTGATATGGCTCCAAACTATTTGCAATGGAAATATTAGTTTTAGCGAAAACGCATTTATTGGGAAAGAATAACGTTTTCACCACTGTAATTTAGTCCAGAATTAATCAAACTACCTTGAATTCAAAGTAGACCGGTTCATGATTTTGTAACTAAAAAGATCCAGAAAAAACAAAACACCCCACAGGAGTAAACTAAGTGTTGATATAGTTAGGAAAACAACGAATCGTTCGTCGATATTCTAATAAATTGTCAATTTACAACATATATTACAATGCGCATGCGTTGTTTATTCGGCAAATGCTAACGCCATCAGAGTAAACTTACCACCGTTTTACACGCGGAACTACATGTATTTCTCTTCCGTTCGATACTGCTTTCATAAATCATGGCTACGTTTGCATGCAAATTAATTCGTAGTCCATCAAAACGGGTTATACAGGTGAGAAGAGGTTATTCTGTATCGTATAAATGCAAACGAAAGACAAACTCACAGGAACCAAATGTAGAAAATATCAAGTTTAAACTGTTTACAGTGGATAATACGTTATTCTTTCCCGTTTAAACGCAAACGTACGCAAACGCAAAGCACTAAAACGTAGAATAGAACAACTTTTGGACAATTCTGATAATTCTTGTTTATCTTGGTGGCAAACAGTTTGGAGCCTGATCAGACGCCGGGTTACCCGGCGTCTGATCTGGCTCCAAACTGTTTGCACTGCAAATAATAGTTTTAGCATAAACGCGTTTATTGGGAAAGAATAACAGATTCTCCACTGTAATGATTTATTTTGATCTAATTGGCAATCATTTTGGAGCCTGATCAGACGCCGGGGTTTACAGCGTTTAACCGAGCTCAAAATTGATGAATGTCATCATTGTTTAAGAACATTTACAAACGCATTTTTGGGGAAAGAATAACGTTTTTCTTTATGGTACGGTTCTGTCGGACTATTGACTAAAGCATCAACTTGCAGTCTTGCCACAAAGGACGTCCCTCGGTTGTAAAGATAATAAGACAGTATCTGTAATTGAGTTGTCCAGCTTTGAACCAGTGAGAAATGTAAAAATAATTATCTCAGTCCACGGCTGTGACATAAGGCGAAACTCTGATGTCAGAGAATCTATGCTAGCTACATGTGGATAAAACGTTATTCTTTCCCGTTTAAACGCAAACGTACGCAAACGCAAAACACTTAAACGTATAAAAGTACAACTTTTTGAAAATTCTGATTATTTATCGTTTTCTTTGTGGCAAACAGTTTGGAGCCTGATGAGACGCCGGGTTACCCGGCGTCTGATCTGGCTCCAAACTGTTTGCACTGCAAATAATAGTTTTAGCGTAAACGCGTTTATTGGGAAAGAATAACGTTTTCTCCACTGCTATCTACATGTGCTATGGTCTTGCATTGGATATTTAAAACATTCAACTCTTTCAACACCGACGTCGCATAAAGTAGACTTTGCAAACAGTTTGGATCTAAATTAGACGCCGCGTATCGCGGCGTCGGATCAGGATCCGAAATGTTTGACACTTTGTTGATAGTTTGTAAGTCAAACTACGAAGGCTGTTCAGAAAAGATTATACTTAATCAATAACTTCAATATGATAAGTTCAAAATGCATAATTTGATATATCTTTTTTAACAGCAATTCGTTGCCTACACAATGGTATAATGTACAGTAAGATCACATAAGTTTGAAACAAAGCCTAGTTATATACTAAAATTTTCCATTCGAAGTACCAAGGGGCAAATATTGTATTATAATAAAGCTGCATACATAACGTGATATGTGACCATGCAGAACTGCAAATAATGTGTGTTTACCCTGTGTTATATTGACCTTTGCAATGGGGTAAAAGGTAACCACTGGTAGTTTGCAAATTATAACACTTATAATGTACAATAATATATCAATTTCGACCATTGCAAATAAGGCTAACTGGTGGTACAGTGGATAGATAATACGTTATTCTTTCCCGTTTAAACGCAAACGTACGCAAACGCAAAGCACTAAAACGTAGAAAAGAACAACTTTTGGACAATTCTGATAATTCTTGTTTATCTTGGTGGCAAACAGTTTTGAGCCTGATCAGACGCCGGGTTACCCGGCGTCTGATCTGGCTCCAAACTGTTTGCACTGCAAATAATAGTTTTAGCGTAAACGCGTTTATTGGGAAAGAATAACAGATTCTCCACTGTATTAACGACGTATGATTTCTCAAAGCAGGATGGAAGTAAAGCAGAAGGCTCCTGTACATGTAATAAAGGTCACCCTGGTAAAGGTTTATTAAGTTCTACGCTTCTTCCACTATGCTGACATGTAATCCTGTCACTGACAAATATGCAGTCGAGAAGACGTTATTCTTGCCAATAAAACGCGTTTGCGCTAAAACTATTATATCAATGAAAACTGGTTTAGCCAGATCAGACGCCGGGTACCCCCATACGGATGACCACTCAGATTTAACTGAATAGTCAGTATATTCAAAGAGTTGTCAATTTCTCCATTCTATCGTTTTGCGTTTGCGTTTGCATTTAAACGGGAAAGAATAACGTCTTATATACTGTACGCTTCCAATGTTACATGTCATGAGAACAGGAGCATGCAAGCAAGGAATAAAATCGACTCACCACAATGAACATAGTTTCCAGCCCGTGCATTATATCCAATTATTAATCCGTGTGAATTAAACACTAAAAAGCACATTTACAGTAAATTCCCGACACGTTGTACATGTACCCTACTACTGATAGAATGTAGACAAAGCACGGTATTCCTTCACGGTGTTCGAAACTGGGCGAAATGGTCTAGAGTCGTGCTGACCGCACCTGAAATGGGTAGACACCGCACAAGTGGCGTTCTTCACCAGTTTCACGTGGGACCGCATGCTCGTTTTGGCGGTATGAGGATATCAGTATTATATAAGTATGAATGAAGGTGTACTTGAATATGCTGTCAAATGTTAGGTGGCTTTGACCGTAATGATACATGTACATGGCTTGTATACTCCGATTCCCAACTGTTTGTCATTCTTATTGATGGTTCTTCTGTAAAACGTCTTTAATTAAACATAACATATAGACAGTTGTATTCAATCAGACGCTGTAATGCGGGGAAAGGGTTCAAATTGATACATGTATACTGTTACAGTTCAATTAAATTCAAAGAATTTATTTGGCATACATGTAACATATACAGTGGAGAATCTGTTATTCTTTCCCGTTTAAACGCAAACGTACGCAAACGCAAAGCGCTAAAACGTAGAAAAGAACAACTTTTGGACAATTCTGATAAGTCTTGTTTATCTTGGTGGCAAACAGTTTGGAGCCTGATCAGACGCCGGGTTACCCGGCGTCTGATCTGGCTCCAAACTGTTTGCACTGCAAATAATAGTTTTAGCGTAAACGCGTTTATTGGGAAAGAATAACACATTCTCCACTGTATACATGTCTGTTGCCATACTATTTGCGATATATATTATCCATAAGGTTTGACCTGTCGGTCATCACGTTCCGTCAACTTTCGTTGGCACCATCGGAAGTTTCCGTATACTTTATTTAAAGATCAATGAAAACTTCAGGTAGTATACTTCAGTCGATGATCTAACGCCACTGTCGCAATAGTTTAGTGGATAGTGTCATTGACTCGTAGTGCTAGGGTCGTTGGTGATTCAAGACACTGTTTTGTAAACGTCAGCTTCAGGTTGTTGTTTTTTTCGATAATTATATGTTTTACTTAAAATAAAACAGTTAACGTTTGAGTAAAGAAAAACGTGCTGCTTAACGAAATACAGAAGTAACAAAGAGTGCTTTTTGCCAGAGAGAGCTTTGCATAACGTAATGTTGCTACAGTGAAAAAAAACCGCTTTTCTTTTCCAATAAACGCGTTTACGCTAAACTATTATTTCCATAGCAAACAGTTTGGAGCCAGATCATATGCCTGGTAACCCGGCGTCTGATCTGCTCCAAACTGTTTGCCACTCAGATTAACATGGATAGCAAAAATTGTCGAAAATTGTCATGCTCTTATGATTTATTGTTTTGCGTTTGCGTTTCGTTTGCGTTTAAACAGGATAGAATAACATTTTCTCCACTGTATACGCATTTCTCTAATCAAGTTTCATAAGGCAAGTTCACAGCACTTTTTTATACAATTGCATGAATAGCATGGTTTGTATGTGTCTACCATAAAAAAGTTATAAAAAAGACACATTAAGAAATATAACAAAATTAACTCTATCGGGTATCGAACATATAACCCTTACGTTGGTAACGCAGACACATAACCACTGAGCCATTACCGACTGTAGATATCTTTATCAGATAATATAATCAAATTCGCGTCATCCTTGAATGGTTTATTTACAATACACTGTTTTGTTTTTTCCGGAACATAAATATAGCTTACGGAAAAAGACGGAATATTCAACAACCGACAGGTCAAACCTTATCGACAATACATAGGATAACGAGACAAGTATAAAAAAACAATACCACATATGCAACTTCTAAAGTTATCATTATTAATAATAAGCTCTTATCTATATTATTGAATATCTACGGTATTAGATGACATAGTATTATAAATAAATAAAAAAAACGTATCTATTTTACCTATATCCTACAAATGTACATGTAACTGTTTGTTAAGTCGGTCACGATTGCCTATGGCGACGAAAGTATTTTAAACCGTTTAATCCTTTCAACCGTACACCCCTCTCTAGAGACTACTGATTACATATGCAAACAGTGTAGACCCTGATCAGAGGGCTCCTATAGGAGCCCTCTGATCAGGGTTTGCAATGTTTGATATTTTCATTTGTTTTTGTCGTCATATCCAAAATGCATCAGGAGACTGGTTCGAAATTCCTGTACTAAAGGAGTCCAAAAGGATAATAAATACCCACAATATATATTTAGGGTTGAAAGGGTTAACTGCCTAAAAGGTTAAATTCAGAATTCAGAATTGTCTTTTTTATGTTGTGTTCAGTTTAAACATAATTATTGAATTTGAGTACATATTTTATAGTCATACATAAATATACAGTAGGGTAAGAACAAAAGCATAGATTGCTTATTAAAGAGTCTCGCAACCAGATTTAGCATTGAAAATAATAATTTGTAAATATACATGTATGTCAAACGCTTATATAAACGGGTAATAATTAGTTTAGGGTAAGAAATTCTGTTTATAAAATGCATTTCAATCAAAAAAGATATTGAGCTCTGGTGGAATTCGAAACCGGGACCCGCCATGCGGGGGTAGATACGCAAAAAAAACCAACATTTAGCCCACTGAGCCAACGGAATATTCATATATCTGTGATCGATTTAACGTATATTTGTGTGTAGTGATGGAGAGTACATGGTTCGGCTCTGGTTTATGTTTGAGCCAGTTATCAATTTATATTGCGTCTTTCGTTTGCGTTTCAAAGGGAACGAATAATAACTACTGCACTGTACCAAAATGATTATGTTGATACATGATATCTCGACTTTGCTTAGATCTAACACACCCATATTTCAACTTACGCCAGCTCAAGTTATCAATGTATGACTGTAATTGTCTAATCTAATGAAAACGAATTACCATTTCCTCTAACTGCATGGTGACACTGCGACGGTGATCGTGCGACTACAGATACCTCGTTGCCTTATAGAGCGTGATGCGAAATCAAATTCGTATTTCCCGAAAGGCCCATCGGCGATTGGTGTGTGCCATATTTCAGGTCAATAGGAAGATTAAGCATACTTCACACATACGCCTGATTGACACTTTCCTCGGATAAGGAAATAATTAGAATTATTTGATCATTGCATGACGCCAAATGAACGCTGAGGTGCATATGAAGTACGTATAGAATGAGTGTTTGCCGAAGCCAATGTATATTTAAATTGAAAGTAACCGCGTTAATGCCGGGCAATTCATAAATGTTGGGTGAAATATAATTAGTGCTACTGGATGAAGAATGGTATTAGTGGGAACCAAAATATTCACTGCAATGCCCTACTACATTACCGGTGTAGTACAGTGGAGAATACGTTTATTCTTTCCCGTTTAAACGAAACGAAACGCAAACGCAAAACGCTAAAACGTAGAAATGTGTAACTTTTGGACAATTCTGAGAATTCATTTTTATCTTGGCTCCAAACTGTTTGCAATTGAAATAATAGTTTTAGCGTAAACGCGTTTATTGGGAAATAATAACGTTTCCTCCACTGTACTAGTGGATGGCTACATCGACGCTGGTAACTATGGGCGCCCTTTTACTATACATTCGCATTGTGCGATATACACATTTCGAATACATGTACATGTAGTTGATACCACTAAATCGAAAAGGTGATTCCACTTTTCCGAATTGATGACATCACTTTAAAACTTAAAATTCTTCACTAAAATCACTTTTCTCCTATTGGAACTGATGATACCACCTATTGGTTTTCTTTAGTGATACATTTATCACTTATCTAAAAGAATTATTACACTCATTGAATGGTTGATACCATCGTTTTGAACAAGTGATATCATCAAAAATAATATTACGGAACCGTCAATGAACTGTACTATATTTAATCTCAACTGTAGAATATTATAACTTTTTGACAATTTTGACTACCGGTATTAATGGTTTCATCTGAGTGACAAGTAGTTTGGACCATGGTCGGACACCGGGTTACCTGGCGTCTGGCCTGGTTCAAAACTGTTTGCAATGGAAACAATGAATTTAGTATACACGCATTTTTGCGACAGAATAACGTAGTCTCTCCCCTGCCACCTAAGACAAGCGGACTCTCCTAATCCCATCGTTCTGAGAATTGAACGAAAATGGTCGATTCAACACATAGACTTTACATGTACACCAATGTTTTTACGCAAGAATAATAGAAGCGGTCACCTCTCGTAAATAACGGACCATTGTAATTGTTTAAACAACCCTTTCCATCTCAATGACGCAATGAATCGCGTTTGCAAAAAGTTCGGGTCCTAATCAGACACCGCGTTAAGCGGTGTCTGATTAGGACCGAAACTTTTTGACACTCTTACAATGTATCGATATGTCTTTAATCATACAACCTTAAATCTAACTTTGAAACTTTTCTAGCAAACAACAATAATTACACAGACGGTAATAAGGCGGTGAAGGGGTAAATCTCTCCCGAATAATTTGATCGTGAAATGGTTAAATAGCTGCAAAGGATTTCTAATATGGAAACCTCTCTAAACCAGACACACTGCTCGTCGGGAATGGTTCTGTTTTCTGAGGCAACTGATCCGGCGCAAAACTGATTGCAAAATCGTTTATATTATGTTTTCACTCTTCAGTCATGTTGAATAAATTCTAGATTTGGAAAATAATTACATATCATGATTACATATCAAAGTATTAAAGCAGACTACACGTATACTGTGTCGTTGAAAGGATAAATAGTCATATTTGGCAAAGAAAATGCTTACTAAATCGCATAAACCCCTCAATTATATTTGAGGTATATAAGATAACATTCTAACACACTTCAGGCACGCCCCTATATAAACAAAGAACGAATGTTTCAGTGTTTGAATTTTCAATAAAACACTCACGCGATAAAACGTTCTAACGTGACGTCATGTGGCTTCGAAAATGCGTACGCCAAGAAATATAGCACCGTTGCTTCGGTGCAAATTAAGGTAAAATTATGTGTTAGAATCGAAATAATAAATAAATACCAGTGTTGTATTTAACAATCGAACACGGGTAGTCGTTGAGATGCTTGTAATTAAACCACTCGGCCTAAAGGCCTCGTGATTAAATTACTACGCATCTCAACTCCTACACATGTACCAGTGTTCGATTGCACTGGTATGAATTTATTATTTCTTAAATCAATCATGTCTATATATTTTACTTGATTGCCATTAAAAGGCATATCATTCTAAAATACAACAATCAATATATATGCAAAGATTTCCTGTCTAAGTTAAAATTACACAATATAACATCTTTATATTTACAGAACAGAACAATACTTTATTTCATCTCAGGCATGGTTACATGCAGCATGAGGTACACCGAGTTCAATAGTTAACTGCAAATTGCTTGGAGCTTGATCAGACGCCTCGTCACGCGGCATACATTTTATCGGGTAATAATAACGTTTTATCCTCTGTACATCCCTAATAAGCGGTTGTCAATGTTACTAAATATCATTACTCTCCATGTACTCGTAAATATCGTCATCTAGCGATACTTTTTTAACCTTGCTACATGTAGAATAGTTGGGGACAATTGCTTATAACTTTATACCTATAGGAATCTTCTTATATTACTCGAATTAAAACCGGCATCGCTTTCGGGGCGTAAATTAATGTATTTTTAATACGAAAATGTACTGTATATAAAAATGCTTTGTCCTGTTTTGTTTAACAATAATGTAACAGGCGATTTTCAAACGAATTTGGAATTGCTTCTGTCTTATTTGATTGATAGGTTCATTATTGAAGGAAACCTTAATAAGAAAGAAAATGCATTTCTTACAACTTTGTGAGCAGAAACTAGTGCAAAGGTTTGCTTTTTCTCCAGAGACTACAGTACATACATGTACATGTACATGCTACATCGGAGAAGACATTATTCGTTTGCATTAGACGTGTTTGTGCTAAAATACATAATTGTTAAAATTGCTAACAATATGGAGCCAGATCAGACACGGGTTAAGCCCGTTTCTGCTCAGGCTCCAAACAGATCACAGCCTAGATGAAAACCAAATGTCCATATTTGTTATAACCAGTAATTTGTTCTGCAATGCACTTAAATTTTAGTATCGGTTAAATAGTTAACTATTTCTTCTGTAAATGGTTCTCATCTATGAAAGCGTTTGACAAATCAAAGTGAATATATAACTGCATGTACCTCAAATAAATACGAAAGACTCAAGCAGGAAACGTAACACAAACAATACACCCACCTCTCAAGCAGAACACACACACACAGTCATACCACAACAAACACACACACACGCAATACCATTCCTTCATCTACACACTAAATAGAAAACAACACGCAAGACAAACATAAAGCAAAGTGAACATAGGAGCCCGCCTTGGTACGGTCAGTATCAATCAATAATTAACTATAAATTAATTAATTATTAACAACCACTGGGGGGTTAAACCTGGGTTTAGGGGCGCCCAACCTCACACTTATCTCACTTCAACACTTCAACTCATTCACGCATAATAGCAAACATATGTTTACTTTACAAACAGTGTACCTTTGACATGTGCACCTGTCCATTGCAAACAGTGAAAACAGTGAAGACTCATGTCATAGGGTTTCTACACGAGTCTTCTGACAACGTTCTGCAATATTTACAATTTTGAACGATAGTCGAAACTCGATCCTTCGTATTCGCTTAAGCAGACCTTTCCAGTATTTCATTAGTTAAATTTCAATAACACGATCTCGATTAAGTAGAACACATCCGCATACATGTAGCAACGTTTCAACTTTGAAATAATAGTATATTCCAACTAACGCAAGGTCGAAGTATCAAGTTTCAACTTTATATATATAACACAACTACACGAACCTATTATGTGTACTAGCCATTAGATATGTAGACACCCGGTAGCTTGTGTAAAATGGCACCATTGTAGTCATACCATGCGTTCAGTAACGAAATCGATGAGCGTCGATGGCCATCTAATGCGAGTTGGCTACCGGTCTGAAATACAGTTGAGGAAACGTTATTCTTTCGTTCAAACGCAAACGCATTAAAATGAAATATAGCAAATGAGAACACTTTGACAATTCAGACTACCAGTTTTAATCTGAGTGGCTAACAAGTTTAGAGCCTAATCAGACGCCGGGTTAACCTGCGTCTGATCTGGCTCCAAACTGTTTGCAATCAAAATAATAGTTTATTAAATTAAGCGTAACCTGGAATATTTTGGAAAGAAAAAGTTTTTCTCTACTGTACTCTGCATGCTGCATACGGGGCACACACTGCGAACCTAAACAGCAAACAATGGTAATTAAATACGCTACTGTTCAGGTGAGATTACCGTAAAGAAAAAAGATAGTTCAAATGCAAAAATTCTGTTTACATTAAAAAGTTTCATGTTTTAGCTGTCACTTGAATTTTCAAATGTATTGTTATTGTTTTACAAATCCGCGTGTTGTTGCTGTTACATGTACAGTAGAGAAAACGCATTTACGATTAACTATATTTTTTTCGCAAACTTGCCTTGTAGCCCTCTACCAAGATTGTTCAAACTATGACCCTCGGTTCAAAACTTGCCCCGCTCTGGGGCTGATAGATTTGCCTTATAGTACTCTACCCAGTGTATTCATTCGATATTTGTTACAATTCTATCGAAACAAAATGTCGCCATTTCATTTTTTGTTTTTTAGAATTATCGTCGGTATATATTCGATCACAGCCCAAGTACGCATACTGGATTATATCAACGTTTGCGTTTAATTTCATTTCTGTTGGAACAGACCACAAGCGCCTGACAATATTATTAATTGAAATTGATAGGTTTCAAGGATTGTTTTAAGCAGAGATACATCCATATACAGCAGAGTTCTTGAAATCGATAAGCTTACACCATAGAGCAGAGACATTCCTACAATACCGCGGCTCAGCTGCTTACAATGGGAAGACCGTTATTCTTTCCGAATAAACGCGTTTACGCTAAAACTATTTTTTTTCTATTGCAAACAGTAACCCGGCGTCTGATCAGGCTCCAAACTGTTTGCCACCAATATAAACATGAATAACATTGTCTCCACTGTAACTGTCATAGGGGCGAATTCGTTTTATTTAACTGAGATTTTACCCTCCGCCAAGAACTAAAGAGAAGGCAGGTCGGTGGTTTGATCCCTTGCGCTGTTGCGCAACGAATTAAATTAGTCAAAATCATCTTCCAGCAATCATCATCATCATCATCATCATCTCATCATCTCATCATCCCTCATCATTCATTGGCGCTATTATTATTATTTTTATACCAAATTTATATAGTGCTCTTTTCACACATGGGTTGTGCGTTCAAATGCGCTTCACAACTACATTTACAATAATCATGATACATTATGGATTAACATGGAAACAAATTCCGAGTAACATAATTGTTTTTCAATATTATTGACAGGGTCATAAAACATGTTATCATTAGTTTGTAAAATCAACTTTAATATGAGTAAAATATTAAAAGATCAATGGCATGATTTGTTTAAAAATTGATTTAATACCCATTGTTGTCCACCCATCCAAGGACCTACATTATCTATACATGTAGTTGAGGTATACCCTTCATTTATAGAATAAACTACATGTACCAAAAAATTATACCACACTTAGCAGGCTTCAAAGGATATCAGACTACAGTGGAGAATATGTTATTCTTTCCCGTTTAAACGCAAACGTATACGCAAACGCAAAGCACTAAAACGTAGAAAAGAACAACTTTTGGACAATTCTGATAATTCTTGTTTATCTTGGTGGCAAACAGTTTGGAGCATGATCAGACGCCGGTTTACCCGGCGTCTGATCTGGCTCCAAACTGTTTGCACTGCAAATAATAGTTTTAGCGTAAACGCGTTTATTGGGAAAGAATAACGTTTTCTCCACTGTATATAATCCCTACCACCAAGATCAACCAGACAGGCGCCGGGTCAATGGCACATTTTTGGGAGCTCCAATTAAGACCCACAACATATACAGAACGAACACTGTCTAGAGGTAGATGTCATATATTCGCCACACCCAACGGCTGAGTTTCACCCTTAATTTATAACAATAAATATACACTCTGTCCAATAATTATACCAAATACCCCCGCCAACTGGTTTTAAGAGAGATTGTGAAATCTTTGCTATCAAGATTCACCAGACAGGCACCGGGTCAACGGTACATGTACAACTCCCAAAACTCCCATTTAGATTCCACAGCATCCACAGAAGGAACACAGTCTAGATGTAGTGGTGACCTATTATGTGTCGAAGTGTCGTAAAACCCAAATCATCAATCCATTAAAAGAGCTACCAATTGTTATAGATAATGGCAAATTTTAACTTTGAAATATCTAAGTATTTTATTAAAGCAAGAATAGTTCATTGCAACTTTACTGTGATGCAACCTGTACGGTCGTAAAATGTAAAGACAATACTTGTAAGATCGTGAACGCAACGCAGCCTGAAAGGTATGTGGTGTGTTTTGATTTGATACTGATATATTATCCCTTTTCCGGTGCATCACTTGGTAGCGGACAATGTTTCAGTTGCATGGTAGTAATGTTGTGTAACCCAATCGTCAAACTAAGCCAACTTGTATTGTCTTAAAATAAATTATGAATATTTTCTATTGAAAAATGTTTACAATACCGAGTGAAAAATGGTACAGCGTTCCCTCTCTACAACGACATCCAATTGGAGATAACAATTATGTGCGTTGTTTGGAGGGAGTCGTTATAGGGAGGGAAAGTGGCGTACATTTGCAAAAAGCTTGAATCCAGATCAAACGCCGCGTAACGCGGCGTCAGATCAATATTCAAGCTGTTTGTCACTCCTCATTAAATAACATTCCGTCAAAATGTCCATTATGTAAAGCCGCAGACGACAACTTCAAGCAGACGACATTGCCGCAGTAAAAGCGTTAGACATAAATGTCCTATTTACGGAACTGCGGCAAATGTCGTTGTAGGGAGGGGGTCGTTGTTGGGAGGACCGTTGTAGGGAGGGAACACTGTACTGTACGATTTAGGCACGGTTGTTATTTAGTTTGCAAGCTGCATCAAACTCATACAAATACATTGTCAATCGAAATCAAGTCGAAGGTCAATAACTCGAACATAATTACGTTGAAATACCGATATTTTAAAAAACTAAATCTATACTAAGCAACTTTTTAACTTTTAAATACAAATTTGTTCGAGGAAGGCAATGCGAGTTTTCGAATGACAAATGAAGTAATACGAGCGAATTCGATTTAACCCATTTATACCCCGTGGATTCCTCCATGTTTGTATATTGGATTAATTCAATTTTTATCAAAGGGATACCTGGTCAAAATTTTCATTTTCATTTTGTTTTATATTGAAATTCCTATCAGCAAACAGTGTAGATTCTGATCAGACGCCGCATTATGCGGCGTCTGATCAGAGTCTACACTGTTTGCCTATGTCCCATATATTGGATCAGGGGCACAAATGGGTTAAACGGGTTCAAGTTTACTTATATTTTTTATGTTCCACTGACGCCATTTTTAACCCCAAAAGGCTTTTATTCTCCCATTTTCGCCTATGTGGGATAGAGATTTTCCCCATGTGGAATCACTCTATCCTCAATACCACGTGACGTCTTCTATTGTTAACCCGGCTTACCGGTAACCACAATCGCTACATGACGCGGGTAACTAAATGACGTCATTTTTATGACGTTACTATAAACAACGTTATATTTTGGCGGAAACAAATACACACAAACTGCAATTATTTCGTTTTGTGTATCATGTTTAAATGATTTAAATGGGAGAAAAAAAATCCACCATTCGCTTTGTTGATGTAGGATAGGATTTCTCCCCCTCGGGGGAGAAATTCCTATCCAACATCAACACTCATGGTGGATTCTTATACTCTCAATGACGCTTAAAATCGTATTTGCAAACAGTTTGGATAATGATTAGACGCCGCTTAACTCAGCGTCCGATCAGGCTCCAAACTGTTTGACACTCCTATCGCTATGTTTTAAGTCATACTACATTGAATCTGTCTCACTTTGAAACGGTATTGCAAATAATAAAATTGAAGCAGACGACAATGAAACGGTGCAAGGGTCAAATTATCATGAACATGTTGGCAGTGAAAGGGCTATTAAGCACACAATGCGATATCAGTGATTCTGTCCCAATCGTGTAATCACTCAGTTAGATGGGATCTTAGACAAATGCCAAAGGTCTTGCAAAGTTCTTAGAATAAAACAATCCTGCACAAAGCCGATTTCACTCAGCTACAAAACATTTTACAAATTACATTCCCAGCATGAGTTTTGTTTTAAATATGTGTAGTCGAAACGCGATAATTTGAACTCGCGTTATTTCGAACATATCCATATTTAAAAAAAAAAAGGTTGCTTAAGCGTATCAACTTTTTTTTAAAAAATAGAAACGAGAAGATGAAATGTCCTCTACACCAGGATCTAAGAAGTGTGTATATGTTAATGTCAATCTGTGTAATCAGTCATTTCACGAACTGACTAGTCAATATGTGAAAGGACTTTTACACAGTCCTTTATGATACAATTTACAATGATATACAATGATATTTTCTAAAAGGTCAACAAGTGTATACGTTAACCATCACAATCTCAGTACAAAATCACTCAATTTCGTCTAACTTATTTTTCAAAGATAAAACAAAATACAAAATAAAGCATATTGCATTACTTGAAAAGTATTGCTTTTAATCTCACCTAGTACGAAGTGATCGCCATGTGTCCGTCGCCGTCCGACGTCGTCGTCGCCCGTCTGTCCGTCGTCAAACTTTTTCTTTAAAGATCTTCTTGAAAATCGCTGGGCCAATTTCATCAACACTTCATAGGATTGTTCATTGTAGGGTACTCTCTCAGATTTCTTTAAATATAAGTGATCCAGTTAAATTGTGGTTGCCATGGCAATCAATTGAAAACACTTTAAAAGTCTTTTTGTCCAAAACTACTGGTCTAAATTGAAAATAATTTTACCAAAATGCTCCATAGATGACCTTTTATCAGAAATCTTGAAAACATTTTTTCTATCTAAAAATAACATGGCCGCTAGTGGGTCGGGAAAGTTTTCCTTATATTACTGTATAGTCAAACTTTAAAAATCTTCTTGTCTGATACTACTGGTCCGAATTAAGAAGAGTTTGACAGAAATGATTCATGGGCGAGCCTTTGCCATTTTTTCAAATGACCTCCCTACCTCAAACAACAGAACAGAACAGAACAGAATTTTATTTCAACTTGTACATAAACGTACCTCGTTGATATATACATTCTATATAATAGAATAACGGTCACCTAACATGCAAAAGTTCACATTTATTCGAACAGAGCCATTATCACACAATGACAATAAAATTAAGCAGCTTAAAGATGTAAGGCAATGCCTATATATTTTAAGATAATCTTGATAATTATTTCATTAACAAATACGTGTACAAGATACAAACATTTGTTTCTTATTACCAATCAAGTAATTTTATTATTATTATTTTTATTATTATTATTCTTTTTTTCTTTTCTTTTTTTTTCTTATACCAATCAAGTAGAAATTTTGAAATGAGTTTAATCTGTATTTCCGACTAACAAAGTGCGTCTATTAAGAGCAAACGTAATACCTTTGGTAAGGTTGTTAAAAATTAAGTTTGTCAGTAGACTGCCTCAACTGACAAAACTTTACGAAACTTGGTTTAATGTAGAAATACTTTTTTATATATTGTTTCCATAAATTAGTGAAACTTGAACAAACCATTATGAAGTGATATTCATCTTCAATATCTCGCTTCTCACACACATCACAATATCTTTCATTCCTCGGTAGACTATTTCTACCATATCTGCCAGTTTCTATTTTAAGAGGATGAGATGAGAATATAAAGTAAGTGCCATTAACGCAAGCATAAGTGACGTTCTTAAGCAGAGCTACGATGTTCTATATACCATGTAAAGGAGTGCAGAACAGTAGAAGGTCAGGATCCAGATATTTCGACGGCGTCGGTTTTTGAATCTGTAGAAAGTACATGTAACCCGGGATATAAAGAGTCCAATATGGTGACCGGTGGTACAGAGAGTCCAAGTAACAGCGAGTTGATGCCAGTGTTAAGATCCATGGACAAAAGACTTGAAAGACTTGATAATGTAGAGAAAAAGATAGATACATGTACATGTAAGTTTGAGGCCGAGCAAAAAAGAGTGAATTTTACCTTTGGTGGCTTATAGTGAAAACTGGTTGAAACTGATTACTGGTCCAAAATGAAAATAAATTCATACAAATGATCCATGGGTGACCCTCTACAAAATTTCTTTAAAACATATTTGCTCCCTTAAAAACATGACTGTCGATGGACTGTAACCGTAACGGTGGGTACCAGGTGAACGATTTAGGGCCGCATGCGGCTTTTGTTTCATAATTTACAGCGTTCTAGGCCTAAAACATCATTTCACAAGTTGACTGAAATAAGATGTGAAATAAATGTAGTGTTTTGTGCATGAAATATTTGAACTTTGTACCATTGAAGGACCTTATTAAAAGGTAAATTCAAAGATTGACTTGTCATTTCGTGAAATGACTGATTACACAGATTGAATGTTACATATATAAACCAGGTTATTGGGGATATCATCGTTCTCATAAGAGTGTCGAAACGACATTGCATCTAAACATGATCTTAGGGTGTTTGGAAAGCGCAGTGGTTAGCGCATCCGCTTCTCATCAATGCGTCCCAGGTTCGATCCCCGTTCGGGGCAGTACGGGAAAGGGTCCATTGGTTGCCCGTCCGAACACGTGGGGTTTCTCTGGTACTCCGGTTTCCTCTTTAAGCGTCATTGAGAGTGAAAAGGGTGAGTGATGTTTTATCAATGTCTCAATGCCATACTATGCTGAAGTTGATCATTGATTCTTTGTCAATCCTGGCTTTGAGGTTATAAAGCGTTTTAGTTGAGTCTGAGTGTGTTCCCGGGCATTTGATTGGTCAGATTTGAGCCTAGGCAACCTGACCAATCAAATGCTTGGGAACGAGTTTAGACTCAAGTCAAAAGCTTTATAACCTCGGAGCCTGGTTTGATTCCGGCTCTGTGAATGTTGTTTTCTTTTTTCGACTAGGCTCGTTTATAGCAAATAATTTGCACAAAAGGATACTATTTCATTGACACGAACGAAAAACAGAAATAGTAAATTACAAGCGTTCACCCACAATTCTGAGCAGAATCTTATTTAAATTGTTCTATGGAAGAATAATACACTATTAGATTGTGTAAAAAAAGTACTTTAAAATATTGTCAATGAGAAATGTAGTATAACAAGTATCGTTTGTAATTAATCGATCACCCAAAAGAGCACGTATAACTTTCTTCAAGAATATGGCTGCATAATGAATTGCAAAAGCAATACCGAAATCTTTTTTAGGGGATTTATTTTTTCATAACTTATGCATGCAATAGAGTATTGTTACGATGAAGAAGACGTTATTCTTTCTCGATAAAAGCATTAAAGCTTAAAGTATTACTGTCATAATCCGGTGTCTGTTCAGGCTCCAAGCTGTTTGCAACTCATTTCAATCGTGAGAAATGTCAAAAAATATTATTTTTCACATTTTAGTGCATAGCGTTTGCGTTTCGTTTGCGTTTAAATGTGAACGAAATACGCATTATCCACTGTAACACCGCTGTATGACGTAAATTTGTTTCATCACGAATGTGGCATAGTTTAAAACAAGAATTATCTTTAAAAAAGATATCAAGCGGAATTGAGTGGGTTAACTAAATAAATGCTAAAGATGGGTGTGCAAAATTGAATGAAATTGAGGTTTTCAAGGAATTGTAATATCTTGGATTGAAAAGCAAAATATACAAGTATACAATGGAAACAGTAACCTGTATTTAAAATGCAAAACTATCATGTACAGAAATGCAAAACAAAACAATGAATTAACTCATATTCTAGCTACTGGTACATGTAGGAGATCCTCAAATTAATCTATTGTTCTATACATCAAACTTCATTTATAGAGTTTCTTGAAACAAACTATAACTAAATAAACTAACAGATACAACAGTCTGCTGTAGATTCTGTTACTGAATGGTAAATATTAAAACAAACTGGTAGTAAACCTAGCTTCCTCTGTATATCTATAATAATATTTCAGATGTCATATCTTTAAATAGAAGCATGATTGCATCAGTACAGTGTAGTAAATTGCAGTCTGTCTCTATATTTTACACTCACAATTCATATCTGGCAAAACTGTAATAGCGCATAGACCAGCCAACAGGGCTCCAGATAAGAGGGAGTAAACTGAACAAATCACATTTTCACTCATTTCAGCACCAAACCGATTGGTGTGACTACTCATTTGGATTGTTCAAATGAGTAGTGACAAAATACGGTTTAATGCAGAAATATAGAGTTTAAGTTTTCAAATACACCCCTTATCTGGAGCCCTGGCTACTATCCAATCAGACAATTTAGTTTTCAATAGGTGCACTTGATTTTAAATTTCTGATCAAATATGATTGTTTAAAATGTTGGTCTAATTAGATACCATGCAGCTCCGCTGCAACATAAATTGAAACAATGCGCCAACTGTTTAAACCCCATCATATTGCCCACGTTCCTCTGTGTTTCGTTTGCCTGCCATTTGGTTCAAACGAATAATATAAAACATTCCCTATGTTTTGAACGCAAGCAAATCCATCGATTGCATTAGCTGACAGAGTGTACGTGATGTCACCCAGAGGAAATCCCATCGATGGCCGTTTGGTCCTGATATATCATTTGAGATAGGTGAAGGAGCTATTAGACAGACTCCTGTCAAATATAACATCAGAATACTAAATGATTTGTCAATATGATTTTATTCCTGTCTGACAGTTCTATGTGCTCTCCGATACAATTGCCACATTAATATAAAGTATGTTTTAGGATATCACATGAATACTTACACAACAGTGTATGTTTAATTATAAAAAAGGATATTTTGTAATATTCCAGTAATACAGCGCTCCATCTCTCTCTACAACGACACCCAACGGGAGACAAACATTATGTACGTTGTTCGGAGGGAGTCGTTATAGGGAGGACATTTGCAAACAGCTTGTATCCAAATCAGAAGTCGCGTAACGCGGCGTCTGGTCTGAATTCAAGCTGTTTGTCACTCCTCATTAAGTTTTTTAAATATAATAGAAAACAAATTAGACTGGTACTGTACTGTACCAAATTGTACTGTAAAAATAATTCCTTACTCTCACTATCCCTCTTTTCTCTTGCTCTCTCTCTCTAAAAAAAACAAACAAATTTCATCTCATGTGTATAAATGTATGTCATGTAATACGAAATGGTTTAGCATGAAAAATGATGAAATAAAATTCATTACAAAAACAAGATTTTGTTTCCGTCAAAATGTCCATTTTGTAACTTTGAGACCAACAGCAGACGACAATTTTAAGCAGAAGACATTGCAGTCGTGAATAGATGGCCCATTATTGCCATGTTCAGGGAACTGCGACAAGGGTCGTTGTAAGGAGCGAGTTTTGTTTTGAGGGCCGGTGTAGAGAGGGAAAACTGTATATCAACTAATTAACACCTTCGATTTGAAGCTTGAAAACACTAAACCTTTTGACGTATGATCATGATTCAAACATAGAAACGCACATACATAATATTTCAAACTTGAGTAAAACCTGGCTTATCCGACACCTTGTTTAGCCACAAACCTGCTCTATCTAAGAATAGTTTCAGACAAAAATGTCCAATGGCATATAACCTAACTTTGCTATCTCAAGCACGTTAAAGTCAGGCTAATCCGTAATTCTTTTGATGAATTTGCTATATATTTAGCTCCCTCAAGTAGACGATTTATGTTAAACTTAAGCGAGTCTAACTATCGTATGTAAAGTTCGTATCTAAATATAAACGATGCTTTATCCGGCACACAATATTATATTATATTAGGGGAAGGGCCGTAACTAATGTTTTTGGAACTTGTGGCCCAACCCCATTTCCATGTTGACATTTTGGAAATAAAATATGTTTAACCCTCATCCGGACCTTGCAAAAACTTCCGTTTTGATACTTTTGGGGTCCATTGGACCCCATTGTACTTTATTGTTGTTTTTCTAAGTCAAGATAGGCATTTGTGACATAACTGATACGGCATTATATTTGGTGTGTTTATGCTATATGGTAGTGATAAAACCAAAACGTTGCTCTCACTGTTACCATGGCAACCAGTGACCATAGTAACACAAAAACTAAGTGTTTTGCTGTAAAATCGAATTTTATCTAAAAACTTGTACAGAAAATGTACATATGGAGAAATGTGGGCATATTTATGACCAGATATACCTTTTGTTACATTAATGGTGTACCTTTCATAGAACTATGTAAATATTTGGAAGAAAATGACAAAAATATGGATGGGGTCCAGTGGACCCCAAATAAAATCTATGCATATTAACATGGGTTACTATACAACTTTTAACCACGACTGATTTAAAAACCGTATTAGTGGAGCATGTGTAACCAAAACAGCTTCACAGCTGATTGATATCGTCAATTTGTTAAGCTTTGTTTCAGCTTCCAATTATTTCATGGCAATAGTTGTCAAATTTATTTGACCTTTCACCGTGCATGTCTTAGCTCCGTGCAGGATTCATGACGCTGACACCGAAACAGTGGCATGTCAAATATATGTGATAAAACTAAGTATGGTAAACAAATTTAATGTAAGTAACACTAACATAACTTCTAATGGTGAAGATATAAGAGTTTTGAATATGAATTGCTTAACACCATGCTTTGAGTACTACTCGTAACTATGTTTACTTCACATCAACACATGTCTGATGAGCTCCATGATAGAGTCATAGACGCAGTTACAGGTGTAAGCACGGTCCGTTGCGGTCAATGGTCAAAACAAGATTGTTGTATCACTGTAATGAACTATGATTTGAAGTTTCCTGCGATCAGCATTTATTACATTAATTTTGATTCATGGATAAAATAACAAGAAATTGTATCAAACATTGGGATAAGCCACTGCTGAACAAGCGTTTTCCATACATCCTAATTGGAGCATGTTTGTCTGTTGTATATCTGTTTTCCCTTGTAGCTATATAGTTGAATCTGATATACTGAAAATGGCAATGAAGCATTGAAATAAACGCCTTAAATTATTACCGACCAATAGTTCAACGTTCAATAGGGTCAATGTCAAAGAACACCTTTTATACAGTACACTTACTTGAATCTTGAAATCATTTTGCATAATTTGAGGTCAGATAGAAATGTATTCATTCCATATGTGAATCCGTTGGACTCGCGGTTTGCGCTAGGGGTTATAATATCCAAGGAAAATAACTCAATTACAAGATCGTGAAAGATATATTTTGATATGAGCAATTGAGGAACAGTATTATTAGGGTTATTTAGTATTCAATAAATGCCATTATTGTAGTTGTAAACAAAAAGGAACGGTTAAAATTGGCCTGAAATACATTTCACTAACCTTTAGAATTATGGGGTCGGGCTGGATCCCAGACGTGTTTTGAAAATAAAATCTATGCGAAATAACCTATTTAGTACGTATTTCACACAAATGTCAAAAACAGCATAAGCGTCATTAGGCTGAATACTTTTTTCTAGCAAAAATAAAGCCGCTGGGGTCCAATGGACCCCAACGATCCGGATGAGGGTTTCATTTTAAACTGAATAAACACAATATTATCCGACATTATACAGTGGAGAATCTGTTATTCTTTCCCGTTTAAACGCAAACGTACGCAAACGCAAAGCACTAAAACGTAGAAAAGAACAACTTTTGGACAATTCTGATATTTCATGTTTATCATGGTGGCAAACAGATTGGAGCCTGATCAGACGCCGGGTTACCCGGCGTCTGATCTGGCTCCAAACTGTTTGCACTGCAAATAATAGTTTTAGCGTAAACGCGTTTATTGGGTAAGAATAACAGATTCTCCACTGTAAGTTGGTACACTAACCGATGAATGTTGTATATGGCATTTTATACTGTACATATATTCTAATTGTTATATGTAAAAAAAAAACTACATTATGATGGCGAATATATTAAAAGGAATCTGGCGTAATAATTCCTGAAAGTGGTTACAGTGGGAAGCTTTTTTCCTTGCCTTATAAACGCAAACGAATCGCAAAAAACGTAGAAAAGGACAAGTGTTTGACAATTCTGATTGTTCATGTTTATCTGAGTGGCAAACAGTTTGGAGCCTGGTCAGACTGATCTGGCTCAAACTTGTTTGCGATGGAAATAATAGTTTTAGCGTAAACGCGTTTATTGGGAAAGAATAACGGCATCTCCATTGTAAAACTCAAAACTTTTTAAACTTATAAAATTGGTTTTATCATTGCGTTCGTATTATTGTTTAACAAGAACTAATTGCATTTTGGGTGACAGTCACATACCATTTCATCCCATCTATTTGTATATAGTTATACACGCTGTACATTTCATAAAACGAATATCGAAATGTTTATTTTTAGCTCACTAGAGCACAAAGTGCTCAATGTGAGCAAGTGTGATACCGCTCTGTCCGTCGTCCGTCCGCGCTTACATTATGGGTTTATGGGACTAGGTTATGAACACAGAACAAAAGAAAACAATAGAGATGTTCGTTCTGTTAGTCCATGTTGGGTTTATGTGGCTTCTTTTTGGTTAATGTGGCTTCTTTGTGTGTCTTTTAACACATTTTTAACAACGGGAAAGTCACTTAAACCTGAAAGGGTAGAGCGTCAGATCTGGCCCCAAACTGTTTGCAATGGAAAATAACATTTTTAGCGTAAACGCGTATTATTGGGAAAGAATAACGTTTTCTCCACTGTATATCGTGTTTGTTATCGTATTTGCATCAGAATGCATGTATATAGCGGTCTTAATTGTAAAGCACATTTAGGCGTATTTTAGATATGAAAATAGGGCTATATATGTATGGTATAATAATAATGATAACATTCTTAGTTAATCAACATATTTTTACGATGCAAACTATCTGAAACTTCTTCCTCTGTCGCAGCAAATGACTCTTCAGAAAATATATCTTATTTGAATCTGACAATTAACCATTCCCCCTTAGCTTTTTTGTAAACAAAAAGTAATATACCAAGTTAAAGTCTACTTTCAGTCCGAATGACCGCTCAGCCGACTGTACATATATTCCCCTGATCATCGAGCCATCTTGCCTATGAGCACTGCTAACATATGGCGCAGTCAAATGCAGCCGCAGTACCGACTCAGACCCTTCACAGGTACCCATTTTAACCCCTGGGTGGAGCGGAGCAATTCGCGGTACATGTCTTGCTCAAGAACATTCCTGTACATCATCGGGGATTCAGAAAAATCCCCTAGTCAGACCGCTGGTCCGGCTGGGGATCGAACTCACGACCCCTAGTACCGTAGTCCAAGGTGTTAACCATTGGGCCACTACTATTTTTTCATCATATTTCATATTATACAATTTAATATAACACAAACTAATATGATACACGTGAGATGAAAAATGAGAGCGGAAAAGATAGGGGGTATGAATGATGGAGTGAGAGTTGAACTTGTAAACTATCAAACGAATCTTTTGGCGTGGGTATGTACTGTCGTTGTGTAATTCTTTCTAAATCTAGCCATACAACTGAACTGAGTTGTTTTGTTTGTTTCAATGTTGAGTATCAAAATGAAAAGGTTTTAGACATATAGTGAAGAACGCATGTCACACAGTTTCAATCTTGATCGACACGTTTAGCATATGTACTTGTACTAGCTACATGTAGGTTACGATAAACAAAACAGGTGGGTGGTTAAACTAATGAAATAAAAAAAAGATGATTTCCTTTTCTTTAAAATGCACACACAATGCAATAAAGCATAGACATTGACCAGTAACTGCAAATCTTTAATATTTATAAAACCCTGAATTGCCAACAACTTAACACCTGATCAGTCACTGATTAACTTGGTAGCTAATCTGACTCCAAATAGTTACCAATTTAACTATTGTCCAGTACAAAGTCATTATTTGCGTTGTTGTTTAACGTCATTCTTGGTACGCCGTTCCACTAAATAAATGTTTGGTCGCACCCTGTCTGCAAATGTCATATTATGCTTATTTTGTGGGATATATAAGGTAAATACGAAAATTTCGTTTATTCCTTGAACGACTTTTATTACCCAATGAGAAAATAATCCACTCATAAAGAAGATGTATTTATCTTATCCGCCATTTTTATGCTGAACCAATGGTGTCCAAGGTTCACGCGGCCCATAAAATTGCTGTTAATCATGATATACACTGACACCGGAGAGAAAAAGAATAACTAACTAATCATAAATAACCCACAGGCATGAAATAATTATTTTAATATGGAACATAGCTTGGCAGAGTGTATTTTCTTTTTTTCCCCGATGGATTCGATCTGCAAAACCGTTGTTCTTAAATTCCGAGATAATTTCTAGGCTTAAGTCCGATTTTGATGCCCGCACGTCTTAGACAACGGCATATTATTTTTCCCTGTCTGTCTGCCTGGCTGTCTGTCTGTCCACAGCATTAACATTTGCCTTTACTTTGGGATTTAAGTGATAGAAATTTCATATTTTGAATATTTACTTCAACAGTAAAGTTCTTGAAAGGTCATCGTCAGTTAGAGGTCAGATAGACTAAAGGTTCACTTGATCATTACTTTGGACACTCGTGTGACAGAGACCTTCGTATTTGAAATATTCATTAAAACTCTTTTAACCCTAGTCACGCATATACATGTATATTTGTCCCATATCCCATTTGACCCTGATCAGAGGGCTCTGATCAGGGCTTACACTGTTTGTCATTTTGACAGATAGTATAAAAACAACCCTAAAAGGTCAAAACCAACTAGACTAAACTGAAACTAGCATGTCAATCTGAGATTTCAGGGGGAAATGGTCAACGCAAGAAGAGAAGTCCTTGAGTTACATGTAAGTACAAATTTGGTAATGTTTGACGACGATTAAGGTCATTTATTATATGCCTTCGAATGATATCGAGCGTTTCCGCGTGTATCTGTAGAGTAAAATACAAGAGTCTGTATCAGCCACCTTGTATCAGCCACTTTGTATTTTACTCTGACGTCGCTTTCGAAATAACGTGACGTCATTTACGTACATGTACGAGTGCCGCGTTATTCTTTGTGGCATACATAACTTCTCGTTCTGCTTCAAATAACTAATAAATTTTGGATGTAAAATGATTTAAACAACTATTTAATTGTTTCTGGTTTGTATTCAAGGCATATAATAAACACATTACCAGTTGACAGTGCGCAACAGAGTGTTGAATTTAGCTCTCGACGTTTTTGGCGGAAACAACCGATCAGACTCGCGCCAAGGCGCTCGTCAGATCGGCTATTTCCGCCAAAAACGTCTCGAGCTAAATACATCACTCTGTATCGCTCTGTCAACTGGTAATGTGTATTTATAGGTCATGGTCATACAGTGGAGAAAACGTTATTCTTTCCAATAAACGCGTTTACGCTAAAAGTATTATTTCTATTGCAAACAGTAAGAAGCCAGATCAGACGACGGGAAACCCGGCGTCTGATCAGGCTCCAAACCGTTTGCCATCTAGATAAAAATGAATTATCAGAATTGTCTAAAAGTTGCATTTTTCTACGTTTTAGCGTCTTGCGTTTGCGTTTCGTTTCGTTTAAACGGGAAAGAACAACGTATTCTCCACTGTAAGTCATGGTTATACAGTGGAGAATCTGTTATTCTTTCCCAATAAACGCGTTTACGCTAAAACTATTATTTGCAGTGCAAATAGTTTGGAGCCAGATCAGACGCCGGGTAACCCGGCGTCTGATCAGGCTCCAAACTATTTGCCACCAAGATAAACAAGAATTATCAGAATTGTCCAAAAGTTGTTCTTTTCTACGTTTTAGTGCTTTGCGTTTGCGTACGTTTGCGTTTAAACGGGAAAGAATAACAGATTCTCCACTGTATCAGGGTACATAGGGTTTCACTATCATATATTGTACAAAAAGAAGCCTACATCTGTCAAAATGAACAGATAGCTATTTTCAATAAAGTTTGACATGGCAGTGATCATTTTCCGTCAAACTTTCGTTGGTGCAATCAGAGGTTCGGTATTCTTTATCAATTGATAAATAAAAACTTCGGGAAATTATCTTAAGTCTATAATCAAATGCCACTGTGTCACAATAGCTGAAATGATACTGTCATTGACTCGTACAATTTAGTGCAAAGGTCGTGGGTTCAATTCTCGATAATATTTCCTAAAACTCGGAGTCAAGACTTTTTAAAAAAAAATCAGTCCAATTGTATTTTTTCCATTTCGTTTTACTAGTAATTCATCATATTTGTTTTCAGACTATATTTTGTCCTTTTCGTACTAATTTGATTATGTTTCTAAATGGAAAGATGTACGATTCAGGAAATACAGTGCTCCCTCCGTACATCGGCCCTCTAAACAACGATCCCCTCTATACAACAACACTTGCCGCTGTCCCTCAAACAAGAACACTATGCAAAACCTATTCACGGCTACAATATCGTCTGCTTAAAATTGTCGTCTGCTGTTTTTCTCACAGTTACATAACGGACATTTTGACAGAAAAAACTAAATGATGAGTGACAAACAGCTTGAATCCAGATCAAACACCGCGTTACGCTGCGTTTGATCTGGAATCAAGCTGTTTGCAAATGTAAGACAATGTCCCTCCCTAAAAAGACTCTCTCCTAACAACGCACACAAGTTATGTCTCCCAATGGGTGTCGTTGTAGAGAGGGAGCGCTGTACAGCATCTCCACCGTTCATACCAGCCCATACACCCTTCCAACGGATTATTGTGCGGCAAATTATATATACACTAGTAACACTACTTGTACCATAACGAGAACAATCCGATTGACCATGTAGCCAACTTAATGAATCACAATCGGATAGAATGGAGCTCTTTACACAATATTTCTTAATAAAAACAATCAAATAGCGCTGTTTAAGCATGTAAAAGCCTTGTTGAAACCGACTTTGTAACCGTCATAATTTTTAATCCCGTTGAAGAGTAATCTTGTGATAAGATCCCAAAGAGTTATAGTTACTTGCACGGGTTCAGACCCCCGTAATATGTCATTGGCAGAATTCGAGCCGTTGAAATGGAAAATCAATAATAGTCTGGTAGCAGATAAGGGTATTTTAGCTTAACCTTGCTTGGAGTTGTATAGAAAATGTTTTTGTGGGTTTTGGTAGAATAGACCCTCAGCATTTAGGATCCGATGTATGACCGCCGGTCATCCTTGAGCGTTTCCAGATATTCAAGATGGCGTCCAAGATGGCCGCCAGCATTTATCTGGCTAACTGTTAGGTTCGATTCAATAAGCTATAACGGAATTTTCAGCAAATTATAGTTCAATTTCATCTTTGATGACATAATTAAAGTTCAAAATAGAAATAAAAATAATCTATAATTCAAAATGGCGTCCAAATGGCCGACAAAGACCATTTTTATGTGAAATAAAATGAAAATGACACTTTACAAGGCTACGATTTGCTCCAGTTTTTTCCCGTCGTGGTAATATAATTGTTCATAATTAATAAATAAAGCGTGAAAAGATCAAGTTGGCAATTAACTCATTCATAAATGAATAATCAGAGACTGTCACCAGAATACAGTATGCATAAAAACATACAGCTTAAGTTTACATTGAGTAAGTCCATGCATAACGATGTAAAATGACTAGCTGTTGGGTTTGATTTAAAATTTTCAGCAGATTATAGTTCACTTTCATAACGTTTGACATTATTTAAGTTCAAAATGGAGTAATAATAATAATGCTTTATTCAAAATGGCGTCCAAAATGGCCGACAAAGTATTAAAGTGACGTCCAAGATGGTTGCGGGAAGAAAAATGAAACTGCTGTCAGTTTTGATTAGGTAATTGTCAACTGTTAACAAGATTAAAAGTAATTCAATACTTCTTCGATGTTTAAAAAAACAGAGTTAATTTCAAAATGGCGTCAAAAATGGCCGACAAAATATGCAAAACAGATGCTTGTCTCTTCAATTTTATATAATAAGCAAAAAACAGAAAGTACCCGCTTTTGTATTCTTAATTATCAGCGTCTCATACATAAACCTATCATTGTGGCTAAATAACTGGCACATTGTATTGAAAATGAAAAGGTCGATAACTCTTTCCGGAAAACAGCATTTTTTTTATTATAAACGTTCTCTATAGAGGAGATACAATCGTGCTTATATTCAGCCGCTAGAACATTTGCTTAAAGAAAATAAAATCACATTAGACTTGCATTCATCGCAATATTCACGGCGTTATCAAGACTAGAAAGTCTTCAAATATAAAATTACCTCCCTTTGATTTGAAATAAGAATATACCTTGTGTGTTTCATTTTCGTTACATGTGTCGTTTAATATAAATGTTCCACTGGAATACATTGGTGAAGGTATGAACCCTAAAAATCTCAAACAAAACTTGAGTTGAAGAAGTACTTCAAAAGATATGGAGCCTGAAAATTTACTTAATGTAAAATAAATGTAAAAAGTGAGTATATAATCTATCCACCAAGCATACCATTCTTTTTAGCCTCTTTTTAAGACAAATGAGTGTTTTTAAGAATTAATTAGAATTAAGAAATAACTGCTTTTGAAAGATTAGTCTTATGTTGATCTATCTTAATCATCGCCTTCTGCAGAAAAACATCTGAGGTTAATTCAAGTTTGAGTCACCATTGATGTTTGTGTTTTGAACATAAATTATATGATTCGTTTTCTAAATGGCAATCAGAATGGCTGCGAAAGTCAGCGTTTTTGTTTTGTTTGTTTTTCAAGAAGTAATATTATGTGAGATGTAATATAAATTGGATACTATTCCTGGTTCTGCATGTATTGTGAATTTGAAAATGAGTATGTCGCACACAACAACCTATGTAAAGGAGTTAATAAACATATTGGTGTCGATATACAGTACGTTTATGAATTAGCACGTGCATATTGTACTATTATATAAATAAATATTCTTATTAGTAGGGAATAAAATTGCACACTGTAAATGATAATTAGAAACAAAAGGTCATGTCAGGTTTCTAACATAGCTTGCTATTAAGTTAGTTGTACTTGACATGATACTGCGTTTATTTCTCAACTGATGTGGATGTCCTAGCATCTCGGGTAGGCTGAATGTGGCTAGAATGTCCTCAAACCTGATTTATATGCTCCTCTGACACGCAGGACCTGGTCATCTCTTCCATAGTCTAACCATGGCGATTGTGATCTCTTACTAAGTCTTACTAAGCGCAGAATGGTCCTCCTCGTTATTGAGTTGATGCATGAAGTGGCACACCCCACCTGTCCATAACATCCCAAACGTTTAGTTCTCATTACTTGTATCTGTGGGACCTCCTCGTCCTGTTTAACGCCACAAATCCAACTGATCACAGGCTCAATTTCTGCAAACTGTCTGCAAGTCTTCCGCAGAAGACATTAATGAATAGCCTCCATATTAAATGAAAAAAATAACAAACAGGTGTTGAACACTATTCTACGAGTCTCAAAGGATATAATTGTGCCAGGCCTTTCTTTGAAATTTCCTGTCCTGTGATTATGACAAGCTCGAATCCTCTTCTAGCAAACAACATGTTACAGAAGCTTTCTAGACATCAAACGTAGCCCCATCGACACCTAACAGAGTAACTGGTCTTCCATCAAAAAGACAAGTTTAGTCCTGACGTCATAGGCATACAAAGTCTGCACTGCTTGTAATTGTACAATTAATGTCACATAACTACTGCAATTGAATTTTCTCCAATCTGACAGTCAGCACAGGAACATTCCCTACAGTCTCGAAGAAGACCAAGCCAATGACCACTCTGAGATCATGAGCCAAGTATTCTTCATGTTAACTCTCTGTCAACACGGTTTGATAACAACCTTCCATCCAGGTGTTTGGGTTACCCTGTCAGTGAATTTGTGATCACAGAAAATTGTGTACAGAAGCGCCAACGGACACCTTTGCTAGACTCTTATGACAGAGTCTCATACACTAGTAAAGCAGAACATCAAGCACTGGTACAGCAGAGGGTTGAGATCAAATACCTAATGCAAGCCATACACAAAAACTTCTCGTAATACTGCCCGCTTCATGTAAGCGGTTTTCAAACTCTGTTTGACATGCAAATCGCATTCCTCAAACCAAAAGCTCATTCTTGGTATTGAATCTAAAGGCTTTCTCCAGATCAACAAAGGCCACATGCAGAGGTTTGATTTCGACCTTTTACTTGTGCTATAGATGGTACACGGTGAAGAACGAATCAATAGAACTTCTACCCTTAACAACGCCAAACTACATGCATCAATGTTGATAATCTCACGCACAGAGGTATCTGTTTAATCGGGTCATCAACTTTATTGTCTGGTCCTTGAGCTTTACCACATGATAAGTGTCGCTCATGCGAGCTTGTTATTCACCTTTTTATTGTTTGAGGATGTAATTTGCCTCCCTGTCTTCAGATATCACACAATTACTGAAAATCGCATCAGTCAGTCGTCTTCAAATCTCAAACCCCTTGTACTCCGAAGCTGCTTTAATCATCTCGGCTATCACTCCTGATAGGCCAGCGGCTTTGCAATATATCATCATGTCAAGAGTTATGCACTTCTTATACAAGATGACCACTTTTGTAGTGACTGAATTTGACAGTAACTGTACCAAAGTTCTGTTTACTTTGGTAATTCAGGAGTAAAGATATGCATTTTTTATATTACAAATTATATGTGTGATGTCATTCTTTCTTATTCTAATCTATGGTTAAGCCAAAAGACTGTTCAGTCAAGTGTCTGTGTAGCCATGTTCTCATTCAGCAATATTTCAAAGATATGATGATTCTTTGCAGCAGCAGTACTAGCTTACAAACTCACAGAATACATGCTAAAAGGCTTGATGAAAAGGAATAATGAACATAGTTTTATACTGAAAGATACTGTACACAGTTATCTGGTTCAACTAGGTGCCACCACATCCTCAGGAGACTTGCATCCCAAGAAGAATTACTGGTATCCATTCTACCAATTTATTTCCCTGTTCCTAAGAAGCTCACGTGTAATTGAACTATTTAACAAGAAAGGTGACATGTGGTGACAAATATCTAAGTAATGCAAACACAGAACTTTATTTTTGTACGATAATTTCAGCATTCTTTGTTTAAAAAACAGTGAAATTTATATATTAAAGGTAGGTAATTGGGTTCTATGAACTATTTGATAATATTTGAGTTTTGACTTGACTAATTACTTTTCTGTTAATCTGAAATATTTATTGCATTTTATTGCATTACATGGATATGCATGAACTAATTTAATGTACACTTAAGCTGTATGGTTTTTATGTATACTCTATTCTGATGACAGTCTCTTATAATTCATTTATGAATTAATTAATCGCCAACTTGATCTTGTCATGCTTTATTATTAATTATGAACAATTATATAATCACGACGGGGAAAAAACTGGAGCAAATCGTAGCCTTGTAAAGTAACGCACTTACTTTGCATTTTATTTTACATAAAAAAGTACTTTGTCGGCCATTTTGGACGCCATTTTGAATTATAGATTATTTTCATTTCTTTTTTTAACTTTAATTATGTCACAAAAGATAAAATTGAGCAATAATTTGCTGAAAAATCTGTTAAAGCTTATTGAATCAAACCTAACAGTTAGCCAGATATATGCCGGCGGCCATCTTGGACGCCATCTTGAATATCTCAAAATGCTCAAGGATGACCGGCGGTCATACATCGGATCCTAAATGCTGAGGGTCTATTCTACCAAAAACCACAAAAACATTTTCTATACAACTCCAAGCAAGGTTAAACGTGTCCGCGGCCGGACTAATAATGAACAACACAGCTTTTGCGAAATAAAAACCGATCTTGAAAATATCTTTTTCAAGCGTGAAAAATGTGCGTTCTGTTGTTAGAATATTTGTTAATTGTTTTTTAGAGTATTGTTTTAATTGAGAAGCCAAGCGACACTTGGTCTCATTTGAACCTAAACAGCTAGGCACTAATAAGTTGTATAAAGACACGATAGACAAAGACGCTCTGAAATTGTTGCAGATGACATAGTTTTCGAACGACAATAGCGGTAAATGACATGTTAAAGGTTAACCTTTTCACTCTCAATAACGTCATGAAGCGCATTTGCAAACAGTTTTAATCCAGATCAGACGCCGCGTGACACGGCGTCTGATCAGGATCAAAACTATTTGCCACTTATTTTATAACTACGTCTTTTATACTGTCTTAAATCAGCTTTGAAACGATATTGCTGACAAAAATATTGAATCAGACCACAATATGGCGGTAAAGGGGTTAAAACCTCACGTTAATTTTGATACAGTGGAGAATCTGTTATTCTTTCCCAATAAACGCGTTTACGCTTAAACTATTATTTGCAATGCAAACAGTTTGGAGCCAGATCAGACGCCGGGTAACCCGGCGTCTGATCAGGCTCCAAACTGTTTGCCACCAAGATAAACAATAATTAACAGAATTGTCCAAAAGTTGTTCTTTTCTACGTTTTAGTGCTTTGCGTTTGCGTACGTTTGCGTTTAAACGGGAAAGAATAACAGATTCTCCACTGTAATGATAAGGTTAAGGCAGGTACTGAGGTTCATGGAAGTTTGTTTCAGGGAGAACTAAAAGGGCATTTCAAGATTAACGTGTTGATCCTGTAGCAACAGTATTCTTAAATGTGTATAATTGCTCATCTGATATCGAGGCTATCAATCATACGATAATATTGTGGAGATAGCATTTTGAACTTCCGTTAAACCCACTTACGCATAGATATTGCAATTTACTTTCCCTAAATACTTGCTGGGAATTTCCTTGTATGTATACAAGGGTGATTTTAGGACACTACAGTGCTTGTTCACACAGCAAAGTATTTAATATGATCAAGCAAACAGTCACGCGACGTCTCATAGTGCCTATACTATTTGCCAGTGTCAACTGTAGTAGATACTAGGCTAAAATTGGTTAACCGAAACTAAAAATATAGTTAATGTATGGCTTGTAGAATATTTATTTTGAAAAGTTTCAATATTTATTTCAAACATTTTGAGACCTGGTAAGATGTAAGGTTAGCCGGCATCTGACATCGTTCTAAGCTGTTTGCTTATTTAATTCTAATTTATGAGATGTTGACAGAAGAAAATGGATATTTCAGTCTGAGTGGATGCTTACCACACATCATGAAACTAGTTTGATATTAGTTCAAACTGCTCACAAATGCCAGTACATGTACATGGTAAAACATAGATTTCTATTTATGCGGTATGTTGATGATATCGGTGAAGTGGCGATTTACATTGGGTTTTTATGCAAACAGTTTAGACCCAGAATAGACGAGGCTCCTTCTGGTCAAGTTCTGAAATTTTGTCATTTCACAATACAATTTATATTTCCAAACCAAACTAAATAGTAATATATGAACTAGACTTTATTTGAAACTCGAATTGTCCATAAAAGGTTTAAGGGGTGAATGAGATGAACATGTATGAAAAAGAATGTTGTCCTACTTTACAGTAAACAATCAGTCTGTACAGTGGAGAATCTGTTATTCTTTCCCAATAAACGCGTTTACGCTAAAACTATTATTTGCAGTGCAAACAGTTTGGAGCCAGATCAGACGCCGGGTAATCCGGCGTCTGATCAGGCTCCAAACTGTTTACCACCAAGATAAACAAGAATTATCAGAATTGTCCAAAAGGTGTTCCTTTCTACGTTTTAGTGCTTTGCGTTTGCGTACGTTTGCGTTTAAACGGGAAAGAAGAACAGATTCTCCACTGTATGAAAAAGAATGTTTTCCTACTTTACAGTAAACAATCTGTCTGTAATGTTACAGTGGAGAAGACGTTATTATTTCCCAACAAACGCATTTAAGCTAAAACTATTGATTTCATTGCTAACTGTTCGTATCCTGATCAGACGCCGAGTAATCAAGATGTATAGTCAGAATTGTCAAAACGTCATCACTTTCTGCATATTATTGCAATACGTCTGCGTTTCGTTTGCGTTTAAACTTGAAGGAATGTCGTCTTCTCCACTGCACAGTGGATAATCTGTTATTCTTTCCCAATAAACGCGTTTACGCTAAAACTATTATTTGCAGTGCAAACAGTTTGGAGCCAGATCAGACGCCGGGTAACCCGGCGTCTGATCAGGCTCCAAACTGTTTGCCACCAAGATAAACATGAAATATCAGAATTGTCCAAAAGTTGTTCTTTTCTAAGTTTTAGTGCTTTCCGTTTGCGTACGTTTGCGTTGAAACGGGAAAGAATAACAGATTCTCCACTGTAACAGCCCCAGACACATGACGGAAGGAAGGGTATGATAAGCAGCAATTGAACGTCGCTTCTAAACGACCGACTTTACAGAGCAATCAGACAACTGCTATTACATGTATCTACCATTGACCCCTTCAGTGCCGTGACGTGATCAAATTCGGGAATTTTAACAATTATCGTCTGTTTCTATTTCTCAAAAAATAAATTTTCGGTACTTTTACTTAAGAAATATTGAAACGAGTGTCAAACAATTTGGCTCCTGATCAGACGCCGCGTTACGCGGCGTCTGATCAGGATCCAAACTGTTTGCAAATAACTACTGTAATCGGGGTAAGGCAGTGAAGGGGTTAACCCTTTCGCTCTCAATGACGCTTACAAGCGCGTTTGCAAACAATTTGATCAGGATCCAAACTGTTTCACACTCGTTTTGAAATTTCTTAAGTCAAACTACCTTATTGTTTAACTTTAAATGACATTGCAGACAGGAAAATTGAAGGAGACGACAATGACACGGTAAATTGTTTGAAATCTCACGGAACAAATATGGCAGTGAAAGGGGTTAACATGCTAGACAAATAGCATCTGAAATATTATTGCATGCAGACCAACCGTCTGCAGAATGTTTTAGAGTTGGTTTTGTCCTGCATTTCTTTTTTTAGACGGCATAAGCTGAAAACTCGAACCAAATCCCTTTTGGGTTAGAAACTTTTGACAGCCATACCAAATAGGTTGAAACTGTTGAAATATTACAGTTGAGAAGACGTTACTCGCACTCCGTCTACCGCATACGCATTGCAATAAAATGGAGTAAAGGAATACTTTTGACTATCCTTTATAGTCTGAATGGCGAACAGTATGAAGTCTTACATGTATCTTTGTCAGTTTTCTTCAAATAATCTTCGTACCTCAAATACCATGGACGCAAGTGGAAGGGGTAAGTTGAATTTAACTTTGATGGCTTCGAAATACCCAACACGGAATAATTACTGTTTCAAATTGAAAGTAATTTTATACAAATGATCTATCTGTGACTCTCTACCAGATTTCTTCAAATAATATTGCTAGCTTAAACACTAGAATGTCAGTGGCTGGTTAAGGTTTTCCTCATATGGCTAAATTTAAGCCAAATACTTATCTTCTTTTTTCGAAACAACTTGTCCAATATGATGTTTTATTTATGCTTTTCGGTGGATTACCACGAAAAAGCAGTGGATGATCACTTGGTAATCCACTGCAGTGGATTATCACCAATCGCTTTTATTATGAATTTTCCCCGTAGGGCTCCCCAAGAATCGTAGTCAATCGTGTCTTATCGTTAAAATCCGGCAGTCCGATTTGTCGCGAACTACTCACCGGAAGAGCACGAATCCAAACTCGGGAGCAACGAAGTAATTCGGATGACGTCATTATACCGCCAACTGTCACGCCAAATGTGTTCGACATAAAACGTGGGGCTCAACACGGGATAAATAATGTACGTTCGCTTTCAATTTTGAAACAATTTCGTTTAAAAAGTGGCTTTAAAGCATAAATAAATAGAATAACTGTGTTTTTTCAGTGTAAGATCGAATTTAATCCATTTCGTGAACATCAGACTGTTATATTTTCACTCGTGGCTTCGCCACTCGTGAAAATATAACGTCTGATGTTCACTCAATGGATTAAATTTCGATCTTACACTGAAAAAAACAGTTATCCTCTATATAATGACCGTAACCGTCTGTACCAGGTGAGCGATTTAGGGCCGCATGCGGTTCTTGTTACATAGTTACATGTATGTTAATGTTGCAAATCTTGACACTGAAGCGTTATCACTTCTACATGAACATGTTCTTAACAGGGCTGCCATACATGTAAGTTGACATGAAAAATCCTAAGATTTCCAAAATTGCATTTTTCAAGTTTGATTTTACAAATCGTACCTTTACCCCATCGCCTGTTTCTAGTTTTGTTGACACGTGACTACTAAAAGCAGACTAGAAGTAAAGCAGAATGCGCCTTACTTTCAGTCTGATTTAAGCTACCATGTACTAGAAAACAATCCGAAGATTTAGGAAAAATCCGGAGAAATGGCAGCCCTGTCTTAATGGCTGCACAGCACAATTTGGACTGTAAAGAATTCCGAGAAATTATGTGCTATAAAATTGAACATCTGAGATAATATTTATTCATTAACCGTTTAAGAAGAATATTTTTATGCTATAAAATGAGGTTATTAATGAAATCGAATTAACATGTGACCGCTTTCTTCCTTTGCGCGATTTTATTGTCATTCGTGCACAACGTAGCGGAGAAGTTGGCACTGTTTCGGTTTGAAAGATACGAAGCGCAAACCATAGCTCATAAACTCTATATTTTACTATCGTTGAATAAATGTTACATCTGTAGCGTGTTCTGTAGCGTTTTCAATTACCATTGTTTGCTGTTAAGGTTAGCGGTCCGTGTGCAGCGTGCAGAGTACAGTAGAGACCTTTCCAAATAACCCCGGTTATGTCTTAACTATCATCCTCATTGCTAACAGTTTGGAGCCAGATCAGAACTGATAGTCTGAATTGTTAAAATTTTGTCATATTGCAATTATTTCATTGCAATGCGTTTGCGTTTAAACGAAAGAATTACGCTTTCTGCACTGTATTTCAGACCGGTAACTAACTCGCAATCGACGGCCATCGATTTCTTTACTGAACTCATCACAGGTAACTGTATCGGAGTCCAACGATCTTTAAAGGGAAACGGACAGCTGGTGATAAATATCTTTTAAATGAAAGATATTGAAAAAAAATCGCCTTCTGCCTTTGAAATTTTGAAAAATAATAAAAAATGAAGTAGTTAGAGCCGTTTAAACTTTGTGATATATGACTGTGCAAGCGACCATGGGGGCCGCCATTTTGTTTACCTATGTGACGTAACTAAGGCCTTCCGCGACCTTCCGGTTATAGCGAGTCTAACCGGGAATGCCGTAGAGTGCGCGGAATTTACATCGATAACATAAATAAACTGAAATACTGAGAAAAATTGGGCATGTGGAGGAAGGTAAAAACACTTTAGAACTTCAGTGTTACGATTTCGATCCTAAATTATCAGAGAATGTAATATTAGAAGACAGAGACTACGACGGGTCGGGCGAAGAGAAAGCGCATTCGCCGGACGAATTTGCGACTGCAATACTTGTGTATAAATGCCTACAAAGGAGGTTAATACTTGCTGAAGAACAAATGAAATGACGATTGGGTGTCTTGGTGACAATGAGTGCATAGCAGAACCATCAAAATTTCGAGCTATTAGTGCTTAATCCAGCCATACTTGAGGTAGCGTATATCAGGCAAATATCATAGGACACCGGAATCGGGCACGGATACTCTTGATAATATTTGCATACTGGTTGTGAATAAAGGCATCGAAGCCCTGTGACTTTCGAAAAAAGTTTCTCCGATATATTTAGTCTTATCTGTTAAAATTTCCGTAAATATTAATCATAAACATCTTATGAGCCCGTAAAAGCGCGACTTTATCTATTCCCTGATAAGCGCGGCTTTCCGCGGGTTATCAATTACCTGATGAGAGCGGGTTAGAGCGAGTCCTCTATTTAGCGGCTAAAATCTCATTTTACTGTCCGGGTGTATACACATTTAAAGTGTGTTCAAATATCTTCCGAAATCCCAAATCTAATTATAGGGTTGCTACACAATGAATTGCATAAAAAGAGGCTTAGGTCATTAGGTGTGACCTATTGTTGATCGGTGATCTCCGTAAGACGTGCATATGATACTGCACGCACTACTCGTCACTTTTCGGAAAGTATGATCTATGTCAACTTATGAAATATGCAGATAAGTTATCACACGAAAGTTTCTAACTGTTCCTGAGGTCAACATCTAAATATAGTTAACCAATGGAATCGCGGAATTCCATAGAGCACGCTCCACATGCATGCTATCTACAAAAATATCACAGGGGGATGCCGCTTGACCGTTGCGTCACACACCGGATGCGGGGGTAATAAAGTTTCGGCTCGGGAATAAAAGCTTCGGCTCATCAAAAGTAATCATAATCCTAGGCGGTAGACAGAAATATCAAACAACTAATTAACCAATCAAACAAATCACATCTGCAGGTCTGTGACAATTCTTTACTGTCCCATCTCGCAACTCGGATTCTCATCTAGATCCAAACTGTAAAACTCAGCTGTGAATCATTTTGGATCCTGATGAGAACCAAGCTACTCGGCGTCTCATCTACATCAAACGTGTGTAAAACTGGAAAGAAAGTAAAAATTGAATAATGCAAAGGTGGCAAACAGTTGGGATCCTGATGCAGTGCCGATCTACACGGTGTCTGATCAAAATTCAAACTGATTGCGTAGGAATTCACGTGAGAAAAAAACACTAATATATATCAAACAGTTACGACGCCGAGACACTCAACATTGTGATCGGGATCCAAACTGTCTGAATTTATACCAAAGGAATATTTCTTCATAAAATGTAAATCTGTTTAGATCTTGATCAGATGGCGAGCTACTCGGCGTCTCATCTTCATCCAAATCGCTTTTGTAAAACTATAATAAAAAATAATTGAATGTATTCCAAAAGTTTAAACAGTTTGGATCCTGATGCAGTGCCGATCTACACGGCGTCTGATCAAAATCCAAACTGATTGCGTAGGAATTCATGTGAAAATAAATTCTAATAGATATCAAACAGTTACGACGCCGAGGCACTCAACATTGTGATCGGGATCCAAACAGTCTGAATTTACCGGTATATAAAAGGAATATTTCTTTATAAAATGTAAACTTGTTTAGATCTTGATCAGATGGCGAGCTACTCGGCGTCTCATCTTCATCCAAATCGCTTTTTTAAAACTATAATGCAAAATAATTGAATGTTCTCTAAGATGTTAAACAGTTTGGATCCTGAGTCAGTACCGATCTACACGGCGTCTAATCAAAATTCAAACTGATTGCGTAGGAATTCACGTGCAAAATGTTTTCTAATAGTTATCAAACAGTTGCGACGCCGAGGCACTCAACATTGTGATCGGGATCCAAACTGTCTGAATTTATATCAAAGGAATATTTAATTCATAAAATGCAAATCAGACTCCGAGTTACTGAGTACCTGAGCTATATCATTGCTTTTATTCAGATTAGACTCCGAGATACTGAGAATCTGAGCTGTATCAATGCTTAGATCCAGATCGGACTCCGAGTTACTCGGCTTTTAATCTGGATCTTAGTTGTTTTGAAATACTATTCTATTGTATTCTTTTGTAGACAGCAGGTAAATCGTTACTCCATGCGGCATATATACTTACCATAGTAACATAAATCTAAGTAAAAATATATTGGAAATATATTGACTTGTATCGTATTCACCCAATTGCATGCTACTTTTTCAAACTACCATAAAACTCGAATTTAAATCTTAAAATAAAATTCATTTAGGCCTATCTAAAAGTTGTTTGAATTTTTTTCTACAGAAATGACGAGTGTAAAACTACACCCAGAAATAAGAACGATAAAACTAGATCCAATCAAAATCGGATTTGGACTCAAGTAAGATCGCTCTATCAGATCGGGATCTAGAGAATCGCGATGATTAAATTAAGAAAGAAAAAACCCGATCTAGATCTACCCGTACAATATGTAGATCTAGTAATGAGACTTTTTTCATTAAGAATTTCTGTAGCGTTGAATTCCTAAATCGAGACGAACCAGCTAGAATATGCTGATTTGTAAACGAGTTGGTAGATCTAAGCCAGTTCAACATTTAGGTCTAGATCAGCACAATATCGCACTGATTATCAGATATTTTTTTTATTGTAGATCTAGATCTATTATTATAATCATCAATCAAGGTATTATGGATGTCGCCATACTCTACTGTTAGCCATTTCGCAGCATTGTTTTCCCAGATTCTACAGCTGGGAATTGGAACGGACATTTTTCTAAGCCGATTAACGAAAGCTTCTGATCGTTTCTGGATCTACACGACCTTTCAAGTTCATCATAATCAATATGAATATACCATCTATCTATTATCTTTTTTTTTAACTGTATGCGACCTTGAATTAAGCTTGCCGTTACCCTTACTGACGAAGTGTGAAATGTCCGTCCAAGTTACAGTGGTTGAGTGAAAGAGCCAATCAGCGTTTAGGCCTTTGTGTCGTCACAAAATGGATAAAAATCGAGGGTTCCGAATGATAGCTTTGCCAATATGGCGGCGCCCGTTCCAATTAGCGATAGCTTACCTGTATGCAGTAAATCGATCTTTTTCGTACCTTATCGATGAGTAATAATTGCAGGACCTTCATGAATGTTGCTTTTAGGATAAAATCTAGGATCTAAGACCATATTGTCATCAGCTGTCCGTTTTCCTTTAAATGTAGTATACAAACAACCCTTATAGTACGACATCTGACGTTCTTCAATACTCTCCAATAACAATAATTATTTGCGCCCAATGTTTATTTCATTTCAAGGGTACGAACGAATTATTTACGAATCAGAATAACACACGCACCTGAAATGCATCAATTTTACAGCATATAATAACAAGATTTAGCTGATTAGATTTCCGCTGCTTTGGTTGAAACATTAAGTATCGGAAAAGGTTGGTTTATTAAAGTGATATTAACTCGCTGTTGCTTGTGAACTAAGTTGGACTCCATTTCGGAAGTAGTGTTCGTCTAGGCACATTACCTCCTAAAGTGTTCCGTTTGGAGACCATCGATGGCCATCGATCAGGTACCTGAACGCGCTATTGTACTTACCTACGTTACACGAGTAGATATACAGTGGAAATATATTATTTTTACCTGTTTAAATGCCAACGAAACTCAATTCCGCATTGTAATAAAATGTACGAAACTGCAGCATTATTGACAATTCTCAATGTTGATTCAAACATTGACGGCAAACAGTTTGGAGCGAACAGAGGCCGGATAACCCGGTGACTGATAGAATGTAAACATTTTGAGGAGTCAAGAAAAAAACTTGTCAAACCATATTATTATAAAAATCATAACACACTGAAGATTGATCAATTATTTAATTCTAGTAACAGAACCGAGCTTATAAAGCTAAGTCGCTTCACTGAAATAATACTTAAAGAGGTCAAAACCCAGTATTAGAGATATGAAATGGAATGAGTACAGTGAATAGTACTTATAATTACCTATAGTTTCATAATTATTAATAGTTTTATAGTATATACATCTCCTTACACTATTACATGGAGAAAAGCAAGAATCAACACAACTTGAGACAGGTTTAAAGCAAAGCATAATGTGCCCTAAGGCCCATTCTGCACTGCTTTCAACCTGCTCATAGACCAAAATATATACAATTATGACTCCAAAACATATAAACTATATTCAAAACAGTAACAGAGGCTACAGGTTGTTTGAGGGTAGGGCAGAATGGGCCTTTAAAAGGTGCTTTCTGTCCTACGCTCACCCCCTTCAAGTGTTAATCTGTTTTTGAAAAAAAAAAAAAAAAAAAAAAATAAATCTTCATAGTTAAGTATGTAAATCAAAGTTAATATAGTAATTGAAGCTTGGGACCTGCTGAAAGTAAGACAGAGTGCACTGGAAACTCATTATGTCATGCTTTTAACCCACCTCAAGCAAGAATTACTTTAAAATTCATATCAGTGTTAAAGTATACCTCGCTTTAACTATTTCATGGTGAAAAACAATAATCAACACAATTTGAGACAGGATTAAAGCAAAGCAGAATGTGCCCTTTGACACATTCTGCTTTGCTTTCAACCTGCTCCAAGACCTTAAACACAATTATGACTCTAAAACAGATAAATCAAATAGTCAATAGAATGACAGAGGCTTAAGGCTGTCTGAGAGTTTAGCAAAATGTGCCTTTAAAAGGTTAATATAATGCTTGGAAACTTATTCATAAAAAGAAAACTAAAGCCAATTTATTGATTGTAGACTGAAGCCTGTAGAAAGTAAGGCAGAAAGCACTGGAAGCACACTGTGCTTTGCTTTCAACCGACTTCAATGGTATAAATCATCAACTATATCATAGTTAAGTATATACATGTAGATCAAACTTAATATGTGATTGTAGCTTGCGGCCTGCTGAAAGTAAGGCAGAGTCCACAAACACTCATTCTGTCATGCTTTCAACCCGCTACAAGCAGTAAAGATGCTTCCAACACTAGGGGCAGGATGGTAAACAGTGTATCTGTTCCATAGTGTACAAATAAGAAGCTTAAGGCAGTTTGAGAGTAGAGCAGAATGTGCCTTTAAAAGGTGCTTTCTGCCCTATTCTCATCCACTTAAGTGTTAAACTGTTGTTGTTGTTTTTCCAAAAACAAAATACAAACAAATCCAGAAATAGGCTAAAAAACATTAACTATTTCATAGTTAAGTATATAGACCAAAGTTAACATGGGATTGTAGCCTGCTGAAAGTAGGGCAGAATGCACTGAAAACTCACTCTTGTCATGCTTTCAACCACAGGGACCTGGCACGATTGATTTTTGAGAGAAAAAATTGTCAAAAAGTATATATAGAGACAAGGGGTACAACTGATTGTTAGTACATGCTCACCCTATCTCGACAAAACCGGGCATATCATAAATAATAATTGATAAAACGACACCCTTTTTGCACTTCTGTCTAGCTTATATAATACCCTTCCATAAAAACATAACATAAAACCAACTGTAAGCATGCACTTTCAAAAGTAATTGCATTTACTCACAGAAATCAACGACTTTTGGAAAACGGGACAGGTGTTCGTTCACAGCTGAAACCGCATTGACCACTACTGTGTGCTTGTATAGGCGGTAATATCTAACATGACAGTCATACAGTTCCATGGATATCCATTTTTTACACCGATCAAAGCTGATTTATACTCAAACCATTGCAATACCAACAACAAATTTGCATGTTTTCATCGGCAGTAAAGCTCTTCTTGTACACGTAGGCTTTTTTGGTACGGCAATGATTTGAGAAGAAATCAGCTTTGATCGGTGTCAAAGCTGTATATTTATGGAACTGTATGACTGTCATGCTCGATATTACCGCCTAAACAAGCGTACAGTAGTTGTCAATGACTGTAACACTCGATTACCGCCTAAACAAGCATACAGTAGTGGTCAATGCTGTGTTAGCAGTGAACGAACACCTGTCCCGTTTTCCAAAAGTCGTTGATTTCTGTGAGTAAATGCAAATACTGTTGAAAGTGCATCCTTACAGTTGGTTTTATGTTATGTTTTTATGGATGGGTATTATATTAGCTAGACAGAAATGCAAAAAGGATGTCGTTTCATCAATTATTATTCGTGATATGACCGCTTTTGTCGAGATAGGTTGAGAATATACTAACAATAAGTTGTACCCCTTGTCTCTATATATACCTTTTGAAAAAAAATTATCTCAAAAATCAATCGTGCCGGGTCCCTGTGCTTTCAACCCGCTACAAGCAGTAAATATATTTTCAACACAAGGAGCAGGATGGAAAGCAGTACAAATGCTCCAAAGTATACATATCAAAGTTAATACAGTGCTTGGAAACTAAAACAAAGCTAATTTATTGATTGTAGCTTGAAGCCTGCAGAAAGTAAGACAGAAGGTGCTGAAAGCACACTCTGTCTTGCTTTCAACTCGCTTCTATTGTTAATTTGCTACCAACATCAGGAACAAGATGAAAATAGGTAACACTTTAAAACTTGGAGCCTACTGAAGGCAGAGCAGATTGCGACTTGGAGTGCACTCTGCTATGCTTTCAATACGCCTCAAGTGATACCCTGTTTTCATAACCTAGAAACAGGCTATAATACAGTAACCACTCCATAGTATTTCGATTCAAAGCTAATACAGTGATTGAAAGCTTAGGGTTGACTGAAAGTGAAGAAGAATGCGCCTAAGGAAGCATTCTGCTTTACTTTCACTCACCGGTTTCCAAAACTGGAAAATGGCTATGTAATGAGTTCATCTTAATAATTATACTAATTACATGTAATTATGATAACCACTTAGTTGGTTGTTATTGTGTGTTTGCTTGCATGTGTGTTTGTTTGTACAAAGTGAATGTAATTTATTACCATTGTCTTTATATATATATATATATATATAAAATATCTATTTAGTATTAACAAATATTGAAATGGAAAAGCTCAGTTCACATTACAATTTATGTGCACAGAGTTAATTCTCTTTCCATATTTATATATCCTTTATGTGTATGTTTTCTTCCAAATACATACTACAACGCCACCAAACGGAGATTTGGTACAGTCATTCATAAGTTAGTAAATTTTGTATTGAACTATACATTAAAACCAACAACATAACGATATAGATCTACTGTCTCCATAAATAGAACAAAAATATTAAGTACACAATGCAAGGGACAACAGTTATTCAGAAAGCGTATTTTGGTTAAAAGCACACTGCTACCCCCCACCCCGTCTCAGTTACACCCCCCCCCCCCCAGAAAGCCAGAACCCATTCATATTCTTCACGTAACACCCCCCCCCCCCACCACCACCACCATTCAACAAACACAAACACTTTACGACTTTTACCTTTCTTTTAAAGTATAGTGCACCTATTTCAGAGTCTTACGGTCAAATTGGCTAGTTTTTGCGTTTTGTTTTCGGCAAAGGTTGGCAGGTTTGACATATCATTTATGAACAGCAGGCCATTAGCACGCCGGCACTATCTACATGCCTACTTACTTCAGGCTATTAATTAACAATAAAGATTTACTTACCCACATGTAGAAGGTGGAAACGGCATGCGGTCACACATTCTAAATGCAGCTAATAACACTCCAAATTTATATCACTAATCCACTTTAAATTCCATCTCTCCAGAATACTTCTTATGAATTTTATCACATTTCACTAAATTCCCTTTGAACTTCGAACTAGATCACTTTTGGTCGGTAGCTTAAATACACGCCGTAACATTTTCTACAACCACCCAATTCAAAACAAAATATCCGAAATTCACGTGCGACCCTGACCGACACAAAATCCAGTGACCCAGAGAGACAGTAATTTACATACATGTAGCGGTTCTGCCGCTAGCGATCTAAACTAGGTTATAAAGATAAAAATAGATCTATAGAGAGATGCCAAGGAATTTATATCACATTTCACAAAAACTCCCTTTGAAACTTGAACTAGATCACTTTGGTCGGCAGTTTAAACGCACGCCGTATAACATCTCCTACAGCAACACCCAATTAAAATAAATCGGAATGCACGTGCGTCCTTAGAAATAAATCGAGGTGGCCAGACATACACCCACTGACCCAGTGGCAGTCGACACTGGCCACGCTTAACTCATTCACCACTGAAACTTTAATGAACAATCCAATATCGAAATAAGTCTGGTCCAATTTTGCCTTTTAGGGTTGATTTTAACAATACATTTGAGAATGACAAATAATGTTGATCCTGATCAGGGGGCTCCTTAAGGAGCCCTCTAATCAGGATCCACACTGTTTGCATTGGACAAATGTAATCCTAACAGGTACACTGTTTATAAATGACGACTATACTCGTTGCTAGGGCTGAAAGTGTCAACTAGGTAATAACCGAAAATATATCCCTAAAGAATTGTCAATATTTGATGTTAGAGGGAGATTTCATATAACTGCTTTTGAATAAAAGTTGTCCTCTGTGTTCACGTGGCTTTGATATAGTATTAAAGAATGTATTCTCTTGTATATGTGATTGTACATACTGAGAAAATGAAGAATAAAACTTGGAAACTTGGAGGCTCCAACATGTTTGCAAATGAAATAACAATTATTGGGATATAAAAGATATTCATCACTGTATGTAAATATATCATTACATTTGTGAAACACACATTGAGGAATAAGATTTAACTCCTTTACCCCGGATTCTTGAACTATTCAAATCAACTTTCAAAGTAAGTCAGATAGATTGTGCAGGATTAATTTTATCAATAAAGTGCAAAATATGACAAACAGTGCTCAACCTGAAACAAGGTCCTATTATAGTGGAAAAACGCTACCTGTATTCTTTCCCGTTGAAACGCAAACGAAACACAAACGCATTGCACAAAAATGAAGAAAGTTATAATTTTTCGACATTATTGTATGATGATTTAACATGGACGGCAAACAGTTTGGAGCCGGATCAGACGCCGGGTTACCCGGCGTCTGATCTGGCTCCAAACTGTTTGCATGGGCAATAATATATTTAGCTTCAACGCATTTATTGGTCAAGAATAATATTTTCTCCACTGTATGTTAACCTAAGACAGGTGTACTCTTCACAGGTACTTATGGTTAATTTTTATAAAAAACATATGACCAATAAATACAAAAGACTCAAGCAGGAAACGTAACACAAACAATACACCCACCTCTAAAGCAGAACACACACACACACACACAGTCATACCACAACAAACACACACACAAACACACAATACCATTCCTTCATCTACACACTAAATAGAAAACAACACGCAAGACAAACATAAAGCAAAGTGAATATAGGAGCCCGCCTTGGTACGGTCAGTAGCAATCAATAATTAACTATAAATTAATTAATCATTAACAACCACTGGGGGGGTTAAACCTGGGTTTAGGGGCGCCCAACCTCACACTTATCTCCTATATTCACCTATAAAGACGAACAGTGTACATAAAATATAAACCCTGTTCCACAACCTCACAATCAAAAAGACCGCCAGCACAGTAAGTAAATACATGTAAAACATTTAGCAAAAATTCTATGACAAGATCATTAGTAACATGGGAAAGAATTAAACATTCAAGCCCGTGTTAAAAATAACCCACTATGGCAACGGTCAAATTGTACTCAAGCGACTAGTCTGTAGTTACGAGTAACTGTAAGACATGGAAGGGTCCAGGGTACGACAGAGAGGGAGAGAAAAAACAAAGCACGAAAATCCGACATAACTCTCCCGGTTAAGGACGGCTTTAAAGATACATCATCATGTAGTGCTAAGCCCTGTCTGTCGTCACACAACCCTGAAGTTGCTCGTTTATACAGTCTCACTTTTTTATAAACCAACTTCAAGCCAATACCAATTCACCCAAAAATCAAATACCCATCGCTTTCGAAACTGTTACTCATAAACTGAATCAAAAACGGATTATTTTTCAAGGCATTGTGGTGGATAGAATTCTCGACGGTATTATAAAATTTAAGTTAGTGGATTTATTGAACACTCTCAAGATTAATGATTAGAAAAACAATTGTTGTTAATGTGATTATTATCCGACTGGTTAATGTCCAACACGCGATGAACACTTTCTAAGGTAATCTCGGTGATTGATGTTCACTGTTAAAATCATTTAAAATGTGTTAATAATGCATGGTTACTACACTTTTGAAGGTTGTAAACCATACAGTGGAGAATCTGTTATTCTTTCCCGTTTAAACGCAAACGTACGCAAATGCAAAGCACTAAAACGTAGAAAAGAACAACTTTTGGACATTTCTGATAATTCTTGTTTATCTTGGTGGCAAACAGTTTGGAGCCTGATCTGGCTCCAAACTGTTTGCAATGGAAAAAATAGTTTTAGCGTAAACGCGTTTATTGGGAAAGAATAACGTTTTCTCCACTGTGCCAAAGAAACACGATTGCGATAAAAGGGATATCTCGATTTCATACTCTGTACAGTCAAATCAGAGGTCATCGGCGTCTGACCAGGCTGTTACAGTGGAACATACGTTATTCTTTTCCACTAAACGCGTTTACGCTAAAACGTTAATTTTCACGGCAAACAGTTTGAAGGTGTCTGATCAGTTTCCAAACTGTTTGCCACTAAGTAAAATTCAATTTTCGGAACTGTCAAAACGACGTTTAAACGGGAACGAATTACGTTTTCTTATATCAAATCAAATTGTTAACATGTTCAAAAACCTATTTTCTATATTTCCTTGCACTGTGCTTGTGTTTTGTTTCATTCAAACGGTTTAGAATAGTGTATTGTATTACATGTAGAAACGTGCTTATGTATCGATGACAATGCAATGATGTATAAGTATATTGTATATTGTATAAAAAAAGAATTACCTTGAGTAATTCTTCTCAGAGTGAGTCATGTAGACTATATGTAAAGTGGGATATAAGCTATTATTTTCTAATAAGCGCGTTGATACTACTATTATGTTAATTGCAAATAATTACAGTGGATAATCCGTTATTCTTTCCCGTTTAAACGCAAATGTACGCAAACGTAAAGCACTAAAACGTAGAAAAGAACAACTTTTGCACAATTCTGATAATTCTTGTTTATCTTGGTGGCAAACTGTTTGCACTGCAAATAATAGTTTTAGCGTAAACGCGTTTATTGGGAAAGTATAACAGATTCTCCACTGTAAGAACCAGATCAGACGCAGTGCAACCCGGTGTCTGAACAGGCTCCAAACAATGTGCAAATCAAACAAAAATATATCGTTCATAGTTTCAATAACGATTCAATGCAATGTGTTTGCGTTTAAACGGGAAAGAATAACGTTGTCCCTATTGTAACGATTATTCTGGCAAATCCCTAAAAAAAGTGTTCTCGATAAAACAGCTACTTCAACAAACTAGAGGAACTTTATTGAACAATATCAAGTTTAATGATGAGCAATAAATGCATTTTCATGTTGGTATTAACATGCACAGCTAAATTTCTGAGGCACTCTTTGTTGATAGTTTCAACCGCTAATTCCATTTTAAACGTGTTGAGTGCATGGTTACTGCAGATGAATTTTTTATTTAAACGCAATAGGTACGCTTATGTGCTCTGCAAACTATGTGTTACAGTGAAGAAAACGATACGCAAGTGCAATGCACAAAAATGTAGAAAATAACAACGTTTTGTGAATTCTCACAATCAATATTAAGCTGATTGGCAAACAGTTTGGATCCTGATCAGACGCCGGGTTACCCGGCGTCTGAACTGTCTCCAAACTGTTTGTACTGGAAATGATAGTTTTAGCGTAAACGCGTTTATTGGGAAAGAATAACGTTTTCTCCCCTGTAACAGGCACACATTTCTATGAATCGTTAACATGCTTAAGAACTTCCACTGTTTCACATTTAATTGCAAAGTTTTTTGCATATTGTTATGTTTAAGCAAAAATGAATAACACTTACTGCGCTGTGTATTATGTCGTAATGGCTAAGCATAACGCCTACTCTAGCAAATTCTCAAGGCCGGTGTTCATGACAAGTAGAAAAAATATATATATGTGATATTTAGTCTGAAGTTTGAATATGTGTTTGTATGTCTAAGTTATTAAACCTTTCACTACCTTGGCGCTAAAACCGTTTAAGACAATCATGGTTATACATGTAATTTCGTCCGCTTAATATTTCGTATGTTGTTATTTTTAAAATGTGGATATTTGGCGCTTTGTAAGATAAGAAACATAGGTAAATGTTAGCAAATCGAAATGCAGGACGGGTTATTTTTAACCAGATAGATGTAACAACCCATTCGAGTGATATTTTTTTATATCCGTCCAAAGAAATATTAATTGTTCTATTTATTATATATGTCACAGGGATTAAGTGTTATCAGGGATTACGCGAAATCCCTGACCTTTTTAAGGATTACGCGCAAGCACTGGGCGTTTTAGGGAATTGATGAAATGTCCCTTTTTTCATCAAATAAATAGATTTGTACTATCATGATATTTATTTTGGCTTTGAACATCATGCTTTCTTGAAATATCATGGTCGAATGAAGGTTCATACAAGGTTTCTCGCACAAGTGATTAAACATAAGTGAACAGTTTGCCTTTAAGTCAGTACAATTAAAAAACCAAGACATCTGTCTTGTTGATAAGGTTAACATCATATTTTATAGCGGGGTACTTGCCTTTGAACTTAATGAACTAAATGAAGCAAGATCCATTGCTTGAACCAAAGGTAACTGCCAAATATTTATAAAAAAAAATCAACGAAAAGCTTCAAAATTACGCCTTGTCCCTGGGAGATTTAGGGTTTTCGTGAAATCCATGATCTTTCAGGGATTGCACGTATTCCCTGATTACACTTAATCCCTGTAACATATACATTCTATTGACGCTTTACCAGAGAAAACACACACACTTAAATGTTTACGCGCGACGTCACAAAAGATATTGTGAGGCGGCGTCACAAAAATGATATCGTCACTGCAATCATAGATAGTACTTTCAACTGTGACGCATAAGGCAATATCTCCATAAACCATCAATAGGTACATGTATATAATAAAGTTGCATAAGTTATATCAAAATATATGTCAAACATGTTCGAGTCTGATCAGACGCTGCGTTGCTTCGCGTCTTACCAGGATCCTAAACGTAGTTTTAGTATCATTTTCTTCGAAACACAGCACTACAATTTCACTTACATTGTCGGTTTCGTCTCTCACTGGAGACATCATCAGAAGTGCCAAACTGCACGCTTTCGCCATGCTCGACGATTTTCGCCACTTACCGTGGATGAGTCGAACACCTGGTCGTAAACCCTCGAGAGCTGGTACAATTTAGGCCGCACGTCTCGGTTCATGACGTCCTTGTTGACTCGTATTTATGTATTGACTCCTTTATTACACGGGTCTTGTACATGTAATCACTTTCATTGTCTATGACTATGGCCCCTCCCAGTCTATTTCATGATTGAATTTGTTAACATGATCAGTGATGGCAATCTTTTTAAGTTCAGTTAGTGACTCTTTTCTTGTTGCCCTAGTGTATGTGCCTTTTCTATTCAGTTCCACGTCTTTTGAGTGCTCTTTTAATCTAGTCCCAAATGTTCTGCCCGTTTCTCCAGTGTAGACATATTTACAGCTCTGGAGGGTTTACGACCAGGTTTTAGCCACATCCACGGAAAGTGGCGAAAATCGTCGAGCATGACGAAAACGTGCAGTTTGGCACTTCTGATGATGTCTCCAATGAGAGACAATACCGTCAAGGTAGTGAAATTTTAGTGCTGTGTTTCGAAGAAAATGATACTTAAAATATGGATTTACCAGCATAATGAACTCATTCAAAGAAAAAGGAACTCCAAACGTTGCAAATGACCCGGGGCAATCGCAATGAAGCAGTTAAATGCACAAGATCGTATCATTTATACATGTATGAATAATCTTCGAATGAAAATGTCCGTTATAGTTTACGTGTGTGCAGGTGTGATTGTGCGTTTGCACATGTACCAATGTGCGTGTGCATGTGTGTGAGTACATGTACCTCCGCAAGTACGCGAGTGCGTGTATACAGTGGAGAAAACGTTAGTCTATCCCGTTTTTAAAAACGCAGACGAAACGCAAACGCAACAAACTAAAATCGATAAAAAGACAACATTTCGATACTTCTAACTTTTCATTTTAATCTGATTGACAAACAGTTCGGAGCCTGACCAGACACCGGGTTACCCAGTATTTGATCTGGCTCCAAACTGTTTGCATTGGAAATAATACTTTTAGCGTAAACGCGTTTATTTGGAAAGAGTAACGTTATCTCCACTGTACCTACATGTTTACGATCTTATCCATTCTATTCGGTCCTACTCAGCAAAACAACAACAGGAAGCTTGCAAATTTCAGTAAAGAAAATTTCCGGAAATATACGTCTGAAATAATAGTAATAAGAATTCATTTCAGTCAACCAGTGTGTGGAGTAAATAAGTTCGTCCTTGAAATGTCATTACTTATCATTTTTCCATTCTTATATTACAGTGGAGAATCTGTTATTCTTTCCCATTTAAACGCAAACGTACGCAAACGCAAAGCACTAAAACGTAGAAAAGAACAATTTTTGGACAATTCTGATAATTCTTGTTTATCTTGGTGGCAAACAGTTTGGAGCCTGATCAGACGCCGGGTTACCCGGCGTCTGATCTGGCTCCAAACCGTTTGCACTGCAAATAATAGTTTTAGCGTAAACGCCTTTATTGGGAAAGAATAACAGATTCTCCACTGTACATGGCACTGTACATGTATTGTGTAGAATACGTTATTCTTTCCCGTTTAAACGCAAACGAAACGCAAACGCAAAACACTATAGTGTAGAAAAGGACAACTTTTTGACAATTCTGACTATTGATTTTAACCCAGACGGCAAACAGTTTGGAGCCTGATCAGACGCCGGGTCACCCGGCGTCTGATCTGTCTCAAAACTGTCAGCATGGGAAATAACAGTTTTAGCGTAAACGCGTTTATTGGGAAAGAATAACGTATTCTCCACTGTAACAGTAGGGAATATGTTCCAGTAAATCTCCACGATTACAACCACCGGCGGTAGTAGTTCAGTGGTAATACTGTTGGACTACGGTACCAGGGGTCGTGAGTTCGATCAGCGGTCTAACTAGGGGATTTTTTCTAAATTCCCGATGATGTACAGGAATGTCATTGAGCAAGACATGTACCGCGAATTGCTCCTCTCCACCCAGGAGATAAAATGGGTACCTGTGAGGGTCTGAGCCGGTACTGTGGCTGCTTTAGCGCCATATGTTAGCAGTGCTCAATATTGTAGGCAAGATGGCTCAATGATCAGGGGGTAAATGTACAGTCGGTTGAGCGGTCATCCGGACTGAAAGTAGACTTTAACTGGTACTTTACTCTTTTTTTTACCACTAAACATATGTTGATCAGCCGGTGTTTTACACGAGTCGTTGTTTCAAGCAATGTGTAAGTAACACAGAAGGCTCCTTTATGAGCTTTCATTTTACTTTCACCTTGCTTTGAATTGCCACTTCCCTTTCCTGCAATAAAATATATGTATCTTTAGTGGTCACAATATAGGGTTTATTTGGTTCCCATATTTTTAACACAACCACAATGCTATGTATAGAGAACATAACCATGAGTTATGTTTATTCTACATTACCGTATTTGGCGTCTGATCAGACTCTTAACTGTTGGCAAAGTTTACCCCCCCCCCCCCCCGGACACACACACACACACACTCAACATTAAATATTAATCATAAAAATAAATATAAATTAGAAAATACACTAAACAACAAACAAATAGTAGTAGCCGAAAAAGTGTAAAACTCGAAAACTGTTTTTGGTAAAAATCCAAATAAGTTGAAACACTGGCTGGTATGTAAACGGATACGTCTCTGACAGTTTCCGGAACGTGCTGAAAAATTAGTGAACTATACCAGTACACTGGAGAGACATTGATAACATCAAACTTATCACTTAAAGGCTAAAACTACTGCAGTGGAAACGACGATATTCTTTCCCAACAGACGCGTTTACGTTAAATCTATTATTTCAAAATGCAATCAGTTTAGAGCCAGATCTGACACCAGATAACCCGTCGTCTGATCATGCTCAAAACTGTTTGTCACCCGCATAAGAAACGCAGCTCATTACAGTGGAGAATCTGTTATTCTTTCCCAATAAACGCGTTTACGCTAAAACTATTATTTGCAGAGCAAACAGTTTGGAACCAGATCAGACGCCGGGTAACCCGGCGTCTGATCAGGCTCCAAACTGTTTGCCACAAAGCTAAACAAGAATTATCAGAATTGTCCAAAAGTTGTTCTTTTCTACGTTTTAGTGCTTTGCGTTTGCGTACGTTTGCTTTTAAACGGGAAAGAATAACAGATTCTCCACTGTACAAGAATATGTACAAAAGTAGAACTGGACAACCTTTTGACAATGTTTTACAGACTGGTCTGACGAAGGTTAAGGCAGGTGTTTACATGTAAAAGTAAGCTGAAAATGTAAAACAAGTTATTACAGAACGTTTCTGTGTTATTTCATATTGGTTTCAGCTGAAATCATTTTCATTTTATACAGTCATGAATATAAAGTATGCACAAAAGAAATAGTTTCAATACGCTAGCAGATGATTGCCTACAGCAAATTGCAAGTGAATGATCCAAACTGTTTTGCAAATAACCATGGTACATTTTGTACAATTACTCGGGGGTATGACAGCGAAGGGGTTAACGCATACCTTATTTATTAACCCATTTGTGCCCACGATACCATATGGGACATAGGCAAACATGTAGACTCTGATCAGACGCCGCAATAGGCGGCGTCTGATCAGAGTCTACACTGTTTGTAGATAGGAATTTCAATATGAATCAAAATGAAAATGAATTTTTTTAACCAGGCATCCCTTTGATAAAACATGGACTAATCCAATATATAAACATGGAAGAATCCATTGGGTATAAATGGGTTAACAAACAGTGTAAATACTGGTGATAATCAGCGTTTAACGGCGTCTTATAAATGTTTGTTTGTATAATAAAATACCTGCTGTGTAAACAAATATGTCAGTTCCTATGGGTCATAATTGTATACATCTATAATGAAATCTTCCAACAACCACATAAGACGCTTTAATTGTCATATCGATAAATAGGTTAACCCTATCTCCTCCTGAAACTTCAAATAGGCAATTACAATCTCCAATTAAGGGTGAATCAAACTCATGGATTTGTGTAAAAACATTCCATCATGGATTTGTTTTGAAGAGCTATTTACGATGAATGGCAAAATAGCAAAATACAATGTACATGTTGTATATTTTGGTGTACACTCTTTGGCTCTGCGGCCATTTCCAAAAGGCGTGTCAGATTAGAAATGGAGTTTTTTTATCTTGTCCTTTTCGAAGAACCCGCTTCAATATAATCTAGACAAAAAGGCACCAAATTTGAAATTTATGAAGCTCTTAATACTATCGACATGGTACTATTTTGTAAAAGGAGATTACTCCTTTTTCTTAAATGAAACACTAAGCTAACAATTTAATTTAATATTTTGAAATGCTTTCGTATGGACTTTCATCTGGTACAAAACAAATAAAGGTTGAATACTTGAAAATGTGTATCTTACTATTGTTCATAAAAACAATTTTGTTTAAAAATATATCATGAATCATACCATTAGGTATGTTGTTAATCCAGAGATTCATATTTTTCAAATATAGCGCCTGTTTGGTCAATGATTTAGTTTGTTTAGGTATTAGATACGTCCATAGACATGAACTACATAATAAAAAACAAAATAACAATTCTTAATTTTATCTTAAATAGATTTTACAGAAGCTTATACATTAAGTTTGACAAAATTTGAGAAACAAATCCGAAATTGAAACACATTTTCCAAATTACCATAGTGCAATAAAACCTCATGCACTCCAACATAGTTTCCCTATGTTTTCATTTATCATTAACAACTCTTCCTAAATAAACGTTTAAGAGAACAGTTAGATACTTTGAAAATTGTGCTTATAGTTTTGGTACATGTACATTTTTCTACTATTTTAGGGTGTTTCTTAACATTATACGTGTATTACCAAATAACAAACCTGTGAAAACTGTTCGTAAGTGACTAGTATTACTCGTCACTTCGGTTGAATATGTTAAAACGCAAAAGAACACAATAAAAAAGTTTTATCATTGGCAAAGAGAATTACAAACATATTCGTGAAGACAAACATACATTTGTTACAGTGAAGAAGACGTCATTATTTCCGGTTTAAACGCAAACGCAAAAGCAGGAACATGGAGAAAATGACATCACTTTTGACAATCCTGAATGTTGATATTGACCAAGACGGCAAACAGTTTGGAGCCTGATCAGACGCCGGATTATCCGATGGCTGATCTGGCTTCAAACTGTTTGCAATGTAAATATGTAATGTTTTAGCGTAAACGTGTTTAGTGGGAAAGAATAACGTCTTCTCCACTGTATACAGCTCGATCGGTGTTGTCTACATTATCTAAATAGGTAAAACGAAAACAATTTGTGCCGATGTTAAAGTTTATACATGTAGTATTAAATCGAAGATAAACGTAGACGCAGTACACTTAAAAGTGGTTCTTGAAAACAACATTTTTTAGACATGGAGATTAGATGTTCTTATTAAAAGTTCGAGGTTGCAAACCTTTGGAGCCTTTTAAGTTATCAGCCATCCTGACCATATAAAATGTGTATCATTTAAGAAATGAATGGATTTCTTTCGGTGTTCAAGCGAAATGAACGACAGAAAATTATCGGCAAATACCATGAATCGCGCTAGCGATTCATGGTAAATTTGCCGATAATTTTCTGTTGTTCATTTTGCTTGAACGCCGAAAATGATCTGTTCATTTCTTATATTTACAATGTATTTACTGTAATTTCTAATATTAAATTAACATTGTGTAAGTATGCATGTATGTTTGAATCATATTAGAGGTTGATAACACGAATAATGTGTACCCTTTAAGGAACAGCCATGACCGACTTACTGTTCGAAAAAAGCTGCGTACATTCGAAAGCAAGAAATAAAAGTCCCATTGTTTACATTTGGAGCGATAAATGCCGATTTTTGACGTCATTGAAAGTGACGTAATCTTAAAGTAGGATAATGATATCGAGTTTGTTTGTCATAAAGAAACGCAGATAGCCACTGTTTAGAAGGTATGTAACATTTCTTGCAATTTATCTCATTAATAAAGAAGAAATTTAGTCGGGTATCATGGTTGTCACTACGTGTAATAGCAAGGCATAGATCGGTTAAGAACAAATTTTGAAAACATCCGCCAAATGTTTGCTGTCCCAAGTTCCAAAGATTAATTCGCGAATGAAAACTGCATATGCCCCGCCTTCCCTTCGAAACTTATCAACAAGTCCCGCCCTCTCGAAAAGTGGTGTTTATACGAAATGAACACCCTTTTTGTCAATGGTATTGAATGGGGCTATTGTAAATATATAGGCAATAGTTTGGAATAAAAATGTGTATCTCAATGTTAAAAAGATAGATGTAGAGCTATTAGATTTGTGCCTTAACCTTTCCTTCATAGCCTGTATCTGGATAAGAGGTCATGTCATTACTTAAAGCATGTTGAAATTAAAGCATAATGTGCCCTAAGGCGCTTTCTGCTTTACTTTTAGCCTGTTTTAAGCTACCACTTTTCTGTATAAAGAAAATATTCATATGATGGACATCCTTGATTACCTGCATATAAAGTGAAACTATTTTCTTATGTGCAGAAATAAATTACAGACGTTAAAATGCGTACAGTTGATAATCTGTTATTCTTTCCCGTTTAAACGCAAACGTACGCAAACGCAAAGCACTAAAACGTAGAAAAGAACAACTTGTGGACAATTCTGATATTTCATGTTTATCTTGGTGGCAAACAGTTTGGAGCCTGATCAGACGCCGGGTTACCCGGCGTCTGATCTGGCTCCAAACTGTTTGTATTGGAAATAATAGTTTTAGCGTAAACGCGTTTATTGGGAAAGAATAACAGATTCTCCACTGTATGAAGTAAAAGGTTAAAATTAACCCATTTCCGTCTACCTCACGATTAAATGATTACTTGCAAACTTTTATTCTAATCAGACCCAACTTCACCGTTAAACACTAATTACGATGCTACTTTAGTTAAGGCACCGAATGGATATTTGAGAAATGAAAACAGACGTTTAAATTAGATTGACGTGATGGCAGAGGTTTATTTTATTCCTCGCGTATATTTTCAAAATTACTTCATTTAAAATAAGTCTGGCTGAAAGTTAGTAGATCTAGATCTACATATCAAATTTGACCTTGTATTGTATGTTATATTGTAAATGTTTATGTATTATGACGAGAAACTGTACAGTTTAAGTCAAATAAACGTTATTCCTCTTCTTCTTCGTATCACGAACGCCTTCAATGTGATTTATGCTTATAACATTTCGCAAGTTTAAAACGACGTTATTGCATCTATAGACATACATGTACACATTGTGTTTGGACTAAAGTTTGTTTTAACATGTAACACAGTCATTCCTAGAGATGAGTACACCCATTATTAAGAAATAGTGCACCCGTGAACAACACAATTGTCCTATGCAAACAATATAGACCATGGCCTGTAGTAACCCTCTGATCAGGAGTGTACATGTACAGTTAGTCATGTTGTAATATATTGTAAAATTAATCTAAAAAAACCGAAGTCAAAATTGTCTAGAGCTAATTAGTATTCGGACCTGTCCAATAAAAGTGTCAGGGGTTAAATAAATTGCAATGGAGAAGACGTTATTCTTTCCAGATTAAACGCAAACGCATTGCAATAAAATGAAGAAAATGACAATTGTTTTACATTTCTGAATGTTGATATTAACCTGAACGGCAACTGTTTTGGAACTTAATCAGACGAAAGGGTTACTCGGAGTCTTATTATGCTCAACAATGTTTCCATTGGTAATAATAGATTAGCTCAAACGCGATTAAAGGGAAGAATAACGTTTTCTCCGCTGTGAAGACATATTTGATATAACTTCGATTGAAAATAAATGCAACATGTAGTTTATTAAACAGAATGGTCCTAAATGCATTATCTTTCAGAACAAAATTAATTTAACAATTACGAACTATCTCTGTCGGGTTGTAAAATGAGAAAAAGGTTAAACTTTATTGTATTTACAAATTATTCACACATTATGTGGAAGCAATGACTTTACAGCGTATGCGCACTCCATATTATCCTGGTACACATTAAACCCTGTCACCGTCATGACGTCATCAATTTTAAACATTTATTGTCGCCTTCTTTTATTTCTCAAAATCAAAATTTAGGTTTCCTGACATAAGAAATTTTGAAATGAGTACCAATCAGTTTGAATCCTGAAAAGACGCCGCGTATATCAGGATTCAAACATTTTTCAGAGAGTCATTGTACTCAGGATAAGGCAGTGAATGGGGCCATTGTCACTGCTTAATATCGAATGATTCAACAGCTTTGTGCGAAATATATTGAACCCATTCTAATGATTTTGCCACCTTTGACACACCACAACAGTTTGACCTGCGTTCGAATAGCGAATCCGAGTACAGTAACAGGACATACAATGGAGAAAACGTTATTCTTTCCCAATAAACACGTTTACGCAAAAGGTATTATTTCCAATGCAAATATTTTGGAGGCAGATCAGACGCCGGGTAACCCGGCGTCTGATCAGGCTCCGAACTGTTTGCAACTCAGATTAAAATGAAAAGTTAGCATTATCGAAATGTTGTCATTTTCTCGATATTAGTGTGTTGCATTTGCGTTTCGTGTGCGTTTAAACGGGAAAGAATAACGTTTTTTTTTCATTGTATGTCCTGTTACTAAACTTGTTTAATCATTTTCAGTCACGTTGAACCTGGCACGACATTCATTCGCAAGTGGAACATTTATTTTTTGCCATTTTCTAATTAAAACATAAAACGTCAAGATTCCTCTTCGATACATCATTTGCAAAGTATAACCATCAATGTATAACAGTTGGGAAGACATTAGTATTGCGAGAAGACACATTGAACCCTAGCGACGAGTAGAGTCGTTATGTACAAACAGTGTATTTGTGAAGCTATTCAAACAATAAAGACCCTGGTCAGAGGGGTCCTTTATGAGTTATCTGATCAGAATATGCATTTTTTGCCTTTTGAAAGATATTGTAAAGAATCTGCCCTTAACCGTAAAAAATGGTCCACACTTAATTGGAAACCGGAATTATCCATTTAAAGTTTCAGGAGAGAATAACTGAAACGAGACTATACTATATTGACGAACACCGTCTTGTACATTGAATGTCCTATATTCCCTTTCTGCGAGTTTCATGACAATGAGTCTATACTCGAAGAATCGATATTTGTTCAAAATAACGAAACCTTACTGCGTAATGTATATTGTATAAGTAGAGAATACCTTATTCGTTTTTTTTTTACATGTAAACGCAAACGAAACGCAAGCGTATTACAATAACATGTAGAAGGACAACTCTTTGACAAATAATCGGCGTCCGATCTGGCTACAAACTTATTGCACTGGAAATAATAGTTTTAGAGTAAACGCGTCTATTGGGAAATAATAACGTCTTCTCCACTAAAGGTAAGTTTTAATGCCTAGCGGCTTGTCAAGCTCATCACTGTTTGCTATAGAAATGACACATTTAGCGTTAACGCTTTCAATGTAAAAAACAATAAAGTAATCTGAACTGTTACAGTGGAGAATCTGTTATTCTTTCCCGTTTAAACGCAAACGTACGCAAACGCAAAGCGCTAAAACGTAGAAAAGAACAACTTTTGGACAATTCTGATTTTTCATGCTTATCTTGGTGGCAAACAATTTCGAGCCTGATCAGACGCCGGGTTACCCGGCGTCTGATCTGGCTCCAAACTGTTTGCACTGCAAATAATAGTTTTAGCGTAAACGCGTTTATTGGGAAAGAATAACAGATTCTCCACTGTGCTGAATGACCATAAAAATATATCCTGGAAAACAGTTATTTTTTCACTTCCTAATCAACTCCATTCAGGGAACGAGGTTATTTTATATTTAATTTACATTTATTCGCAATTTCGATGCAAACAATACAATTCAGGAATTTTATATTCGCCTGGTAGCCATTAATTACCATAACCCTAAGCATGCCGTAATATTAGCTGTTCCAAAGGTGTGGTTGGTATTTTCTGTTCATAAACGTTAATACCATTGCGGTTACTGACACATCAACACTAGACGACTTCAAAATATTTGATTCATCCAACACTAATAGCGAGTCAGAGTCCGTTTCCAAACTATTTGAAACTGTTGTCAAGATGTGCGCATGATAGTAGTAATGCAGCGGAAATATTTCCAATCCGCATGTTTCTCTTTAAAGCAGTAAAATCTCCAAATTTCTTCTTACAGTGGAGAATCTGTTATTCTTTCCCGTTTAAACGCAAACGTACGCAAACGCAAAGCATTAAAACGTAGAAAAGAACAACCTTTGGACAATTCGGATAATTCTTGTTTATCTTGGTGGCAAACAGCTTGGAGCCTGATCAGACGCCGGGTTACCCGGCGTCTGATCTGGCTCCAAACTGTTTGCAGTGGAAATAATAGTTTTAGCGTAAACGCGTTTATTGGTAAAGAATAACGTTTCTCCACTGTAGGTTTATTATTTGCAACGCATAACCTGTCACGAACTTACTTGCTGTGAACTGTTTCTAACGAAGACTAGTTAAACATGTATTTCAACGAACGCCCTGGTGTTCGAGTAGTCTAAATTACCTCACCCATCATTACGTTTCCAGATAGGGTGTAACCCCGGTATAGTTTCGCCTGCTTTCATCGGTCGACTTTCTCTTTCAGAAAGGTCAATGTCATCTAAGTACACCCAACTCTTCTAACCAACTCTGTTGGAAATAGTCTGCACGAAACATAGAAACAAAAGCCTTCCAAATCCCTTAATACGCACAGAAATAAGACAGAATCAAACAATAGAGCATGTAAAAAGTGTTTAGGGCTACTCACAACTCTTCCTTTGTATAACTGGTAATTTAAAGGACTACATAACTTCCATTCTACTACGACATTCGAAAGAAAAGTTGACTTTGAGATCACTCCATAAGGTCATGCAAAGCTGAATAATGACGGTGCCTTTGCACATGCAATTGAAGAGTGGGGTTATAAATACGCTATTGTGAAGGAGTAAACAACGAAACGCAAACGAAACGCACACGCATTGCATTAAAATGGAGATAAAGACAATTCTAACGTTTTATATTAACCTGAAAGAAAAACAGTTTGGAGCCTGATCAGACGCAAACTTTTGCAATTCAGCAATCCCACTCTACAAAGACACCCAATGGGAGACAACAATGTGTGCGCTTTTCGGAGTTAGTCGTTATAGGGAGAGATGTTGTCTTACATTTGCAAACAGCTTGAATCCAGATCAGTCTGATCTGGAATAGGCAGCTTGTCACTCTTCATTAAGGCTTTTTCCTGTTAAAATGTCTACAACGTAACTTTGGGAAAACCGAAAGAAGTCAATGCAAAATCTATCATTTGGAATGACTCTGTGATAAAAGCCGGAGGCAATCCACTGATTTACCGAAGCTGGCTTAAAAAGTTATAAACACCTTGAAGATATTTTTTTATAAGAGAACGAATTCGTTTTACACTTTCGACTTTATGAAATATCTTTACATGAACAATCTACCTGATTCTGATTACCTAAAATACCTCTCGTTGATCTATAGCATTTCAGTAGATATAAAACAAAAACGATCAAAATGAAAACGTTGAAATTGCAACATCACCATTCTGTATCTGTATCTGTATGGTACTCGAAAGAAGCTCACTTAATGAGCACAAATTATCGAGGAAATTGTGTGTGCGCAAAGATGTTAATTAGTCGCATGGGTAATGGTTCTGGAGAGCTGATTTGAATATTTCAATGGTTTCACTTTCAATAATGTTTTCTGGTAAAGAGTTCCAATCACTGATAGTTTTAGGTATGAAATAATTTTTATAAGTGTCTGTACGGCAGGATACAATTTTCACCGCTTGTTTATGTGATGTCCTTTGCTTTCTTTTATTTATTGCTATATACATAGTGTCCGCGGGGACGGCCACCAGGTTTTTAATGATTCTAAAGAAAAATGCCAGGCGTTGATCTCTCCTTCTTTCTGATAGAGGCTGCCATTTCAGTTGCCTCATCTTTTCAGTGACACTACTTGTGCGGTTGTAGTCATTGGTGACAAATCTTGCAGCTCGTCGTTGTACACTTTCCAACTTGTCAATATCTTTTCTAGTATACGGGTCCCATACACTACTTCCATAATCCATCACTGATCTGACAAGTGAGATATAAGCAGTTTCTTTGAAGTGTCTATGGCTGTGTTTCAGGTTTCTGCGTATAAATCTAAGGATGCTGTTTGCTCGGTTACAGATTTTATTAATGTGGGTGGTCCATTTCAAATTTTCACTGATTTGTACTCCGAGGTAAGGGTTGTTTTGTACTTGCTGAAATATATGGTTGCTGAGAGAATAGAGATACGTTGATGGGGTTTTCTTTCGATGTATACTCATGAGGTAGCACTTGGTCGCATTTGCCCATTTTTCGAGTGATTTTAGATCTTCTTGAAGTGCGAGGTGGTCTGAATGTTTGTTTATTTCGCGATACAGGAGGCAGTCGTCAGCGAAGAGGCGTACTTGGGATGCCACACCGAGAGGGAGGTCATTTATGTGGCACAAAAATAGCAGAGGGCCGAGTACCTTGCCCTGATGTACTCCAGATTCTACCTTGCACTTTGTTTGATGTCGGTTGATTAAGAAGGACGATATCCAGTCTAAAATGTTACCTCTTATTCCATAATGTTCAAGTTTATGTAATAGTTTCTGGTGTGGCACAGTATAAACGTTTTACTGAAGTCTAGAATCACAAGATCTATTTGTTTCTTTTGGTCATATTTATGCATTATGTCATCCATAGTTATTAATAATTGACTTTCACAAGAATGTCCACTACGAAATCAATGTTGTAGGTTAGTAAGTATATCGTGTTTTTCGAGATGAAGAAGTAATAGCCGACATATAATGTGTTCAAGTGTTTTACAACACACGCTTGTTAATGATACAGGTCTATAAGTCGCTGCTTCATGTTTGTTCCCTTTTTTGTATATAGGTATTATGTTAGCATTTTTCCAATCTTCAGGTAGGATACCACTACTTATACTTAATTTAAAGATATGAGAGATAGCTGGTGCTAGTTGGGTAGAACATGTTTTCAATACTAAATTTGGAAGGTTGTCAGGTCCACTGGCTTTGTTTACTTTCATGTTAACCATTAACAATATCTTCACTTGCCAAAGCCAACAAAATTGAAATACGCATACAGTGGAGAATCTGTTATTCTTTCCCGTTTAAACGCAAACGTACGCAAACGCAAAGCACTAAAACGTAGAAAAGAACAACTTTTGAACAATTCTGATAATTCTTGTTTATCTTGGTGGCAAACAGTTTGGAGCCTGATCAGACGCCGGGTTACCCGGCGTCTGATCTGGCTCCAAACTGTTTGCACTGCAAATAATAGTTTTAGCGTAAACGCGTATATTGGGAAAGAATAACAGATTCTCCACTGTACCAAATAAGTCAAACAATACCTGAAATAAAATAAAAACAAATAGGGAAGAAATGTTTTGAAAAATAGTATCGCATGGAACAGATCCTATAAATTAGCCATTGATATACCAATAAATAACATACTAAGAAACTTTAATTATAAATATTTGATGAGAATAGTTGAAACAAACGTTTTAAATACTACATGGTAAATGCTACTTCGTTCGATTTCTGTTACCAAAACGCAGAAAACATTTACCATCTTTTCTGGTAATGGAGATACTCACAAGAGATCTTAGCAAATTTGATCAAATATACTGAATATGTTCAAAGCAAATAATCTCACTATAAATTTAAATTTTGAAACCATTTCATTAGGGCTACTATGTGTAATTTAGGTGAAATACGTACACAATAAGTCAATTTGCATGAATTGCATTTGCAAAACAGGTCTAGGGTTCAGCCGTCCCCATAATTCTAAGGGTTTGTAACAGGTTTATTAGGTCATTTTAAAACCGTTCCTTGTTGTAAACAACAACATTAAATACATTTATAGAATACTAGAAAGCAATGACAGTACTGTTTCCCAAATGCACCTATTAATACATGTATATACAGTGGAGAATCTGTTATTCTTTCCCAATATACGCGTTTACGCTAAAACTATTATTTGCAGTGCAAACAGTTTGGAGCCAGATCAGACGCCGGGTAACCCGGCGTCTGATCAGGCTCCAAACTGTTTGCCACCAAGATAAACAAGAATTATCAGAATTGTCAAAAAGTTGTTCTTTTCTACGTTTTAGTGCTTTGCGTTTGCGTACGTTTGCGTTTAAACGGGAAAGAATAACAGATTCTCCACTGTATCTGTTATAATCTTATGATCGAGTTATTCTCCTTGGATATTATAACCCGGGATGCAAACTGTGAGTCCAAGAGAGTTCACGCTGAATGGACTGAATGTAATTCTACCAGACCTCAATATTGGCAAAGAGTTCCAAGAGACACATAAAAGAACTGCATTAATTTGTGTTTTTGTCCTTACTAGAGTTTTCAATAGCAGTTATGAGCCAAGTTGGTTACCTTGAACTTTGTCCTTGACCTTATTGAACTATGGTTCACGAGGTATTGTCGGTAAGAAATTAACGCATATATGTGGACGTTTCAATGTCATTTTTCAGTATAGCAGATTCAAATATATAATTACAGGATCAGAGAGACGCACAACAGACACATAAGCTTCATTTAGAGATGTATGACAAACGCTTGTTCAGCAGTTGCTGAACTTAGAATTCTAGCGACTGACAAATTGGTTTACGAACAGCTCTTGTCCTTCCAAGACCGGCGTCCTTGCAGGTACATGTAGTACAATCAACGCAAACTGGTAAAGTACCATCCACAAGCCTGTGAAATGAGATATTCATGCTCCTTGCTGTAAATTTGAGAAACCCTCATGTGTCTAACGAGAGGTAAACCGACGTTCAAATGAAGTTCGTTCATGTGTGACTCCTTGGTTTCGCAGTGGACGCAAACTTGTTAAATATGTTTATTTTCATCCGTTTCTCTTATTCAAGACATCATATATAACGGATGCATGTGGGGATCAAAACCAAGCCAGATACTCCACCTGTAGTTACAATGATGAATGGTTAATATCTGCCAATCTATATTTGCTTACAACGACGAACGTTTTGTTGCCTTATCTATGCCTAATGTTCAATTCAATTTCTTGTTATTCCACCAATGCACAAACATTAATGCAATCGATGATAGTCGCAAGAAACATTGTATCATTCAAATGGAGGACATGAGACCAAAACGGCATTTTTGCGTCTACAATCCATTAAGTTAGCTCAAAAGACGTGTGAAGAAGGCATTTTATGAGTAGAACTGAAGACATGGTGGTACACAGTTAATACAGTGGGGAAAACGTTATTCTTTCCCTATAAACGCGTTTACGCTAAAACTATTATTTCTATTGCAAAACGTTTGGAGCTAGATCAGACGCCGGGTAACCCGGCGTCTGATCAGGCTTCAAACTGGTTGCCACCAAGATAAAAATGAATTATCAGAATTGACCAAAAGTTGTACTTTTCTACGTTTTAGTGCTTTGCGTTTCGTTTCGTTTAAACGGGAAAGAATAACGTATTCTCCACTGTAGTTACAGCTGTTATATCATTTCCATTTGAAGTTATTTGTGTGTTAAGTTCATTTCATGTTTCACATGATTATTGTTGTATATTAGGTTAATGTTGTTTGTGAACCATATTGAAAATTGGTGTGTTTTTTATACCAAATATGTAATCCACATGAAATAAAGTCGTTATTATTATTAGTAGTAGTATGTGTTTACCATTCAAGTTATATCACATATATATTGGACATGTCACTGTCTCTGTGCAAGCTTTATACTTACTGCACGGGGCTTAGACGTGTACCGTGACATGTCAAATAAATTGGTAAACTATTGCCATGAAATAATTTTAAGCAGATACAAAGCTTAACAAATTGACTAGATTAATAAGCTTAGAAGCTGGTTGGTCAATGTCTTCAGCTTATAAAGTTTTCAAATCAGTCGTAGTAGAAAATTGTATAGTTACCAATGTTTATAAGCATGAATATTATTTGGGGTCGAATGGACCCCAACCATAGTTTGGCCATTTTCTTCATAATCTTTACATATTTCTGTAAAAGGGACATTATCAATGTATCAACATGTATATCCAGTCATAAATGTGTCCACGTTTTCCAATTTGTACTTTTTGTGCAAAAGTTACATTATGAAATTGAATTTTTAGCAAAAATCTTAGTTTTTGTGTAATAACGATCATTGGTTGCCATGGTAACATTTAGAACAACGTATTGATGTTATCACTTACATATAGCATAAATAAAGACATTAGTATTTCGGCATTAGTTATGTCTCAAATGCCTATCTTGACTTAGAAAAATTACAAAAAATGCACATTGGGGTCTAATGGGCCCAAATAAGTATCAAGACGTTAGTTTTTGGCCTGGCGGTTACGAAATGCCCATTGTATCTAATACAGATATTGCCCCATCAAGGCAAACAAAATAATCACTGCACACATACCAAAATACTTACTTTCTAGAGAAAGTTTGTGGCCGTGTTTTTGCTTCATTCATTAAAAGACTTATCCTCCATATGTAATCGATACTTTTCGTGAAGCAAACGACGTAATTTTTTATTCAAATGCATCAATCAAGCTGACTATTATTTCGACAGCAGAGTAAGGGCTATTAGAAATGGTAGGGTTGAAGTGTGCAAACGTTTCGCACACTTCTATTATGCTTGAGCTGAAAAAATAGTCAAGGTAAGAAGAGCAGGGATTTCCACGTCAACACCCGAATGGCTTTCCAATTCACGGAAGTCGGCGGAAATTAACGGCCACAAGTCGTTACGGAACCCATACGGTCAGCAAAATTATTTTCTCGTTGTTACTATACGGTAAAAGAACGTTCAGAAAACTTACTTGTGTAAGTCGTTTAAACACTTTTAAAACATAGATCTAGTATCACTTTTTTATGAAAACAACCGAACGATTTTCAGATTGATATACAGGAAAGAGAAAATCACCAGAAACATCCAGGATAAGGGTGGCAACCTCGAAGTAGTACAGTACTGTGTACTAGTATCAAGTGATTACGTAATAGATACCGTTCGAGTTTCGCTTTAAAAGAGTCCGCTAACAAGGGTAAGAGTATTGTTTTGCGAGGAAGAACAACAAGGTGTCCGAGGCGAAGCCGAGGACATCTTTGTTGTTCGTCCAAGCGAAACAATACTCTTACCCTTGTTAGCGGACTCTTTTAAAGCGAACGAGTATCGGTATCTGACTTATACGAAGATTTTAATAAATATTTTACACCGAGTCAATAATGATTGTGGTCAATTTAATATAGTAATTTAAAATATCCACTTCTAAAATATTGAATTACACGTAAACCAACTATATTTTTCATTTGTCCTTTTTCTAACTTGCACGGGCATACCGTGCAGCCTGTGTGCTGGGTCATGCCTAAAATAACTACGTATTTGTTTGTCTTCGCTCCGCGTTAGTACTCAGCTAGTAAGGTAAGCGCTCTATTTATCAGTTTAGGTAGCATTTCTTTTTAAACATTTAGTAATAAGTTCAATAAATATGTTAAACTCTTCATCTTAGCCCGATATAATTCATTTTCCACCCCATTATAATCAAACCAACGGCCAAAGATTTTTCTCCCGAACAGGCACACTATTAAATTGCGTTTTTACTCTTTCACTGCAATATTGTCGCCTGCTTTGAAAATGCCGTCTGCATTTATTCTCCAACGCAAAGTTTCTGGCTTTGACTGCATGAATATTGATACAAGTGTTATTAGTTTGGATCCTGTTCAAACGCAGAGTTACTGTGTGTCGATATTGATCAAAACTGTTTGCAAATGTTCGTTATCCCTTATCATGCTGAATTGCCATCTGCTTCAAATATATCGTCTGCGGAGAAACACAAAATCTTTCCTATGCTATTCAAATTGAATAAAAATTGAATATGAGTGCCGAACAATTTGGATCCAGATTACATGTTGCGTTACGCGGTGTCTTCTCCGGATCCAAACTATTTGCCAATGTTAGCCAAACGGTACTTAGAGTGGAGAAAACGTTATTCTTTCCCATTTAAACGCAAACGAAACGCAAACGCAAATCGCTAAAATGTACAATTGTAGGCAATTACCATTTTTTGATATTTCTCATTATTTGTTTTAATTTGAGTGACAAACAGTTTGGAGTCGATCAGACGTCGAGTTACCCGGCGTCTGATCAGGCTCCAAACTGTTTGCAATGGAATCAATAGTTTAATCGTAAACGCGTTTGTTGGGAAAGAATAACGTTTTCTCCACTGTAGCCGAGCTCTAGGTATGACCGCCGAGCTCTAGGTCTCTACGAATCCACTGTAGCAGTACAATCGTTAACAATTGCTTCAAATGACATCTCCTCCTATACCCCTTGACAGAATTCAACCAAACTTTATAGAAATGTTCCTTGGGTCAAGCTCTTTCAAATTTGTTCAAAGAATTAAAAACAATGCAGAACTCTGGTTGCCATGGCAACCAAATTGAAAAATTAAGGAAATCTTAAAAAATCTTCTTGTCAAAAACTGCAAGGGCCAGAGCTTAGATATTTGGCACATAGCATCATCTACAGGTCCTCTATCAAGTTTGTTCAAATTATGCCCCAGGGGTCAAAATTGGCCCCGCCCCGGGGGTCACAGTTTTACATAGAGTGATATAGTGAAATTTTCAAACGTCTTCTTCTCTGAAACCAATGTGGCCAGAGCTTTGATATTTGGCATGGAGACACTTCTAGATGTCCTTTACCAAAATTGTTCAAATGGTTGTGGTCGGTTGCATAACTAGGTCACAGGAGCTAAAAATAGTTTTTTTCAATGAAAACTTAAAAAATCTTCTTGTCTGAAACTACAAGGGCCAAAGCTTAGATATTTGGCACATAGAATCGCCTACAGGTTCTCTATCAAGTTTGCTCAAATTATGCCCCTGGGGTCAAAATTGGCCCGGCCCCGGGGGGTCACGGTTTTACATAGAGTTATATAGTGAAATTTTCATACGTCTTCTTCTCTGAAACTAATATGGCCAGAGCTTTGATATTTGGCATAGTGACACCTCTAGATGTCCTATACAGAAATTGTACAAATGGTTCTGGTCCGTTGCATAACTAGGTCACAGGAGCTAAAAATAGATTTTTTCAGTGAAAACTTAAAAATCTTCTTGTCTAAAACTACAAGGGCCAGAGCTTAGATATATGGCTGATATCATCGCCTACAGGTCCTCTATTAAGTTTGTTCAAATTATGCCCCTAGGGTCAAAATTGGCCCGCCCCGGGGGTCACTGTTTTACATAGAGTTATATAGTGAATTTTTCAAACATCTTCTTCTCTGAAACTAATATGGCCAGAGCTTTTATATTCTGTATGGTGACACTTTTAAATATACTTTACATATTTTGTTCAAATTGTTCCGGTCTGTTGCATATCTAGGTCAGTCCTGGACATAAATCAATATCTCCATTATTCCAATTATTCTCAGGTGAGCGAATATGCCCCATGGGGCTCTTGTTTAACTGAATTATACCTTGAGAATACATTGAGAATCGTTGTTGGGCTCTCGCGGGAGGATCTGCTTCTTTATAAGCCCATCCTCTTCCTAAAAGCCTTCTATAACTGTGTTTTAACGCATGTTGCGAGATATATACATGATTATAATGACTTCATTGCGTATAACGATTACACAATTGCTATTAAAATCCCAGGTCTCTTTATGCGTCTAAGCTTGCCAACGTGTTCCTTACTTTGCACGTGCGCAGATACAGGTGTTTCACTGTAAACAGCGCTACATTCATTACCGCGAAGGCAAGAGAATCTCTCGCCACGGTCCGCTCGCCTCAATGCGCAAAAAGGAGGAGTGACCGTGGAGAACGATATGTTTGAGAGAGACATAATGGGTGGTGGCAGCGCTATGGTCTGGGTCATAGGCATTCGGCCCGTTGGCTATGACACTACCCCCAGCTGCTACCCCCCTCCACCACCACCAAACGTGGATAAAATACCCTAAAATCTATCCATACATTCAATAATCATCATAAAGAACTTTTCCTGAAGTTTTTTTTTTTTTTTTTGCTAATTTATAAGTAAAAAAGATACATGCATACATGATACGAAACTTCTTGAAACTTCTTGAAACATTTGTTAAGGATGTTTGTTGAACATATGGATGTATTTTGACTCATTTTGAAAGATTTATGGGGGTAGTAGCTGGGGGGGGGGGGGGGGGGTCATAGCTTACGCGCCGAAAACCTGTGGTCTAGGTTGGGAAAATGGGAACTCTGGAAATTGATTTGGTTATTATTCAATAACATGCCAATGCTCAGCGTTACATCAATGTTTTAAATAGCACAGTGATTCGATTCATGCAAAAGAAAGGAAGGACCTGGCATTTTCAGCTTGACAATACATAATAAAGCATCACACGGCGCGTATCACCACACAATTTCTTGCTAAAAATACATTAACGTCCTGCCTTGGCCTGTTTTATCTTCGGACATGAGCCCCATAGAACACATATCGGATGTATTTGATAACAAGGTCGGGTCAAATCATCAAATTTATACCATAATGACCTCCAAAGTGCATTGTGTTTGGAATGGCATCGTATTTGAAACGTTACGTAAAATCAATGAGGGGACGTAGTCTGCAATGTATCCGTAAAATGGAGGGAACAGTGGTTACTAGTGCTTTTTTTAACATCACTTTAAATGCGCATCAAGTAAATGTTTGTTTCCAGATGCTGTGTGGTCATTCTAATTATTAATAATATTCCATTTCGACCCCTCTAAACTGAATTATTCATTAAAAAGTATGCAATATTTGATTATAATCCAATGAAGTACACACACACATGACTCTGACATTGAAGCTTCAATTACAAAAATAATTCATCCGGCATATAAATGTATCAACAAAATTTATTATTTTTAATTCTATATAAACTGAAGTGAGATCCGGTTGTTTATAATTCTCTGTGAAAAGTGTTGTAAACTTAATGATGTTTTTTTAATTCGAACAATATTTTTAAGGTAAAATCTTTCTATATGTACTCAATGTCCGCAAAGTTCAAAGTATACTGGTAATATTGGTTGTCTCTTCCAAAGTGTATGGTTCTGTAATTTTTCACATTAAAACGCAACAGCCACTTTGACTATGTGTAAGGCATCACAGTCGTGCTGGATAATATCAATTTTAATGTCTTTGTTGTATAGGTTGGTACCATAAGCGAATAATTTCACAATACTACGTATAACTTCAGGGGTAGGGGGTCATCTATTATAAACATATGAATAATATGGGTCCCAGGACACTTCCCTGGGGTACCCCACTTAAAATGTCTTTCCACGAAAAAGACCAGGGTCCTTTCACAGATACATATTGCCTACGTCCAGTAAAAAAGTCACGTTTCCATGACAAAACTAGACCTCTGATACCAAATACTGATACTTTGCGAGAAAAAGTTGATGTACTATGCTCTCAAAAGCTTTGACAAAATCTACATATACAATATATTTTCCCAAATTCTATCACCCTCAATGTAATATGACTAATCATCTATGTATTCAATTAACTGTAAAAGGCAGGATCCCCTAGAACGAAAACCAAATTGAGCATCAGATAAACTAATATATGATTGTTTCTGACTAAATTTTCAAATATCTGTGCCCTTATGATTGTTTTTAAAGACTTTTCCTCAGTCCTTTGAAAAAGTCCCCCCATAGAATTTGAGGTGTCAATGTAACTGTCAAAACATGTTCAGCACGTGCAGCCGGTGGGTGTACCAATCTCAGTTTAGCTGGTGATAACCAGATTATACTCACGCTCTAGTGCGTTTCAATGGTTATTTCTAACCAAACTATCAAATATAAAGGTAGAGTCTCACACGAAAGGCTTCAACGGTTCTTTGCTAGCAACATGGCCATAAAATCCATGATTTTTGCAAGGGAATTGTCTGGCAAGGTGTTATGATCGAAAGGTCATCTAGGGATGTCTTTAAATTCTTACAACTACTGAAGTAAGGCTATCAGGGTGGTAGTTGCATAATTATACTCATGAACTATTACAGTATTTCAATATGTGTGTATGTGTGAAATGCAGAAGCAGAATATACGTGAAAAAAGTAGTAAGGACAAAAAATAATTGTGTGTCTCTGCCCAACGAAATCGTCGGTTGTGTCTCTACTAGGACACCATAGAAAGCCTTGTCCAAATCGTGCGATAGTATATACATGATGAGCATTACAAATTTTACCCCTGTACCTGTCAAAGGCTTGAATAGTTTCACAACAATGTAAGCTTTATATAATAGAGATCGCAATGCAAAGTGAAATATAAATCAACAATACAATAGCCGGAAAGATGTGGAATACTTGAATGGGTGTAAAAAGGTGATTTAAAGGGACAAACTCTTGATTTTCCTGAAACAAATGTCAGCTGTACAGGGACGTAATCACTTTCGCGTCAAGGAATCCGCTGAAAAATCGTGACTTTCGGAGGAATTTATGATCCAAAGTAATGCGCAATGCACTTATTTTATTGTTTATGTATCAAACAACAATAGTGTACTGAAATAAAAGTCGAAAATATGGATATTAAAAAATGAGAAAATGCGGATTAATCGGAAAAGTCGATGTGTTGGACAAATTACATATTTCGGTGACCTTGATATAATTGAACGGATATATTGTGTAACTGCAGTGATTCGGGTGAGTGACATTCCATCAATCATATTGCTTGTTCTTTTCTCTGTCCGCACGTATATAACAATTGTCAATCGGTTTTGTAGATTTGGAGTAAATGGACTTTAAATGTTGGCAAACTTCTACAAATTTGTAAAATGCAAATGGCTGCCCTTGAATCAAGCATGGGGTATTCTAAGGGCCAATTACAAGGGTTTTTTCTGACTTCTGTAAGACATTCTGTGTAGGAGTGCCTAGTATGTAATGGGTTCTTTGTATGTATTCTACCAGATTTCCGAAAATTAGTGCCATTAAGTGATTTGATATATTCTGCTGAAGAGGCTATTTTCACTCCATGTTCGTTACTTTTGGATCTTCTGACATCACAAGTACACTTAAATTAATGAAAATTTAGGCATGCTCCTTTTCATTGACTAATTATTTATACTGTGTGAAAATATGTTTAGCCAATGTGGTATAGTTATTGAGTATTGTAACTTTTCAAATTTGGGTATTTTTTCTCGTACAGGGACATTACATGAACCTTAAAAGTGTACGGTATGAATCGTAATCAGACTGTTTAGCGAGGGCGACAACAAATTGTCCGAGGCGAAACAGTCTGATTACGATTCATACCGTACACTTTTAAGGCGAACAAGTCGCTGTATCTGACTTATACGTAGATTTTAATAAATATCTTACACCGAGTCAATAATGATTGCGGTCAAAGTAATATTGCAAATTAATATATCTATTTATAAAATATTGAAATTCACGTTAACCAACTATTATTTTCATTGGTCCTTTTTATACTTTGCACGAGCATTCCGTGCAGCCGGTGTGCTGGGTCATGCCGTAAAATAACTACGTACATGTATTTATTTATCTGCGCTCAGAATGAGTATTCAGCTAATATAAGGTAAGCGCTGTATTTATCAATTTAGATGACATCTTTTTTTAAGCATTTAGCTTTAAGGTCAATAAATATTTTATCATTTTAGCCCGATATAATTCCTTTTCCGCTCCTTATAACCAAACCAAGGAGCAGATATTTTTCTCCTGAACAGGCACACTATTAAATAGCGTCGTTTACTCTTGCACTGTCATATTGTCGTCTGCTTTGAAATTGCTGAATGCACTTATTTCCAACGCAAAGTTTCGGGATTTGATTGCACGAATCAAGTGTCTATCAGTTTGGATCCTGTTCAAACGCTGAGTTACTGTGTGTTTGATATTGATCCAAACTATTTGCAAAAGTTCGTTATCCCTTATCGTGCTGAATTGCCGTCTGCATCAAACTTATCGTCTGCGGAGAATCTCAAAATCTTTCTTATGCTTTCCAAATTGAATCAAAAATGAAAATCAGTGCCAAACATTCGGATCCAGATCACATGCCGCGTTACATGGCGTCTTCTATGGATCTAAACTGTTTCCAAATGTTAGACAAGCGGTACTCACAGTGGAAACACGTTATTCTTCCCCAATAAACGCGTTTGACGCTTAAACTATATTTTCCATTGCAAACATTTTGGAACCAGATCAGACGCCAGGTAACCCGGCGTCTGATCAGGATCCAAATTGTGTGCCACTCAGATGACAAAATATGATGAAAAATGTAAAAAAAAAGAGTTATTATTTTCTAGAAATCTACATTTTGTGTTTTGCGTTTGCGTTTCGATTGCGTTTAAACGGGAAAGAATTATTACGTGTTCTCCACTGTAGCATAACAAGGGTTACCTCGAAAAATAGCAATTAGCACAATAATAAACTTCAAAATTTCTCTTTGGGTACCATCATCCGATGCTCAAAAACAGCCACTTTAGACTATGCAATTAGGCCCTGCCGGCTGACGGGAGTGCTCCCCCGACCATGGGTTAGATCTCTATAAGAGAGTACCCCGGGAAAGAGACGTAAAAACGAATAAAGAAAGAAAAAGGGTTACCTCGTCAATTCCCGGGCAGTGCAAGAGCTAAACCGATGACCGCATGCTCACCACGTGTACCACGCCCGTAAAAAGTATCCGGTAACAGAAAGTAAAACTGTCCGGTAACAGAAAAAAGTGTCCGGTATCAGACGTTAGAGGACACTTTTTGAATAGCTTTGCGGGGGGTATCTGCGTATAAGAACGGTTTACCGATTCAATGGCTAGCGTTACGTAACATGATTGCGAGAGATAGTTAACCCAGATTAAATACAGCGGGAACGACAGGTGATGCTTGATGCTGTTAGGGAGAATGGTCGAGTATTTATCCATTCCTGAGAATTAATGGAGACGATTGTCAAGCATCTTATATCCGGATCCGTGATCAACTTAGTCGGCATCTGATCTAGATCTTATTTATGTGGTCATGTTATTATGGCCACAATCTACAAGATAACGGTTAAAATCCATATCAGACACTACTTGAGCAATTTATAAGGTAAACCCCATCTATCACGACTACTTAACAGATCGACGAAACGGCTACTAAATTGATTGTAGATCACAGAAAGATAAAAGTAAAACTGAAATATCCAAAAGGTGCTTTCTATTTTACTTCCACCTTGTTTTAAGCAGCTTCTTGCATTAAACACAAAACAATTAAAATAGCCTGGTCGAGTCGACGCAATAAAGAGGTGTTCTTGTATACCAAACTCAGTAATTGTTTACTTAACTCTGAAAGCTTAACCAATATCAGTTATGTGTATACCTGAGGATATGGATATATTTATCAAGTGTAAACCAGTTTGGATCCACATGAGACACCGACGTATTTGGTGGCAGGGTTGGATCCAAGCTGTTTGCAAATTTTATTATAATTTGATGCAAAATAATTGGATTCTGTTAAGACGGCGTCTTATAACGTACATTCAAAACTTTCTTTGCTGGAGGCGAATACAATACAAGCAAGGTGTAAGTAAAGCAGAAAGATTCGAAATGAGTTTTCTTTGTCACTTTCACTTTCCTTTAAATAGATATAGTAAATGGTCTTAGACACCAAAGAGTAAAAACAAATTAGTTGTAGTAAATGGGAGGTTTTACTGTATGCACACTCAAACCTGTCTTAAGCTACCAATAACAATCAGTATACATGTATTTGTAGTATTCAATGCATATTGCGGCTTAATGCAGGACAAAAATAATGCACAAGGTTGATATAGGAGCTTTCTGCATTTCTTTAGTTCTGCATTTGTAGAGGCAACCTCTCTTTCAAGATGACACTACATCTTCGGTAAGTGGTCGCTTAACACAGTCTCTTTGTGTTCAGGAATGGAGATTTGCCGGGCCATACGTCTCCATTACTTTTCCAACACAAATATGTACATATTGCACCCGTGTGTATGGAAAAGTAATGGAGACCTATTGTTCCAAACTCTCAATTCCTAAAATTAATGGCCAATTTTTGAATGGGATTATAGAGCAGGTGTAACAAGAAATATCTTTAAAAAAGATATTCGGCGGAATGAGTGGTTGAACTAAGGCTATATAGATGGGTGTGCAAAATTGAATTAAATTTAGGTTTTCAAAGAATATATATCTTGGATTGAAAAGCAAAAAATACAAGTATTCAATTGAAACAGTAACTTTTATTTAAAATGCAAAACTATCATGTACAGAAATGCAAAACAAAACAATAATTTAACTCATATCCTAGCTACTGGTAGGAGATCCTCACATTAATCTATTGTTCCATTCATAGAGTTTCTTGAAACAAACTATAGCATACACAAATGTACAGATACAACAATCTACTGTACTTGACTCTTGTAAACACAATTGTGTTTAACTCACTTGAGGCTATTCATATATAAAATATTGCTTTTAATGTATGGCAAATGTGTACAAATAGTTAACAATTAAAACAAATTGGTTGTAAACAATTACGAAACACCTAGCTTCCTCTGTATATCTATAAATAGATTTCAGATCATATCTTAAAATAGAAGCATAATTAACTTCTGTGGCCTAATTCATCAGACCAGTGTGTAGTAAACAGCCAGCCTGTATCTCTAAATTTTACACCCACAGTCCACATCATGTAAAACTGTAATGGGACATAAACCAGCCTACAGGGCTCCAGATAAGAGTGAGTAAACTAAACAAATCACATTTTTTCACCTCTTTTAGCACCAAACCCTATGGTATTACCACTCATTTTGATTGTCTTGAAGAGACAATTCATATGTATAGTGACACCACAGGGTTTAAGTTTTGAAACAATTCCCTTATCTGGAGCCCTGGCTACTATCCAATCAGACTATTCAGTTTCAACAGGTGCTCTTAATTCTAAATTTCTGATCAAATATTATTGGTTGAAATGTGTGGCCAAATATAAAGTGTGTCTAAATAGAAAACAGTCAGCTCCGCCGAAAAATAGAGTGTTGTTGACCTGCTACTGAAAAAGTAAATAGCCAGGCCCTTAGCGCTGTGAAGCGCTTTTGATTGAAAGGTTCGGATGAGAGTTAAAGACATCACATAACCAAGCTTGGGTGGTAACACCTACCCCTGTATATAGTTTGATTCAAAGCATGCAGAGCATGCACTAACGACCGTAGCGTCTAGGCAAAGAATCATTCAGGCGTCTCATGTGAGGCCCGCACCTAATATTTGATAGCTTGGTTAGTAAAACCCATTGAAAAACCTATTGAGATCTATTATGTAAGAGCCTCTTTTCAAAGCTGAGCCATCGCCTGAACATTTTTATCATGCTGTATACCGGTATATACCTGTATTTTGACACCTAATGAACAATGGAGGGGGAATCAATGAATGGACTGGCTTAATGTCTTTAAGCAGGGCAATAGTTTGACGTCACAGCTTTAGAGGATAGAGTGAATCTCTATTGGGGTAATCCTGTCCCTTATAGGCGAAAATTGGAGAATAACGTCTTTGCCACTGTATATACATTTCAAGTAGTTTGAAGCCAGATAAGATGCAGGGTTCGAGAAATCGGGAACTTTGGCAGAAAGATAATGCAATCGAGAAATCGAGAAATTTGGAAATCGGGATCTTGGGAAGAGAAATCGAGCAATCGAGACAATTGAATTTCGAGTTCTTTGAAAGAAAAAGTATGCAATCGAGACATTGGGGAACTGGCCAATTTTAAAGTGTAAATCTAGTAATGTTGTACATTTGTAATCATGCAGTCGAAATCAGGAAATCGTGTACAGTGTCCCCTCTTTACAACGGCCTTCTCAATAACGACTCTCTCCTTACAACGACCCTTGCCGCAATTCCCTAAACTAATGCAATATCGTATGCTTAAACTTGTCGTCTTCTGAATTTTCTCAAAGTTACATATAAGTGGAGATTTTGATAGAAATAAATGATAATGACGAGTGACAAACAGCTTGAATCCAGATCAGACGCCGCGTTACGCGGCGTATGATCTGGATTCAAGCTGTTTGCAAATGTAAGCAAAATCTTAATTGTCCCTCTCTATAACGACTCCCTCCGAACAACGCACACAATCCGTGTCTCCCATTGGGTTTCGTTGTAGAGAGGGAACACTGTACTTGAAATTTACGAAATAATCTTGAGGCGGAAGTCTCCCTGCCAGACCTTCGCAGTAATGGCATCCGTTCTTACAGTGGAGAAAACGTTATTCTTTCCCATTACACGCAACGAAACGCAAAACGCATTGTACTAAAATGCAGAAAATGAGAACTTTTTCAAAATTCTGAATGTTGATTTTAATCTGGATGGCAAACAGCTTGGAACCTGGTCAGACGCCGGGTTACCCGGCGTCTGACCAGGCTCCAAACTGTTTGTATTGGAAATAACAGATTTTGCGTAAACGCGTTTTTTGGGAAAGAATAACGTTTTCTCCACTGTACCGTAAAAATGCATATGCTGATTGAAAATAGCATTTTGTCCCAGTAACCTTTTGGTCTTTTTTCTGACCATCCTGGTAACATAATTAGCTCACCCATTAAAGAGGTACCAGGCTCCATCTTATGAAAAATGTTGTTTAACCATCTCACTGCCATGGCTTCATATTCTTCATACAACTGCCGTCTACTCATATTTCTCAAATTTAAAATGTTGATGATTAGACATGAGTAATATTATAATGAGCGTCGAATAGTTTGGACTATGATCAGAGGGCACGTTACGGGACGTCTGGTCAGGATCCTAACTGTTGCAAATAACCATTATACTCGGGGTTTAGCAGATTAAGTGTTAATGTCTTTCTTAGAAACCTATTTCATTTGATTACAGTAATCCCTCTGTCAGCAAGGCCAATCTAACCAAGGCGTTGAGGACAGGTCGCTATTTATAACAGAATGCCAATTAAGGCGAAAGGCATGTTCTGAAATTATCTTCATCACAATTGTCCTGCCTTAAACAGCAACTTATCTTAAATATGAATATTAAGGAACATTTTGATTGACCGCGATTACAGGGTACCAGTATGCTTCATGATATTGCTTCTATTGCAGGAAGCCAGCTTAGATATGTAATGGAAAATGACGGAAGTAGCTGTCTGTTATTATCGTCGTTTCACGTTATAATGTCAAATGTACAGCTAAGGCACAGTAGGGGCTAATATGGAGAAAACGTTATTTCTTCGTTTAGCTCTTTCACCAACAATGGCGTCAAAAGGCGAGTTTGCAAACAGTTTGAATCCTGATTAGACGCCGCGTAAAGCGGCGTCTGATCAGGATCCGAACTGTTTGACACTCATACATTGTAAATGTATCAATATTCTTCAATCAAACTTCCCTCAATCTTACTTGAATAAATATTGCAGACGACACTATCAATGCAGACGATATTTTACAGTGGAGAATCTGTTATTCTTTCCCAATAAACGCGTTTACGCTAAATCTATTATTGCCTATGCAAACAGTTTGGATCCAGATCAGACGCCGGGTAACCCGGCGTCTGGTCAGGCTCCAAACTGTTTGCCACCAAAATAAACATGAAATATCAGAATTGTCCAAAAGTTGTTCTTTTCTACGTTTTAGTGCTTTGCGTTTGCGTACGTTTGCGTTGAAAACGGGAAAGAATAACAGATTCTCCACTGTAGCAGAGAGAGGGGTTAGTGCAGACGATAAAGATTTGTGTTGACAGAGTTAAACGAACCTGAACGCAACATCAGTTCATAGAAATATATAATGGTTTTCTCTGTTGTATAGATTAAATATTATACATCGAAGAAGTTATTCTTTCTAAATAAATGGCTTCATGCTAAAAGATGTATGTCCGCTACAGTATTGAGTCAGATCAGACGCCGGGCAAACTGTTTGCAACTTAAAATAAAATGAAATTTCAACAGTCTACGGCATTATAATGTTTAACTATATAAAATTGCTTTTGCATTTAATCTTATTTACCCTCAGGGACAAAAGAGAATTGATGCTGATCGACGTTCGCCCCGGCTCATGTCATTTACGGCGAACACCGGGTACATGTACAATGTAACAGCGGCACTTCGCCGGTGAACAACGGGGTTACACCGGATAAACCTGGATGAGGACGGCCCTGAACCGTAATTACACTGGACCAAATCGGGCAGCTTACCGGCATAGTCGGGGGAGTTTCGGCTTCAAAGCCAATGGTGAACCGGGAGAGACATCGGGTATATGAGAACGCAACTTATTATTTCATGAAAAACGCACCGGTTCATCACGGTTCACCTCGATTCACCGGCTATCTTTAACAGGACGTACCGCGACCTCACCATGAGTCAATACATGAATGAATGAATGACTTTATTTAACGAGGGTAGCCCATTTAGTCTAATGACTAATCCTCCATGAGGCCCTCCATTAAAATATTGCATAATTAGATTTTCTATAGTTTTAACCCTTATCCTGCTATAATATCGACTCCTTTGAAATTGTCGTTTATACATTTCGTAACATTCAGATTTATGCAATTTTTAATCATAGAAAACCAAAAACGAGTGTCAAACAGTTTGTATCAAGATGAAACGCTGCCTGACTAAGCATCTTATCTGGATCAGAATAGTTTGCAGATTGTAATAAAATCGGGATTAGCAGGTAAAGGGTTAAATGTGTACAGACGAAAGCAGATCAATAGCAGATTAAAGAAACATATGCTTTTAAAATACTAAAATATTATAAACCCTACATGACGCAGTGAGAGCTTTCCACAGCAGAAGAATCATCAAGATATCCAACACTTAAACAGATATTCCAGGGCAGGCCAGAAACCCCTGAAAACAGCAAAAGCGAAATATATCTAGATCCAGAATGAAAATTAAATACTCAGTCTAAATCTACAAACTGAGTTCGAGTCTATATATAGAAGTTAAAACGCCGACTATTGTGGCACAACGGGAACCAGACTAAGCCAAGCATGCGATATATCGTCGCGTGAGTCTTATTTTGTAAACAAATAGAGTTCTATATACCGTTGGAAAGCTATTTTCAAGAGCTATCTTTGGTGAAAATCATATGTTTATCCGAGCTTTCTATTTGAAGTTATCGCCAGTATTACAATGTTCTATCTCCATGTTTAACTTTTTGCTTAGTCTTACAATGATCTATGTCCAATTTATCCAGTCACTGTGTTTCAATTGGATCACGTGACAGAAATTTCCAAAATGGCTGCGACCTTCGTGGTTATTGGCGTACAGTGTAATAGGCGAAATACCCATGTATCTTTAACTACATATGTAGTTCAAAGTAAAGTGATTAATTTAAAGCAGATAGCTGCTTAAAACAATATGAAAGTAAAACTGAATACCCCTTTAAAGAAGTCCCGCCAAGCCAAGTCGCACAAGGGAGACTTTATAAACCGAGGTCGCATGTACGGATGTTAACAACAACAACAAACCAAACCCAATTCTTAAGAAGTATATTGTTTTGTCTGCTTGTCAGCGACCTGTATTTCTTGGCCGAGTGGATAATTTCATCAACATAAGCAAAAATATCCCCTATGGGAAGTATTTAGAATGGACATAGAACATTGTAATAATGTAATTGTTCATGCAATTGTCTAAAACTGTATTGTTAATAATATTGTTAATAATGTTCTATCTCCACAAAATGGATATAGAACATTGTAATAATGAGTGAAATATATCAAAACCGAAAGTAAGATATATCTAAAAAACCATGCTTACAACCCTCATAAAACTTTAAATGGAACCCTTTGCATTCACAATTCATCAGGTAAAGTCGAAAGAATTTTCAAAATCCATCAAAATGATGCTGTTTAATTGGTCCAAAACTTTAAAGTCGATTTTCTCAAAACAGCCCTCATGTGAGACAGAACGTTGTAAGACTAACACGACGATATTTGTACACAATCATGACATCTTATAATCGTAGTTATATGACGTCATAATGATGACGCTATCGGAATGTAGAAATTTCCCACGGTCGTATGTAGAAATAGTTTGAAATACAGTAACACATCTGAAAACCGGAAACAAACACCAACGGTTCCCCGACAGGCTGACGCCCAGAGCAACACGATGGTATTACAGAAAGCTCATATAAGAGCTATCTGCAACACCATCATAACCCACAACGCAATAGTTCGTCATTAATTCCCTCTTTCCACCCATAAAGGTGTCCAGATTTCAGACGTTTAACTATGTTCGAGCTCCAAATAAGACAAGACGACAGACTACTTTTTATGCAACAAGCTCACCAACACATCAGACCCTGAGTGTCTCAGCACCTGCTGTAGTTATATATTGAGCACCATATTTTTAAAATATTTAACCCTAGCGACGAGTATACTTGTGATTTACAAACAGTGTACTTGTGAAGATTACACTTGACCCATGCAAACAGTGTGGACCCTGATCAGAGGGATAATGACAGTGGGGACAGGGCTTTATGTGAAAGTATTTACAAGCAGTGCAGCGCTAACAGTTGGAATTAGTGTGGAGCCTGATCAGACGCCGGATAATCCGGTGTTTGATCTTGTTCAAACTACAATGTATATTCAAAGGACATTTATATATATAAATAACTGTTTGAGCAGAAACCTTTGCAGTGGTACATGTATAGAAATACGTCTTCTTTATTGCACAGTGTAGAAACCGTTATTCTTTCCAAATAAACGTATTTTCTCTTAATCGAAACGCAAGCGCATTGAAATGAAATGTAGGAAAGGAAATCTTTCAGGCAATTATATTTATTTAAATCTGAGTGGAAAACAGTTTTGAGCCTGATCAGACGCCGGGTTACCCGGCGTCTGATCTAGCTCAAAACTATTTGCATAGAGTGTATTTGTAAACGCGTTTGTAGGGAATGAATAACGTTATCTACACTGTATGAGAAACTCAGCGTCGGGTCCGGATCTGAATTACAATGTTTATTACGCCTGTGCAAATGTTTTTTTTAGTTTAATAGTGAAAGTTCGTTTAAGAAAAAAAAACTACTTAGTAATTACATGTACATGTAACATCAAGACAATAGTTTGGTCTATGTTTGAAAATGGCAAGTGATTGATAATTTTTACTACAATGTACATGTATACATCTTAATCTGAGTGACTAACAGTTCGGATCCTAATCAGACGCCGGGTTACCCGGTGTCTGCTCTGGCTGAAAGCTGTTTGCATGAGGAAAATAGTTTGAGCGTAATCGCGTTTATTGGGAAAGAATATCGTCATCTTCACATGATGAGCAAACAGACAGTCATGCTCTTCATGCGATGATCTATTGGTGGCAGCGGAGCTCCTCACCGCTATGAGTTCGAATCCAAGTAGGGTCGTTCGGATTTTTCATGTGGGGAAGCCTTCAAGCTGGCTTGCGGAAGGTCGGTGGTTCTACCCAGTTGCCGATTTGTGCCTGAAACAGTGCATAAATGACTTCTGGGATCTCCCTCCACCTGTTATAAGCTGGACGTCGCGATATGACTGAAATACTGTTGAAAGCGACGTAAAATAAATAAAAAATAATAAAAAAATTTAAAAAAAAAAACAAAAACACGTTATTCTGTCCAGTTGAAACGAAACCCAAGTGGAATATAGTAAATTGTTAAAATTGTTAACAGTAGAGAATCTGTTATTCTTTCCCAATAAACGCGTTTACGCTAAAACTATTATTTGCAGTGCAAACAGTTTGGAGCCAGATCAGACGCCGGGTAACCCGGCGTCTGATCAGGCTCCAAACTGTTTGCCATCAAAATAAACAAGAATTATCAGAATTGTCCAAAAGTTGTTCTTTTCTACGTTTTAGTGTTTTGCGTTTGCGTACGTTTGCGTTTAAACGGGAAAGAATAACAGATTCTCCACTGTACATTTTCAAAATGTTGAAGATTCTTGTTAATCTGAAAGGCAAACAGTTCGGAACCTGTTCATACAGTGGAGAATACGTTATTCTTTCCCGTTTAAACGCAAACGAAACGCAAAACACTAAAACGTTGAAAAGTACAACTTTTAGACAGTTCTGACAATTCATGCCCATCTGAGTGGCAAACACAGGGCTGCCACTTCTCCGTTTTTCCGAAACCTTCGGATTTTTATTCTAGCAGATGCTAGCTTAAAGCAGACTAAAAGAAAAGCAGAATGCGTACTTTCAGCCTACTTTAAGTGACCACGTGTCGTCAAACTAAAAGTAGACTATGGGGTAAAGGGTTTAAGTTACCGCGCTTGCGGAAAAAAGGACATTTGGAAATCTTAGAATTTTGCATGATCTACTTATGGCAGCCCTGCAACCAATTTGGTTCCTGATCAGACGCCGGGTTTCCCGGCGTCTGATCTGGCTAAAAAATGTTTGCAAAATAAATAATAATTTGAGCGTAAACGCGTTTATTGGGGTAGAATAACGTTTTCTCCACTGTACGCCGGGTTGTTATGTACAGTGGAGAACACGCTTTTCTTTCCCAATAAACGCGTTAACGCTAAAACTATTTTTTCCATTGCAAACAGTTTGGAGCCAGATCAGACGCCGGGTAACCCGGCGTCTGATCAGGCTCCAAACTGTTTGCCACTCAGATCAACATGAATAGTCAAAATTGTCCAAAAGTTGTCATTTTCTATGTTTTAGTGCAATGCGTTTGCGTACGTTTGCGTTTAAACGGGAAAGAATAACAGATTCTCCACTGTAGCTTAAAGCAGACTAAAAGATCCCGGCGTCTAATATGGCTCAAAAATGTTTGCAAAATAAATAATAATTTGAGCGTAAACGCGTTTATTGGGGTAGAATAACGTTTTCTCCACTGTACGCCGGGTTCTTATGGATTAAGAGGTTTGTTTCAATTTCAAACAATAAAGTTGTTTTTTATTTTCACACGGACGCTATACTTGCAGCTGGCTACATGTACAAGTCAGCACGATAATGGTCAATGCAGTTAGACCGACGGAATATCCATACATTGTATAAGTGTCAGACAGTTTGGATCCTGATCAGACACTGCGTCACGTACTCATCCATTCAGGACACAAACTGTATATCAAAGTCATCGTCGACTTCCATCGCCTACATGTATGTACGCGAATGAATTAACCCATTTTCGCCCAATGGATTATTCCATGCTTATATATTGGTTTAGTCCATTGTTTATGAAAAGAGAGCCTGGTCTAAATTTCCAGTTTCGTTTGATCTTACATGTGTATACTGTAATTCCGATCAGCAAACATTATATACTCTAATCAGACGCCGCATGATGCGGCGTCTAATAAGAGTCTACACTGTTTGCATTAGTCACGTTCATAGGACGCTAGGCACATATGGGTTAGTGGAAACAAGAAAATAGGGTTTTTTGTTCGGTCTAAGGGAACGAATCCACAAATTACCCCTAAACTCGTTCGTATTGGTAATATCCCTTGTTGTTGTAGCAACAGTACATGTATTTCGACAAACTATGATCGCACTGTGACATAAAATCCTCAATAGTATACAATGAGTTACAGTGGAGAACCTGTTATTCTTTCCCAATAAACGCGTTTACGCTAAAACTATTATTTGCAGTGCAAACAGTTTGGAGCCAGATCAGGCTCCAAACTGTTTGCCACCAAGATAAACAGGAATTATCCGAATTGTCCAAAAGTTGTTATTTTCTACGTTTAAGTGCTTTGCGTTTGCGTACGTTTGCGTTTAATTCAATTAGTTAACTCTTTCACTGACAGCGGCTCCAAACGGCGACATTTCAAACAGTTGGATCCTGTTACGCGGCGTCTGATCAGGATCCACACTGTTTGGGACTCGTATCGACATTTCTTCAGTCCAAACAGCCCTAAAATTGACGTTCAATATACTGCAGACAACACTTCCAAATTGAATGTAGACGAAATGTTGGCGGTAAGATTGTTAAAGCAGACGATAAAACTTGGCGGTAAACGAGTTAAACAGGAATTTCCACCTGCTTTTTATAAAGTTAAAAGGGTAAAAGCAAATAAAAACAATACACAGAGTTACAGTGTAGATGACGTTATACAGTGGAGAATCTATTATTCTTTCCCAATAAACGCGTTTACGCAAAAACTATTATTTCAATTACAAACAGTTTGGAGCCAGATCAGACGCCGAGTAACCCGGCGTCTGATCAGGCTCCAAACTGTTTGCCACCATGATAAACAAGAATTATCAGAACTGTCCAAAAGTTGTTCTTTTCTACGTTTTACTGTAGTGCTTTGCGTGTGCGTACGTTTGCGATTAAACGGGAAAGAATAACAGATTCTCCACTGTATATACATGTAGCGGATACGCATGTGACGAAATATTATTCACTAATGCAGACGGACGTTGCGTACATAAGTTGTTGGACACAAGAAAAGCGGAAAGCTTAAACCGGGACCTTATGCTTTTCTTTTGTCCTGCATTTACTAAATTAGTAGTCATCTGTGTTGAAAACGAGTAAGGTTTCTTTTCTACGGTTTAGTGCTTTGCGTTTGCGTTTAAACGGGAAAGAATAACAGATTCTCCATTGTACCCATCCCTAATACATGTTACACGTTTATGCTAAAAAGTATGACCTCTGAAAACAGTTTGCATCAAGATCAGGCACAAGGTTACACCCTGAGTCTGACCCGGCTCCATACTGTTTGTCTCTCAGCCTAAAATCAATTTCTTCACAAAGTTATATGTGTTTCAAATAGAATGTGACCATATACCATGGACATAAAATAAGAAATAGTGTACACAACATAATAAAGAATGGACATAACATAATGAAGAATTTACATAACTTAATAAAGAGTGTACATAACATAATCAAGAATGGACATAGCATAATACAGAATGAACTTAACACACAGAAAATGGTCACCGTGCCTGTAAGACGGCTAGGGCGTTCCATAGGCATGCCTTCTTTATTTGAACTAATCGTTTTTTAAAACCGCTGCATGGTGCAAACTAACAGCCAAACAGCCAATGATAAAATAAAATCTGTTTTACCGATCGGAACGCCAATGTTCTAATGAAAAAGTCTCTGAAACTTCGCTACATTTTGAATAAATCTAAAATTTCAACAACAAAAAATTATCCCAAAATAGACAGAAAATAAATTTGAAATTGTATTATCCTTGTCGAAGTCTTTTCGATCAGTACTACACATGTGCGTGTGCATTGGCGTGAACACAATCGAATTCTAGCAAGTTCTCGAAGCACACCATCGAATTCTCAAAATGTGTTGATTTTGTTACCATTCAAAATCAATGTTTTTTTCAGGGTGAGATCGGTTTAGTTCACTGTGCTTCGTAAACACACACGGCATACTTGAAATTTCCATGATGCATTATATGGACATCATTCGACATGTCGGTAACAACATTTCTTTAGTTGTTTATGGGTAAATATAGTGTTTTTTAGCAAATTAGAATTTAATTTATTTAAAAAAAAAAATATTTCGAAATCGATACTGCTGGTGTTGAGAAACATGGATCTGAAAACCATTTTGCTCTGCGATAACTACTAATGTCCATACAGCGGTTTGAAAAAACGCACAGTTGAAATAAAGAAGGCCTGGCCCTTTAATTAGTTTTGTTTAGTATAATTGGAACTATTTTCCTCAGCAGTGGAGAATACGTTATTATTTCCTGTTTAAACGCAAACGAAACGAAAAATATTACAATAAAATGCGAAAAATGACAATTTTTTTACACTTCTAAAAGTTGGTTTTTAACCTGGATCACAGTATGTAAACTCCGGTGTATCCCTTCCGGAAGCTGCGGTCAACGAAGCGAGATGTTTACCGATTTTTTCTCTGAAAGATGGATGCAGACCACTTTGACGAGTAAGTTTGTAATACATGTAGTTTAACACGCTAGCTTTATATAATACACCATCTACGAGTGTGATACAGTTTAAAACATTCAACACACCCCTTCCTACAATGTTGTGATAAATAAAAATTGAATCTTTGACATGATCATCGCTGCATATCAAGTGAAAACAACAGGTGATTCAAAGAAGTATCGTAAATTCCGTCCATTGAAGCATTTCCGCACCACGCATGATTGAAATGGCAAAATTAATGAAATATCTACTTAAAAATGTATAATGTATCATGAAAATATTAATTTTACACGAAAACTTCGTCATAAATAAATCTGACATAATTTTACTGGCTGTATGACTAGCTGCAATGTGACTGTATAACTAGCTAAGATTTATCGTGAATTAACTGAATGACTAGCTGAGAGCTCTGTCTTCGACACGAAACAAGGTCGGGTGTTAAGTATTTATATTAGTGAATCTATAAAATGAAGGCAACGAACACCCATGCAATTTACTCGTTATATATTACATGACAATAATTCTGGCGATCGTCAAACCTTTTCGACCCAGGTCAGGCACGGTATATTGGTTTGAATAGCACTGTTTGTATAGCCTGAGGTCCCATTTTCTATTTACAATGATAAAATGTCTATGGAACAATCGTGCTGGAAACTAGTATTATCTCGCAAACAGCTCTTGTATTGGAATTTAGCAGGACATTTACTACACTTCTCCTCCAATACGTTGTCGTTGGATGCCAAGTGTCCTTGATGATTATAGAACGAGTGGAAGCCCCTTTTACTACATCCACTCGTGAATCTGAATGTAAGTTTGTGATTTGAATCGGTATGTTGCTTCAATCTATTCCTTGTCTTTAACTGTCTTCACTGAAGGTGTTGAATTAATGAAAACACGCGCACACACATATAGCCCCTTACTACACCACCTGATTCTAACTGATTCTACGTCGACCAAACTGGGGATCGCCAGCAAGGGAATATTACTGAAAACGGACCAAAACATGATATTTGGGATTATAATGTGGAATTTTACATTTGAAATATGCATTTCAACACTAAATAAGCACCAGCATGCTTGAATTTAACTCTACCTGACTTTTCTCAATTTACCTGACTCTATATTTAAACGTTCCGAGCAATTATGGTATGTTGAAAAATTCTGCGTTAGATATACGAAGTGGGATGAGGGTGGGGTGGTGGTTGTCTTAGTACAAATGTATGTTAATAATATCAATATCTGAATCGAATGTAAAAATAAGACCAATTCGTTGAAAATGCTTCAATGTATATTTTGATTCTTTGAAACGATTATTTTCTCGTTAAATTTGCTTCATTTTTAAAGAAAATGTATCCCTAAAATACATAGATTGGGCTAAAAGTGAACAAATATGCCAGTTTTGAAAGGAGCGGCCTCGGACGCATCATTACTTTTTATTTGATCCAAATCCTGCAAGTAAAAGTGAATAACAGTAAGTTTAAAACAGACTGTGTATGCGGCAAAGTGTGGAATTTTAGCCATGTTTATTGCTTACACCCCTACCCAAATAGATAACAAAAAATATAATTCAATGTTTGTACGAGAACTGATCAAATCCATTCAAAAACTCTATGAAAAGACAACTAGTAAAGTTTGTTCTATCCATCAATATGAGTTCGCCAGGGATGCCTACTTTCCCCTGCTTCATTGAACATTTTCCTGGAAGAACTTATGAATAAAGCGCTTGAAGAACATGCTGGAACAATAAGTATCGGAGGACGTACCATCACAAATGTAAGATATGCTGATGCTATTGATACATGTAGCTTGGCGGGTGGTGAAGAAGAACGTGCTTCCTTGTTGAAAAACTTGATGAAGCCGCAACAAAATTCGCAATGTAAATCAGCGCAGGGAAAACAAAGAAAATGACAAACAATAATAACACCATCACTACAGACATTAAAGTTCATGACCAGACACTTAGAAGAGTAACAAAAAAGAGTCACATACCAAGTTAAAGTTTACTTTCAGTCCGAATGACCGCTCGGCCGACTGTACATATACTCCCCTGATCATCGAGCCATCTTGCCTACAATATTGAGCACTGCTAACATATGGTGCAGTCAAATGCAGCCGCAGTACCGACTCAGACCCTTCACAGGTACCTATTTTAACCCCTGGGTGGAGAGGAGCAATTCGCGGTACATGTCTTGCTCAAGAACATTCATGTACATCATCGGGGATTCAGAAAAATCCCCTAGTCATACCGCTGGTCCGGCGGGGGATCGAACTCACGTCATGTGTTAACCATTGGGCCACTACCGCCGGTAGAGTACAACAATTTAAATACCTAGGTGCTAAATTATCAGTAATGAGGGTTCCAAGCCAGACATTCTAACAATGTTAGCACAAACAGCAGCAGAACTCAAAGGACTAAAGCGTATTTTGACAGATACCAGGATCACAACGAAACGCAACATCAGACTTATGCGTGCATTTGGTTCTGTCACATTTTCTGTATGCGTGTGAGAGCTGAACACTGACAACTAAACTTAAGAAGAAAATGAGATGAGATGTTTTCGGACCATCTTGGGCATCTCGTATATGCAGCGAGTTTCCCAAGAACAAGTCAGACAATTGTAGTTAACCATATAGGTAAACATTGTGTATTTTTCATTTATAGTCAAACGGAGGAAGATGAAATGGTACGGCCATGTCACTCGATCTAGTGGCCTTTTAAAGACATTTTACAAGGAACAGTAGAAGGAAATGGGAGACGAGGAAGACAAAAAAGGACATGGATTGATAATGTTGAACAGTGGACAGGATTGACACTTGAATAGTCTTTATATAGGCATAAACATTAATTAACTATGTCAACCATCTACCAAAAAGACGTTAAAGGTAATATAGGGTAAATATTACATAAATCACAGCTAACTTACAGTAAAATCACAACTGGTCATACAGTGACATTTAATAAATAAGCAGATAGTCATACACCATTCCAGTTTGTAGAAATCGCATTATGTTGTGTTTTTCTGTTTATTTTTCATTTACAGACATTTCGGTTACATTAAATTATTCTAGCTGCGAGTGCTAAATAGTAATGTGTCAGCGGAAATTTAACTTTAGGTGTCGCTGGAACAGTTTTAAATCACGCTTCCAAGGCGAGTCAGTAGGCGATGGCAGTGATCAGAATCTTATTTCAGAGAGATCTTGCTTCAGATTCGGAAATCAGTTGGTGAACTGAAAGGAATTTATCTTGCAAGTGTACTGGACCATATCTTACAATTGTTTTTTAACACAGTGCTGTAAAATTAAGCTAAATTTTACTCGTTTCGCTGGAGTGTGTTCTATTTCGTGACATTTTATTGATTCGTTAACCGCAGCTTCCGGAAGGGATACACCGGAGTTTACATACTGTGTGGATGGCAAACAGTTTGGAGCCTGATCAGACGCCGGGTTACCCGGCGTCTGATCTGGCCCCGGAACTGTTTGCAAATGAAAATTGTAGATAAAGTGTAAACGCATTTATTTGGAAAGAATAACGTTTTCTCAGCTGTTACATCTAATTACAGCATTGTTTGCTGTTGATAAACTCTATGAACTACAGTCATGGATAATCTGTTATTCTTTCCCAATAAACGCGTTTACGCTAAAACTATTATTTCCAGTGCAAACAGTAACCCGGCGTCTGATCAGGCTCCAAACTGTTTGCCACCAAGATAAACACGAATTATCAGAATTGTCCAAAAATTGTTCTTTTCTACGTTTTAGTGCTTTGCGTTTGCGTACGTTTGCGTTTAAACGGGAAAGAATAACAGATTCTCCACTGTAAATCATGCAAATCAAGTGTTAGTTTTCAATAAGGGAAGATGGAGCATGCCTGCCTAGATCTATATGATGATGTTATTGAAAACAGCTGTGCATGTAATCCTCAAGATTGACAGACCATTCAGTCTGTACCAAATTGTCATGTGAGTGTAAAATACATTACTTGACCATTTTTAAGGACCACAATGGAAATAAGAGTAGGTCTTACTCTTTTTTGTGTAATTCTTGGCATACGAGGGATGTTCAAATACTTTTGATACTGGGTCAATAACTTCAATATAATGAGCACAAAATGCATATGTGATATACCATTTTAAAGAGCAATTCTTCGCCTACACGATGATATAATGCACGATAAGATCACATAACTCGATGGGTAACAACATGAACCTAAATGACCCCTACTCGAGGTCACTGGACTATAGCACTTTTCGGACATTACTTTTTGACGTAATTACTTCTTAAAATGTACAATTTCCAGATTAGTTTTGGAAATATATCAGATTATGTCTAAATTTTAATGTTAATAATTTTTTATTTCTATTGCAAGGGTTAACTGACAAAAATCTCATTTTTTCAAAATCAACATTTCTTATTTTGCTAATGACGAAAGTGGACATGATTTTTCGAACGCTATGAACATGTGCTACATCAATATATATACATTTTGATTTTAAAACATGAAACCCTTTTTCAATGGCTTCAATTATAGCCTGGTTTAATAATAAAAAAAGGGTTTGTAGTTTCCCTAACTACTTTTATACATAACAGGAGATTAATTTGTTATTATATTATCAGTACGTGTTTAGAATTAGCTTTTTTTTTTTTAAATTTTATGTAATAATAACATTTTAAACTGTGTAGTGTTCGCATAATTGGCTTATTGTATTTGACAGAAAATTTCATAAATTTATTCAAAATAATAAAGCCGTAATAAAAATTATAGTATCAAATTGTGTTTAGAAAATTAACTCAAATATACACAAAAAAGGTCAAGTGTCCTCGAGGAGGGGTCATTTAGGTGCATGTTGGGGCTGATCGAGTAATGCGATCTTATCGTACCTGATATCAGCGTGTCGGCAAATAATTGATCTTTAAAATTATATATAACACATACATTTTGCACTTATAATAATGGAGTTATTGATCCAGTATCAAAACTTTTTGAACTACCCTCGTATAATGTTGAGTGACATGGCTGTATTAAATCATACATATTGTTGCTTATTGTATACTGTGTATGTTTTTAATAACAGATTGCAATGTTATTGTACATTTTATGTTGAAATAAATCTATCTTTCTATCTATAACTTGGGTGTTAACACCTAGTCGGTTAAAGCTTGTGCAACCCATGCTCAGAAGTTAGAAGTGTGGCAAGGTCTGTGCAAAGAATCATTGAAGTGTTTCATGTGAGGCCCGTACTTTACATTTGATAGTTTGGTTAGGAAAACTCATTGAAAAATACAGTTTCTGACCTAGGCTCGGTGATAACAGCTAGCGATGTAGGAAGCATGCTTTACAGTGAATAATACGTTATTATTTCCCGTTTAAACGCAAACGAAACGCAAAATACAAAAATGTAGAAAAGCACAACTGTTTAAAAAGTCAATTTTTTCATTTTTATTTCAGTGGCAAACAGTTTGGAGCGTGATCTGACTCCAAACTGTATAGGAATTATAAGTTTTAGCGTAAACGCTTTTATTGGGAAAGAATAACGTTTTCTCCACTGTACCTATGTGAGTTGTGCTGAAAACTGCAATACTGTCTTAGCAAAGAATCAATGAAGCGTTTCATATGAGGCCCGTCGCTTATATTTGAACGGGTCGTATTATGGTACATGTATACCCTGCGCTGTCTGTACGTCCTTTAACTGTTTCCTTCTAGCACTCTCTAGCCCTCAATCATTGGTCATTAAATTTCACTCATCACAAACATTCCTTACCACAACAGCTCGGACGAGTTTGCGTTTCAGACGTTTGCAACTATTTTTGGCAGAGTTATGTCCCCTTTGTTGTCAATTTTTTTCAATACTTGTCAATGAAGGGGCCTCGTTTATTTTCCCCGTCATAGGTGTGTCGGGATCGGGGAACCATCCTCCTACACACCTTACAAAATTAGAATTGCACAGTTGTATACATATATTTACAAGTATTAAATATTCTTACATTTACAAAGGTCCATAGGTGTGTCGGGATCGGGGAACCATCCTCCTACACACCTTACAAAAATATGATTTGCACAGTTGTATACATATATTTACAAGTATTAAATATTCTTACATTTACAAATGTCTGTACACTGTGAATTTCTTATAAAAATAATAAGACAAAAAACAGGAAAAACCAAAAAAAAACAACAAAAAAGTACTTGTAGCCAGGAATGTGTAAACTTCTTACAGTGGAGAATCTGTTATTCTTTCCCGTTTAAACGCAAACGTACGCAAACGCAATGCACTAAAACGTAGAAAAGAACAACTTTTGGACAATTCTGATAATTCTTGTTTATCTTGGTGGCAAACAGTTTGGAGCCTGATCAGACGCCGGGTTACCCGGCGTCTGATCTGGCTCCAAACTGTTTGCACTGCAAATAATAGTTTTTAGCGTAAACGTGTTTATTGGGAAAGAATAACCGATTCTCCACTGTAACAGTTCTGCGTGTGTATGCATATTTATATGAAAACAGACATTGTTGTCTTCGATACATTTATATACAAATTTAATATGTATATCGAAATATTACTTATTTGATAAGTATTGCTTTAGGTAATATTGAGTTTCAAATAGAATTTTAAATTGGTCCCTTTGATTATGAAAATAACATTCATAACCTTTTTCAATTGCTATTGTATTAAATAATTTGTTTTTAAAAGGTAAGTAATGCTTTGTACCTAGTAATGTAGGTAGATATTTAGTGTATCTACATTGAAAAATATACATTTTAAAAAGGATAAGAATAAGACATTTAACCGTATTTTATGTATTTCTAAAACCAATATCATGTTTCCATATCAAGATTATGAAAAACATGTTTTTTGGTGCAAATAAATTTATTATTATGTTCTTGCTTATGGGGCATAGCCAAAATAAATGGTCAATAGTTTCTGGATTTTTTTTGCAGAAGGTGCAAAATGGGCTATCAATAATATTCATTTTGAATAGATGGTAGTTTGTGCCAAGTATTCTGTGAACTATACAAAACTGAAACCACTGTATATCTGTATTTTCTGTTATAACAAAAGGTAACTCAAATAGGCATTTCCACTCATTTTCATTCGTAATGTTTTATCCCACGTTTGTTTACAGGTCGCCTGGATTGTATTTCTATTTAAGCATTTGTAGATTGATCTTGAACCAATAGCATCTTTCCAAATTAGTTTAATATAAGGTGGAAAAACTGGTTTCTGAATAGGGTTCAAATCTCTTATTCCTACTTGTATATGTGTAAGTCCTTTCTCAATGGCAAGTTTAATTCCCATATAAATGAGATAATTGGTAGGTAGATTATATTTAATTTTGAATTCATTAAAAGTCATGATCGCTACATTATCATTTACCAAGTCTCCAATGCAAATAAAACCATACTGGAACCATAATTTTAAGAAAACACTCTTTTGTCCAACTAAAATCATGTGGTTATAAAATAATGGATAATCGTGAATTGCGTCCTTCTCAATAATATGTTTATCTATTGTTTTTGCAAAAGCCATTACAGTTTCAGCCCAAAATCTGTTAGTACTTTACTTGCAAATAGGTCATAGTAATGTTTTCCACAGTTTAACATTTTGTTGACATCTGTATAATTTTTAATGATATCCACCCATCCCCCATTATTTGTTATTAACCTTCTGGTCCATGTTGTTTTAAGTGAATGCTCTTAAGTTGCCCATCTTTAAGCCCCCTTCGTCATATTCTTTTACATTAACAGATTGTTTTATTTTGTGACATCCGCCCCAGACGTAGTTATAAAATATAGTTTGTAAGTTGTTGATCATTGACTCCGTAGGCTGCGGCTAAGCAAGAAACAAATTATTTAGTTTAGCAACCAACAAACTTTTGATAACAGTTATTTTGACTATAGGTGTTAATATTCTTCTGTTCCATTTTTTGATAGTTTATTCTATTTCAGTTATTTTTGGTTTATAATTCAAGTTAATAATCTTATCCAAATCAACATGAAAACGTATTCCTAGCATCTCAAATTGAGTTTGGTTCCATGTTAGTTTCCATTTTGTTTTAATTGTGTCAGAACTATATTTTTTCTTACCTATCCATACTAATTTTGTTTTTTCATAAACAACTTTAAGACCGGAAATTTCTGAGATTCTTGAATGAGTGTCGAGCGTTTCATTAAGAGATTCGCTTGAGCCATCCAAAATTAAACTAGTGTCGTCAGCAAACGGGGACAATTTATATTCAGTTAGATTAAATCTTATACCTGTAATTTTTGGGTTTGAACGTATTTTAATCGATAGGATTTCGGCACACAGAGGAAATATGTAACAAGATAAAGGACGACCTTGTCTGCAACCCCGCTCAATCTTAAAAAAGTCTTAAAGGTAGCCACACTGAGAAACAGTTGATTTTGAATCTTTATAAAAGATGTCAAACCACGTTTGTATTAGGCAGCCAAAATTTTGGTCAAATATGTTTTTCTTGTATCACCTTCTTTAGGCAGTGGTGACGCTTAGGGGTCACATTTCCAGCGTCTGACTGTCCGTCCGTCAGTCTGTCCGTCATTTTTTGCGTCACGCTACATAACTCCTGTTCTACTGAAGCTTTTAAGATGAAACTTCATTTATTGATAGGGCTTGACAAGTGAAAGCGTATTGCACAAGGATAATACTCTTTGTTACAATAGTGAGCGAGTTATTCCCCTTTTCAACATTTTCTTTCCGTGCAGATTTCTTCTGTTAGAATAACGATTTTTAAATGAAATTTCTTATATGGAAAGAGATGGATGAGTGAAATTGTTCTGCACAAGGTTGATAACTATTGCAGCAATAATGTGAGAGTTCCCATGCTCTTGCCAGATAAAAGTGCATTTACTTAAATGAGTTGGTGAGTGGAAGTGTCTTGCACATGGTTCATTTCTCTTGCATTAATACCATGGGAGCTATTCCCATTTTCTACACTTTCTTGAGCGACAGATTATTTGTCATTTTAACTTTAACACTTGTTCGACTGATAGTTGCTGACAGTTGACATACGTCTTCCGAGGAACACCCCTTTTTAATAAAAAAGCACTTTTTTGTTCTATATTTGACTCCTTTCCAGTTTGATATGGTAATACAGGGAGAGAAGCGACTTATACGAGTATATGTGTTACACTTTTTGTGTGTCTCAGTATTTTCAGAGTTATCCCATTTTGCACTTGTTTTTGCTCTAAAATTTGTTTTCTGTAAATTTTGACCGTAAACATGTACATGAAAACAATAACTATTTTTGGTTTCGGTCTGATAACTATATCTGGAGTAAAGCCCCTTTAATTCTTTTTTTTTAATAAATCTCGTTTAAAGACTATCACTTCAGTTATTTTTTTTTGTGTAGCCAAATTTCATGTGTTGCTTACTTATTATGCAGGAAAGATGCCCAGTGATTTTGTTTTCGGTTCAATGAATTTTCCTGGAGTTATACCCCATTTACATGTATATACTAAGTATTTTACGTCCCTTTTTTCAGATGTTTACTTTACTTCTGTTTGCCGTATTAAAACCAACTTTCATACTAAGCTTTCTTATCATACTGGCTTATACACCCATTGATTTTGGTTGCGGCCGGATGGTATTTTTTTGGAGCACATGTAATACCTCTTTATATATACATATAATGTTTTTTTTCAAAACTGATATTCATACAATAACCTTTAAGTTACTGCTATATAAGGTATTATTACCAAATTTCATTGTAAGTGTCCTTATTAGTACAGGTAAGACACCTACTAATTTTGGCTATGGTCTGATGATTTTATTGCAGTTATTCCACATTACATACTTAGCATTTTATAAGTAAAACTGGTTTCTGGATGATAACTCTACTTCTGATTACCGCATTAAAATCAATGTTCATACTACATGTATATATCTTATCTGATATACTTGTCTGATGTCACGGGCGTATTATGTTGCCTCTTGCGGTAGTCTTGTTGTCATACAAAAAATGTAACAGCAGACTGGTTCAAAATACTTGTATTGGAAGAGTCCAAAGGATTATAATACCCATAAAAGAAATTCAGGATTGAAAGGGTTTAAGGCATATTGATAGATAAATACAAAAGACTCAAGCAGGAAACGCAACACAAACAATACACCCACCTCTCAAGCAGAACACACACACAGTCATACCATAACAAACAAACACACACACACGCACACTCCAATTCCTTCATCTACACACTAAATAGAAAACAACACGCAAGACAAACATAAAGCAAAGTGAACATAGGAGCCCGCCTTGATACGGTCAGTAGCAATCAATAATTAATTATAAATTAATCATTAACTACCACTTGGGGGTTAAACCTGGGTTTAGGGGCGCCCAACCTCACACTTATCTCCTATATTCACCTTTAAATACGAACAGTGTACATAAAATATAAACCCTGTTCCACAACCTCATAATCAAAAAGAGTAATGGCTTTATTTAACACGGTGCACTAAAATTGAGAATATTACATATATTTGAAAGAGGCATTAATTCAGCTGAATCTCTGTAAAAATAATGATAAGTTAACCCCTTCATTGTCGAGACGTCATTAGTTTTAAACAATTTTCGTCTGCTTTTATATATCAAATGTAAAAATTAGCTATTTTAACTTATGAAATGTTGAAATGATAGCCAAACAGTTAGTTTGTATCCTGATCAGAGGCCGCTTTACACATTGTCTGAACAGAATCCAAACTGTTTGTACATAACTATTGTATTTAGTGTAAGACAGTAAATTGGTTACCTCGGCGTCTTAACGTATTTGTTGAGCAAGAATAACGTCATCTCATCGCCCACTACGAATCATCGCCCGGCTACGTTGTTGTTGTATTGACTGGTGGTGGGTGGGGGGATAAAATGATGAATCTGTAGCGCGTTCAATTATCATTTTTTTGCTGTTTAGGTTAGCAGTTTGTGCCCCGTGTGCAGCGTGCAGAGTACGGTAGAGAAAACGTTTTCTTTCCAAATAACCCCGGTTACGCTTCAACTATTATTTTCATTGCAAACAATTTGGAGCCAGAGTAGACGCCGGATAACGATGTGTCTGATCAGGCTCCAAAATGTTTGCCACTCAGATTAAAACTGGTAGTCTGAATTGTCAAAATGTTGTCATTTTTCTATATTTCATTGCAATCTGTTTGCAATGAATGAAATAATTACGTTTTCTCAACTGTATTTCAGACCGGTAGCCTACTCGCAATCGATGACCATCGACGGCCATCGATTTCTTTACTGAACTCATCACAGTATTCCCTTCAACCGGGTTTATTCTGGAAGACTAACGTTTTCTCCACTGTACTTGGCACCTGATCCGGATCTAAACTGCTCTCAAACTAGGACCTTACTGTTTGTGTTGGAAACAATAGTTTAAGCAAAATTTAAAGCGTTTAGTTGGGGCAATTACATCGTCTCCATTGTACATAAATAAAGGATAAACAAGTCCTTTCGGGTTACTCGGTGTCTGATCTGGATGTAGATTGACAATAAATATCACCCATCTAGCGCGTACATGTATCATGATAAGAAATACCGGTACCACTACAACAGAAGTATTCATAACAATAATAAGTTTTTAATATCTCAGGTCAAGAACTCATTAGCAGCATTCAAATTATACATGTATGCAAAATTCATTAGCGGTGACAAGCGCATTAAGCAAACCTTTCTACACCACAAATATTCATGACAAGAAAAGTGAAATCTACGTACAAAGTGAATTATTTAAAAGAAAAGTACGTTAATCATGTTGCTCTCAGTGACGTTTGAAAGCACGTTTGCAATCAGTTTCGATCCTGATCAAACGCCGCGTAACGCGGCGTCTGATCAGGACACAAACTGTTTGACACTCGTTTTGCAATTTCTTCAGTCATACTTACTTATTTTTTTAACTTTATAACGACATTGCAGATAACAAAACTGAAGCAGACGAAAATGAAACGGTGAAGGGGTAAAAGTAAAAATCTCATGAAAAAGTTGGCAGTGACAGGGTTAACATTTTACGCCGTTTGAGACACGTATACAAATAACAGACAGAAACTATATACATTTCTTATTATTGTTTAGCAATTTTAATGTATAGACATGTAGTACAAAAATGTAAATAATGTGTCAGGCAACTTTACATGTTGTAACTCATTAATAATGCAGACAAAACTTGCAATGCATATTTATAAAAATAACCGCAAAACATTCATATTAACAAATACGGAGAATAATGTAAAGTAATTTATGCTGCGGACGGCGTAAGTCTGAATAATGTAATGTTATGTATGGTGCCGAACGCGTTATTCTGAAGAATGTTATGTAATTTATGCTGCCGAAGGCGTTATTCTGAAGAATGTAATGTAATTTATGCTGCCGAAGGCGTTATTCTGAATAATGTAATGTAATTTATGCTGCCGAAGGCGTTATTCTGAAGAATGTAATGTAATTTATGCTGCCGAAGGCGTTATTCTGAATAATGTAATGTAATTTATGCTGAGGAAGGCGTTATTCTGAATAATGTAAAGTATTTTTATGCTGAGGAAGGCCTTATTCTGAATAATGTAAAGTAATTTATGATGCGGACGGCGTAAGTCTGAATAATGTAATGTAATTTATGCTGTCAAAGGCGTTATTCTGAACAATGTAATGTAATGTATGCTGAGGAAGGCGTTATTCTGAATAATGTAATGTACTTTATGCTGAGGAAGGCGTTATTCTGAAGAATGTAAAGTAATTTTATGCTGGGGAATGCGTTATTCTGAATAATGTAATGTAATTTATGCTGAGGAAGGCGTTATTCTGAATAATGTAATGTAATTTATGCTGAGGAAGGCGTTATTCTGAAGAATGTAATGTAAATTTGTGCTGAGGAAGGCGTTATTCTGAATAATGTAATGTACTTTATGCTGAGGAAGGCGTTATTCTGAAGAATGTAATGTACTTTATGCTGAGGAAGGCGTTATTCTGAAGAATGTAATGTAATTTTATGCTGAGGAAGGCGTTATTCTGAATAATGTAATGTAATTTATGCTGAGGAAGGCGTTATTCTGAAGAATGTAATGTAATTTATGCTGAGGAAGGCGTTATTCTGAAGAATGTAATGTACTTTATGCTGCCTAAAGCGTTACTCTGAAGAATGTATTGTAATTGTATGCTGAGGAAGGCGTTATTCTGAAGAATGTTATGAAATTTATGCTGCGTAAGGCGTTATTCTGAAGAATTCAATGTAATTTACGCTGCGGAAAGCGTTTTATGTCCCAATAACGACCGTTTGCTATATGGCATATGTGTTTCGCTTTTACCATGCAGCCTGACATAAACTGTAACTGTAAAACAAATATTTTCACTGTGAACAGTTTGGAGTCAGTTCAGTCGATTAGCGTGAACTCTACAGAACCTCTCGCCGGGAACCTCTCGGCTCAGGGGATTAATAACGTCGTTTATCACATAAACGTGCAAAATATAGAGGTTCGTAAAAATCGTACGACTCACTGGGCATATATTTTATACTAACTGACTCTCTCTCCCTATCTATATGTATGTATGTATCTCTCTCCCCTTTCTATATATGTCTCTATTGGATCTGATCTGAATCCATACTGTTTGCAAATAGAACTCTTACTCTATGTCTCAGCGGTCGCTCTCTCTGTCTTTCTCAGCATTTACTCTCCCCCTCTCTCTTTAATAACTAAAGGATCTGATCTGGATGCAGACTCATTCCAAATAGAACTGTGATATCTCTATGAATCTGGATTGTGTACTGTTTGTCTGTCGGCTAATTGTATAAAGTCAAATTCGTCAAATCAAATTACCCAGGAAGCTTGTATAAAAGACTAACTTATGCATTGCGGCAATTTTTTGTATCACACATGGACATTAGCCCCTATTAACACACAGCAGGAACCGGGTCACAGCCCTCGAAACGGAAAATTACAACGTGATTTCACGGAAATAGCCGATCTTGGATGAAGGTTAAAAGACTACAAGTCCGATTTCAGCAACACGACATTTGCCAATATTTAACTCAATTTGGAAGCAAAAAGACTTATTTCAAATTCAAAGTAAAAACGATTTTTGAATTGTTTAGAAAACAGTCTTTCTGCTCATAACTGCTAAAATATTCGCAGATGTTTAAAAGGATGTTTTATTTGCGTTCAAAATCAGCAAAGTACACGCTTTCACCCTTTTTTACTATATGTTTAATGTGTCCGACACGTATCTTTTTCAAATCAAAATGGAAGCAAAAATTCATTAAAATAGACAATTAAAATTAAAACCATGTGAAACAGAAGAAAATAAAGTTTATAGCTATAACTGCTAAAATATTGTCAGATATATTCAACACCTTAAAATATGAGTTTTAGAATTATTCCCGTATATATTCCATATAGGTCAGTCAGCCGGGAAATTGCTCGATATCAATTTTATCGGCTTGGTTAAGCCAGTCAAAATGGACTGAAAGATGGGTATGAAAATGACACCAAAGTGGGATGGTTTAACATTTGAATCAAGTTTCTGTAAAACGTAGACTGGACCAAATTGAGATGTTTAGCAGACAAAATGTTGAGCAGATGACAGTTACTTAGTTTCGTTCTGTAACATTATGAGACAGAATCGAAATTATTTTTGGCAACACCTGTCTTTAAAGGGCCACTTGACCATTTGAATTTAGATTGAAGGGACACCGGGTTCATTATGACAGGAGTTCATGTTACCTTAGTAAATGGTGTATTAAATACTACTGTAATATGATAATCCTTGTGTTTTGACAGGAAGTTCCAGTCACATCAGTAAACATGCAATGGAACACTTCGACGATATAACTTTTCTTGCATAATGACAGGAATTCCATGTTACCTAAATACATGTGGTATTGAGTACTATTGTGATATCCTTGTGTTATGATATGATGTTCATGTCATTTCAGTGAACATGAACATGCTATGGAATACTATGATGAGATGGAAATATTAAAGAAACAAGGAAAATAGTTAAATATATCTTCTGAACCAAATTTGTTTTCTTCTACTAATATCTATATGTGAAATTGTATGTATTGTCAACTCTGACTGTACATGTATTTATACTGAATTCTAACACACCTCGCCCACACCCCTATATACATGTAAGCGAAGAAGGACCGTCCCAGTGTAAGAATTATCAGTAGAACACTCACGCGCTAAACGTTCTAACGTGACGTCATTTGGCTTCGAAAATGCGTACGCCAAGAAATGTAGCGCCGTTGCTTCGGTGCAAATTAAGGTTAAAGTATGTGTTAGAATCGAAATAATAAATCAATACCAGTGTTTTATCAAACAATCGAACACGGGTAGTCGTTGAGATGCTTGTAATTAAACCACTCGGCCTAAGGGCCTCGTGATTAAATTACTACGCATCTCAACTCCTACCAGTGTTCGATTGCACGATAAAACACTGGTATGAATTTATTATTTCTTAAATAAGATACTGTTTAAACTAGATAAACAAGTTTTGCAATACTATTGTGATATGAAAATCCTTGTCCTATTTTTATATATCCTGTGATGTAAGCAGTTGCGCGCAAGATGCAAATTAGATGGCAGAATGTAAATGCTAGGTTGAAAAGATAAATTCAACATAAAAAACATCACCATTGCAGGAGGCATGATTACATATGTATCATGACTGGAATGTCATACCACCTGAGAGTACAGTGGAGAAAACTTTGTTCTTTCCCAATAAACGCGTTTACGCTAGAACTATTTTTTCCCCATTGCAAACAGTTTAGAGCCAGATCAGACGCCGGGTAGCCCGGCGTCTGTTCTGGCTCCAAGCTCCAAACTATTTGCCACTCAAATTAACATGAATAGATACAATTATCAAAAAGTTCACCCTATTCTCGATTAAAGTGTGTTGCGTTTGCGTTTCGTTTGCGTTTAAACGGGAAAGAAATATAGGATCTGTCATGAGTCGATGTTTAAGACAAGCTGATCTCAAACGAATCTAGAATTGAAATGTTATTAAGCGAGTCTTGGCGAGCTTAATAACTTTTCTATTCTAGACGAGTTTGAGATCAACTTGTCTTAAACATCGACGAGTGACAGATTCTTTTTCTCACATTACCAACGATTTAAGCTATTTTTTAAGCAATATACATTTTTATGGAGCCCCGGTGACGTCAAAACACCGTTATAAATAGTGACGTTATAATGACGTCATCAAAGATATCTTACACATGTTGGAGATAAGGATATTCGTCATCGTTGTTTGCTATAGAAAACAGGGGTAGTTATGTGAGAATAACGTTTTCTCCACTGTACATGTATATGCTTTGAAGCCCCAAGTGGGACATTGAGAAAGAATAAACCAATTGCCCGAAATGGCAGAGTTGTAAAACTCCACCAAACAATGACACCAATACTTTCACGAACATGCACATGCCCCACTCTGGCGCTATAATTATGACCATTCTAAGTGACGCGGTGCCGTAAAACCCAACACAACCAAACAATATACTTTGGAAAACTACAGATGACATGGGAATCCTTGCATAATGACACGAATTTCATGTTACCACAAACTATCTGACCTCAAATTACACAACAATAGTGACATCAGACATAATAACCCTTGTAGTTAGCCTTAGTCGTGAGACGGGTTACCATAACATGCTCCCAAAACATGATGCTTTTCGGGATGCGTCCATCGCCAATTTTGCAGCCATTCCCTAGCCACCGTAACCGGCTTTGAGTTAGAATAAAGAACATATTTGACATCACTTCCTGACTCTGGACATGGTCGTGTGTGATGTGAACTTGCCAGATGATGCCAAAGAGTCGTCTGAGACAACGTATGTGAAAGGTAAGGCGTATATTCTTGGGTCTTTGCAGAGTAGATTTGTATTGTTTTGTTTGTTAACTTCCGTTTCTGCCATCTATGGGCTAATTGGACTCCAGGGAAAGAGAGGGGGGGGGGGGCGGATACAGATAACCCGGGCGCGATGCCCTACTCTTATTATTGAAAGAGTTTTCTGGTTATTTTAGATGCCAAGTGTTAAGCACTCATACATCGGACCTCGGTTTATAAAGTCTCATCCGAAGGACTTGGTCCGTCGGGGATCGAACCCACAACCGCAGACGTCGTAAGCGGGTGCTTTACCACTCGACTACGTCGGTCGGTAAGCGGGAGTAGAGCGCCCAGAAGACGTTTCACTTTTCCGTTTTTAAAAGATGCAATACGAAAATCAAATGCACTGCATTAAATATATAAAATAAAAAAGATTTTAATATTCTGAATATTCATTTTAATCTGAGTGGCAAACAGTTTGGAGCCTGATCAGACGCCGGTTTACTCGGGGTCTGATCTGGCTTCAAATTGTTTACAATGCAAATAATATGTTTAATCGCAAACATGTTTATTGGGAAAGAATAACGTCTTCCCCAATGTACATGTTCTCACGATTAGCTCAGAATCCATAGATAGGTCGTTGGAGATGGTTCAGCCGAGGTACATGTATGTAAAGTTTTCGACTACAGTGCTCCCACTCTACAAGAACACCCAATGGGAAACAGAAAGTGTGCGTGTTGTTCGGATAGAGTCGTTATAGGGAAGATACTGGTTTACATTTGCAAACAGCTTGAATTCAGATCAGACGCCGCGTTACGCGGCGTCTGATCTGGATTCAAGCTGTTTGACATTCGTCATTTTCTGTATAGATGTCAAAATATGTAACTTTGAGAAAAACAACAGACGGGAAATTTAAGCAGACGACATTGCAGTCGTGAAACGATTGGACATAACTGTTCTGTTTAGGGAACAGCCACAAGGGTCGTTATAAGGAGGGACTCGTTGTAGGGAGGGAGCACTGTTCTTCCATGGGTACTGTCGCTAACGGTGATTTGACGGGTACATGTACTGATGACATCCTGGTCCATGACGGTAGTTCTTTTAAGACTTACAGGGCTACCATTTCTCCGGATTTTTCCTACGTATTCGGATTTTTATCCTAGCAGATCGTAGCTTAAAACAGGCTGAAAGTAAAGCAGAATGCGCTTTTAGGCGCATTCTGCATTACCTTCAACCTGTTTCAAGCAGTCATGTGTCTTCAAAAAAACACAACAGACTATGGGGGAAAGGTACGGTTAGTAAAATTGCGTCTGAAAAAAATTGAAATCTTAGGATTTTTAGGATCAACTTATGGCAGCCCTGGACTTATACATTACATACAAGGAAACAATTGTAGTGTCTTCCAATCATGTTTGTGTTAAAAACACACGTGTCCATTGTAAACGACAACGAACCATCTGATTGTACGCCGGGTAACTCAGCATCCAATAAGACTAAAATTCGTTTGTCACCCAAAATAAAATAAATATTCCGCGTTTGGCCTATACATGTATAACAATAAGCGCATTTGTACTAAAACTACTATTTCCATCGCAAACACCTTGGAACTAGATCAGACGTCGGTTAAACATATTCATTATCAAGATTAATCAGTAGAAAGTTCTGTATACTTGCGGGTTTTTTTTTTAATTACAATTCGTGCGTTTTCTGTTCACCTTTAAACGGGGTAATAAACGTCATGTCCACTGTTCTAATCAAATCTGGCGCCTGATCAGAATCGAAACTGTTTGGAATACTGATAATAGTTTTAGCGTTATTTGGAACGAATAACTTTCACACACATTGATTCAATAGAGAAACACAATCCGATTCCCTAAAAAAGCACTTGAGCAGTACAATAACAGAAAAAATGCATTTCATTGAAAAACAGAGTTGGACTGAGCCCATAAATCGTTTAGGATGAACCTGAACTCGTTTCCAAGATTCTGGTTCTGCTAAAATATGACCAATCACAAGCTTAAGAGTGATGTTAAACTGACCTGTGATGATTCATTATGGTAATGTCGAGTTTGAAGTGAATTTAAAGTGGCACGCGACACTAAGCATGAATTATTCCAACATTTTTTTTACAGTGGAAAAAACGTTATTGTTTCCCATTGTTTCCCATTAAACTTAACGCCAATACTATTATTTCCTTGGAAAACAGTTTGGAGCCAGATCAGACACCGGGTCACCCGGCGTCTGATCAGGTTTCAAACTGTTGCTACTCAGATGAAAAAAATAGTCAGAATTGGCAAACAGCTGATGACAACATGGCGGTGATGTGGAAATACAGTGGGAGAAAACGTTATTCTTTCCCGTTTCAACGCAAACGAAACGCAAACGGAATACACTAAAATGTAGAAAATAACAAGTTTTTGACAAATTTGACTATTGAAATTAGGCTGAGTGACATACAGTTTGGAGCCAGATCAGACGCCGGATCCCCGGCGTCTGATCTGGCTCCAAACTGTTTGTATTGGAAATAACAGTTTTAGCGTAAACGCGTTTATTGAGAATAACGTTTTCTCCACTGTAACTCACGATCAATATTGCATTGAACATGTTAATAGCTGAGGACTACTCTTCTAAATGTAGTTTAGTTTAAACATAATATATTTGCATAGTAACATGTGCAAGGGTATTGGGTTACACGCTATTACATGTACAACAATAGTTTGGTTCTTTCCCTAGACATTCTATAGTCATAATCATGAATAAAAGATGATTAAAGTTTCTCTAATTCACAGTCCATGGTCACTATGGTGACGTCGGGTAACGTTGAGCGGAGACGCGTCTAATAGCCACCTTTTATGGAGGTAGTATGGCATTGTAAAATGAGTGTGAATGTAGTAAAATGTTTTATTATATACCTATCGATGACTTATAGAGATGTCTCGGTTAGATAAATTTCATATACGTCACAGACTCACTGTTGATTTCAGCACTAGTGACGATATCACTTTTTGCAATAACGATATCATTTTTGTGACGTCATCAAGGTGTCTTAATTTGTGACGTTGTGTGTAGACAATTCATTGTGTGTGTTTTCTCTTTAAAAACCCCCAATAGAATTACCAATTCCTTTGTATGGATATGAAAAATATATCACTCAAACGGGTTGTTATCTGGTTAAAAAATCCATCCTGCGGACTCGTGTTTTAACCAGGTAACAACCCATTCTCGTGATATATTTTTCATATCAATCAACTAATTGATTATCCTCGATATATCTTTTCGAAATATTCTTCGTAACAATACGCACACTCTCCCACCTACGTATCTAGTTGTCCAAGCATGAGTGTTTTGATTTAGTGAGCACAGAGGCGTAGGATGGCGCAAGTTCTACATGGACATTTCATGGAATACATGTACGTGTACCAATGTTCAATTGCCATTTTTACCTCTCAACTTCTGTTGTTTACGGAATGACAGTCAAATTTCAGCCCATTTTTTCGCAAGAGTCACGAGTGATTTAAGCTGATTTTGACGTCATGATTATTTCCCGCTTATAAGGGGTGCTAGATAACATTTTGTTACTATAAATAGCCGTACGGTAGACCGTGTCCGACACTGTATCCCTCTGCGCTTTTGCAGAAAAAACAAGGGAAAAGGAGGCAACTCTTACAAAAATACCCTAAAAATAAAGATGGACCACACACTACGTTCCCACAGTGATAGGAAATCGAGAAGTGAACAGTAAGCTCTACACGTGTCTGTAGTTTTCAACAATGCAACAATCTGCTTTTTAAACAGTGATTTATTTTGTTGTTGATTCTTCTCACATGATAACGTCACGTTCTTACATGACGTCGTTGACGACGTTTGCTGTTATTGCTTGGAAGTAAAACGTGTATATAAAAATATTATACTAGTTTTAAACACTTGGAATTCCTTCGTAAAACATTTGTGACGTTATTGCATTGCGTTAAAACTAACATATCAGAAAACATTCAGAAAACTCTAGCGACGAGTATACATGTAACCGTCATTCACTACAATATCCCTGCGAAGAGTACACTTGGTTGATGCAAAAAGTGTAGATCCCGATCAGAGCGGTTCTTAAGGGACCCTCTGACAAGGATCTACACTGTGTGTCATATTGTTATCAATACTCCATAATCGTCATAATGGATTAGGCTTAATTGGAGATTGGAATTCCTTTTGAAATTGCAAAAAAACATTTTTCTTGTTCTGTTCTATATAAAGAAACAATGGTCGTTTTGATAAATTTTATTTTACAAAATCGCTTGAATTTAATGAAAAGCGTTTGTGTCCTAATTTGTGATCTAAAGTGGGTTATGTTTTCTTCTTAAAGCATGTGTACACAATTTCACTTCCGGTATATGTGCATAGAATATCAAAAATATATAATACTTTCAAACAACTCTTGTACATGTATATACATAGAAAGAGGCATAGCATAATAAAGTAGAAACGGGAATAGTTATTTTACTAAGAAAATAATAATAATTTGACACTAACGTAAAGTTGGGGTATGTTATACATGTAGTTAGACACTCTGTGTTAACCATCTCCTGCATAGTGTTTTACACATGTACACCTTTTACTTTTATCTCATTCACCCATGAACCATTTATGGATAATTCCAATTTAAAAACGAGTCTATTCCAACCTATTTAGGGTTGATTTTAACAATACATTTCAAACTGACAAACAGTGTAGATACTGATCAGAGGGCTCCTTAAGGAGCCCTCTAATCAGGATCTACATTGTTTGCATGGGACAAGTGTAATCCTCTCAGGTACTGTACACTGTTTGTAAATAGCATGTATACTCGTCGTTAGGGTTGAATGTTTAATGCATATCGTTTGTTTAGAGGTAAGATAAAAGATAATAGTCGGTTGGTTAATTCTGATATGTATTCATTGTTTTGTTAGATTAGATATCTAACAAAACAATGCATCTACAAAATGTATATCAGAATTAACCAACCGACTACAATGTACACTCTTTTAGTTCTGAGTTTCGAGTACTCCTTGAAGTACAATTATATAGTAAAATGTCTTGTTATAATTTAAAACAAGCAGCGTAACCATTTGTTGGTTGATAATCTCAAGGTATCATGGATATACGTAGGTACATGTAGGTACCTGTACAGTGAAGAATATAATCTTTCCCGTTTTAATTTGAACGAATCGCATTTAGCACTGAAATATAGAAAATGTCGGTTTTTAGACATTTCTAACGACTGAGTTTTATCTGGATGGCAAATAGTTTGGAGCCTGGTCAGACGCCGTATTAGGGATTACCCGGCATCTAATCTGACTACAAACAGTTATCAATGGAATAGTATAGTTTTAGTGTAAACACATTTATTGGTAAAGAATATCGTCTTCTCCACTAAACTATCCTGATAATGTTCATGTCTGTCTCCTGATAAAAGGGGGTCTAAGGTGACTGGATTTATATGTGACAGGTTATTCAGCATTACGTTTCGTTTTCAATGAACAACTGAAACAAATATTCACAAGGATTTCTTCATGATGGATCTGCAACAAGATTACAACGAAACAAATGGTTGTTCAAACAGCTGCATTGGAGTTTCAGTTGGGTATGTACATGTAGGACTTTATTCTTATGTTTTCCATACAGATAAAACAATCTGGTAATTTATTTACGATAGTGTCAAGTAAGGCTTTAAAAGTTTGAATAGTATTTTTGTTTTCAATATCCTGATTTAAGGAAGTTCGGATGTGTGTAGTCGACCGTATAAATGCCTGTTCACTTAAACGAAGGCATGTATTAAGAATAGTAAAATAACTGTTGTTTCTTAATAGATAGATAGATACTTCACTTACATCTACAAAAAGGATGTGATATGTTGCTAAGATACGGCGGAACTAAATTGATATATATTTTATAAAACAAAACTAGTTTCTGTTCTAAAGTTATTCTTCTCTATAAAATAGCCGTGTCATGACAAAACCAGCTGTATTGAATTGCAGCATTGTACAGACCATGTACCGTTGTCACCCAAGATTCTGTATAAGAGTTCGCTCTACACTGCCAGATACCGTATATAATACAGTGACATAAAATTCTGTAGATGAATTTTGGTGTCGAACAGTGTAGACCAAGACCAGCCGCCGCGTCTTAGACGCGGCGACTGGTCTTGATCTACACTGTTTGCAGTGCAATATGTCAGATTTCTTCAAAGCACGTCTCAAATATTATTTCAAACATTCGGTATCTCAATAACTCACATGGTATTTTCGCTGCTTCCAATTGTATGTTTTTCAGTCGTTCTTAATCAACCTGAGAGCAGTCATTCCATAATTCCCACTGGGACATTAAAACATATGAAGATGTTTAACTCGGTCACTGCTGATGTCGCCAAAAGGCCGCTTTGCAAACAGTTTGGGTCCTGATTACGCTGCGTCTGATCAGGATCCAAACTGTTTGACACTCGAATCGAGATGTCTTCAGTCAAAACAACCCTTAATCTGACTTTAAAATTGCATACAATACTAATAATGCAGACAATAATTTAGCGGTCATAGGGTAAAGGCAAACGATAAACTTGGCTGTGAAACAGTTAATAAAGTTCGACGATTTACAAATCATTTAAGTCTTCCAAACACAGAGTTCTTTTTCATTCAAATGTGTTATACATGTACATGTACATGTACAGTGGAGAAAACGTTATTGTTTCTGTTTAAACGCAAGCGAAACGCAACGCACTAAAATGGATAAAATGACAATTTTTCGACAGTTCATATTATTACCTGACTCTCCATTTAAGTGAATATTAAGCATTTTTTACTGTTTTCCGAAATATTTACCAGACTGAGGCCACCGGGCAACAGTTTACTGTTACATAGTACTGTTACATGCGCGAAAATGGTGCGCAAAACTTTTCTGCATCGCGGAACCAAATAAGGCGTCTTTATGATACAGATTTTTGTTTAAGGATCTAGCCTTTTGCGGAGTTGATCGGGTCATTTTTTCTCTCCCGAATAATCCCCTTAAAAGGCTATATAGTTCTAGACCTAAAATTAAGAGTAACTCCGAATAAAAGCGACAAACCGCTTGCGGATCTAACGTCTTCCTTTTTTTAAACACATTTTGACGTTACAAAAATAATGACGTCATATTATACATGACGTAATTTCGACAAAGTGTCAATCAATTTCAGTCTATAAGAAACAATAATAATTCAATCGTAATTGAAAATATGAATATGTTAGACATCTTTTTTACAAAACAGTGATGTTCACATTCAGTTGTTGTATTGAATTGAATTAAGATTAAATATACACGTAAGATCATCTCTAGAATTTATAAATACGTGTTGTTCAAATTTTGTATAGATAGATCTAGATCTAGCCATTCATTCAGCCTGGCTTAAATAGAGAGTCAGGTAATAAATCATTTGTTTGATAGTTACTTCGGGAACAGTCAAACCATTGTCCCTCGGTAGCAGGGAAGACCTTGAGAACTGTTGCCCTCGGCCGTTGGCCTCGGGCAACAGTTCTCAAGGTCTTCCCTGCTACCTCGGGTCAATGATTTGACTGTTCCCTCAGTACCTATGAAACAAATGTATAGTGTTGAATTTAACCTTGGTGGTAAATTGTTTGAAGCATGATCAGACGCCGGGTTACCCAGCGTCTGACCTGGCTCCAAACTGCTTGAAATGGGAATTATAGATTTAGCGTAAACGCGTTTATTGGTAAATAATAACGTTTTCTCCACTGTATGCTACCGAAATGGGAATTACTATTTATAATCTGAAGATATATGTTACAGTCAATCTGTGTAATCAGTCATTTCATGAAATGACTAAACATTTTAGTCATTTCGTGAAATGACTGTTTCACTTAGTCAATTCACGAAATGCCTGAAAATTCCAGTCTTTTAATGAAATGATTGAAGAACTTCTTCAGTCATTTCTTGAAAAGACTGAAGCGACTCTAGCTTTATGTATTACAGTGTAATTATGGCACTCTGCCAGTATCTTATTAATTACAAAAAAAATATTGAAATAGTGCATGTATATTAAATGTAACACAAATCAAGTCTCATAAACCATTAAAAATATGTGCAATGTTTCTGAAATAATTGTTAGTTATTACATGTACATGTATGTATTCTACAAAAATAATTATACATAATGATGTGAATAAGCATTTGCTGTTGAATTAATTAAAAAGGGTATATCACGTATTGTCTGAATCCTGCAAAATGGTATCTAGTCAATGTGTGTGAAAGTGGTCTGTCTATTTCAGCCATTTCACGATTAATGAAACTTTCAGACATTTTGTGAAATGACTAAGTAAAACAGTCATTTCACGAAATGATTAAAACTTTCACTCATTTCATAAAACGACTGATTACACATATTGACTGTAACATGGACAGTGGAGAAGACGTTATTCTTTCCCAATAAACACGTTCACACTTAAACTATTATTTCTATTACAAACAGTTTGGAACCAGATCAGACGCCGGGTAACCCGGTGGCTGATCAGGCTCCAAATTGTTTGCCACCAAGATAAAAATGAATTATCAGAATTGTCCAAAAGTTGTACTTTTCTACGTTTTAGCGTTTTGCATTTGCGTTTCGTTTCGTTTAAACGGGAAAGTATAACATATTCTTCACTGTATACTCCTAAATTTGTATGAGATGAAAGAGGTTCGGATATGTTGTCATCAAACAATAAATTTTATCCGGAAGAGTTATTAACATTCGATAAGAATAATACACTAGTGTATAAATAACTTGAGTCGTAGAAAGGTGTAAGTATTGGCCAAAGGGCAAATGAACATCTTAATCGTCCAACATTCGACTGATAACGGAGAGTCCATATGTACACATTAAGAACATGGTTTTGTTGTATAAATATTTGAATATTCAATAACTTTTAAAAACAAGTGTAAACACAGGTCGGACTCATTGAGAAGACGTTACATGTATTATTTTCCAATAAACGTGTTTACGCTAAAACTATACTTACATGTAAATAATCAACTGCAAACAGTTTGATGCCAGATTCGACGACATCTTACCCGGCGTCTGAACAGGCTCCAAACTGTTTGCGAATCACATTAAAATGAAAAGTCATAATTTTCCAACAAGTTGCAATTTTCAACATTTAAGTGATTTGCGTTTGCGTTTCGTTTGCGTTTAAACGGGAAATAATAACGTCGTCTCTACTGTATACAATCTTGAGTCTGTACTACATGTATCCGTGACCTACCATTAACCCGAAAAAAGTCCTTTTTCACTATGGAGTTTGCGTTTAAACGGAAGAGAATAACGTTTTCTCCACTGAACATGTAAGAGTTAATGTCCATTCGGGGGCAAATCAGACGCCCGGTTACTTGTAAAGAGAATAACGTCTTCTATCCTGTACATGTATATGTTGTAAAACAATTGAGGCCTGTAAAACAGTTGAATCCGTGTACATATAACCCGGTGCCTGATCAGGCTGCAAACTGTTTACTACATGTATTTATATAAAAAAAAGTCGTCAGAATTTTCAAAGATCTATCACTTTGTACATTGCATTGCGTTTTTTCTCAATGCCGTGTAAACGGAAAAACAATACTCCTTAAACAATAACGTTTAACAAGCAATAGCTGTTAGTTAGACTTGATCAATATAGTCACGTACAGTGGAGAAAATGTTATTCTTTCCCAATAAACGCGTTTACGCTAAAACTATTATTTGCAGTGCAAACAGTTTGGAGCCAGATCAGACGCCGGGTAACCCGGCGTCTGATCAGGCTCCAAACTGTTTGCCACCAAGATAAACAAGAATTATCAGAATTGTCCAAAAGTTGTTCTTTTCTACGTTTTAGTGCTTTGCGTTTGCGTACGTTTGCGTTTAAACGGGAAAGAATAACATTTTCTCCACTGTACATGTAGGTGCATACACGGTTTTGATCCAGGATCAAGGGCGAGTTAAGATATGTAATATGAGGCTTACATGTAACAGGCTCAAAATTGAAATGTTACTTAAAACAGCAAGGCAAACAATTAACATATGGGGCTGATCTGACTCTAAAGGGTTTTACATGACAACAGGTTTTCAGAATATAGACGCATATATTGTTTGGTTTTATTGACCTGTCAAAATTTGAATATTCATACGTCACTGAAAGGATATATTTTGCTTCGGTATAAAGTCGATACTTTCCGTTTTGATTTACGGATAGGAACTGAAGGATATTGTGCATTCTGTGTCGAATTTAAATCAATAATCGAGTTAGCGTAGTTGGTAGCGAACACGGATACTTGTAAAAGGATGAAAGGTTGTGGGTTCGATCCCCGTTAGGTTTTATTTCTTTTTTTATTACAAGTATTATTTTATTATATGAATGATACATAAAATCAGATCCAAAGGGATTTCAATCCATTCTTCTTCTCCTACTTGCAGACTCGAATGCACCAAATAATAAATATAATAATAAAAAAGTCCTCCGCTGGGTATCGAACTCATGGCCATACATGCATTAAGTAAAACACTACTGTACTGTCTCGACCACGAAGACATATAGGTATTTAAATCTTATTCTAAATATCAACTTCATATTTCAACCCTGACCTACCGGTAAAAGTAGCGGAAATAATCGATTTCGACCGAAGCTAAATATAGCGTGTTCAACCAGCGTATAATTATTTAAATTTTGACAGGTTAATAAAACACAACAATATATGTATTTGGAACGTTTTCTCCAAAACAGTGGAGCAGACGATATTCTTTCCCGTCTAAACGCAAACGAAACGCAATAAAATGTCGAAAATTACAACTTTTTGACATTTCTAACGATTCATTTTGATTTAAGCGGCAAACAGTTTGTGGCCTGATCAGACGCTGAGTTTCCCGGCGTCTGATCTAGCTCCAAACTGCTTGCAATAGAGATAAAAGAGTACGCGTAAACGCGTTTATTGGGAAAGCATATGTCTTCTCTATTGTACATGTTTTAAGGTGGTTCGACACCGGGCGGCCCGCATCTCGAGTTCCGGAAATGCTGATGACTTTCACCTGATCTTTGCGGTACATGTGCGTGCTTATAGTAGAATATTTACATAAAGAACAGTTTGATCCGCTTCAGTGTCTTCTCTGTTAGCGCAGTTGGTACGGTGATTGACTAGGAAGCCAAAGGTTCTAGGTTCGATTCCTATTTAATAAATAACTATTTTTCACTCAGATTAAACTAAATGTTCAACTATTCAAATACTTTGTACATGTATGTACATGTAATTATTTTCATTTTATTGCATTGTACATTACTTATGTGTCAGTTTTGTTTACATGTATAAGGATAAAGTGGAGAAAACGTAATTCTTTCCCAATAAACGCGTTTACGCTATAACTATTATTTTCATTTCAAACAGTTTGGAGCCAGATCAGACGCCGGGTACCCCGATGTCTGACCAGGCTCCAAACTGTTAACGGCATAGATTTAAATGAATAGTCGGAATTGACACAAAATGTTTATTGTCTTCATATACGTATATACCTATCTCAGAATGCAATCATGAAAAAGGTTCATGTCTACACTGTTCGCGAGACCAGTAAACCAGAACGTCTCTTGCTGTTCGTGCTTTGCAGTAGAGAAGCACTAACATGTTGTTGATGTGGTTTTTTTAAATCCTCATTTTTTATTTTCATCTGAGTGGCAAATATTTTGAAGCCTGATCAAAAGCAGGTCTGGTCTGGTTCCAAACTGGTTGCGATGGAAGTGATAGTTTCAGCATATTATTACAGTGGAGAAAACGTTATTCTTTCCAAATAAACGCGTTTACGCTAAAACTATTATTTCCAATACAAACAGTTTGGAGCCAGATCAGACGCCGGGTAACCCGGCGTCTGATCAGGCTCCAAACTGTTTGCCACCAAGATAAACATGGAATATCAGAATTGTCCAAAAGTTGTTCTTTTATACGTTTTAGTGCTTTGCGTTTACGTAAGTTTGCGTTTAAACGGGAAAGAATAACAGATTATCCACTGTAAAAAGTCTAGGCTCTAGGCTTTCCAAATTAGGTCAATTTAGATTCTGTGATGAAGATGATCTTATTTCTCGTTAAAACAAAACTTGGCGCAGATGCAATACAGTACAGTGAAGAAAATGTTATCACCCGTTGAAACGCAAACGAAACGCTAACGCATTTTACTTAAATGTAGAAGATAACAACTTTTTGATATTGCTCACTATTCATTTCAATCTGAGTGGCAAACAGTTTAGAGCCTGATCAGACGCCGGGTTACCCGGCGTCTGATCTGGCTCCAAACTGGTTGCACTGCAAAAATTAGTTTTAGCGTAAACGCGTTTATTGGGAAAAAATAAAGTTTTCTCCACTGTATATATACAATGAAAGGAAAGAAACATAGTTTTTATTTTAATTTCTGCCAATTTTTAAATCTGAGTGCCATACAAACTTTAGCCTGGTACACTACTACAGAACAGGCGTCAGACTGTTTGATACTGAACAGAAGTCGTTCGTTTTCTTGCTGATTCAAACTTAAACCAAATTAAGGTTGATCAAGTAATGCTGATTTGTGTCTTCACATTTAACACTATGCGAGTGTCTTCTTATGGCTGCTCTTAAATGAAGCATGTATCTTTTCTATTTTGATAAGTGCTAAAGCTATACACTTGTTTCTTGTCGCTTTCTTTAACAAGACAAGTTTTCCTCTAGGTTGCCTAGCAACCAATACAAACTCCGAATAAGATTCACGCCAAAAATCTGTGCTCTGGTTTCTTCTTTAAACGTCCATTTTCCCCGCGGCAATTACGCAGTGGCCTCGGGCAACAAGTAGATGACAGCGTATCGTCAGAACTATTGTGTATGCATATGTTGACAGTGGGGAAATAATGACATTATTATTCGTGTCGGATACATATATCGTTCTAAGTGACAAGGCATTCCGTTAGACTACCTTTTTTGAGGAGCCTACTGCGTGCTGGTGCTGCAGAGATTAATAACTTCTGTGGGGGATTTTCTTGCTAGCGATCAATACCTACATTATTCCAGTATGTTTTAAAGACAGAGACCGGAGTGGGAACAAAAGGTGCCTAGTTTAGTTGGTACATGTACATGTATTTTTAACGAGCATTTAGAAAAACTGTCGGTGTTCATGTTTCATCATTAAACATTCACGGTACTTGAAAAACGGAACAAGGCTTCGACAAGAAGGTATGTGAACGTGATCAGTAGACAGTAAACACCAGAAATTACAGTTGAGAATACGTTATTCTTTCCCGTTTAAACGAAAAACGAAACACAAACAGAATGCAATAAAATGTAGAAAATTATAACGTGTTGACAATTCTAATAATTTATTTTAAGCTGAGTGGAAAGCACTCTGGAGTCTGGTCAGAAGCCGGGTTACCCAGTGTCTGACCTGTCTCTAAAATGTTTGAACTGGAAATAATAGTATTAGCTGAACAAGTTTATTTGGAAAGAATAGTGTTTTCACTGTACTATCTCTTAACCCTTTGAACCCTAGTCCCGCATATTGGCGTCCGTTGCACACAGTGTTTGTGTGAATAGTACATTTGTCCTAGATGCAAACAGTGACGACCCAGATCAGAGGGCTCCTAGGAGCCCTTTGATCAGGGTTTTCACTGTTTGTCATAATGCCAAACATTGAAAAAAACAATCCTTAAAAGTCATAAATCGACTAGACTTAAATGGAAACTGGAATTGTCCATTTAAAGTTTCAGGGAGGAAAGAGTTAAAATGATGCTGTTTTTTGTGTTTAAAATAGGCTGCTGCTTTACCCCTTACCGCATAGGTTGGTTCTAGTTTAAAGTACAGGTTACTACTTAAAGCATGTGAAAAAGCGCGATAATGCCCATTCTGCTTTACTTTAAGCTTGCTTTAAAAACTACTAGCTGTTAGGCTATAGAAACTATTTTATATCGGTAAAGTTCCATGACTGTATAATAGTTAATTATTTGCTTTAGTGGAGGATTAGATTAAATTCATTAAGATTCGTATCTATAGAGTAAGAGGATAATGAAAGGAGGTTGCTTAAAGCAAGGTTAAATCAAAGCATAAAGTTCGTACATGGGATTTCTGCATGGTATTCATACTGCTTTAACCCTTTCTCCATATAAGCGCTTTTTATTGCATTCACTTCATTCCTCCGCTGAAGAAAATAGTTCCAAGTTAAACAGTCGTGAATATGTTTCATAAGAAATATTTTCTTTAGTCTTGCGGGTGGAAGCTTAAAGCAGGCTGAAAGTAAAGCAGAATGCGCCTTCATGCGCATTCTGCTTTACTTTCAACCTGCTTTAAGTAAGCAACTATTTTCAAAACTAGAAACAGGGTATTGGGTAAAGGGTTAAGCTGATGAATGGCTGAGTACATGTAGTAGTTATTCTATTATAATTATGTTTACTGAGTTCGACCTAAAGTAAAGCCTGTGTCTAGCAGGCGCTAAATCCCTTAGTTGGCTATATGATGAGGTCTTTGCTTTAGATTTATGTAATGCAGAATGTTTCACTCAGAGACTGTCATCACTCACTGTTTGCTTTTTGTTTTGTGGTTTTTTTGTTTGTTTTTTGTTTGGTCACTTCTTACATGTGCAGTGGAGAAAACGTTATTCTTTCCCAATAAACGCGTTTACGCTAAAACAATTATTTCCATTGCAAACAGTTTGGAGCAGATCAGGCTCCAAACTGTTTGCCTACAAGATAAAAAATAAATTATCAGAATTGTCCAAAAAGTGTTCTTTTGTACGTTTTAGTGCTTTGCAGTTACGTTTCGTTTGCGTTTAATAAACGCGTTTACGCTAAAACGTTTATTTCCATTACAAACAATTTGGAGCCAGACTGTCTCATCAGGATCCAAACTGCTTGCAACTCAGATTAAAATAAAAAGTAAAACCGCTGTCATTTTCTACATTCTATTGAAATGCGATTGCGTTTCGTTAAAGAATAACGTCATCTCCACTGTTCATGCTTTATGGTCAGGTATGCCACTGCACTCAGTTGAGGTGTACTTATTTATGCATTGAAATACACTCAGGCTTGTGTTACATGTAATAAGCGGCTATGCTCTTTAGAAACCTTACTCGTTTTCAACAAAGATGACTTCTAAATGCAGGACAAACATTCCCAATAAACGCGTGTTTTACGCTAAAGCTAACATTTCAATTGCACACAGTTTTGAGCCAGATCAGACGCCGGGTAACCCGGCGTCTGATCAGGCTTCAAACTGTTTGCCACTCAGATTAAAATGAAAAGTCAGATGAATAAAAACACATATTATTTTATATATTTTACTGCGATGCATTTGCGTTTCGTTTTCGTTTAAATGGGAAAGAATAGCGTCTTCTCCACTGTATATGTCGAAAATGTCATTTTCTTGATAAATGAGTGCGTTACAGTCTCCTCCCTGTGTGTAACAGGCAAGCGTAAAATTGACAAAGACAATAACTCATCATCATTGAAAATGTTGATGATAAAATTGCAAATTTCTTGACAGCCTAGTGTTTCCCGGATGGCTTATTAATATGCAATAAAGACCTTATTCGTTCTTGTTTAGGTTGGGGATCCCTAAAGAGATCGTCCAACTTCGGTAAATATCGGAACTCTGCGGAGAGCAATAGGCCGTTCTCGTCATAAGTCGATCTGTTCCGAACCATCCTTAATCAATGTTGGGAACGGGCCGTCAGTTGACGAAAATGGCCGATCTCAATACGTAAAGTATCGAACTCGGTCCAAGCTCAACCTTATACATGTACGACAAAATACGCAACAGCAGCGTAATAAGATGTTCAAAATGGAAGGTTATTTAAAATTGTTAACGACATTCATTTTCTCCATTTTAGTGCATTGCGTTTTCTTTGAGATTAAACTTGAAAGAAAAGAGACTTCTCCATTGTATATAAGTTCTTTCATAAGATGTTTGCAACGTACAGTGGAGAAAACGTTATTCTTTCCCAATAAACGCGTTTACGCTTAAAATATTATCTCCAGAATAAACAGTTTGAAGCCAGAGCAGACGCCGGGTAACCCGGCGTCTGATCAGGCTCCAAAATGTTTGCCATTTAGCTTAATTTCAATAGCTACAATTGTCTCAAAATGATATTTTCTACATTTTAATGTATACCGTCTGCGTTTCGTTTGCGTTTAAACGGGAAAGAATAACATTTCTCTACTGTACATGTAACTATTGCATAATTCTAACCTGCTTTTACATCGCTGTGTTTTAGAATATCAATTGCTTTCAAGGGCGTAAACATAACATTTTACCAATAAATGCATTTGTGTTTAGTCTCATTTAAACGGTAAGGAATAACATTTTTGTCATTAAACATGTAGGGGCATTTTTTTAACCCATATGTGCCGTGCGTCCTATAAAAGGGACATAAGCAAACAGTGGAGTCTACAATGTTGCTGATAGGAATTTCAATATGAAACAAAACGAAAATGAACATGTTTTACTAGTCATGACTGTATCTAGATCTATTTTGAAATAAAATACTGTTTAAACTAACATTTTTTACTAAGCACTCCTTTGATAAAAGGGACGGATCCAATATAATTATAAGCATGGAATAATTTGCATTTGCGTACATGTACAGTGGAGAATATGTTATTCTTTCCCGTTTAAACGCAAACGTACGCAAACGCAAAGCACTAAAACGTAGAAAAGTACAACTTTTTGACAATTCTTATAATTCATGTTTATCTTTGTGGCAAACAGTTTGGAGCCTAATCAGACGCCGGGTTACCCGGCGTCTGATCTGGCTCCAAACTGTTTGCACTGCAAATAATAGTTTTAGCGTAAACGCGTTTATTGGGAAGGAATAACGTTTTCTCCACTGTAAGTGGGACCATAGCCCTTACATGTACTAATGTATATGTATACAATCACATCGAATTATTTGGGTTCTGGTTAGGAGTCAAGCAGTTCTAAAATTATTTCAAAATGTCAAATTTTCAATGATTCAGTCTGACTTTGACACAATACTATAGACCACAGTATCAAAACATGCATACATGTTCATTGGAGAAAACGTTATTCTTTCCCGTTTAAACGCAAACGAAACGCAAACGCAACACACTAAAATGGAGAAAATGACAATATTTTGATATTTCTAACTATTCATTTTAATCTGAGTGGCAAACAGTTTGGAGCCTGATCAAACGCCGGGTTACCCGGCGTCTGATCCGGCTCCAAACTGTTTGCATTGGAATAAATAGTTTATTGGGAAAGAATAACGTTTTCTCCTCTGTAGTTTGGAGATGAAACAGTTAGAACAGGCGATGCAATTTGGCGTTGAAAGGTTGAAAATTAAATAATCAATTACATTTATGAAAAACGATTAAAATGTTACAACGAATCCTCTTGCTTGACTTTTATGACGTCAGCCTGTCATTTACTGGTCTTAAAATTTATTGGTGCAATACAGTGGAGAAGACGGTATCCTTTCCCAATAAACGCGAGTGCTTTCATTTTCATTACAAACAGTTTGGGGCAAATCAGACGTCGGGTACATGTAACCCAGCGTCTGATCAGGCTTCAAGTTGTTTGTCGTCGAGGTTTAACTCAACATTCAAAATTGTCAAAAAATGTCATTTTCTTCACTTTTTTGCAATGTGTTTGCGCTTCGTTTGCGTTTAAACGGTAGAGAAAAGCGTCTTCTCTTTTATACAGTGGAGAAAACGTTATTCTTTCCCAATAGACGCGTTTACGCTAAAACTATTATTATCAATGCAAACAGTGTTGAGCCAGTTCAGACGCCGGGTAACCCGGCGTCTGATCAGGATCCACACTGTTTGCCACTCAGATTAAAATGAATAGTTGGAAATATCAAAAGGTTGTAATTTTCTCCATTATTTTGTGTTGCGTTTGCGTTCCGTTTGCGTTTAAACGGTTGAGAAAAACGTCTTCTCTCTTGTTTTTTATAGACAAACAACTGTATCAATACTGGCATATGACTACATTTATTCTTCTTAAGAGAATACGGTAATATTCAGCTTCAACTTCAAAACATCTCAGTTGGACATTTACGACGAGATAATTCGAATTTATTTAAACGCAAACGAAAAGCAAACTCGTCGCAAACTCTTCGCAAACTCATCGCAAACTCATGGCAAACTCATCGCAATAAAATGTCAAAATGATAATTTTGACAATTCCAACCATTCGTATTTTATTGTTTGGCAAACAGTTTGCAATCTTTTCAGACGCTAGGTTAACCTGCATCTGATCAGGATCCGACCTGTATGCAAAGAAAATGAGTGCTTTAAGCATAAATGAGTTTAATTAGAAATATTATGCTGTTTCCATTGTATCGAATATGATTTTCCGCTTATCTGCATTACGCCAGGTACAACGGTTACAACGGAACGCGGCGTCTGATCTAGGTTCATGCTGTTTGTCACTCATCATTATATTCGATATTACTTCTCTAAAAATGTCCGCGTATATGTTACATTGAGAAAAACAGCAGATAATTTTCAGCAGACGATATTGCAGCAGTAAAAACGTTAGACATGATTACATGTACATGTACAGTGGAGAAAAGGTTATTCTTTCCGGTTTTAATGCAAACGAAACGCAAACGGAAATTCACTAAAATGTAGAAAATAACAATTTTTTGACAACTCTGAATATTGAAATTATGCTGAGTGGCAAACAGTTTGGAGCCTGATCAGACGCCGGGTTACCCGGTGTCTGATCTTGCTTCATGCTGTTTGTACTGGGAATAATTGTTTTAGCGTAAACGTGTTGTAATTGGGAAAGAATAACGTTTTCTCCACTGTATCCTATTTATGGAACTTTTGCAAGGGTTGTTGTAATGATGTTGTTGTAGGGCGGAAGCACTGTATTTGCCAACAGTATTGATTCTGGTTAAACGTCGAGTAACTCGGCGTCTGCCACTCTGGTCATGATCCAAAATGTTTGACACTCGTAATGATGATACTTAAGTTAATTTACATAACTTTCGAATTTGAGAAATAAAAGCAGGCGACAGCTGTTTTAATTAGATTACGTCGTAGTACGTATTGTTTCCCCATAAATTCATTTACGCTAAAACTGTTATTTCCAATGCAAAGAGCTTGGAGCCAGTTCAGACGCCAGGTAACCCGGGATCTGATAAAGCTCCTAAATGTTTGCCACTCATATTGAAATACAAAGACAGAATTGTCTTAACGTTGTCCATTTCTACAGTTTACAACAAGGCGTTTGCGTTTCGTTTGCGTTTAAACGGAAAGGAATAACGCCTCCTCAACTGTACAGTGGAGAATCTGTTATTCTTTCCCGTTGAAACGCAAACGCACGCAAACGCACGCAGTGCAAACAGTGCAAACAGTTTGGAGCCAGATCAGACGCCGGGTAACCCGGCGTCTGATCAGGCTCCAAACTGTTTGCCACCAAGAAAGACATGAAATATCAGAATTGTCCAAAAGTTGTTATTTTCTACGTTTTAGCGCTTTGCGTTTGCGTACGTTTGCGTTTAAACGGGAAATAATAACAGATTCTCCACTGTAGAAGCTTGCAAATATAAGAGTCCATTCTTTTGAATCTGAGTGGAAAACAGAAGATAGATTCAGATCAGAGGCTGATTTGGCGAATGACATGACTCCAAACTGTTAACAATAAACAAAATTGTATTAGCGTTAAAACACATTTATCGGGAAAGTACAATAGAGAAAACGTTATTCATTCCCAATAAACGCGTTTACGCTAAATATATTATCTGCAGTACAAACATTTTGGAGCCAGATCAGACACCAGGTAACTCGACGTCTGATCAAGCTCCAAACTGTTTGCCACTCATATTGAAATGAACAGTGAGAAATATCAAAAAGGTGTTATTTTCTATATTTAGATGAAATGCGTTTGCGTTTCGTTTCGTTTCCGGGAAAGAATAACGTTTTCTCAACTGTATAATATACTTTCTACGGTACGTTTGTCTGCGACAAGTCACTATTGAGTCAGGGTATTCTCAATCAAGAAATCTAACAGGAAAACTTGATTAATCTCCATTCAACACGCTACAATAAATGTACAGTGGAGAATCCGTTACTATTTCCCATTTAAACGCAAACGAAACGCAAACGCAACAAAATTAAATGGAGAAAATGACAATATTTTGTTAATTCTAATTATTCATTTTAATCTGAGTGGCAAACAGTTTGGAGTCTGATCTGGCTCCAAACTGTTTGCAATGTAAAAACATAGTTTTAGCGTAAACGCGTTTATTGGGAAAGAATAACGTTTTCGCCACTGTATGTACAGTGGAGAATAGTTTATTCTCTCCCGATAAATGCGTCTATGCTAAAAAATTAACTCATGTATATTGCAGACAGTTTGTAGCACGACCAGAGAGAGAGCACGTTGTCATCAAATGGGATTTAAATACAGTAAAACTTCGCTATTACGACCACTAAAACGAAGGGTAATTGATTGTATAAGAGAGAGGTGGCAAAGAGCTTTCTGTTTCACTGCCATCTTGATTTCAGCGGTCACCTATCGTAAATAACCGAATCATTTATTATGCGATCGTAATAGAGAGGTCACACTTTTCAATAAACTGTAATACATATATGTACATGTATTTGCCTTGCGTTTAGATTGGTTTTATGGCCCATTAATGTCTAACTACAACAGCAATAGAAATAACGACTCAAATAAGCAAACAGTGTAAACCCTGATGACTTAGTGATGGGACATGGCGTCTCATCAGGGTCGACACTGTTTGCCTCATATAGAATTTTTGCTTTTTTGAAACAATGAAGACCAAGAAAGTAGGGCTCCTTAAGAGTTCCTCATGTATCAGCGTGCAATGTTTGTCATTTTGCAAGACAGATAAAATATCCGTGTATGCGACATTTCTCGTTCCAAGCGTTCTGTAAAGCCAGCCTGGAGCCGCAGGCATAACTCATTATACAGCGGTATAGTTATTAACCCTGTCACTCTCAATGACGTCATAAAGTGCATTTGCAAACAGTCTTGATCCTGATCAGACGCCGCGTTTACGCGGCGTCTGACCAGGAACAAAACTGCTTGCCACTTGTTTGGAGACTTAAGTAAGTTCTACTGCCTTAAATCTAACTTTGAAATGATATTACAGACAACAATATTAACGCAGAAGACAATGTAACGGGGAAGGGATAAAACCTTTACATAAAAGAGTTGTACAGTGGAGAATCTGTTATTCTTTCCCAATAAACGCGTTTACGCTAAAACTTTTATTTGCAGTGCAAACAGTTTGGAGCCAGATCAGACGCCGGGTAACCCGGCGTCTGATCAGGCTCCAAACTGTTTGTCACCAAGATAAACAATAATTATCAGAATTGTCCAAAAGTTGTTCTTTTCTACATTTTAGTGCTTTGCGTTTGCGTACGTTTGCGTTTCAACGGGAAAGAATAACAGATTATCAACTGTAACATTTAATGTGGTAGAAATGAACTGGTACCGTGACAAATACGGTATTCTTTCTTGTGTAATCGATGCTAAAAGGAAACCAAAATATATATTAAAAAGGTGAATACATGTATTACCACATTTTAAACTGTTGACGACTCATTTGAATATTTGTGGAAACAGTTTGTAGCCTAATCAGACACCATGATTGACCCGGCGTCTGATCAGGCTTCAATCTGTTTGCCACTCAAAATAACATGAATAGTGAGAAATATAAAAAAGTTGTTATTTTCTACATTTAAATGAATTGCGTTTGCGTTTCGTTTGCGTTTGAACGGGAAAGAATTACGTCTTCTCCACTGTCTACCTGTCTTCAAAACTAGACACAGTCATGGGTGTAAGAATTACAGTGGAGAGAACGTTATTCTTTCCGAATAAACGCGTTTACACTAAAGCTATTATTTCCATTACAAACAGTTTGGAGCCAGATCAGACGCCGGGTCACCCGGTGTCTGATCAGGCTCCAAACTGTTTGCAACTCAGATTAAAATAAATAGTGAGAAATGTCAAACACTTGTTATTTTCTACGTTTTAGTGCTTTGCGTTTGCGTACGTTTTCGTTTTCTCCACTGTTAACGGGACATGCTAATGTCTTCCCTAATGTACATGCCTGTTTATCGATGCTTCCAGTATTGTTTCAGTGTAATTAGTTCCGTGCACACTTTAAATACCGACTTGTTGCATAATTAACAAGCTTGTACTTTTTACACCGAGAATACATTGTTTCGTTTTCCAACAAATACATTTGCACTGTGAAAATCAAAGTACATGACAAACGATTTACAGTGGAGAAGACGTTTACGCGTTTATCTATGCGTAAGAAAAGCATAGTGAACGGACGGACGGACGGATAGATGGATGGATGGAATTGTATTGTATTCTTTCAGACTAACAAGTCCATGTGGCATGTAATACATATATAAACAAACAAAATTTTCTTAAATCAAATATCTATTATATTTGTGTTCGAAAATACTGATGTTATAAGAATAAAGTATATCTTATACTAGTAACATTTAAACAATTAATTACTAGTATAAGATTATACCAATGCAGTATCGGCTAAGGAGTCCGTCGGCTTAGTGATGAGCCTTTCATCCGGGCTCTTTTAAACGCGTAAAGAAACGCGTAAAGAAACGCGTTAAGAAACGCGTAAAGAAACGGTTAGGAAACGCGTTTAACGAAACGGATAATATAGCATAAGAAACGCTGAAGAAACGCGTACAGTGGGTAGGAATAACGTATTTCCCACTGTATGCTCTCTCGTTAACAGCCCGGTTTGTGATTAGAACTTTTTTAAAGTTTGAAATACAACCAATGTTAATGGTAATGTTTGACCATCTTTATGGGCCATACCGGTCTTTGAAACGTTAAGAACAGACCTGAATCAATAAAACGGGTGACTTAAAACCATATTAGATTGACAGTAAAATTTCAGAAATAGTACGACACGGCTTTGTGTCACGTGATACTAGTATACTGAAGAAAGCGTTATTTTTTTCCCCAAAAACGCGTTTACGCTAAAACTATTTTCATAGCAAACAATGTGGATCAGGCTCCAAACTGTTTGCCACTCAGATTAAAAAGGAATACTCAGATTTATTAAAAAGTTGTCATTTTATTCGTTTTCGTGCTTTGCGTTTGCTTTTCGTTTGTGTTTAAACGGGAAATAATAACGTTTTCTCCACTGTATGACTGGGATAAACGGGACTTGGTGAAACGTATCCCAAATATTGCTTTGATCGGGTTCAAAACTGTTTGGACTTCAACATTATTATATACATGTACACATATTTATTTGGAAATTTAAACGCACAGTTGAGAATACGTTAATCTTTCCTGTTTAAACACAAACGAAACGCAAACGCATTGCAATGTCATGTAGAAAAAGATAGCTTTTTGATAATACAGATCATTATATTGACTTGCGTGGCAAACAGTTTTGATCCTGCTCAGTCGCCGGGTTACTAGGCGTTTGATCTGACCCAAAACTGTTTGAAATGAAAGAAACAGTTTTAGCGTGTATGCAAACAAAACGCAAACGCATCGCAATAAAACGCAAAAAGAATTTTTTTCGACAATTTTGACTATTTATTTTAATCTTGGTAGCAACATTATGGAGCCTGATCAGACGCCGAGTTACCCGGCGTCTGATCTGGCTTCAAACTGTTTGCAGTGGACATAATATTTAACGCGTTTATTGGTAAAGAATAACGTGTTTTTCTCCGCTGTATGTCCAACTGTACTGGTTAGCTCAGCGTAAGCACGACAAAACAGTCAGATACAAGTTAATGCCAGGCGGGCTGTATAACAAATTTATACATTTGTAACATAGGCCAAGCTAGACAGAATGGTACAGTGGAGAAGGAGTTATTCTTTCTCAATAAATGCGGTTATGCTAAAAACAATGTGCCATCTGCAGATTTGGCACCAAATGACCAGACACCTGATAAGGCTTCAGATTAAAATGAGTCATAAATAATTTCAAACAGTTGTGCTTTTCCCCATTACATTGCATTGTGTTGGTTTAAACGGTATGGAATAACGGGTTCGTCACCGTACGCAATATGTTCAAAATCACGTTAACCTTTTCACAGACTGAATATCATGAGCCATATATATATACTGTCGACCTTCTTTATATGGAACTCACTTAAGATGAACATATTCGTATTTCAAAGTTAAAACGTGGCAAAGCCACGTTTTAACTTTGAAACAGGAATTTGTTACACTAAATTGCACTCAAGATAACAAAATTGAATTGTTATAAAAATTACGATTACGATCGACCAAAGCGATGTCAAAATATTCATGTTCGACTGCAGTCGGTGGCATATTTGCTTCAAGAGAGAAAGGATGACATTTTGGCTGAATAAATGATCGATATGAGTGTCAGTATGTTTAGATACGGACAAGACACAAAAGAACTCGGCACCTAATCGGAATCTAAACTGCGTCAACATAAACGCTATAACGCAAACGCATTGCAGTAAAATGTTAAACGTTTTGACGATATATGGCTATTTTATAGCTTTCATTTTTTTAAAAACAAATTGAACTCTAGCGATGCGTTTCAATACCACAGTATGTAAACTCCGGTGTATCCCTTCCGGAAGCTGCGATAAGCGAAGGGAGATGTTTACCGATATTCACTGTGACGGATGGATACAGATCACTTTGACGAGTAAGTTTCCAATAATTTAACACGCTAGCTTATATGAAATACATCTTCTACGATTGTGATACAATTTAAAACATTCAACACACCTCTTCCTACAATGTTGTGATAAATAAAACAGTAAATCGTTGACATGATCATAACTGCGTATCAAGTGAAAACAACAGGTGCTCCAAATAAGTATCGTAAATTCCGTCCATTGAAGCATTTCCGTGTCACGCATGATTGAAATGGCACAATGAATGTAATATCTACCTAAAAATGTATAATGTACAGTCTGTACCATGAAAATATTGATTTTACACGAACTTTTCGTAATAAATAAATCTGACCTAATTTCACTGCCTGTATGACTAGCTGCAGTATGACTGTATAACTCGTGAATTAACTGTATGACTAGCTGAGATCTCTGTCTTCGTTACGAAACAGGTTCTGGTGTTAAGTGTTTATAGAAGTGATTCTATAAAATGAAGGCAACAAACACCCATGCAATTTACCCGTTATATATTACATAACAAAGTATTCTGACGAGTGTCAAACCTTTTGGACCATGGTTAGATACGGTATATTGATTAGAATAGCATTTTTTGTAAAGCCTGAGGTCCCATTTTCTATTGACAATGATAAAATGTCTATGGAATAAACCCACGTGTGCAATCGTGCTGGAAACAAGTATTATCTCGCAGACAGCTCTTGTATTGGAATGTAGCAGGGTATTTACTTCATTTCTCCTCCAATACTTTGTCGTTGGATGCCAAGTGTCCTATATAATTATAGAACGAGTTGAAGCCCCTTTTACAACACCCACTCGTGAATATAAATGTAAGTTTGTGTTTTGAATCTGTATGTTGCTTCAATCCATTCTTTGTCTTCAACTGTCCTCACTGTAAGTGTTGCATTAATGAAAACACGCATACACATATGGCCTCTTACTACACCACAAGACCCTAACTGACTCTACATCGACCACACTGGGGATTGCCAGCATGGGAACATTACTAAAACGGACCAAAAACAAGAAATTTGAGATTATAGTGTGGAATTTTACATTTGAAATATGCATTTTAACACTCAATAAGCACCAACATGTTTGAATGTAATTCTACCTGACTCTTCCTCTCTCTACATGTAGTACCTGACTCTATATTTAGACGTACCGAGCAATTATGGTATGTTTAAAAAATCTGCGTCCGTTTTACGAGGGGGGATGAGGTGGGGTGGTGGTTGCCCTAGTATGTTTATAATATCCGTATCTGAATCTAATGTAAAAATAAGACCAATTCGCAGAAAATGCTTCAATGTAGATTTTGATTCCTCGAAACGATGATTTTCTCGTAAAATTTACTTCATTTTCATAGAAAATGTATCCTTAAAAACATAGATTGGCTACAAGTGAACAAATATGCCAGTTTTGAAAAGAGCGGCCTCAGACACACCCATTACTTTTTATTTGATCAATATCCAGTAAGTAATAAGTGAATTACAGCAAGTTTTTAGCAAGCTGGGTGTGCTGCAAAGTGTGGAATTTTAGCCATGTTTATTGCTTACACCCCTACCCTGTTTATATCCCTATAAGTCACTGCGATATGCGTCTAATATGTTCAACATAGTGTCTTTTTAATGACAATTACCCTAAAAGATAGCAGAAAGTCTAATTGAATGCTTGTACTGATCCACTCCATTTTAAAACTCTATGAAAATGCAACCAGTAAAGTTCTTCGCCAAGGTACTATATCGAAATTGTTCCTTACATCAATTGGAGTTCGACAGGTATACCTTCTTTCCCCTACTTCATTCAAAAATTTCCTGGTAGAACTTATGAATGAATTCCTTGAAGAACATGCTTGAACAATAAGAATTGGAGGACATAACATCACAAATCTAAGATCTACTGATGTTATCGATGGATTGGCGGATGGCGAAGAAAAACTTGTTTCCTAAGCTTGATGGCGCCGCAACGAAACTCGGAATGGAAATCAGCGCAGAGAAAACAAAGAAAAGGACAAACAATAATAACTCCATAACTACAGACATTCAAATTCATGACCAGACACTTGGAACAGTACCCTAAATTATCAGTGACGAGGGTTTCAAGCCAGAAATTCTAACAAGTGCGGCACAGACAGCAGCAGCACTCACAGGACTAAAGCATATTTTGACAAACACCAGGATCACAACGAAACACAAGATCAGACTTATGCGTTTATTGATTCTGTCAATTTTTCTTTATGCGTGTAAGAGCTGGACACAGACAACTGAACTTGATACAGGCCGTCGAGGTGAGATGCTTTCAGACCATCTTGGGCATCTCGTATATGGAGCACGTTTCCAATGAACAAGTCGGACAATTAGTAGTTAACCACATAGGTAAACATTATGTTGTTTTTTTTATATAATTAGTCAAACAGAGGAAGATGAAATGGTACGGCCATGTCATTCTATCTAGTGGCCTTTCAAAGACATTTTTACAAGAAACAATAGAAAGAAAGAAGAAAAGAGGAAGAAATACAAGGAAATGGATTTATAACAATGAACAGTGGACAGGACTGACTTTCGAAGAGTCTTTATATAGGCGTAATAATGAGCAAAGTTCACTGGGGTCACACCATAGTGACCATACAATATGAGATTGAAATGACTTTGTCAACCTTCCAAAAGACTTTTATGGTAATAAAGGATAGATAACATATAAATCACAGCTAACCATACAGTAAAATCACAACTGGTCATACAGTCACATTTTAAAAATAAGCAGCTACATGTAGTCATACACCATACCAGTTTGTAGAAATCGCATTATGTTGTGTTTTTCTGTTTATTTTCCATTAACAGACACGTCGGGTACATTAATATATTCTAGCTGCAAGTGATAAATAGTAATGTGTCAGCAGAAATTTACTACAGTTGTCGCTGGAACAGTTTTAAATCACGCTTCCACGGCGAGTCAGTAGGCGATGACAGTGATCATAAGCTTATTTCAGAGAGATATTGCTTGAGATTCGAAAGATAGTTGGTGAACTGAACGGAATATATCTTGCAAGGGTACTGGCCCATATCTTACAATTGTTTGTAAACAGAGGGCTGTAAAATAAAGCTAAATCTTACTCGTTTCGCTGGAGTATGGCCTATCTCGTGACATTTTTTCGATCGCTGATCGCAGCTTCCGGAAGGGATACACCGGAGTTTACATACTGTGAATACCAGTCGGTTTACAAACAGTGTACACGTGAAGAGTGTTTGTGCGCAATGTAAACAGTTTATACCCAGATCAGAGGGCTTCTATAGGAACCCTATGGCCAGGGTCTGCCCTGTCTGTTATTTTGCAATATTTTATATCCATATAAATACAAAAGAAAATGACGAGACTTATTTGGAAACTTGATTTATCCATTTCAAGTTCCAGCGGAGGATAATTTAACCCTTTACCCCATAGCCTGTTTCTAACTTTGAAGACATATGGTCATTTAAAGCAGGTTGAAAGTAAAGCAAAATGCGCCTAAAGGTTTGCAAACTTGATTTATCCATTTAAAATTTCAGCGGAGGATAATTTAAGCAAAACTCTCTAAAGTAGAGACAACCTAAATGTTGTTACATACAGTGGAGAAAACGTTATTCTTTCCAAATAAACGCGTTTACGCTAAACTATTATTTATTTTACAAACACTTTGGAGCCAGATCAGACGTCGGGTAACCCGGCGTCTGATCAGGCTCCAAACTGTTTGCCACCAAGATAAAAAATGAATTATCAGAATTGTCAAAAAGTTGTACTTTTCTACGTTTTAGCGTTTTGCGTTTGCGTTTCGTTTCGTTTAAACGGGAAAGAATAACGTATTCTCCACTGTACACTGTAGGTACAGTGGAGAATACGTCATTCTTTCCGAATAACCTCGTGTACGCTAAAACTATTATTCCCTATCGGGTGAGCTCAGATCAGGGTGGGATAACATGTTGCACTTTTGCAAAAATAACATCTTTCTGACACTGTCAATATTTTTTGTTACAGTGAAAGTACAAGTACTACATGTAAGTGAGTGTTCTCCGAACTCACTTAAAAAGTTATCATGGCTACAAGTTGACAGGTCTAAGGGTCTACGGACACTACATAATTAATAAAAAACATGATAGTTTGATGAAAAACTTTACTATTTCATAGCTGAAAACTGGTCAGAATAATGGAACATGGTTGTGCAAAAGAGATAACATATATTTGATTGACAATAAGTTGAAAATGTAACAGATGTAGCGAGTCGACCATGAACCCTTGTAGCAGCTTAACTGTATTGTTTCATGCCAAATAGTTTTGTGGTAAATGTAGGAAAGTCAGATGTATTTATATTACAGTATCGTACAAATATATCAATAAGGAAGAGAAACAATAGAAATCACCAGGTATTTTACTACTTATCGTTGCATAGCAGAATTTTGAAATAAGATCTCAATAAGTCTACGGACTCTACCAATTACACACACATACTTTATCCATTAAAAAGTCGTCCCTAAAAAATAGTTTTTGTTCAATTATATGGGATAATATTTCACATTCATGTCTTTTTTCTCCAGTTTTTCACATATGAAATGTGATATGCACAACGAGCTGTATGATTTGAACATTTTTAAGAAGTTGAACAACTATAAACTGTAAACCAGAGATAAAAAATAATTTGAATGTATATATAACAGAACAAAAACTTGTATATATACATAAAGCAATGTAGTATACGGAATCTACACTGATTAGTGCATTAATCAGTAACACTTGTACATGCCTGTTGGGCAATGTGCAGTTAATTAGAGTTAACATATCCTTTATAAAGACAGCACTTTGCAAGAAATTCTTTAACTTTAAACATTTGGATTCAAATTGCCTACATTTTGTTAGTGCACAATGTTAATCAACATTTGACAGAGTAGTACTTTTAGATATGAGGATAAATTAACTTTTTGTTTTAGTATAACAAGATAATTTAAGTAAATGAACTAAAATGAACCAGAAACATCACAACATATGAGAAATATGTGAATTATAGCTACTATTGTAAGAAATGTATCATATATGCAACAGGTGCACACGTCTACAGATATTTGGTTTGTAGCATTATGTGATGAATATCTACCTACATTATTCAGATTATGCCTCAGGGATCAAAATTGGTCACATCCCGGGGTCACAAGTTTTATATAGAATTATATATAAAAAACTTTAAACATGTTCTTGTACCAAAATGAAAGGTTTAGAAATGTGATATTCAGTATGTAGCATCACGTGGTGGACCTCTACCTAGATTGTTGAAATTATGAACCGATATCAAAATTGGTTTTGCCTTCATGGGATCGGTTTACGTACAGTGGAGAATCTGTTATTCTTTCCCGTTTAAACGCAAACGTACGCAAACGCAAAGCACTAAAACGTAGAAATGAACAAATTTTGGACAATTCTGATAATTCTTGTTTATCTTGGTGGCAAACAGTTTGGAGCCTGATCAGACGCCGGATTACCCGGCGTCTGATCTGGCTCCAAACTGTTTACACTGCAAATAATAGTTTTAGCGTAAACGCGTTTATTGGGAAAAAATAACAGATTCTCCACTGTACATGTAGGTGTACATTATATAGTGAAAGTTTTAAAATTGTTTTTGTTTTAACCTGAAAGGAGTAGAGCTGTAATAGTTGGTACAGTACTGAATCTTATTAAATTAACAATTTTTGCGATTCGCTTGCAATTCGATGGCAATTCGATGGCGATTCGCTTGCGATTTCAAAATACTAATTTACCCTCGGATAAGTTTTCTTGAGTGGTGTATCTCACAAATGTTTGCAAATATGCCTTCGTTAATTTTTTCGATTCCATTGTTGTCACAACCGCTTCTGAAAATTCGCGTTAAAGTATTCAAACGTAGGATTTGTTTTTTGAAGCGCCCGATTCGATGACAATTCGATGGCAATTCGCTTGCGATTATCAATTTAATTTAATAAGGTTCAGTACTGTATATAGCATCAAATAATGCAAATAATAGACATTGAACCTATATCAAAATTATTCAATGTATGGTCCTTAGATGTAAAAAGGCCCTGCTTGTGAGGTGTGGTGGGGTTCACAATTTTAACATTAAAGGGACTCGCCACCAGATGATGGGTTTACAAAAAGAAAAGAAATTACTCAAATAAAACCAATATTCATCAGTACTGGTATCTAACATGTTTAGTTCTGGATGAATGGGTTTATTTATTTCTAAGAACTGATAAAGGATTCTGTTTTAGAAGGATTAAAAGTGACAAGCCACGACTTTGTCCATGCGGTCATGTTGGCTATGTCAGAATTCAAAGTAACAGCAGTAGTGTTAGCATGTTCAATAACTATATACAAAATTGTATCGTCAGCAAAAAGTCTAATATTGGATTGTTTATCAGTGATAATGTCATTTATGTAAATTAAAAATAAACTCGGACCAAGTATCGAGCCATATGGCACACCGCCTTTTATTGATGACGAGCTAGACTCTGCCTCGGGTACATGTATGTCTACACTTTGTCACCTATTTGGAAGGTAGGTTGAAAACCATTTTAAAAGTGTTTCGGATATACCGGTTGATTTAAGTTTTGCAAGAAGCCCCTTATGCCATACCCGGTCAAAGGTTTTACTTATACGAAAAAATACCGCTCGAATTTCCTTTCCTTCACCAAGAGCCTTAAAGAATATATGATAAATAAACGCGTATTGATTTACAGTGGAATCACCGGGTATAAATTCAGATTGAAACGATGATATAAAATGAATATCTCTCACGACAGGTAATTAAATAAGTGTTTAAAAATGATTTGTTCAAAAACTTTGTCAAAGTTACTTAGAAGTGAAATTGAGCGATAGTTACTTACTGAAGATGGGTCACCCTTTTTAAAACAGCACATACATGTACGTGGGCGTCTTTCCACGTTAACGGCACAATACATTCACGTAAAGATTTATTCATTAGATCACAAAGAGGATAACAAATTATCGAAGAGAGTTCTCGAAGAATACGATTGTTAATTTCATCAGGTCCCGAGGCTTTGCCTAATGGGAGAATATTTAAAGTGGATTCAACTTCTTCTGGTGTAATAATAAAATCAGTCATTATGTTATTAGTTACATTTAAATTTGGAACAGAAACATTTCCTCAATTGAGAATAGTTTGACTAGTGAAAAAAATATTCAACAAATTGGCCTTATCAATTGTTTCAATTGCTTGAATATCGTTATCAGTAAGTATTGGTATTGAACATTTTTGATCAGAAAACATAAAACATTTCAGCACTTTCCACCAATCTCTTGAGGTAAGTTCATCAATTACATGTATTAGTTTCGTTGAAAAATTCGTATGATATAAGGTTTGCGTTTCCCGAATTAAATAAGTAATTTCATTACGAAGTTTCCTGAAACGGTCCCAGTAGTGAACAGATTTAGTTTTTTTTCTTTGCTTTTTTGTATGCTCTCTTCCTTGAAATATTTTGCGTATAATAATTGATGTGATCAAAGGGGGTTCGAGTGGTTTGACTTTTACTATTTTGTTTAGAATGTAGGTATTAGTCGTTTCAATTAGTTTGTCAGTCATTCGTTTCGTATAAATGTCTAGGTCGTCATCTTTCAGTGATATCCAGTCAGTCTCGTGTGCTTTAAGTCGAAGGCTGTCATAGTCAGCTTGGTCACATTTCCATATTTTTCTACTAAACGACTTATATTTTGGTTTATTGAAATGGAAGATGCCATAAATCGGACAATGAAAGCGTACGTCTTGATGAAGGAAAGGATCAACTACGCCACGTGATCCAAATCTTGTTTGACTTTCGTCATAAAACTACGACAAAGACCGAGCTATTGATCGTTTTCAAACGAAATTTACAGTAGAATAACGTTATACTTTCCCGTATAAAGGCAAACGAAACGCAAACGCATTGCTATAAATGGATAAAAATGACAACATTTGACTATTCGAACTATTCATCTTATTCATTCATTTTATTTGATTACCCGCGTCTGATCTGGCTCCAAAGTGTTTGCAGTGAAAACAAACGTTTTAGCGCAATCGCGTTTATTGGGAAAGAATAACGTCTTCTTCGCTGTACCTCGGCATTTTATGATTTACCGCAGTTCTACGGGGATGGTCGAACTAATTTCCAATTACAATTTTACAATTTTAAGTGTTGTTTGACTTTCTTATAAAATTGCGACAAAGACCGAACTATTGGTCGTTTTCAAACGGAAATTACAATGGAAAAAATTTATACTTTCCAGTGTAAACGCAAACGAAACGCGAAACGCATTGCTATAAATGGATAAAAATGACAACATTTGACTATTCGAAGATCTGGCTTCAAAGTGTTTGCAGTGAATCAAGGTGTGTGAAGCTTGCACGACATTCGACAATTCGTCATTCGACCTTTCACAAATGAAAGGTCGAACAGCTGTCGAATTTCGACTTTCGACATTTAAGCTTTCACATAATGTAACAAATTTTGCCGATCGACAAGTCAACTTTGCCATAATGTAGAAATATTGTCGAAATTCGACTTTCGACATTCAACATTTTTAAAACACATTACTTTGTCGAACTGATGTCGAATTTCGACGTTCGACATTTATACAAAGTCGGGAAATTGTCGAACTAGGGTTGAATTTCGACGTTCGACAAACTGCAAGTAAGAAAAAAGTCGAATTATTGTCGAAATTCGACGTTCGACATTCAAAACTTCTTAACCACATTACTTTGTCGAACTGATGTCGAATTTCGACGTTCGACATTTATACAAAGTCGGGAAATTGTCGAATTAGGGTCGAATTTCGACGTTCGACAAACTGCAAGTAAGGGAAAAGTCGAAATATTGTCGAAATTCGACGTTCGACATTCAAAACTTCTTAAACACATTACTTTGTCGAACTGATGTCGAATTTCGACTTTCGACATTTATACAAAGTCGGCAAATTGTCGAACTAGGGTTGAATTTCGACGTTCGACAAACTGCAAGTAAGGGAAAAGTCGAAATATTGTCGAAATTCGACGTTCGACATTCAAAACTTCTTAAACACATTACTTTGTCGAACTGATGTCGAATTTCGACGTTCGACATTTATACAAAGTCGGGAAATTGTCGAACTAGGGTTGAATTTCGACGTTCGACAAACTGCAAGTAAGGGAAAAGTCGAAATATTGTCGAAATTTGACGTTCGACATTCAAAACTTCTTAAACACATTACTTTGTCGAACTGATGTCGAATTTCGACGTTCGACATTTATACAAAGTCGGCAAATTGTCGAACTAGGGTCGAATTTCGACGTTCGACAAACTGCAAGTAAGGGTAAGTCGAAATATTGTCGAAATTCGACGTTCGACATTCAAAACTTCTTAAACACATTACTTTGTCGAACTGATGTCGAATTTCGACGTTCGACATTTATACAAAGTCGGGAAATTGTCGAACTAGGGTTGAATTTCGACGTTCGACAAACTGCAAGTAAGGGAAAAAGTCGAAATATTGTCGAAATTCGACGTTCGACATTCAAAATTTCTCAAACACATTACTTTGTCGAACTGATGTCGAATTTCGACGTTCGACATTTATACAAAGTCGGGAAATTGTCGAACTATGGTCGAATTTCGACGTTCGACAAACTGCAAGTAAGGGAAAAAGTCGAACTATTGTCGAAATTCGACGTTCGACATTCAAGATTTCTTAATTCACATTCCCTCTGTTGAAATTATGTCGAATTTCGACGTCCAACAATTTTCCGGACCCGGGAAAAGTCGAAATATTGTCGAAATTCGACATTGTTCTTTCAACAATTCTTTAACACATTCACTATGTCGACCTTATGTCTACTTTCGACGTTCGACAAGTGGCCTGGCAAGGAAAAAATCGAAATATTGTCGAATTTCGACATTCGACATTTCAACAAAGCCAGTAAAGTGTCTAATTTATGTACATTTTCGACAATCGAAAAATTTCCCGATAGCGCAATAGTCGAAATATTGTCGAATATCGACGTTGGACATTATCCTTTTACCAAAATTTCGAAAAATTGTCAAAATATTCGACTTTCTTCTTTTAAAATTACTTTAACACACCCACTATGTCGATCATGTGTCTAATTTCGAGATACGACAATTTTCCAGGCCGGGAAAAAGTCGACACATTATGTCGAATTTCGACATTCGACATTGTCCGTTTACCAAAATGTCGAAAATTTGACGAAATTCAATGTTCGACTTTCAACACTACTTAAAAACATTCACTATGTCGAACTTGTGTAGAAATTAGACGTTCAATAATTTAGCGAGCCTAGAAAAAGTCGAAATGTTGTCGAAATTCGTCATTTGACAATCAACATTTCTTTACCACATTCACAATGTCGAACTTATGTGGAATTGTGACGTTTTACAAGTGCCATTGCAGGGAAAATGTCGAGTTATTGTCGAAGTTCGACTTGCGAGAAATTGCCAGACAGGTAAATAGTCGAAATATTTTCGAATTTCGACTTTCGATATTGTCCTTTCACCAAAGTGTCAAACATTCAACATTTCTATAAAGACTGGGAAATGTGGAAAAAGTATCAGATTTCAATTTCGACAATTTAACGGCAGATAGTGCGAAAAGTCTTCGGGAGTCGTGCGATTAAATCTGTATACGTATGGGGCAATTGCGGACTGGACCGAAAGTGCCTAGAAGAGCCCTTTGATCTAGTTATACACTGTTTACTACATGTATTTGACAAGAATGAATAACTGTACCACGCACTATTATTTTGTAATTGTATTTAGATGTATAACCTGAATATTTATACGAAACACGGTTTGAATTGAGATTAAAGGTCTTCTACCGAACTATATGTATATCTATGTTTTATACTTGTCTAACCTGCGTTGTAACGTATTGATGTATATTTGGTACAGCTAGACCGCAAACAGATCACACCGGGCCTGGTGTCTCCTACCAGAGCCCACTGGGCAGGGTCTTCACTATAAAAATTATACAATAACATGTATTTTGTGTAATTTTATATAGGCGTATAGTCGGTAAGTTCAGTGACATATTAAAGATTGCTCACGATCAAGTCTTCAATAACCTTAAATGTACGAGTTACTATGTAATAAAGTTAAGTAATAGTTTACATATAGATACGGTGTATATACTGATTATACCAGGACTATATTAGTCACCTGGGAGGGCCATTGTGCTGATCCTTCACTGTTTTCAGTAATCTTGCATGCACGGATTATCTTACACTGGTAGAATGCCATTTCTATAATAAGATGGAACATTTATAAGACAAACTGTTTAGGAGTAGGTCGGTGGTCTTCAATCCGAAACCATTGACATGTGGCTGTTTCTAGTATTGAAGATGGATGACCGTTTAGAGTTAAGTAGAATGCAAGTAAAGACCAGTTCTGCTTTGCGTTCAACCTGCTTTAAGCTTTAGACTATCATATGCTAGATTATAGAGAATGTTACTAATAATAAATATTCTTGAATGCGTAGAATAGAACTATTTTCGGCAAAAAGTGGAAGATGAAAGATGTTAAAATGCGTATCTGTGGAGTAATGAGTTTAAACTTAAAAGCAAACGTTTACCTTCCGGTATCTAATCCCTTATAGCGGATCTATAGATTGAAACATGATGCGCCTTATAGGGTGCGTTCTGTTTCAAGTTCAGACTGCTTTATCCGATAAATACGCCTCTAATTTATTTTTTCACCGACGAAAATACTTCCATTTATACAGTCATGAAAATGTATCATAAAGCAGACTAAAAGTAAAGCAGAATGTGCCTTAAGGCGCATTCTGTTTTACCTTTAACCTGCTTCAAGTATTCGGTTATTCATCTATCTTAAAAACAAAGAAACGGGCTTTGTGGTTTGTGGTAAATAGAACATATATGTTATGATAAAATTGGTGACTGTCTAGGCAGAAACTATTTTCTTTAGTGTTAGAGTGAATTGAAATGCGTATATGGAGCAATGGGTTAATTGGTCAACCTATATGCGTGGTGCCTGAACATTAACCCTTTGTTCCATAGACTGTTTCTAGTATTGAATGTAGGTGACCAATTAAAGGGACTCGCAACCGGATGGTGAACTTGTCAAAATAAAATAAAATACTCAAATAAAAGCAAATTTGTGGCATTATTTGGCTTCTGACATTAAAAAAATATGATCAGTCCAAAAAAAGTCTCAAGAATCGTCACCGAATCTTAGATTTTTAGATATTTTCCATCGTTTTTCTATACCGACTAGTAGACGGTATAGTTGTTGTTGTTGCTTCTCTACACGGGCTCAGACATAAACCCGAGCCGAATTGTGAAGTTGTATGCACTTTCGATCGCTACACATTGAAATACGTTAAATCGATCTGAGATAAACGGATAGTTCCGTGGTCCATTGGTCTAAGCGGTTTCCCCTATTTTGCCTTCTGTCCGCCAATGCCGGGCCACGGGTTCGAATCCCACCAGAGACCAATAATTTTTTTTATTGAAATACATTTTTTTAAACAGAATTTCTTATCTTAAACTAATTCTTTACCATTTATATAAGCGTTTGACACATATTTACAAATCACTATTTTTAATGCACCATCTGGTTGCGAGTCGCTTTAAAGCGGGTTAAGAGTAAAGCTAAATGCGCATTGAGACTGCTTTAAGCTTTAAACTTTCGGTTAACATCTGTTTGAGAATAATATATAATATTTGTTATTATATATTACTGTGTACTTACTTATTTACCTATTTGCTCGTCTGTAATAGACAGAGCAGAACAGAAAAACCCTTTCTTTTTTTGTCACAGAAAAAAAAAATGTTTTGTAATTACATGTGAAGTATAATATAATAAACAAGAATATCTTTAAAAAAGATATTCGACGGAATGAGTGGTTGCACTAAGGCTATATAGATGGGTGTGCAAAATTGAATTAAATTGAGGTTTTCAAAGAATATATATCTTGGATTGAAAAGCAAAAAATACAAGTATTCAATTGAAACAGTAACTTTTATTTAAAATGCAAAACTATCATGTACAGAAATGCAAAACAAAACAATAATTTAACTCATATCCTAGCTACTGGTAGGAGATCCTCACATTAATCTATTGTTCCATTCATAGAGTTTCTTGAAACAAACTATACTATACACAAATGTACAGATACAACAATCTACTGTACTTCACTCTTGTAAATAATGATGAAACAACACAATTGTGTTTAACTCACTTGAGGCTATTCATATATAAAATATTGCTTTTAATGTATGACAAATGTGTACAAATAGTTAACAATTAAAACAAATTGGTTGTAAACAATTACGAAACACCTAGCTTCCTCTGTATATCTATAAATAGATTTCAGATCATATCTTAAAATAGAAGCAGTGGAAACTTCTGTGGCATATAGTTCATCAGACCAGTGTAGTAAACAGCCAGCCTGTATCTCTAAATTTTACACCCACAGTCCACATCATGTAAAACTGTAATGGGACATAAACCAGCCTACAGGGCTCCAGATAAGAGTGAGTAAACTAAACGAATCACATTTTTTCACCTCTTTTAGCACCAAACCCTATGGTATTACCACTCATTTTGATTGTCTTGAAGAGACAATTCATATGTATAGTGACACCACATGGTTTAATGCACAAATAAAGATTTTAAGTTTTGAAACAATTTCCTTATCTGGAGCCCTGGCTACTATCCAATCAGACTATTCAGTTTCAACAGGTGCTCTTAATTCTAAATTTCTGATCAAATATTATTGGTTGAAATGTGTGGCCAAATATAAAGTGTGTCTAAATAGAAAACAGTCAGCTCCGCCGAAAAATATATTTGTTTGTTCTCTAAGCTTGATGCCTATGATTAAAATCTGGATTTGAAGGCCACAGAATAATTTATGCGATCAACTTGTGTCCTTCCTGGGAAAGTAACAAGTGTGGACCACAGTGCTTGTAGCCGCGTGTCACACCCTGAAAGTCGCTATTGATCCTCTGTGTGGTCACACTTGGGAGATCCTAGCAACTCTTTATTGCCATGTTGTGTGACTATTGGTTAAACTTTAGCCTGCATTCGATCACATTAATTCGTTATCAATTGATGCAGATATAGATCAAATTCTTAATGATTCTGTGTAGAATTGGAGTTATAGCCGTTTCTGAATTAGATGTACTTAATTTCTATAAAACCAGAAATATTCTGCAAAATTTTGTTGATTCTTATAGTTGCTTTGCTTATTATAAGGGATTAATATGTATTTTTGATTCAGTAGCGCATCTTCATCTCAATTAGTGTATATAATTAATGCATGGACCATTCTCTCGTCTCGTGTCTTTTATGGTCTGCATGCATGCTAAATTGTGATATCTTTGCTAGAGAGAACAAAGTGGACCAATTGAAGTAATTTAAATGTTAAATTATATCTTTTTAAATATGGATGCTCTGGGTTTATCTGAGATAGTTTGTAGTTTCTTTTACATTGATGACGGTCCTTTTGATGCCGTCGAGATTATTCTTGTGTTCAGTTGCTGTCACGCATACATACATACACACACCTTGACAATTTTTGTTGAGGCTGTGAACATGTCCTATAAATATTTATGTTAATTTAAAGACATTCTCTACCTGTCAACCCTTTACCCCATTCCCTGTTTCAAATTTTGAAAACACGTGATCACTTAAAGCAGGTTAAAAGTAAAGCAGAATGTGCCTTAACCCATTATCCCATAGCCTGCCATCTAGTATTGAAGACAGGTGACCACTTAAAGCAGGTTGAAAGTAAAGCAGAATGTGCCTTAAGGCACATTCTGCTTTACTTTCAGCCTGCTTTAAGCTTAGTTACTATTGGATAGGATACAGAAAATATTTCCTTTGATAACTATTATTGAACTATCATCTTCAGTGGATGAATATTTCAGAGGCTAAAATGTGTATTTATGGGGGAATGGGTTAAGGTGCATTCTGCATCACTTTCAGTCTTCTTTAAGCTACCTTCTACTAGGATATAGAAAATATTTTTCATGGTACATATTTATTACTGTATAAATTGGGAACTATTTTCTATACCGGTAGTGCAGAAATAAATTAAAGGTACAAAAAGGCATTAGCTTCTGTTGGGGAAAAGGTTAATCCTATCAGTGAAAATTCTGCTTTATTGTGACCACACGCAGATTTCAACGTATATGTATTTCACAGATTTCAACGTATCCAAAGCATGTGTGCTAAACTGGTTTTAAAGCGGAAACAAGAAATATCTTTAAAAAAGATATTCGGCGGAATGAGTGGTTGAACTAAGGCTATATAGATGGGTGTGCAAAATTGAATGAAATTGAGGTTTTCAAAGAATTGTAATATCTTGGATTGAAAAGCAAAAAATAAAAGTATGCAATTGAAACAGTAACTTTTATCTAAAATGCAAAACTATCATGTACAGAAATGCAAAACAAAACAATAATTTAACTCATATCCTAGCTACTGGTAGGAGATCCTCACATTAATCTATTGTTCTATATATCAAACTTCATTCATTGAGTTTCTTGAAACAAACTATATAGCATACACAAATGTACAGATTCAACAGTCTGCTCTACTTCACTCTTGTAAATAATGATGAAACCACACAATTGTGTTTAACTCACTTGAGGCCATTTATATTTAATATTGCTTTTAATGTATGGTAAATGTGTACAAATAGTTAACAATTCAAACAAATTGGTAGTAAACAATTACAAAACACCTAGCTTCCTCTGTATTTCAGATGTCATCTTAAATTGCATCAGCCCCCAGTGTAGTAAACAGTCTGGTCTGTGTCTTTAAATTTTACACTCACAGCCATATCTGGGAAAACTGTAATTGGACATAGACCAGCCTACAGGGCTCCAGATAAGAGGGAGTAAACTAAACAAATCACATTTATTCACTCATTTCAGCACCAAACCCTATGGTGTTACCACTCATTTTGATTGTCTCGAAGAGACAATTCAAATGTTTAGTGACACCACAGGGTTTAATGCACAAATAAAGATTTTAAGTTTTGAAATAATTCCCTTATCTGGAGCCCTGGCTACTATCCAATCAGACTATTCAGTTTCAACAGGTGCTCTCAAGTCTAAATTTCTGATCAAATATAATTGGTTGAAATGTGTGGCCAAACAGAAAGTGTGGCTAAATAGAAACCAGACAGCTCCGCCGAAAAACTATTGAGTTAGTAGGACATTTGGTGGTCGAATACTGAATTAATCTGCAACATAGGGGGAAGGTGGGAAAATATTAAAATACTTAACTAAATGGTATGGACACAATATATAGAAATAAATACCAAGCTATTATTAGATGATACAATATATAAATTAGCTATGCAGATCAGTTCAATTATAATAAAGCAAACTGGTCCGTATATAGTTAAGCTGCGACCATTCTTTCTTTTGAACAATTTCCAAATAAATAAACCCTCACATGTCTATAGAGGTCATCATTGCTGATGTAGTAGTGAATAACAGAGTTGACAAGAGAGAAGTACAGTGTAACCCTCCCCAAACGGACATTAAAAAAACGAAGTCAAACTGCGACACATACATCGTCAAGCAAGAACAAGAAGAAAACTGAGTGAGGCGCTGCCTTTGCAATGCCTCAGACCGTTTGGATCCTTATCTGGCGACGAAATGCACAAGTGAGAGGTATGTGTCGTAAAGTCCGGGGGAATTAGGCTACACTGTACTTCATTTTATTGACGGATACCGTGGGAGTTTTGTCCATTTCCTTCAAGGTCAGCACGTGCAGATGTAGAATATTTTAGTAAATAATAACACTGACAGACGAGAAGTACTGTGTTGCCCTGCTCAGCCGGACACATATATAAAGAAGCATAGTTTGTCAAGTATTTTGTCAGTTCAAAAACAGAAGGGAAGAATCGCGTACCTTTCTATTAGGGAAGATACACTCTACTTTGATCCTGTTTTATGTGACAAGAGGCATCAGACGATGGTTAAGATAGTGTTCCTAAGAACGTTATATTGTAATAGAGACGATCATTTTTAATAAATGTTCAAAGTACATGTACTACGCGAATTATATGTTTCTGAATTAGTCGTATATCGACTTTTCAGCATTATCGTCTCTTAAAGACGATTACATTTTGTCCTATAGCGCGTTTTATATTTTCAGTGAATCGTCTTTGAACTACAATTAAACATTATCGTCTCAAAGAAACGATATAAGTTTGCGCCATTATGCATTTTTCAATGCTACACTTGGTGTGGTAGCTATTTGCCCGTTGCTGTCAATCACACTAGACTAAACGCCTTGAACGTACCAATAAGAACCAAGTCTCAACACATTGACCAATTACATCTATCCATGTGTAATGTGAGTGACAGAGTCAATAGTTATGACGTCATTTAACACTCGCCCTAGAGTAAAGGGTTAACATATTTAAATAGAAAGTGGTGAAGTGGAAATGCAGTAAAGCCGGTGCTGAAGCAGAATCCAAATCAACTGTTTTTCGTCTAGGTATACAGTGGAGAATATGTTATTCTTTCCCAATAAACGCATTTACACTAAAACGTTTATTTCCACTGCAAACAGTTTGCAGCCAGATCAGACGCCGGGTGATCAGGCTCGAAACTGTTTGCTGTCCAGGTTAAAATGAACTGTAAGAAATATCTAAAAATTGACATTTTCAACGTTTTCGTGCTATGCGTTTGCGTTTCGTTTGCGTTTACACGGGAAATAATAACGTTTTCTCCACTCTATACAATTTGTTGAAAGATATTGTAAATATTTCAGGCCTAAATATTCTTGTTGAAAATTTAAACTTTGAAAAGCTTGAGAACGTTAGACCTTTTTGTTTTTTAAATTGGCATTATAAAATAAGCAAATTTTGATAATGTAAACTTTTTTATTATTTCGACAATGTTTCAAGGTTATAGATCCATAATGCGAAAATCTGAACACCGTTTCCGGTATAATCATTCTGTAATATGCCCGGCACAATCTTACTACACGAACGTTAAAGCTACATGTATATATCGATGATCGATGTTTTCTATTATGGCTCTAAAACCTTAACAAAGAAAGGACCAGTGAAAGAAGAGCCATTTACTCCATAGCCAATTTCTATTTATGAAGATATGAAGACTAGTGACTACGAAAAAAAGGTTGAAATTTGTCGATTGTCGAAAATATACATAAATTAGACACTTTACTGGCTTTGTTGAAATGTCGAATGTCGAAATTCGACAATATTTCGATTTTTTCCTTGCCAGGCCACTTGTCGAACGTCGAAAGTAGACATAAGGTCGACATAGTGAATGTGTTAAAGAATTGTTGAAAGAACAATGTCGAATTTCGACAATATTTCGACTTTTCCGGGGTCCGGAAAATTGTTGGACGTCGAAATTCGACATAATTTCAACAGAGGGAATGTGAATTAAGAAATCTTGAATGTCGAACGTCGAATTTCGACAATAGTTCGACTTTTTCCCTTACTTGCAGTTTGTCGAACGTCGAAATTCGACCCTAATTCGACAATTTCCCGACTTTGTATAAGTGTCGAACGTCGAAATTCGGCATGAGTTCGACAAAGTAATGTGTTCCAGAAATTTTGAATGTCGAACGTCGAATTTCGACAATATTTCGACTTTTTCCCTTACTTGCAGTTTGTCGAACGTCGAAATTCGACCCTAGTTCGACAATTTCCCGACTTTGTATAAATGTCGAACGTCGAAATTCGACATCAGTTCGACAAAGTAATGTGTTTAAGAAATTTTGAATGTCGAACGTCGAGTTTCGACAATGTTTCGACTTTTTCTCTTACTTGCAGTTTGTCGAACGTCGAAATTCGACCCTAATTCGACAATTTCCCGACTTTGTATAAGTGTCGAACGTCGAAATTCGACATCAGTTCGACAAAGTAATGTGTTTAAGAAATTTTGAATGTCGAACGTCGAATTTCGACAATATTTCGACTTTTTCCCTACTTGCAGTTTGTCGAACGTCGAAATTCAACCCTAGTTCGACAATTTCCCGACTTTGTATAAATGTCGAACGTCGAAATTCGACATCAGTTCGACAAAGTAATGTGTTTTAAAAATGTTGAATGTCGAAAGTCGAATTTCGACAATATTTCTACATTATGGCAAAGCTGACTTGTCGATCGGCAAAATTTGTTACATTATGTGAAAGCTTAAATGTCGAAAGTCGAAATTCGACAGCTGTTCGACCTTTCATTTGTGAAAGGTCGAATGTCGAATTGTCGAATGTCGTGCAAACTTCACACACCTGTGAAAACAAACGTTTTAGCGCAATCGCGTTTATTGGGAAAGAATAACGTCTTCTTCGCTGTACCTCGGCATTTACCGCAGTTTTACGAATTTCCGATCACAATTTTACAACAGGCGTTTGCAGTCGCCTGTCACATTACCCGTGAAAACTACCTGTCACAACGGTGATGTATGAACGTAGTGAGTGCAGACGTGTTCGGCTGTGTGATTTCATTGTTGCACAACTGTCAGTTAGAAACCGTGTTCGGTATGAAACAATACAGGGAAACATTGTCTTAGACATGAGACTAACACATCAAATAAGGTAATGTTTTTGTCTTACACATCACACTGTTTGATTAACTTTCCTTATATAGGTTACATATCCTGCTATGAACTTGTCATAACAGTTCTACATTAATTAACACATTACTGATTTTTTATGACCCATTACCGAAAAGCCTCAACATGTGACCACTTAAAGCAGTTTGTAAGTAAAGCCGAATGCGCCTTACGGCGCACTCGACTTACTTTCAAACTGCTTTAAGCTACAACATGTATCTACTAGAATTTGGAAAGTGTTTCTCATGGTGTATACAGTCGAGAATCTGTTATTCTTTCCCAATAAACGCGTTTACGCTCAAACTATTATTTGCAGTGCAAACAGTTTGGAGCCAGATCAGACTCCAAACTGTTTGCCACCAAGATAAACATGAATTATCAGAATTGTCAAAAAGTTGTCATTTTCTACGTTTTTAGTGTTTTGCGTTTGCGTACGTTTGCGTTTAAACGGGAAAGAATAACAGATTCTCCACTGTAATTATTTGTGACTTTTGAATTTATTGAAAATACATACACAAAATCGGTAAAAATAAAGCAGACTTTATTATAATATCCGTTAAAAATAGATTTTCAATATGTTATGCGTGAAAAATGAACACGGAAAATATTCAATTACAGTAGAATCGCTAAATTTGCGTCTCGCGTAAACAACCACTTATACGGTAATGTCTTAAGTGGACGATAAATTAAAAAGTGCAAAAAAGCATATTTAATAAACTTTGTAATTAATCATTGAATGAGGAAATTATGTTGATAAGGTTTTTTTTTCAACTGCTGTAGGTCTGTTTTTCTCACTATAAGCGAATTAAGTTGAATTTGCAAACAATGTCGATTACAGTGGAGAATCTGTTATTCTTTCCCGTTTAAACGCAAACGTACGCAAACGCAAAGCACTAAAACGTAGAAAAGAACAACTTTTGGACAATTCTGATATTTCTTGTTTATCTTGGTGGCAAACAGTTTGGAGCCTGATCAGACGCCGGGTTACCCGGCGTCTGATCTGGCTCCAAACTGTTTGCACTGCAAATAATAGTTTTAGCGTAAACGCGTTTATTGGGAAAGAATGACACATTCTCCACTGTATAATCCGACGCCGTACTACAGAGGAGAAGAAGTTTTTCTTTTCCGTTCAAACGTAAACGAAACGCAAACGCAATGCACTAAAATATAGACAGTTGCAAGTGTTTGACATTTCTTAACTACAGTATATAACTGGCAAACATTACCCGGCGTCTGATCAGGCTCCAAACTGCATTCACTAGTAATAAAAGTTTTAGCGTTTATTGGGAAACGTCATCCCCACTGTACAATACAGCGCTCCCTCTCTATAACGACCCTCCCTACAACGACCATTGTCGCAGTTCCCTAAACAAGACACTTATGTTTAACGCTTTTACTGCTGCATTATCGTCTGCTTAAAATTGTCGTATATTGTTTTTCCTCAAAGTGACCTAATGAAGATTTTGACAGAAAATAAATTAATGACGAGCGAAAAACAGCTTGGATTCAGATCAGACGCCGCGTTACGCGGCGTCTGATCTGGATCCAAGCTGTTTGCAAATGTAAGCCAATTTCCTTCCCTATAACGACTCCCACCGAACAACGTACACAATAAGTGTCTCCCATTGGGTGTGGTTGTAGAGAGTGGTCGCTGTATATACATCATGTAGATGCATGTACATGAGTAGAATCTAATTTGGGACAGCAATATGGAAATGACATGTAAATACATGTAGAATGTTGATATTTGTAATTAACACTGTCTTGCTGAAACAAAGAACACATTTAATAAACTAGGAAAGGTAATAACTCATTTTGTAACTGTTTAAAAATTCAGGTCAAACTGTGTCGCTTATTTCCGGGGTTTTATTAGGCTTAAAGTGAATACATACACGTCACATGCAACACATTTTGCTGTATTACAAGAAGTTTAATTGATGTTTCTTGTTTTCAGATAACCAAATCGTAAATTCCATTTGATAAACTCTCATAAATTCCATTTTTTTACGATTTACATGTACAGTGGAGAAAACGTTATTCTTTTCCGTTTAAACGCAAACGAAACGCAAACGCAAAACACTGAAACATTGAAAAGTACAACTTTTAGACATTTCTGGCAATTCATGCCCATCTGAGTGGCAAACAGTTTGGAGCCTGATCAGACGCCGGGTTACCCGGCGTCTGATCTGGCTCAAAACTGTTTGCAAAATAAATAATAGTTTGATCGTAAACGCGTTTATTTGGAAAGAATAACGTTTTCTCCACTGTAAGAAGGTATATTTTAGCATAACCTGGATTGCGATAGCAACTCAAAATGGATTAGTTACACGAATTACTGTACTTTGGGATAGAGCGTACAGCGAAGAAGAAGTTATTCATTACCAATTAAAGCGCCAAAGTAATGACAAGTGTGTCCACCACAAACAGTTTGGAGCAAAATCAGATATTGCCGATAAGGTTTGACCTGTCAGTTTATGAATATTCCGTCTTTTTCCGTAAGCTACTTTTATCTTCTGGACACAACAAAACACTGTATAGTAAATAAGCCATTCAACGATGACGCGAATTTGATTATATTATCTGATAAAGTTAACTACAGTCCGTAATAGCTCAGTGGTAATGTGTCTGCGCTACCAACGCAAGGATTATGGCTTCGATACCCGATAGAGTTAATTTTGTAATATTTCTTAATGTGTCTTTTTTTATGACTTGTTTATGGTAGACACATACAAACCATGATATTCATGCAATTGCATAAAATAAAGTACAGTAAACTTGCCTAAGGAAACTTGGATAGAGAAGTGCGTATACAGTGGAGAACATGTTATTCTCTCCCGTTTAAACGCAAATGAAACGCAAACGCATAGCATTAAATCATAGAGCAGGACAATTTTCGATAATTTTTGCCATTCATGATGATCTGAGTGGCAAACAGTTTGGAGCCTGATGAGACGCCGGGTTACCAGGCGTCTAATCTGGCTCCAAACTGTTTGCTATGGAAATAATAGTTTAGCGTACAAGCGTAAATTGGAAAAGAAAAACGTTTTCTCCACTGTAGCAACTGTCAACATTACGTTATGCAAAGTATTCTCTGGCAAAAAGCACCCTTTGTTAAGTAAAATATATAATTATCGAAAAAAAAACACAACTGAAGCCGACGTTTACAAAACAGTGCCTAGAATCGAACCAACGACCCTAGCACTACGAGTCAATGCCACTATCCACTAAGCTGTTGCGACAGTGGCGTAAGATCATCGACTGAAGTTTTCATTGATCTAAACGATGGTGCCAACGAAAGTTGACGGAAAGTGATGGACTGACAGGTCAAACCTTATGGATAATACCGGGTTACATGTACCCGGCGTCTGATCTGGCTCCAAACTATTTGCAAAGGAAATAATAGTTTTACCGGCGGTAGTGACCCAATGGTTAACACCTTGGCCTACGGTACCAGGGGTCGTGAGTTCGATCCCCCGCCGGACCAGCGGTCTTACTATGGGATTTTTTCTTAATCCCCGATGATGTAAAGGAATGTTCTTGAGCAAGACATGTACCGCGAATTGCTCCTCTCCACCCAGGGGTTAAAATGGGTACCTGTGAAGGGTCTGAGTCGGTACTGCGGCTGCATTTGACTGCGCCATATGTTAGCAGTGCTCATAGGCAAGATGGCTCGATGATCAGGGGAGTATATGTACAGTCGGCTGAGCGGTCATTCGGTCTGAAAGTAGACTTTAGCTTGGTATATATTACCTTTTTTGGCGTAAACGCGTTTATTACGAAATAATAACGTCTTCTCCACTGTAGACTATTTAGAAAATAACGAGTTCCCGAAATTGTTGACGATGAATTTTAAATCAAGTCTCAGCAAAGTTGGTGCCGATCCAGCCACCGAGGAGCAAACACGCAATAACTATTATTTTGTGTTTATTGGAATAAACAAACTCTGTCCCTAATGTCAAGGGAGAGTACTCGTATAACTTTTATTACAACTTATCCTAGCTGTCTATCCTGCTTATTAAAATACTGCAAAACGCCTCTAAAACGATAACTTAATTGTGTTAATTATCAGGTGTTTAGGGCATGTGACTGCTTAAAGCAATGTGAAAGTAAAACAGAAAGCTCCTAAAGCTGTCACCTGACTTTCATGAAGTACACTAACCTTCATTTCAGTGGCCGAATTTAAGAGGTTATACTGTACATGTAGCATGTTTATAACTATTTATTGGCTCCATATACAGTGGAGAAAACGTTTTTCTTTCCCGTTTAAACGCAAACAAAACGCAAACGCAGTGCACAAAAATGGAGAAAATAGCTCGTTTATTGGGAAATGATACACGTGTAAACACGTCTCCTCCACTGTCTTATTAGATTATAACGATTTTAGCCTAAACGCGTATACTGGGAATGAATAACGTTTACTCCATTGTAACTGTATGTACATGTACAGCGGAGAAAACGCTATTCTTTTCCAATAAACGCGTTTACGCGAAAACTATTTTTTCAATTGCAAACAGTTTGGAGCCAGATCAGGCGCCGGGTAACCCGGTGTCTGATCAGGCTACAAACTGTTTGGCACTAATATTAAAATAAATGTGTGAAAATATAAAAAAAAATCCATTTTCTACTTTTAGTGCACTGCGTTCGCGTTTCGTTGGCGTTAAAATACTTTTCCTTAGTCCATTGATGGAATAAGCCCCCCCCCCCCCCATTGTCTCGATAGGTATGATGTTAACTCTCAAAGCATGTGCAGCACAAGCTGTGCCAATCTCAGTTTACCTGGTGAGGCCCAGATTATACTCATGCTCTAGTGATTTTCAATGGTTATAACTAACTAAACTATCAAATATAAAGGTCGGGTCTCACATGAGAAACTTCAATGAATCTTTGCTACCGACATGTCCACAAGACACATGCTTTTTGCAAGGAAATTGTCTGACAAGGTGTTCTGATCGAAAGGTCGTCAGGAGATGTCTTTAAACGGGAAAGAATAACGTTTCCTCCCTTGTACCTCCATCACTCTCACTCGCTAAATAGTCTTGTTATTGGCTGTATTAGCGAGGAATTACTACATCTACAGTGGAGAATATGTTATTCTTTCCCGTTTAAACGACACGAAACGCAAACGCAAAACGCTAAAACGTAGAAAAATGCAACTTTTGGACATTTCTGATAATTCTTTTTTATCTTGGTGGCAAACTGTTTGGAGCCTGATCAGACACCGGGCTACCCGGCGTCTGATCTGGCTCCAAACTGTTTGAGATATAAATAATAGTTTAAGCATAAACGCATTTATTGGGAAATAATAACGTTGTCTCCATTGCACATGTATAGAATGGGAATAGGTCGGTGATTGTATACATATTGCATGCACTGACTAAACCACAGTCCAATGTTTTATTCAGAAAGCAATTTGACTTCTCTTATCCATTTCTCTTACACTCACAAATGAAACATGGAGACTGGATGCGAATGTTGAGTAGAATGTCCGTACATGCATGTACATAAGAGTTTTATTTTACGTTCAGCCTTCTTCAAACCTTTTACCGTAAAGTCTTAAGGCGTTTTCTGCATTAACTGTAGCCTGAATTAAGTTACTGTTTTCTAGGGTATAGAAAAAATATTAGAGAAATGTTATTATAGTGCATGTTTATGATTTTATAAATTGGAGCTATTTTGTTCTGTTGAGAAATATAAATAAGGAAAAACGGCATAAAATGCTTGTTTGTAGAGAACCGCTTGAACCATTTTGTGCGGGATACACTTTTAGGTGTACATTTAGACAAACAGGTTTGATCTCAGATCAGGCCCAATATTGTGGGGCCTGATCTGAGATCAAAACTGTTTCCAGCTAAGTCAATATTCTATCATAAACTGCTAACATAATTTGCAAATATTTGAGTTATATCCGCTGCAGACGACATTTTTAAAGTGGCCGCCAAATCTAACCCAGCATACAATGGGTTAAGCGGTCGCCTCTTCCGATATCATCTGTCTTTTCACTTATTCAAACCTTAGATTCAGGGCTACCTGGACCCTAGGTCCCCCCTTGTCGGACTTTATAAGACTTTGCAGAACACTTGTTGCCATGACAACAAAGGCGAAAAATAAGGAAATCTTAATCTCTTCTTTTCAAAAACCACATGCGCCAGAGCTTAGATATTTGGCTAATAGTATCAACATAATAGTCCTCCATCAGGATTGTTCAAAGTTTGCCCCTGGGGAAAAATTGGCCCCACCCCAGGGGTCACCGTTTTACATATAAACTAAAATGTTCTGAAATCGATACAGCAAGAACTTTGATATTTGGCATTGTGTAACTTCTAGAGACCCTTCACATACCGGTATATTGTTGAATTTGTACCGGTCTGTTTAATATCTGGGACACCGGAGCAAAAATATATTTTTTCAATTAAAACTTTCCCGTTTAAACGCAAACGAAACGCGAACGCAGTGCACTAAAATGTAAGAAATGGAAACTTTTTGATATTTTCACACATTTATTTTAATTTGAGTGGCAAACAGTTTGGAGCCTGATCAGACGCCGGGTTACCCGGCGTCTGATCTGGCTCCAAACTGTTTGCAATTGAAATAATAGTTTTAGCGTAAACGCATTTATTGGGAAAGAATAACGTTTTCTCCACTGTGCATGTTTGTTATTTAACCCATTTGTGCCAACTATCCAATATAATTATGGGACATAGGCAAGCAGTATAGACTCTGATCAGACACATAATGCGGCGTCTGACCAGAAGCTACACTTTTTGCTGATACATGTAGGAAAATCAATATAAAATAAAACGAACATGAAAATTTAGATCAGGTACCCTTTTGGGCAAACAGTCGATCCGAAATGATTAAAACTCGTTTTAATATTATTTTAGTTCACCTAAAATTAAAATTGGAGAAATGAAAGCAAACGGTAATTAGTTAAAGGAGATTACGTCACGACAGTGAATGGGTCATACATGTATGTAGTAGACTCGAAACGTGACTATGGCTGTCACTATTACATGTACAATGTATATAAAGACAGAACTGTCTGTCATTCATACAGTGGAGAAAACGTTATTCTTTCCCAATAAACGCGTTTACGCTCAAACTATTATTTGCAGTGCAAACAGTTTGGAGCCAGATCAGACGCCGGGTAACCCGGCGTCTGATCAGGCTCCAAACTGTTTGCCACCAAGATAAACATGAAATGTCAGAATTGTCCAAAAGTTGTTCTTTTCTACGTTATAGTGATTTGCGTTTGCGTACGTTTGGGTTTAAACGGGAAAGAATTATAGATTCTCCACTGTACGTTTGCGTTTAAACGGGAAAAAATAACAGATTCTCCACTGTAGAAGGCTCTAAACGTGACTATGGCTGTCACTATTACATGTACAATGTATATAAAGACAGAACTGTCTGTCAATCATACAGTGGATAATACGTTATTCTTTCCCGTTTAAACGAAACGAAACGCAAACGCAAAACGCTAAAACGTAGAAAAATGCAAGTTTTGGACAATTCTGATACTTCATTTTTGTCTTGGTGGCAAACAGTTTGGAGCCTGATCAGACGCCGGGTTACCCGGCGTCTGATCTGGCTCCAAACTGTTTACAATAGAAATGATAGTTTTAGCGTAAACGCGTTTATTGGGAAAGAATAACGTTTTCTCCACTGTACATCGTTAATGACAGAGCTGTAAAACGCATGATTCGGGGCCAATTAAGACTCAAATACGGTACAATGGAGAAAACGTCATTTTTATCCAATAAACGCGTTTACGCTAAAATTATAACTTACATTGCAAACAGTTTGGAGCCAGATTAGACGCCGGGTAACCCGGCGTCTGATCAGGCTCCAAACTATTTGCTGTCAAGGTTTAAATCAACTCTAAGAGTTATCGAACAATTGTCATATTATCCATTTGTGTGTGTTGCGTTTGCGTTTCGTTTAAATGGAAAAGAATAACGCTTTCTCCACTATATGAAGAAAAGTGTCAGTTAAAACAGGATTGTGATAAAGCAGAATTTCTGTACGGAGGTATCAGCTTTATTTTCATGCTGCTTTGAGTAGCAATCTGTTAAAAATAAAAATAAAAATCCTCGGTAGATTGATCAGTATCGACAGGTTTTACAATTGTTTCCCAAAAAACGGGGTTTTTAGCTTAAAATAGAATACAGTGGAGAATACACATGTACGTTATTCTTTCCCGTTTAAACGAAACGAAACGCAAAGACAAAACGCTAAAACGTTTGGACAATTCTGATTATTCATTTTTATCTGGTGACAAACAGTTTGGAGCCTGATCAGACGCCGGCTCGATACTGTTTGTAATTGAAATAATAGTTTTAGCGTAAACGCGTTTATTGGGAAATAATAACGTTTTCTCCACTGTATCCATTGCAAACATAATTACAATGTATGTAGATATAAGCCTGTTCAGACTCACAATTATGTTCCATACAAATGAGTATTAGAATTAAGGATAAGAAATTTCAAATTATTATATCTAACTACATTTTATTGTATTTGTGTGCGCGTTTCAGAAAAGAACGATGTCTTCTCTCTACTGTGCATTTACTTTGACAGTAAAGATGTCAGATTTGCTGCATCAGCAGAATGGGTAAATACAGTGAAGAATATGTTATTCTTTCCCGTTTAAACGAAACGAAACCACGCAAACGCGAAATGCTAAAACGTAGAAAAGTACAACTTTTGGACAATTCTGATAACTCATTTTTATCTTGGTGGCAAACAGTCTCGCTCCAAACTGTTTGTAGTAGAAATAATAGTTTTAGCGTAAACGCGTTTATTGGGAAAGAATAACGTTTTCTCCACTGTTACCCTGCGTCTGATCTGGCTCCAAACTTTCTGAAATGGAAATAGTAGTTTAAGCATAAACGCGAGTATTGGAAAAGAATAACGTCTTCTCCACGGTACTCTTGCGGAAACGAAAAGCAAGTATTACATTAGAGACAACGCTATTTTCCCCCGTTTAAAGGCATACGAAACACAAACGGAGGGCACCTAAATGTAGAAAAAGGCAACCTTTGTACATGTACAATTCTGACTATTCATTTTAATTTGTGTGGCAAACAGTTAGAAGCCAAATCAGACACCGGTTACCCAGCGTCCGATCTAGCTGTACAGGTAAAACTATTGCAGGGCTGCCATAAGTTGCTCATAAACATTCTTAGATTTCAAATATTCAGACGCAATTTTACTAATCGTACCTTAACCGCATAGTCTGTTTCTTGTTTTGATGACACATGTCTGCTAAAAAGGTTGTAAGTAAAGCAGAATGCGCCTTAAGGCACATTCTGCTTTACTTTCAGCCTGTTTTAAGCTACGATCTGCTAGGATAAAAATCCGAATACTTAGGAAAATCCGGAGGAGTGGCAGCACTGCTATTGTATGCGGTCTCATACAAAGTGTGAATATTTAAGCTACTTTATGTAACAGATGCTTAATTAATGCATGGCAGGAGCAACATCGCAATCTCTATTTGGCGTTCCATCCTCTTACATGTACATGTACATGAATGTAAAAGCAGATGGTTGTGTTAAGCATTTACAATGTAACATTTCCATTGTACAGTACAGGTTTCTTTCTCAAACAAAACGCAAACACATTATAATAAAATGGAAAATAAAGGCAGCATTTTAGCAATTATCATGTGTCATTTTGATTTTAGTGGCAAACAGTTTGGAGCCTGAACAGATGTCGGGTTATTGTTTGCACATGGAAATAATGATTAACGGGAAAGCATAATTTTGGCGAAAGCGTTCATTATAGGAATAAACAACATATTTTTGACGTTCATGACGGTATGATTACATTAGCTTCGCAGGGGGTAAATTACGTAAACGCCCGAAGGGCGTTTTCGTTAAATTTACCCCCCGAAGCTAATGTAGTCATACCGTCATGAGCGGCAAAGAGATGTTGTTTATTCCTTATATTTATATTTATATTTTCTGTCTTGTCAATTTAATGTGTTTATTTGCCAGATTTGTTTTTTCTGTATAAGAATTTATCATATACCGGTCAAAGAGGTTTGATAGATGTAATGTCGATGTAATAGCTATTCCAGTTTCTAAATATGGTGAGAAAGTAGTCCCAACTACATGTACTCTAACTGTATTAAAAATTCAGGATTTTTTCCAGTAAACTTTCTCTCTGTGAATGGAAAAGACTTACAAGGCAAACAAATAACAGTGCAACTTGAATATCTATTGCCAAAGCACATTCTTAAAATACAGGTCGCGGTTGTTTTCTTTACCCATTTACACACATAGCAACGCGATGGCAACGACCTATGGGTCTGTATCACTCCGCTAGTGTCATATGACCGTCGACCAATGGGAGCTTAGTGTTAAGTGCCCGATGTAGTCTATTTGAAGAAGTCCACGAATAGCACGGGCGAAATCCGAACTGGCTAAAACCAGATTCGAAGTGTAGGTTCATCGGCAGATGTACCGCAAATTTTTAATAGGATTACATACAGACTTTACAGGGCGAATGTAAATATTCGGAAATAACAACGTCTTCTTCACTGTATATATATCTTTATTCAAGTATCATCTGTGTACATACATAAATATTAACAAACATCATATATACAGAAACTATGGCGTACACAGGCATTCTTACTAAGAATTATAGGAGACTATCACAGATCAAATATCATAGAATTGATTCAATTCATTAATGACTATTACAATTTATATACATAAGTAAGACCATGTGTATGTTGCTAATCGATGTATTAAAATCTGCTTTAAGAAAAAAGGATGTGAAAATTTGAAAATGAAAACGTACGCTACAGCGTATTTTTAAGAAACGATGTAAAAAAGCCGTTATCATCTTTGATCAGATCAAAGATGAACTGATTAGCAGCAAGCACATGTGATAGGTAAAACGTTAATCTATAGAGAATAAAAATAATATGCATTACTTACATAAAAGTTGGGTTATTCTTCTTAAAATATTAAAACAGGTTTTGGCACATATACGTATTAGACTGGGATGGGTAAATAAAACCTTTAGCTGATCAAGTTTATTAACATTCATAAAGTCAACAAAAGCATTAGAAGCTTTAAGAAGTAAATCTGTTCTAAAATCCTTATACATAGGACAGTCTAAAATTACATGCGCCTCGTCCTCGACAACAGTTTTACGAAATGGGCATTTGCGATCTTCTTCAGCCATATTTTCATATCTTCCTGTCTCGATACGTATAGGGGCAACCCCGCATCTAAATTTGCAGAAGGCTGACCTATGACTTGGTGGTAATATGACAAGGCAATATTTTTAAACATAATAATTTTGTTTAAAAACTCTGTAAGTTCTCAGTTTGTTTCTCCCTCTTCCAGAAATGGCAGTGGTCCTATTTATTGTTCTAGTCCAGTTTGTTTTATGTGCTTCGCTGTTAAAAAACACTAACACGAGTTCGACTTATACATCCATCTATTATTCAAACTATGTTAAAACACTTTGTTATTATGGATTTATGTAGCGTGGCAACGAACATTGTATGAAAAGGCAGTCGATGAAATACGACCTTTATGATAAATATGATACCTAGGTTTGACTGAAACTCAGTTTTCATCCTTCCAACCTTAAACTTACTTTATAATTATGTTAAGTTATACCTTTAAACCATCCCCTGCTATACATGTATATTCGTACATGTATATAAGCAGATTCAGAGGGGAATACATTATTCTTTCCAAAAAAACGCGTTAAATCAAAATTATTAATTCAATTACAAGCAGTTTTGAGCCAGACCAGACGCCGTGTTACCCGGCGTCTGATCAGGCTCAACATTGTTTGTTACTCAGGATAAAATGAAAAGTCAGATTTACTAAACATTACATTTTGTCCTTTTCTACATTTTGAAGCATTTCGTGTGCGTTTCGTTTGCGTTTATACGGAAAAGAATAACGTGTTAGTCACTGATAACAGGACAAAACGCCCCCAGGTACATGTACAGTTGAGAATCTGTTATTCTTTCCCAATAAACGCGTTTACGCTAAAACTTTTATTTGCCGTGCAAACAGTTTGGAGCCAGATCAGAACCCGGCGTCTGATCAGGCTCAAAACCGTTTGCCACCAAGATAAAGATGAATTATCAGAATTGTCAAAAAGTTGTATTTTTCTACGTTTTAGTGTTTTGCGTTTGCGTACGTTTGCGTTTAAACGGGAAAGAATAACAGATTCTCAACTGTGCATAACGTTATTTCTTTCCCAATAAACACGTACAAGTAGTTGGCTCGACACAGTACAATAAAGCGGGGAATATGGCATCTCTATGAAATATTTGACGACTCATTTTAATCTGAGTGGCAACTAGGGCACTGTTTGTGAATGTATCAAAAGTGCGTCACTGATGTTTAATTGGTTAAGCCATGGCTTAATGCAGCGTAGAAGACGTTTTTCTTTCCCGTTTCAAAACAAACGAAATGCTCACGCAAATCATTAAAAGGTAGAAAAAGACAACTTCTTTACAATTATGACCATTCATTTTATCTGAGTGGCAAACAGTTGGTTACCCGGCGTCTGGTTTGGTTCCAAACGCGTTTATTGGAAAAAATAACTTTTTCTCCACTGTATAGTTGTCATTTACAAATAGTGCACCATTAAGAAGTACTCACAGTAAAGACCCAGATTCGAGGGCTCCTAAGGCAGCCCTTTGATCAGGGTCTGCAATGTTTGTCATTTTGTAATAGATATTGGACAGTGGAACCGGCTGTTTGAAGTTTCAGGGAGAAAGGGTTAATGGATTAAGACATGGCTTTAACGCTTATACAGTGGAGAATCTTTCCAAATAAACGCGTTTACGTTAAAACTATTATTTGCAGTGCAAACAGTTTGGAGCCAGATCAGACGCCGGGTAACCCGGCGTCTGATCAGGCTCCAAACTATTTGCCACCAAGATAAACATGAATTATAAGAATTGTCCAAAAGTTGTACTTTTCTACGTTTTAGTGTTTTGCGTTTGCGTTTAAACGGGAAAGAATAACAGATTCTCCACTGTAATAGAGATAAGGCAAATTGATTTCGAAGTGCGACTACCTGATTCCAGTTAAACCTGAAAATTAGCTAAATTCGCCCCTGAAACTTCAAATGAACATTTCATTTTCTATATGGTTGAGTTTTACTGTACATGTATACTACAAACTGGCAAAAATGCAAAAACCTGATCAGAGAACGCATTAAAAGCCATCTGAGCGGGGTCCACGCTGTTTGCGTATCATTTGCGTATCTCGTTGGATCTTAATGAAACTTAGTCACAATGTTTGACAACCTGAAATCAAGGTCTTGTTGGAATGTTGATCTATCATGGCCGGTCAAAAACAAGATCACTTGGTCAAATCATAGCAAAACCTTGTTAACATACTAGAGGATTTTCATGACACTTCATCAAAATTCTGACTTCATTGATATCTAGGGAAAATTAGGCCACCAGGTCAAATCATAGAAATACCCTGTTAACACTCTAAAGGCTACACACCTCATTAGATTTAAATGCAACTTGGTTAAAATAGTTGCCTCATTGATACATGTATCTAGGTAAAGTTCGGATATGGGCCATGTCAGTTCAAAAACTAGGTAAAAAGGTGATAAATCATAAGATCTTCATGAAACTTAAACAGTTTATAGCGCTTGATCGGACGTCAGGTTGTTGTACATTCAGCATGAACGCGTGGATTTTGAGAAAGAATAACGTCCTCTCAACTGTAGCACAAAATGCTTTTTTACTACAGTAATCCCTCCCTACAACCGCCCTCCTAACAACGACACCCTCCTTACAACGACCATGGTCGCAGTTCCCTAAACAGGACAATTAGGTTTAAGGCTATTATTTCTATAATATCGTCTGCTGTTATTCTCAAAGTTACATATTCGACACTTTGACAGGAAAAAACTTAATGATGAATGACAAATAGCTTGAATGCAGATCAGACGCCGCGTTACGCGGCGTCTGATATGGATTCAAACTGTTTGAAAACTAATGAAACTAATGAAAACCAATTCCCCTCTCTATAATGACTACATGTACATGTACCTCCGAAGAACGCACACTTTTTTGTCTCCCATTGGGTGTCGTTGTAAAGAGAGAGCGCTGTATTGGAAAAACAGTGACATGTTTTGTGAAGCAGACGACAGTTCTCGTCGATTTTAGCATAATCTAATTAGCCTTTGCAGTGCTCCAGCGTTCGTGCTGCTGCGGCTGCAGACGATAAATACGGCGTTATCTAAGGGGGTCAAACACCACTCGCCATTAAAACTACGATAAACAATGGATGAGGTTTGGCCCTACAGTGGAGAAGACGTTATTCGTTCCCAATAAAAACAACTGCAATTTCGATTTCAAACAGTTTGAAGCCAGATCAGACGCCAGGTAACCCGGCGTCTGATCAGGCTTCAAACTGTTTATCACTCATATCAAATTAAGTCCTCAAATTTGTCAAACACTTGTCATTTTTAATATTTAATTGTTTTGCGGTTGCGTTTCGTTAACGTTGAAATGGGAGAGAATAACATGTCCACTGTTAATTACGTTGCATGTACATAGCAGCTTATCGGCAGTCTAACATTATTTTAGCGGTCCTTAATCTAGGATGGTAGACAGTTTGGTAATTTCATATATGTACAGTGGAGAAAACGTTATTCTTTCCCAATAAACGCGTTTACGCAAAAACTATTATTTCAATTACAAACAGTCTTGAGCCAGATCAGACGCCGGGTAACCCGGCGTCTGATCAGGCTCCAAACTGTTTGCCACCATGATAAACACGAATTATCAGAACTGTCCAAAAGTTGTTCTTTTCTACGTTTTAGTGCTTTGCGTTTGCGTACGTTTGCGTTTAAACGGGAAAGAATAACAGATTCTCCACTGTAGCTGTACATGGTTTTAAAGCACGATCAGATTTGCCACCATGATAAACACGAATTATCAGAACTGTCCAAAAGTTGTTCTTTTCTACGTTTTAGTGCTTTGCGTTTGCGTACGTTTGCGTTTAAACGGGAAAGAATAACAGATTCTCCACTGTAGTTGTACATGGTTTTAAAGCACGATCAGATTGTGTATAATAACATGTAACTTTATCGGTCGTATTCTCGCGTAAGGTTGTGGTAGTAACTATTTCCCTATACGGTTGTGGACTGTGAGTTAAATTAGTATCGGATCATATACCAGATTCTGGTCCGGAGTGCGCATATATGGAATTAGCTAGCAACTCAAAGGGGTCCAGATAGGATGGAATAAACTAGAACTTTCCAGGTATGTCTGCACCAAACCTGTCGCTGTGACTACTTAATAGAATATTATCTTCTTGAAGATTCAAATGAGAAGTCACCACATTGGGGTAAGGGTGAGTCATAAGAACGTTTAGTTGTCAGAAATACTCCCCTTAGTTTAAACATATTTTAATTTAGAAAATGAACAGTATACATACAATATACAACATATCTATTATAGGATTAGAAAGAAAGCTAAACTTCTCCTTGACAATAAAGTTACATTGAAAATGCAGTTTGAAACCGTCTGTTCCTTGTTGGTAAGTTTACGATACATGTAACTGAAGCAAACGGTCCAAATCAAACTAAGGGGTCGAGTAACTCGGCGTCTCATGTGGATCCAATCCGTTTGGTTTCCTGAAGATATTAACATTTGTAGGCAAGTACAGTGGAGAAAACGTTATTCTTTCCCAAAAGACGCGTTTACGCTCAAACTATTATTTATTTTGCAAACAGTTTTGAGCCAGATCAGACGCTGGGTAACCCGGCATCTGATCAGGCTCCAAACTGTTTGCCACTCAGATGGGCATGAATTGTCAGAATTGTCTAAAAGTTGTACTTTTCAACGTTTAAGTGTTTTGCGTTTGCGTTTCGTTGGCGTTTAAACGGGAGAGAATAACGTTTTCTCAACTGTATCTGCAGCCCTGTTCGTAACAACACCATGATTAAATAAAATCAAACTACAGATTCTCTGGAAGGGACGAAATTATCGGTATTTCAACTTTGCTTGTTTTATCTTAACGAAAATATTGAGTGTGTTGCGTACATGTACATGTACAGTGGAGAAAACGTTATTCTTTCCCAATAAACGCGTTTACGCTAAAACTATTATTTCTATTACAAACAGTTTGGAGCCAGATCAGACGCCGGGTAACCCGGCGTCTGATCAGGCACAAAACTGTTTGCCACCAAGATAAAAATGAATTATCAGAATTGTCCAAAGTTGCCCATTTCTACGTTTGAGCGTTTTGCGTTTGCGTTTCGTTTCGTTTCAATTAAACGGGAAATAATAACATATTCTCCACTGTATGTTACATGTATGCTAAAGGAAGTTAATCGTCTAAAAGTGGACGAGACATTGTGAGCTTTTATGCGGTTGTCATTGTAAAGGACAGATGTAAGTTGTCAAAATTTTCAAATTTATAGTTTTGCAGACATTCTTACCTTGTAAATGTATCGCTAAACCAATAATTTCTATTACAAAACGAAGTCAGGTCAGATGCCGGGTATGAAATATGAAACTTATAAACCGGACATCTGTGGAGACAACATAAATTTCCGGTTTAGATGGGTTTCAATTCTAGAAGCTTGCAATTCGATGGCAATTCGCATGCGATTCAAAATAATAACTTTACCCTCGGGTAAGTTTGCCTGAATGGTGTGTCTCACAAATATTCGCAAATATGCTTTCGTTAATTTTTTCGATTTCATTGTCGTCACAACCGCTTCGGAAAAATCTCGTTAAATTGTTTGAGCGTAAGATTCGCCTTATGAAGCACCCGATTCGATGGCAATTCGCTTGCGATTATCAATTTAATTTAATACGGTTGAGTACTGTACTAGAGGCGAACAAGTACAGCTAGTATGACATACAGTATGCCGCCTGCTGAGTGTCACTATCTTGTCTAAAGTAACTGAATTATCTATAGTATATGTGCATGTTTAGTGTAACGATAGTAAACAATACTGATAATCCTTGCAAATGTAGCCATTGATCAGCCGCAGTGATGGAGAATGGAGACGGTTTCTTCTTTTCATCGAGTCATAGATTTTGGCACCTTTCTTTCACTCTACATGTACCACTGAAGAAAATATGTGCAATACTTTGCTCTGCGTCTGATCAGGCCCAAACTGTTTGCCCTTCAGTGTAACATCAACATTAGAACTGTCAAAAAATTGTCATATTGTTTCATTTTTTGCAATGCGTTTGCTTTGTAAAATATCGTTTGCTTCAGATTTATTTTTCAGATTTAAAAACTTAGTTAAATTGAAGTAGTCATTTTGTAAGCAGTTTGTATCCTTTCCAGACACCACATGGCGCGGCATCTGATCAGGAAATAACCAGTGCAATTGGGATATCTAAATACAGTTACATGTAAAGGGATTGATACATGTAAAGTGGAGAATACGTTATTCTTTCCCGTTTAAAAGAAACGAAACGCAAACGCAAACCGCTACAACGTAGAAAAGGGCAAATTTTCGACAATTTTGATTATTCATTTCAATTTTGATGGCAAACAGTTTGGAGCCTGATCAGACGCCGGGTTACCCGGCGTCTGATCTGGCTCCGAACTGTTTGCAATGAAAATAATAGTTTTAGCGTAAACGCGTTTATTGGAAAATAATAACGTTTTCTCTACTGTACATGACTGTAACACAATCACTTTTGGGTACTAATTTATCGTTGTTATCATACACGTCAAGTGTCTAAATATGAGCAACGTAAGAGTGCAATAAATACAGCCGTATAAACAGTCAATATCTCGAAGTGGTTGTAGACGAACTTATTCGTCATAATATGTATGTACTGTACGTTATTAAAGTTCGATATCTCGCCGTCGCTTAGGTCGATCATACATGTACATTGTACACGTACATTTACTTGTATTTCAAAGTTTAAACGTTTCTGCTTTTATATATTGATATGTTCGACTTAACCCATGATTACCCCATAGCCTGTTTCTACATGTAGTATTAAAAAAAGGTGACCCATACATGTAAAAGCAGGTTGAAAAAGCAGACTATGACTTAAGGCGCACTCTGCTTTACTGTCAGGCCCATTTACAAATGTAAGCTACATTAGACAAGACGTTATTCTTTCCCAATAAACTCGTTTACGTGAATACTATTATCTCCAGTGCAAACATTTTGGAGCCAGATCAGACGCCGGGTAACCCGGCGTCTGATCAGGCTTCAAACTGTTTGCAACTCAGATACATGTAAAAATGAATAGTCACACTTGTCAAATATGTCATTTTCTACATTTCATTGCAATGCGTTTGAGTTTCGTTTGAGTATAAGCGGAAATGAATTACATCTTTTCCCCTGTGTCCTCTACCAGAATAAAGCAAATATATTGTATTAAGCATATTTATTGGAATTATTTTGTTAAGTGGGGGGATACACAAAAGACCTAAAAGAGGTATTTATGGTTTAATGCATGGGTTAAGTGATGCCGATTTATTGAGACTGGACTGTAGCAGTTTTTATCTGTTGAGTTATTGTCAAGCACGATTACGGCGACACTTCAGAGTGTTTATAATGTCATGTGTAAGTGCGCATTAAGTAGACCATACGATAACGTTATTATTTCAAGTCTAACCATTTACTCCATGGGTAATTGATGCATACAATGTTCACATAAACCTTGAAGAAAATAGTTCCGATTTATACAGCCATTATTATGTCGCGTTCTATATGCTACATGAACGCATATCTACATTGTACAATGTCCTTTGAAGAAAATAGTTCCAATTCATTTAAGGAATAATTCGAATATATATTGTATTCATGGAGTTATGAAATTTTTTTTTGTATACCTCCATGAATACAATAACTGTTTTTTATAATTCAACATCACTACAGAATTCAAGAAAATAGTTAATAGAGAATCGACAAAAACAGCTGCTGAATTGTTGTATTTAGTACCTTTGTAGAATTGTACACCAGATTGTACACTATACAAGTTTATGCCTACTTTGTTTAAAACCGGATTCGAGATTTTGCTCTGAAGCATTTGTACCAGATGTAAATGATTGGCCTTAGAATTGCATGTAACGACTTCAAGTACGATCGTTTTTGTGGCTTTCATTTTAAACTTTCCTCATAACTCATCCGCTGCTGCTATCTCACTTGCTTACAATTGTCGTCTGCTAGATCTATTTCTTTTTAAATTCAATTTAAGGATGTGTATACATGTACTAAGGAGCATCATTCAAAGTGTAGGCAGTTTGGATATTGATTAGACGCTTCTTCGACGTCTTACAGTAGATACTATGTTATTCTTTCCCGTTTAAACGCAAACGAACCGCAAAGGCACCGTAATAAAATGACGAAAATGACAACTGTTTGACAATTCTGCATGTTGAACCTGAGCGGCAAATAGTTTTGAATCTGATCCGACGCCGAGTAACCCGGCGTCTGTCTAATTTAACTCCAAGTTGCTTGCATTTGAAATAATAACTTCAGCAGATACAGTTGAGAAAGCGTTATTCTTTCCTAATAAACGTGTTTACGCTGTAACTATTATTCCCAGTACAAACATTTTGAAGATAGATCAGACGCCGGGTAACCCAGCGTCTGATCAGGCCCCAAACTGTGTACTACTCAGATTAAAATGAACATTGGGAATCGTAAAAAAAATGTTAATTTCAACATGTTTTCGTAATGCGTTTGCGTTTCGTTTGCGTTTATAAACGGGAAAGAATAACGCCTTCTCCACTGTATTTTCACATATCATTTTTAGAGTACACAGTTTGTTCAGTGGGGAAGAAGCGATGTGTTCCCAATAAAAGCGTTTACGTTACCCGGCGTCTGATCAAACTATAAAATGTTACTCATTCAGATTTTAATAAATAGTCTGAATTGTCAACACGTTGCCCTTTTCTCATTTTATTGCAATGTATTTGCGTTTCGTTGTGTTTGAGCGGAGAAGATTTTATATCTTCCTCCACTGTAAAGGGTGCATTATACGCAGGTGTTAATAGAGGGTTAGTGGGTTATGGCTAACCCGCTGTGATTTGAGTTTTATCAGCAATACAGGAGAAAACGTTATTCTTTCCCGTTTAAACGCAAACGAAACGCAAACGTATTTCACTTAAATGTAGAAAATAACAACTTTTTGATATTTCTCACAATTTTATTTAATCTGAGTGGCAAACATTTTGGAGCCTGATCAGACACCGGGTTACCCGGCGTCTGATCTGGCTCCAATCTGTTTGCACTGCAAATAATAGTTTTAGCGTAAACCCGTTTATTGGGAATGGATAACGTTTTCTCTACTGTATGTGGACCCGGTTTTGATAATGTGTCGGTATTGATCCTAAATTTCATATCTCTCGATATAAAATGTACAGAGAAGAAGAGGATTAATAATTTCCCTAACGCAAACGAAACGAAACGCAAACACATTGCAATAAAATGATGAATAGAAAATCTGTTTAACAGTTCAAACTGATTCACACGAATTATAACAGTTCTTAAGTCAAAATATCTAGTGTTACATTTGAGAAATAAAAGCAGGCTCCAGACTGTTCGTATCGGGTTATAGTTTCAGTGTAAACGCGTTTATTGGGAACGAATAACGTCTTATCTATTGTAGGACTATTTAGTTTCCTTCTGAATGGTCGTAAAAGGGCTTACAATGTATAGGGGTCAGATGAAATTATGGGTTCCGCTTCTCGACTCTCCATGGAGTTCAGTCTCTTGACCGAATACAACATATTTCTATCAAGTCATGCCTGACTTGATGTACAGGGGGAGTGCGTTAATTTTTCCAGTTTAAACGAAAACGAAACGCAATCGCACTGGAATGAAATGTTGGAAATACACCTTTTTGACAATTTCGACTATTCAGTTTAATCTGAATGGCAAACAGGTTGGATCCTGATCAAACGCCGGGCTAGCCATCGTCTGGTATGGCAAAAAGCTATTTGCAGTGGAAATAATGGTTTTAGCGTGAACGCGTTTTTTGTTTATGAATAGCGTCTTCTTTACTGCATACTGTACACTTAGTAATGTCTCCTTTCAAACGAGATTTTGAGTGCATGAACAGCCTATTGTGATCACTGTACATTGTATAGTCGAAATTCATTTATATTCATTTTTTAATTCAATAATACAGTGGAGAATATACGCAAGCGAATCGCAAACAATGAATTGTAGAAAATGACAAGTTTACTGGAGTGATGACATTTAATCTTATATTCGGAGTAACATTTTGGAGCCTGATCAGACGACGGGTTACCCGGCGTCTGATCTGGCTTGAAACTGTTTGCATTGGCACAAACCCGTGTTTTTGGCAAGAAAAACATTGTCACCACTGTAGTTTTCACACTTGTGGGTACATGTACGATGCATTCATTTCAAAAAGCTGTTCTTTTGACGGACACAGGACATACATGTGTAGTTGAGACATTATTTTCCCCCGTTTAAACGAAACGAATCACAAACGCGAAGTGATCAAATGCTTTAACTGTTAGCGTTGACGATATTTTTAAAGTTTGAGAGGCACACAGTTTGTAGCCGGATCAGATACCATGCTACCTGGCGTCTTCTCTAGCTCTAAACTGAGTACAAAATCAATAATGTGCATAGTTGTGCATGCAATGATTGTATAAATTTAATCATTCAGTGGAAAAAACGTTATTCTTTCCCAATATAATAAACGCGTTTACGCTAAAACTATTATTTCCAATGCAAACAGTTTGGAGTCGGATCAGACGCCGGGTAACCCGGCGTCTGATCAGGCTCAAAACTGTTTGCCACTCAGATTAAAACGAATATTTAAAATCTCCAAAATATTGTCATTTTCTCCATTTTTGTGTGTTGCGTTTACATTCGTTTGCGTTTAAACGGGAAAGAATGACGTTTTCTCCACTGTATCTATTCAGGAAAATGAGTGAAGCGGGAAAAAATAAATAAAATATTGTCTGTCCGTGGTAACTAATAACACTTTCATGCGGATACAAAATAAAAATGATTTGAGAATGACTTGTGTTCAATGAGAATAAAGGAAGTACAGTTGAGAATACGTTACTTTGTCAATACTGAACGCGTTTACATATGTACATGTACAGTGGAGAACCTGTTATTCTTTCCCGTTTAAACGCAACGCAAACGTACGCAAACGCAAAGCACTAAAACGTAGAAAAGAACAACTTTTGGACATTTCTGATCAATCTTGTTTATCTTGGTGGCAAACAGTTTGGAGCCTATTCAGTTACCCGGCGTCTGATCTGGCTCCAAACTTATTGGAATGGGAATTATAGATTTAGCCTAAACACGGTTTTTTTTTAAAAAGAATAACGTTTTCTCCACTGTATCAATTGCAAGCTGTTCTGAGCCAGATCAGACACCAGCTTACTCGGCCTCTGATCAAATTCAGAACTGTTTGTTACTCAGATTACATGTAGAAGAAACCAACATTTTTTTTTTAAAAAAAAGAAGATATTTTCTACTTTTTCTATTTCCGTTTGCGTTTTGGTTTCAATTACAGTGGAGAAAACGTTATTCTTTCCCAATAAACGCGTTTACGCTAAAACTATAATCTCAATTGCAAAAAGTTTGAAGCCAGTTCAGACGCCGGGAAACCCGGCGTCTGATCAGGCTCCAAACATTTTGCCGTCAAGGTTAAAATCAACACTAAGAATTGTCGAATTTTTTTCATTTTCTCCATTTTAGTGTGATGCGTTTACGTTTCGCTTGCGTTAAAATGGGAAAGAATAACTTTTAATAGGGAAATAATAACATCTTCATCACTGTAAATTTAAAACAATAGAGAACATGGAACAAGGAAGTGAAAAGTCATTAGAAGGGATGAAGGGAGAGGCGGAGAGGCTAACCTCAGACAATACGCCATGGTATGTAGTATTTACATGTACAGTGACTTCAAAGTTCAAACAAGTGTTTGCTTAACAAGAATTGTTGTACATGTACATGTACATTTGTATATTGATGTCAGCAGCGTGCTATTAGTTTAGGGAAACTCTTAAACTATTATTCTATCTGGAAACCGTTTAGTTTATTTCAAAACAGTACATATTTTATGGTCATACATTTGGATGAAAACAAAAGCAATGGTGGCGTATTAAGTTCTTCTCTTTGAAACCGTTTTGAGCAAGATCAGACGTTTGATCATACCCTAAACTGTTTGCCACTAAGATTAGAATAAAAAGTCAGCAAGTTGTAATTGTCTACGTTTCATTGCAATACGTTTGCGTTTAAACGGGAAAGAATAACGGGTTCTCCAATGTAAATTGGCTACATGTAATACATATACATGTACATGTACAGCGGATAATCTGTTATTATTTCCCAATAAACGCGTTTACGCTAAAACTATTATTTGCAGTGCAAACAGTTTGGAGCCAGATCAGACGCCGGGTAACCCGGCGTCTGATCAGGCTCCAAACTGTTTGCCACCAAGATAAACAAGAATAATCAGAATCGTCCTTACTTTTAACCTGCTTTATATAAGTGCTTACTTTTCTTAAAAACTAAAAAGAGGCTATTGGGTAAAGAGTTAAACAAACTAGAAATATGATATTCAAAAGTCAAAATAAGTTTAATCAGGTTATGTTCACGGGCTATAAATTTCATGTCAACTATCACATTTTAATGACCTTTGCAAAATGATGTTATTTTTTCTTCCGTGAATTTTTAGCTCACCTGAGCTAGCTCAGGGTGAGCTTTTGCAATCCTAGAATGTCCGGCGTCCGTCGTCCGTCGTGCGGCGTCAACAATTCTAGTGTTTACACTCTAGAGGCCACAGTATTTATCCAATGTTTCTCAAACTTGCTCAAATGGTATATTGCCATAAGATTTCGGGTGAGTTCGATTATGGCTGAAATTTGACAATTAGGTCATGAGTTATCAACCTTTGAACTGCTGAAAATGCCATATTTATCAGTGTAAACACTCTAAAGGCCACAATATATACCCCATCTTTCTAAGACTTGCCCAAATTTTAAATCATCATAAGAGTTCGAATGAGTTCGATTTTTGTTGAAATCGGACAAATAGATCAATAGTTATCTACCTTTGAACTGCTGAAAATGCCATATTTAACGGTGTTTACATTGTATAGTTCACAATTTGTATCCAATCTATCTCAAACTTGCTCAGATTGTGTATGACTATAAGAGTTCAGATGAGTTTGATTATGCTTGAAATCAGAATAATAGGTCAAGAGTTATCTACCTTTGAATTGCTAAAAATGCCATATTGAAGGGTCTTTACACTCTAGAGGCCACACATTTTATTTAATCTTTCTCAAACTTACTCAGATTGTATATTACCATAAGACTTCGGTTGAGTTCAATTATGGTTGTAATCGGACCAATAGGTCAAGAGTTATCTACCTTTGAATTGCTGAAAATGACATATTTAACAGTGTTTACACTCTAGAGGCCACAATATTTATTAAAGCTCTCTCAAACTTGCCCAGATCGTATATGACCATAAGAGTTCGAAAAAGGGTAATTATGGTTGAAATCGGACAAATAGATCAAGAGTTATCTACCTTTGAATTGCTGAAAATGCCATATTTTACAGTGTTTACACTCTTGCAACTACAGTTTTCAATGGATTTTCATTATACTTGTACACAAAGTATATAGCTATACGCTCTCGAAGGAGTGCTATTAATGTTGAAATCTAATCATTTTGGCAATAGTTACCTGCCCTTGATATACTTTGAAATGCTAGAAAAAGGCTTCATTTCAATATTGTTTAGGCTCTAGTTATCTATACTATACTAGAGTAGGTCGACAAACTTGAATGGATTTAGAATAAAAAGGGTGAAATTCAAAGGTAAAGCTATCAGGCTTCATTACAAATGGCGAGCGATATCAGGGCCTTCAGGCCTTCTTGTTTTCTAAAGACGTGTAAACTTGACATGGTTTTCAGTCGGTTTAACCGAGATACACTTTTGTACAGAGGAGAACACGTTATTCTTTCCTTTTTAAACGCAAACGCATCGCAGTAAAACGAAGAAAATAACTACTTGTCGGAAATTCTGAGCATTCATTTTAAGCTGAGCGGCAAACAGTTTGGAGCCTGATCAGACGCCGGGTTACCCGGCGTCTGATCTGGCTCCAAACTGTTTGCAATGGAAAAAATAGTTTTAGCGTAAACGCGTTTATTGGGAAAGAATAACGTTTTCTCCACTGTAGCTCAATGTTGAGTCCTCAAACTAACCTTTCAGTCTCATAGCCGACTTACACACGTTTAGGATCCAGATCAGACTCTACGTTTAGCCCCATCTAATCAGTATCTGCAGTGATTGTATTTGTTTCTAGATTTTTGAGTCGTTACATGTAATCTCTTCACAAGCTTTAGCTATAACACGAATGTGTATTTTTTGAGCGGGTGGCATGTTGTCACTTAAAAGTGTACATACATGTATAAAAGCAGACAGCAGAATTGGAGGACAAAGGTTTTAATAATAAAGTTTACATGTTGAAGAAAAACAAACGCATTTCAATACATAGTGGAAAAGGGCAACGTTTCGATTATCCGGACTACATGTACATGTATCTACATGTTTTCTAATATGAGTGGCAAACAGTTTGGAACCTGATTAGACCCGATGTATGATCTGGCTGCAAACTGTTTGGCATGGAAATAATAGTTTTAGCAAAGACACGTTTACTGGGTTAAAACTGTATAAACGTCGGTCAGATTTGCATAGCTTTCTCGGATGTTCACGGTGTATATCGGAGAAGATGTTACCTTATATATCGACCAAACACAAACGAAACATAAAAGAAACGCAATAAAATGTAGAAAGGTACGATTGTTCGCAATGTATAAAGAGCTATTTAAAACTGGATGGCAATCGTTTTGGATCCTGATCTGACTTCACTGTCCTTGCTTATTGTGTTTGCATTGGATATAATAGTTTAAGCATACACGTGTTTAATTTGGAAAGAATAACGTTTTCTCCAATGTAAACATCGGTCACGTTTTCATGACTTTCTCGGACGTTATTATCAATAAGGTTTGACCTGACGGTCATCAATTTCCGTCAGCTTTCGTTGGTACAATCGGTGGTACAATCGGGAGTTTCCGGATACTTTATTGATATATACCTTAGCCGATACCAAATGTCACTGTGTTGCAATAGCTGAATGGATAGCGTTAATGACTCGTTGGGGAAGGGTCATGGGTTCGATTCCCGGTACTGTTTTGTAAACTTCGGCTGTAAATATTTTTAAAATAGTAAAAAATTAAAAGTTTAGTATGCCTTAAACGATACTAAAATAAATCAGTCAGCAAGTTTTTTGAAAAACGGCCTGCTGCCTGATGCCCTTTGATGCTTGACGAAATACAAAAGTAACGCATAGTGCTTTCTGGGAGTGTTTTGCATAACGTGGTGTTCTTTGGACCAGTTTTCTAGCCAAGTTTTTCCTAGGCAAGTAGCACTGTACTCTATTTCATATACATGTACATGCAATTGCATGAATGTCATGGTTTGCATGCGTCTATCCGCATTTTTAAAAATAATACATGTACATATTCAATAAATAATACAAAACTCTACCGGGGATCGAACCCAATACCCTTACCTTGGTAGCACGGCGACCTTACCACTGAGCCATCACCGACTGTATTGATCTATAACCGATAACACTATTCCAGTTCGAGTCACCGTTGAATTGTCTATTCTCAATACACTGTAGTTGTTTTCGGAAGCTAACGAATAACTTACGGAAAAAGACGGAATATGCATGAACCGTCAGGTCAAACCTTATCGACAATAACTTTGTAATGTATGCTTACATGTATCATGTGGTTTTGACATAAGGGTGACTCTGCAGTGCTCTGTAGTTTATTAATGCTTACACGTATATTGCAAACAGCGTAGATCAAGACCAGCCGTCGCGTCTTTGATTCGGTGGCTCACCTTGATCTACTCTGTTTGACACAGACACTCATCTAAAGCATTGTATTGAGTAGTATAATATAATGTAATTTGTTGCAATACAATAAGGCAGGTTTATTTCGGCACAGCTCATGTGTAAATAGGCAATAGAAAACAGAACACACTCAGATGAGACGCTGCAAATTGCAACGGTCATTAGGGTCTACAATGTTTGCTTAATCCTTTACCCAATAGCCTGTTTCTAGTTTTGAAATTAGGTGACTACTTAAAGCAGGTTAAAAGTAAAGCAGAATGTGCCCAAAGGCATATTCTGCTTTACTTTCAGCCTGCTTTAAGTACCACCTGCTCGGATTAAGAGAATATTCCTTATGCAACATATTCATGACTGTATAAATTGGAACTATTTTCTTCAACGGGGGAATAAACTGAATGCGCTAAAAGGCGATTCTATGGGGGAAAGGGTTAACCATATGAAATGATCTGTTGTATTGACAAACACTGCAGACTGTAGGATATAGAAAGGACGTTATTGCATAGAAAGGAGTAGGTCCTTCCAAACAATTAACTTATTATTGGTTATACATGGTACAGTGGAGAAAACGTTATTTTTTCCCAATAAATGCGTGTACGCTTGAACTATTATTTATATTGCAAACAGTTTGGAGCCAGATCATACGCCGGTAACCCGGCGTCTGATCAGGCTCCAAACTGTTTGCCACCAAGATAAAAATGAATTATCGGAATTGTCCAAAAGTTGCACTTTTCTTTGTTTTGGCGTTTTGCGTTTGCGTTTCGTTTCGTTTCGTTTAAACGGGAAAGAATAACGTAGTCTCCACTGTAGTCAACGTAACTATACATTTACAAAGAGTCTACAGTGGAGAAGACTGTTTGTTCCCGTTTAAACACAAAAGAAACGCAAAAGCATTGCAAAAAAGGGAGAAAATAACATTTTCTTGACAATTCTGAACGCCGTATTTAGCGATGTCTTAGCAGGTTATGTGCATTGTATTATCGCTGATTTGTATGAAACTAGTCTCATCAATGAATCCCTGTGACGACAAGTTAACTTTTGACAGGTGCCGTCCTCTGTAGGCAACGACGAGAAATAGCTCCATATCATCTTACTGTACACATGTGGACTAGTATGAAACGAAATGCTGCATGGACACGCAATGTACAATGTAGAATCTATTATTATTTATTATGTAAATCACGGTTGTTTTACAATGAGAGGAAGGGATTCTTTCCCACTGAACGCGTCTGTGCTAAAACAATTATTTATATTGCAAACCGTTTGGAATCAGATCAGACGCAGGATAATTCGGCTTTAGATCAGGTTCCATTCTGTTTTCCACTCAGAGAAAAACGTGTTAAAGCGTTATACCACTTGTCATTTTCTACATTATATTGGATTGCGTATACGTTAGTATAGTTTTAAGGGGAAAAATAACACATTCCCGTTTTATCAGGGCTGTCAATACATGTAACTTGATTTTGAAAAATCGTAAGATTTCCAAATTTTCTATTTTTTAAAGGCGATTAATTAAAGTAGGTTTAACGTAAACTTTAAGACATTTCGGAAAAATCCGGGGAGCTGACATCCCTGTTTTATTAGTATGTAAAATGTGTTAAACAACTACGTGTAACAAGCTACTACATTGTACTTCCTGGTATTTTTCTCATTACGCTAGTACTCCCCTAGCGGGATCGGACATATGTCGGTAAATATCGGGTTTCTACAAGTACATGTCCGTAGAGCATTCGGTCATTTTCGTCAACTGGCGTTCTGTACCGATCAATACTAGAGTGGTCAGTTATTCTCATCAACTGACAGTTCGCACAGTGGGGAAGACGTTATAGTTTCCCGTTTAAACGCACACGAAACGCAAACGCATTGCAATAAAACGTATAAAATGACCACGTTTGACAAGTTTGAATGTTGATTTTAATCTAAGCGGCAGTTTGGAGATTGACCAGACGCCAGGTTACCCGGCGTCTGATCTTGCGCCAAACTGTTTGCAAATGAAAATACTAGATTTAGCGTATCGCGTTAATAGGGAAAGAATTACGTTTGCTCCACTGTACCTAATATGCTCAACTAGACGTGAAAGTCATATCGCTATACGAAGAGTATACCACTTTAACCGGCGTTGGCCCGATCTTATTTAGGACGTTCTACCTTAAAATATTAGTAAGAGTTTATTTCCGTTGTGTAGAAGAACAAGTGCCTCTCTCTTTAAAAAGGTTTGATCGTTGGGGTTTCCGGTTTTTACTAGTTGAATGTTTTACATACATACGCTCAGTGCAAAAAGAAACGCACAACGGGACAAGGCGCAGAGACTTTTGTTTAAGAGAATTAGTATACTAAGGCCATATCTCAAGATCCATTAAAAAGAATCTGTAACAAGTTCAGGAAACAATACTCAAAAATAGTGTGCTTGCATTTTAACCCTTTCACTCTTAATGACGACAAAAAGCGTTGTTTTCAAACAGTTTGGATCCTAATCGGACGCCGAGTAACGCGGTGTCTGATCACGATCCTAACTATTTGACACTCATATCGATATGTTTTAAGTTATGCTACAATGAATCTTACTTTGAAACGATCATGCAAACAACAACACTGAAGCAGACGACATTGAAACGGTGAAGGTGTAAAAATCTCACGATTTATTTGGCAGCGAAAGAGTCAACTTCAGCCTATTTAATACACCGTTTGTGAAAGTTGTAGTGTTACCAATTCAATAATAAACTTCCCTTTTATACGCCCACCTCTAGAGGTGGTCGTATATTGGCGTGGCCCTGTCCGTCCGTCCGTCCGTTCGTTCGTCCGTCAACATTTTGTTTGTCAAGAGTTTTTCTGGAAAACTATTAGAGGGATATTAATGAAACTTCACACAAATGTTATATGCATCAAGATCTAAAGCTGAGTCGAGATTGAGGCTCATTCCAATTTTCGTTACAGAGTTATCTGCCCTTGATGTTCTCAAATATGCTATAAAAAGCTTGTCCTGAGTTTTTTAGGGAAAACTATTAGAGGGATATTAATGATACTTCACAAAAATGTCATATGCATCAAGATCTAAAGCTGAGTTGAGTTTGAGGCTCATTCCAATTTTCGTTACAGAGTTATCTGCCCTTGATGTACTCAAATATACTATAAAAAGCTTGTCCGGAGTTTTCTGGGAAAACTATTAAAGGGATATTAATGAAACTTCACACAAATGTTATATGCATCAAGATCTAAAGCTGAGTCGAGTGTGAGGTTCATTTGAATTTTCGTTACAGAGTTATCTGCCCTTGATGTACTCAAATATGCTATACAAAGCTTGTCCTGAGTTTTCTTGGAAAACTATTTGAAGGATATTAATGAAACTTCACAGATGGTTATATGCATCAAGATCTGAAGCTGAGTAAAGTTTGAGATTTATTTGAGATTTCGTTACAGAGTTAGCTGCACTTGGTGTACTCAAATATGCTATAAAAGGCTTATTTGAAAGTGTTAACACACTTAGCAACTACAGTTTTGAATGGATTTTGATTATGTTTGCCCACAGTTTAATTATAGAAGTATTAGTTCATGATAGGGTTGATTATTATGGAAATTGGATCATTGTGTCGAATTATCTGCCCTTTGTGTACTCAGATATGCTAGAAAAGGCTTTATTTTAGTATTGTTTATGCTCTCAGAGCTCTAAGTGTCTACAAGTAAGAATACATTTTGATAAAACTATTTCTTTGCCAGTGGGCGTATAATGTACCGCTTGCGGTGCTCTCGTTTCAATATTGATCACACCAGACAGAACTGTTGACTTAAATGATAAGACTTTCCTTCTACATACAAATATTGTAATGAAAAATGTGCGTTTCTTTTTGCACTGGGTGTAATTAATGTACAGTGGAATATACGCTGAACTATTTCCCAGTAAACGTTTTGTGATAAAACAATTACATGTATTTATATTGCACTTAGGTTTTGTTTATACTGGAAATAATAGCATTAATAAGCATCAACAAAATATTGTAGATATTTGTAAAATACCATTAAAACGTACCTGAATGCATTAATACAATGTACATGAACTAGCGGTGAATACGTGGTTGTTTTCATTTAAACGCAAACGAAACACAAACACAATAGATTAACATATAGAAAATACAATTTTTGACATTTCTATAATTATTTTAGTATGAAAGACAAATAGTTTGGAGACTGATCAGACGCCGGGTAACCCGGCGTCTGATCAGGCTCCTAACTCTTTGCAAAAGAAATAAAAGACATTGCGTAAACGTCAATATGCTGTGAGTTTCTTCATTTTATGCAATGCGTTTGCGTTTCATTTGCATTGAAACGGGAAAGAATAATGTCTTCTCCTAGCAGTAAAAATAACAATCTTAAGTATGAGGAAAATTGAAGACTGCTAAATATAGCTTACACTACAGTGGAGAATGTGTTATTCTTTCCCAATAAACGCATTTAGGCTAAAACTATTATTTGCAGTGTACGCAAACGCAAAGCACTAAAACGTAGAAAAGAACGACTTTTGAACAATTCTGATAATTCTTGTTTATCTTGGTGGCAAACAGTAAGGAGCCTGATCAGACGTCTGATCTGGCTCCAAACTGTTTGCACTGCAAATAATAGTTTTAGCGTAAACGCGTTTATTGGGAAAGAATAACAGATTCTCCACTGTGCATGTATTATTTATTGATATATATATATATACGTGACACTTTACATGTATATAGACAGCATAATTAGCATATTTCAAGATTGATCGAGATATATTAAATTGTCCAACAAAGACATGCACGATGGAGAAGACATTGTCTTTATCGTTTAAACGCAAAGGAGCCGCAAAAGGCACTGCTTTCAAGTGTAGAAAGTAACACTAATGTTTTGACAATTCTGATCATTATTGTTCAATGTGAATGGCAAACAGTGTTTAGTCTGAACAGACGTCTGGCTCCGAGGTTATAAAGCGTTTTAGTCGAGTCTGAGTGTGTTCCCAAGCATTTGATTGGTCAGATTTGAGCCTAGGCTCAAATCTGACCAATAAAATGCTTGAGAATGAGTTTTGACTCAAGTCAAAAGCTTTATAACCTCGGAGCCTGTTGACACAGCCTCTCACCTGGTTCCAAGTTGTTTCCAATGGAAATAATAGTTTTAGCATTAATGTGTTTGTTGAGAAATAGTATTTTCAACTGTACATTAATAATAACATCAAGAAAATGTTAACCTTATGCTTATGTACACAGTGGAGAAAACGTTATTCTATCCAAATAAACGCGTTTACGCTAAAACTATTTTTACAATGCTAACAGTTTTGAGTTAGATCAGACGTCGGGTAACCCGGCGACTGATCAAGCTCCAAACTGTTTGCCACTCAGATTAAAATGAATAGTAAGAATTATTAAAATGTTGTTAATTTCTCAATTTAATGGTGTTGCGTTTGCGTTTCGTTTGCGTTTAAATGGGAAAGAATAATGTTTTCTCCACTGTAATAAATGTAACTACATGTACATCAAGAAAGTTTTGACCTTAGGTTTACCCATAGACTGTCACAGTCGAGAATACGCTATTCTCTTCCGTTTAAACACAAGCGAAACGTAAAAGCATTGCAATAAAATGTAGGAAATGACCTTTCTTTACTATTCTGACTATTCATGTTAATCTAATTGGTTACCTGGCGTCTGGTCAAGCTCCAAAATTCCATGTCGTCAAGATTTTAAAACAACATTCAGAATATTTTGAAAAAATAGTCAGTGTCTTTATTCTATTGGAATGAGTTTCCGTTTCGTTTACGTTTAAATGGAAATAATGAACGTCTTCTCCTTTGTACTCTGCACTATTTTTGCGTTTAGGGTTCGTGTACAGTGGAGAATACGTTATTCCTTCCCGTTTCAACGCAAACGCACGCAAACGCAAAGCACTAAAACGTAGAAAAGAACAACTTTTGGACAATTCTGATAATTCTTGTTTATCTTGGTGGCAAACAGTTTGGAGCCTGATCAGACGCCGGGTTACCCGGCGTCTGATCTGGCTCCATACTGTTTGCACTGCAAATAATAGTTTTAGCGTAAACGCGTTTATCGGGAAAGAATAACAGATTCTCCACTGTAACTCATTTGACCCAAGCGACGAGTATGTGTCATTGACAAACGGTGTACACGTACCGGTGAATAGTACAGTGCATTGTCATAATTATGCAAAGACACAGATCACAGGGCTCCTAACGGAGCCATCTGACTTATTCATCGCCACCCTTCAGGGTGGCGATATATTGGACTGCGTTTACAAATTTACCCATGTAAGAGTGGCAGCGAAAAGTTTCTACAACACTTGATCAGCGATAATGACTGAGTTGAACCAAATGTGTATAAATTCATTTGGTTCAACTTGGTCACTTTCGTAAGTAAAATGGGTAGCAGAGAATAGTTTCTATTGAATGTGCTACTGCAAATCTATAGTATATTTGATGAAAGATTACCTCTTGATTAGTAACACTGAAAACAGAGTATCTATAGTAAGAGATTAGTAGCACCCCAGGTAAAGAGCTTGACTAAAGCTATAATATTTATACTGTCAAATATATAGTACATTTGATGAAAGGCTACCCCTTGATTAGCAACACTGGTAAACAGAGTATCTATAGTATGCTTGCCCTTGAATAATTAGTAGCACTCCAGGTGAAGAGCTTGATTAAAGCTATGCACTGTCTGATATGCAGTTCCTGTGGATTGCTGATTTTGGCAAGAAGGAATTTCTGTATGGACAGTATAACAATGTTGTACTGTATAGCATCTGTTGATGTTAGGGGGCTGAGGCGTTTGAATGTTATAGCATGTACATAGTAGTTAATCCCTTCACTGCGTTACCAGGTGAACTAAAAGTTACAGGCATCCTGAATAATAAACAGACGCCTAGGAAATCGGCGTCTGATCAGGATCCTGTTTGGTTGTTCAACATTCATGTCGCTATGTATACACTCAATATAGTCATATCTTCTAAATTTAGGAAGCAGCAGCAGACAACACATTATCTGTTCATTTTACCGTGTGAACTAATGTCCATGGCTCCAGATAAATAGAGTATGTCAAATTCTAAATTCTCTGTGTATGCAGCGGACACTGTGATGTCATATTACTTAAAATGTTGGAAAACGAGTTTACTTCGGAATCTCCTGATCTAAATCCATGAATATCGTTAACTCTTCAGCCGCCGCATGTATTTACAAGCAGTTTACATCCAACTCGGATGCTGAATAACTCTGCTTCCGAACAGAATATATAGGATTAAGCTGCTTGTCAAATACCAGCATCCGAAATTACAAACAAAAAATAAAGAATAGTTTTATATTTCATTTTATAATGTATCTTCATAAACCTGCTAAGATAAGTTGTGTCATAATGGTCCTCTGAAAAGGAAAGCAAACGTTTAGTGTGCATGCTGATATCATGCATTTAGTATCTTCTGTTCATAAATATTTTGCTTTGCCATAGGCATCCTGTATGATGTTTAATGCAATAAAAGGCAAAGAAATTATATTCAAAATCGAATTATAAGAGACTATTAAAGGGGAGGATTCATTAGTCCCCTCACATTGAAATAACAGTAGCATTAATCAGTTTTAGCAGCAATGTATATTAGACGTTCCTGGTACAATCTTATATTATATATATTATAAGACGTACCACTAAAACCAGGAACGTATATCTTATATACATTCCTGATTGTACTTAATTTCAAAGGCTTACGTTTCTACATTTTCCTTGTCATACCCGTTATCTAATTGTTACCATTCAAATGGTATCTCTATATTTTAAGATTGTGTTGTGATAAAGTTAAAATGTGTACATTATTAATTTTAAGCTACTTAAGAAAAATCAGAATCGGATTTTGCAGTTTGTTGTGAATAAAGTTGAGTTGAGTATGTGCAATGGCGTTTTAATCTTATTGACACCATTCACTTCCTTGTACACAAATTTTGTGGCGATCTAGATGCTTGCACACGTGTTTGTCTTGTATCCATATTGGTTTGTAATATTTGCCATTAATTGTCTTTGTCAAGAACAACCTATGCTGTTATAAGTTTATATACAGTAAAACCTCTCTATTACGACCACTGAAAGAATGTTATTGATTGTTTAAAAGGCAGGTGACAGCTTAACGCAAGGTGACAGTGAAACAGAAAGCTCCTGTAGGAGCTTTCTGTTTTACTGTCACCTTGCTTTAAGCAGTTTCCTGTGGTAAACACATTTTAATTAATACAGTTTGAGGTCGTAATAGAGAGGTTTTACTGGGCTGTATTTTTTCTTCTTACTTTCAGAATTACTGATAAGCTGTGTTGTTTATTTTCAGCTCCTACATACTGGCTATGCGGCGGTGGATTCTACATCGTCAGCTCATTGCCATCTGTATATGCGTCTCCTTCATCGTGTTCTTCTCGGGCAAGTTCGTACTAGACACCAATAACAAGGTCAAGCTGCCAAGAGCTTATGAGGAAATGCGGTTCGGAAACAGATTTGGAAAAATTGCCGTGTCGAGTGATCCAAAGCGGCGGGTCGATATAGTAAACTGTGCAGCAATTATAAGAAACGATGCAAAAGAAATAGAAAAAGCTAGAAATGTATCATTTTCTGAAGGTTTTGATAGACATGGTATAAGTGATCTTGAATATATTGAACTAACACGCGATTGCAATACGTTTAGAAGAGTTCGCGGTTACGATAATTATAAAATTTCATTGGAGGAAAAACAGTTTCCAATAGCATATAGTATACTATTGTATAAAGACGTGGAGCAGGCAGAAAGACTCATGCGAGCTATTTATAGACCACAAAATAACATCTGTTTACACGTAGATGGGGACTCGGCGTCTGAAGTTCATAAAGCTATTGATGGTATCGCGAAGTGTTTACCAAATGTATTTGTAGTTTCTAGAAAAGAGTTCATTGTATATTCGGGATATAGTCGATTACAAGCTGACATAAATTGCATGGAAAATTTAATTCAAAGTGGAAAAACCTGGGAATACTTTATTAACCTACCTAGTCAAGAGTTTCCTATAAAGACAAATGCAGAGCTCGTGAAGATATTAAAAATATACAATGGCTCTAACGATATCGAGGGGATTACAGGCGGTAGAATGCTTCCTAGTCGGATACAGTTTCGGTATTACTATAAACATGCAAGTGATCTCAAGAAACCTCGCATATTTAAGACAAATCAGAAGAAGGGTGAACCACCGTATAACATCACAATGATTAAAGGTAGTGCATACGGAGTGTTCAGTCGTAAGATGGTGGAATACATAATCAACGACAAGCATGCACGTGCGCTTCTTGATTACCTTCGGGACACGTTGAGCCCAGATGAATACTACTGGGCCACGCTTAACCATAACACACATATTGGTGCGCCAGGTGCTTATGCAGGTAAACGTATATAACCTCATATTTACATTCGCCCCATTCAATTCCATTGACAAAAAGGGTGTTCATTTCGTATAAACACCATTTCTCGAGAGGGCGGGACTTGGGGAAAAGTTTTGATGAGGAGGCGGGGCATATGCAGTTTTCATTCGTGAATTAATCTTTGGAACTTGGGACAGCAAACATTTGGCGGATTTTTTTCAAAATTTGTTCTAAACCGACCTATGCCTGCCTTTTAGTGGAAACCATGATTCCCGACTAATATTATTCTTTATTAATGAGATAATACATTACCATACAGTGGAGAAAACGTTATTCTTTCCCAATAAACGCGTTTACGCTAAAACTATTATTTGCAGTGCAAACAGTTTGGAGCCCGATCAGACGCCGGGTTACCCGGCGTCTGATCAGGCTCCAAACTGTTAGCCACAAAGATAAACATGAATTATCAGAATTGTCAAAAAGTTGTACTTTTCTACGTTTTAGTGTTTTGCGTTTGTGTACGTTTGCGTTTAAACGGGAAAGAATAACAGATTCTCCACTGCAACAGTTCACATGAGGTGGTAGACACAGTTTTCTTGTATACGCCCCCCTTTACTGTCTCTTATGTAAAGATCTCACTTCTGACAGTTGGCATGTACATGTACCGGTATGACCATTTATCATACCTTTAGTGTCAAAATAAATGGTCAAAAAATTGAGAAGTTGAAAACACTTCTTTTTTTAGCTTCGAGTCGTTTAGATCAAGTCCGAGTAATGTGTCTTCACACCAAGGGAACCATAATGATACATTATGGTCATTGACCTTTCAAATAAGCAAACCAAACCAACTTACAAAGTTGAAGTCAGTGTGGACTTCTTTGAAAAAAAATATATAATTAAATAAAGATCAGGAAAATACTCTTCTTATACAAACAGTGCAAGTTATTGAAGAGCATACTTGTCCCAAACAAACAATATATATAACCTGATCAGAGGGCTCTTATAAGAGAATCCGCACTGTTTCTCAGTTTTTCAATATGTTGCAAAAAAAACCTTGATTACTCGAAAAATGAACTTGATTTAATTGGAAACGGAGCTTACCCTTTTGAAAGTTTATTGGTTAGTGTGTACAGGGGAGAAAACGTTATTCTTTCACAATAAACGCGTTTACGCTATAAGATTTAAAATGCAAACAGTTTGAAGCCAAATCAGACTCCGGGTAACCCGGCGTCTGATCAGGCTCCAAACTGTTTGCCATCCAGATTAAAATAAATAGTCACAATTGTCGAAATATTGTCCCTTTTTACGTTTTATTGTGATGCGTTTGCGTTTCGTTGCGTTTAAACTGTAAAGAATAAAGTGTTCTCCACTGTAAATCATTATGTGATTGTTTAATGGAGGAGAAGAAGTTATTTTCCCTAAATAAACGCGATAACGCTAAAACTACCCGATTTCTATTTTAATTGCAAATATTTCAGATCAAGATCAGACGCCGGTATCCATGCGTCTGAATAGGCTTCAAACAGTTTGCCGATCAGATTAAAGTGAACGACAATATTTGTCAAACACCTGTCATTTTCTCTTCTTTATTGCAATGCGTTTGCGTTTCGTTTCCGTTCAAACGGGCGAGAATAACGTCTTCTCCATTGTATAAGTTACAGTGGAGAAAACGTTATTTTTTACCGTTTTTAAAAACGCAAACCAGCGCATCGCAATAAAACTTAAAAAAGTACAAATTTTTGACAATTTTGACTATTTATTCTACTCTGAGTGTTACCCGGCCGGCGTCTGATCTGGCTTCAAACTGCTTGCAACTGAATCAATAGTTTTAGCGTAAACGCATTTATTGGGAAAGAATATCGTTTTTCCACTGTAGTACATGTATGTAATGTTTAATAATGTTGTTATGTTTACAGGTGAACCTGACAAGAAACCATGGTTGGCAACCTATGCCAAATGGGGAGGCCCTGACAAATGTCATGGCAAATATGTTCACGGTGTATGCGTGTACGGTGTAGGCGATCTAGGGGGTCTGGTGACGATGAAATATCTGTTTGTGAATAAGTTTTACATAGACTACCAGCCGCTTGCGCTAGATTGTTTGGAAGAATGGTACTTTAATAGAAGTCTTAGTGACACGGGTTCAGAACTCGATCTTTCCTATTATAAATCTCTGCCATTCGTTCGAAGGTGACGAGAAGACATTGACTACATGTAATGTTCTAGAATACTCGTCAACTCATTCACTCCTGGAACTTTAACCCTTTCCCCCATAGAAGCGACTTTTAGCGTATTTAATTTATTCCTCCGCTGAAGAAAATAGTTCCAGTTTATACCCTCATGAACAATTACCATTACAAATATTTTATATAGCCGAGCAGATTTTAGCTTAAAGCAGGCTGAAAGTAGTCACCTATTTTCAAAACTAGAAAATGCTATGGGGTAAAGGCTTAAATAAACAGGTCCTGCTTCCGTTTTTGTCCAGTCCATTGATGACAGTTGAAATTGTTTTCTGAATCAATTTGCAAGATAACAAACTGTGAAGATCCTGTTCCGATGGCTCCTTTAGTACATAGGAGAAGACGTTATTCTTTCCCAATAAACGCGTTTACGTTGAAAGTATTATTTTCATTGCAACAGTTTGAGGCCAGATCAGACGCCGGGATATACGGCTTCTGATCAGGTTCCAAACTATTCACCATTCAGATTATAAAACAATAGTAAGATTTGCCATTTTCTACTTTTATTGCAATGTGATTGCATTTCGTTTGCGTTTAAACGGAAACGAATATGTATCTGTAGCCCTCTGTAGCGCGTTCAAGTACCGTATCGGCGAACAACGACGTTAACCGACGCAAACAACCCATATAGTACGACATCTAACGTTCACCAATACTCTTCAATAATAACTCGCCCATATGTTTATTAACATTTCAAGGGTACGAACCATTTATGTACGAATCGAAATAACACAAGCACAAGTGTACTAATCAACTGAAATGCATCAATTTTACCGCATATAAAAATAAGATTTAGCTGCTCAGATGTAAACTGCTTTGTTTGATACATTAAGTATCGGAAAATGTTGGTTTATTGATGAGAAATTAAGTCGGGACTGTTCGCTGGTTTTATTAAATTCATTTGGTCGCCATTTTGTTTTCCTTGTTGGCGATGGTTAACTACCTCTGAGGCCATTCGTGCCGTTCGCAATCGATAACGTGCAAACGGTCGTTTTAGTTAAATTGTTACCGTTTTCTGATGCAATCGATGCAATCGATACTGTACTTGAACGCGCTACTGATCTGGGCATTTACTTTTTGCATATGACAAGTGTACTCTTTACATATCCTTTTTAACAGTTGTGATTGCATGATCATTTCCGGTTTTAACAAAACTCACTGGAAACACCATGCCAGGTCTGTTACAGCGGAGAAGACGTTATTCTTTTTCAAATAAACGCCTTTACGCTTAAACTATTTGCGCATTTACGCTAAATCTATTAGATTTTTTTCCCAATGCAAACAGTGTGGAGTCTGATCAGTCGCCGGGTAACCTGGCGTCTGATCAGCCTCCAAACTGTTTGCCGCCCAGATTACATGTAACATCAACTTTGAGAATTGTCAAAAAGTTGTCATTTTCTTCATTTTTGGCAATGAGTTTGCGTTTCGTTTGTGTTATAATACGGGGAAGAATAACGTGTAATCAACTGTAAAATTTACAGCTTTTCTAAATTGTTGTGATATGTATTACGATGTGGAGGTCATATAGATCGATTTTATTGACTTGGCAGGGCGGAGTTTCGATACGGACCATTGCTTTTTAACTATGGTGGCGGCAGCACGCTCTTTTATTATCGGAATTTACCGTTGTTGTCTGCGGTTTTTTCTCACCATTACATACGTGTATTAGTGGACAGTTTGACAGACGGAATATAATGAAGAATGACAAACAGCTTGAATCCAGATCAGACGCCGCGTTACGCGGCGTCTGATCTGGATTCAAGCTGTTTGCAAATGTAAATCAAGTCTTAATTTTCTCTCTATATAACAACTCCCTCCGAACAATACATGCAATATGTGTCTCCCGTTGGGTGTTTTTGTAGAGAGGGAGCACTGTACATACCTTTTCACATGGATATGGATGCACACATAAATTGTGTTCCTCAATGTTAAAACACGATGATGACGTCATTCTATTGTCCTTGCAGTACTGTCGTTTTCAATACTGGACGGGTATCAATAGTGTATTCGCGCTTACCGTACCGTATTTGTGCGCGAGCAGTCCAATATTACTAATATTGGACTGCACGTGCACAAATACGGTACGGTAAGCAAGCTACAGTAGAACAACGGTCGGATGGCGTTGTTTACAAAACAGTGCGAATGTAAACAAAGAAAGTTAGTTAAAATACCGATATGAACAAGTTTGACAACCATACTAGCATATGCTGTATTGGCGTAGTGGTTATGCTGTTAGACTTTCACGCAGAAGTCTCGAGTTCGAATCCCACATTCTGAGGATTTTTTTTATTAATTTCTAATTAAGGACGTTTAGTTTCACTTCCAACAGATTTTCGTTCTCACAGATTCGTTAGTTATATAATTGAGTCTGTTTTTCACTATCGTTTCATTTGTTCATCGTGCAGTAATAGGGTCAAACACATCTTTGTATTCAGTACAAAGACAACATGATGTAGCTCTTTATTGTCAGTGATATCACTTGACTTACTCATTCTATCCATGTTTATTTGAAACTACGTATATTAGCGCATATCAGTGAAATATACAAAAAAGAAAGTGGTGTTCACTAGGTTCGAACTCACGACCCTCAAAAGTAACTAGTAATAAGTACTACTAGGCAGCACGCTTATCCACTGCACCAAACAGACACACAAGCCACTTGCTTTGATTTACCAATACAACATGTCGCAGTTGAATTTATCGTTATTTTTTTTTGTTTACATACACAATGTTTTGTAAACAACGCCTTCCGATCGTTGTACTACTGTAATATTGTACTACACACTAATATTGTATTGCTAGGATGGCTTGTGAGACACACACAAAATAGAGTAAAACCTCTCTGTCTTTTTGACCAATAAACTATGTGTGAACTACAGTGGATAAAACGTTACTCTTTGCCAATAAACGCGTTTACGCTAAAACTATTATATCTATTTCCTTGCAAACAGTTTGAAGCCTTATCGAACGCCGGGTAACCCGGCGTCTGATCAGGCCTCAAACTGTTTGCCACTCAGATTAAAAAACAATAATAAAAAATGTCAAAAAATGGTAATTTCCTACATTTTAGCGATTTGTGTTTGCGTTTCGTTTGCATTTAACGGGAAAGAATAACGTTTTCTGAGAAACCTTTTCTCCACTGTATATTGGAGAAGATCCTATTATTTCCCGTTTAAACGCAAAGGAAACGCAAACGCATTGCGTTAAAATGGAGAAAATGACAGCTTGTTGACAATTCTGACTACTTATTTAAATCTGAGCCTTATCAGACGCCGGTAAACCCGGAATCTGGTCTGGCTCTGGAATTGGAAATAATGGTTTAAGCGTAAACGCGTGTATTTAGAAAGAACAACGACTTCTCCACTGTACTTATTGAGTGTTTTAGACAGGTGACTGCTTAAAGTAAAGTGACATTAAAACTATAAGCTCCTACAGGAGCTTTCTATTTTGCTCTCATCTTGCTTTAAGCTGTCAACTGACTGCTATACAATCAATTAGCCGTATTTATTTTAGTGGTCGTAAAAGAGAGGGTTTACTGTTTTTTAGCAGTGTCCTTACATGTACATGTATTGCGTTGCAAACAGAGTAGATTAAGACCAAATACGGCTTCAAAGACGCGATGATTGTTCAAGATATACGCTGTTTGACACTCACAAGCATCTTCAAGATTTTTAAACAGTATTGTATTATACAATATGTGGCAGTGTGTACCAAACTCAATTCAGAGCCTAGGACGACATTGTCTTTCTTTAAAAACCCTTAAACTTTATCCTTTTCACGTTCATCATAGTGTTTTTTAACATTTTACATTTTCAGCGGAACCAGGGTTTATCATTTTTACACTATTTTTCAGTAGCAAGTTTCGCAAGTTTTGCATTTACTATGGGATTTAAGCAAGTGACTTTGGACGATAGATTTATCACGCGTCCTGATTATTTTGACTAGTCTAGAGACGACAAAGTATTCGAATTGATCGACACTGTTAGCCTACATTGCGAATAGGAGAAAACAACTACATTATATTTTGTAATTGTCATTAAACAGGGGAAAAAACGTTCAAAATTGCAAATCTTTGTCCCGGCTTACGGGGATATGAACAACATTTGCTGATCACATTGCCAACAGTGCAGACCAAGAATAGAACAAGCACTTACACTTTCCCGAGCGGCATTTAAGCATGATCTACACTATTATCAAATTGGACATTTGTCCCACTTGTGACACTGACAACGGTCAAAACCCTTATACTACTATAATCGACTAAAACAAGCATTTAGTAATAGTTTAGCTTCTCAAAAGAAGCAACTATATCTGACAAGAAAATGCTGTTCAATACTTTTCTGCTGTTTCTATAAACCAATTAAGTAGGGCGTATAATTGCGTGAATGTTTATCAATTGTTATTTGAATGGCAAATCAAGTTTGCTTTCGCTACAAACCAAAATACAAAAATCACAGTTATGAACGTGAAATGGTAAAACTTGCCAAATGAAGGGTCTGTCTAGAAGGACCTCTGTTTCTTTTGTTCAAGAACTTATCAAAAGGTGAATATTTAAGCAGATGCCATTTTTAAAGTATACGGTATTTGAGCCGGAAAAGGTTTACGATTCTGACAAACCGTGCGACTGTGTAGGGTCTACACAGTTTGAGAAACATAAATTAGGTTTCCCTTTGTGGATATACTAATTTCCGATACACTAATATCCAATTCACTGTAAATTTTTCCATTAGGTTTAATATCCAGAAAATGTGAATACCTCGTCTACACGTTCCGACATTTTTATTGGCAATGAGTGCACGGCACGCGACGGTGTAAGCGAAGCAATCCAATATTACCGAGGCGAAAGGCACGTGCAAATCAAGGTACTCGTATACCACAGGACTGGCCACCCGTGCAAAGGATAAGGGATCAATAGGGTTATATCTTAAACTGACGAATTTGCTTTTATTTTAACAAGAAAATATTAAACTAGGTTTGAATATATAAACGTATGGCTTTCATTGAAATATCTGATGTTTTCAGAAACGTGTTTTAAGTAAGATATAAGCCTCAAACGATCCAGTATGTAAAATATTGTACTGTGTTCGGCGCTACGCGCCTCACACAGTACAATATTTTACATACTGGATCGTTATCGTCTTATATCCTATACTTAAAAGTATCGGACAATAACGATATAATACGGATCTATACCTACCACCCCTCAAATCAAAAGTAAATTAGTTTATCTTTGCAAAAGGTTAGCTCCGCCCTGCCATGTGAATAAAATCGGCCTATACCTGTCGGCACCTTGTACAAAATCGAGTAACCCAACGTCTGACTGATTTATGTTATAGGCCGATTTTATTCAACTGGCAAAAGCGGAGCTAACTTTTGGCAAAGATAAACTAATTTACTTTTGATTTTATGATTTATAGTGATATCCCCGTATAATATCGTTATTGTTTGATACTTTCAACTTTAAGAAACACAATTTATGCGTGCATAAATATCCACGTGCAATTGGTACATGTATACATGTATACAGTGCTCCCTCTCTACAACAACACCCAATGGAAGACAAAGATTGCGAGTGTTGTTAGTAAGGAAATGTTATAGGAAGAGAAATTAAGACTTTGTTAACATTTTCAAACAGCTTGAATCCAGATCAGACGCCGCGTAACGCGGCGTCTGATCTGGATTCAAGCTGTTTGTCATTCTTTATTATCTTCCTTCTGTCAAAATTAGCCACTTATACAATGTATGTAATGTTTAGAAAAACCCGGCAGATGACAACGGTAAATTCCGATAATAAAAGAGTACTGCCGACCCCAAAGTTGAAATGCAAAGGTCCGTATCGAAACTCCGCCCTGCCAGATCAATAAAATCGATATATACCAAATTTTTGCAAAGAACACGGTTATTGGTAGCATATCAGGTTTATTCAGTGGGTAAAACCGTTTACATATATAAATTGGCGTTAGTTTTCGTGTGTAAGTGTAAACGAAACATAATCCTAAAACCATTTAATTGCGAAAATGTTAATTTTTAGAAAAACAATAACGACTAGTTTTAATCTAAATAACAAAACGTTCGGAGCCTGATAATACATGTACAAGGTGCTACTTCTGACCTAGCCATACTATTCAAAAGGGCATACGGGTTCAGCATAAACGCGCTTTTACGGAAAGAATAACGTCTTCTACAATGTACAGTGGAGAAAACGTTATTCTTTCCAAATAAACGCGTTTACGCTTAAAGTATTATTTCCATTGCAAACAGTTTGGGGCCAGATCAGACGCTGGGTAACCCGGTGTCTGATCAGGCTCCAAGCTTTTTGCCACTGAGATAAAAATAAATACATGGAGTCACGAGTTGTCAATACCTTTTCTTTATTGACGAAAAATAATTTTTAATAACTTTTAAATGTTGTTTATGGTATTTTGACAACATCTTGACATGTTGAGATTATTTTTTACCAATATCTTTCTGTGTGGTTGCAAGGGGGGGGGGGGGGGGGGGGGGGATAAGCGGATAGGGGATTGCACACGACAGACACCTGTGGTATGGACGACGGGTACATGTACTGTACACGGTTTACGAAGTATAATTATGTATACTCGTCGCTAGGGTTGAATGTGTTAACACAATTCAAACCCAACTCGGCTACAATAAAGGTCAACGAAATAAATATCTTCTCTTCTTATCTTGTCTGAAATCCAAACTCTAACGTGGTTTCAACCCTTTACACTCTCAATGACGCTTCAAAGCGCGTTTGCAAACAGTTTGGATCCTGATCAGACGCCGCGAAATGCGGCGTCTGACCAGGATTCAAACTGTTTGGCACTCGTATCAATATGTTTTTAGTCATACCACAGTGGAAAATCTGTTATTCTTTCCCACTAAACGCGTTTACGCTAAAACTATTATTTGCAGTGCAAACAGTTTGGAGCCAGATCATACGCCGGGTGACCCGGCGTCTGATCAGGCTCCAAACTGTTTGCCACCAAGATAAACAAGAATTAACAGAATTGTCCAAAAGTTGTTCTTTTCTACGTTTTAGTGCTTTGCGTTTGCGTACGTTTGCGTTTAAACGGGAAAGAATAACAGATTCTCCACTGTACATGTACATTGAATCTTACTTTGAAACGATCTTGCAAACAACAAAACTGAAGCAGACGACCATGAAACGGCGGAGGGATAAAAAAATTGGAAAATTTGGGATTGAAAGGTTTGATCTGACATTTGAACCCATAATCAGCCTAACTAGACTGGGTAAACTCTTGCGCCGGTGTCATGTGTCATTTTACAGTGGAGATTCTCTTATTCTTTCCCAATAAACGCGTTTACGCTAAAACTATTATTTGCAGTGCAAACAGTTTGGAGCCAGATCAGACGCCGGGTAATTTTTATGTATCAAACAGTATCTAAAATGCATACAAAAATAGGTCATGGGTTCGTCGAGACTCTCTTTTGGAGATAGGCTTTTCGGATATCCTAAAAAATATATAGTTATACATGTAAATACGCTATTCCTACCCACTCTATGCGTTTCTTACGCGTTTATTAAGTGTTTCTTACGCGTTCCTTAACCGTTTCTTACGCTTTTATTAACCGTTTCGTTAAACCCGTTTCCTAGCCGTTTCTTTACGCGTTTCTTTACGCGTTTAAAAGAGCCCGGATGCCGGTCTTATCCCGTTACCTTACCTTACTTCATGAAAAATCAGACACCAACTTACTAAGCATATGATCCGGAGCAATGCTCGGATCCCGATCAGATGTCAAATTACCGAGTGTCTGCTTTGCATAAATGTTTGTATCCAGATCAGATGCTGAGTTACTAATATTTACATTCAACCTGTAAAGTCTCTATGTAATCGTATTAAAAATATGCAGGTCAATTCTCGATGAACCTACGAATCGAATCCGGTTCCAGCCAGTTAGAAAGAGGGCGGAGTCTCCGCCGCGAAGAAAATCTTCCATACGGCGGAGAGATACCGACCAAGTTAGGATCTACTTTTAGATTAGCCGTTCGGGTATCTCGAAACCCCTATTTAAAGTCACAGACAGTTCAATTAAAATCAAATTGCGATAAAAAAAATTAAATGCTGTTTTTAAGGGAGGTTATCATATTACGCTCCGTCATTAAAGCTGTACGCGTTCTCTCCCTTCTCCGAGTGTTCTATTTATAGATTAGACAAGTTGTCTTTCAATTACGGTTTGAAATTGACAAGTTCAAACAATTTGTTCACCAGAATTACATAGGAAAGTCGCTCAAACATAAAGCAAAATAATGCATTCACACTTACTAAATTGGTAACGTAATGTTCCGTTATGACATATTGAAACTAGCCTATGTGTATCGGATATGCCACGGATGGCCGCGGGTGTGTGTACACGCTGACTGTGTAGTCGCATTTCAGCGTTGCTATTCGCGTTGCTATGTGTAAAGCGTGTATAAAAACTTGCGCCACCTAATTGTTTAAAATATGCTTTGATAATAGATATTCAGATTGAAATTTTTGTTTTAGTTTCTTACGAGCGTTCTTAAAGCACAGCGAGAAAGTTTAGTGCGTAAAAATCCTGAAATTATTATGCAAATACAGTACATGTAGTAAGGACTACTTTTGACACCATATTTAGAAACTGGAATGGCTATTACATCGATATTACATCTATCAAACCCATTTGGCCGGTATATGGTATATTCATATACATGAAAACAAATCTGGTCAAACTACACATTAAATGGATGACAGAAAATAAAAATATAAATATAAGGAATAAACAACATCTTTTTGCCGCTCATGACGGTATGACTACATTAGCTTCGGGGGGTAAATTAAATTGAAAACGCCCTTCGGGCGTTTACAAAATTTACCCCCTGCGAAGCTAATGTAGTCATACCGTCATGAACGTCAAAAAGATGTTGTTTATTCCTATAATGAACATGCGGAATTCCAAATAACACATGTGACATGCTGTTAGTTACCCGTTAGTTACAGATATCACAGGACAGGCCACTATAAGAGTGTTGCGTAACAAACCGGATATGGGGTAATAAAACTGCGGCTTATCAAAGTAAGTATCCTAATTGGGGTTGATTGAAATATAAACCAAATCATATCTGTACGGAAGCCGGATAGTGCCACTTTTACAAATTTTTTTAAAAAAATTATCTTGAAAATTCAAGTTATTATCTTGAAAATTCAAGATAGTATCTTGAATTTTCAACATACTATCTTGAATATTCAAGATAATAACTTGAAAATTCAAGATAGTATCTTGAATTGTCAACATACTAACTTGAAAATTCAAGATACATGTACTATCTTGAAAATTCAACATACTATCTTGAATTTTCAAGATAATAACTTGAATTTTCAAGGTGTATGTTGAAAATTCAAGATAGTAACTTGAATTTTCAACATAATAGAGCTGGAATAAATCTGTTGTACGGAAGGTGGATAGTGCCACTTTAAGAATTCATAGTAGGCTGAGTTTCGAATAAATATTCAAGGGAAAAGTATTAAAGGCATGTTTAAAGGTCAAAGGGTTAAAATCCAGATCAAAGAGAAATACAAATGTAGTTGCATTTATTTCTAGCTCATCTGATCACAGCTTTGTGCATCTTGCATCTTTCGTAAACAGTTTAGCTCACCTGAGTTTATGCTCCGGGTGAGCTTTTATGATCACCTTTTGTCCAGCGTCTGTCTTTCTAATCAAATATTACGAAGCTCACATCCTGCACAGAACAGACTTTAACACAAAACCTTAACGTTGAACCTAGAGGTAAAGGCCAAATGTCAAGGTCACCAAACTGCGGTGCATCATGGTCTACTCATACAGGCGAATCAGCAAGAACAGACTCTAAGTTATGAATAGACTTTAACGCAAAACCTTAACATTAACCCCAGAGGTCAATGTCAAAGGTCAATGTCACTCAACTACGTTTTACAATGCTGTACTGATTACGGCGCATTTATGGTTCAAGTTGGTTCAAGTTTCATAGACCTAGCCCTTATAGTTTATGATAGTTTATGATATCCAGTCCGGAAGCTGATGCCGGGGTATAGCATATAAGCCCCCTCACTTCGTGAAGGTGAGCTTAAAAGTATCACTAAACTGGGAGATTTGGTAGAAATTAGCTCAGTAATTTCTGGAAAGGTTTTCAAAGATTTTTCAAAGTTTTAAGTGGTTGGTTGCCATGACAACAACGATTCTTCACGTAATACCATAAACATTAGGAATTTGCATAAGACTAATATATAAGTATCATTCAGGTACATTTTGGTGAAAATCTATCCAGGGGTTTCACAGAGAAGACTGCTAAAACAAGAGGGCCATCTTGGACCTTAAATCGCCCACCTTTAGGACTAAGAAATTCTACTAGCTTCAGAGAAAACAAGTGAACCCTAGGACAGGGCTAATTTTGACCCAGGTGTATAATTTGAACAAACTTGGTAGAGGACAACTACATACCGTTATGCTACATACCAGTTACCAATTATCAATGCCCTAGGCCTTGTGGTTATAGAGAAGAACACTTTAAAAATTGCCATGTCAACCACAGTTTTTGAGTGGATTCAATTTCTTTGAATACTTTTTGTAAGGATCAAGTTTCATAAAAGCTGGTCAACTGGTTTTCAGCTAAGAATTCGTTTACAGAAAGTGGTTGATGGAAAGACAGACAGACAGACGTCGGACGAAATGCGATCACAATAACTCACACGGAACATAAGCTCAGGTGAGATAAGAATATTGACGAAAGATGCACGATGCACAAAGGACATTCCAGGGATCACAAAACCTCAACATGAGCTGTAATCAGCTGAGTTAGAAATAAATTAAACTTTTTCTCTTTAATCTGTATTTTAACCCTTTGACCTTATATAAACGCCTTTAATAATTTCCTCTTTGTATATTTTACAATACTCAGCCTTCAATGAATTCTTAAAGTGACACTATCCACCTTTCATACAACAGATTTATCCCATCTCTATTATGTTGAAAATTCAAGTTACTATCTTGAATTTTCAAGATAGTATATGTTGAATGTTCAAGATAAGTATCTTGAAAATTCAAGTTATTATCTTGAAAATTCAACATATTATCTTGAATATTTTAAGATGCTATCTTGAAAATTCAACATACTATCTTGAAAATTCAAGATAATATCTTGAATTTTCAACATACTAACTTGAAAATTCAAGATAGTATGTTGAATTTTCAAGATAGTATGTTGAATTTTCAAGATAGTATCTTGAAAATTCAAGTTATTATCTTGAAAATTCAAGATATTATCTTAAATATTCAAGATAGTATCTTGAATTTTCAAGTTAGTATGTTGAAAATTCAAGATACTATCTTTAATTTTCAAGATAGTATCTTGAATATTCAAGATAGTATGTTGAAAATTCAAGATACTATCTTGAATTTTCAAGATAGTATCTTGAATTTTCAACTTACTACCTTGAAAATTCAAGATACTATCTTGAATTATCAAGTTATTATCTTGAATATTCAAGATAGTATGTTGAAAATTCAAGATACTATCTTGAATTTTCAAGATAGTATCTTGAATTTTCAAGATAATAACTTGAATTTTCAAGATAAAACAAATAAAAAATTGTAAAAGTGGCACTATCCGGCTTCCGTATATCTGCGAGTATGTGTCAGCTATTATACTGTCTCATCAAAGTGAAATATATCTGTATAGTTCGAATACGGATGAGACTCCCGTAACTCGGCATCTCATCTAGAGCCAAACTGTACAAATGAAATCAAAACCGTATACTTCATTCTTGGCTGTAAAACATAAAAACAGAACTACTCGGCGTCCCATCTACATCCAAAAGTGCTAGTGTTAAACTATTATGAAAAGTAATTGGGTTTATTCAAAGCTGTCAGATGCTATGCCGATATATGCAGCTAGGCGTCTGATCTCGATTCAAACCGTTTGCAAAATACGCAAAGAAATCAACATGGAAGGACTTATATTCTAATAAATACCAAACAGAAAGAATCTGGTTCAGACGCCGAGTCACCCAGCATTATGATCGAGATTAAAACTGATTCATCGAATAACGGCAATCATCAATAAGATCCGAAATATCCGCGTGAAACGGAAAACTTACGCACAAATCGCAACATTTCTGGTATAATCGTTTATTAACGCGTTTAAACGCGTTAAAATCGTTAGGCGTTAACCGTTCGTTAACCGTCCGTTAACCGTTCACTATGCGTTTCTTACGCATAGATAAACGGGTAAATGGGTAGGAATAGCGTATTTACCACTGGTATGTACACACAAAAAACGAATCAGTTATTGGAAACATATAGCGTAGTGGATATGTCGTAGGGCTACATGTATGACCCACATACATTGTAGCGCGGGTTTGAATCTCGAATCAACCTAAATATTCAGGCACATTCTGCTTTACTTTCAACCTGCTTTAAGCTATCGCCTACTGGCATATATTGAACAAACTTCTGATGATACATAATACTGAATGCATACATCGCGTATTTAAGGTGTGATTGAATATGAAAAGGATTGTAAACGGGACCAAATGTTTGGTTTCCGGTTTAGAGAGAATTCCGGTATTTAGAGGTTCCGGTTTGAAGGGGTTCCACTGTGTACAGAGAACCTCTCATATTGAATAATACTATAAATAGCCTGAAAACCCGGATTTTGCTACAGTGGAGAAAAAGTTATTCTTTCCCGTTTAAACGCAAACGAAACGCAAACGGAATACACTAAAATGTAGAAAATAACAACATTTTGACAATTGTGACTATTGAAATTAAGCTGAGTGGCAAACAGTTTGGATCCTGATCAGACGCCGGGTTACCCGGCGTCTGATCTGGCTCCAATCTGTTTGTACTGGAAATAATAGTTTTAGCATAAACGCGTTTATTGGGAAAGAATAACGTTTTTTCCCACTGTATAATACAGTTACTACAGTCAAACAGGCACGTTCAAGTTACACTAAACGTAGCTAGATTTTCAATGTTTCCCAAACCCTGGGTCTTAATTTTTTTCGTCCATACATATATGGATCCAGTATTTTTCATAACGTTTCACAAGTCAGATTCTTTAAAATCCGCATGTGAATACCAAGTTGTTTTTATTCAATGAAACCATAAACACCTTATATAATGGTCATTATAGCGAGGTTTTACTGTAGTCTATGTACATGTACATGTATATAAGCCAATGAGGATTTAAAGATATACAGGCTACCATATTCAATGATCCCTTAAATATAAAATTACAGGTTTGGCTTATGGTATTATTTCGATCCAAAGTCATTTTGAAGTTGAACTCAATGACGGGTACAATGTACTCTGTTTGTGTTAATTTTTTGTCTGCATTTCTGAAATCATGTTTAAAGTTTTAAGTCTGCTATAGATTTTTGTCTTAATTTTTGTGACTAGTAGAGTTAAGTAATATATATCTAATAAGTTTAAAGTTAGTGTAATTTAAACAGCTAGATTATTTTGTTCTTTGCAGTTTAGTGACTTTTCAGATTTTTGACTTTTTTTTAAACATTGATATTTCCAGTAAATATTTCATGAAATATTTATATTTCGGCAATATCGTATATTGTATATACAATTATGAATAAAAAAATTTACATGAATATAAAGAAATTTTTGAGTTATATTATTTTAGAAGAAAAAAAATCCTGTTTATTACAAATGGAACTTTTCTGGAAAAAAAGTCCTGTCAGAAAAGAAATGTGATGTAGTTTTGTGTATATTTCAATTTAATTAAGGTTTCAGTGAGGGTTGGCGGGAAATACATTGGAGAAATCGTTATTCTTTCCGACAATTTAGACTGTTTATTTTAATCTGAGAGGCAAACAGTTTGGCGTCTGATCTGGCTTCAAACTGCTTGCAATGGAAATAATGGTTCGAGCGTAAACGCGTTTATTGGGAAAGAATTATGTTTGAAATCTATACTGTTAGTAAGCAGATTTGCGAACCACCTTAATTCAAGTTTTCAAATAACAACGGGAAGTTGAACTACATGTAAGTCATATATTGTATATATCGCAATTACAGCTTGTGACAAACCAAAAATTCAACACTATAGCCGACATTTTTTGAAGCTGGTTACGGTATACCCACGCGATAAATTTAGATTTAGGCAGTGTAAAACTATTCTATTCAGTAGCCGAATTCAATAAGCTGGTGTTGGATGTCCGGATACTATTTCACTACTTAGATAAGTACAGTGGAGGGAAAAGTTATTCTTTCCAATAAACGCGTTTACGCTAAAACTATTAACAAACAGTTTGGAGCCAGATCAGACGCCGGAAAACCGGCGTCTGATCAGGCTCCAAACTGTTTGCCACTAAGGTAAACGTAAATCGTAAGAATTATCCAAATTTTGTACTTTTCTACGTTTTAATGTTTTGCGTTTGCGTTTCGTTTTGCGTTTAAAAGGTGAAAGAATAACGTTTTCTCTACTGTAAAGTGCTGGATGGGCGAGGCGCTTTAAGCTGACAACTGAAAGGTGATTTTCACAAATGATGAGAATGTGGCTCTTTTGTGCTTATCAACATCAGCGCGATTTATAGGGAAGTAGTTACATACAGTTGAGAATACGTTTTTCTTTCCCAATTAACGCGTTTACGCTCAAACTATTATTTCCAATGCAAATAGTTTGGAGCCAGATCAGACGCCGGGTAACCCGGCGTCTGATCAGGCTCCATAATGTTTGCCACTCAGATTAAAATGAAAAGCTAGAATGATCAAAATGTTGTCATTTTCTCCATTTTAGTGTGTTGCGTTTCGTTTGCGTTTAAACGGGAAAGAATAACGTATTCTCCACTGTACATACAGTTGAGAAAACGTTTTTCTTTCCCGTTAAACGTTTTAACACTAACATTGCTTTTTCCATTACACATAGGGAAATGAAATCCGGCGTCTGATCTGGCTCCAAACTGTTTGCCACTTAGATTAATAAAGATATAAATATAATGAACGTTGTCCTTTCCTAAATGTAAGTAAACTTCTTTTGCTTTTCATCTAAGTTTAAACGGTAAGGAATAACGTCTTCTCCACTGAAACCTATTTTAACCTAGTCACCATAAATCATTAACTCTTTCCTCCCTGAAACTTTAAATGGACAATTCCAGTTTCCATTTTAGTCAAGTCCATTTCTGACTTTTAAGGGTTGTTTTGTCAATGTTTGGCATTATGACAAACAGTGAAGACCCTGATCAGAGGGCTCCTTTCGGAGCCCTCTGATCTGGGTCTTCACTGTTTGCACAGGACAATTGTACTATCACATGTACATTGTTTGAAAAGAACGCCTATTTGCGGGACTAGGGTTCAAAGGGTTAGACCATTGGGCAGACGGATTAAAAAGGAAATTTCGTTTTAAAAGCTTCAGTAGAACAGTTTAGTTTAAACATATTCTATTTCCAAAGAAGTTTACAAACATTCATTCTTCTCTTAACATACATATAAATGAAAAATGATTAGGTCACAAGTTCTAACAACATTAAATAAGACCTTCCCAAGTAAAGAAAAGTTTCATATGCTAGATGGTAGTAGACAATTTAGTATTTGTAAGATATGGAAATAGATTTAGAAAGTAAGCAGCGTATGAGTGGGGTAACGGTATTGGTAAGTAACCGTTTATGAGTAAGTTGTGCCTTGCTTCCTTTGATAATTTATTGAAATTATATACGGTTGTATCTATGTCATATTTCTGAGACTAACAGTACATGGGTTGTATGCAGAAAAATAAAGACGTAAAAGACAAAGTCATGCAGGTGGACGGACTGGTGGACAGATTAACTGCGGACATGTTACATCTGCCTGCAGCAGGTGACACAAACGTGTCATCCAAATAATAATAATAGCAGTAATAAAAAATACTTTATTAAACGCGTGAACCAATCTCAAGAGGCTCTCAAATAGCGTGATGAATCGTTAAAAGTGTTGATGGCATATACAGTGGAGAATCTGTTATTCTTTCCCTTTTAAACCCAAACGTACGCAAACGCAAAGCACTAAAACGTAGAAAAAAACAACTTTTGGATAATTCTGATAATTCTTGTTTATCTTGGTGGCAAACAGTTTGGAGCCTGATCAGACGCCGGGTTACCCGGCGTCTGATCTGGCTCCAAACTGTTTGCACTGCAAATAATAGTTTTAGCGTAAACGCGTTTATTGGGAAAGAATAACAGATTCTCCACTGTAATTATGCTTGTGAATCTGTTTTAAGCTTAACCCTTTACCCAATAACTAGTTTTTTTGTTTTGAAGACAGGTACATGTAACCACTTAAAGCAGATCGAAAGTAAAGCAGAATGCACCATGAGGCGCATTCAGCTTTGCATTCATCCTGCTTTCAGCTAACACTTGTTATAATAAAGACGAAATCCTTATAACTCATATTCGTGACTGTATAAATTGGAACTATTTTCTTCAGCGGAGGAATAGATTGAATGCGCTAATAGGCGCGTCTATTGTGTTAAGGGTTAAGCATAAATTCCTTTTCACAGCAAAACAAAAACAAGTCTGCGATTAAAAGTGAACACGAATTTGCATTAGTTTGGCGATATAAATATATAAATGTTCCGAAAATATTGTCAAAAAATAGTTGATTTTATCACAAAGGTTCAAACTACGGTGGAGAAGGAGTTATTCTTTCTCGTTTAAACGCAAACGCATCGCAATAAAATGAGAGAAATAACAACTTTTTTTTCCATTTTTTACTCTAACCCAAGTGTCTTAAAGTGGCAAAAAGTTTGGCGTCTGATCAGACGCCGGGCTCCAAGGGTCTGATTTGGCAATGGAAACGCATGTATACTGTATTGGGAAAAATACCGTCTACTCCACTGTATATGCTACAGTGAAGAAAACGTTAACGCGTTTACGCTAAAACTTTTATTTTCCTTATATATAAATGGACTAATTTAATATATAAGCAGGGAAGAGCTCACTTGGAGCACATGGGTTCGCTCTATTTATTGTAAAATTGTATTTGTGCAACAAAAAGCAAGGGGAACAACTCTACACCTATGTTGTTCTGCTCCTTATGACATCTAAAGTAGTTTCCCTTGGCAAGAGAGTCACTATAAACCAGTGTACTAAATAAATATTCAGCTTGTCGGAAATCTCGTAACCTATTCCATCCACCCCGAGTACTATGGTTATTTGCACACGGTGTGGCGAGTCCTTGGTATCTGATCATTTACCTAATACAGTAAAATCCTTATGGTACAATTTTTAACGCTTTACAAACCTAAATTACTAAAATAAAAGCACTTTAAGTAATCAACAATTCAGCTATTGGCACATGGCGTTGTGTCAACGTTGAAACAACGTTGATTCAAACGTTGCAACGTTGTTTCGCCGTTGGGACAACGTTTTTGTGCCCTCTGGGTTATTTATGATTTCGGTCGTTTTTATCGTTCATTTTCCGTTTCCAATAGACAAAGTGAACAACCTAATATTCTAAAGCAACAACCCGCAGTAAAACATATCCTAAACCTACCGTCAAAGAGTACCATTCTAGTTTATCTCAACTTCTACATCATCTTGGATGCTAGATGCATCGCCAATATTATGCCCAAAATATTCAAAATTAATCCCTTTGAAACAACTTTCACAATGTACAGTTGATATTGAATCAAGCGACTTCTCAGTTAAGTACTGTGTATATACATGGAGTAATATATGACATTTCTACATGTATGTGTGGTATATTACAATGTATAAATATCCACAACAGTAGACGTCTTTATTGGATTTGTCATGCATTTCATGCATGTCATAACAAAACGTATTACATACAGTGGAGAATCTGTTATTCTTTCCCAATAAACGCGTTCACGCTAAAACTATTATTTCCAGTGCAAACCGTGAGTTTGGAGCCAGATCAGATCAGGCTCTAAACTGTTTGCCACCAAGATAAACAAAAATTATCAGAATTGTCCAAAAGTTGTTCTTTTCTACGTTTTAGTGCTTTGCGTTTG